>OZ009949.1:30560711-33060711 GCA_963932025.1 Erebia epiphron
ACCATTTCTTGAGATTTGCGCTTTCAAACATTTTAATATACACACATAGGTACAAACTTTTTTTTTCTAATCAAGTTCATTGTCTGTTCATGAATATGATTGTTTAGCAAACTTATACTACACCGCTAGTATTTTCTAAGCGATGAGTTATCGTCTTTAGTTCAACTCAATTTCCGCACTATGACAATGAGGATGGAGGGTGCGGCGCCTGGATAAGGATGCAACAATCACCAGTCGTGTTCACTATGTCATTTAATTTGAACTGTCTGAATAAATGATTATAGATGTCAAATTGACTCATATTCACTGCAAAGGTACCAATATATTCGTTCCCTTATGTGTATCCGTTCGTTCAGATCCGATGGTGATAAATTAATTGACCATTAGGCACATATATGTCGCGGTTTTATATAACTACTAGCAGATGCCTGCGACTTCGTCCGCGTGAAATAATTTTTCAAATTCCCACGGGACCTCTCTAATTTTTCGGGTTAACATATAGCCTATGACACTCACAAATAATGTGGCTTTCTATTGGTACTAGAATTTTCAAAATCGCTTAAATAGATCCAGAGATTACCCCCTACAACGTCACAAACTCACAAACTTTACCTCTTTATAATAATATAATAAACACTTGAAGTCAGAATCACAAAATCTTTGCACAAAAATACACTTTGAACGTCATAGCTTTACATAAATAACAAGTTTTCGCAGCAGATATATAAATTAAAATCTCTATATGAACAAGCTAAATACATAATTATTTCATCCCGCATGTCGGCTAAATAGATGATGTTTCGCTTTAACCGAAGCATAACATCAAAATAGTCAATTATTCCTCCCTGATTCAAAACTCACAAGTACTTCTTTTTCCTATTTCTGGCGTCATCTGAACGTAGGTTCATACCCAATTAGTTGTCACACCCATTTACCCCATAGTTTAGACCCTGCTCGGGCTCACACGAAGTAGACCTGGGATACCGGAAAAAGATTTCGCTGTCAGCGTTCTTCTCAGTGGTCAGATTAATGCTTTTTAACACATCCCGTAGGTACGGTCCCGAACTCTACATTTTAATGATTTTAAAGAACGTAGGTACGTATATTGTACAAAATTAGAACTCCCAAAAATTGCTGAACTGCAAAAGTCAACAAGATTGAGGTAGGTGGATTAGTTTCATGGAGAACGAGGCCTATATAGGTACAATATAATATCAATAGGTAATATGACCGTCTCCGGTGAAGAAATATTGAATAACTTATCAACCTAGGATAGCTTGATGTAATAAAATTAAACATCAGCCTATGATGCACTCAGATAATAGTTGTAAAAATATTATCTCCGAGATGATTTAGGCATATAAACTGAGGCGAGACATCGCGTAACCTTCTCCCGAGTTCTCGGAACCGCTGGCACGCTGCCAGCAGCGGCGCGCCGAAGCCGGGGAAATGAAGTATGCCTGACGTCCGCCTTATACTACTCTCACGTTCTGTTTATGGAAATTTGTATACCCGCTATAATATGCAGCTGTTTATTTTGAAATGAACTCAATATCTATAAATTTGTCACGATCATCGCGAAAATACTTGCGTGATACCTACGTCGGTTAGCAATAATGTAGCTAATTTAGTGCTGCAAACAAAATTTCTCTTTGACACTAAAGTATTGCGCGCGGCGCTGTAGCTGTACTCGCAATATCATAATATCATTAAAGTTGAGGTAGCTGTACTGTCATTTTAAATTACCTCGATGGATCTTCATGCATCATCCAGAGAGATTCTACCTTTCTTCAAGGGGCAGTACCTAATGTCCCGTAAGATGACCTAGGCCTGATGTGACCAGTTGTACGAGTATATTCTGCCATTGAGTAAATTAATACCGGAATTTTTTTTACTCTGTTCGTCAAAAATATTGCTATATTTATCATGTATTCAGAGTTATATTATGCAAGAAGACACTATGAAGGCACCTTTCCACACAATTATAATGCACTTGCCGACAACCAAGCAATAAAAAAAACATTGGTTGACGTTTGTCATGAGTCTGAACGCACCATTGCGGAATGAAATATAGTGTAAACTAGCTGATGCCCGCGACTTCGTCCGCGTGGTTTAAAGTTTTTTTATTCCCACGGGAACTCCTTAATCACGTCGATCCGTTGCTTCGTTGCGGCGTGATTGAAGTACAAACCAACAAACAAACACTTACGCATTTATAATATTGAGTATGATTATACCTACAGGTGCTATATTCGTGTGTTGCTCAATAATTCTAAGCCGTATACCTTTGCCAGCTTGACATGTAAGTCATACAGCAGACTTACATGTCAAGTTGGCAAAGGTATACGGCCAGATCAATGAAACTTGTTCAGGTCGTTTCAATAAATCCTCTACATAAAAGGGTTGAAACAGGCGTGCGCCGTATTTCAGCGGGCGTAGGTAGACTATAAATTGTTTGCTGTGAATTAGCCTTAAGCAGAACACGATATTTGGTCTGCCAACACACGTTTTGCTAAGCGCAGTTATATGTCATGACTCGTAAATTCATTTCGATATTAGGAATAGGTTTTTTGTCATGAGAAATATGAAGTTTCATTATGTATATCAGCATTATAGTATATCAGCCTATTTTCAATAACGGCCTACTGGAAAAGTTTCATCAAATCGACCAAAATAAGAATTCTTTCCAAAAAATAGTAGATTGTATTATAAGGGAGCAAAATAATATTTTTACGGCGAGGGCGCTTTTTGAATCCAGAGCGAAGTGAGGGATTCTGGAGTAGAATCCCGAGCGTAGCGAGGGATTCTTTAGTAGAATCATGAACGTAGCGAGGGATTCAAAGTACGTCGCCCGAGCCCAAAAATATTTTACGCCCGAATAATACACTCTACTTTTCATCGCCCTCTATGAGAAAATAAAACTACAAATCCATCAGACATCCTCTTCAGATACGCTATTAATTTCGAATATGTGTCCAGTTTTACGTCGTTATTAGAACTGACTGCTAATTTTAGCATTGAGTAGGTACTCCAAAGAGTGGAAGGTTGTTTAGTTTTGGCTAAGTACTGGAAGTAGGCCAAAACACAGATTCTGAACAATTCTTGGCGCCTCTTGCATTTCTCCATTCAATAAAATTACCATATAGGCTTTCATATATTTCTCCCGGGATTTTGCAAGTAATAGATTACATTTCTTGCGTCAGTTCTAATACTTTCAGGAGTTAATTCTATACTTTCACTGTCATTTGAAGAACTCATTTTTCAAAATAAAACCATGAATTTGTAACTATCCGTAAAAATTTACGAAAACACGGCCTGTTGTTCGCGCATTTTTAATTTGGTTTCCTTTTAAAGCGGCGCGACTATGGGCCGTCGTACCATTCAGTCTCTATTCAAACAATATTTGCGTTCGATTACTTTAGCGCTGAACACTAAGATGTTCCAAATTCAAAAAGTACGCGGAAAAGATAATTGCGGCGCACTTTTTGAAATGAAGAGGATTAAAAGCTCATTTCTGCCCGCTAAAAGTTCCTTATAGAAAACACCACCTTTAGGCGCACTTAAAGGCGAACCAAGTCGTCCTTTTCGAAAATATGGGATGAAAAGAATTTTTATATTTAACTTTTTAGTCTCAAGGTTGAGGAATTGGAGTCAGAACATTTTATGGGACCACCTCGAGAGCTTCATCTAACGACTGATTTTTTTTTTTCAAATCTGAACTGACCTAAATTTAAAAAATAAAATACGCGCCGATTTGAGAACCTCCTCCTTTTTTGGAAGTCGGTTAATAAATACCTAAATATAATTAATCGGAAACCGATGGAACTTCGAAAAACTCACGAGTGAAAAAGAATTTATCGAGCTTGATTACAGGGTGCGTTTTGACTGAAATCACAGACCATACAACCAATTACTACTCGGTGACTGAAACAGAGCCAATCGGAGTGGGTCGCAAACTTGTTATTTCGACCAATCAGAAACCTAATTGCCTAAGCATACCGTAATCATTTGACAGCATAAAACGTTTTGCTCGAACTGTTGGAGTTTATACATACGGAGGTCCCGGGTTTGATCCCCGGCAGGGTCAATCTGGGAATTTGTAATTTCTGAGTTTTCCCTGGTCTGGCCTGGTGGAAGACTTCGGCCGCGGCTAGTTACCACCCTACCGGCAAAGACGTGCCGCCAAGCGATTTAGCGTTCCGGTACGATGTCGTGTAGAAACCGAATAGGGGTATGGGTTTAATATAACTGCCATGCCCCTAACAGGTCAGCCCGCCACCATCTTAGACTGCATCATCACTTACCATCAGGTCAAGGGCTAACTTGTAGTGGATAAAAAAAAAGACGTGTGGCACTCGGAGACTGCCGCAGTACCTAAAGCTATTGCATAGCATTTTTTATCAACTTACCTAACACTTTGGTTGCTATGACTACTTGTGTTGTTGACTTCAAATTATTGAAAATAAAAAGACTATGTTTATGAAAAGATGATTTGGAATATAAAGGCGAAATAATTTTAAAGAATTATGTTTATTTTAAAGCTTAAAAAAATGCTGAAAAAAATGAACTCCACAAACAGGTCGAACGTTTGATAAGCGATTACGATAACGATTTCCTTACACAACCGAGGGGCCAGATTCCTGTAGTTTTCGGTGGTAACGCACCCTTATCTCTTCTCGATTCCTTAGAACCAGAAGTTTCGCCTCTAAGTCTACTACAAAATACCTACTAAATATTATTATGAAGATTTTTCACAACAGGTATCATACATGACTAATATACTTCACTAGATGATTCCCGCGACTTCGTCCGCGTGGACCAAGTTTTTTCGATTCCCGCGGAAGCACTTGAATTTTCCGGGATAAAAGGTAGCCTATGTCCTTCCCCGGGATATAACCTATCCCTGTACCAAATTTCATCAAAATCGGTTGAACAGATGGGCCGTGAAAGCGTAGCAGACAGACAGACAGACAGACACACTTTCGCATTTATAATATTAGTATGGATGTAAATACCTTATTATCTTTTATGGCTTAACTAAACATAATTATCTTATGTTGTCTAATTTATTTAATTAAATGGAATGACAAAGCGGAAAACAAAGATACCTATTATATTTCTAGATGCTAATCGTACTACGTATCCATAAATTAGCGAATTTCATTTTAAAAAAATGTATGCACGTGTGCACAAATGTGCGCAGCTATCTGTGATCTGTATCTATAATAATAGAAACCATAACAGAATATTAACAATTTGGTACTTGTACGTCATTTTAAGTGCCTTATGATTTGTGATTAGAACATTTGCACTTTACAACTCTAACTCTAACTAATAGCTGCTTTAAACTTTAAAATATATGTCTGTCTGACTGTCTGTTACCCGTCCATGATCAAATAACAAAGGATACGTACTTACGAAACATGATAGGATAGATAGGTAGATAATTATCGAACATCTCTTGTAAGCATGGACTTTAATCGTCCTAATAAGGACGATTGAGTTCTAAATATCTAAGTCTGTAGATATTCGCGTTAAAATTGAATGCAAGTTATATCTACTAACAAATATCCATACTAATATTATTTTGCGTAAATGTGTCTGTCTGTCAGCCAGTCACAGTGCTACGCTTTCACGGTCCATCTGTTCAACCGATTTTGATGAAATTTGGTACAGGGATAGGTTACCCCTGGACGGACATAGGCTTTTTGTCCCGAGATATGTTCCCACGAGAATCAAAAAACTTAATCCACGCGGACGAAGTCACGGGCATCATCTAGTTAATTAATAATTATAAATACCTAATGGATAAGGATGATTTAACGATGCGCAACAATAATTCCTATGATGCCGATACACACCTGTTACTGATATTTGATACCCGCTTTACATAATACGCGTGGCCGCAGACGGACAACACCTGAGGCCAAGCGATCCTGCAACGGACACACTGACCGAATTTAGCCGAACTTTACAATTTTTTCAGATAGAGTCAAGTCAAGCAAAAAGAGTAAAAGTAGTAAAAATCCACCACCACCACTACAGCCCATTAACCTCCCACTGCTGGGCACAGGCCTCCACTCTCATAGGAGAGGGAATTAGAGCTTGGACCCACCACGCTGCACCAACGCGGTTGGCGGGCTTTAACGATTATTATCATGTTAGTGATAATAACCGGGACCCGAAGGCTTAACGTGCTCTCCGAGGCACGGGGGTGAGACACCACCAACTTCCTAACTCCGGGCTAGTACTGAAAATTAATAAAGTAAACATCACTTAAACTTCATTTCTTCTTCACTTTTTAGTTTCTGTTTTTAATCTAACAATTAAATTTAGTTTGATACCTTTTCATTAGAACGTTATTGTTTCCTAAATAATGTTACCTGACATGGTTAAGTACGATACCTACAATATTTTAAAGATCTACACTCTACAGTATTGCTTGATTTATAGATACATAAACAAAAAAAATATAATCTCTACTTGGTAGCGGCTGCAGGTTAACACTTTAAGACCAGTAAGTAGTAAATACACTACTAAAGTAGGTAGGTACTAAAGTGGTTAAACAAAATAATAATTACGACTTCAAAATTGTTTAAAATACGATTTTAACTAGGCTCAAGAAAGAGTCATTAATTGTAAGGAAATTAGAAACCGCATTCACGATTTTTAGTTTTGCACGTTTGCAATGCTGATCCGATAAATTCGATCGATAAGGTCATAGCAGTATAGTCGCCACTTTGACTCAGTTGAATCAAGGACTAATGCAGTCCCCGCATAACTTGATATTTCACTTATTTTGTACATTTTATGTTTTGAATAATTTTAATTTGTTTGTAAAAATATTTATTACCTACCGTTTGGCTTATGTTATGACCCTGATCTCTTTTAATAATATTATGTTACTTTTCTTCAGTGTGAATTTTGTATTTGGGTTATGTATGAGATTCCTAAATATAGTACCTTCACCATAAAACTTTTTTGCTTGCATGACCTTATATAGCCGAAAGTTTCCTGGGTAGCCAAGTTAAGACAACAGACAAGACAAGCTTAGCGCAACACAATAACATCGAAGGTACATTCCACAATCCTACATGTAAGCGTAGGCTCAACAATCGACAATGTTTGCTTGAGACGAGCAAGGTCGTGTCTAGGTGCCTACGACTTCCTGTATCTTCAACTATCATGAATTTTTCCCCTCTCAGGCATCTCACTGACCTTTCTCACCGAGTCAAGTTTTTATTTCCATTAAACTCAATTAGTTTATGCATTCGATTCAGTTAAATTAAATTGCTATTAAAAACAGGCATCCAACTCGTAAACACATTGCCGTCGGTATTGGCTGCCTTCTCCTATTATTGAAAAATAGGACACTGGCATGAGAAAATCAAAAACTTTTATGTAAAAAAGGATGCAGTACATCTTATTATATGAACTGATAGTCAGCTACATTGACTTTATCTTTTTCCCCGAATAAGCATAAATCTTCAGAAAAAATATTATATAGGTACATCATATACTTACTTACTTACTAATATTATAAATGCGAAAGTCACTTTGTTTGTTGGTTTGTTGGTTTGTTGGTTTGTTGGTTTGTTGGTTTGTCCTTCAATCACGCCGCAACGGAGCAACGGATTGACGTGATTTTTGGCATGGGTATAGTTGAGGACCTGGAGAGTGACATAGGCTGGCTTTTTATCCCGGAAAATTAAGGAGTTCCCGCGGGAATAACAAAAAACTTAAACCACGCGGACGAAGTCGCGGGCATTTGCTAGTGTATTATAATGTACAACTTAGCATAATATAGATTTAATTAGAATTTGCTTCAAATGTTTATAATATCTAAGAAATGTAAATCACTAAACTGTCCTGCATAAAGCAAATAGTTTGGTTACTAAAACACGGCATAAATTTTGTGTAACAGTGCCGTTTCCCTCAATTTTTATTAATTTTTTGGACCTTATTGACTGCTCCCGGCGCCTGCTTGTCGCAATTGTGACTGGTTCTTCTCGTTCTATGTGCCTTTGATACAATAATAATATGCTTCGTTCCAAAGTGCTCTGATTAAAATGCAAGAACGCGACGCAGAGGCCGTTTACATTGTCGAACCCATTAGTAGCGACCATAAAAATCATACAAATCATTCTTCTTCCTTATTAGTATTTCGAGCGGGTGCCGACATAATGTTTATTTTCTCGTAATCTCCGGTGGATGCATATTGAGACAGTTTTACGAGCTGTAGACAGTTTAAAAGATAGCGAATACCTTATCGGGAGCCATTCGTTCAACAAAAAGTGTGGATAGACTCATAAAAATATCAAATTGTTGATGTTTATTTATTTTTTATCTTCGAACTACGATTTACCGCAGTGTTTCCATAGAATTTGATGGATAGTGCGATTCGAGTTGATTCAGATAATATTACTCAATCATTGTTGATTGTATTCGGAATATTGATTAGTGATACGACTGTTTACAAGTTCAGGTAAGTAGGTATTTATGAAAATTATTTCATCGCCTAATCGATTATTAGTCTGATATTATAATATCCAGTAGCAGACAGTGGACAGGAGCCAACTCTCTAAATAAAAATATCACATATAATTTATTAAGTATCATTCTACGAATACTCTGGGAATGAGCACTCATATAGTTGCACCTCATAAAAACAATCTTAATAAAAATGATTTCGCGAATATAAGTCGCCATTTCTTTCTGCTCTACAAATATAAATGGTGCATATTTTGTACGTTAGTAATATGAATGCTATTTCTGTCTGATTTCCCTGAAAATATAGCGCGTAGTAACCGTAGTGGTTTCACAGACGGTAGAGAATAACCGGCGAAAACAATACGTAAAACGTGAAATACATTAACGTACTAAATCGGTCTGCATCTCCATTATAATAGAATTGCAAATACAATTTAGTGACTGAATGCAGGACGTATAAATTAAAGCTTCTATCGACGAACATCTACGCAGTAAGCCACTGGTAAATCACATAAGTCACTGGCTCCATCTTTTTGATATAACCTTGACTCTTCCCAATAGCGATGTTCTCAAACACTATCCTATATTTAATAATCAAAAAATTCAAATAGTCCTAACTGCACTCTACAATATTACGTTTACATGTGCTCGCACCTTAATATGCTATATAAATATTCTCTAGTGTCCGCGTATGCGAAAATATTTATCCCGTACAACTATAGCATCTGATGATAGGTTTATGCTGTCTATATTTTGATAGGGCAGCATACTAAAATTTTATGTAAATAATTTTACGATACGAAATAGATGAAATTGGGCTTAGGTACTTGAACGCGTCATACAACAAAGTTCACATACCTACCACATTTTCTACAGACATAAGTAAAATTAGGGTGCATACTTATTAGCAATGGCATACGGTGCCAAAGCGTGGAAACTAACAGCGACGCTAGTCCACAAACTCCAATTTGCTCAAGGTGCAAATAGCTGGGAATAGAAGAAAGAGTTACTACTGCTCGGAATTTCTTTGAGGGATGAAGTCCGATAGGTAGTGATTTTTTCAAGAACGAAAGTATCCAACGAGGCTCTCAAGGCTAGCCAGTTGAATAAGCAGCAATCAAGTTTGTAGGAGGACCGACGGTTGCTAGAATCCAAAGGTTCTCACCTGGAGACTTCGTTTCAGTAAACGTAGTGTAGAGTTTGGAACGGAGAGTTGAGTAAGGACCACCAGAACGTGGATAGGAAAACCAGAACGTAGACGCTACCTAAAAGAGACTTATAGTGAATACAAATTTGCTATTGATCATGACGAACAAAATGAAGTAATGGCGTAAGCAAGGGTTGACGCCGATATAAAGATTAAATCTCACTCACATTTTCGTTCTAAAAATTACGTTGTGTACCCTCTTTCAGCTTCAGTAACGCAGGCGTAACTGCATAGCTTACAGCACTTTCGCAATGTCGCCTGCTTATCGGTCTTCTATCGGATATACTTTGGAGTGGTGCTCAGGAACTTTTCAATCTTGTTCCCCCTTCACCGTTCTACCATAGAACAGCAAGAAATCGTTTGCGTTGGCATCCTTATGTGGTTGACGTCCAGTCACCTCGAACGAAACGGTTCTGTTCTACGTTTCCAATTCGAACCGCAAGGATGGGGAATGCCCTTCCAGCGCATGTATTCCCTGCCACGTATAACTTAAGTACCTTCAAGGCAATAGTGAATAGCCAATAGGCATCTTCTAGGCGAGCGCGCTTCAACCTAGACCTTATCACTGCTTTATATTACGCGTGATTGTCGTCAAGCGCTAGCCTATCTTGTAATTTAAAAAAAAGTAAGACGTACTACAAAGTGGACACGCGTCGTTTACCCTCCTACTCAAAGTACGTAAGGCAAGGGTAAACTGGCATTAATGTATTCGACAAAACAGATTTTACAGTTTATCTTCGGCTATTTCCGTTAATATTCTAGAATTTACGACTCTATTCCATGCATGAGAAATCCGGAAATGGAAATATCTTGTATTCCATGCTATGATAAGACAGATTAACAGTCGTAATCCTTGCATAAATCACAGGATTTCATATTCAACAATATTATTGATACTATACATACAATAATAATTAATATTAAGCTTGAGGTTGCAAAGGTGGGTACAACCATGAGTTTACAATGACGAATACTTTACAAAAATATCTGTTAACTCTTTTTTGTCAAAATATTGATTATCGCGATTGCTTTGTCACATAACTTGTGATTGTGAATACAAGTTTGAACCTTCGCAGTCTTCAGGCACGTTCCACAACCAAATCTCATAGATTTGAATTCCATACAATACAATACAAATGTTTTTTATTCTAATAGACTTTTTACAAGTATTTATGAATAGTCGAATGAATCTACCACTGGTTCGGAATGTAGTTCCTACCGAAAAGAACCAGCAAGAAACTCGGTGATTGCTGTTTTGAAAAAAATAAAATATATATAAAATTTCATTAATCTAAAGATACATAAGTAACAGCAGTTCTGGTCATTGCTAGTGATTTATATACCTACGTATAATAATATTAGTCATTACTTAAATCTTATCTATATTATATGATTAAGATCGAAATATTATATCAATTGCAAAATATCAAATGTTTCTTTTATATTTACTTACTTAATAGAGTTATCAATCAAATGTCAGAATGCAAATTATAAGTGATTGTGCAATGTCGATGTCGCGCGGTATTATTATAATTGCAACTAATTTGCATTGGTACAACAATTTGACATGACTGGTATTTGCGATTTTCTAGAATTACCTATATTATACTATGACTTAATTCCATGGTGTATAAATTGAATAGATGATTGAAAATTCAAATCCCGATGCTGGATTTAATATAACATAGGTACTAAATAATATATATAATATTAAATATATGATATATAATAGATAATAAACAACTAGTCATAAATATAATAGTCATTAAAATTATTATATTATGACGAAATAAGATTTGGTGAAAATATAAAATTTAACAAATAGTCAACCAAAAATTGGTCTCTACTTCTCACCCATCGATAATTTAGTACTTAATATTTAAATTAATATGTTAAAAACAAGTATCTAATGTATTCCATACAAACTAGCCACATATTAATATTTTGAGCTCTATTCGATAGAACATCTCTTTCTAATCTAAGCACACTTTGTTTTGAACTTTAAAAGTTACACACAGTGTGTTTAACTTTTTAAGTTAATATTCATAAAGCGTCAATAAATTGTATGCATAATATGTCAATCATATATACTATTTGACATAATATATTTGATAATCATGAGGTCGTCGTCGTCGTCGTGGTCGTCAACCGATGGACGTCCACTGCTGGACATAGGTCTCTTGTAGGGTCCTCCACAAGCCACAGTCTTGCGCCGCCTGGATCCAGCGACTCCCTGCGACTCTCTTGATGTCGTCCGTCCACCGTGTGGGGGGTCTGCCGACGCTACGCCTTCCAGTGCGGGGTCGAAATTCCAGCACTTTGGGACCCCAACGCCCATCGGTTCTCCGAACTAAGTGCCCCGCCCATTGCCACTTCAGCTTCCCAACTCTTCGGGCTATATCGGTGACTCTGGTTCTCCTACGGATCTCTTCATAGTCAGCGACCATGTCTCGGATCCGTAAGTTAACACTGGCAACACGCACTGTTCGAAGACTGGTCTTCAGACACTGAGGGATTTTGGACGAGAAGATATCTCGAAGCTTCCCAAACGCAGCCCAGCCGAGTTGAATTCGGCGGTTGACCTCCTTCTCGAAATTGGACCTACCCAGCTGCACTCATGCAATGCTGCAGCTGCAATCATGAGGTATTCTCCCCTAATTTTCCCATTCCATTTAACCCACAGTCGCTTGAAAACTTGAAAATTGACACAAGAGCCCCGGGACTTACTTACTTACCTACTTAAATTTTGACAGATTCCCAACTTGCAAGTTACGAGTATAATACAGTCCATCAGAATTATTACAACCGCATGGCAAGGGTTCCTTAATGTAAGCGCTATCATTCAAACAACAAGAATGTAAATTTTAATTATGTCTACCTGGGCGGTGTCTTGCGATATTATGATCGCAATTTATTTACACTTTCAATACGATTGCCAGGCCTCTGTGAATTCTTGGATTTTCCTGTTATATCTTTTATTTCTCAAGAAATTCCAGCTTGTAGTTAGTTCATTAGTTGATAGTATATTTTTATCCACCCGCTTCCCGCTACCTTTTGGAAGTCATTGGAGGACCGTGTGTGGTGGCGCGCTCTCCAAAAGGCCTATTTCAGCAGTGGAAGAATGCAGGCTGATGGATGGATGGATATTTTGATCCCAAAAATAGCTTAGTTTTTTATTTTATGCCAAGTTGATGAAGCCAATATTTTATACAGATGATATTATTCTTATGGTAGAAAAAGTATTGGGTATATGCGCTTAAATTCTACAATCGACTCTGATTAATTTTTGAAACACTTAAAACAACCAGGGCGACGAAACTTTATTCGAAGCGTACCCGACTGCAATAAATCTGAATAAGTTATTTTCTTTTTCTGGGTCAAGTTTTTCCACTATTAAATATATTTTTTCTGGCAACCCTAAATAAGACGCTAGGCGAAGGGCGGAGCGAGCTACGCGCACTGCACTATGGAGGGAGATAACCGTCAATTATGAATAAACTAGCTTTACTACTATGTTAATAAGAGTTGAGATTTTTCCTCGACGATTTCACCAAGCTAGAACACTCATTAATGGTTTTGTGCCTCCTTTATCAGTCCCCGTAGAAAGCCTTTAGCGATAACCTGTGCCAACCGCAAAATTAAAACCGTTGCGTTTGCGGGAATTATATTTTATTGCTTTGGTTTATTTTATTGCTAGCAGACTTCCGTATAAAATGGATAATATTTTATTATCTGAGTTTAGTCATGGAAGTCCACATGTACGCAATATGGTAGAGCAGGATCAATATTTCCTAATAGGCATGTAACTCATATTTTTAATATTCCGGAAGTATCTAATAATATTATTTTTAAAGGCTATCAACATATATATATATATATATATATATATATATATATATTATATCATATCATAGGGATCAATATTTTGGTAAATTATTATTAAAACCCCTTAAAATACTCGAATTTCAAGTTACAGCATACTAAATTTGTTCTTCATAAAATATACCTCGTGAGTAATAAAGCTATTGTCAATTACCTCCTTACTTCAAGTAAAGAGTAGTTGTACCTACCAGTGTTAATCAAATTCTTAACAATGGTAGGTACGGTTCAACTAAAAAATCTAGATTTATATTCTACAATATGTATAGGTCGAAGAACCGTCTGCGTTTTAATTCAGCTAAATTTAGTTTGAGGAGTTATTAACACTGTGTTTTTTTAGTCCCCATGAAATTTTCAGTTGAGGCCAATGGGACGGACGGAGCAAGACGCGACAGACGCGGAGTTGTCCTCATTTCTCGAGCTAAATATAATTTCACTTGATCATTTAATTATATGGAGATTAATAGGCGCGAAGGCATGCCAACATTCACGTTAAAGTGTACAATATGGCGTGAAATGTTTACTATTGGGGCAGGCGACGGTCTATTATACTCGGCTTACCTCGCCGTGTGCGTGCGGATTTGTTTATGTTTGTGTAATGCCGCAGACGAAAACAAATGCTAAATTAACCATCTATTGAGCGATTATACTAATATATTTGCCCAATGTGTAAACAATACTTCTAAATTGCGCCGAAATAATATTTTGAGAAACAAAAGACAGAATCATAATAATATGATTTCTATTATATCATAACTGTAACTACCTATATCTATATTTTGCATTATAATTGGGTACATATTATTTAACAGAGTAGCTGGAGTAAAGGGAAAGGTCATCATTACACACCGAGTGGCGCCAGAGATAAAGGAATGTAGGTAAGCGAATAAAAATATCTTCGCGGCAAAAACAAGACCCGCAATTACTGTTCTTTATAACTTAACAAATGACGATTAATAACCACCAATTATTTCCTGCGCTGCAACTCTTAAATTGTATTTAAGAACACAGAAACAAGCTTTTATCTATTTTATTCTTCCAAATAAAACCCATGGTAAAAATATCTATGCAGTTTATTAAATTGTAAATATAATATCGCGCTATGGCCATTCCGGTAAAAGTCTGCTGACATAGACTGAATATAGTGTCTGCTGGATTACATAGGTACTTGACAATCATATGTCTAACATTTTGCACACGGATAATTGAAGAGGTCCTACGGGATGATAACATAACTAAGGGCCTTATTATCTTTTTATTGTTCTTTGAGAGGTGCAATAAAAATTTAACTAGAAAACATACAAAATAAAGTTTCTCCCTCATAAAATACAGTTAGACGTATTTCAGTTTAACGTTAGAACTAAGTTATCGGGCGTTAGTGGGAATACATTTAAATTATTAAATAATTTACGTAAAAATCCATGAACAATATCTCTCTATTAAAGAAAAATCCCAAGTCAAACAGTTCCACAAAGTGCTAAAATCGTTATAAACCGACTTCAAAAAAAGGAGGAGGTTCTCAATTCGACTGTATTTTTTTTTTTTAATGTTTTTTACCTCAGAACTTTTGACTGGGTGGACCGATTTGAATGATTCTTTTTTTTATTTGAAAGGGCATATTTCCATGTGGTTCCATATAAATTTTATCGAAATCGGTCGAGTGGTTTTTAAAATATCAACAATAAAATAAGTACAGTTGTAAAGTTTGCGCGGGAGTTTGAAGTCGGTTGTTTAAAAAGAATTTTTATATAAAATTATTATTTATATATCTTTGGTTTGGAGACAAAACGGGCAGCGGCGCCTCTTGTTGGCCCAATTATTATAATTTTATACTAAATACAAAAAAAATTAACCTACTAACGTTTGGCAGATTATATATTTAATTATCTTAATTATCATCAATTTAATTATTAATCCATATATAATGTTAAAGTGTATCATGTATGGATTAGAGTAGACTCTCTGTTTGTCTACTACATAGAACACATTTTATCTCCAAAATTGGAAGAGTCTTAGAGCCTTCTATAGTAATTTACAAAACCTGTAAATTATTTTATTTTATTTCACCACCGTTTACATGTAGAGCGGTAGGCATGGAAATTGGCAATTTCACAGAAAATGTACCTGACCTAGCATCGCATGGGTACGTTGGCAATAATTCTGTCTTTTTTGCATATTATTACAAAGTGAATGACTCGATGAAAAATGAGAACATGATCCAATTGCACTAGTTAGCAGCACCCGATGTTTTGTCAATCTTTACTCAAATAAACACTTGATGACTGATTGAAGTTCTATTATCGCACAGCCTAAGCCGCTGGGGTTAGAACATGGTTAGAAAGGATTTTAGGAAAACCAACCCTTTCTACCCCAAAGTGGTCAAACGCGATAAATATTTCAAGTTATATTCATGAATATGGGGCGTTTAAGCTTCATGATATCTGCAAATAGGGAATGAAAGTTAAGTAGTAACATTTTTATAGTTACGAGTATAATGGTGAAATTAGGTATTCGGCTACTCCGTTGAAAAAAAATTATACATATTTCAGGGTTTTCGGATATTCAACCTGACTTTCAAAAATCCATATCGAGTAAACCCCGGGTCTGCTAGAAAACGTATGAAATAACTGACTCGCTGAACAGACGACATCAGGAGAGTCGCAGGGAGCCGCTGGATCCAGGCGGCGCAAGACCGAGGCGTGTGGAAATCCTTGCAAGAGGCCTATGTCCAACAGTGGACGTCTATCGGTTGAGGAAGATGATGAAAGCAAAATTGCAAAGTGATATTTTTCTCCATGCGTTTAAATAAAAGAAAGGAAACAAACCTTTTATTTCAGTTTGGTAAATATCCGAATTTCGTTGGATAGGTATACCTTGAAGGCGTTGACTAAAAAAGAAATGAGCCGCAAAAAAAAACCCTTCTGAAACTGTGTACTGATTATCCAAATTTCGCGAATGTGTGTCTTGTACACAATTATTGCCGTGTACATCGGACCATTATTCAAGAGAAAATTTTAAGGTAAAATTTTTCAAATCTTTTCTAGAGGAACCCTACGTGTAAAATCTCAAACTTCTAAACCGAGCAGGTTAAATTGTATACGTTGATAATATCAGTCAGTCAGTCAGTTTATACAAATGTTATTGCAAAGCTAATAATGCTTTTTATATGCACGTGGGATAAGCTGCAGAAGTAGAGGTGTGTCACACGCGACAAAGGACGGTTCGCGCCTCGTTTCGCACCCTGAATCGCGACGCGAATTTAAATACAATACGGCAATAGTTCAGACTCGCTAGCCCATAAGCATGCATAATCACGGCCGCTCAAACTACACAAACATTCTTCATATCAAAAATCCAGCAATTTATTTTTTCGAAACAAATTAATCTAATATTGCCTATCCAGGATCATAATAAAGCTACGAGTAAGAAGGCAACAGGAAAACATACTGACCCTAAACCCAACGTAGTTAAATACAAAATTGACCCAACCTAAATGCAAGACCTCACAATTGCGAACTCGGTTTAAAGTACTAAGTAATAAACAATAAAGCACGATACTGTTGTTAAAATGACAAGCCCAGACATCAAATCTAGAATGACGTTCGTAATAATTGAACCCACAAATTGTAAGGATTTAACTACCAATTGACTTCCAATTGGGATTAATAAACAGAAACGAGCCAACGGTTACTTATTGGTTTCGTGCCTACATATTTCATCCATTGAACGTTACGATCAATCCCCAAGGCTGCATTCCGTGCGGCGAGACGGCTAGCTGCGCTCGCATATCACATTGTGATTTCTGTTAGTCCTAACTAGCTAACAGAAATGTCGGCATAAACATGCCTGAAATGAAGATAAACTCCCTGTTGAATAGTTGGGGATATTACAAAGCCGGGGCCCGTGGGTGTGAGCGGGTAAGCGATTCCCGCGGGCCAGACCTCGCCCACTCACCCTGCGGCCTGCCGCGACACTCACTCCAGCCATTTATCTCCACTGACGCCGCCGAGGGTAACTGGAGGTCAGTAAGTGATAGTGTTCAGTCACGAGCGATTAGTCAATGCCGCAGACCACATGCTCGCTAGAGTGCACCGCGCCGCTATTCCGATCTTGCCCACCGACAGAAAAATTACACTTGGCACCGATCCCTCTGATTCATACACTATATTAATGTCTATGGAATCATATCAAAATTATTCTTTTTAACAGTCGTGTCACATTATTAAAAAGTAGTGGAAACGGATTTATTTGTTTCATTATTCATTTGATTATTTTGTAGCTATTCCATGGTCATACTTATATACAGACTGACATAATATGCTTCCGGTATGCCTTTGTTTTATTAGGTTAGTATATATAATTATAATTATAATATAGTATATATAATATTAAATATAATTTGCCTGCTCAATTATTTTCTATACCTATGTAAAATGTACAGACTCCAAACATAACGGTCTATGTCTTAAAAAAGCAGCAACGAAGCTTTCAAAACTTCAGCAGATTTTAATCTGAATCAGTCACATAATAAACGAAAACCTTTCGTAATTCAACGCTATAGTTTATTTATTCGAGTAAATAATCATCAATTTATAGTTAATCGATTGAAAAAGCAAGCAAGATTATAGATTTTCCCAATCTGAGAGTGCATATTTTTGGCGAACTTAATCGAATCAACGAAAACAACACAATCACTCTCCATAATATCATACTATACGTGAAATTTCACAATAACTTATACCTATGTCTGGAAATAGCGATATCCTAGAAAACGCCGCCGATACAAGTTTATTTCGAGCACACGGTACAGTGACTCCGTGTAGACTGGACGTCCTCGATGAAGATGCAACATTGGTGTTGAGCTGCAGACACATTGCTGTGGGGCGGTGTGTTATAACGCAATTCGGTACGACTATTGACTAATTAATCGGAGCGTATCTAGGATCAGTGCGCTTAAACGCCACAACGTATAGTCGGGTACAGACAGGGCAAACATGGGCAAGCGAAGGCTAAAGTAAGAACGAGTATGTGCGGATGATCACGGACAGTGAACAAATTTAAGTGAAGCCTTTTCTTTCTTTTGGCTCCGCAGCGCATAGGAACATCATGTTCACACAGCCAGCGAAAGCGACAGAACGTTGGTGAGCACTGTTTGCCCTAGCCATAAATTTTATGACTCCACTCGCCTTCGTGACATATCGCGTCATGACATAGGTACCACAAACACAACACAGTAATGTGTTCGCGCCTTCAGAGAGAGCAAAAACGTGTAGACAATGGGAAATGTTGCGTCCTCGATAGTGAAGACGGCGGTGGCTGCGGCCGTCCGCCCGTTGCCTATTTGGGAACACGAACTCCCTATTTGGAAGGCTGTGCTCCGAGTCAGATCGATATCGTTCGCAGCGATGCTGAGTGCGGAGTTGCACGTCAAAAACCAATCACTACATTTATATTAACCATTTTCTTTTTCTCGTAGCTGTTTTCACTTTTTTGTAAAATTAGAGCTATGATATTCTTTAACGTGTCCAGCGTCAGCCCCTTTATCATAAGCCCCGCCTTTGTAATAGCTGTTATTCATTATATATTCGCGCTCTCGGAACAGCGCAGGAATCTATTTTAATAAAACATAGCGACCTAGCTCACTTTTTAAGAATGACGCTCTAAGAATAATGATTTACAAACATTAATATCCTAAATGCAAATAAATCAAAGATTTCCTTAGAGTCTTTTTATGCAGTCAGGTTAGAAAAAGTTTACTTTATTAAATCATATTGCAAAGATTTTAGTGTTTTTCAAGCAGTATAGGCAACACAAGGCTAAAATTTGTCACAAACTCACCATCATCATCATTTTAACCCATTACTGGCCCACTAGGGAAGGGTGTGACCATAGTCCACCACGCTGGCCAAGTACGGATCGACAGACTTCGCACACCTTCGAGAAAATTATGAAGAACTCTCGGGCATGCAGATTTACTCACGATGTTTTCTTTCACCGTTTGAAGCGAGTGATATTTAATTTCTTAAAACGCATACTATTGACGTCGTGTTCTCGTGGTTCGATCTCGCGACTCCATATATACTCGTATGTAAGTCGGGTGTCTAACTGTCTACAACTCTAGCCTTTAGGCTATAAAATAATTATTTAAAAAATCATTTGCGCCATTTTGAAAACCGTCTAAAAGTGGATAATATTTGTGTAGGTATACATCCATCCATTAAGAAAGTCGAAGCTGATTGTCACATCTATAAATAAATAAATTAAATAAATTTGGAACGTAACTTATGACATGTGAAAACGTTAAATATCATGTAGCAGTGTGGTGTGACAAATGTGATAATCTCAAGAATTAGATAATAATTATTATGTTTGCGTGAACACTTATTACATCTCCATTTTAAGCCCACTTATGTCATCATTCATCAACGCATCATCGTTTTAAAAAAATATATAACATACCTATATAAATCTTACTACGTGAATTGCTTATTGACTATGTTAACACGGATGTCGTATCGTATAGCACAAACCGTTATAAATATCCACAATTTACCTAGGTATACCTAGACCATAAAATATACCTTACACTAATATATTAACGGTACATAGACATAATAATATCTTACTTTTATAATTTGATTTTAATACTGATCCTATCTATTCTACTAGCAATTATTTTTAAAAATAAAATGTATGTATGAGAGTAAATTCAAAGTTCAAAATCTGTCGTGTTTGTCTTAGTTAATCTTGTAAGTTCTGAGGTGTTCTCGGTGGATTTCAATAGGTACGGTTTTCTTCTTTTAGAATATTTTTCAACGAAACCTAACAAGCAAGAATTTTTACCTTCATGTGAACAGAGCTCTACTTCTGTGTGTTACATCGATGGATTTTCATGATTATTACCTATGCATTATTAACATACTAGATGATGCCCGCGACTTCGTCCGCGTGAATTTAATTTATTTTATCCCCTATCACTATACCATATTTCCCCAAAATCGGTTAATAAGATGACCCGTTAAAGCGTAGCAGGCATACAGAAAGACAGATGGATAGACACACTCTCGCATTTATAATATTAGTGTGTTTTATCATGTCGATTTAGACAATATTGTGTTTCTAAATGAATATGACGATAGGTATCTAACGATCTTCATAGGTACTTTAAAGACTTTAACGAAGTAGGAATTGCAATATTCCTGTTATAAACTCGGACGACACAAAATAAATGCTTTGCAATCGCAATATGTTTGTCTCGCATAAATTGTAGGTGGGTCGTAAGGTTTGACAATAAATTCTAAATATATATGAATAGAATCGCAACGGACTACTATGTATGTTTCTTACTGACTGCCTCGTTGGTCTAGTGGTTAGCATGTTCGACTGCGGCCGACGAGGTCCCGGGTTCGATTCCCGGGTCGGGCCATAGCAAGTATTGGGTTTTTCTGACAAGAAATTCTCAGTACTAGAAGTTGGCGGTGTTTCACCCCCGTGCCTCGGAGAGCACGTAAAGCCGTCGGTCCTGCGCCTGATCTCTCTCCGGTCGTGTCGGATTTTCCGTCCCATCGGGCTATGAGAGTAAAGGAACAGAGAGTGCACCTATGTATGCGCACACACTTGTGCACTATAATATCTCCCGCGTAGATGGCTAATCTCTCTGGAGATAGGCCGCCGTGGCCGAAATTCGGTGGGGAGGACATTCATTATTATGTTTCTTACTAGTAGTAGAATAACATGCCCTGGATTTTATTTCTTGGATCATTATATGAGTTTATATTAAATTTAATAAATTAAATTAATTATCTAGGATATGGAATGCCCTCCCGGCTTCCGTTTTCCCCTCCTCTTTTAATATAGGTACCTTCAAATCAAGAGTGAATAGGCATCTTCTAGGCAAGCGCGCTCCACCTTAGGCTGCATCACCACTTGCAAGCAAGTCTGATTGCAGCCAAGCGCTAACCTATATATTTAAAAAAAAAAAAATATAATTCAAAGTGTAACTCTAAAAGTTGACAAAATCAACATATTATGGATTAAAAAATCGCTCTAAAGAAAGCTGCACCAATGAAAGCTGGTGTATATAATGCTACATTATAATTATTTAAATAATATTATGTGATCCAATGCGGTGGATTAATACTTCTAGTTATAATTACTAAATTTGTATGTTATACCTATTAGTTGATATATAAAAGATCATTAAGTTCATAGTTAGAGAATCTTTGTAGTTAGTAGTTAGTACATGGAGGTACTAAATGTGCATGATGGTGGACATGAGTTCTCTGTTTTTGGGGACATTCCAGTAGGTCTAAGTTTTAGGTGTAAAGCTGTTCCAGGTGATCTTAAGCATTTTCCTGTTTTAATATATTATATTTTCTACATTAATATATTCTATTAAAAAAGTGAATAGAGAATAGGTAACTCTCAATACAAACTTAATACTCTTAAGATAAAAAGGACCGAATTGGTTTGTATGGTTTTATTGCAAAAGGGAAGTTTACATTGATACTATTGAGAAGGTGCGTAGGTGTGACGACTTGCGCGTGCGCGTGCTGTTAAACTGAATGACTGCTCGTTAAAAAGCGACCCGCCGCCGTGTAATTAGCTGCCGGCACAACATAAAGCATTAAAAATAAAACAAAGTCCGCGTGTCCCACGGCCCCCGGGCGCCTCGTGACTACTCTCACGGATCCATCACGAAAATTTACACTCGTACTGCATCTTATTAAGTGTTATGAAAGGTCTCTCGTAAGTGACAGTGCCTTTTAAGGGAAACCGAGCGCCCTTTGCGAGCTCCGCCGCGGACCAAGATGCCGCCCCACGGCGTTGTTTTTCATGTAGTTTAAGAGCGTACACACTACTGGTTTTTAGGGTTCCGTAGCCAAATTTGGCAAAAACGGAACCCTTATAGATTCGTCATGTCTGTCTGTCTGTCTGTCCGTCCGTATGTCACAGCCACTTTTTTCCGAAACTATAAGAGCTATACTGTTGAAACTTAGTAAGTAGATGTATTATGTAAACCGCATTAAGATTTTCTTACAAAAATAGAAAAAAAACAATAAATTTTGGGGTTCCCCATACTTAGAACTGAAACTCAAAAAATTTTTTTTCATCTAACCCATAGGTGTGGGGTATCTATGGATAGGTCTTCAAAAATGATATTGAGGTTTGTAATATCATTTTTTTCTAAACTGAATAGTTTGCGCGAGAGACACTTCCAAAGTGGTAAAATGTGTGTCCCCCCCCCGTAACTTCTAAAATAAGAGAATGATAAAACTAAAAAAAATATATGTTGTACATTACCATGCAAACTACCACCGAAAATTGGTTTGAACGAGATCAAGTAAGTAGTTTTTTTTTAATACGTCATTAATCATAAATCGCAATTTACCTTTCATTCAATCAACTCAAATTTTTAAAAAAAACATTTAATTTAAAACTTATTACAGGTTTGTACGGAACCCTCGGTGCGCGAGTCCGACTCGCACTTGGCCGGTTTTATTATTATATGCTATGATACTAGAGATCAAATATTATGTTCACAGTAGATCAATATTTTTTTTTTGCATTATTACACTATAATATCATTAAAAGCTCTTGTACTCATAGTATAAAGCATTACCATAACACAAAACTCTACGTTTAAATCTTAATATAAATCAAAGGTTTTCCTCGTTTTACGAATTGAATAGGCAAAGTTAGCCGCCCGAAGGAGCTATTATTCTGTCAAGGAGCGTGCTTTATCTCTCAATTTTGTGATAATTTCATAAAGACAAGAAGGCAGCGTCAGGCGACGGCATTTCTCACGGGAGGTCCGACAAGTTTCAACCTCGTACTGCGCTTAAATAAACTACTAATTACAAGCCATATTTGTGTACTTGTATCGCATATATAATTGTGTTTATTTGCGTATTTTTTTAAGGCTTGACATCGAAAAATTACAATATTTAAGTTTATTTATTGCCAATACAAGAGAGCGAAATTAATAAACAAGATATTCATATGAACAATGATAGAACAGCAACAGCAATTTACAATTTCCTCGTCGATTCGTCGCACGCCTTAAATAGGCAAAGTTAGTCGCTCGAAGGCGCTATTATCGCGTCAGGGAGCGGACTTTATCTCTCAATTTTGTGATAATATCCTAAAGACAAGAAGGCGGCGTCAGGCGACGGCGTCTCTCACGGGAGGTCCGACAAGTACGAACCTGGTACATCGCTTAAAGAAACTACTAATTGCAAGCCGCTTTAAGGACGTTGATCGATAATACGATAATGTCTTTAATGCCAGTCTTATGCCGGTGCTGTATATTTCATTTCATTGTCGACTTACGAAAACGTCCTTCTGATTAACGTGCACTTACTTACGGCGCGCTATACTAACGAATACTGGTAAGTACCTTTATATTTTCAACCGACTTCAAAAAAAGGAGGAGGTTCTCAATTCGACTGTTTTTTTTTTCTTGTTACCTCAGAACTTTTGACTCGGTGGACCGATTTGAATGATTCTTTTTTTATTTGAAAGGGCATACTTCCCAAGTGGTCCCATATAAATTTTATCGAAATCGGTCGAGCGGTTTTTAAAATATCAACAATAAAATAAGTACTTTGTATAGCGTGTGCTTGTTGTTGTAAAGTTGGCGCGGGAGTTTGAAGTCGGTTGTTTAAAAAGAATTTTTTATATTAAATTATAAAGTTAAAATATAAAGGCAAACAAATCTTTTAAGACAATGTCTTTAATGCCAGTCGTGTGCCGGTGCGGTATATATTTCATTTCTTTGTCGAATTGCTAAATCGTCGTCCTTATTTTTTCTAACGTTAACTTCTTATGGCGCGCTGTTCTGACAAATGCTGGTAAGTACCTATATATTTTTAAGTTAAAATATAAAACCAAACAAATCAATTATATCGTTTGAGCGGCACTAATTACGACACTCTTATGGTCGCATAAATAAAATTTTGAGCTTAAAGTTTCGTCCAAATCAATATTTTTTTTTGTCGTGTGTACCCTGTGATCATCTGCATTGATTAGGTACCTACGCTTGGAAATTATTCCTTACACTCTACGAACAGCAAATTAATTTACTTAAAATATTGTTGAGATTTTAAAGTTAGCATAAATACTTTGACTTCCATATCTATTTCAACTTCGCAAGTTGGTGATCAGATTTTTTTTTAAATTAAGAAAAGGCATGTTCATGGTTTTAATAAATTACGAATTTTTTTTATGAAAACGAAGCGAAATAAATATCGATTTAATAGTGACTAACAAAAGTAGCACGTCCCGGAAAATCCGCGTTGGTTGGCGATCCTACTAAGGGCCCTCTCTGATTTCGTATGCAATTGATGCGGCTGTTTAAGATGGAACCGATATCAGAGGCGCGAAACCGCATGCCTTCACGGCCTTTTTACCACCGTCCTTGATGAACAGTTTCCTTTGTAGGTTTTTAAAGCACTTCTTTTGTATCTTAAACAACTGTAACCGTGTTCTAATTAAATTCCATTGTATTCAAAATAAACAGCATTTACTAGAATAATAAATTCGAAAAATTAAAATAACTTTTTTACCTATAATCAGTAGTCAGTATCCAAGTATACCAAACAACTGAAATTCAGTACCAATGATCGTAAACAAGCTTTCATTAGCTGAAAACAAACACTCCAGCCACCACAGTCGGCGGAATCATTCGCGAAGCTCGCACTTAAGGACGGTCAACCCCTCTTGAACGCCCTCGACGCACAAATTGCGACCAGTTACATTACATGCATTATTTAAACGCGACAACCTTATAAGAAAGTAATATTGTGATAGCGTAGGTACATGTGTCTCATGGTGAGTCAGCCGGCGCATTGACCCTTGCGCAGACGCCGACGCACACTATTCCTGTGCACAACGCTGTTTGATACTCAAATATTACGTAAGTGAGATATTGACACGATTCTAATCTCCTACCAGGGATTAAGACCTTAATTTTTCATTCTGCTAATTTTTCCTACTTCTTGATTGCCTGGCAGCGATCGCTACTAAGCAACATGGCCGGTGCTTACTACTTCTTTTTTCTATTCTTTACCTATTCATGATGTTTTTAGCGCTGTGATGCGTTACAATTTTATGTTTTCTGTGGCTCGGATAAGATAAAGAAGGGTTATACCTACTGGCCCTTCTGCAAATCTGCTGACTACAGAAAATATTTATGTAACAATAGAACTCCAAAATGGTAGAGTCGGCGCCTTTGCATAAAATGAGATAAGTATCTATTACCTAGTAGTTATAAGTAAAAAACTATGTAGTTTTTCAAGCATGAAATTTCTTCATGAAAAACAGATACATAATTTCGAGCACATCAATCACGGGTTCACGGGTCAACCTCTGTGACATCAATATTAAGCTTTCCTCGTGAATCTTTCATTGCAAAAATATTTAGGTTTTTTTTGCTATTCCCATAATTCGACGTAAAGATTTTAATTAATTACATAGTAGGTACTACCAACAACGTAGTACTATGTAATTAATTAAAATCTTTCAAGGTTTCTGGTCAGATCGTGAGAGCCTCGTACGAGAACAGCAAGACGCTCATTGCATTTTTAAATTTACCGAAACCATCACCGCTAGTTCAAGTACGTGGCCAAATTTGTCACTTTAAAGTTTAAATGTAAGCTACATTAAAAGTTTGTTGTTTTAGGGGTACTGAATTTGCTAAGGTAAGTTTAAGTTAGGTTATATTACTTTTAACATATAAAACGTAATAAAAATTACATTCATTCTTGATATACGATACCTATTAACTCAAAAGTCTGTAAATAGGGATTTTTATTTATCACTATAGCTAATGCCCGCGACTACGTCCGCGTGGATTGAGGTTTTTAGGTTCCCGCGGGAACTCCTTAGTTTTCCGGGATAAAAAGTAGCCTATGTGTTATTCCAGACTATAATCTATCTCTTTGCCAAATTTCAGTTAGATCTGTTAAGTCGTCCTGGCGTGATTAACAAACATCCATCCATCAATCCGTCCATCCATCCATACTTTCGCATTTATAATATAAGTATAGATTTCTAAAATAATATCCCATTCCAGCTCCAAGTTCCAAATGTAAGACTTTACAATAACTATTTGAAATTAAATAATTCTATTCATATTTTATCAAAATATAATAATCTAGACAGTTCTTCCAAATACATAGGTAAATATTATTTATCTAGGTTCTCGTTACTTTTCGCTAATGCGCGACACCGTGTGAACGCTTTTTTGGATTTGTGCCTAGATTCTTTTTAATCAAGTAGGTTCAAGTTAGTTCCATAGGCCAGACGGCGTTTAGTAACACTGTACATATTCGTCGAGTGTATTTGCCAAACGCATTGGCCCAATGTACAAAAAAGGCTCAACAACCATCTATCCAATCGCTGAATATTCGCGCCGCCATCAGCGCGATACATCAGAGGGAATCGCGTGAATATACTCTGGCGCGTCAGTATATCATTCATCAGTTGTTCCTTTCGTGTAATTTTGCATACTGCAGCTTCGGACCGGCATCGATGGAATTAAAAGAGGGCCAAGAGGGCCGATGTTGTGTCGATACTGTCACATGACTAATGGAGCAGGCGCCGCTAGCGATATCGGCAAATAAAAATATACGCGGGCCACCGCCGCTGGCGCTGCGTCTGCGCTGCGTAAGCCGGCTAGCTTCACCAGTTCTCAATGATTTTACGGATTGTCTTGACTGTGGGACACAACTCGCACAGAGTACACACAGAATTCGTTGTCATCGTGGTCAGCCTCAACCAAATAGTATGTATAGAAATATATGCATATAGAATATTATGATTCATAGGAATATGCGACACATAGTCCAAAGACGAAAATGAAATTTAATATTAGACATTAAAATCATTTCGGGCTATAAATATTCATTAATAATGGATACCAAAAGGAGTTCAAATAAGTCTCTACCCGGATTTAAAATTGAAATAACTTTTTCAACAGAAACTTTGTAAAAGATTTACTATGTGTTGGGTCAGCAAATAAAATAAATTCTATTCTATTCTAAAGATTTAGAAAATTGATATCAGAGTCGCTATTAGACGTACTGTGCCCCGGGGTTGATGACTTTATTTTAACTGCAACTATTGTATATCCTTACTTAAACCTGGTCATAGCAAGTCCTATAAATTCATTTATTAAGGTGCTAGTCCTGACACCGACAAAGTTATCCGCCGCGCCGCACGCAGTTCCGCGCATTCACACCAAAAGCATCGTGAGCCAAGTGCCTATCCAGTACGATTCATCGCCGGCATGCCAAGCTAAATGATTTATCTGTAAGTACTTATTAAATAATAAAAATATGTACTAATATTGATCATCTCCTATACAAGTTACAGTTTGCTTACTATTTTTATTGGAAATCCATCGGTATTGTAGTAAGTATATATCCCATTTCACCTATAGGGCATTAAGTTATTTTTATATAGGTAAATTTAGTAAGATTCAACCCACATTTCTATGTATCGAAAAGCTTTTATACCTACCTAAATAATTAGGTAGCTAGAAGTATATAAATGTAATATGAATCACCGACTCGACATTTCCAAATATAAATTTACATATAATTTTTGAAAATCGTCAACAACTTGTCATTTGTTCCGTTTTGTAAACTAATTTAACTTTTACGTCTGAAAAATAATAGTAAACTAAACTAAAAACTAAAGTTTCGTAAACTATTATTTTTCAACGTTTTTTCTTTTAAATTACAATTTCAAGTCGAGGCTGATAATAAATTTGAATGAAAGTATCATATTTTACTTGATATTTTATCAAACTATATGGTTACAGTTAATAGAATTATTTTAATGGACTCACGCTTTATTGTTTACGCTTTTATCGCGATCTAAACTATTTTATTAGTAAGTAACTATGCCACCAGCGCAGAGTTGACCACCACGTAATATTACTAGAGCAGCAATATCCCGCAAGGTTATCCTTATAAGTTATCCTGAACGACGGCCTTGCACCAAAAAGCGCAGCGTTGGACGACCCTCTACTAGGTGTACACTACAGCCCATTAACGTTCCACTGCTGGGCACAGGCCTCCACTCGCATAGGAGAGAGGGAACACATGAGCTTACACCCACCACGCTGCTCCAATGCGTGTTGGTGGGCTCAGGTGGCGTACGGACGATCTCAATTCTCAAGAGAGTTCCAGCTGGGAGTCGAGTCTCTTTTCAAACACGTGCTTAGCACACGAGTTAGCACATCAATCCCGTGTGGGGTTCGAGGCAATGCTGCCTTCTATTGAAATTTGAACACCCAAACGTAAATACGCTGATCGGTCAATAATCACTCCAGCTTTTGTTGATTCTTCAAAAAATAAAAACCTCTTCTTCAAAATTTTTCAAAAATGTATTAACCGATTTTCAAAAATTCCAACTCGAATGCACTTCTCGCCTACATCCGCATCTTTTAACACCATTACCATGATGTTCGGTCAATAATCATAGAAGCTACATCACTTTTTATATACGGAAATACCAGTTTTTCATACAATTCCATATCTAAAGGGACCACGTACAGGTCACAATTAACCGATTTTCAAAAAATTTTCGCCATTTTGTAGCTAATCTAATACCCTAGGCCCTTTTTTTCATTTTTACTTAAGTCAGTCTTTTTCCGAAAAATTTACAATTTAGTAATTTGTTTACTAAACTTTAAATTTTTCGGAACCCCCCAAAAAACCCGATATTTTACATTTTTCAAAATTCCAAAAAAGTTACCAGCCGATTTTGAAAATTCAAACGCTCACACGTGTCTCGATAAATTCCTCAACTCTTGGTATTATTCCCATCTCGATCCTCCCAAAGTCTTCGGAAATATAGCCAAAAATACGTTTCAGGCGATTTGCATCATAACCATTTTCAATGGTAAAATTATATTTATTGCGTGTTACAACCAAATTAATAAGTAAGCCTCGCAATAGCAGCGATTACGTTGCAAAGATGCCGTTGATAACGTGGGTGGTATGTCACCTCTTACGTAATTTGTACGAAACCAATTCAGTTAAAACCAATTAAAGTCCGGTAATTATCCTCGGAAACAACGTTGGCGAAAATAATTAAACGACCATATTTGTATGGTCGCCTTTTTGAAGCCTACTCTGCGTAGGTGAATACTACAGTGGATAGAGTCTATACGTTCTTTCCAGCCGTACGACGGAGACGTCTTTAGTCTACCTAGACAGAGCAACGCTGACAACAACAATGCAACGGATGACACTGGCGTGACGTATCGTCAAGCTGGCATAATTCCCAATGAAAATTCTGCCAAACCTTTCCCAGGTTAGGCCGTATCCATGTTAAACGGCATCATTAGTTAAGTACCATCAGATGATATCGCAGCCATGGGCAGCTAATTTATAACAGAAGTGTGTATATATTTCTTGTGGCTATATTCTTGTTGCTTACTTCAAGATTGATTGTGATAAATTTACTAATTATAGACCTTTGTTCATTAATGGTACTGGTCTTTATTTGCACTGTTCTATTTTATAACACACAAACAAACTAAAGTAGAATTTAGGTTAGCTGTTTAAAAACAGACTATGTAAACACCGAGATAAATCCTAAGAGAAAGAAATAAAATTATAGTTGCCATCTGTATGAATTTCTGAAACATATACAATTTTTGACATAGATACGTGTATAAAGATAAGAAGAGCAAGTAGCACCGTTTAAAACAGGGCCGGATGAAAACCATAAAAGTGAAAATTTCATAGTTGGTGCTAGGTAGGTACTTGTATTTTATAAAGATAAGAGTTTACAACAGATTTAACCCAAATTCCTGTCACTGAATTATAACCACCACACTTAGCTTCTTATTCTGAGACTCTACTAGGTACTAAACTAAAACTAAATAAGTAAAAATATTATGTACTTGTCCTTTATTGGAATTTGGATTATTACTAGTATGATTTGAGTGTGATATCATCCGTCATCAAACTTTGCTTATCTGATGGCATGTACTACATCAATTGCCAGGCTTTTTTTTACAGTACAAGTTAGTCCTTGACTGCGATCTCACCTGATGGTAAGTTATGATGCAGTCTAAGATGGTATAGCAAATACTATACTGAATAGGTAGGTACTTCATCCAAGATGGGTACCTATTTTATGCGACTTAAACTCAAACTGGTAGTCTTCGACGATCACTTTGCTTGGTTTTGATGAGAAATGTAACTACATATTTGCTTCTCTTCAATATTTATATCATGAGTCATAACTTACGGACGAGAGTTTAAAATATCACCTATACCAACGACCACCGAGGAGTTACATATTATGGTCTGTGCCGACGACATTTCTGCCTATCGGTTTATTCACCCACAACACTTACGCATTTACAACTACCGGGCAATTATCAGGCCTCCACGACAAAGCGGCTCCCACTCGATGGGCATTTGTTTAGATAAAACATAAGTAAATTGGTCAGCAATAAACTTAGATTTGACCGATGACCAGTGCTGTGGGCGCGATGTGGGCGTGACATAACCTTACAAACATGGGATTAAACTTAAAGAATCGACAAATTCTGTCGTAACAACTTTGCGTATTACTTTAATCACAGTGGATGGATGATAAATTAATCCAGTACATAGGTTATCTAATTTAATTTAATTTAGGTATCTTAATTTTCCCCAAATCCTAAAGAAAATTCGTGGAAAAGCTGAAACAGCATTTAAGACTGGTTCAGAGTTAATGGAAATGCTTCACAAAGCTTTAAAGGATAATATTCGAAAAGTTTATTTTTGTAAACTTCAATACATTGCCGGCCAATTTTTCCGTACGCTATTCTGTCATATCCGCTTTAAAAATCGCTTTCGCATTAAATACAAGAACGAGGCATTTTCAACCCTATACGTCAGCAAGACGTATTCTATTTCTATCTTGTATGTTTTCAACACAGACTTTTAACAACAGAATTGCTTGTGATCGCGTTGCGGTAATTGGCAATTGTCGACGATAGTGTACCTACCGGCGCACTAATTATAATTCGCCGTCTAATTATATCATCATTGTAATCAGGGGCGTTCGACGTCAATAATGAGAAAATGCGTCAAGTGTTACGTTTAAAACTAGGCGTGACACTTTGCATGTTGGTCGACACACAGACTCGGGGGCTTTGCCAAATGACCACTGCATGGTATGGGTGTATCCTGTATGGGTGTGTATGGGTGACTGGGTGTACGGGTGCAGTCCGTCCATCGCTCGCGCTGACGACAGACACTTCCGGTCGAGAGTGTGATGCGTCGTCACTACTAAATATACAGAGATGACAATGAGACACCCAGCCGCCGCTCCCGCCTCTACGAATACCTGAATGCGTGTGCCCAGTCGCCCAATAGTCTCTCTATAGAAGGAGGTTCAACAACTGAACTTCCCGAACCAAGGAGACACGACGCGACGCCTAGATAATATATAATTATATGCGGTATGTGGTTTAATATCCACCGAGATCGAAATAAATCGCTAGGATTATTGCCAAGTGGAAAATCATATAATATATTGGACGTGAGGAATTCACTTTGACAATATTTTGACAGTGTGCGATCTGGGAGGATTTAGAGCCGCTCGAAGCTCCCAAAGTTTTTAATATCACTTTTATTTTCGCCGCATGCGCTTGACGCGAGATATTTTTATCCTAGACTACCTACTAAAGGATCTATTTTGATGGTTGTTAATAAATGTTTCGAAACAAAGTTAACACTGTTCCGGGCTGTTATTTAGGGATTTAAATCTAATCGTAAGAGTCATAGTAAGTATAGTGAAATAAACATAGATTTATTGTTATTTTCTTATTTCGCTAGTGAATTTATCAGCTCGTTCTTATCAAATATCAACACTATGCACCAGATTTTCTAGAACATGGGAGTAGTATATTATTTGCGCAAAGATGTTGAAACAGTATACAAAGATTTGCAATTAATTTGTCTCTAGTTTTCTTAGGTGGTGGATCAATCACTGCACTGCCTTGCATAGCTGTTGCGTATAAGGTAGAGAAACTGGCGCCACCTGGCCATTTAAGGTCTGCAACTGTAGGTACAACCGGACAGCCTGTTTAGAAATAATCGTATCTTCGACTCGTTTGACGATGTCGCGCAACGCACCTTTATACGACGACTTCACTGATTTTGGCTAAATAAAAGTATTATTCGACTAATATCACAATTTTTTCACTGTTCCTTATGCTTTAAATACTTTTATTGAAGTTATTACTAAATCTTTTCATTTATTGGTATTAAAAATGTAAATCATACTTCATGCTTAACATTATAAATGCGAAAGTGTGTTTGTTTGTTGGTTTGTCCTTCAATCACGCCACAGCCGCGGAGAAACCGATTGACGTGATTTTTGACATGGGTCTAGTTGAGGACCTGGAGGGTGGCATATGCTAGGAGTTCCAGCGGAAATCAATAAACTTAAACCACGCGGACGAAGTCGCGAGCATCAGCGACTAAATATAAACTTTCAAAAATCTTATAAAGTTAATCCTGCTTTGTTATTATTAATATAAAACGCTCACTAATCTTTATTTATATAATTAACAAAACTGTCGAATGCAAATAACTACCTACTCAAATTTCAATGTTAGCAAAACAAAATCGTTTCATTGTGTAAACACTTCAACCGTTTGAGCTGCCGAGTGCCGATTCATACAACTTAATGAGTATTGGTTACAACAATTTGCGCGAAAAATTTCGTCGTGGGCAGTTATGAGTTCATGACACAATAAATTATAATAAGTAATGGAAGAATAGGCATGATGACTGATTTTGAAAAATGGTCAGATTATGTTCGGAAGAATTTGAAGAAGAATTTGAAAAATGGTCAGATTATGTTCGGTATCTACTATTTCCATAAAATATCTTATTTCAGCAGAAAAATAAGGTTTGGTAGATAAAATTAGTATTTGAAATCTAAATTTTAAAATTCACCCCAAAACGCTTGCCGGTGTCATGGCGTCGTTTATGACGTCATTATTGTTTTATCAATGTACTCTGTGCAGTGTGCAGTAAACAATAGAGTATTGTCAAATCTCGAAAACAAACAATTGTTTATTGTGACGTCATTCTCTTCTTGGTGTTTAATCCAATATGGCGGATTGCTGTATTTTATAATTTTCTTTTATCAAAATAAATAGCAATCTAACTCGAAATAGAAAAATAAATACGTTTTTTATAATTCATGAATCCTATTTCATTACATAAATTCATAATTTCATTGATTCTTGGTTACTGTCATCATGCCTACCTATTGTGTTTGGAAAAATTATTGCAAATGTAACACAAATTAAGAGTGTATGTAAAATACCATTCACCAAAATCGTATAAATGTAAAAACTTAATAATTACTATCCCTCCAAATTCACCAGAGCGGAATTGCACTAATGATAAAAGATAAAAGCATAGGTAAAAGGTACCTGTGGTAAATTGGTACCTCATGGATACCTCAGATAAATACTTTTTTTTAATTCCTACTCAGAGGGGGATATCTATTTTTTGATTATATTAGGAAGTTTTTGCGTAAGTATCTGACATGTTTTCTTTATTAGGGAAAATCTGACGATAGCTTTTTGTAGCCCCTAAGTCTAGGGGAATAATTATTTTTGGGTATAATTATCATATTGGAATTCATCCACCAAATCTTACGTGCATATCGAAAAGCACTAATTCTTTTCTTGCGTAGTTTTACAAATTCTAAACAAAGATGCGTCCAGAGTCTCCCGACTCCAGGAATGTTGCAAATGGCGCGTGGATCGGTAGACGGATAGGCGACAAGTCGTCAGAGCTATTTCCTGGTTCACTCTTCAGGTTACGGGCATATTATGGTTCCAACACAAGATATATTCTGAGCACTATATTGGCTTCTAGACTAAAAAGTTTTATCAGTTTTACTAATTATTTAAGATTCATACTAATTAATTACTTGTTTAGTCAGATTTAAGAATTTTATTTTTCGTATGTCATTTTTACGCCGTCTTGCTATGAAAACTGTTCAAACCAAGTTTAATTGGTGTCACTTTTGCAGAAGTTTATTGAAGCGTTGACATGGAAAGAACAAAATTTAACGGCTTCGTGCATTGTGCAAGCTTAGCGTAACTGTTTTCGCATGGATGTACCTGAAAAGTGACAGGCTAATTCTCATGGCTAGTTCTCATGGGGCTTGTAAAAACCTAAATCCAAGCGCACGATGTCGCTATGTTTCATACCCTACCGCTCAAACTCGTAAATAAAATAAAACCTTTGCTAGAAAGTAAGTGATATTTAGTTTATTTTAGTGTTTTTAATGATTTTTTTATTGGAGTTTATTTTTATTTTTTATTATGTCTAAATTTTTAGTTTAGCTTGTTTTATATTGTGTCTAATTTTATTTTAGTTTTAAGGTATTTGTAGTCTGGGGAGACGAATTGGGCAACTGTAATGTCTCCCCAGGCATGTTTCACAAATAAAGAATAAAGAAAATATTCTCATAATTCATATCACCACGCGTAGCCTCAGCAAAATACAGTGATTCATAAAATATATGCAATACATACATAGTATGATGAGTGCAGCAAGCCCAGCGCTCAAGCAGTTAGGATATGAAAGTCACACTAGCATTTATCCATAACACGTTTGGCGAGCGATTGAGAAGAGTGCTCGGATCCATTACAAGTTGCGTGAGCAAACAATCTCTCATCACACCATTATCACCATTATACCGCATGCAATAAGTGCGATATTTCAATAGCCGCTTAAGATAGAAGTACTTGTTGGCTGGCCAACGATGGGTAATCTGCAAAATTGACATTTAGCGCCAAAAGGGGCTCTGTGAGTGATTTTGAGTGCACCATTTGGCGAGATCTGGAAGTGAGTAAATATTTATTGAGCCGGGATTTTAAGTGGATGAGTATTCTGTATTATTATAATTTATATATAGGAGGATGACTGTGCAATGTGCATGATCTTTTCCGTGAATGATTTACTAAAATCAATACAGGTATCTACTTAATTAGGGTTCCGTAGCCAAATTTGGCAAAAACGGAACCCTTATAGATTCGTCATGTCTGTCTGTCTGTCTGTCTGTCTGTCTGTCTGTCTGTCTGTCCGTCCGTATGTCACAGCCACTTTTTTCCGAAACTATAAGAGCTATACTGTTGAAACTTGGTAAGTAGATGTATTCTGTAAACCGCATTAAGATTTTCTTACAAAAATAGAAAAAATACAATAAATTTTGGGGGTCCCCATACTTAGAACTGAAACTCAAAATTTTTTTTTTCATCTAACCCATAAGTGTGGGGTATCTATGGATAGGTCTTCAAAAATGATATTGAGGTTTGTAATATCATTTCTTTCTAAACTGAATAGTTTGCGCGAGAGACACTTCCAAAGTGGTAAAATGTGTGTGTCCCCCCCCGTAACTTCTAAAATAAGAGAATGATAAAACTAAAAAAAATATATGTTGTACATTACCATGCAAACTTCCACCGAAAATTGGTTTGAACGAGATCTAGTAGTAGTTTTTTTTTAATACGTCATAAATCGTAAACCGCAATTTACCTTTCATTCAATCAACTCAAATATTTAAAAAAAACATTTAATTTAAAACTTACTACAGGTTTGTACGGAACCCTCGGTGCGCGAGTCCGACTCGCACTTGGCCGGTTTTATTTTTAACCTATGCTATTTTATGTTCCGGTTATTTTTAGATTTTGACAAATTTTTCACAATACCAACGAAAATATGTATTCTTCAAATAACATAACATTTTAATTGAGGTTCCAACGTGTGTACGGAGGTATGTACAGTAAAAATGCAAGAGCTTACTATATCAGCAATTAAAATATCTATCCTATGTAAAGAATGGAAGCTATACACTACTAGTAAGTACAAACATATGGTATGTTAGAGTTTATTCATGCTACCGATTGCTTTATTGCGGACACTTCCGTTTATTAGGCATGTATTATAGCAATGGCAAATAGCTGGAACGGAAATGAATAAAATGAATAGGTTTAGCTTCGCTTTTAGATTTGAGTTTTGAATAGGTACAAGTATTTGTTAAATAATTTATATCAACATCAACGAATGTTATCGCTTAGATTTAGCTATTCAATGAGTCCAACTGAACAACATTGAAGAAGCGATAAATTTTCCAGAGTTAATCGAAACAATATCGTGACAACTGACAGTGCCTCACAGAGTTAGACGACATCATGATTCTGCGAGATTATCTGTCATCAACTGAATTATTGACACTAATTGAAGGGCTTTGAAATCTTCACAAGTTGCAAGTGTGCCTAGTCTATCGTATGCTATCGTCACGACTTGTGGAACGCAGTGCAGACGGCCAATGATTATAATAACTTATTGCTAATTTATGCTTTTGTGAAGCAATGATTAACAATTAAATTAACAAGCCACACCTGTGCTGATTTTTCAACAAACACAACTTCTAATATAGAACGTCTTTATTTACTGAAATAAATGGCGTATCTAACTATCTACCTATATACGCGGTGCCGGTAGGGTTGCCACCCGTACGTTATAATAAAGTATTGTACGTTATTTCTGGTAATTGTACTCTATACTTTATGAGAACAATAAAGTACGCGAAAATACTTTATTTCGCATGATTTGATTTCTCTGGGATTACAAATAGCAAGTAATAAAACTAGGTATATTGAAGCTAACCTCATATGAATTTCATGTATACAATAAAACATGCAAAACGTCTTTATTTATTGCTGAACAGGAACACTTCCGAGCGTGAGCCTATATCTCTTTCAATCTTTATTTCGGGCTTCAGCATCTTCAGACAATTGCCCTAGAGGCAAAACTGCTTAATACTCTATTATTTTAGTACCATTTATAAGTATTTCATGGACGGATGACGGCAAAAAGTACTTAAGTATTTTTAACATACCTGTGGTTAACATAATAACGACAAAAATCGAGTCACGGCACTATATATTTTCCAATTTACAAGTGAATATTAAATTTAAATTAAGTACGTGTATACCATAAAAAATTTAACACAAAATAAAAAGTACTTAATTTTACCAAAAATGACCCTAATCGACAGAAGAAGCAACGTAATTTTTAGAGAAATTTTTTTTCTTCCCACGTTGGACATTTTTGCTTCCAGATCAAAATGGCGCGCCTACGATGTAGATTTTTTGTTTCCTTGTATAAAAGATATAGTAAGGAATCTAAAAAAATGATTAACTCAACACCGGCAGCTTTCAGCAACAAAGAAACCTCCAGTTGAAACATAAAAAGATGGAAAATTTCCTTGTCACTCAAAAATGTACAAAAATATACACCATAATATTTATTTAAATAAAATCGTAACGTATTTGTAAAGAGGAGATTCTAAGCAATCTAAAAACATCACATCACTATCTTCATCAATAAATACTTTTTTGTAAAATTTAAAAGTAATCTTATTTTAAACTTTCGCTATCTGCTATTTGGTTGGATGTAAATATCGCACGTTTTTTATTATTTATCGCATATATTTGAGAGTAATTTTATATACCTACCTAGAAGTAAAATATTTTTAGTTTTTGACATTATTTATAAAAGTCTTATTATCTGAGAATATTAAACCATGGAAAAAAGCTTTGGCATTATAAAATTCGTTAAAACTATTTATGAGACTGTTCATACCGTTTCATTCCATAGTGCGACGCTAAGGAAAACAATTGCAGAAGTATAAAAGTCAATGGGAAATAAAACATGGTGATTGGTTAAATAATGATCCACAAAACAAAGCAAAGCGTTTCTGAATCTTATAAAAAACTTATTACTTATTTACTTTAACTTAAAGACTGGCAATTGTTTAGCAGTGATAATAATCAAATAAATATTATAAATGCGAAAGTTTGGATGGATGTATGGATATTTGTTACTCAATCACGCCCGGACGGCTGAACGGATCTGGATGGAATTTGGCAGAGAGATAGATTAATAGTCTAGAATAACACATAGGCTAGGTACTTTTTATCTCGGAAAACTAAGGAGTTCCCGCGGGAACCAAAAAACCTCAATCCACGCGGACGTAGTCGCGGGCATCAGCTAGTTTGATAAAACTTGCGAAAAGCAATAAAAAATATGTTTTTAAACATAATAATAAACAAAAATAAATTGTACTTTATTTTGACACTATGTACTTTTTTTTCTTACGTATAATAACCTCATGTACTTTAATTGCCAAAAAAAGGTGGCAACCCTAGCGGTGCGTAGCATAGAGCTCTGAATACTGCCTCCATTATATTAATCCATAAGTAATATTATAAATGCGAAAGTGCGTCTGTCGGTCTGTCTGTCTGTCTGTCTGCTACGCTTTTACGGCCCATCTATTCAACCGATTTGGTTTACAGGGATAGGTTGTATCCCGGGGAAGGACATAGGCTAGTTTTTATCCCGGAAAATTAAAGAGTTATCAAGAAAAAGAGAGTATCAAGAAAAAACCACTCGGACGAAGTCGCGAGCATCAGCTAGTAGTAAATAAAATGCAAATATCACTTCGATGCGCAAATGATTCACAGATTGCCTAGCCTTGCCTTACTTACGTAAACTAATATCGTATGATCGTCTTGAACGTAAACATTATAAGTTTTCCGCTACGCAATTCCGTTGGTAATTTAACGTGTTTTGAGCTCTTATTTATGAGCACTCAGGTATACCTGCTGTCGTGTTTTTCTTGCAAGCAATGCTGGATTTGATCGACATTGAAGATTTTTATGTAAGAACTTCAAATGCAGCTAGTGGACTAACTACTTGGATGGCAGGGAGTAAGTATTCGGTTTAAGTTTAGGCTCAAATTTTAACTCTTCAAGGCTGTACAACTCTGAAATGATCTTGGTGGTTGGTTTATATAGTCAATGGACAATGGACATAGAGAACCTTTCATATAAACAAAATTGGATCCTACGAGTAAATAAGATAGAAAACATAAACAGTGCTAAAAGTGCTAAGTAAAATTTACTTCTCCGTTTTGTGTGCCCAGAAGTAACAAATTTTCCGTCATCCCTACTAATATTATAATTGCGAAAGTGTGTCTGTCTGTCTGTCTGCTACGCTTTTACGGCCCATCTATACAACTGATTTTGATGAAATTTGGCACAGGGATAGGTTGTATCCCGGGGAAGGACATAGGCAACTTTTTATCCCGGAAAATTCAAGAGTTCCCGCGGGAATCAAAAAAATTTGGTCCACGCGGACGAAGTCGAGTGAATCATCTAGTATAAAATAAAAGTTACGGGTGAGAGCTGCATTGTGATTAGTGCTTCCGTGTGTCGTATATTTACTCAGAACTCGAAACATATTATAGATTTTCTCCTTGCGTTCTAGAAAAATAATTTCTAAAAAAAAAGTTGAGAGGTAGATACTAGTAACGCTGATTATTTCAGTAAAGGATTTTCAAGAAAAGTACATGAAGCCAAGCTAAGTAATAAAATATATCACTTCGTTATGATTTAGAGCTTCAGATATGATACGCGTTATCAAGCCTAGTTCAAACGAACAAATCCCTGTTTACACTTTACCAGCACTACAATAGCTTTTCTAAATGTGTACATACGTACGCCTTACACCTGACTGATAAGGCTTATCACTTAAGAGTGTCGATTGTCAGTTGCATCTTCTAGTTCCCAAGGCTATTTACCGTTGTAGTGGAGTTCGTCTTTTCGATGAGAAGTTTTTTTAGATCCCACTAGAAGTAGGCCCTTAACTGCAATATCATCTGGTGGTAAGTGATGATGCAGTCTAAGATGGTAGCAGGCTAACTTGTTAGGGGTGTGGCTCTAAACAAGAAAGCGCATTTACATCACACGGTAGCGGTAGGCAGGTACTATGCACTATTTTACCTGTTAATCAAACAACTCTGAACTCACAGAAAACAAGATCTTTTGTCAAATTTAGCAAGCTCTTGCGGTAGGATATCTTTAATTATATGAATTAAGAGGTTACTGCGATTTATAATAGTATCAACTTATTAAATGTTATGAAATGCATACTAAGCATTTTTAGGGTTCCGTAGCCAAATAACAAAAACGGAACCCTTATAGATTCGTCATGTCTGTCTGTCTGTCTGTCTGTCTGTCTGTCCGTCCGTATGTCACAGCCACTTTTTTCCGAAACTATAAGAACTATACTGTTGAAACTTGGTAAGTAGATGTATTCTGTGAACCGCATTAAGATTTTCTTACAAAAATAGAAAAAAAACAATAAATTTTGGGGGTTCCCCATACTTAGAACTGAAACTCAAAATTTTTTTTTTCATCTAATCCATACGTGTTTATGGATGGACCTATCTATGGATAGGTCTTCAAAAATGATATTGAGGTTTGTAATATCATTTTTTTCTAAAATGAAAAGTTTGCGCGAAAGACACTTCCAAAGTGGTAAAATGTGTGTCCCCCCCCCTGTAACTTTTAAAATAAGAGAATGATAAAACCAAAAAAAATATATGATGTACATTACCATGCAAACTTCCACCGAAAATTGGTTTGAACGAGATCTAGTAAGTAGTTTTTTTTAATAATTTAAAACTTACTACATGTTTGTACGGAACCCTCGGTGCGCGAGTCCGACTCGCACTTGGCCGGTTTTATTCTTTGTACGATCAAATGTTTCCAATTTTTTTTAAGAATCTATCCCAGACAATAATATCCTCACACCCTAGAGAGTAGCTAATGCAAGACGCGCCGCTGGCGGATGCACGTGCTGCGATCGACTAGCGTGCTGAAGCTCGCATTTCCGACTCGCATTCATTGCCACGCCATTCATGCAACCGCGTCATTCATTTAATTCAAGTTCATAAAGCCGTAGAGCCATTGCCATTACTGTGCTGTGGTGTGTTGCCTCATGCCTGGGAAGGCGAACGGAGTAACAGTCATTTTATATGAAACTGTGCCAACTAGTTTCTCGCTTGCTGGCTCTAGAAGTACGCTCCGATTGGTTGCTCATCGCGCCAGATTGCGATACAACTTAAAACACACCACCTCACAGTAATATTGTGTCTGCGGCTTCATCGCAGCGCCATTCATACAACCACTCATTCATTTGATTCAAGTTCATAACGAGCCGGCAGCCGCACGTAGGAGGGGCTCCGCAGTTCACTTAACACACTCTAAAATTAACTATCGAGCTATTACTTTTAAAATGAAAACATAGATTGTTAGACAATGGATTTCGACTTTACGCGAAAATGAATCAGCAATGAGAAATTTAAAAAAAAATCCTCAAACCTGGCTAGTTTCTACGATCACGCGAATATGTATGTTAGTTACAATAGGCTTTTTGACTAAATTTTGAAAATGATTTTAAAGAATTTATTACTACCTATTAAGCACATTACATTGATATTTCGCGGAAATTTAATGTAATTCCCTTTAAAAACCACTTTTAAAGTTTCAATTTTCAAAACCGCGCCAAAAACGCCAATTTTGTAATGGCGCTTGTCATCTGACTCGTGACGTCACACATTGTCAAACGCATATAAATAGACTACAGTACCGTACAGTTTAGTTGAATTTCTTCGCTTTTCTTTAAATTTAATAAAAATTAATATATTTTAACAGAAAGAATGGTGTTCACGATCATCGTCACATTATACGCTTTGGTTCTGACTTTATGCTCCGGGCATATTTTACACTTCACAGTGCAAACTACGTAGTGAACACTAAGTATATTAGAATAAACTAAGGACAGTTATTGGACTGTAAATTAGACGTATAAATTAATTTTAAGTAGAAGTTTAAGCTAGAATAATACTACTTATTAGCCCACAGGCTAGATGGTAGTTGACAGTAAAGTTGCCATTATATTGTAATGGAACTTTATAGTACGAAAAAAAAAAAAAAAAAAAAAAAAAAAAAAAAAAAAAAAAAACAGTGCAAACTCCACTTTCTCTGTGTAACTGGACGTAGCCAATCGCATCGACTCCATAGGATTCCCTTGCAGAACTGTAAAACAAAAGAAAACACCATGATAAACCGAACTCCCATGAACTTCCTGAGTATTTGTCAACATAAACTAAAATGAGATAATGATTAATGATTATAATAAATAAAGGAAGGACTAATATGTTCGACGCGGTAGGTACTTACATTGCTGTTTTTATGTTTTTCAGTTCCGCGCCATAATAATCAGCATTATTCTTAAAGTAAAGTGCAACCATAAAAGCATCTACCTTAGGTAGGTTGCTATTATCAGCTCGCACAAAATTTGATTCCATTCTGCGATTTGAAATACTTAATTATTTATTTCCTTAGTATGTTTAGTTATAAAGTTAACCAGAAAATTACTGTTTAAATAGCTAAAAGATAAAATAAAACGCCCGCCAAACAAAACACTCAGAAAAATCAGTACAAAAAGCTGTTGTTTTCCCGCAAATTTTCGAGTGTGACGTCACCAGAGTTGCAACCAATCACAGGGCGTTCCTGTCACAGGTAAAATATCAAAAATTATAACATTATTAAACTCTTATTTTGCTGAAAAATATACATATATTTGATTAAAATAAAGTGAAATATGCTTATTTACGTTGTTATTAGTGAGATTTACCACAATTTCAGGTATATTTTCATTGTTGTCAAATAGCCTATTACCTTCTTATTCGCGTGATCGGGTATATGAAATATTATCTTCTGAGATTTACATCTTATCTTACTATAATATTATAAATGCGAAAGTTTGGATGGATGTATGGATGTATGGATGTTTGTTACTCAATCACGCCCCAACGGCTGAACGGATCTGGCTAAAATTTGGCACAGAGATAGATTATTGTCTGGAATAGCACATGGGCTACTTTTTATCCCGGAAAATTAAAGAGTTCCCGCGGGAACCAAAAAACCTCAAACCACGCAGACGAATTCGCGGGCATTCGCTAGTCTAAGATAAAGAAGGTTCCCAAATCAGGTTCACCTGATTTCAGTAGAATATCTGGATGATCTCTAATCAAATAACTTCTTACCGATAAAGATAAGGGACAAAACGAAACTGGAGTTCGGGCACCATTCGATCCCCGAGCTTCAAACCACCAATTCGACCAAACGGTCCATAAAATAAATCAGATCGCTCAACTGTTGGTGCCGCATTTATCGATTCTCGGTATTGACACCAAAACCATTTAAATTCTCTAAGGTGTGCAATAATTCACGGGCCCTTAAAAGTAAATTTCTAATTAAATGCGTCCGCGCCTTCGTCGGCGAACGCTCGGGCCTCGCAGACAGTTACAAAATGGTCAAAAACGCGGCGCTCGTGCGAAGTGGATTGTATGGCGCCGAGATGGTATCGTGCGTCCCACCGTGCCACACTTTTCTAACTTTTTGGTGTGCCGGGTCGCGCGGGGGCGTTCTGTGTGCAATTGTAGCACGCGAGGGCACCTCCGGCCGACGACCCGCTCACCCGCCCGTCTCTCGCCGCATAATCCGACAGTGTTATGGTCAGCCCGGCGCCTTTGTTGGCTACCGGCTTAATTAGAAGCCGTGGGTGGTGTATGACACGCCAGGATCTGATCATAAAGGCGCTAAAAATTCTACCTGCCCGAATCTGCGCCGACGACATTCCTATCTCGCGTTTTTCAAAATTAATGCCTATTGTCCGAATTTAAAAGGTATGCGATTATGAATACCGATACCGACCGATCCTGCCGACGTGAATAGGACTTCTCGTGAAGGATGAATGTTACGAACTAACGCTTGCGGTGATTATCGTTTGAGTTAGCAGCGTTGTTGTGTTTAATTGAGACGTATGCACTCAAATTCTTTGACCTCGATTAATTTCGAGGAAGCGAGTTCGTTGCGCGTTAATTAAGTGCGTTAATATTTGGTGAGAAGTGAGAACTCTGTAAGTAATTTGCTAGCAATTGTAGGTACTTAAGTAGATATACTTTCATTCATTTATTTTTCGATTTAATGTAGACTACAGTCCATTAGGTACTTAAGTAGGTACGTATAATAAGATCAGATAATCGATGACCACGAGGAGGCAATAGAATTAACTTCTTCGTATGCAAACGATGGAAATGCATGAAAGTCAAATGCGAATTGCTTACAAAAAACATTCTTTGATATTTAAATTATAGCAAAAAAAAACGAATTTATGAGTTGATTCGCTCGCCAAATTTTTGTTAAGTTTATTTTTATTCGCTTCATTAATGATCAAAGTTAGTTTGTTTTTGACGCCGACGAAAGATACAGTTGAGTGCTATATCGGGTACAAGTAAGATCGGGTAAATATTTATGAAAAATATTCAAAAATAGCACTATAATGCGACTGGTGAGATGAACATTTTCGGGAAAGATTAGGTATGAATTTAAAAATACTTAATTTTACAATTATTTGAACTAAGAACGTACTTGTAAGTAAGTACAGGTTCCTGATAACTATACTAGACGGACTACCTAATAATTATTTATTTACTAAAACAAGTACCTAAATTAAATGGAAGTAGAAGTTAATATTATTCAGTTTTATTACCAACAGATAGGTAATACTGAACCTAGTTTCGAATGAATAATTTTAGCTGAAATGTAAATCTAGATTTACCTACTTACTCTCGGACACATCACACAAGTGTTACGCATAAACCATATTCATTAATTATACGGTACAACCATTCCTATTTCAATAAAGGCTGTTTGTTTAAGTGTAAATAATGAAAAGATATAATAATAAAGGCAGTGAGGTATATTTTATCCTTTCCTTTCCATCAGATTTTGTCGTTTTCCTGAATGTTTTATGGCCTAGTTAGTAGGTATGCAGACTTAAGAACTTTCACACTCCTTTCATATTGTGCCCATTACATCATCTAAACTAACTAGATACTTTTCTACCTACCTTCTACTAATTACTACTACTTGCCTTAGTAAATTCGCCAAGCCCAATACCATGGCATACAGGCAACCATTTTCCTCTTCTTCTTTCTTGGTTCTTCCTCACTTAGATAACTCCATCTTTCATTACCGCTCAAGCTCAAATCCGTCCTGCGTGGTTTTGCTAAAGTTCATTGCTCTTTAAGGAAAATGACTAAATTCTAAAACGCGTTTATCATAAATGCAGAGGGAACTCCGTTGCAATGCGAGTGCAATGCACATGCCGTGACGTCACTCAACAGATCGTTTGTTACGCCCAAGCCCCGGCCAATGAACCACACCATATTGGACATGAGTCCTGCGACAGCCGCCGACATAACGTAATCCAACCGCGATTTACGACATTACGCCTCGACCATAAAATTCGGCTACGTTTTGGTAAAATACGCTACGTTCCATTAATAATGCCAGCACTAAAGATGCTTCTGTTTCTGACAGATATCTAGTGCATTTATATTTTCCTTTTATGCTACTCTCAACTTCGTTATGGTAATTCTGAACCGTGGTAAATATTTAAGTTTTCCTACCAAAAAGCTCAATTTGGTAGCAAAGCTGGCCTTTGATAGCTGGTCCTTTTAAAACCAAGGTCCAATTAGGTATTTCTTGTTTAAAGAGAGCTACTACTTATTAAAAGAGACTTTCATAGGTAATACCTCAAATTAAGGTTTAATCATCAATAATTAAAGCTAAAACAGAGAAATCGTTACATTAAGATATTAAGCTTCTGATTTCCTAGAAAGGAGAAAAGCCATAATTTGCCGTTAAAATTTTACTGCTAAACAAAACAGTCAAATGATTGATTAATTTCCCTTTAAGATGTTCCCCGATTTATGATGTTTGTTATTAGTTATGAGCAATTTCATACTAAATATAATAATATTATTGTTATACAATAAACATATACTCATAAATAAGAGCCTATGGGAAGGTACCGTAGGGTACTTACTACTTACGCTGCGGGAGCTATGATGAAACAACTCTCTAATTTTTAATTAGTCACATATCCGCGACCTAGCTCTTGTAAGATAGACTTATAGACCTATATAGGTCATCTAGCACATGGTACAAAACACAGCTAAGTAAAACGCAGCAAAAAAGGGGTGGGATTTGGGAAGAAGAAAGATAATATGACTGCTATACGAAACATACAGGAATAGATTGAAATAAATACGTAGAACTATTTCGACTAGCCAAACTGATTAAAGTTCTAACCATCAGTAATTACATGAGGACTAGTAAATATAGAGCAAACTATAAAACAAACACACCTAAATCGCTTTTTTAATGCTTTTTTTTTATGGCAAACTAACTTGTGTCATTACAAAAGATCTAAACATTGTTCGTCCTTTCATTACCTAGAACTTTAAAAATATTATATCCATACTTCCATACTAATATTATAAATGCGAATGTCTGTCTATCTGTCTGCTACGCTTTCACAACCCATTTATTCAATCGATTTTTATGAAATTTGTTATAGCGGATAGTTACATCCCGGGGAAGGTCTAGAGAATATATAATAATAATATTATACATATATTGATAATTATATTTATGTCAAACATGTTTAGGAATAGTTTTATAGAAATCAGTATACAAAAAATGAGAGAAAAAAAAAAGTTAATAAAAGGTAGTATGACAATCTCCAGAGAGTCGAGAGTCGTAGGTAGGTACAATTCCGCGCAATAATCAGACGCGCAAACACATTTTCATTCCAAATGCGACGAGCACAAACAATCTCGTATAATAAAATGCATAAACATTCCAGAAATCAGGATTATTCTCGTGTACAAATGACATGTGTGCAACATTACGTATTCACTAGAGGCACACTTAGATACCACACACCGTATTGGCTGTATCACACTGAATTTAACCGAACACGTTGTTTCTGTAATCTGTAATATCTATGTCAAATCAATCATATTTTACACGCATTATCGGATGCCTATTTGTCTTATTTACACCTATTTTTTTGTATCAATAATACAAGCCTGATTGTTAATTTGTGCACATTATTTGTCCGTGAATTCTCAATAAAGCTAGCGGCGAACCCTGCGAAATGAAGCAATGAAGTTTTCATTCGGAAACGTGAAAGCCGCGGAGCGGTGTGGCGTCCGCGATAGTCCCTTTGCCGCTTTTGCCCCAGGTCCCTTGCCGCCTTTGCCCCCTCATGCAAGGTCAATGAATGCATCGCACTCATTTCATGCAAGGCATAGGTTGTCAAAAAATATAAATAATTGGGTAGCAAAAAATAATAAATTTGGAATTGTCATAATTTTATTAAATTATCTAAACACTTGATAGAACATAGATTAGTATTAGCAATTAATTGATCAAAGTCAGCCTCAAATTACAGCCTTATTTGAATGACCTTGTTTTATATGGCAATGAAGTCATTGCTAAAAACTAACTACTTAGGTACCTAATAACTCATTTCCACACAATGACACAGGTTACCTATGCAAATTGCAATATTTTAATGATTAAACTTTATAAAACCTACCTACCTGTCTATCCACTAATATTATTTCCAAATACTTCACCGAGACCACGAAAACACAGCACAGACCAAAAAATATTGTCTGTCGAAGGAAAAGTCCGCGTAGGTAATACGCTTTTATAAGGAGCTACGAAAACTAACTACTAAGACAAAACATCGCGGTCGTTTGCCCAGAGGTTTTCTCCTGTCCGGTCTCTAATACGTTTTTGCTGCCACAAGTTGTTTTTGTGACTAGGTACCACTTTGAGTTTGAAAATTCTGTAATAGCTAAACTTACTCAATAATCCACACTCCATACTTTTGATATTATAAATGCAAAGGTGTGTCAGTCTGTCTGCTACGTTTTCACAGCCCATCTATTTGCAGCCCGGTTGCATCCCAGGGCAACATAGGCTACTTTGTATCCCGGAAAATTGAAGAGTTCCCGCGAGAATCAAACAATTCGCAGGCATCATCTAGTCTAGTTGTACATAATTTTTCCAATTTTATTTTCTCAATATGCTGCATACCGAACGTTACCTACTACCATCACTATCGTGCTTGAGGAAAGCATGTAAAAGATACTAAGTGTAAATTGTCATACAACTATCATACATTAAAAATGCGAAAAATCTACCAGAAATAAAACTTGCAGAAGTCACTGTCACATCAATTTTCAATTTCCGCAATTTTTTAATAGCTGTTGGTTGTAAAACATACACTAAACTAGACATGCTGTAAGACTTTACACCTTGCCTTGACTTCTGCAACTAATGCGAAGGCAACTAGCCAGTCGACTCTTTGCCTACGATATTAATTGATACTGTAATTGGCTAAAACATTTGAAGATATGAATCTTTAGGTTTTTTTCTTACTCGTCAACACGTGACGTCGATTTTGTTTCCGCAGTCATGTTTGCTATGTTATCGGAAGAAAGATGAGATACGTAGGTCGTAGGTAGTAGGTACATTTAGGCACTTTCTATTATGCAACGTAGATTATGTATTTATCCTATACTTGTTGATGTTAATGAATAACAATCCTAAGTAATAATAGCTATTTATGCAACTGTATCGTAATGAGGGTCATTTTATTTCGAGTGCTGTTTTTTGATACGAGGCTTGCCGAGTATCAAAATAGGATAGTACGAGAATTAAAATGACTAATTACGTACAGTTGCATACAAGATTTTATCTACGACAAGGACGTCTTTATAATTTTTTACTTTATAAATTAATAAAAACCAAAAGTGCCAGAACCCAGAGCCGCTAAGCTATAGGTATCCTTTTTATGAAGATAACCATATCGATACAGCTACGACTCATAACGATACAGCTCCCATACAACGAACTGTATCGTTATGAGAAGCAAACACGAAAGAGGGTTCAATTCGATATAGTTGTCAAATTCGAAATTGGAACTTTTCGATGCAGCAGGCCGAGCATGGGAGGGGACAAAAATCTTATCCCCCGATTATATCCACTGACAAGAGATAAAATTATGCTAGAGCATGGCAACAGGGGAAAGGAGAAGTATATCCCTGTTTGACTTGTGCATAGGACGTAGGTTTAAGTTTATTTTCATACCATTAAATTATAAAAAAGATGTCTTGAGCCAACTGGGACATCTTATCCTTCCCCGTGGATAAAATCTCCCCGCCCATGCTCGGCCTACTGGAGTAGATAAATAATATAACTTAATAATATACTACTGTGTATCGTTTACACCTCTATTTCGTATTCTCTATCTATATAGACTTGAAAAGCAATCGTCTGCCTGGACTCTACACGTTGTCTACTTCGATACTTCCTGTATCAAACTCTGTACTTTTGGAAAACGTTTCTATGCGCATATTTCAGTGTAACATAAACAAAAAGTTAATCTGGAATTTTTATCGTTTAGTCATAGGAACTCGGTACAAAGTTAAGTTTTGAAATCAGCATATGTTGACTCTGAAAATCGCTATTTACTTGAGACTAAAATATGTAAATACAGTATTACAACTTTGGTATACACACATGATACAATAAATACAAACACCGTATTGTACACAGATGCATAGGTAGTTAAAACCCGAGTAACCATTAACGTAACTGAATTCGCTTCTAGAGTTGCGAGGTTTACGCTTTCATGCGGTTTCTAATGAGAAACCATGATATCATTGCTATATTTAAATGATCAAATGATCAAATCAAATATAAGATATTTAAAAAAAAACTGTAATATTAATGATAAGGTTAACAAAATAAATAATATAAAGTATAAATACGAAATAATAGGAAGGAAGAAAACGTCAGTAAAGGCAGGAGCTATGTCTATACGATTATAAGGAATGCCTGTATCTTTTAGACCTCAATGCTAAACCAACACGACAAAGGATTTATAACTAATTTGAACTAATTATCTCAAAGAATCACCTTAATTTTTTTACAAGTCCTTAATGTTGACAGTTCGAGCTGCTAATATCATACTAATATTGTATATGCGAAAGTGTTTCTTTGTTGGTTTATTGGTTTGCCCTTCAATCACACCGCAACGGTGCAACGGATCAACGTGATTTTTGGCATGCGTATAGTATGAGGACCTGGAGAGTGGCATAGGCTACTTTTTATCCCGGAAAATTATGGAGTTCCCGCGGGAATCAAGCAAACTTAAGCCACGCGGACGAAGGCGCGGGCATCAGCTAGTTATCTAATAAAATATTTGCTATCATTTTGTTTGCTGTATGTGTGACTACATTTGAAAATTAAACAAAATGAATAATAGTGCTGTAAAACGTCCAAAATTGCGTCATTTATTGGTGATAAAATAAAAAAGCATTATTAGCTTTTATTGATACGCTACCGCCTTCGGGTTACAAGATCATTTGATAAACCACAATCATTGTGTCCAAAATAAGTTATGAATAATGGCTAATTATATCATTGTTATTATTAACAAACACAAATCACTATCGTGCCCATCAGCACGTACCTAGTATTTCAGCTTGCCTACTGAATTTCCCCGTGATATCGCTCACGTCGTCGGTCGTCAGTCGTCATATTATGCACTCGAGAGCGATCGCATCAAGAATCTTAGTGAGCATGGGGATTTTTCCTACAACAAAGACCACAGAACCAGAATGTTATGATTTATTCAAGAAGGTTACACTGTACATTTTTTGAACGTCAATAATACAAAGTATCACAAAATAAAAGCAGCGAGGGTTACAATCGCGACTTGGTCGGAACACTCAGCCATCATGGAGAAAACCTACGTGCAAAGTTTCTAGATATAATGGTTTGAGTTGTACGTGGTTTCACATTAATATCAACACGCACAATAATATGTCCTATTGTCCGCGCTTTGTTTTGTTGTAAACTTTGAGAATATTTTCCTCTATCGCTTTTCCGCTATCGATAAAAAAATCTTTACCAATTTCCGTCAAAGAAATTTGCGATCCCGTTTTTTACGAAAAATTTACCTGGCATCACTTCTCGGGATGCTCTTAAACTTTTTTAACGACGCTGTAATTTAATTGCGGCTGTAAAATGCGTCTGCGGGGATTTTCCTTGGTTTTCATGACATGCCATGTAGGATTGTAGTTATGAAGTTTATGCAAACACCTCGCATATTATATTATTACAGATAAGTTGGTTCTCGCGATTATACGTTTTACCTTTGTGACTCGGAGCTAAAGGACCCCCCCCCCCCCCCCGCGTACTAATTGCTTGATGTAGCCTGTACACTACACAACTTTTTTTGCATTCCAAGACCTTGACTGCGAAATCCCTGTGTTACTCGGTGCCAAGTGAATATGCAGTCTAAGATGCATTTCCGGGATAAAAAGTAGCCTATGTGTTTATTCCAGACTATATTAATCTATCTCTGTGCCTTTCATCCAGATCCGTTCAGCCGTTTTCGCGTGAATGAGTAACAAAAATCAATCCATCCGAACTTTCGTATTTATAATATTAGTACCTACTTATCTATAGATTGTACCGTACATAAAGAACAGAGGTTTAATAGATCCTTTTAGACCCTATGCCAGAAAAATGGTGGTAATTTTTTACTCAACCTAGCTGTTACGATAATGTGTAAGTACAGGAAAACTTTCAAATGTATTTCTGAAGATTTAAGCAGAAAATAATGTGTCTTAAGTACATTATACAACACAATACCATGAACAATGCAGTACAGCAGTAAGTAATACTTAATCTATAGCTTTAAGTTAAAGACTTTATATAAATAAATATACTTATACCTACTTACAGTAAAGAAAGACGAACTCGTTGCAGGAGACGAGGATATCGGACTTCAAAACTGATAGAGCCAAATAAAATGAATCGAAAGCAGGTGTATATAATAAAGTAAAATATTATTTATGTTTAATTTAGATACATTTCCCTCATTTCCCTGACACGGCGCGTCGCGTCTCGCTGGATCGTCTAGACGACGACTTTTTTCTCTTCTCGGTAATACGTTTTTTGGCACGCATCTTAAGATATTTTGGCAAACATTCTGACTTTAATCCTGTCCGAAAAATGAATGAAAGGTGTCAAGAAAGTGAGTCACTTTAATCTCTGTTGAAGGGTCCTTGGATCTGAATTTTGATACGTGGCTAGGGACTAGCAGATAGACATGACTTCGCCTATAATTTTTAGACAATTTAAGATCCCTATATTGTTGGCTTACCTATAGATACCAATACTGTGCCTATACCTTTACCACAGTATTGGTATCTAATATCTATACAGTATTGTAATTCGGCCGTGTCCTTGAATTAAGTACCTACAGCTGCGCGGTACGTACACACGCGATAGGGCTGCCCGCCTACAGTACTTATTTAAATTTCATCTACCTACCTGAGTTTCTTGAGATTTGTAATCCGTTAGCAAAGATGTGAATGAGATTTAATGTTATTTTATTTACCTACCAAAAGACCACTAAAATCTAACATACATAACTCTAAAGCATTTTACGCCGTTTGAGTTCAGATTTTGTTTTTGTTTTATATAGTATTTGTAGAACTACTTGATTTTTTTGCTTTGCTACCAAATAGGTATAATTAAAACACTATGAATAACAGAGGTAGTCTTATTGTTAAATAAACAAAACACCGTCCGTTCGCGTATATTCAATGTACTCTGTGGTCACTGCGCCACAGTCGCGACTGTCTGCATGCCAAGCGCGTGCTGAGATCGAGACGGGTAGGCATAGCTCGCGCTTCGTCCGTTTATATGAAGTTGGAATACTGTATACATAATATTACCGTGCCTTTACCGTGTGATGCCTAAAATCAATCAATCTGATGTTACCTTGGTAGTTTTACCCCTATCCTAGAAACTATTGGGGTACAGATACTCAAATTTTTTTTTTATTCTAAAGATACCTATTAAATACATTTCGATTTTAGAAGCGAAAGTTAAAGTTCGTAAAGTAATAATTCGCATATTGCTCAGGCCTCATTGATGATACAGAAGATACAGAATATTAATTTAATATTTTGCGTCGCGTTTTACAACATGACAAGATATAATAAAATATGCATAAAATATGTCTTAGACATGACATTGTCCTGACGCTTGGGCGAGGTTAAACGTACATAAAAAAATTGTAATTTTATTAACACGCAGAGAAGCTGACGTCAGAAGTGAAAATTTTATTAAGTAAGCCGGTATTTTAAAAAGCTTTCTCATGTTTGTTTACTTAAAAATTATTCCAAATAATTATAATTATTAATAATAAAAGATACTTACTTACTTTGTTGCACTCGCTTCGCCCGAATTGGATTGCAATCAGACCCAAAAAAGCCTTTCGTTATTTAAATGATTCCGAAACCGTCATATTTACGGAATCACATCGCATCTGAATATGTGATTTTTATATAAATACGGTAAATTACGTAATATACTTACATATTAAATAGGTACGTAGAAAATACAATGTTGCAAATATTCTTTGATTATCCGAAGTTAAAGCATTAATTTGTTTTTATCACCAAAAGTCGTTTAAATATTAATTTTGGCAAGTGATCTGAAAAACTATAGGTATTTAAAAATATCACAATAGGTATCGTCATCGATTTTAAGTTGGAGGTATCAAAAAAATCTATGAAAAATCATTAAAAAAAACTAGATTTTCGAAGTGAGTAAGTAGAGAATTGTTATAAAATCTCAAGCGCGCTTGTGCTAAAACGTCAGAAACTCAAAGCAAAACATAGAAGCGAAATTAGAAATTGGTTACAATTTTCGAGTCGTAAGTTCAGTACCTAATACGAGTTGGAGTAATTTTTATTTCAATTCATGGATTGAAGTGAAATAAAAATTAGTGAAGGTATATGACATTTGAACACACCTATCTTCTCCGTCTTACTGATAATACATCTTTGATCTTCTCTTTTGTCAATGAAATTTAATACAAAAGAAAAAACATGCCCGGCTTCGTCGGGGCGGAAATGTCTGGGAAAATTCTTGTTGGGCTCTAGAGTGAACCTCCATGCAAACTAGCAAGATTAAATGGACAGAATATCGAGTTGCTGGATAGAAGCAGGCGTTATCTGCTGAAGTCCATGAGAAGTTGACAACCAACGAACAAATCACTCACTTGTCACATCTTGAGTCGACATCTTCTTCTCCGGTGTCGGAGTGGACGTACGATGAGAGTATTTTGGAAGATTTCTGTGGTGTGGTTATCTTATTGGGCGGTGCATATATATCGCACGCTGCTCATTGTTCCACATAGATTTGTCTGTTTTGGCGGATTTCAGCGTATGAAGCTCCCTGTTCATTGTTGAGACGAATGAGCTTCACGTTGATATTTTAGTTAGACAGCTTCTTGTTTTAAATGCATATAGTGAATTGTGAATTAGGTAGGTTTTGAAATCCACTGGAAATGCTTTGATTACCCGCGATAAAAAGTTCGCCAAAATCAGTAAAAGATATGTGTTGTGAAAGGTTACAGACACAGTTCGCATTGTAATAGGTTAGGCATGGGTTATATATACAGGTATTGTTATTATTTTATATTATTAGCTTGGATATGGATTTCACCCATTGTCCTTAAAGCCATGTTCAATGTACTTACTTGGTTCATTCATAGGCTGAATATTAAAGCAAAAGGAAAAGCAACATCAAAAAATTTTATGAATGTGATAATATATTACATTTATTATTTCTATAAATAATAAATAGAAATCGTAGTACATGTTATTATCAACAATTGAATAAAACATTGATATGTCCATTAAATAATTAATCAGTTATTAATTAAAGTACCTAGGTATCACAATCACGATAGTATGGAGATACCACCCACTCATCTATGAGTGATAACAATAATTGTTACAACATGTTATCGCTTTACTACTTAAGCGATCATAAATATATATTATTGATTTTCTTGTTATACTGACCCAGATCTGATGAGGCTTCTCTAAACTGCACGGCCTAACGCAGATGACCATGTTTTTGTCTCCACTCCACGTCTCATAGATTAAAATCGGTAGGTATCTACCTACCGATTTTAATCTATGAGACGTGGAGTCCGATTTTGTTTACGGTAGCTCATGTGCACTTCTATCCTAATCTCTATCGAAAATCGGATTGACGAGAGTCATAATATTACCTACTCCGATTTTTGTAGAACCCTATTTCATGTGTTGCATTGACGTTAAAGTACTAATTAAATGTAATATTTTCGCCGACTTTTGTTAGACCGGCTTTAATAACGTTTAGTATTTAGAATAGAAGAAATAAAAGGTAAAGTAGGATCACAATTATGGCGTAGTAAGTAATAATTTTAAGAAATTTTACTACTAAATGGGAATAAGAGGAAAATGGGGATAAAAGCTTGCATGACAGTGATTTTCCAACTTATAATGCCTATAGTTATCAGTGAAAATTGGTAGGTACCTAAGTATCTAGACTTAAGAAAAATTTAGCTTTCCATTCGAGCAAAGAAGGGCGGGTCATATATTAATGGCGGGCAAGCTATTATAGATTATTGTGTATTTACTTATAACGAGAGTATTTACAGCTGGTGCTGTCTGATTTAGATATGGTCAGAAACAATCGCTAAATTCAGTTTAAAGACATGCAAATTTTACGGTCGATGGAATTTACCTATGTATATGTTCGTTATCATATCGCCCGATCTTTTTGGGTATAGGCAGATCTCATTCATAAATATATCAAGTCAGAATAGGTAAGTAGGTACATTACAGGACATTACATGATTTGTTATTTAGTAGTAGATATAGAGTCATACGTACCTATAGAGATTTTCTACGTAACTTTCTTCTTTTTTTCCTGCCTATGGCAAAGCCAAAGCCAAAAGGATGGGTTATGAGTTTAGCAGTCATGACTCATGTATGTATGTGTGTTTGTATTTAGGTTTGTTCCACCGTAGCGCCACTCGTAAAACTGTGGTAGCGCCGAGGAAGCGCCTAAACTATATAGCCGATTTTGATGAAACAGATGTCAATAGATTCGTTATTATGGTCCTAGTTACACAAGCTACATTTTACACGAACAGAATCGATATGATTCACATAAAAATCTTACTTAGATAGTTATAGAGAGGTTATCAGATTATTAATTAATACAACTGTATAACCGTAGTCCTCAACGCAATATAGTTTAGTATTTAATATCGAAACTGACCCTAAAATAACCTAAATATTGTTAAAGTTTCACATTTAGCAGGTTTTAATGCCTACATAGAACTACTTGAATAGTCACTCCTGATTTGCAATCATTTGTAAAGCTACGTTTTGAACTACGTTAGCAATAATCTGTCATAATAATAAACACGCATTGATAAGATTGCAAAATCGTACGATATCAGTACCTACTTGAGTGCTTACGAAATAAAATAAATAAAAAGGACGCGATTTTAACTTGCCGTTACGCAATCATTTTAGGTTATTTAGTTGGTATACTTAATTTGTATTCCGTCTGTTTGCGAATGTCGGTTCTTTGCAAGTTAAACGTTTTTACAGTTGCAGCCAAGGCCGAAGCCAGCGGGGGGTTGTGACTTGAGGTTTGATCCGACGCCGAAATACCTATTCGATGGGATAAAAGTGAACTGCTGCATAACCTTAGTATAATTCGAATAATTTCATTTATAATTTTATTATTGCCTGCAAAATAAGGTTGACGGAAAAAATAAAATGTGAAGTTTCATGTTTTATGATAACTTAAGAATTAACACCAGCTTACCGTTTGCGACTAGACCCGACTTCGCACGGGAGGACTTAAGTATTATTAGTCTTTCTAAGTAACCAACTCTCTAGTAACTAGTCTCTGTCTTGGAAAAAATTTGAAGAAAATCCGTTCAACCCTGTTTATAGTAGCGCAACATACTAAAATAAATAGGCGCTTCAGAACATCAATACAATTAGCAATAAATAATTACACTACTAACTAAAATACACGTTCAGTTGAAACTGAACACACAGAATGTACCTAATCGTTATAGCTAAACTTGCCCAGCAAATAGCTAAGTTCTTATACCTACTATAAAATGTAAAGGCAGTGAAATTAAGTGATAATATATAACAATATATATCATTATTATTATTATAACTATTGTATGTATTATACAAACATACGTCATATTGGATACCTGTTAGTGTAGATTTATATCTCCAACTCAACGTCTTTGGCCGATAAAAATTAAAAAAGATAAGTTGTATCACGCAAAAATAGATCACTTGACATTTCTCCGTGTATCGTATCGAGAAGAAAGCCGATCGCCGCAATCACGTGGGTTTGTTTTTATTATCCCAAAGGCGCGCACGGTATTGCATCGACAATCGACATTCATCACAGCCGTACGTCAAATACAAAATATCGATACCTACCTATATCGATATAGCGCGTCGTACGTCGAGTGACGGCAATCGGCATGCCTTCCAATCTATGTAAGCCGTTTAGCCACTTACCGTGTAAGATTTAATTAATCGCGTCGCCCTACTACTTTACCAGGTCAGCAAATGCGTAATGTAATTATCTAGGTACATAAACGTTAAAAACGTATATAAACGTTCTAATCCTACAAGCTTGTAACATTTAAACTATGCAAATAGCTGATCTCACATCACACATATTGCAGTGTTAGTGATTAAATAAAACCTAGTTAGGGTTAAATAGTGGTGTGAACTTACCGGCCGGTCTAGTGGTGCGTCTCGCGGGCTCGTCTTCGCGCAGGTCGGGCGCGTGCCGGCGCGCGGAGACGGGACCCGTGGGCGCCAGCAGCATCAGCAACACCAGTGCAGGCAGCATCGTACTGCCCGCACCTACCACTGAGTTTCCAACCTACCAGACCGATCCCGGCCACGAGAAGGGCACGAGCGGACCACGAGCTCACTATTTTCGTTGCGCGCGATCGTCTTTCGAATATCTGAGGCGCGTATGCGTATTCGAACGGAGGCTCGCGAAGGGCGAGTGTGTCGCGACGAGTGCGCGTCGATACTACACGACGGTCGAACCAGACTGAGGCGAGCGACGAGCGATTTCCCAGCTCGTGCGGGCGAGGGGCCGGCGCGCCCCTCGGAAAACGCGGCCCATCGCCGCACGGGCGGGGAAAATTGCAGCGCCGCCATCGGAGCCGCCCGCCCCGCGCTGTGCCGCGAGCGGCGTGCCGTGCACTCGCGCGGCGGTCGGCGCGCTAACGCTGCATTCCTTTCGCATTCCATGTTAGTACCGCGGTACTCGTACATTTATTGCCATTAGAAATCACTTTTTGAAGTGAAAACTTCTTTTACCAAGGATTGCTGTTAGTGATGATACAATACGTTCGCACATCCATCAGTTAGACAGTCATAACTATGGAACCTATGTGAATTTATCCCTCATGAACTACGTAAATCTAAATAGGTTCTTAAGTTTTATAATTAAAAAATAGTGTGTGTCACTCGGGGCAAAATTTTTTGTTCTCGGGCGGCGTAGGTATATTGAATTCCTCGCTACGCTCAGGTTTCTACTTTAGAATGCCTCGCTACGCTCGGGATTCTACTATAGAATCCTTCTCTTCGCTCTGAATTCAAAATAGCACCCTCGGGGAACAAACATTTTCTTTAGCCCCATATATACTTAACACAAATAACTATTTCACCATTGTTTTCTCGTTAAACAACTGAATCGTTTTTACCCGACTGCGGAACGCACAGGGTTATGTGTTCATCAGTCTATATATGTATTTTTGTTCCTTGCAGGACAGCTACAGCCTAAACGCCTGGACCGATTTTGATGATTCTTGCACCAGTTTATGCCGAGTATATCAGTAGAGTATCACTGTGGAAGCCGAATTTGAGAAAAAACAAAATGGCGGCCTCTAGAAGCCATAATGTAACAAATTAAAAAGTTAAAGTCGATAGACTATGCCAAGTGGGGTATCGATGAATAGGTCTTGCAAAATCATAGTTAGGTTCCCTTGACGATTTTCTCATTTTAACGATTATTTAGGATTTACGAGGTTTCAAAGGTCCATTTTTGTGCATTCCTTTGTGTCGCACTACAGACAAAACGGCTGAATCGATTTTGATAATACTTGCACCACTAGATTTATCTTAATCTTGTGAGTGTTACTACGGAGGCCGAATTTGAGAAAAACAAAATGGCGTCCACTAGAAGCCAATTAATAAATAAAAGTCGATATAGGCTCTATAGCCTATCAATAGTCGATAGGCTCTATAGCAAGTGGGGTACCTATCGTTAGATAGGTCTTTTAAAATCACACCTAGGTTCCTTAAACCATTTTTCCGTTTAAATGATAATTTAGGATTTACGAGGTTTCAAAGGAAATGTTTAAAGTTCCTACTCATATCATCTATGTCTATCAAACTAGGTGGATTATCTCAAAAACCACTCAACCGATTTTAAAAAGTATATTACTTATAGAAAGCTACATTATTAACAAGTAAAATGGGCTATATTTTATTTCCAAAAAAATTAGAGATCCTTGCGAAAATTGCAATAATGTGAGTTAAGTCGGAAAAAACGATCTCATCTGAGAGCTTACGTGGCGTGCGCTGCCTAAATCGATAAAGTTACACGACAACAATGTATGGTAGAAACGTTCCTCTCAAAAAGTTCTAAAAAAAAGTCCGCGATAGCATACAACTATCTTTTAAGGTTGACTCACAATAACCATTTTTATGATTTTCAAATTTGGTCACTGCTTTACTTGCGAAGGTGTTTTACCAACATAGTTTTAATCGTTAATTACTTATCACAATAAATATCTTACTCATCTCAAGTATTTAATTTAGACAAAAATTGTCCTTTACACCATTCAATTTAGATGAATATCTTATGAGATATAGAAATACAGTAACCTCATCAGAAAATGACGCGGACCACAGCGGATATAGGGTATAGGGTGAAGGTTGGGCGTACTCTCACAATACTTATAATAAATATTACAGTAGTATAGTAACATATCATTGTATACCTAAGCTTAATGTGACGCAATAACAAGTCTCAAAAAACTTAATGATTTTTACTCCTTCAATCGATCAATCAATAAATTCATCAATGCCACATGCAGCGCATATTCGACTAACATAACTTCCGACTAACATTTTTAATGTCTATTAAAATATTAGTTCCGAGTTCACTTAGTTATAAACTAAATACTAAATAAATAAATACGTCCACTACGTACTAAATACGTACAATTTGTGTTTTTGAAAATACTTAAAAATACCTACTTTTTTTGCATTGTCTACGGGCATTTTCGTAAGTGGCCGACGTTCATTGCCGAGGTCTCGTGACGTCGATGCGATAGGACTCTCGAAAATTAATAAGCACATTTTTAGGAAAAATAGCAGATTTACGAACTTTACCAAATTAATATTAGCATTATAACATAATATGCAAATTTGATGATGGTTATGGTGATCACCGCTCGTCATTACGAATAAATTAATCCGATGCTCATTACTACTTCTCATACAAAATACTTATTAGTATACCTTTGGTGCTACCACAGAATAGGTAATAGGTGCTACTTCGGGCAGATAAAACGTCGCCTGTTTCCGATAAATACTTAACAAACAAAATTGAAATAAAAAAGTAATTTATAAAAAACAAAAAACCCGACTGCTTGGATACCAAAAAGTATAAAACAAGACATGAATTGAAGTATTTCATTATTATCAATTTAAATCGTACAATATTAATAAAATTTATCAAGGCGCAGTCGCACGTTAAGTTTAGCTTTAGGACGTGCGACTGCGCCTTGATACATTTTATTAATATTATGCGATTTAAATTGATAATAATGAAATACTTCAATTCATGTCTTGTTTTATACTTTTTGGTATCCAAGCAGTCGGGTTTTTTATTTTTTATAAATTACTTTTTTATTAGACTGTTTGCTTACCCGTGGCTGCAAAAGTTTTCCTACTGACTTCTTTTAAATGATGAGACCATTGAGAGAGTAGTATCAAAATGTACACCAAGATATTTTACTATATTACAAGATTTTACTTTACTAATATTATAAACTAGATGATGCCCGCGACTTCCTCTGCGTGGACTAATTTTTTCGATTCGCGGGAACTCCTTAGTTTTCCGGGTTAAAAAGTAACCTAAATCCTTCCTCGGGATACAACCGATCCCCATACCAAAAGAGAATGATTATATAATAAAAAAATCATTAAGATATTAACTGGGAATTTGGAATAATCTGACTTTTAAGTTTTGAGGTTAAGTTGGGTAATTGTTAGGTATTATTTAGCCATTTAGCTTATAATAGTACCTATATTTATCGACATGCAGGTTTCCGAAATACGTTAGTAAATATTTATAATATAGATAATTATGTAATTTTTATCTTTAAAATGAAAATAATTGTTTGCGTATTAGTTAATTTAGTTTACTTTGTACCATCTAGATGGTACAAAGTAAACTAAATTAACTATTCTATTCTCTCTTATAAATTACTTTTTTATTAGACTGTTTGCTTACCCGTGGCTGCAAAAGTTTTCCTACTGACTTCTTTTTACCCGACTGCGGAACGCACAGGGTTATGTGTTCATCAGTCTATATATGTTTGTATGTTCCTTGCAGGACAGCTACAGCCTAAACGCGTGGACCGATTTTGATGATTCTTGCACCAGTTTGTGCCGAATATATCATTAGAGTGTCACTGTGGAAGCCAAATTTGAGAAAAAACAAAATGGCGCCGTCTAGAACCCATAATGTAACAAATTATAAAATAAAAGTCGATGGAATATGGCAAGTGGGGTATCGATGAAAAGGTCTTGCAAAATCATAGTTAGGTTTCTTTGATCATTTTCTCATTTTAACGATCATTTAGGATTTACGAGGCTTCAAATGTTGTATTCCTTTGTGTCACATTACAGAAAAAACGGCTAAACCGATTTTGATAGTAATTGCACTTATAGATTTGTTTTAGTCTTCCAAGTGTCACAACGGAGGCCGAATTTGAGAAAAAACAAAATGGCGCCCTCTAGAACCCATAATGTAACAAATTAAAAAATAAAAGTCGATGGACTATGGCAAGTGGGGTATCGATGAAAAGGTCTTGCAAAATCATAGTTAGGTTTCTTTGATCATTTTCTCATTTTAACGATCATTTAGGATTTACGAGGCTTCAAAAGTTGTATTCCTTTGTGTCACATTACAGAAAAAACGGCTGAACTGATTTTGATAGTAATTGCACTAATAGATTTGTTTTAGTCTTCCGAGTGTCACAACGGAGGCCGAATTTGAGAAAAACAAAATGGCGTCGACTAGAAGCCAATTAATAAATGAAAGTCGATAGGCTATAAGCAAGTGGGGTATCGTTAGATAGGTCTTTTAAAATTACACCTAGGTTTCTTAAACCATTTTTCCGTTTAAATGATAATTTAGGATTTACGAGGTTTCAAAGGAAATGTTTAAAGTTCCTACTCATATCATCTATATCTATCAAACTAGGTGGATTATCTCAAAAATCACTTAACCGATTTTAAGACTTATATCATTTATAGAAAGCTACATTATTAACAAGTAAAATAGGCTATATTTCATTTCCAAACAAATTAGAGATCCTTACGAAAATTGCAATAATGTTAGTTAAGCCGGAAAAAAATCATCTCATCTGAGAGCTTGCGTAGCGTGCGCTGCCTAAATCATTAAAGTTACACGACAACAATGTATGTTGGAAACGTTCCTCTCAAAAAGTTCTAAAAACAAGTCCGCGATAGCACATAACTATCTTTTAAGGTTGACTCACAATAACCATTTTTATGATTTTCAAATTTGGTCTAAACAGTGCTTTACTTGCGAAGGTATTTTTACCAACATAGTATAAATCGATAATTTCTCATCAAAATAAATATCTTACTCATCTCAAGTATTTAATTTAGACAAAAATTATCCTTTACACCATTCAATTTAGATGAATATCTAATGAGATATCGTAGAAATACAGTAACCTTCAACAGAAAATGACGCGGCCGGCAGCGGATAGTTAAGGGTGAAGGTGGTTCGTACTCTCACATATTACGGTAGTTACATATCATTGTAATACCAAAGCCTAATGTGAGGACATTTACAAGTCTCAAAAAACTTGATGATTTGTACTCCTTCAATCGATCAATCAATAAATTCATCAATTCCACATGCAGCGGATATTCGACTTACATAACTTCCGACTAACATTTTTAATGTCTATTAAAATATTGGTTCCGAGTCCACTTAGCTATAAAGTTAATACTAAATAATAAATACGTCCACTCTGTACTAAATATGTACAAATTGTGTTTTTGAAAATACTTAAAAATACTTTTTTGCATTGTCTACGGGCATTTTCGTAAGTGGCCGACGTTCATTGCCGAGGTCTCGTGACGTCGATGCGATAGGACTCTCGAAAATTAATGAGCTCATTTTTAGGAAAAATAGCAGATTTACAAACTTTACCAAATTAATATTAGCATTATAACAAAGCAAATTTGATGATGGTTATGGTGATCACCGCTCGTCATTACGAATAAATTAATCCGCTGCTTATTACTACTTCTTATACAAAATACTTATTAGTACCTTTGATGCTACCACAGAATAGATAATAGATGCTACTTCGAGCAGATAAAACGTCGCCTGTTTACGGTGAATGCTTAACTAAAAAGTTTGAAATAAAAAAGTAATTTAAAAAGAACAAAAAACCCGACTGCTTGGATACCAAAAAGTATAAAACAAGACATGAATTATTGAAGTATTTCATTATTATCAATAATTTAAATCGTATAATATTAATAAAATTTATCAAGGCGCAGTCGCACGTTAAGGTTAGCTAATGGACGTGCGACTGCGCCTTGATAAATTTTATTAATATTATACGATTCAAATTATTGATAATAATGAAATACTTCAATAATTCATGTCTTGTTTTATACTTTTTGGTATCCAAGCAGTCGGGTTTTTTGTTCTTTTTAAATTACTTTTTAAATGATGAGACCATTGAGAGAGTAGTATCAAAATGTACACCAAGATATTTTACTATATTACAAGATTTTACTTTACTAATATTATAAACTAGATGATGCCCGCGACTTCCTCTGCGTGGACTAATTTTTTCGATTCGCGGGAACTCCTTAGTTTTCCGGGTTAAAAAGTAACCTAAATCCTTCCTCGGGATACAACCGATCCCCATACCAAAAGAGAATGATTATATAATAAAAAAATCATTAAGATATTAACTGGGAATTTGGAATAATCTGACTTTTAAATTTTGAGGTTAAGTTGGGTAATTGTTAGGTATTATTTAGCCATTTAGCTTATAATAGTATATTTATCGACATGCAGGTTTCCGAAATACGTTAGTAAATATTTATAATATAGATAATTATGTAATTTTTATCTTTAAAATGAAAATAATTGTTTGCGTATTAGTTAATTTAGTTTACTTTGTACCATCTAGATGGCACCACTTGTACTCTAGCTCGCGGTAAACCTAGCGTAACGCCATCTAGGTGGCACAAAGTAAACTAAATTAACTTACAAACAAATTATTATTGAATGATGAAACAATTATTTTAATTGAAAATAAACAATTATTTTAATTAAAGCTAAGAATAAAATAACGTATTTCGGAACCCTGCATGTTGATAAATATATTATTATTAGCTTAATGGCTAAATTATACCTAATAATTGCCAAACTTAACCTCAAAACTTAAAAGTCAGATTACTCCAAACTCCCAGTCAATATCTTAATGATTTTTTATTATATAATCCTGAGTATATTTCCGATGTTTTACCGTTAATTTCATTAAGACGCAAGAATGGCCCAAATCTCATACAAAAATGGTCAAGATCCTTTGATCAAAATCCGTTGAACAGGTGAGCCGTGAAAGCATAGCAGAAAAAAAGAAAGACAGACAAACAGACTCACTTTCGCATTTAATATTAGTATGGATGTGAAAGTTTGGATGGATCGATGTTTGTTACTCATGCACGCCAGAACGGCTTAACGGATCTGGATGAAATTTGGCACAGAGACAGATTATAGTCTGGAATAACACATAGGTAGGCTACTTCTTATTCCAGATAATTAAAGAATTCACACGGGAAAAAAAACCTCAATTCACGTGGACGAAGTCGCGGGCATCAGCTAGTTTGGTACCTACTTATATGGTTAACCGCTGCTGGTATACACTACGATTAGGTATCATTCATGAGGTTAACTATTTACTGCTGAATTATTGATGAAGCTCGACCGATATCACGTCGAGTCTTTACTTCACAGGAAGACGACTTGTAAATCGCAAGAAAGTAATTTTCTTTTAAAAATAGATAACGCTTGGCCACATGTCTTCACATTCTCAACTCACTCTTGAAACATAAAATGTTTTGATATGGGAGTTGGACCCTTAGTTGGACCTCCATATTATTAACCAGATACGTCGCACTTTACCGGTTTACCGGTGTACCGGCTTTTTTTTATTCCTAGGAAAAAAGATACAAGATACCTACTTATCCCTTGACCACCTGGTGGTAAATGATGATGCAGTTGCACTGACTGTTGCAGACTGCAGTCTAAGATAATAGGTACCTACCTGTATAGGGGTATATCGCAGGTAGGTATATTTTTATTAAACCTATACCTACTCCTATTCGGCTTCTAAACCTATATATACACTATCGGCACTGCCGGCATTCTACCATGCAACCAATTATCATGTCACTAATTTTTTGAACTAATTGATAGTGTCTACGATGAGGATTAAATTTGTCAAACAATTATTAATGTACCTATCTTAAAATTGAGGAAGACCATGAAATCAAACAATTCTTACATTAACTAGTGGAAAACGCACCCTGCAATAGTTTTAGCCTGAGATCCTGCTGCAAGATTGTTAGGTACATGAAACGAGTACGTGATCAAATACTATAATTGTTATGTATACAGTAAAAGCTCTATAATCGCAGGGGATAGGTTCCGTAAATAGGCCGCGAATACAGAAACCGTGAACATGGAATGGTAATTTGTATGAGATTATAGGGGATACGTTCCTAGGTGACAGAATAAAAAACAAATATATTAAAAAAAAAAAACAAAAGTTTTTGACCATATTGATTAATTATTATCTTCAAGCTTAGGCAATTGTTTAAAGAATTTTATAATTTTATCTTGCTTGGCAGTTTTTAAAAGCTCCGTCAAACCTATGAAACAATATGCTTAGGTACCTATGTCAAAGGCCGAACCAATACAGCGGCGATATCATTTAACAACATACATACCTACCTACTTTTGGCATAGTTGTATTAAGGTCTATTTTACTTTTTAGGGTTCCGTAGCCAAATTTGGCAAAAACGGAACCCTTATAGATTCGTCATGTCTGTCTGTCTGTCTGTCCGTCCGTATGTCGCAGCCACTTTTTTCCGAAACTATAAGAACTATACTGTTGAAACTTGGTAAGTAGATGTATTCTGTGAATCGCATTAAGATTTTCTTACAAAAATAGAAAAAAAACAATAAATTTTTGGGGGTTCCCCATACTTAGAACTTGAAACTCAAAAATTTTTTTTCATCTAACCCATACGTGTCTATGGATAGGTCTTCAAAAATGATATTGAGGTTTGTAATATTATCATTTTTTTCTAAACTGAATAGTTTGCGCGAGAGACACTTCCAAAGTGGTAAAATGTGTGTGTGTGTCCCCTGTAACTTCTAAAATAAGAGAATGATAAAACTAAAAAAAATATATGATGTACATTACCATGCAAACTTCCACCGAAAATTGGTTTGAACGAGATCTAGTAAGTAGTTTTTTTTTTATAGGTCATAAATCGTAAACCGCAAGTTACCTTTCATTCAATCAACTCAAATATTTAAATAAAAAATATTTTTAATAATTTAAAACTTACTACAGGTTTGTACGGAACCCTCGGTGCGCGAGTCCGACTCGCACTTGGCCAGTTTTTAGGGTTCCGTAGCCAAATTTGGCAAAAACGGAACCCTTATAGATTCGTCATGTCTGTCTGTCTGTCTGTCCGTCCGTATGTCACAGCCACTTTTTTCCGAAACTATAAGTGCTATACTGTTGAAACTTGGTAAGTAGATGTATTCTGTAAACCGCATTAAGATTTTCTTACAAAAATAGAAAAAAAACAATAAATTTTGGGGTTCCCCATACTTAGAACTGAAACTCAAAAATTTTTTTTTCATCTAACCCATAGGTGTGGGGTATCTATGGATAGGTCTTCAAAAATGGTATTGAGGTTTGTAATATCATTTTTTTCTAAACTGAATAGTTTGCGCGAGAGACACTTCCAAAGTGGTAAAATGTGTGTCCCCCCCCCGTAACTTCTAAAATAAGAGAATGATAAAACTAAAAAAAATATATGTTGTACAGTACCATGCAAACTACCACCGAAAATTGGTTTGAACGAGATCAAGTAAGTAGTTTTTTTTTAATACGTCATTAATCGTAAATCGCAATTTACCTTTCATTCAATCAACTCAAATATTTAAAAAAAAACATTTAATTTAAAACTTACTACAGGTTTGTACGGAACCCTCGGTGCGCGAGTCCGACTCGCACTTGGCCGGTTTTTTTTTATTAGTCCATTTGACGACGCGTTTACACAAGATATTGGGTTGGATATACCTATTAGAATCCTTTTTATTCATATGTACCTATGTACCGATGTTTGTACCGATTAGATCCGCGAATAAAGAAATCTTTAGCCGCGAATATATAGAAATTGAGTCGCATTTTATTAATCCGCGAATAGTGAAAACGCGAGTGAAGGAAGCGCGAATAAGGAGCTTTTACAGTAATAGGCATGATGACAGTAACCAAGAATCAATGAATTTATGAATTTATCTAATTAAATAGATGGATTATAAAAAAAATATATATTTTTCTTTTTCTAGTGAGATTGCTATTTATTTTGATAAAATAAAACTATAAAATACAGCAATTCGCCATAATGGATTAAACACCAAGAAGCGAATGACGTCACTATTGACTGTTTTCAAGATTGTTTACTGCACACTGCACAGAGTACATTGGTAAAAACAATAGTGACGTCACAAACGACGCCATGTCACCGGCGAGCGTTTTGGCGTGAATTTTATAATTTAAATTTCAAATGCCAATTTTATCTACTAAACATCATTTTTCTGCTGGAATAAGATATTTTTTCGAAATAGTAGATACTTCCCAACCATAATATTTCACCATTATTCAAAATCAGTCATCATGCCTATTATAAATATATATATGCCAGGTTGCCAATCAAAAAGTGGCCGCTAGTATTTCTAATTATTTATTATTAAAATAATTTGCGTCAAGTAATTTAGTTTACTTTGTGCCACCTAGATGGCACCACTTGTACTCTAGCTCGCGTTTAGCGTGAGACAAAGTACAAGTGGTACCATCTAGCCCGTCTAGGTGGCACCACTTGTACTTTGACTACTTGTACTTTTTGTACTAGTAATTAATTCAACAAAGTTTTTGATCACGTACTCTATTCATGTAACAATCTTGCAGAGGGATCTTAGTCCATTTCAGCGTGATGCCTTAAAATACTGGCAGACAAAAATGTAGGTTGTAGAGAGTAGTTAAACCTTCCAAGGACGAAAATGCGATCCGATGATCGTTCCCACGTCGTATGAGATTTTCTCACGTGCCGCTCCCTCGTCCCAGCTGAGATTTGAAGACCGTGTGAAGACAAGACTGGTGCAGTGTTAACTGTTGAGCGCTGTGATCTTAAAGGAGATCGAGCGAGATTCGATTCTCGGCAGGCAAGTGGCAGGTTCAATTTAAAATTTTATGTTTTTAATTTTATCTGGTCCTTACTTAGTTATAAGTTTTTATATTACAAACTTGATTGATCGTATTGAGCGTTCGATCACATTAGCGTCAAAGTAAAGTGGACCCAAAAACTCTCAAAACCCAAAAATTTCAAGTCACAAAATCAGAACAACCAATTTTAATTTAGATTTTTTCGATTTTGGAGCGCTGGCTGTAAATGCAAAATGCTCACAATTGAGCTCAGAAGCAATAAATTTAAGGTTCATTTTACTTTGACGCTAATGTGATCGAACGCTCGCAACGATCAATCGAAATGCATAGTAAGCGTACATACCTACTGGTCAGGTAGGAGGTTTCGGTTTCGTCGGCCGTGGTCGTGGTCGGCTCCTCTATGTTCCAGTCCAGATATCTTTTTCTTCTAAAACTTTTTTCGTATTTTACCTAGTCTGTTCATTAAGTCAGTTTACATGGGTAAATTACAAGTTACATACCTAATTGAAAAATAGCATAAAGCAACACTGTGAAAGAAAGATTTGTGAGAAACAGTCCAACTCTACAAAAGTACCTACCTATAGTCAGAATAAGATTTTTCTATAAACCGACTTATTGAACAGACTCTACCATCAATATCTTTTATCCTCGGAATTCTTTGCTTGTAGACTCGTAGAGGATCTATTAATATGGAAATCCTCTGGACCCACTAGTGGAACCAAACAGTGGGACCAATATGAGTCTGAATGTTCATTTTCATCATACCTATGCGAAAAACGAATATTGGCTTCAGAGGATAGCGGGAGCAAAATGTAATTTTTAGGCCCATGGGACTTTTCATTTCTATGTTCTGATTGGTCCGTGTTCGTGATTTAGTATACTGCGTTCGTCGCAGAAACCTGTCGATCGCTCGTTCCGTTCGAAATCCAAAAATGCTTGAGTGGCTGTTGTCTTCGTCACGTGATCAATTTGTTGATCGGATATACGTCTTTATATTTTTTGAATTTCGAACGGAATTATGGCTGCTAGTCCAAAGAGGGAAAAATACTAGTTAATCAAAGAGGTCGAACGCATAATGTATGAAGTTACCTATAACTGGCCGGTTACGTTTTGGCGGCATTGCGCGCTGAAAAAAAAGTCATCTTTTTATGTCTCTCTCACTCTCTCACTACAGCCTATTAACGTCCCACTGCTGGGACGTTAATAGGCTGTATGCTTTTTATGTATCCATTTTATTGTTTTTATTGCTTTTTATGTATCCAACATAAATATTAATGTTTAATTATTTCATAATAATTTATTTGTGTTTTATTTAAACTTTTTAAATACGTCTAAATAATGTCTATATGTCACCGTAAGATTGTAATCTAACGCTTTTTTTTTCGATAGATTGTAAACAGTCGGTAGATTGTGAACCGTTCAATGTTTTAAGTGTCAATTTTTGAAATATTCATTGTATTTACGTTGTCTTGTCTCTTTCTTGTAGGTTAGGTTAGGGTTCGACATAAATAAACTAAACCTAACAGATTACAATCTACCGAAAAATAATCCTTTATGTTGTATGTAATCATTCGATAGTTTACAATTTCGCGAGTTAGATTATAATCTAACAATTTTTACAATCTTACGGTGACATAGGACATAGGTTGATAGGAGTATCTTCTGGTTTGTCCGCGTTCGTGCTTCTGATTGGTGCTTAAACGTATAGGTAATGTCCATACATAGTAGCCTCCTAGCTTTTTCTCATACGTGATGAAAAATAGTGTGTCACTCGGGGCCAAATTTTTTGTTCTAGGGCGGCGTATATTGAATTCCTCGTTACGCTCAGGATTCTACTTTGGAATCCCTCGCTACGCTCGGGATTCTACTATAGAATCCTTCACTTCGCTCTGAATTCAAAATAGCGCCCTCGGGGAACAAAAATTTTCTTTGGCCCCATATTACACAAATAACTATTTTATATGATCTAGATTTGCTGATGATATAGTGCTGATAAGCGAAAATCATGAGGATCTCTACTACATGCTTAGAACGTTGGACCACGAGAGTCGAAAATGTGGCTTAGAGATGAATCCCACTAAAACATGCATAATGACCAACTGTGTAGAAATCATCACGAAAATCCAGGGTCAGACGATTACCTATGTGGAAATAGTTATTTGTTATACAAGAGTGAAAAGTTGTTTTTTAACCGCGTGCTCAATTTTGATGACCGAGCAAGCGAAGGATTCTAAAATTGAATCACGAGCGCAGCGAGTGGTTCAAAAATTAGAATCCTGAGCGTCAGCGAGGGAATCAAAAGAGCACGAGGTGAAAAATCTTTTCACTCGAGTGCAACACGTAACTTTTCATCCCACCTCAGCGAGGAAATGAAATACTTTTCGCGTGATTGTTGAGGGAGAAAGCTCATTTCCGCATTTTTAACAGTTTCAGTCAATTCTGTTGGCGTCAAATTAACTTCTTCGTCACTAGAATCACTCATTTTAGGTTTTTCACTTATTTTCAATTTTCTTGTTTTTAATCGAAGGTTTTAATCATAAACAATATGACGTGAAAGAAAATGGTGCGCGCAAAGCAAATTAAAAAAGTAGGTACACCAAGAAGGTTACGAGTGTGAGTTTTTAACAAATTAAAAACGGTTGTATGGAAATTCGGCACCATAGAGGTAGAAGTAAATAGGTTTTTGAATTCATAAACTTCATAGACGAGTGATATTTACTAATGTGCACACGATGTTCTAAATTCAATTTACTTTATCCTCAAGAGGATAATAACGGCTTTTGCATTCAGATATCGAAGCGTAAAAATACTCTTTCCGAGATGGTATATTTACCTCGGCCAAAGCATTTCCTTCATAGACCACACTATAAAAGAGGTAGAAAGGAGAGTCAAGATTGCTTGGGGCAAATATTGGTCAATGAAACACATCTTTAAGTCTAAACTCCCAATAACACTTAAAAAGAATCCTCCCATCTCTATTATATGGATGCCAAACTTGGGCGCTTACTAAGCGTACAATAGAAAAAATTCAAACATTCCAACGGGCGGCCGAGAGAAGTATGTTGGGCATTAAGCTGAGCGACCGTCACAGAAACCAGGAAATTCGAAGGATAACAAAGGTAACGCAGCGGAGCTCGCATGCAAACTCAAATGGAGATGGGCTGGACATGTGGCTCGGAGCAGCGACGGTCGGTGGAGCGAACGTATATTACACTGGTGGCCGCGCGACCAGACACGGCCGCGCGGGCGACCACGCGCTCGCTGGAGAGATGACATTGTAGACGTCGCAGGACCGACATGGACGAGGCTCGCCGCGGAGAGAGCAAAGTGGAGCATGATGGAGGAGGCCTTCACCCAAAAATGGGTACCCAAATAAATATTATACTTCAATAAATAATTTAAACATAATCTAAATAATTTTTGACTAAGAAATTAATGACTTTATTTATGTATAAATAGATTGTTTTTTTTGACCTAATTAAGTAATAGTAGGTAAATGAAATGGTAATGAAAATAAATATGTGAATGCTTAAATTTATTTACTCTATTATTACTTATAACGACATATTATGTAACTAGCTGATGCCCGCGACTTCGTCCGCGTGGTTTAAGTTTTTTGTTATTTCCGCGGGAACTCCTTAATTTTCCGGGATAAAAAGTAGCCTATGTCACTCTCCAGGTCCTCAACTATACCCATGCCAAAAATCACGTCAACCCGTTGCTCCTTTGCGGCGTAATTGAAGGACAAACCAACAAACCAACAAACAAACAAACAAAGTGACTTTCGCATTTATAATATTAGTATGATATGATATGATTCTTCTTTTGTTTGGGAAATAAATGGCTTATTTATTAATTTATTTATTTTTATGTTACAGATCTACATCTTTTCAGTTAAATACTTACCTATCTTTTTTCGTATTTCAAATACCGTGATACTTACAACCAAAATCCTGTATATCTTAGGTAGGTACTTGAAACTAGAAAACTTGAACAAAAAATATGAATTAAATGGGTAAAGTCGTTCTCAAGTTTGGCGTTACCAACGTAAACAGGGATTCATTTTTGTATAATTATATATGCATATATTATGATGAGTATAGGGCAATAAAAATCGCATGTCCAAAAGTTAAAATTAAAGGATCTTAAGTAAAAACGAATTTTTGGTGAGGATATTTTATTCCTTAATACAGCATCAAGACAAACCGGAATGTCACATTTCGCTTTCATTTAATCTTCTTGATTTTCATAAAAAATAAAAAATAAATCTCCACAGCACGCCACATAATCATATCCTTGAATTGTATTTTAACAATTTCTTCTAAATTATTATAAAAATGCTAGTTATAATTAATTGTGTAAGAGCATAGTACCACTGAGAGCTCTGAGCGCTGTATCCAAGCGCACACTTCTCAAATGAAACCATGAGCATCTAATACATAATACACCTAAATAAAATCTCGGTTCGTCATGAGAAGTCCACTATAAATGCAGGTTGCGACGAGCCGTCTAGACGGCAAACGCCGCCTGAAATGATTTTGAAATGTGTACCAATGTAAAATACATAACAGCTTACTCTACCTAGTTAACTTCAATAAAAAATAAACTATCATCATACAATAAGTTGTTCAATTAAGTGGAACATGCACGACAATGGTGAAAGATACCACCATAGAAATTAAAATGGAGATGAAGAGTTAGTTTAGGAAAAAACCACAAAGCGATGTGAATAGGTTCTGACACATAGTGTCAAGGACCTCTTTGTAAGATCTCTTCCCATTACCCCTTGGGTCGACGCAACTACTGTTCCCACGAATGGTCCCGCAGCCTCCGTACCCCACTACAGGCAATTACTACTAAACTAGTGAATTAAAGTCACAGAATTAAATTAACTTTAAATACTTTATTACGACAACTTATTCCACATTATAGTATACATATAAAACAAGTTATGCTGTGATTCACTTTATCACGAGTCAGCTACACATATGTACCTATCCACATCACAATGCGCGATTAATCGATGTACACTGTTTCAAAAATTTAACTTTCTTTTTTGTTTACAGATACATTTGAAACAATAAAAATGTAATTTTTGCATTAACTTTACACACTATATTTTGTTCAACGCTATCAGATATTGAACAAACAACGCAATCCCAGACTGATTATCGCATTGCACTAAGTACAGCATGACCCCTAATATTTTTGTACAAATTAATATTCGTTATGTTATATTTTGGAACTAATCAGTAATAATATGTAGCATCGCGTCGTACAAGTTAGCGTTCGAGTCGGGCATCGATGCAAGGGGGCGTCCATAAAACACGTAACGCTAATTAGGGGGTTATTCAGTGTCACTAAAGTCACATAGAGGGGCAGGGGTCTAAAATGTCAAAGTGACATGACTTTTTTTATTCCACTACAAGTTAGCCCTTGACTGCAATCTCACAGATACAATATACAAGCTGTATTACTTGATATGGTAAATTAGCTGTATTTATATAAGTTTCACCTTTTTGCGATACGGTTGGGTAACAAATGAGGGCGGGCGAGTTTCCCCCAAACCCTAGCCTTGGAATACTCTGCTGAGATCTTGATTTCCTGCTCTTCATAATACAGGTGTCTCTTCATAATACAGGTGTCTTTAACACCAGCGAATATGCTTTTTAAAAAAATTGTTAGTCTTGATAACAGGGAATTGTATTTAAATTTAAAAAAAAAAACATACTTAATTCACGGACGCCCCCCAAGCGAGCGGTACGGCGAGAACGCGATGCGAGCTCGGCCACCGGGGTGACACAGTAATACATTTATGATACCGCACATAATAATACATTGTATTCATTTATAGCAAATAAAGTGAACATATCTTAAACCATAGTCTCTTTCAGTGATCAGATTAGTCCGCGAGCCGCACGCGGTTAGCGGTTGGCGTTTTTGAGCTGGTTGGAGAGCCAGTCGAGCCCCTCGTAGAGCCCGTCGCCGGATGTGGCGCACGTGGCTTGGATGTACCAGTTACGGTTGCGCAGCGAGTGCAGGCCAAGCTTGTCCGTGATCTCCGCCGCGTTCATGGCGTTCGGCAGGTCCTGGCGAATGGCGAACCAGTTCAGAGGTGCGATTGTGTAAGAAGTGCCGATCAAATCGTCAAAGTACGGCGTCAAAAAAATAAACAAAAAAATAATTAGGTATGTACGATACCCTAAACGGATGAGAATGGGTACACGAAATTGAGCTCTAATTCAATGCTGTTATGGTTTACATATTTAACTTTGACGCCGAACTTTGACGATTTGATCGGCAAATTTTAGACAATCGGGGGGGCAAGTTGGTAGAAATAATCAAAAACTTGATAGAAAATAAAATGAGACCAGGACTTCCAAAGTTAACTAAATAAATAAAAAACCCGAATTTTTACTAAGAGACCTCCTGTCTCTTCGCCGCCCTTTTGAGGTTTCTCTGATTTTGCAACCTTGAACATCAGGATTGTGGCCTGCATTTTGAGATTTGTCTATAGCCAAATTATGGATAAGAACCAATAGGCCAAAGAGTAGTAAAAAGCTAGATATTAACATGCAAAAGGTTAAAGCACAGACATTTATCCCCATTATCCCATACAGTTCCCAGATTTAATAACCTGAGTTTGAACCACTCCTTAACTTTTTGTGCTAAGATTACCTGTTTGTTTGCGAAGATTAAAAGTACTGCATCTCGTAACTCGTCTTCACTTAACATTCTCATGAGTTCCTCGCGCGCCTCACCAATACGCTCTCGGTCATTACTGTCTACTACGAAGATGAGACCCTGAAAATTAAGCCAATTTTTATGGTAAAAATTAAAAAGATATTCATTGACTAGAGCTCTAAAATGTACAGAGCTGCAAGGGCATTAGAAGCTATACCCATATTTTAAATGTGAAAATGTGTTTGTTTGTTACCTTTTAAGCTATTTTGATGAAATTGTGTACAAAGATAGCTTGAATCAAGAAAATAGGCAACTGATATTTTTATCTGGGAAAATCAAAGAGTTCCGAATTTATAAAAACCTGAATGGATGTGGGCATCATCTAGTTATGTAATATGTATTTGACTACACATGAACCAGCAACTAAATACCTATAAACTCTAATGAAAACTCGCAAATCATGAATCGCATGAAGTGATGTCTGAGTGGATAAGATGATTATGCCTAATCTTACTTCCTTCACCATTTAATATAATAATTCTAAATTGCAAATATTATATTTGGACTTTTTATTAGTCGATCCCACGTAATAGTATGACTCATAATATCATTGTATGTAACCAAACCTATGTTATTTATCATAAAAATTATGTTAACATTGTTAAAATTGAAACATTAATTAATCCATTGAAGAATTGGTAACAATATTATATTTGGACTTTTTATTAGTCGATCCCACGTAATAGTATGACTCATAATATCATTGTATGTAACCAAACCTATGTTATTTATCATAATAATTATGTTAACATTGTTAAAATTGAAACATTAATTAATCCATTGAAGAATTGGTAACAACTGGATCTAATCAAAGCATGCTATTCAACTTTAAAACATATTCTTCAATAGCTATTAAGCTAAGCAAAGGCAAAGGCAACGTTGACACCATCAGTGAGCCCCAGTCCGTATGTGAGTACAGACTACATTTTTTTACAAACTTTGTTGACTATGTGTTTTAGCTGAGTTATCATCACTCTTGAGGTATTTCATCATCACTTTTGGTTATTAGCTTCAATGAGCTATGCCGCTATTGAAAGAATCCCATAATATAGAACTTCACACATTAAATAATTAACAACATATAAAAATGGCTGCAACTGTCAAGGGTGCATAAGTAAGCCTCCCTCGTTCAAAGTTGTTGAATTGTTCTGTTCTGTTTAGGATGGAGACCCTTGGACCATCGAGTTTTAGTGCTAAAAAACTCTTACAAGAGATATGATATGGTTGACATAGTATATGGGAAATGTGGCCTGTATTCTTGGCACCATTCCATGCAGGCATGCTTTGAACCGTAATAAGGGTAAGCTTGCTAAAAGTTTTAATGTTACAGTTTAGCTTAAAAAGAACATAATCCTAATAGTCCTAAAAAAACATAATCCTATTACTATTTATCTAAATTATGTGAAAATAATAATAAATGACAAACCGACCTGTGTATTCTGGAAATAATGCCTCCATAGTGGCCTGATTTTGTCCTGACCACCTACATCCCATACGGTGAAACTGATGTTTTTGTATTCTACCGTTTCCACATTAAATCCTGAAAAATAATAGTGAAATCACATGTAAATTGATATTATTCAAATTTTCCATCAAAAGGTCCTGACAACCATCCTACTAGCACAGTGTTTTGTACAACACTGCCCAGATTGGATTCCTGGCTGGCTCAATTTAGGAATTAACAATTTCAAATTCATCTCGGGTCTGATCTCTTGGGAGGCTTCAGCCATGGCTACTAGTAAAATTTTCCTCTAGTACAATACTGCACAGAAACCTACTTATTAAATGAAATAATAATTAATATCTAATAATTTAATTCCAAACAAAATTTTTGTTTTGTGATGCATACCATCTTAGTTAATATAAAATCCACCATCAAGTCGCAAGCAAAAGATGTAATTCTCAGCAAAAATTTATTTTCTTGAATGGCCAGTTTGGTGCATAGTACATTGAGATTGTGGGTTGTACTTGAATTAAAATACTGCCATAGCCTTTATTTAATTCTAATTACGAAGGTACCTATGCAAACATTCTAGACAATAGGTCTAATATAATACAGTGTACTTGTTTTATAAAAAAGCAAAGCATATTCTTCCAATCTCTTGTAAGTTGTAACATATTGCAGCAATACATCATGAAATCATTTCAACAGAAAATTTATAGTACATTACAGTGCGAGACCGGGAAGTACGCGTTTTCTGGTCGAGTGTTAGTTAGACGGCCGAGCTACACCAGGCCGGCTATATACGAGACCAGAAATGCTCTCCTGGTCGAGGTGTGTATAGTGCTTTTCTAAAAAATGAACCATTGACTTTTTTTTAATATATGATATTATGTTATTAAAAGAAAGTAAATAAAAAAGCAACCTACTCAAGAAATAATAAAAGTTAAATTAGTTTTTCTGACCAGCCTGTAGCTTGATTTTCCTCCTTCTACTTGATAAATCTAAGTACCTTTCTTTGGATTTCGGCGGAAGCAAATTATTTTTAGCTAATTCGGCCTCCGCTCTCAGAAAAGGAGGCGTACAATCTAAATCCATAATATCCTCACTCAAACTCATTTTTTCATCACTTTTAAATAATAAATTATAACGATTAGGTATGTAGTTAATTCCCGCCTTTCAATATTATAAAGATAAACAATAAATATTATATTTTTAATTATTTTTTTGCACTGTAAGTGCTGAACGCGTAATACGGTTTTAAACTATTTAGGCCAAAGAACATTATAACAAGTTACAAGATATTCAGGAAGGAAGATTCCAAATTCAAACTTATGATATGTATTGAAAATACATACATTCTTTACTGGCCTAGGCCGGGAAGTTTAACTTTCGAACTCATTTACAGGGTATGAAATGTGCACATTTCATATCATGTTTAAGAAAAATAATTAGAATAATACCTATTACTATTAAAATAATTCAGTGTGACGTGTTAAAAATTAAAATGTTATTATTGCACACAAATCTGTGTAGAGCAACCAACATTTTGTAAAAAAAAACCATTTTCTTGACTGATAGCCCACACTATGTTACACTATGCTACATAAAAACATATTTCAAAAATTCTGTCTGATTTTCCTTCCCACATGACATGAATTATTCCTACTATATGCAGTTTCGTATGATATGATTGACATTTTCAGGCTCTGGTTGAATGACTCTACCACTGCATATTATAAAAAAGTACCTTTTCTAATAATTACAATTTAAATCACTTTATAAAAAAAACGGGGATGCACAGAATATTAGAATAAAATATTTTTGCACACCACTTTCAATCTTAATGTTTATAAGCCTTTAGAAGTTTTGCACATGTTCAAATAAAGATGTGTAACTCAATAATATTGCACACATGTTAACTTAATGTTGACTCAAGCAACCTATAGTTCAAACAATAAATTAATACAAATTAAGCACAAATTTCAGCGAGATTTCTTCACAAAGATATAAATGTAATCTCGTTTAATTTTCACCTAATTCTTGTACAGAACTAGCTTTTGCCGACAGCTTCGCTCATGTTAAGTTTGATTTCCATACCAAGCCCCTATTTTACCCCTTTAAAGGTTGAATTTACGAAAATCGTTTCTTAGCAGATGAATATGATTTAAAAGCTGTATCTGTATGCCAAAAATCAGCCTGGTCTGTCCAGTGGTTTGAGCAATGTGTTGATAGATTATTCAGACAGGTTGTCATCTTTTATTTTTATATATTAGATATAGCATTGTATTTTTATGTTAAACTACTACATAAATTCTAATAACAAGTAGGCAGACTAATAAAGAAATCATAATATGATTGTCATTTCAAATTATATGTTTTGAAAATGTATAAAGCATATTTATTAATATGCTCTAAACAAGAGATAAAAACAAGTTGCACTTACCGATTGTGGGAATCGTTGTAACAATTTCTCCTAATTTAAGTTTGTATAAGATTGTGGTTTTACCAGCTGCATCAAGACCAACCATCAATATTCTCATTTCTTTTTTGCCAAACAGGCCTTTAAATAAATTTGCAAACATATTCCCCATTTTGTTAATTTATGAGCCGTCTGAAAGAGAAATTGAGAAATTATTAGAATACATTCACTGTGACTCATCCGTCACTACACGTTACTATAATCAATGATAATGACATGGCAAGTCCTAGCTACAATAAGACGAAAATTGTTAAAATCCGACAACAGTTCCGTCTGAATTATTTAAATATGAAAGAAACACTGAAGTTACTTGCACATTTTGTGTAACACAAGTTGAACGTAGAAAATTAGACAAAGATTACCGACACCGCTCTTGGTTGTTCTATTGAGTCGCCACCCAGTTTGTATGGATCTACTTACGATTAATACCACAAATTTTAATTTTTAAACAGCTTTAACAAGGATAGAACAGAACACTTACGTTTTTTTCAAGAAAATCTAATCAAATATCAAGTAAAACGCTTCAATCCAATAAAGTCTCTACTATTCGCTGGATGTCAAAATGGCGGCGAACGTGGAAGTTGTTCGTGCCTATGCCACGTATCGGCAAAAGTGGCCAGCTTTTAATATTAATTTTTGATTATTGTTTTTTTTATATAACCTTAGAATACAACTTTTTAAAGAGCTGCTCATTGCATTGTATTTAAGCAAATAATTAAGCGTCTATATTTTCCCAAAGCGTGATTTAATTGCGTTTCAAATTGTTGATTAAAATAATAAAGTACCTACTGAATTTATTGGCATTTGGCAATAAGTATTAAAATCAGAAAAGAAGAAAAAATAGGAGCGCCACTACTGTCGCTAATTTTCTTGAATCTAGCCACCCCAACAGTACGACAGCATCATTTTGACATAATATCCCATGACCCAGACCCAGTAATGACCCAGAGCCGTAAAGCCAGTTAATAAAAATAAAAAAAACAGGCGCCCTTAGAGTAGTAAGCGGAGTAAGCCGGCGCCAGGCCTTTAAACTTTAAAGTTTAAAGCCTTTTTTTTGAGTACATAGTTTGAGGTTTTTTCAGAGCTTTTTTTTCTGGTCGGTGTACAGTGTGCACAGAGTACGTCGGTGAACCTAGTCCTAGCCAAAGAGTACCTACTTTGTATATTCCAAAGGTATATTCCTAGCTCTAGTCTATGGAGGGTAGAGTAGAAGGAGTGTTATCTCTTATGGGAGAAAAGTTGAAAGTGTCCAGTTGTAGAAAGAGATATAGAACAGGCGTCAGCGTGTAAGTATGCGATAGCGATAGTCTTGATGCGATATTTTCATAGTGGTAAATAATTATTTATTTTAGTTATTTCTATACTTTGTAGCATTCATGCAAGTCTTAACAAAATTTTATAACCTGTTTTTATCTATAAGAATCAGGTCAGTTCAACGCAAGAAGAAGGGGAAAAACTGCGGTCGTGAGCGTGATCGTTGTGAACGCTTAGTGGAACGCACCCTAGATGTAAAGATCTATCAAATCTGGCACCTGTTACTGTCACTTTAATGTCATACAAAACTGACATTGACATTTGACAATCATTCTATGACATACGTGACAAAGACAATCAAGTTTTTTTTTTACTGTTGATAAGATTCAAAGATCTAAAAAAGCCACAAAATAAAATAATATTTTACTCCAAAATGGGGTCCTTTAAAAATGTGTAAATTATTCTATAAGCCATATTTTAGGATCTGTATTCACGTGTATTAAAATCATCTTGGTTCATGGTCACAGGTCAAGGCCCAATCTTGGACAAGTCCTTTACCCTGATTGGCGCCCCCAATTAATTTGACGGACACTTTTTACTTTGATTAGGTATATAGTTTACTCAATTATAGTTATACGATGCATTTTGTTAATAAAACATGTAAAACTAAGTTTTGACTTTTCTTACTTACTAAAAGCTACGTTATTAGAACGAGACAGGTGTATAAAGTTATTGCGTGAACGTGTCAGGCAATTGTCATATGACGTTATCAAATTTAGCTATTGAAGCCAATTTTTTGTAGCATAAAAATGGCGTCTATTTGTTTCCGGTGGTTCTGTTGTGACTAATTATCTGTTTTGTAAATATTTTAATGTGTTTTTGCTTACTTTTGTGTAATCAACTATAGTTAAGTTAAGCTCAGTTGTGGGGTGTCGTAATAATAGTATTGTAAAACGACCAGGAATTTCATTTCATAGGTGATTTACAAAGTTGTCTAATTTTTCTTTTTGTAGCGAGTATTATAGGTTATTTCGACAAATTATAACTTAGTTTCTTCTTTACTGAAACTAAAACACGTCAATTTTTGCGCTGTCCCCGAAAATTTGGATTATTTCATTAGTTTTTGTTTGGAGTATATTTAATATATATATAGTGCGGGGATTGTATTGTTTACAAATAAATTGAATATCGATAAAATTAAAACTTCATATCACTCTTACCGTTTCTCACTCAGAGAGGGGTAGAGAGATGAAATTGAACAGTCAGCTTCTGCTTATAATACTGTCAAACTCATTTTAGGCTGAAGCGATGATAACCTTGTGATTAAGACACCCGATCTCCGGGATGGTGTCTCGTATTCGAAAATTACAGTGTCTATTCAAGTGGTTTTTGGTCCCTTCATTGCAGTTATTGTGTATCATTTTAACTAATGTTTTACAATTGTTTCAGATTTCAGATGCGGTTTTTAGCATTAGATATGCATAACTTCTGAGAAGGTTCTTAGATATGTAGGACCATAGTCCATCAAGTTGAGCTGCAATCGTGATTTTTATTCTTCAATGTTACCATTTTTCTCACAAAGTACTGGGCCGATTCAGATGCGATTTTTTGCATTGGATGTGTATAGCTTGTGAAAAAGTTCTTCGATATATTTTATGGTCAAAGTCCACAACGCTGCGCTGCAATCGAGATTTTTTACTATGTCTGCATTTTTATAAATTTTAGAAATAAATCATTTTTAAAATTAGTCTACTTTTATTATTCACTAGCGGATGCTCGCGACTTCGTTCGCGTGATATTAGTTTGTTTTCCCACAGGCACTCTTTAATTTTTCGGGATAAAGTCCTCAACTACCCGTGCAAAATACCCGTTGCTCTGTTGCGGCGTGATTGAAGGACCAACTCTCTATTTCACCCCTTTGAGGGTAGAATTTTCAAAAACTGTAAAATATATATTTCTTTGTTTTCAACCGGTAGCTCCCGTGCCAAATTTCATGGCTATAACTTGAGAAATGAAGGACTTTTTCCGGGATAAAAAGTAGCCTATGAGTTATTCCGGACTATAATCTATCTCTGTGACAAATTTCATCCAGATCCGTTCAGCCGTTGAGGCGTGATTGATTAAGAAACATCCATCCATCCAAATTTTCGCATTGTTACTCTATCACGCGCCAATGGCTGAACGGATGTGGCTAAAATTTGGCACAGAGATAGATTATAGTCTGGAATAGCACATAGGCTACTTTTTATCCCGGAAAATTAAAGAGTTTCCGCGGGAACCAAAAAAACCTCAAACCACGCAGTCGCGGGCATTCGCTATTTCATTATAAAATACGAATACTAATGTTTTTCAAAAATTATGTTTAATTATTTAATAAGTATATTTGTGACCATTTTATATAGAGTATTTAAGTATCGATAATACCAGCCCTAATGCTTGCATTAAGCTCCGTCCATACGCCATTTTTATGCTACGGAAGCTTCAATTTTAATATGTTAGGGCACATCCTCTAGTATATATAACATCAAAGACTTTTTATATACAGAGATAACACTCCTACTCTACCCTCCATACTTGGTGTAGCGTCACAAGTACTTGCCATGTACCTACTTACCTCGGTTAACCCAGAATACTTACCATCAATCACCATTTACCGTGTACAACAACCAAATACCATTGTACCTTACCTCAGTACCCGAATAAACCTCATTACCTTTAATTACCTGGAGGAAGGATTATGTGGAAAGGATAAATAAGTACCAAAGGATCACTTTATTATCAAGAGGAGATAAATAATGAACACTGAAATCAAGATGCAACTCACTTTAATATCAAGACAGACACCGTTCTCATCGAGCGATGCTTAGATAACGGAAGATGCGAGATCGCCTTCAAAAAGGCGAGAGCCCGCAGCATCGGTTCGACGGAAGGTGTTAGCTGAGCCGTGTTGAGGTCGCCTGCACTGAACTGTGTAGATTACAAGCAATCGCGCCAGCCTGTTTGTATTGGACATAGAAAGGAAATGTTTAGCCTTGATAAAGGCTGTCCGTACAAACTTCTGCCGGGACCGGAGATGCCGCTGATTTTCCCAGAAGTCGAAGGAGAATGCACCGAGAGTTCCACTGTCCACACAAGTACTCCAGCCAGTTCATTATCACCACTGCACACGTGTCACTCGTTACGGCGCGCGCGAGCTATACGAGCGCGTGTTGTGTCCGGCGGTAAACGGGCGACTGAGGAGCGCGCGGGGGCGAGCGACCTACTTATACCCGCACGGTTACAGATGTTTTGAATGAGGGCAACTAGCTACCTAGTGCAATATTCGATATGTACATATTATAGATATATAGTTTTAGTCGTAATTCTTTATTATTATTATTTCTATTATTATTACTATTTTCTGATTGGTTGTTAGTTGTAAGAATTTTAGTATAAATATCGGCATATTTTTACATACATTCATTCTGATCTCAGCAGCAAATCAGAGTTTTATTTAACTCCAAAACCTCCGCCAAACTTGGTAACTTGTCTCTGCTCCATACTCTACTAAACATCCTACTATGTCTATGAAGTATGAACTTATAGGCACAGGATGGCTCTCCTCGGTAGGTATTCATTGCTCCAATCCACTCATCCCAAACTATTAAATTCCATCACGAGTTATGAAACAACTATTATTATTATTACAATTATACAAAGAATTAGAATTGCGCCGGATAAAAACGATTCGTCGTGCAAGCGGTGCGCCGGCGGCAAAAAGTCGGTTTTACCGCCGCGCTACCAATAATGCGACGCTCCGTCAGAGTGACAACTTATTAAAAAAAAACATCACTCTTAAAGTCTTGTCCGACGTCTGTTAATTGTCTATGGTATCAGCGAATGTCGTGTTTCACTCCATTTGCGCCGTCAAACTACCCCCCCTACGCCAGCCTGCGAATTTGGGATATTGAAATAAATAAAAATACGCATAGATGTATTTTTAATAGCACTTCTCAAAAATGTTTATTAGTTGAAAAGCACCCCCGTAGTTTATGAATAAAAAATTGGTAAATATCGCGCATATATAACGCGCTTATAACGTCGATATCTCTTCATATACTTACAATTCGGTACTTCTTATAATTTAAAAAAACTGCACCCTGCTTGAATCAAACTGCACCGTCGCTGAAGATCCATATAATGCAATATTAATTGCAAAAATATATTAAAACTCAAGGTATCAATCGCCGAACTTTACGGCGTCTTCGCGCATGCTCGGCGCTTTTGGGAGGTCTCTCTTTAGCGGTAACTTCACGCAGATTACCTTTGCAATATAAATATAGCTTAACTAAACATTTTCATTTCATAATTTATTAGTGAATATAAATAAATAAATAAATTACAAAGTGTAACTTATCAACTCCGGTTCCACCTCTAGTGCCATACGACAACCTCCAAAGTAAAGCGCCGCGTAGTCCATCGAGAGACGGGGCTGATATGGCTCGAGCAGTGATATCTGGTTTGATTCCATGGAGAAAACAATACGAGACTCGCTTTGGAGGCCAATCTCGTGCTCATACTTTGTCAGGCGTTTGATTTTTTTGGAGCACCGAGGACAGCACTGAATGGTCCATCGTTGCAGCGTTAGTCGACTCTGAAGCCAGGAAATCAAGGATGAAATTTCTGCCGCTGCTCAGACGATTGCTTAAATCCGTGGTAGAGTCGCTAGACTCAGCGCCGTTTGGATGTTGATAACAAGAGTCTTGAAATGAGAGAAACCATCTTTTGAACCGATTTTGACAAAATTTTGGTAGACTTTCCAGTGTTCCCGCAGGAATTTAAAACCTTAATCCATGCAGATGAAGTCCCAGAACATCTAGTAAGTAATAAATTAGCAATAACATGTTTTTCAATTATTTCAGACCAAAGGTGGCCAAATCATAACGGCATAGATATTTATGATGACCATACAAAGATGTTGTCAAAAAGGATTTGAGGAGCAGCTTGAAATTAATAGGCATTAGGATCACTTCCTGTGCGGGACGGGACGATAGTATAGTAATAATTTGTATTAGGTATAGCTACGTAATAGTTTATAATAATAAGTAAATACCATAGCAATAATTGTAATAGGATAAGTTTGAATAGTTTGTACAGAAATAGTTGAAAATAAATTGTTAGAATAGTACAGGGTAGAGAGGGATAGCGCTAACCGCGTTCCCCGCGCAGCTACCCCGCTAGCCGCGCTCCCCGCGCCCTCACACCTGCGCCACCCGCGCCTCCCGCGCCTTCACCCCCTCTACCCTGATTGGATAGTAGTAAGCGCTCTGATTGGTTAGCCAATCAGAGGGCCTACATTTTTCGGGCCAAATCGAAATAAATACCGAGCGATTTTGTGGTCCGACACAAGACGCGCTCGGCTGCTGTCGAGTGCAGACGCGTGCACCGGCATTCGGGCCCGTACAGAGTTCGGTACCTTGCGCGACTGCCTTACTGAACGTTCTGCGTCCAGCGACGGCGCCCGGAACAACACGTCACTGCTCCGGTCTAGGCCCCCGGTCTGCCACAAGCGGCAAGCCCCGGGGACCGGGCCGGTAGGCGGTGGCGTGCCGACGACGTCGCACGGGCCGTGTCCAGGCAGCCTGCCCCGCGCCTCGCGTAACTCGCGCGCCATAACCATCCGCGCCGCGCGATACCCGTGTTGACATGCCGTCGACACCGACCCCACCACCGCAGACACAGCGACGCTCGACCCGTCCGCGACCACTGCGCCGCAAGGTCTTTGTGAAATCCGCCAATTCGGGCTTGCTTGACGCTATTCTGTCGTCCGGCCAAGCCACCCTCGCAACCCGCACATCGGCCGAGACACCGGGCCCCCGCACTACCGAAGCGGGGCCCTCACAAGGAGCCGGCGAGGAAGTCTTCGCCTCAAGCCCTCCTGTGCTCTCCCCGGCAACTTCAACAGAGGTCGTCTACCCGACCACCTCCAAGGAGACGCCCGCTCCATCCGCGCCGACGCCCGCTCAGTCCGCAATGATACCCACCGCCCCTGCGCCGACTACGCAGACACCCGTTCTGCGCCCGCCGCGCTTCCCTGCGCCGCGCTCGACCATCAGTGTCGGACGCTTCCCTTCCCCCCCAAAGGGAAGAGTAGAGAAGGTCCCGGCGGCATTCACCCCGCCGAACATGCCGTCCCTTTGGCCAGGCTCGCCTATGGAGACTGGGACAAGCCCGACATACGCGGCCACAGCCGCGTCCAGCAAGACGCCGGCGCCGGGCGCCGCTCCTGCCCCCGCCGCCTCCACCTCTGCCGCCCCCGCCGCCGCGCCCGCCGCGACGGCCTCCGCCTCCGCCGCCCCCAGCGCGGCCCCCCCGGCTGCCAAGACGACCAGCCGCTACCCGCCACTCATCGTCGAGGTACTTCCGGATTGGCCGACACATTTCCGGGAGCTGAAGAAGCTCCTCGGCCACTCCCCAAACGGACGCCCATTTGGCAAGGGCGTCCGCTTCATCCCGAAGTCAGAACAGGAGTTCCGCCACATCCAGCGCTACCTCACGCAGCTGGAAAGCGCCGTCGGAATCTCCTGGTTCTGTTACTCGCTCCCGGCCGAGAGGAGCGCAAAATTCGCGATACGCGGCCTGCCGGCCAACACCGAGCCGGCCCTTGTTGAGGAGGAGCTGCGCGAGCTCGGGTATGTCCCGGAGCACGTACGCGCGATCCCCGCTCGCCCGGGCAGACCGGGCTGCCTCATGTTCGCGCAGTTGCAGCGGACTCCCGATCTCATCCCAGGCATATACGAGGTGCGCGAGCTTCTCTGCATGCCTGGGATAACAATCGAAGCATGGCGCGGCAGGAAGGGCCCTGCGCAATGCCACCGATGCCAGCAGTTTCGACACTCCTCCCACAACTGCCACCGGCCTATTGCCTGTGTGCGGTGTGGAGAGAGCCACCCGGCGAGGGACTGTCAGCGCCCCCGCGAGGAGCCGCCGACTTGCGCCAACTGTGGCGGCGCGCACACGGCGAACAACGCCAACTGCCCGGTGTACCGCAAGGAGACACGTAACCGCCGGGCAGGCACCACCGCGCGCACCGCCACAACGGCGCGCACGCCTTCCGCCACCGCCCACACATCGGAGGCCGACGCGCCCGGCTCGCTAATGGCTGCCGCCAACCAGCCAGGGCAGACGGGCAAACGCCGCCATAGGCGCGGCAAGCGCGCTCAAGCGCGCCAAGGCGCGCCGCCAACCACACAACCTGCCGCTCCGCCCACTGCACCGCGCGCCGCGCCTCCGGCTGCACCACGTGCTGCACCGCCTGCCGCACCACGCACGGCACCGCCCACCGCGCCACGCGCCGCACCGCCCACCGCGCCGCGCGCCGCACCACCCACCGCGCCACGCGCCGCACCGCCTACCGCGCCGCAGCCCACGCAGCGCAGCACGTCCAAGCCCACCGTGGTCGCCGCCCCCGCAGGGGGGACGAAGGCGAAGCGAGTGACGCCCCTGGACCCCAGGATTATCATGGTCATCAACACACTAAACCAGGTGCTGATGGCCATCCAGGAACAGCGTGATCCCATCCCGCTGATTCTGAGCTGCATCACGGAGCTCTGCGCCTCTTATGGCTGAGCTCCGTATTGTATTTTGGAATGCCGACGGGCTCTCACAACAGAAAACCCGTCTCCTCAAGACCGTGCTTTCTCAGCGTCGAGTGGACATCGGCCTGATCTGCGAGACTCACCTCAGACCAGTAGACAAGTTGAAAGTTCCTGGATACTATGTCTACCGGGAGGACCACACCTCGCCGATCGGGACTGCTTATAGGGGATTAGCAGTCTTGGTCCGTCGGAATGTCATCCACCAACCGCTGCCAGTACCACAGCTGCAGTCGTCGTACGCCCTAGGCGTGGAGATCTGCATTGACCGCCAGCCCACCCGAGTGTTCGCCTTCTACAAGCCGCCGCAGAATCGACTCGCAGTAGCTGATGTCCGCATCTTGCTGGACTCACCACTGCCCACGATCCTCGCTGGCGACTTCAACGCGAAGCACACGGCGTGGAACTCCAACCTTGTGAGCCCAGATGGCAGACGCCTCCTGGACGATGCAGACCGCCACGGCTATGAGGTGCTAGGACCAGAGGTCCCAACGCACTACCCGTACTGTGCAGCCCTCACACCAGACGTCATCGACATAGCGGTCGCGCATGGCTTAGCCGCCGCCCCGTCACTTGACGTGCTGGATGACCACCTCATCTCTGACCACCAAGCAGTCCTCATGACGCTGAATACGACACCGATGACGTCATCGCCGCCTTCCCCCAAACATCGCCAGGACTGGCGAATCTTCGCCGAACACATGGCCGAACATTCGCCGTCCTTTAGAGTGGAGAGTCCTGCAGACGTCGACCGACTCGCCACGGACCTCAGCGCAGTAATGTCCAACGCGCTTCGAGAATCCAGACTCGACGCTGCATCCACTCGCAGGCTACCCCAGCTCCCCACCCGCATACAGGCGATGATAGAGGAGAAGAGGAAGCTGCGAAGGCAATGGCAAATCCTGCGGTGCCCGACCATGAAGACCCGGCTGAACGCTCTGGCCGCCAGGATATCAGACGCACTGGAAACGGTAGCGGACGAATCTTGGTACTCCGCCATCGAGCGAGCCGGCGACGACTGGTCCGGCATGCACCGCCTCTGCCGCCAACTCTCCGGGAAGCCCTCTCCGATTAGACCCCTCATGGCCAGTGACGGAACCCCACGTTACCGTGCCGAGGATCGAGCGGAGATATTCGCGGACTACCTGGAGACGCAGTTTACACCCAACCCGACTGCAGATGTGCAACACATAGAGACCATCGAGCGACACGTGGAGGACTACTTCGCGTCGCCGATACCACCGACAGAAGACCCCGTCGTGTTCTCCCCCGGACAAGTCCACAGGATGATTCGGCGAACTAAACTGCGCAAGGCCCCCGGTCCCGACCGAGTCACCAATGAAGCCCTGCGTCACCTACCCCTGCGAGCCATCGCGACGCTGACGCGGCTTTTCAACGGCATCCTCCGTACTGGGCACTTCCCATCGTCGTGGAAGCTCGGCCGAGTCATCCTGATTCCCAAGCAAGGCAAGAACATCATGCTGCCTGGGAGTTACCGTCCCATCACTCTTCTGTCGGCTACCTCGAAAGTCTTCGAGAAGCTATTGCTGCTGCACATCACGCCCCACCTTCAGCCACGCGACGAACAGTTCGGGTTCCGTGCCGAACACTCCACCACACTGCAAGTGGCGAGAGTACTGCACCACCTTGCTTCCGCCTACAACAAGCGAGAGCAGTCAGTCGCAGTATTCCTCGACATGGAGAAGGCGTTCGATCGCGTCTGGCACGCCGGGCTCGTATACAAGCTGTCCACGTCTACTACTCCGCGCCGAGTAGTCAAGACTGTGGCCACCTTCCTGCAAGACAGACGTTTTCAAGTGGCGGTTGAAGACGCCCTGTCCACGGAGCGCCCCATCAGAGCCGGTGTGCCCCAGGGAAGCTGCCTGTCGCCCGTCTGTTACAGCAGATATACGGACGACATACCAGTCACGGACAGCGTCATACTAGCGCTGTACGCCGACGACGCGGCATTCATCACCACCTCGCTCAATGCCCCGCATGCAGCGCTGAAGATGCAGCGAACACTGGATGCACTTCCCACATGGCTGAAGGACTGGAGACTCAAGGTCAACGTGGCGAAGACTCAGGCGATTTCCATCGGGCGAGCGCGACTACTACCGCCCCCGATGTCACTCATGGGCGAGAGCGTCGAATGGTCCCCGCAGGCCAAGTACCTTGGCGTGACCATCGACAGGACCCTCTCGATTCGGCCCCATGTAAAGAACGTGGTCGACCAGACGCGCGCTGCGCGGAACCTCCTCCGCCCCGTGCTAGCGTCCCACCTGCCTCTCCGTACGAAGCTGTGCGTCTACAAGACGTACATTCGCACGCGACTCACTTACGCGGCCCCTGCGTGGTTCGCGCTAACCAGCGAAGCGGGCCGCAAGTCGCTGCGAGCGCAGCAGTCACTGTCACTCCGTACCATCTCCGGAGCACCACGCTTCGTACGGAATCAGGTCATCTCCAGAGACCTGCACATGAAGAGCCTGGACGACTTCGTTCGCCGCCTGAGTTCCTCTCTGTTCGCGCGCGCCGACGGAGCGCGATCCCAGCACCTGCGTGGCATCGCGCCATACCATCGGCGACCACCGGACATAAGAGGCCTGCCACGAGACCTAGTCCCCTAGGACAGACTGCTTCCTCGCCACTGGCTGACGGGCGCCCATCGGTACACTACCGGCGGGCTCGACCTCGCTGAGCGGCGGGCGAAGCCCATCACGGTCATACCACCCTGCAGCAGTCCGCAGATCGCTCGCGACACCACGCGGGCTTGATCGCACTGCAGCAGGATATTCCCGGACATACAACCCCGGACATGACACCACGGACCAAACCGGTCCCACCCATCGCCCCGCCTGTAGTCGCAGGCGGCGTTTTAAACCACTGCAGGGGGCCATCGCCCCGATCAGTTACCCCGAGGCCTGTGGAGGCCTGCGTGGAAGACCCGAGAGAGATACATTCATTCTGATCTCAGCAGCAAATCAGAGTTTTATTTAACTCCAAAACCTCCGCCAAAGTGGTGACCCCGAGCCTGAACAAGCTGAAAAATGGAAGATCAGAAGCTATCCACCTCTGCACAAGCAAGACTCCCAGGGCAGGAAGAAATTGCCGCCATCGCTCTATCACTGCGTGTTCCACCATTCTGGAGAGATAAATCCCGTTTGTGGTTCATCAGTTTTGAGGCCGCAACAAGCGAACTAAAGAAGAGCCAGGAGCAGCTAGCCCAGATGGTCATCGCTCAACTAGAAAAACAAGACATAGAGCAAATTTCGGACATACTCTGCAATCCGCCACCTACAGAGCTGTACAACGCTGTGAAGAATCGTCTGATCTCCGTCTATGAAGAATCCGACAGTCGCCAGTTACAAAAGCTACTTTCGGAGATAGAGCTCGGTGACCTAAATAAAACCCACTCAACTCCTGCGCCGTATGCGTTTTCTCGCCGGAAGCAAAGTACCAGACTCAACTCTACGACTGATGTGGACGAACCACCTTCCAGCGCACGTCCGATCAGTATTGGCAGTCAGCGAATCCTTCAGCACGAAGACTGCACTCGACGAGTTAGCACTCCTAGCCGACAAGATGTTAGAATCAAACCCCACCCCACAAGTCTCAATCGTCGAAGCCGTCTCATCAACCAACGCCACCGCGAGCACTCACGCCACTTCGAGCACCGACATTCAATTCCTCGTGAAAGAAATTACCAAGCTAACACTCGAAGTCGCCGCGCTCAAGACGCAGTTCAACAACAAACCATCCCACTATAGAGGCCGTTCCGCAAACCGTCGTCGCTATGGCAACTATAACAGATCTCGAAGCGCAACTCCTTCGCCTTACTGTTACTATCATCGAAGACTCGGCAATGATGCAAGAAGATGCACACTGCCGTGCTCTTTCAAGAATGAAAACACGAAGCCGGAAAACTAGCAACTACGCTGGATGAAGCGGGATCCGGCGTATCTGAGAAGTATTACCGCTTGTTTGTCACCGATAAGAAGTCAAAAACTACATTTTTAATCGACACGGGCGCTAATATCTCCGTGCTACCGCCGCGTAAAGGTGAAACACAGAAGCCATTGAATTTGCAACTCTACGCCGCTAACAATACGGTCATTCCAACCTACGGAGAAAAAACTATGGAACTCGACTTCAATCTTCGCCGACCATTTAAATGGAAGTTTATCATAGCTAAAGTCGGTAAACCAATCATCGGAGCAGACTTTCTCGAATACCATCAGCTGATCGTCGATATCAAAAATCGAAGACTTATCGACGGAAAAACCAACTTATCGTCGCAATCTTTCGTCCGTGCAACAAACATACCTACAATAAGAAGTATCGACGTTCAACAGACATACCACAACATTTTAGCCGAGTTTCCCGGAGTAACAAGATTAACTTCAATGAATCTTACACCGAAGAACAACGTCGAACATTTTATCGAAACAACTGGACCACCACTTCACTGTCGTGCTCGCCCAATTGCACCGCATCGCTATGAACGAGTCCGCAAAGAGTTCGAAAATATGATAGAACAAGGACTATGCCGCCCAAGCAAAAGTCCTTGGTCTTCGCCACTACACATTGTTCCGAAGAAAAACGGCGATCTGCGAGTCTGTGGTGATTATAGAAGACTTAACCACGTTACTATAGCGGACCGCTACCCAATTCCAAGAATTAAGGACTTTACACATCAATTAGCGGAGAAGACTGTATTTTCGACAATCGATCTCAACAGAGCATATCAGCAAATTAAAGTTCGTGAAGAAGACATAGAGAAGACTGCAATTATAACTCCTATGGGCCTATTCGAATTTCCGAGAATGGCACCAGGTTTAAGGAACGCTGGCCAAACCTTTCAACGGTTTATTCACGAAGTTCTGCATGGTCTCGATTTCGTCTACGCTTTCATAGACGACCTACTAGTTGCAAGTCCGGACAAAACATCACATGAAGAACACCTACGAGTTGTATTACGAAGACTAGAAGACAATGGCATCACAATCAACCCGTCAAAATGTAACTTCGGGCAAGATGAAGTTAAATTCCTCGGTTTTACCGTAAACAAGTGCGGAATAAAACCTCCTGTAGAAAAAATCACAGCAATCTGCAACTACGCGAAACCAAAAACGATCGAAGAGCTAAGGCGTTTTCTCGGAATGATAAATTTCTACAGAGAACATATTCCTAAGGCCGCCGATATTCAAGCTCCACTTCATGCCTATCTTCATAATTCGAAAAAGAGAGACCGCACATTAATTGAATGGACCGACGAAGCTACAAACGCATTCGAAGCGTGTAAAAATGCAATTCAAAACGCAGCTTTACTCGCTCACCCATCGCACGATGCTACGCTCGCAATCTTCAGCGACGCATCCGACTCGTGTGCCGGAGCTGTACTTCAACAATTCGTCAAAGAGAAATGGCAACCACTGGGGTATTTTTCGAAGAAATTTTCCGACGCGCAACGCAACTACAGTACATTCGACCGGGAGCTACTCGCTATCTACATGGCAGTAAAACATTTCAGGAAGACTTTTGAGGGACGAAACCTAATCGTTTTCACTGATCACAAGCCATTAACCTACGTACTGCAGAAACCACCTTCACCATCTGAAACTCCACGACGAGCAAGACAACTAATTTTCATCAGCGAATTTACTACGGACATCCGTCACATCAGCGGGAAAGACAATGTTGTCGCCGACGCATTGAGTCGCATACCTATCGAAAGCATAGTTTGCCCGACAAGTCTCGACTACGAAAAGTTAGCCGAAGCACAAGAAAGAGACAGAGAATGCATCGAGCAACTTTCGAAACAAAATAATCTCACTCTACGGAAAATGACTATGCCAAATTCGCAAGCTTCAATCTACTGTGAAACTTCAACTACATTCGTACGACCATACCTACCTGAAGAATTTCGACGAGTCGCTTTTGATGCAGTGCATGACATCAGCCACCCCGGTATCCGAACTACGAACAAACTCGTCACACAAAAGTTTTTCTGGCCATCAATGAACAAAGACGTCAGTACTTGGGCGAAAAACTGCATACAGTGTCAACGATGCAAAATCCAACGTCATACAACGAGTACTGTATCTGCATTTCCGACCGCCGAACGATTTCAACATGTACACATAGACATCGTCGGCCCGCTACCTACTTCGCCTGAAGGACATCGTTATCTCGTCACCATGATCGACCGAGCAACGAGATGGCCTGAAGCAATTCCGACCGACGATACAACGGCTGAATCAATTGCGAAAATATTCTACGAGCACTGGATCACTCGTTTTGGGACGCCGGTAGTGCTGACCTCAGACCAAGGGCGCAATTTCCAAAGCCACCTGTTCTCCAAGCTTCTCAACATCATGGGAATTCAACAGACTCGTACGACACCCTACCACCCACAATCCAATGGTATAGTCGAACGTTGGCACCGCTCTTTGAAGACTGCACTGAAAACACGTCTATCTGGACATACAAAGTGGATCGACGAGTTACCTACAGTTCTCATGGGTCTTCGTGCCGCAATGCGTTCTGATACTAAAGTCAGCGCCGCAGAGCTTACCTACGGATTCAACCTACGTCTACCATGTGATTTTTTCCCGCCTGCACAATCAACCGAGCAAGATTTAAACTACGACTACGTGACCAGATTACGAGTGTGAGGAATGAACGCTATTCGCAGTATTGTTGCGATGCTGAGTTGTGATTCATAGGTGATTTTGCATTGCATTTCATGTTCAATTTAGGTTTCTTGCAATGAATTGTTAATTTTACTTTGGAGGTTATATTTTGGCAACATTGAGTGTTGCAGGATGCAGAGTTTATTTTGATTGATGCTAAGTAATTTAATCACCAATCGTAGCTTTTCAATATATAGGCTGTAATCATGACAGCCAATCACAAAAATTCAGGAGAATGTTGGTGGGTCGGTAACAGAAAAATAGTATAAAGGTGAGACAAAATGGCGTCGGGAGTTCAGTCAGTATTAAAATTTTGAGGAGTTATTACAAGTGGATAAAGTGTATATTATTATTGATTGTATTGGTGAAGATTAGGGTGGATTACTGCATTTTGCTGAGATAAGTATAAATTATAATTACATACTATTTTAAGAGGTTATGTTAGGTTATCATTATCGATTTCTAAACAATTGGCTTTTGGAATATTTTGAGACAGATCTTGTAGTGAAATTTATTAAAATCAATATAATTGTAAAATCAACTTTAATAGTTCATCGTTTTTATATAATATTATGTTTTAATATCATTGGCTGTTCAATAATTTTTAAAGAGCAACTATACCAGTTTCTTGCAGTTTCTTCTGGATAGAATGTGATTCTAACATGCACAACAAACTGGAATGAACAGAAATTAAAATCTATTCATGGTTATCTTTGTGTTTATTTTTAACCTACTAGCAGTGTGGTCTAATGTCTTTGACACGAGAAACGATCAACTCCGTCATGCAAAACCAGCCTACAGTACATAGCAACAAGAAACCTATTTTCGTTCATCAAGATTTACAAACCTGCGAGCAAGTTTTCGTTCGAAACGAAGGAGTGAAGAAAGCTCTACAACCTTCATATGAAGGCCCATACAAAGTAATAGAGCGAGATAGCAAGACTTTTAGACTGCAGTTGCCAGAGAAGCGCTCTGCAGTTATATCAATCGATCGTCTCAAACCTGCCTACACTTTGGATAGTTCAACAGAGTACACACCTGCATTACCTTCATCATCGGACAGTCAAGTACCTCAACCTACTCACAACCCCGTGCGAAGAATAGAGAACGAGGCAAGTCAGGCGCCAGCATCTAGTACAATACAACCAATTTTAAAGAAGACTAGACTCGGACGCATAACTAAACCTCCTGTACGCTTTCGCTAGGGGGTGAGTCCTGTAGCGTCACAAGTACTTGCCATGTACCTACTTACCTCGGTTAACCCAGAATACTTACCATCAATCACCATTTACCGTGTACAACAACCAAATACCATTGTACCTTACCTCAGTACCCGAATAAACCTCATTACCTTTAATTACCTGGAGGAAGGATTATGTGGAAAGGATAAATAAGTACCAAAGGATCACTTTATTATCAAGAGGAGATAAATAATGAACACTGAAATCAAGATGCAACTCACTTTAATATCAAGACAGACACCGTTCTCATCGAGCGATGCTTAGATAACGGAAGATGCGAGATCGCCTTCAAAAAGGCGAGAGCCCGCAGCATCGGTTCGACGGAAGGTGTTAGCTGAGCCGTGTTGAGGTCGCCTGCACTGAACTGTGTAGATTACAAGCAATCGCGCCAGCCTGTTTGTATTGGACATAGAAAGGAAATGTTTAGCCTTGATAAAGGCTGTCCGTACAAACTTCTGCCGGGACCGGAGATGCCGCTGATTTTCCCAGAAGTCGAAGGAGAATGCACCGAGAGTTCCACTGTCCACACAAGTACTCCAGCCAGTTCATTATCACCACTGCACACGTGTCACTCGTTACGGCGCGCGCGAGCTATACGAGCGCGTGTTGTGTCCGGCGGTAAACGGGCGACTGAGGAGCGCGCGGGGGCGAGCGACCTACTTATACCCGCACGGTTACAGATGTTTTGAATGAGGGCAACTAGCTACCTAGTGCAATATTCGATATGTACATATTATAGATATATAGTTTTAGTCGTAATTCTTTATTATTATTATTTCTATTATTATTACTATTTTCTGATTGGTTGTTAGTTGTAAGAATTTTAGTATAAATATCGGCATATTTTTACATACATTCATTCTGATCTCAGCAGCAAATCAGAGTTTTATTTAACTCCAAAACCTCCGCCAAACTTGGTAACTTGTCTCTGCTCCATACTCTACTAAACATCCTACTATGTCTATGAAGTATGAACTTATAGGCACAGGATGGCTCTCCTCGGTAGGTATTCATTGCTCCAATCCACTCATCCCAAACTATTAAATTCCATCACGAGTTATGAAACAACTATTATTATTATTACAATTATACAAAGAATTAGAATTGCGCCGGATAAAAACGATTCGTCGTGCAAGCGGTGCGCCGGCGGCAAAAAGTCGGTTTTACCGCCGCGCTACCAATAATGCGACGCTCCGTCAGAGTGACAACTTATTAAAAAAAAAACATCACTCTTAAAGTCTTGTCCGACGTCTGTTAATTGTCTATGGTATCAGCGAATGTCGTGTTTCACTCCATTTGCGCCGTCAAACTACCCCCCCTACGCCAGCCTGCGAATTTGGGATATTGAAATAAATAAAAATACGCATAGATGTATTTTTAATAGCACTTCTCAAAAATGTTTATTAGTTGAAAAGCACCCCCGTAGTTTATGAATAAAAAATTGGTAAATATCGCGCATATATAACGCGCTTATAACGTCGATATCTCTTCATATACTTACAATTCGGTACTTCTTATAATTTAAAAAAACTGCACCCTGCTTGAATCAAACTGCACCGTCGCTGAAGATCCATATAATGCAATATTAATTGCAAAAATATATTAAAACTCAAGGTATCAATCGCCGAACTTTACGGCGTCTTCGCGCATGCTCGGCGCTTTTGGGAGGTCTCTCTTTAGCGGTAACTTCACGCAGATTACCTTTGCAATATAAATATAGCTTAACTAAACATTTTCATTTCATAATTTATTAGTGAATATAAATAAATAAATAAATTACAAAGTGTAACTTATCAACTCCGATTCCACCTCTAGTGCCATACGACAACCTCCAAAGTAAAGCGCCGCGTAGTCCATCGAGAGACGGGGCTGATATGGCTCGAGCAGTGATATCTGGTTTGATTCCATGGAGAAAACAATACGAGACTCGCTTTGGAGGCCAATCTCGTGCTCATACTTTGTCAGGCGTTTGATTTTTTTGGAGCACCGAGGACAGCACTGAATGGTCCATCGTTGCAGCGTTAGTCGACTCTGAAGCCAGGAAATCAAGGATGAAATTTCTGCCGCTGCTCAGACGATTGCTTAAATCCGTGGTAGAGTCGCTAGACTCAGCGCCGTTTGGATGTTGATAACAAGAGTCTTGAAATGAGAGAAACCATCTTTTGAACCGATTTTGACAAAATTTTGGTAGACTTTCCAGTGTTCCCGCAGGAATTTAAAACCTTAATCCATGCAGATGAAGTCCCAGAACATCTAGTAAGTAATAAATTAGCAATAACATGTTTTTCAATTATTTCAGACCAAAGGTGGCCAAATCATAACGGCATAGATATTTATGATGACCATACAAAGATGTTGTCAAAAAGGATTTGAGGAGCAGCTTGAAATTAATAGGCATTAGGATCACTTCCTGTGCGGGACGGGACGATAGTATAGTAATAATTTGTATTAGGTATAGCTACGTAATAGTTTATAATAATAAGTAAATACCATAGCAATAATTGTAATAGGATAAGTTTGAATAGTTTGTACAGAAATAGTTGAAAATAAATTGTTAGAATAGTACAGGGTAGAGAGGGATAGCGCTAACCGCGTTCCCCGCGCAGCTACCCCGCTAGCCGCGCTCCCCGCGCCCTCACACCTGCGCCACCCGCGCCTCCCGCGCCTTCACCCCCTCTACCCTGATTGGATAGTAGTAAGCGCTCTGATTGGTTAGCCAATCAGAGGGCCTACATTTTTCGGGCCAAATCGAAATAAATACCGAGCGATTTTGTGGTCCGACACAAGACGCGCTCGGCTGCTGTCGAGTGCAGACGCGTGCACCGGCATTCGGGCCCGTACAGAGTTCGGTACCTTGCGCGACTGCCTTACTGAACGTTCTGCGTCCAGCGACGGCGCCCGGAACAACACGTCACTGCTCCGGTCTAGGCCCCCGGTCTGCCACAAGCGGCAAGCCCCGGGGACCGGGCCGGTAGGCGGTGGCGTGCCGACGACGTCGCTCGGGCCGTGTCCAGGCAGCCTGCCCCGCGCCTCGCGTAACTCGCGCGCCATAACCATCCGCGCCGCGCGATACCCGTGTTGACATGCCGTCGACACCGACCCCACCACCGCAGACACAGCGACGCTCGACCCGTCCGCGACCACTGCGCCGCAAGGTCTTTGTGAAATCCGCCAATTCGGGCTTGCTTGACGCTATTCTGTCGTCCGGCCAAGCCACCCTCGCAACCCGCACATCGGCCGAGACACCGGGCCCCCGCACTACCGAAGCGGGGCCCTCACAAGGAGCCGGCGAGGAAGTCTTCGCCTCAAGCCCTCCTGTGCTCTCCCCGGCAACTTCAACAGAGGTCGTCTACCCGACCACCTCCAAGGAGACGCCCGCTCCATCCGCGCCGACGCCCGCTCAGTCCGCAATGATACCCACCGCCCCTGCGCCGACTACGCAGACACCCGTTCTGCGCCCGCCGCGCTTCCCTGCGCCGCGCTCGACCATCAGTGTCGGACGCTTCCCTTCCCCCCCAAAGGGAAGAGTAGAGAAGGTCCCGGCGGCATTCACCCCGCCGAACATGCCGTCCCTTTGGCCAGGCTCGCCTATGGAGACTGGGACAAGCCCGACATACGCGGCCACAGCCGCGTCCAGCAAGACGCCGGCGCCGGGCGCCGCTCCTGCCCCCGCCGCCTCCACCTCTGCCGCCCCCGCCGCCGCGCCCGCCGCGACGGCCTCCGCCTCCGCCGCCCCCAGCGCGGCCCCCCCGGCTGCCAAGACGACCAGCCGCTACCCGCCACTCATCGTCGAGGTACTTCCGGATTGGCCGACACATTTCCGGGAGCTGAAGAAGCTCCTCGGCCACTCCCCAAACGGACGCCCATTTGGCAAGGGCGTCCGCTTCATCCCGAAGTCAGAACAGGAGTTCCGCCACATCCAGCGCTACCTCACGCAGCTGGAAAGCGCCGTCGGAATCTCCTGGTTCTGTTACTCGCTCCCGGCCGAGAGGAGCGCAAAATTCGCGATACGCGGCCTGCCGGCCAACACCGAGCCGGCCCTTGTTGAGGAGGAGCTGCGCGAGCTCGGGTATGTCCCGGAGCACGTACGCGCGATCCCCGCTCGCCCGGGCAGACCGGGCTGCCTCATGTTCGCGCAGTTGCAGCGGACTCCCGATCTCATCCCAGGCATATACGAGGTGCGCGAGCTTCTCTGCATGCCTGGGATAACAATCGAAGCATGGCGCGGCAGGAAGGGCCCTGCGCAATGCCACCGATGCCAGCAGTTTCGACACTCCTCCCACAACTGCCACCGGCCTATTGCCTGTGTGCGGTGTGGAGAGAGCCACCCGGCGAGGGACTGTCAGCGCCCCCGCGAGGAGCCGCCGACTTGCGCCAACTGTGGCGGCGCGCACACGGCGAACAACGCCAACTGCCCGGTGTACCGCAAGGAGACACGTAACCGCCGGGCAGGCACCACCGCGCGCACCGCCACAACGGCGCGCACGCCTTCCGCCACCGCCCACACATCGGAGGCCGACGCGCCCGGCTCGCTAATGGCTGCCGCCAACCAGCCAGGGCAGACGGGCAAACGCCGCCATAGGCGCGGCAAGCGCGCTCAAGCGCGCCAAGGCGCGCCGCCAACCACACAACCTGCCGCTCCGCCCACAGCACCGCGCGCCGCGCCTCCGGCTGCACCACGTGCTGCACCGCCTGCCGCACCACGCACGGCACCGCCCACCGCGCCACGCGCCGCACCGCCCACCGCGCCGCGCGCCGCACCACCCACCGCGCCACGCGCCGCACCGCCTACCGCGCCGCAGCCCACGCAGCGCAGCACGTCCAAGCCCACCGTGGTCGCCGCCCCCGCAGGGGGGACGAAGGCGAAGCGAGTGACGCCCCTGGACCCCAGGATTATCATGGTCATCAACACACTAAACCAGGTGCTGATGGCCATCCAGGAACAGCGTGATCCCATCCCGCTGATTCTGAGCTGCATCACGGAGCTCTGCGCCTCTTATGGCTGAGCTCCGTATTGTATTTTGGAATGCCGACGGGCTCTCACAACAGAAAACCCGTCTCCTCAAGACCGTGCTTTCTCAGCGTCGAGTGGACATCGGCCTGATCTGCGAGACTCACCTCAGACCAGTAGACAAGTTGAAAGTTCCTGGATACTATGTCTACCGGGAGGACCACACCTCGCCGATCGGGACTGCTTATAGGGGATTAGCAGTCTTGGTCCGTCGGAATGTCATCCACCAACCGCTGCCAGTACCACAGCTGCAGTCGTCGTACGCCCTAGGCGTGGAGATCTGCATTGACCGCCAGCCCACCCGAGTGTTCGCCTTCTACAAGCCGCCGCAGAATCGACTCGCAGTAGCTGATGTCCGCATCTTGCTGGACTCACCACTGCCCACGATCCTCGCTGGCGACTTCAACGCGAAGCCTCTGCCGCCAACTCTCCGGGAAGCCCTCTCCGATTAGACCCCTCATGGCCAGTGACGGAACCCCACGTTACCGTGCCGAGGATCGAGCGGAGATATTCGCGGACTACCTGGAGACGCAGTTTACACCCAACCCGACTGCAGATGTGCAACACATAGAGACCATCGAGCGACACGTGGAGGACTACTTCGCGTCGCCGATACCACCGACAGAAGACCCCGTCGTGTTCTCCCCCGGACAAGTCCACAGGATGATTCGGCGAACTAAACTGCGCAAGGCCCCCGTCCCGACCGAGTCACCAATGAAGCCCTGCGTCACCTACCCCTGCGAGCCATCGCGACGCTGACGCGGCTTTTCAACGGCATCCTCCGTACCGGGCACTTCCCATCGTCGTGGAAGCTCGGCCGAGTCATCCTGATTCCCAAACAAGGCAAGAACATCATGCTGCCTGGGAGTTACCGTCCCATCACTCTTCTGTCGGCTACCTCGAAAGTCTTCGAGAAGCTATTGCTGCTGCACATCACGCCCCACCTTCAGCCACGCGACGAACAGTTCGGGTTCCGTGCCGAACACCCCACCACACTGCAAGTGGCGAGAGTACTGCACCACCTTGCTTCCGCCTACAACAAGCGAGAGCAGTCAGTCGCAGTATTCCTCGACATGGAGAAGGCGTTCGATCGCGTCTGGCACGCCGGGCTCGTATACAAGCTGTCCACGTCTACTACTCCGCGCCGAGTAGTCAAGACTGTGGCCACCTTCCTGCAAGACAGACGTTTTCAAGTGGCGGTTGAAGACGCCCTGTCCACGGAGCGCCCCATCAGAGCCGGTGTGCCCCAGGGAAGCTGCCTGTCGCCCGTCTGTTACAGCAGATATACGGACGACATACCAGTCGCGGACAGCGTCATACTAGCGCTGTACGCCGACGACGCGGCATTCATCACCACCTCGCTCAATGCCCCGCATGCAGCGCTGAAGATGCAGCGAACACTGGATGCACTTCCCACATGGCTGAAGGACTGGAGACTCAAGGTCAACGTGGCGAAGACTCAGGCGATTTCCATCGGGCGAGCGCGACTACTACCGCCCCCGATGTCACTCATGGGCGAGAGCGTCGAATGGTCCCCGCAGGCCAAGTACCTTGGCGTGACCATCGACAGGACCCTCTCGATTCGGCCCCATGTAAAGAACGTGGTCGACCAGACGCGCGCTGCGCGGAACCTCCTCCGCCCCGTGCTAGCGTCCCACCTGCCTCTCCGTACGAAGCTGTGCGTCTACAAGACGTACATTCGCACGCGACTCACTTACGCGGCCCCTGCGTGGTTCGCGCTAACCAGCGAAGCGGGCCGCAAGTCGCTGCGAGCGCAGCAGTCGCTGTCACTCCGTACCATCTCTGGAGCACCACGCTTCGTACGGAATCAGGTCATCTCCAGAGACCTGCACATGGAGAGCCTGGACGACTTCGTTCGCCGCCTGAGTTCCTCTCTGTTCGCGCGCGCCGACGGAGCGCGATCCCAGCACCTGCGAGGCATCGCGCCATACCATCGGCGACCACCGGACATAAGAGGCCTGCCACGAGACCTAGTCCCCTAGGACTGACTGCTTCCTCGCCACTGGCTGACGGGCGCCCATCGGTACACTACCGGCGGGCTCGACCTCGCTGAGCGGCGGGCGAAGCCCATCACGGTCATACCACCCTGCAGCAGTCCGCAGATCGCTCGCGACACCACGCGGGCTTGATCGCACTGCAGCAGGATATTCCCGGACATACAACCCCGGACATGACACCACGGACCAAACCGGTCCCACCCATCGCCCCGCCTGTAGTCGCAGGCGGCGTTTTAAACTACTGTAGGGGGCCATCGCCCCGATCAGTTACCCCGAGGCCTGTGGAGGCCTGCGTGGAAGACCCGAGAGAGGTCCGACACACTTCGCCGGCAACAGCCCTCCAGAGAGGTAGCATAGCAAGAAGAAGTACAGCAAGAATAAAAGTGCCTTCAAGATTCTACAGTAGTTTTTCTTTGGAAAACCCCAACCAACCCGGCGACAGTTAGTGTACCATCGGGTACATTGTATGGTCCTTCGAGCCGGATCCGTTGGGAAATTCTGAAGAAAATTCGGCGGGAAAACTCTTCGATACAGCACCGAGCCAGCTTCGATACAGCACCGAGCCAGCTTCGATACAGCACCGAGCCAGCTTCGATACAGCACCGAGCCAGCTTCGGGTCAGCACAAGCCAGCTTCGGGTCAGCACGAGCCAGTTTCGGGACAGCACGAGCCAGCTTCGGGACAGCACGAGCCAGCTTCGGGACAGCACGAGCCCGCTTCGGGACAGCACGAGCCAGCTTCGGGTCAGCACAAGCCAGCTTCGGGTCAGCACGAGCCAGCTTCGGGTCAGCACGAGCCAGCTTCGGGTCAGCACGAGCCAGCTTCGGGACAGCACGAGCCAGCTTCGTGTCAGCACGAGCCAGCTTCGGGTCAGCACGAGCCAGCTTCGTGACAGCACGAGCCAGCTTCGGGACAGCACGAGCCAGCTTCGGGACAGCACGAACAACTTCGGGACACCGAGCCAGCTTCGGGTCAGCACAAGCCAGCTTCGGGTCAGCACGAGCCAGCTTCGGGTCAGCACGAGCCAGCTTCGGGACAGCACGAGACAGCTTCGAGCGAGCTTCAAGAAAGCTTCGAGCCAGCTTCAAGACAGCTTCGCGAAATCCGAACCCAGCCAGAATGCCAGTCACACGTCAAGAAGTCAAGAGCCGCAAGACATCCTCCGAACAGACGCCGTCTACATCGGAAGGCACCGCTACCACCTCACCGAGCACGACCGAAACAAGCACGGAAACGGGCACAACCTCTACAGCCACGGGAACTGTCACCACGGAGACCACAGAACAGACTACAGATACCTCCGCGACGTCAGCGCCCTCTACAGTGCCTTCCGTTGCAACAGCAAAAACGAAAGTTTCGATCGCCGCCGCCTCGACTATGCCCTCCATCGCGCCGACGCTGCCAGCCGACGCGAGACAAATGAAGCCCCCCGCAACCAGGGGAGGAACAGCTACAGCACAGGGGCGTAGCCAGGACACAGACACCTCAACAGTCAAGACCAGGCGAACTGTCAACCCACAAGAGCTGAGGCTACCACAGGACCTCCGCCCCCCTAGCAAGAGGGGGGGAGGGGGTGGATCAACCTACAGCAAAGCCAAAGCTCACAGAATATTGAAAGCCAAGGAAGAATTACTGCGACTTCAGGTCGAGCTAGCTGCCGCACGCATCGCCGCCTTGGAAGCTGAAGATACAGAGGACGAATTAATAGAAGAATTAATAGAAGAGGGTGTTCCCGTCCAGCCCAGCCAAGAAACCAACGAACATATGGACAACTGGTTCAACAACCAGCCGCCGGCTCCCTTGTTAGCAATCACCGAGGCACCGCACTACCCTATAGAAGACCCGGTGGTCAACAACGTGGAGCAACAGAAACAGCCAGAAGAACACCTTCACACTAAGTCTCAGCTTCAAACACCGGCGGGAGAGCAAACAGAGATATCGAAGCTAGCTACAGCCATCACACTCGCAGTCAAAGCAGCTCAACGACCGAAGTTCATCGAGCTACCCAACTTTGGTGGATCACATCAAGAATGGTTACCTTTCCGCGCCGCTTTCTTTGAAACGGAAAGCATATTCACGACGATAGAAAATACGAACCGTCTGTGAAGAAACCTCAAGGGAAGAGCAAAAGAAGCAGTAGAGGGGCTACTAATCACCAGTGCACATCCTACAGAAATTATGAAGGCCCTGGAATCAAGATTTGGAAGACCAGAATCCATTGCTATGATGGAAATGGAAACGCTGCGAGCCCTGCCGCGCCTCACCGATTCAGCGCGTGACATCTGCATATTCGCAACAAAGGTCTCCAACGTAGTAGCAACATTGAAGACTCTCAGCTGCATGAACTACATGTACAACCCTGAAGTTTCGAAGACCATCGTGGACAAGCTCACACCTACGCTGCGCTACAGGTACTATGACTTTACAGCAACACAGCCGAAGGAAGATCCAGATCTAGTGAAGATGGAGAAGTTCCTCAAGAGAGAAGCGGAGCTATGCGGACCGTACGCGCTACCTGAACAAGTGGCGTCACATTCATCAACCACTCTACAGAAAATACCACAGAAGATCCACAACGTAACAGAGAAGACGTACACACCCCGGTGCCCGGTGTGTGACGAAGAAGGACACAGTTCCGTGGACTGTGAAAAATTCAAGAGCTTGGACTCAAATGGAAGATGGGACACAGCAAAGTCCAAACGCCTATGCTTCCGATGTCTTCGCTTCAGAAATAGAACACATAGCTGCAGAGCCAAGGTGTGCGGTGTCGACAGCTGCAAGAATTATCATAACAAGATGCTGCACTACACCAAGGCAACAGAAAAGAAAGAAGACAAGGAAGCTACAGAAGTAATTAATTCCACGTGGACTATTAAGAAGAAGCAATCTTACTTGAAGATTATTCCAATACAAGTTGAAGGTCCCAAAGGAGCAATCAACACCTTCGCATTGCTGGACGACGGATCAACAGTAACATTGATCGACGACGGCGTGGCCGAACACGTCGGAGCGACAGGACCCGTCGATCCACTGAAGATAGAAACCATCAACGATATGAAAACTTCAGAATCAGCTTCAAGAAGAGTGAACATCAGGTTGAGGGGTCTCAACGATCACGAAGAGCAAATACAAGCGCGCACAGTAAAGAACCTGCAAGTTACGTCGCAGCGAGTCTCCAAAGAAATGGTGGACGGGTGCAAACATTTGGCAGACATCCGAGATTACCTCATATATGCAAATGTGAAGCCACGAGTGCTGATCGGTCAAGACAATTGGCATCTTCTGCTGACTACAGAAGTGAGAAGAGGAGACAGAAATCAACCAATAGCCTCTCTCACACCACTGGGGTGGGTGCTGCATGGTACAGAAAGTCGCAACATTGGACGCAGCATCGACTTCGTATCACATGTCACAGAAGAAATAGAAGATAACTTGGACAGCCTAGTCAAGCAGTATTTCGAGATGGACGCACTTTGCATACAGCCCAAGAAACCGAAATCGGATCCAGAGGAACGCGCCCTACGCATACTGGAAAAAACCACCAGCAAAACAGAGGAGGGGAGGTACGAGACGGGTCTTCTTTGGCGCAAGGAGGAGATCACATTCCCCGACAACTACAGCAACTCACTGAAACGGCTCTTAAACATAGAAAAGAAAATCGACCGCGACCCCGAGCTGAAACGAAAATACACTCAACAGATGGAAGCTCTTATTGCGAAGGGATATGCAGAAGCCGCTCCCAAAGACAAGATCACAGGCAAGACATGGTACTTGCCACATTTCGCAGTCGTCAACCCGATGAAGCCCGACAAGCTAAGAGTGGTACACGATGCAGCAGCCAAAACGAAGGGAGTAGCTCTCAACGACATGCTACTCAAGGGGCCCGATCTGCTACAGTCCCTGCCTGGCGTCGTCATGAGGTTCCGGCAGCATGAGATCGCAGTCACAGCAGATATTAAGGAAATGTTCATGCAGGTCAAGCTACGAACTGAAGACCGGGACGCACTCCGATATCTGTGGCGCGGGGAACGACGAGACAGTCAACCGCCCGAAGAATACAGAATGACATCTTTGATCTTCGGCGCATCGAGCTCTCCGTCAACAGCGATCTACATCAAAGACCTGAACGCCAAACAGCACGAAAATGAGCATCCCGAAGCCGCAGCTGCCATCGTACAGAAGCACTACGTTGACGACTACTTAGACAGCTTCAGAAGTTTAGAAGACGCAGTACGAGTCACGAAAGGCGTGCGTGAAGTGCACTCGCACGCCCATTTTGAACTGAAACAGTGGAAGTCGAATTCACCATCTCTACTGGAAGCATTGGGTGAAAACGAACAAGCAGAAGACCTGGAACTCTATAAATCAGAAGAGAAAACAGAACGAGTACTGGGCGTGATCTGGAAGCTCAACACAGACGAACTCACCTTCAACCCCAACCAACCCGGCGACAGTTAGGGTGCAAACACGAAACTAGCGACGGCGGGGCGACGGCGGTAGCGGGGCGACGGCGACGGAATCAAATGTATGGCTTTGTATGGGACCGGGCACGAAACGAGCGATGGCAGGGCAGGGCGATGGAGCGATGCACGAGCGATGGCAGGGCGACGGGTGACGTAAAAGTGACGGAAACAAACTAAGGGAAAAGTACCGATAGTCGTCAGGTTCTGAACTTAGCTGACTTTGCAGCTTTGCCAGTTTGCTGTAGTGAATTTAAAGCAAAACAAATAACTTTCAAATTCATATATTTCTTTAAATATAATTTTAGAATTAATTAATTACAATAATGTTATTAAATCTTTAAAAAATCCGAAAATGAGTGATTTATCCAGATTATATCGTTAATATGTCCCAGAACTCGACATTTTTTAACAATAATTTAAACTCTATTGCCTATTATCAAGCTAATTTATTTTAATTGCATATTAAGTTAGTTTTAATTGCATATATTCCAGATTTCAAAAATCTATTTATCGAGAACATTACAATTAAACTTACCACAAGCAAGCTAGCCTAACCAAATTAGTATATAAATCATGCCCGCGTGATATAGTGTTAAGAATTCTGGCTGCATTTCCGCATTGGACAGCCAGGCTGATCCGTTGCGCAATAAATGAGCCAGCCCTTCTATCGTCCAGATATACCTCATCTTCACCGGATGAGGCAATTAAACGCAGTGAAAGTGGGAGGCTTCGGCCGTGGCTAGTTACCACCCTACCGGCACAGACGTACCGCCAAACGATTTAGCGTTCCGGTACGATGCCGTGTAGAAACTGAATAGGGGTATGGGTTTAATATACATAACTGCCATACCCCTAACAGGTTAGCCAGCTACCATCTTAGACTGCATCATCACTTACCATCAGGTGAGATCGCGGCCAAGGGCTAACTTGTAGTGGATTTTTTAAAAAAAGTATATTATTTCGTAAGAAAATTAACTTGACAGTTTTATCAAATAATCAGACTTACCAAAGTAGCCACAGATCTTTTAAAACTTACTTTAAATACCTGGCATGCAGGACTACAATTCAGTACCTAAACATGGCAAAAAGCACAAGAATTCCAAAACGCAAACTTTCATTGCTTTTTTTCTCCAATACCATTATGGTTTTGACTAAATGTTTTCATACTAATTATGGAAAACATTACCAACAAGTAATAAAATTAAAAATTTTAAAAAAACCCACGACGAAATGCAGAGCTCCATTATACCTTTGACCTTTATAACTTTGAAACAACAATTAGAACTTAGCAAACGTATAGATTACATAATATCTAAAACACAAAACTGTATCTTGGACAGCTCAGTAGTTTTTTTGATCAGCGTGGTGGACTATGGCTTTTTCAAATGGACAAATCAAAAGAGTCCAAACGCGAAGAGTATACGATGAGAATTTAAGGAGTTCCCATGATCGCCTCCTGACTCCATCATGATACCCTGGGCAGCATCTAGGTACAAGCTAAATATATCTAAAACAAAAAGCCCGCATCTAAATCAGCACAGTAGTTTTTGAGAAAAATGGTAACATATTGAAAAATTAAAATCATAGACTACAGCTCAGCTTTGTTGTCTATGGTCCTAAAATATATCTAAGAACCTTCTCACAAGCTATACACATCTAATGAAAAAAACCGCATTTCCATCGGCCCAGTACTTTTTGTTAAAAATGGTAACATATCAAAATATTAAAATCATAGAGGCTCAGCTTGGTTGTCTATGGTCCTAAAATATATCTAAGAACCTTCTCTCAAGCTATATATATCTAACTAGTATTTTGCCCTGTGCGCGAGCTGCTAAAGCAGCTCACGGGTTGTGGTTAGACTTACAAGTAGTACAGATTTTACTGTACTAAACTGAATTCATTTATTATGGTGATAACAAAATAAATAAAAATGGCGCTGATTTTTTAAAACTTTGGTAACAGTTTCCTGTTTCGTAACCCCAGGGAGTCCTAAGTATCGATTTTGAACGAAATTGGTCAATTAACAAAGAATTTCAAAATGGCGCTGATTTTCTAAAATTTTGGTAACAGTTTCCTGTTTTGTGACCCCAGGGAGCCCTAAATATCGATTTTGAACGAAATCGGTCAATTAACACAGAATTTCAAAATGGCGCTGATTTTTTAAAATTTTGGTACCAGTTTCCTGTTTTGTGACCCCAGGGAGCCCTAAATATCGATTTTGAACAAAATCGGTTAATTAACAAAGAATTTCAAAATGGCGCTGTTTTATTAAAGTTTGGTAACAGTTTCCGGTTTTGTAACCCCAGGGAGTCCTAAATATCGATTTTGAACGAAATCGATCAATTAACAAAGAATTTCAAAATGGCGCCTGATTTTTTTAAATTTTGGTACCAGTTTCCTGTTTTGTGACCCCAGGGAGCCCTAAATATAGATTTTGAACGAAATCGGTCAATTAACAAAGAATTTCAAAATGACGCTGATTTTTTTAAAATTTTGGTACCAGTTTCCTGTTTTGTAATCCCACGAAGCCCTAAATATCGATTTTGAACAAAATCGGTTAATTAACAAAGAATTTCAAAATGGCGCTTTTTTTTTAAAGTTTGGTAACAGTTTCCTGTTTTGTAACCTCAGGGAGTCCTAAATATCGATTTTGAACGAAATCGATCAATTAACAAAGAATTTCAAAATGTCGCTGATTTTTTTAAATTTTGGTACCAGTTTCCTGTTTTGTGACCCCAGGGAGCCCTAAATATAGATTTTGAACGAAATCGGTCAATTAACAAAGAATTTCAAAATGGCGCTGATTTTCTAAAATTTTGGTTACAGTTTCCTGTTTTGTGACCCCAGGGAGCCCTAAATATCGATTTTGAACGAAATCGGTCAATTAACACAGAATTTCAAAATGGCGCTGATTTTTTAAAATTTTGGTGCCAGTTTCCTGTTTTGTGACCCCAGGGAGCCCTAAATATCGATTTTGAACGAAATCGGTCAATTAACAAAGAATTTCAAAATGGCGCTGATTTTTTTTAAATTTTGGTACCAGTTTCCTGTTTTGTAACCCCAGGGAGTCCTAAATATCGATTTTGAACGAAATCGATCAATTAACAAAGAATTTCAAAATGGCGCTGATTTTTTTAAATTTTGGTACCAGTTTCCTGTTTTGTGACCCCAGGGAGCCCTAAATATAGATTTTGAACGAAATCGGTCAATTAACAAAGAATTTCAAAATGGCGCTGATTTTTTAAAATTTTGGTACCAGTTTCCTGTTTTGTAATCGCACGAAGTCCTAAATGCAATAAACCGCATCTCAATCGGCCCAGTACTTTTTGTGAAAAATGGTAACAGTGGTTGAAAAATTAAGATCATAGACTACAGCTCAGCTTTGTTGTCTATGGTCCTAAAATATATTTAAGAACCTTCTCACAAGCTATACACATCTAATGCAAAAAACCGCATCTCAATCGGCCCAGTACTTTTTGTGAAAAATGGTAACATATTGAAAAAATAAAATCATAGACTACAGCTCAGCTTTGTTGTCTATGGTCCTAAAATATATCTAAGAACCTTCTCACAAGCTAAACATATCTAATGCAAAAAACCGCATCTCAATCGGCCCAGTACTTTTTGTGAAAATTTTTAACACATAGAAAAATTAAGATCATAGACTACAGCTCAGCTTTGTTGTCTATGGTCCTAAAATATATCTACGAACCTTCTCACAAGCTATACACATCTAATGCAAAAAACCGCATCTCAATCGGCCCAGTAGTTTTTGTGAAAAATGGTAACATGTTGAAATATTAAAATCATAGACTACAGCTCAGCTTGGTTGTCTATGGTCCTAAAATATATCTAAAAACCTTCACACAAGCTATACGTATCTAATGCAAAAAACCGCATCTCAATCGGCCCAGTACCTTTTGAGAAAAATGGTGACAAAAAAGTGCACAAACAAACAAACAAACAAACAAACAAACAAACAAACAAACAAACACACAACCTCTTAGGGCAAACACATATACCGTCTCCGCTTCGTCGAGGGTAAAAATACGTTGCCATAAAAAAATTTGGTTTAGTGTTTAGTAGAAATAAGTACTTAGCTGATTATTTTTTACAATCTGACGGGTATCGGAATACTGTCGACATTGCCAGCGCTTACCTTAGTTTTTTTTCGCCGCTTGCTCGAGTACTAGTGTTGAATTTTTATTTATTAATAATCATCGATAATTATCATCGATATATAATATGTAGGTACTAGATGGATCCTTTTATATAAAAATATGTTTCGGTATCGGTTCCTCACCTGTCGTAGTCCACTCCATGACGCTGGCACTTCACACCTCGTGTAATTAATTTAAATTATCACATAAAAAGTGGTCTACGAATTAGTTTTGCGGTGTATAGGTAATTTTTATTTCGAGATGTGTTTTCAATTTACAATTATAAAATTCATAAGCCACTTTATTTAATTTTAATAATAATATCTCTCTACTAATCTTTGACCATATCATACGTTTTTAATATGTCATATAGCGCTTATGTAGCAAGTAAGTTCCCGCATTTCAGACTAGATGGTGTTAGTAAATTACCTAGACTTTTCTCCGTTTGACATGGCCCGTGACATAGACCATAATTAATTTACATGAAATTAGGTCGTTGAATAAAGCCATAAAACAAAGTATAGCGATGCGCACGAAACAGACGAGAGCGGACTCACAATGTTTGTTGCCACGGTACCTAGTGAGTGAGTCAGAAACCGTACAAAATTTGATCTTTTTATTTGAATTCAAAAAATATTGGTTGATAATAATTATACACTAGTAAAAGAAACAAAAAATAGGTCAAATATCATATTGGTACTCAACATGAATTCATTTATATTAAAAAAATTAAAAAAGTATCGATATGAGTGGGTATCTATGCTTCGATGGCTTCGGAACATCCCTACACGAGCGGACACTGACAGGCCGCCTGTTTCGTGCCCACCCTTCACGCCGCTAGCGGATCGCTCCACATCGCATCGCCCCGCTACCGCCGTCGCCCCGCCGCCGCTAGTTTCGTGCCCGCAGCCTTAGGGTGCAAACACGAAACTAGCGACGGCGGGGCGACGGCGGTAGCGGGGCGACGGCGACGGAATCAAATGTATGGCTTTGTATGGGACCGGGCACGAAACGAGCGATGGCAGGACGGGGCGATGGAGCGATGCACGAGCGATGGCAGGGCGACGGGTGACGTAGAAGCGACGGGAACAAACTAAGGGAAAAGTACCGATAGTCGTCAGGTTCTGAACTTAGCTGACTTTGCAGCTTTGCCAGTTTGCTGTAGTGAATTTAAAGCAAAACAAATAACTTTCAAATTCATATATTTTTTTAAATATAATTTTAGAATTAATTAATTACAATAATGTTATTAAATCTTTAAAAAATACGAAAATGAGTGATTTATCTAGATTATATCGTTAATATGTCCCAGAACTCGACATTTTTTAACAATAATTTAAACTCTTTTGCCTATTATCAAGCTAATTTATTTTAATTGCATATTAAGTTGATTTTAATTGCATATATTCCAGATTTCAAAAATCTATTTATCGAGAACATTACAATTAAACTTACCACAAGCAAGCTAGCCTAACCGAATTAGTATATAAAACATGCCCGCGTGGTATAGTGTTAAGAATTCTGGCTGCATTTCCGCATTGGACAGCCAGGCTGATCCGTTGCGCAATAAATGAGCCAGCCCTTCTATCGTCCAGATATACCTCATCTTCACCAGATGAGGCAATTAAACGCAGTGAAAGTGGGAGGCTTCGGCCGTGGCTAGTTACCACCCTACCGGCACAGACGTACCGCCAAACGATTTAGCGTTCCGGTACGATGCCGTGTAGAAACTGAATAGGGGTATGGGTTTAATATAACTGCCATACCCCTAACAGGTTAGCCCGCTACCATCTTAGACTGCATCATCACTTACCATCAGGTGAGATCGCGGCCAAGGGCTAACTTGTAGTGGATTTAAAAAAAAAAGTATATTATTTCGTAAGAAAATTAACTTGACTGTTTTATAAAATAATCAGACTTACCAAAGTAGCCACAGATCTTTTAAAACTTACTTTGAATACCTGGCATGCAGGACTACAATTCAGTACCTAAACATGGCAAAAAGCACAAGAATTCCAAAACGCAAACTTTCATTGCTTTTTTTCTCCAATACCATTATGGTTTTGACTAAATGTTTTCATACTAATTATGGAAAATATTACCATAAATACGTTGCCATAAAAAATTTTGGTTTAGTGTTTAGTAGAAATAAGTAGCTGATTATTTTTTACAATCTGACGGGTATCGGAACACTGTCGACATGCCAGCGCTTACCTTAGTTTTTTTTTTCGCCGCTTGCTCGAGTACTAGTGTTGTATTTTTATTTATTAATAATCATCGATATATAATATGTAGGTACTAGATGGATCCTTTTATATAAAAATATGTTTCGGTATCGGTTCCTCACCTGTCGTAGTCCACTCCATGACGCTGGCACTTCACACCTCGTGTAATTAATTTAAATTACCACATAAAAAGTGGTCTACGAATTAGTTTGGCGGTGTATAGGTAATTTTTATTTCGAGATGTGTTTTCAATTTACAATTATAAAATTCATAAGCCACTTTATTTAATTTTAATAATAATATCTCTCTACTAATCTTTGAGCATATCATACGTTTTTAATATGTCATATACTAGATAGCGCTTATGTAGCAAGTAAGTTCCCGCATTTCAGACTAGATGGTGTTAGTAAATTAACTAGACTTTTCTTCGTTTGACATGGCCCGTGACATGGACCATAATTAATTCACATGAAATTAGGTCGTTGAATAAAGCCATAAAACAAAGTATAGCGATGCGCACGAAACAGACGAGAGCGGACTCACAATGTTTGTTGCCACTGTACCTAGTGAGTGAGTCAGAAACCGTACAAAATTTGATCTTTTTATTTGAAATCAAAAAAAATAAATTGAAATAATTATACACTAGTGAAAGAAACAAAAAATAAGTCAAATATCATATTGGTACTCAACATGAATTCATTTATATTAAAAAAATTAAAAAGTATCGATATGAGTGGGTATCTATGCTTCGATGGCTTCGGAACATCCCTACACGAGCGGGCACTGACAGGCCGCCTGTTTCGTGCCCACCCTTCACGCCGCTAGCGGATCGCTCCACATCGCATCGCCCCGCTACCGCCATCGCCCCGCCGCCGCTAGTTTCGTGCCCGCAGCCTTAGTGTACCATCGGGTACACTTCCATTAATTTGTGATCAATTGAATTATTTAGTATGTTAGTAAGTTATTTAATGTTCCAATAAATTATGAGACTGCTACAAAATAATGGCCCTATAATAAAGTCCTTTAAGGTTGTGATTAATTAAATTATGCAGGCAGGCAGTACAAATTGAATAGTTAAATTTTTTAAATTTTTTGTATATTGGTAAATAAATGTTCCTATATTACTATAGTAAAATAGGGCAGTTCACTGCTTTTTATTATTATTTGGAGAAATAAAAAGGATAAATGTGTATTCATAAAGGTTTTTAATCAAAGTATAGTAATCAAAGTAAAAATAAAATATATTTTTTTTATTTTATTATTATACAAAAGTTATTTACGAAGTCATACATACATAGGTAAAAAATAGGTATTAATTTTATTGAAATATTACCTACATACCTATGAAAATAAAATTATTTTAAAATTTATTTTTTTATTTATATTCACTAATAAATTATGCAAGGAAAATGTTTAGTTAAGCTATATTTATATTGCAAAGGTAATCTGCGTGAAGTTGCCGCTAAAGAGAGACCTCTCAAAAGCGCCGCGCATGCGCGAAGACGCCGAAAGTTCGGCGATTGATACCTTGAGTTTTTATATCTTTTTGCAATTAATATTGCATTATATGGATCTTCAGCGACGGTGCAGTTTGATTCAAGCAGGGTGCAGTTTTTTTAAATTATAAGAAGTACCGAATTGTAAGTATATGAAGAGATATCGACGTTATAAGCGCGTTGTAACATCACGTACTTAATTAAACACCGGACATATGAGTTTCAACCAGCCAAATACTAGATGGCGCCACCAGTAGGTTACCTCGCGCTCGCGTTTTGTATATCCGTAGGGATAAGTTGGCCACCGCGGCCAGCTTTCGACATTCGATCCGCAAGCTTACTGCAGTGCTTCAGCGAGCGCTTTCCACTAGGAGACACTCGCCGGACTCTGTAGTCAAGTTACTTATCTTTAATATAGGGTTGTGCTTCCGACTGACGCTTCCACTGCGTGGGACGGCAGTAAGGGACTCAACTCTCGTACCCATTGTACTTATCATTATAAAAGCTCATTCAATATAACGTGTTCATCAAAGCTTCGCTGTTTACCTCGACTCGACCCTCCACAACAAGCTCCACACACCTCCCCTTTACATCTGGCGCGCAACGTGGAGCCGCCATTTTTCAATCTGGCGGATAACGTAGGCAAATTGAACACCACAGGCCCAAAATTTCACGTGACAAGATCGGGTCGCACAACGACACTGCGCCAAAGGAGAAAATTAAATATGGCGCTGACGGCGGAGCAATTTCAAAAGCTGCTGGAACAAAACCATCAACAGCAGAAATCCCTTATTGCTGCTTTAACGAAACAGAAAAGCGGGAACATGACAAAGTGCAAATGTTTCTTCAACGGCGAGAAGGAAACCGAAAAGGTGGAGTCATTTCTGTCTGCTATTCACCTCTTCAGAAACCTGGAAGGAATCTCGGATGAGGACTTCATTCAAGGCTTACCACTGGTGCTGCATAAGGACGCCGGTACTTGGTGGCAGGGCGTCAAAGAAGAAATAACGACCGTGGCGGATTTCGAATCGCGCTTGAGAGAGAAGTTTTCACCATTGAAACTTCCACATCTTCTTTATCAGGAATTGATGACCATTTCACAAAGTGCCTCTGAAACAACTGAGAATTTTATCACAAACAAAAGAATGCTTTTTTCGTTATTACCGGAGCCAAAACATCCTGAGCCACAACAATTAGATATGATTTACCACCTATTGCGATTGGACATAAGAGATAAAGCTCCGAGAGCGTCTTTCACCACTTATAATCAGTTGCTGGAATCTGCGAAAGGCATAGAGCAAATAAACAAAGAAAAGAAGACAAGCAACCCAACTGCCCCTTCGCTCCCACGTAATACAAAGATTCGGTGTTCTTTTTGTAAGAACCCCGGACATGCGGTTGCAGAATGCCGTAAGAAGAAGATAATTGAATCCCGACATGAGCACACTCGTACCTCTAAAGATCAGGCCAAAACTCAGGTCTCATCGCCAATTCAGCCGAAATTCTCGTGTTACGGCTGCGGTGCTCCAAATGTGGTGCGCACAAACTGCCCCACCTGTTCCCACCAGAAGACGAAACTCATCAAAGAAGAGATTGGGTTTTGCTCCCTGAGTATTCGGCACGAGACAAGACCACGACCAGTCATACCGGCCACAATAGGAGGAATAAAAGGATACCCTTACATCGACACGTGCGCGAAAACAAATGTCGCCTCTTACTCACTGTATTGCCGACTTCTAGAACAAGGTTATGGCTTTAAAGAAGAGAAGGTAGAACTTACCTTAGCTGATGGAGTCGCTAAGAGCTGCACAGTCCTAACAGTCCGGGTAGATGTCGAGGTCTTTGGAAGGGTGTTTCCTACCAGTTTCATGGTATTACCAGAATCCAAGAAAAATAAAACTCTACTGGGTATAGGGTTCCTTACAAGAGCCATGATGGTCCTAAATCTACCGCAATTTACATGGCACTTCATTGATAACCCTGATGAGGTACAGGAACTTTTCACAGAGGATTTTGTGAGATTTAATGATGAAGCAGTTTCTCAAAAGAACGCGCAACGGCAAACAATGATGCCACATAAAACAAACGCACCCGTTCATGCAATGAGTGCTACTCCCAGCATATCTTCCGGCGCTGACAGTTTAGTTTTCATTCCTGAACCAAGGGACGATGCGAGTCTTCCGGATAATAGTGCACAGATGAAAAGAAAATATGAACTCAAGGAGATAACTTTCGGTACTCCTAAACGTGGCAAGACGCTTTTCGATGGATACTCACCTAGATTAAATTATATGTACCGAGATGCCCAAATGAGTATCCAAAGACAGGAAGTGGAGTTATCACCTCATTCGCTGGCGTTATTTCCAGACACGTCAGAAATTGGTATCAACACGGTGGACATCGAACTGCCTTCCAATGACGAATTGACCACAGATCGTCAAAATCAATTACGGAGCCTCGTTTCGAGTTACGAAGACGTGTTTACACCAAATAGCGAACCAGCCAAACACGTCCAGCATATTATTAATACAGAAGGCAAGGGACCTATCTCGGTTCCACCTTATCGCTTGTCTCCACCACGTCGTGATATTCTACGCAAAGAAATCGACAAGATGATACAAGATGGAATTATTGAGCCTCGTGTTACCCCTTGGGCTGCACCGGTAGTTCTCGTCCCAAAGAAGAACGGAGAAATACGAGTCTGCATTGATTATCGCCGCCTTAACTCCATAACAGTACCCGACTCTTACCCAATCCCGAGAATTGATGATTTACTTCATGAAGCTAAGCCTACATCCTTCATGTCTAGCCTTGACCTTAAAGCAGGATATTGGCAAATCGAGGTCAACAAGGACGATATAGACAAAACAGGATTCATCACCCCATTCGGAATTTACGTTTTCAAACGAATGCCATTCGGGCTGCGAAACGCACCCGCCACTTTTCAAAGGTTAATTGACAGATTTCGGGTATCTCTAATTGATGTGAAAATTCTGGCATATTTGGACGACCTAATCGTATTTTCTACGTCGTTCGATGCTCACCTCGTAGATCTGGCCAAGATCTTTGCCAAAATGAGAGAATTTAACCTCACTGCCAACCCGAAGAAGTGCAGATTCTGTTGCTCAACTATAAAATATTTGGGCCACTACATCACCCCATTTGGACTGAAAGTGGATCCCGAGAAAACAGCAGCTATAGCAAACCTTCCTACTCCTAGCAACATGCGGCACTTGGTTACTTTCCTACAGACTTGCTCATGGTACCGTAGATTTATTGAAAATTTCTCGGCTATAGCTGAACCCCTAACTAAGCTTACAAAGAAGAGTGCCCAGTGGGCTTGGACATCAGCACAGCAGAGAGCATACGATGAGTTAAAACGTCGTCTCACTACTGCACCGATCTTAAGACAAGCCGATGAAACCAAACCTTTTATAATTAAAACAGACGCAAGTAGTTACGCTATAGGAGCTGTTCTGATCCAGGGGGAGGGAGAGGATGAACACCCCGTGGAATATGCGAGTCGCCTCCTGACACCAACTGAAAGAAATTATTCGACCACTGAGCGCGAAGCGCTTTCGGTGGTCTGGGCGGTTACAAAATTCAGAGGATACATAGAAGGAGTACCAGTAACTGTGGTAACTGATCATCAAGCCCTGAAGTGGCTTATGTCCTTAAAGTCACCTACTGGCAAACTAGCGCGGTGGGCTCTACAACTTCAAGCGTACAACATCAACATACAGTACAAGCCTGGCCGTACCAACGTCGTTGCAGACACATTGTCGCGACCTCCATGCACTGAGGAAAGTAAAGCGGAGTGTGGTATTTGTGCTGTTACTATAGATATGCCAACACGCAGTCAAAGCGAGGTACGTGCTGAGCAATTAAAGGACACTTTTATTTCTCGCATCATAGAAGCGTTAGAGAAAGATTCTGATGAGAACGCAACATATTGGAGTAACAAAGGTTACTTCACCAACAACGGACTGCTTTATCGGCTAGCACCTGATTCTGACGCCAACGATGCACAATTAGTCGCACCCGAGCACGAATGGGCAAACATACTTGCCGCATATCATGATGACCCAATGGCTGGACACTATGGCGCCGAGAAGACGTACGCTCGCATTTCAAGAAGATATTTTTGGAGAGGCATGCGCAAGTACATTGAGGCATACGTACAGAATTGTTTGCCCTGCCAACGCTATAAACCTACTAATCTTAAACCAGCAGGTTTATTGCAAACAACTGCCATTAATAAGAGATTTGAAGCCATATCCCTTGACCTGTTCGGTCCGCTACCAGCTTCCCCAGATGGAAAAGTTTGGATCTTGATAGTACAAGATAACGCTACACGCTGGGTTGAACTGTTCGCTCTACAAACTGCCACCGCAGAAGCATGTGCTGACACCTTACTTAAAGAGGTCATCCTAAGATACGGTTTGCCAAGACGATTGACGAGTGACAACGGAAGCCAATTTGTCAGCGCAGTTATGCAGAAGTTATGTTTTTGTCTTGGAATCAAGCATACCTACACCCCAATATATCATCCGCAAGCAAACCCAGTGGAAAGACGCAACAGAGATCTTAAAACACAGCTTGGGATTCTAGTTGAAGGCAATCATGGCAATTGGCCCGATAAGCTCCCAAGTATCCGATTTGCCATGAATACGGCTGTCTGCTCTTCAACCGAAACCACACCTGCCTACCTGACTTTCGGGAGAGAGTTAAGAACAACCGACGATATCCAGCATGATTTCCGTCAAATTGTAGAATCCGAAAATTTCATTGCCGAAATCACACCAAAGCTCATGAGCATGGCCGAAACCATGAAGAAAGTCAGAGAGGTACAAGAAATGAAAGAAGAAGCTCGCAAGGAATATTTCGACCAGCAAAGACGGGAGAGCCCCCGTTACAAGGCTAATGATTTAGTCCTAGCCAATGTTCATCCCATAAGCAGAGCCTCCAAAGGCTATAGTTCGAAATTAACCCCCAGACGGGATGGGCCATACATGATAGTGGCACAAGCTGGTCCTGCCTCTTACAAACTTGCAAATGTTGGAGATCCTAATACAATCATTGGAACTTATCACGCTTCATCACTGAAACCCTATATTGGAGCTGGGGAAGAACTCCCAAACCCGATTCAACCTTTACGGAAGAGGGGACGCCCCCGAAAGCACAAATAAGGAAATAACCTGACATATCCAGTTTCCTCGTCGGGACGCCATCAGAAACTGAGGGGGAGACTGTAACATCACGTACTTAATTAAACACCGGACATATGAGTTTCAACCAGCCAAATACTAGATGGCGCCACCAGTAGGTTACCTCGCGCTCGCGTTTTGTATATCCGTAGGGATAAGTTGGCCACCGCGGCCAGCTTTCGACATTCGATCCGCAAGCTTACTGCAGTGCTTCAGCGAGCGCTTTCCACTAGGAGACACTCGCCGGACTCTGTAGTCAAGTTACTTATCTTTAATATAGGGTTGTGCTTCCGACTGACGCTTCCACTGCGTGGGACGGCAGTAAGGGACTCAACTCTCGTACCCATTGTACTTATCATTATAAAAGCTCATTCAATATAACGTGTTCATCAAAGCTTCGCTGTTTACCTCGACTCGACCCTCCACAACAAGCTCCACACACCTCCCCTTTACAGCGTTAAATATGCGCGATATTTACCAATTTTTTATTCATAAACTACGGGGGTGCTTTTTAACTAATAAACATTTTTGAGAAGTGCTATTAAAAATACATCGATGCATATTTTTATTTATTTCAATATCCCAAATTCGCAGGCTGGCGTAGGGGGGGTCGTCAAACTTATTGCCATCTTGAGCATATTAGCGCCACCAGAGACAAGTAACATATAGGATACAATAAGATACATCATACACTAGCGAGTAGCGCGAAGTGCGAACTGCGAGTGCGAACATTTTATTTCTGGCATTCTGGTCGGTGGTGCGCCGTGCGAACGGAAATGTTAAAGGTATACCTAGTTTATTAATTTTATGATTATCCAGTGATCAGCAAATAAAATCAATAAATTCAAACGATGTTTATCAATCCTTTACAGGGTTGGCTTTCGAAAGCGCCAAACTATACAATATTCAGAGTAAATAGGTTATCAAATTTTGATAATAGCAATTTGCAAAAATTCTTAGAAATGGTAAGTCAAAAAAATTAAATGAACTTACTTACTTTTTAATAACTTTGTACTCAGGTAGGTAGTTTTTCATACCCATATTTTGCAAGTATATCCAGTGTTGTATTTTTTACTTTTAGCAAAGAGAAGCTCTACGTAGTCCAGTAATGCCTAAGATAGCTTTTGTAAAAACTGACTGTATTGTCATCGAGCCATGGCCTGCAGACACTATTATAGAGAGAAGTAGAAATGAAGTCATAGTTGATACTATGTGTGGGGCTGCAGTGTTGAGGGGCGCACATGTTTATGCACCTGGAGTACTTGGTCTGCCTCCTAGTAGGTATATATCCATACTGTACCTACTAGTAATAACACAAAAAAAATATCAGTTTTGTTAACTATTCACTTCCAAAATTATTATACTTGTTTTAGACTGCCAATTGAATGAAAAGGTTGATATTTATGCTGATCTAGATGGCCAGTGTAAGAGAGGTCTAAAAATACAATATGATGGGAACAAACAGTATGTTGGAACAGGACAGTTAAAAATGTTGCGTTATGAACTGTTTGATAATGGTGTGCAAGCAAAGTAAGGATTTTTGTTGTAAAAACAATGTCTCATCATTTAATAATTGCAATAGTTTTCTAAAGAACCCAGTGTACTTACCTAGAACATGCATAAGCAAAAGTACATATTATAGTTCAGTAAGGGCCTACACATAGACAGTACAGCATGGCAGGTGATTTTTCCTGCAACAAATATGACCACATAAAAAGCATGCCATTAGTACCTAAAGTGTTTTTGTACACGCAATGATCATCATTAAAAATTAATTTTTATTGTCATGCTATATTTCTGTTTGTCGCATGAAAATCCCGTACTGTGCCGTCTGTCTATGTAGGCCTTTAAATAACTGTTATTGAAACTATCAGGGAAGACCAAAAATTCTTCCAAAATATCATGGTCAACAAACCTACTACTATTTCCAATTACTGTTTTTAGCCAATATGTAAAATTATTATTAGTCATTTCATTCATTTACATCGCCTATCATCATTGTGCCTATTAACCAAACATAATTTTCTAATTTCAGTGGTATAGCAATACATACACTGCTGCCTGCATCAAGATTGCCTGTGATTAATGAAATGGTATGCCCTAAAGGACAATTACTACTGCAGAATTTTCCATCTATTGTGGTTGGGTGGGTTGTTGATGCTAAGCCTTATGAGCATATTTTGGATATGTGTGCCGCACCAGGAAACAAAACCACTCACCTAGCTGAAATGTCTGATGACAAAGTTAGTATAGAATGTTTGTGGTATATAGCAGTTTTATATTCCTAAATTTTAATAATTTAATATAAAAAATTCTTTTTAAACAACTGACTTCAAACTCCCGCACCAACTTTACAACAACAAGCACACGCTTTACAAAGTACTTATTTTATTGTTGATATTTTAAAAACCGCTCGACCGATTTCGATAAAATTTATATGGGACCACATGGGGAGTATGCCCTTTCAAATAAAAAGAGAATCATCCAAATCGGTCCACCCAGTCAAAAGTTCTGAGGTAACGAACATAAAAAAAAATACAGTCGAATTGAGAACCTCCTCCTTTTTGAAGTCGGTTGAAAAACAGTTTCTGTTATGTAGGTATCATACTAATATTATAAATGCGAAAGTGTGTTTGTTTGTTGGTTTGTTGGTTTGTCCTTCAACCATGGTGCAACGGATCGACGTGATTTTTTGCATGGTTATAGTTGAGGACCTGGAGAGTGACATATGCTACTTTTTATCCCGGATAATTGAGGAGTTCCTGTGGGAATTAAAAAAAACTTATTCCACGCGGACGAAGTCGCGGGCATCAGCTAGTCTAATATATATTACATGTAGTTTTATAGTTCGTCATTCCAAAAGATTGCTTCAAGAAAGATGCTATTTACTCTTTGTATAAGTTTCTATCTTCCTACACAATGCTAAGACTAATCCCATGCAATGCTTATATACTCGGCGCGGCGAACCTTGATCCCTATGACAGTTCGTGTTAGTGATGGTCGTGTCTTTGGTCGTGTCGATAATTTTTTTTTTTCGACAAAGGCGTGGCTTGCGTTCAGCCACGTTGGTAAACATGTTTAAAAAAATATTATAATGTGCATTTTTAACATCCATTAAGTTGTTGTTGTATTAATTTAAGATTTTTGGCATAGATTAAGTAGGTAAGTAAAACGAAAGTTACCAACCTTGTTATTTTCTAATAATGTTTAACCCGGTAAACACGTTTTTGCTATATTCTATGTATATATTTTATCATGAAAATGAATGTTCCCCATTTATTTATTTTGTCTGAAAAAATTTTGTTACTATAGGATATTATAGGATATTTTTCGATATAGCCACACTATTTGGTCGGTCACTACGACGCGACGCGCGCGATCGCTCGGCTGCCGGCTCCCGGCGCTCGCTTCTTCAGTACGCGTGCTAACGCCTTGTATGCACCACGTGTTTTTTGTTATAGGATTGTTACTTGTTATTACTGTTTTTTGTTTTTGTTGCTGTTTTGTTATTGCTGGTATTTAAAAATGCCGAAAAGACTAAGATCAACCATTATTGATAAATGTAGGTGACAGCAGTTGCAGTTCAGATTCCGAGTCTGAGACGCAAACACTCATGTCATTATCAGATTCAGAATAAAATACAGAGTGTAACAAAAGTAAGTGATAATACTTTAGGGTGTGTAGTGTCCCTTATATAGAGTTCACTGGCAAAGTAGCAACGCTAAAAGTAAAAATTTTTTTTTGTGATTTGCATGGGGAAGCTCATGTGGCGCTTGCCCATACTAATCACAAAAAAAAAATTTTCGCTTTCAGCGCTGAGTACTTTCACTGTAAACTATTTAGGAGATGGGGATGTGGGTACCAGAAGGTGCTACTAGTATCTCCTAATTAAGGGTTGTGTAATTAATAATTCCCAGATAGTTCACTGATATTTATTCCGCGTGTATATAGTACAAGATACCGAGAGACACTCTGTGAGACTGAACAACTTAGTTACTAGTTACAGACTGCATACGCGATGTCCGACTGCTGACTAGGCGTCAGGAGTCATGTTACACAATGCATGTGTCCCTACAGTACTCCCCTGCCAAAAAAATTTTTTTGCAAAAATTATTTTATCCTTATTACCAAAAAATTAATAGGCATTACCGGGAGACTGCATAAGTCGCATACACGGTGCAACAATTCGCCTGCCTGTCGTTACAAACGCTGATTCACATAACGCATCAAATTACATTGAGGTGATAGGAACGAGCATTATAACACAACATAATATATAAAGTAGGTTACACACTTACAATAATAAAAGTGTACACATATTAAACTGTAAGAAACACATAACACTGTTTAAAAAATTAGTCCATATCATTATCCTATTACAATATATATACGAATCACACATTTTGGTACTTTTCAACTGTAACCGACGTTGGTGACACCTCCAGCGGAAGAAGCCTGAGGGTTGTGGATTTTCACAACTGGTATAGCGTTCGCGTTCGAATCGGCGATTTCCCTCCGTAGCCACGATTTGATGCTCTTCCAACAACGTCTATAGATTATGTACGCGCACAACAATGATAACAATATTACAAAGGCTATTAGCAACCAAGAGAAAGTATCAAGCTTGTCGCTAATTCCATTATTGATAACTGTTTCGTTCACCACGTTGTTATTTTCTTTCTGCTCTTTACTTTGGCCGTAACCCATCGCGTACCAATTATATAGATTCGTATCTGCCAGATTGATGAACCAAACTGAATAAGATTTATCTCTAAACACGTTATTTATAAGTAAGAAGAAATGTACCAAAAGTGTGTCACAATTAACGTTAAAATAAATATATCATAATATACTGAAGAACTTTGCTCTGCTGAGTAAGATATTTGCCCCTACTTGTTCTACTTATAATTATGATCAGCTAAAACTACGCAATTAAAAACAAAATAATAATGTGAACTAAATAATACAGTTATGCTACATAAAACGAATAGGTTTTTTAATTAATCTCCCGCTCCTTGTAATCCTTACCTCTTTGTCGTCCTTTAAAGTTTCCGCACTCACTGTTTCATTCAATACATAAGCTGGCTTCAGCCGGTTGATGGATACCGAACTGAACCTCTCACCAATCTGAATAACGTACACCTTACCACTGCGCTTCACGACCCGATAAGGACCGTCGTAAGGAGGCTGCAGCGAACGGCGCACCATGTCGTTCCTTAGGAAAACATACTTACACACGTTTAAGTCCGGATGAACAAATAAGGTTCTGCTATTACCATGCGATTCCGGCTTAGGCTTAATTTTACTAATCGACTCTTTTAACCTATTTAGATATTCTGAGTCTGAGATTTTTATCACGGCGTCATCGTAAAAATCTCCTGGTAATCTTAGTGTTCTACCGAAAGTAAGTTCTGCTGCGCTTATCCCGGTGTCACTTCTTGGTGCCGCTCTTAAACCTAGCAGAGCTGCGGGTAACTCGTCTACCCATGAAGTACCAACCGTAAGACGTGCCATTAAAGCTACCTTAAGTGATCTATGCCACCTCTCTACCATACCATTACTTTCTGGGTGGTAGGGCGTGGTGCGTATTTTTTCTATACCTAAATATTGCATAAGCTGCGTAAACAAATTACTTTCAAAAGATCTTCCCTGGTCCGTTGTTACCTTCGAAATTGTTCCGTAACGGGATATCCAACCTGTAAAAACTACTTCTGCTACCGTCTCTGCTGTCATGTCGCGTGTTGGAAATGCTTCCATCCAGCCTGTGAAACGATCTATCATGGTTACACAATATCTGTAACCATCCGAAGTAATGGGTAAGGGTCCTACTATATCTATATGTAGATGCTGAAATCGATCAACCCTCGGAAACTTATTTATCTCAGATTCCGTATGTCGATGAACTTTGACGCGTTGACACTGGGTACAAGATTTCGCCCATGTACTCACGTCCTTATTCATATTAGGCCAAAAGAATTTTTGCGACATTAATTTCCTACTAGCTCGAATTCCCGGATGACTTAAATTATGCACCGAATCGAAAGCTATACGTCGAAATTCTTTAGGTAAATATGGTCTCAATCTACTTTCCGATATTTCGCAATAAATAGGTTTATTACACAATGGTAAATGCATTTGCTTAAACTGCAACTTACTGTTGTGTGAGTTTTGCAGCGCTTGCGATAGGTACTCGTCGCCTAGTTGCTGGGTGGCCAATTCTTCGTAATTTACCGAAGTAGGACATGCTATTGTTGCGATTCGCGATAACGTATCCGCTACAACATTGTCTTCCCCACCTACGTGTTGTGGCGGATTAGTGACATGCCTCTGGCAACACAAATTTAAGTTTTATTCGCCACAGCCGGCACCCTGCTGGGAGCCCAAGCGCAAGCTTTGGGTTAATGTAAAATAGAGCTAGTACACTCCAACCCTCCGTGATACACACACGACTCACGTATATTGATAACTATATCGTGTACCATATTTATATAGTTGTGCTAGTTGTGCAGTGAATAAATACTTTATTGTGTATCCGGAGTTTCATTTAGGGAAACCCTATCGATAAACCCTAAATCTGGTGACCCCGAACTACATTGGATCGTCACTCTAGACCCCAACGCCGAAACGAAGTTTTCAACGGAGCAGCGTCCTTCCTTTGAACAAAGGACGACGCATTCAACCGTCGCGTTGGCGCTGATTCAAAGGAACCATAAAACGAAGAACGTTTTATACCTGCGTGTCAGTTCATATCTCTCCAGGCTGTTCATCAATTTTGGCGGGCTGCAAATCAGCCGCCGAATTACCATCGCATCATCATCAAGACCCGTCATTAACAACATTACCCAAGTGCAGTGCAGTGTAATTAATGTCTTATAAATAATCCAAAAATAGATTCAGTTCAGTGTTTAAAATTTCATTTTTCGTAATTACAAAAGTACATAAACGGCGTAGCATCGGCTAGTTATAAAAAGTGCGCGTCCCAAAATCTTAACTAAAACAGATCGTTTGCCGAGTCAAGAAAAAAAACGGTCATCCCTTTTTTTGTGGACTTCGCCGGCCGCGTCTAGCAGGTAAAAGACCCTTCCTTGTCGCCGAGTGAAAGTTGCGCAATATAAGCAAGTAATACGCATGAACTTATTTTATCTCTATTACAGTTTTAACTTTTTTTCATTTGGTGATTGTTAACATCGTATACGTACTTGTATTTAAGGTGAAGGTTTACTGTCTTTTATTGTACTATACATTTTTATACTACTTTTACACGCTATAAAATTTTTCTCTGCATTTTACATCCTGTTTGTCTGTTCTCTTTTTATTTTGCTTTTGGTTTACTATTGGTGTTATTGTGTAAGCTTAGAATATTTTTTGTAACACAGTAACGGTATATTTATTTTGTTTTGCTACATTGTAAGGGTTACAGCGGTTATAGCGGTATCTAACCAGTGGTAACAGCTTGGTATTTAAGGTAATTTCGTTACATTTCGTCTTCTTACTTTTAACTACTGTTACTTTTATTGTATTTAAATATGACTAACTCAGACATTGACATTGAAGAGCAATTAAAAAAGCTGACGGAAGAAAATACTGCGCTCCAAGCCCGCCTTGGAATAAAATCGGAAGTATGTAAGGTATCGGCCAAAATTCCACCTTTCTGGTCGCACAAACCACACATATGGTTTGCCACTGTTGAGGCTCAGTTTGAGATAGCTGGCATCGTTACCGACAGCACAAAATACAGCTACGTGCTTGGGCATTTGGACCATAAGTACTCGCAGGAGGTTGAGGATATTATTACAAATCCTCCCCCAGTCGGTCAACGATATGCCAAACTAAAGGAAGAGTTAATAAGGCGTCTCTCCATGTCGGAAGAAGAAAGAGTGAGACAGCTGATCTCGGACGAGGAACTTGGTGATCGCAAGCCGTCCCAGTTCCTGAGGCATCTGCGTTCTTTAGCCGGATCAGCCCTGTCGGATGAAAATATCCTCCGCCAACTTTGGATGAGACGTCTTCCTCAACAGGCGCAGGCAATAATAACCTCTCAGCTTCAACTGCCACTCGAAAAATTGGCAGACTTAGCCGATAAAGTGGTTGAGGTTTTTAACCCTAAACCGGTTTTGGCGGCCTGTGAGACGCTCTCTCCTCCCCCTCCGTCCACTTCTGCGATGGACGCCCTCACTCAAAAAGTAGAACAACTTTTCAACAAAATTGAAGCTATACCTACACATAATCGTGGTCGCTCCCGTAGTCGATCCAGACCTTTCAGATCCAGAGCAAGTACACCAGCGAAACGTTGCTGGTACCATAAAAAATTTGGTATTAAAGCGGCGAAGTGCATACCGCCATGCAATTGGTCGGAAAACGGCAACAACAGTCAGTAGAGGCGACAACTGACTGTGCCTACACTGGTCGCCGCCTTTTTATTACAGACAGGAATTCCAAATGGCAATTCCTCCTGGATACTGGCTCTGACTTGTGTTGCATACCTAGGAAACTTCTCGGTAAAGAATTCAAACAAACTTCCTACGATTTATCGGCTGCCAATGGCTCTATCATCAAGACATATGGCAGTCACGCGGTGACATTGAACTTTGGCCTCCGGCGCGTTTTCCGATGGAATTTTGTGGTCGCTGATGTTAGCACCGCAATTATCGGTGCCGATTTTTTGGCCTATTATAACCTCCTTCCTGACTGTCGCAAGCGGGTACTGCGGTGCGGTGTGACTGGACTTACAGTTCCAGCTTCTGTATCCAGCTACAACCAGCCTAGCATTAAGTTAGTCAATATCAATGGAGATTCACCGTTAGTCAAAATTCTTACCGAGTTTCCGTCAATCACTAAGCCTCCTGGTATCAACCGGGAAGTAAAACACAACACGGTACATTACATTAGAACCACAGATGGACCACCAGTCGTGTCTCGCCCTCGCCGCCTGGCTCCTGATAAACTGCAGGTTGCCCAAAAAGAATTTGCCGACATGGTTGAAGCTGGCACTGCACGTCCATCTAAGAGCCCTTGGTCTTCGCCATTACACCTGGCACCTAAGAAGGACTCAACCTGGCGTCCTTGCGGTGATTATAGAGCGCTTAACGCTAGGACCATCTCTGATTGCTATCCAGTGCGTCACATAGGTGATTTCGGACATAACCTGGCCGGATCAACTATATTTAGCAAATTGGATCTCGTCAAAGCGTATCAACAAATCCCGATTGCTCCTGACGATATTTGCAAAACAGCAATCATAACACCGTTCGGTTTGTACGAATTCCCTTTCATGACCTTTGGGTTACGTAATGCCGGACAAACTTTCCAGCGCTTCATGGATGAAATCGTTCGAGGCCTGGATTTTTGTTTTCCATACGTGGATGACATTTTGATTTTCTCTGAAGACGCTGACCAACACACTAAACATCTACGTACACTTTTTGAAAGGCTAGCTGACTACGGTGTAGTAGTTAACCCGGCGAAGTGTATACTTGGTGCAGCAGAGGTAACCTTCCTTGGTTACCACGTCAGCAGGGACGGTATTAACCCTCCTGACGAGAAAATCGAAGCTCTTCGAGACTTCCCCCTTCCCAAAACAGCTCAAGGTTTGAGAAGGTTTTTAGGTATGATAAATTATTATCGTCAGTTCATTCCTAAGGCAGCAGAGGCACAGGTACCTCTCATTGAGTTCCTTACAGCCACAGGTCTTAAAGGACAAAAACCAATGCCTTGGACTCCTGAGCTCGAGCAAGCATTTCAAACATGCAAAGACAGTCTTTCACAGGCAACCAGGCTGGCACATCCTATACAATCTGCCCGCCTGGGCCTTTACACAGACGCCTCAAATACACATGTTGGCGCATGTCTGCAGCAATGGACTGATAAAGGTTGGCAACCTCTCGCTTTTTTCAGCAAGAAGCTAACACTAGCACAGTCCCAATGGCCTGCATATTACAGAGAGCTGTTAGCAGTATATTCAGCGGTACAGCATTTCCGACATCTTTTGGAAGCACAAAGTACCACTATTTATACAGATCACAAGCCTCTCTTATACGCATTTAAGCAGCGCAGAGAGAAACTCCCTCCCGCACAATTAAATCAGTTAACATTCATTTCACAATTTACAACTGACATTAGACACGTAAAGGGGAGTGAAAATGTGGTAGCGGACACTATGTCCCGCATTGAAGCTGTAACTTTAAATTCAGACTTCGCTACCCTGGCTGAAGATCAGGATGCGGACGATGAGCTGAAGACTATTAAAACCCAGTCTTCATTAAATTTAGTGCCTACAGTTATACCGGGCACTGACATCTCGGTTATGTGCGATGTTTCCAAGGGTAAACCGAGACCTTACCTCCCTATACAACACAGACGACCAGCCTTCGACAGACTGCATAATCTCAGTCATCCTGGTGCTCGCGCCACGACGCGTCTTGTTACCGACCGATATGTTTGGCCTGGCATCAACAAGGATTGTCGAGCTTGGTCTCGTGAATGTGTGCCATGTCAAAGGAGCAAGGTAACACGCCATGTCTCCGCACCACTTGGTAACTTTACAGCGCCTTCGGCAAGATTTCAACATGTCCATTTAGACATTATTGGACCTATGCCGACCTCACAGGGATTTACATATTGTTTAACAGCAATCGATAGATTTACCAGGTGGCCAGAAGTATGGCCCATGACTTCTATCACTGCTGAAGAAGTAGCTGACAGGTTCGTAGACGGCTGGATTTCACGCTTTGGCGTTCCCGTCACGGTTACAACAGACCAGGGACGTCAGTTCGAGTCGAATTTATTTAACCGACTCATGAACATTGGTGCCACTAAACGCATACGAACCACCAGCTACCATCCTCAAGCCAATGGGATGATCGAGCGTTTTCATCGCCAATTAAAGGCAGCTCTTATGTGCCATAATGATACCTGGCACCGGGCTCTGCCTCTGGTCCTACTTGGCATCCGCTCGGCCTTGAAAGAAGACCTAAAATGCTCTTCAGCTGAGCTTGTGTATGGACAACCACTACGGTTACCTGGAGAACTCCTGGTACCTAGCAGCCCTCCAGACACAGTCACGCAAGACTTTATCAGTGATTTAAGATCCAGAATGGCTAATCTTCGTCCCATTCCAGCCTCGCGTCACGCGCAGCCGTCAACGTTTGTTTTTAAAGATTTAGCAGAAGCTTCACACGTCATGCTGCGCGACGACACTGTCCGACGGCCCCTGCAACCTCCGTACACTGGCCCTTACAAAGTATTGGCCCGTGACGGTAAAACGCTGGCCATCGACATCGGAGGAAAGAAGATTACGGTAAGTATTGATCGTGTTAAGCCTGCCCATCTAACTTCGGATCTAGAATTCAAAACCGCTAGTCCAATGCCAGCGCCACTTGCATCATCGCAGGCGCCAAATCAACCCTTAGTAGGACAACCTGCTATTCCGAAACCAGCTGTTACAACTCGGTCAGGTCGAACTGTTAGATTTAAGCAGATTTTAGATTTGTAATCTAGTTTTAAAACTTTGATGTTTATTTAAGATTAAACTAATTTTTTCTTCTCATCTATACAATCTATTTACTTACATACTTACCTCTATTACTATTAGATATTAAAACTGTAATGAATTTCTTATTTTTGTCAATTTCATATTTTTGTAAAATCTTTTACTGTTAGATCTAAGTAATTAAGCACATTTAGTCTTTTTAATATTCTGTACATTTTTAGATTAGTATTTTACACTTTACAATTCAATTCTTGTATCTGTCATTTTCATATAGACTGTATTTCACACAACGTACTCGTATCACGACTTTTGTCATTATTTTATATATTTTTTTTGTACTGTAAATTACTTATAGTTTACCATTACTTTTTTGACTTATTTCTCTCCGTAGGGGGGTGGTTGTGGCGGATTAGTGACATGCCTCTGGCAACACAAATTTAAGTTTTATTCGCCACAGCCGGCACCCTGCTGGGAGCCCAAGCGCAAGCTTTGGGTTAATGTAAAATAGAGCTAGTACACTCCAACCCTCCGTGATACACACACGACTCACGTATATTGATAACTATATCGTGTACCATATTTATATAGTTGTGCTAGTTGTGCAGTGAATAAATACTTTATTGTGTATCCGGAGTTTCATTTAGGGAAACCCTATCGATAAACCCTAAAGTGTCTAATATCGGTGGTAAACTCGCTAATGAAAGCTAACTGCCTAACTCGCCTAGGGCTGTCAACATTACTGTTACTCTTAGTAAACGCGTACACTAAGGGTTTATGATCGGTAAAAATAGTCAAAGGACGGCCTTCATATAAATTCCTGAAATGCCTCATTGCCATAAAAATAGCCAATAGCTCCCTATCATATGTACTATATTTTCTCTGAGCGTCAGTCAATTTCTTAGAAAAATAGCCTAACGGTTGCCATGCGTTGTCTACCTTTTGCTGCAAAACGGCTCCCACGCATGTGTTAGAAGCGTCTGTCATCAGAGATAAAGGTACATCACGTAACGGATGAGATAATGTAACTGCGCTTTGTAAGCTGACCTTACATTTCTCGAATGCTTCGATGGCTTTTTCTGTCCATTGGATTGTAGTCTTGTCCTTTTTCTTAGAATTATGTAAATAAGTATTTAACTCACCTTGGTATTCTATCGCCTTGGGGATGTGCGACCTGTAGAAATTCAGCATGCCTAGGAATCTCCTGAGCTGCTCCACCGTTTCCGGTCGGGGAAAATTGATAATAGCCTCAACTTTCTCGCCCAATGGTCGAATACCCTGCGTGGATACTTCGTAACCTAAAAATTCTAAATTATCTAAACCAAACTTACATTTAGCTACATTAATAGTAATTCCGTACTCATTGAGTCTTGAGAAAACTGTCTTCAAATGCTCTTTATGCTGTTCGATATCCGAGCTCGCGATAATTACGTCATCTATGAAATTATACAAAAAATCTAAACCAGTTAATACCGTTGTATCCATAAATCTTTGGAATGTCTGAGCTGCGTTTCGTAAACCAAAGGTCATACGCGGGAACTCAAACAGACCAAATGGAGTTATGATGGCAGTTTTCTCAATATCTTCTGGGGCCACCGGTATAAAATGATAAGCTCTATTTAAATCTAACCTCGAAAATATATTTTTATTCGCGAGTAAATACGTAAAATCTTTTAAAGGCGGTATAGGATAGCGGTCAGGCTTGGTTATTGCATTGAGACGCCTATAGTCCCCACACGGTCTGAGATCGCCATTCTTTTTCGGCACAACATGAAGTGGACTAGACCAAGCGCTCTTTGAAGGTCTGCAAATACCAAGTTCGGTCATTACCCTAAACTCTTCCTTTACCTTCGCATATCTATCCGGAGGTAAGGGCCTTGCCTTGGCGAATACCGGGGGTCCCGAAGTCTCTATATGATGGAATACGGAATGCTTCGGCAATTCCTTATACGACACAGGTTTAGTAATCTCTGGAAATTCGTGTAAGAGTTCATGCCAAGGGTCACTAACGTTAACAGACTTAACAGTAAAAATATCACTATTACAACTAATTGACGTAATAACGTTCAAATTGGTCATCTGGTCTATCAACTTTCGCGCACTTAAATCGACAATAAGTCCGTGGTATTTTAAAAAGTCTGCACCCAATATCGGCTGTTTGACGTCCGCTATAATAAATGTCCATCTATAGGGTCGTCTTAACTTTAAATCTAATGTTAGGGTGACCAAACCATATGTCCTTATCTCGGTCCCATTTGCCGCATATAGTTTATAATCACTTACGGATGATCTATACTTAGAACTAACCACACTCACTGGCACTACCGATACGTTGGCTCCGGTGTCCACCAAAAACTGGTAACCACTTTTCGAGTCGGTTACGCACAGGCGGTGATTTGCCGGCGTGATGCAGTTTTCCGCCGCTGACTGCACCGCGTCTAGTTTTCCTGCGTTTTCTTACCCCAATTGCATGGATCTACACATTTACTGGCCTTGGTCCCGTACTTATAATGGTAAAAACAAAGCCATTCTGGACTCTTGCGTGATCTTCCTTGTGACCTGCCGCGTGGCGTCCTATCGCGAAATCTCGTCGCCGAAGTCCTGCGGTGATAACGCGTATCGCGACGTTCTGTGCGGCCTCGTTGTATAGCCTGCACATCCAGGGTTAACTTCGCTACCTGCGCCGCTAGGTCCGTCTGCGAGGTTCTCTCGGGCTGTATCTCCGCTACCTCAATAGGTTTGGTGGTCTCCATTATTTTATCGGCTACCACCGCCAGCCCATTGAGGCTCATCTCAGTCACCGCGAGCACCGCCCTAACGGATGATGGTAGATGCCCTATCCATAACATCCTTAGCGAGTCTTCCGCTATTTTGCCCCTCGCCAAATCCTTCATCCGGCGCAACAGCTGGGATGGTTTCTGCGATCCTAACTCCATTTCACTAAGGAGTTTCCTAAATTCACTCTCCTTGGTCTCCTCGTAAACTTGGAGTAATTGTGTCTTAAGGGATTCGTACTTGTTAACCTCTGGAGGTTCCAATATTAGGTCCGTCACCTGCTCTATGGCGCTCTTGCTGAGCTTCGTGACGACTAAATTTTGTTTGGCTGCATCCGACAACTTTTGACCAAAAATTGTGGCCTCAAACTGAGCAAACCATAGCTTCGGTTTGTCCATCTAAAATTCTGGGATCCGTGACGACACCGTCACGGCTGCCAAACCATCTTGCCTTTCCGCAGCTGCACTCCGTAATTCCGCAGCCGTCGCTGAATTTTTATTCTCCGCTGGGCTGGGCTGGGCCGGGGGCTGCTGTAGTCCGTACATCCTTGCACTATTTCACACACGACTAACGCGGGTCACTTTAGGACCGTCGCGGGGTCACCACTTTAGGAGATGGGGATGTGGGTACCAGAAGGTGCTACTAGTATCTCCTAATTAAGGGTTGTGTAATTAATAATTCCCAGATAGTTCACTGATATTTATTCCGCGTGTATATAGTACAAGATACCGAGAGACACTCTGTGAGACTGAACAACTTAGTTACTAGTTACAGACTGCATACGCGATGTCCGACTGCTGACTAGGCGTCAGGAGTCATGTTACACAATGCATGTGTCCCTACAACTATATAAGGAACACATGCAAACCCTAAAGTATTATCACTTACTTTTGTTACACCCTTGACCCTGTGTATGTAAATAAATAATTGTTAAACAGATTTTGTTTCATTTCATTTTGTCCTATAGCTGTTATTTTTTAATTTTCTTGGGTATAATATAATCATGTGTGTATGTATGAATGGTATGATCGTAATATTCTGTTCCATTCCATAATATATGAACTAAAATGTGAGTATGAAAATAAATTGTGCACTCGTTTCCATTACCGACATTTTTACTTGCCGCCCTAGTCGATAAACGACGTAAGTTTTACAGGACGTAAACATAAATTCAGATTGAGATAACCTCTTGTAAATGTTAAGAATTGTTAAAAATATCAACGGAATATCATTACTAATGGTGTAAAGGGGGTCGCAGAGGAGCGAATAAAGCTACGTAAAATTTATAAATGGCATTTTTAGACGCCCCCAATATGATCCCAATTTAATGGTGACGCCACTACAATGTTATATGGTGACATTAGCTGTCAGTGTCATAGGGATCAAGGTTCGCCGCGCCGGCCGCCGAGTGTAATAATTATTGGTGTCTGCATTTCCAACTCATTGCTGATAATTTTACAAAAAACCTGGTTACACCATTAAGTTATCCAACTTTCAAGACATGTTGACCAACAATAAAGCTGGAAAACTCAATAATTTGAATTTATCGTAATTATTTAATTTAATTGTTTTTACAGGCACATATCATAGCAATTGACAAAAGTGAACAGAAAGTAGCCAAGATTAAGCAAACATGTGAAACGCAGGGTGTGTCTTGCGTCAGTGCACACGCTTATGATTCACGAAAGTGCCATTCTGATGGTATTGGTGATATAAATTGTCCACCATTTCCTTCAAATACTTTTGACAAAGTTCTTTTGGACGCCCCTTGTAGCGGCTTAGGGCAAAGACCACAGCTAAGTGATTGTAAAATGTCTACAAAAATGTTACAATCCTACAAATTTGTTCAAAGACAGTTGTTTGATGCGGTCAGTATCTTAATCAAACAAATCTTTTCTTTTTATAATTAGTTTAGAATTAGATAACCGGGCATTGGTACAAGTAATGAATATTTTTTTTGTTCCTATATTTGCTTCCCTTTTCATCTGAAACAATTAAACTTTACAAAGTTGTTGTTGGTACTTGCGGCAAGGTTTCTCACATAGAACGAGCAATAGACGGTTTTGCAACGCATGCTGGGCATTAGCTAGATGAACTCTTCTAACTAACTTAATAATAAACAATTGATTTTTAGGCTGTGAAAGTATTAAAAGTGGGTGGCAAATTAGTTTACAGCACATGTACTATAACAATAGATGAAAATGAAGGTATGGTTGCATGGGTGCTAGAAAAGTTCCCCTGCTTACAACTTACACCAGCAGAGCCATATTATGGAGGACCGGGAATACCTAATGTTGGTCTATCAGATGAGCAAAGGTAAATAAACTTAATCCAGAAATTAGACTCTCATAGCTTTTAGTTATTGAGAAATCAGCAAACAAATTATGTAGGTAGTTTGTTTCCAGTAAAAGATCCCATCGCTTCATTGACGGATTATTTAAAGCTAGGTCCACATGTGGACCATTTTGACCGTATCGTAATTCGTATCACTAGATGCATCATCACAAAAAAGGCGTCCATTCTTGACTATATCGTATCATATCAGAGTATCGGTGTAACTGTATATTTGGACGCCACAAATAATTTTCGGATGCGTCTACACTAATACGCTCGCGATACGAGGCGTATCAAGATACAGTATCACAACGGCGTGTCCAAGATCGCGTAAATTATAGAGATGAGGCGTATATATACTAGAACAGGTACAGGGACTAGGTATTTATCGATACTAGGTCGCACCTGTTGCCAACTTTTAAAATACTCGATCCACCTAGTCCCAGAGAGGCGTACTTGTGGTCTGTGGTACTTCAAATGACGCGGCACCCGTGGCCCATTCGAAACGTGTCATTTGAATTTGAACCATATTTCGATCATAAATAACACGACGCGCACTCTTTTCACCTTGAAATATGGTTCAAATTCAAATGACTGACACAAGAATTATTTAGGCAAACAGGAGTGCGTGTCGCGTTAGTTTTAATCTTATTGAAATATGGTTCAAATTCAAATGGCACTTTTCGAGCGGGCCGAGTGCAAAAATATACTGTCCTTTTTTAACTATACGACTCCGCAGTCTTTCTATCTTTGTCTGCCACTTGTCTTCTTTGTCACTAGTCGGGACTTTACCAAATACTAAATACTAAATAGTATCCACTAGTCTCTAGTTTTGTGATGTGACTAGTATGAAGTATCAAGAGTATCAAGTACGGCACGGACTCGTGCAAGCCGCGCTCGCCGTATTGATAGGTACCTACTCGACATCGTCGTAATCTGTTATGCGCATCGGACTTATTAATCGGTTTTCATAAAGTTTTGTAATGTGGTTAAAGAACTTTGTGCGTAATGATTGTATTGTAGATATCAGATTAAAAAAAATAAAAAAAAATCTGATTATTCAGAAAACAAAGCATAAATACCAAAAAAAAACGAAAAAATATCTGATAACTTCGAAAAATGAATTGTAATCTTCTACATACGCTAACAATGTCGATAAATCTTCACGTTGACAGTTCTAAGCCTGTGTAAAGTTAAAAGTATGAAGGGAAGATTCCAATTCATTACTAGTGCGTACGTACGTATCTACACGTACCTACTATGTACCTACTTTAAATACACGTACTTTATGGACTAGGTGGAACAGGTATTTGGATCGAGTATTTATACGGAATTGGACTAGGTGCACCTAGTACAAAATTTACCTAGTACGACTCATCCCTAGTAAATTATGCGTCCAACCTAGCGAGTATGATACACGTCAGTTTCACGAGCCCGAGATCTACGACACGCCGAAATGATCAAATGTGGCCATAGCCTAATAATTTGTTCTGTAATGCGAACGTCGTCTTTAAAGAAAATATGCGAGAAATATAAAATTGAGTTCTCGTAGTACCTACCTACCTAGTACCTACTTAATATATAAATCTTCGAATAATATTATGCGCCAAGTAATTCCATTAGCGTTATGATTGCCGTATTACGATATCCTTTCCTCTAATATTTGTTGATATTGACTTATGTCGACGCAATGGTTGAAAATATTTTCTTTCCGGACGGAGCTGATGTGCGATCTTATGTTGATATCTATAGAGCATACTTTGACTTGGTTCAGAGTTAAAATGAGATGGACTTACGACTTAGTAACATAAATCTGTCTCGTCTTAACCATGTATAAGCAAAGTCAAAGTTCGCTCTATAAATCTCACACTTAAGATCGGCTTTAATAATATGAGATTTTTGTTCATAGGATAATGGTGCAAAGATTTGGGCCGGTGGACGATCCTTTACGAAAAGTAGAAGACTTGTCTAAAAATACTATAGGCTTCTTTATAGCTACCTTTATAAAAATCAATGATCATAAACATGACATGTAATCCAGATGTTATAAATAATATAATAAAGTAGTATACTTACCTGCTTGTGCATTAATTGAAAATTTATTTACTTTCCCATGTCAAACTAATAATTTTATTTAGTTTGCATATGAAAAAATCGTTATTATCACTTAAATCGTCATTATGTCAACATTTGAGTCCATTTAAAAACATTGAATGTAGGTGTATAGTTTATCTTTATTACTAATAAAAATGTAAATAAAAAAAACCTTACTAATCTACTAAACTTATAAAACCCGTATACTTATGTTAATGTCGGCAAGATCACAATTATTATTCGTTAATCATTTGTACTCAAAACATATTTGTAGCATCGATCTCTATTTTGTACATTTCCTATATATGAGCTGGTGATGTCACATTACAATGCGCAAAAAAATACGCTAAAATATAAACGCGCTACGCGCTACGCTGAAAACTATTATACTAACTACTTATATTATATGAGGTACTATGCTAAATATAACGAGCGGTAAGCTTTTACGTTATTTTGCATGCCTACTATTAGTTACTGGCATTTATATCACATAAAAAAATCTTAGCAATAGCAAGTACAAAAAAATATTCAAAGCAACGAAAAGAACAATACTTAATCAAATCCTTTCAACCCGCACCCAAACTCCACTTTCCGCTGTCAACAGAAAAGCTTTTCTATTGAATTTTATTGGCACTTCAGTTTTGAAGCACTTAGAAAATTTATAATTTCGGATGAGCTTAACGATTGTTGCTTTAACGATGACCATCGCGAATCGAGCACCTGAAAATATAATGAAAAAAGAGTACAATTAATAATTTTAGAGATGTGAGTGGTAATTGAGTATATAGTATAATAAGAGGTTATTGAGTTTTTATATGATGTCTGGATCATTTGACATAAAAAAGACGAAGCTAACGGTACACTCCCTTTTGTACAAGAAGTGTATTTGGTAAATAATAAAGTATTATTATGTTTAAGTTTATTAGTTTTGTTTTAAATAACTGGAGTAATGCCTGACAGCGATATAATTAATTCTTATCAGGCTATATTTACAATATTGTACAACAATACCTATTGTTTTGACTAAAGAGTAGTTAACACTTTATCAATATTAAAATGTATTAAATAAAATATACAAAACATGATGTTTTTCAGTCGTAATGCTAGCAATAGATATAGCAGAAAATATTAATAAGTTTGTAGTTAAAATATACTAGCGCGTTCCAACTTAGACCTCATTATTGCTTTGCACTAAACATGATTGTCGGCAAGCGCAAGCCTATCTCGCGATTTAAAAAATCTATCTCTGTGCCAAATTCCATCCAAATCTGTTCCGCCGTTTTGGCATGATTGAGTAACAAACATCCATCCATCAGTTGCAATTTTGGTTGTCATTTACATTTTTTGGGTTGACAATGAATGATTGTTTTGGAGTCATTATCTTTAATAGGATAGCAAGATGAAATTTCACAATAAAGTATTGTGTCAAATGTTCATATGAATAACATTTTGCCCATGTTGAGTTAACAATTTACTTTTATGAATATAACTTTTTGCTTTATTTGATAAGCCATAACTTACCAATACAGTTCCTAGGGCCAGCGCCAAACGCCAAAAACAAGTGGGAGGGTATCTCATTTTTTCCCTCCCGTAAAAATCTTTCCGGATTGAATTTTTCTGGTTCATGGTATATATCTGGGTCCATATGGATCCCGTATGCAGGTATTGCGACGAAATCTCCTACATTAAGGTGTACAGACGTTCCAGGCAAAGTGTACGGTTTTGTACATTTTCGATCAATCCTAGCCACAGGGGGATACATCCTCAGTGTCTCTGAAAGCAAAAATTTTAATTTTAATGTTCGGCAGTCGGAGTAAATTCAACGAGTAACCGCATGCTAGACAGGCAATGGTGGAGGTGCCATTTTTTACGAAGACTGGAAACCATTAAGGCTTATTATTATATACCATATTGGACTTCTTCCACCAAAATCAAAAATCAAAATCAAATTATTTTTATTCAAATAGACTTTTTACAAGTTCTTATGAATAGTGAAATGAATCTACCACTGGTTCGGAATGCCGTTCCTACCGAGAAGAACCAGCAAGAAACTCGGTGGTTGCTCTTTTGAAAAAAAAAAAATAGTATATGGTATGTTTACAATAATCTACATACAACATATACAGATACATAAGTAACCACTGTCCTGAGCATTGCTGGAGCGAGTCAAATCCATGCGCCTTTATCATTAATATAATCTTCGACAGTATAATAAGCTTTTTTTAGGAGCATTTTTTTAATGGTTATCTTAAACTTGTGTAAAGGCAAGTTTATAATAGGTTGAGGAATTTTGTTAAAGAATAGTATGCTCATTCCCACGAACGACCTTCGGACTTTATTGAGGCGGAGCGATGGAGTCACGAGCCTATGACGGTTTCTAGTTGGCCTATCGTGCAGATCGCATATTCTTTTGTAATTCTGAATGTGCTGTTTTACAAAGATTAGATTACTGTAAATATACTGTGAGGCTACTGTAAGAATACCTATTTCCTTGAATTTCTCCCTAAGGGATTCACGTGGTTTTAAATTATAAATTGCACGTATTGCCCTTTTTTGTAATACAAATATTTTTTGAATATCTGCCGCTTTACCCCACAGCAAGATTCCGTAAGACATAATACTATGAAAATAAGCAAAATATACAATCTTTGCAGTTTCAACGTCTGTTAACTGCCGAATCTTTCTGACAGCGTAAGCAGCAGAACTGAGTTTACCAGCTAGATTTGATATATGGGTGCCCCATTGAAGCTTAGCATCTAAGGTCACCCCCAAGAACACGGTGGCCTCTTCTATTTTTAACATATCATTATTTACCACTAGATTAATGTTACGTGTATTCTTGGTATTGGGCAGTGCGAACTCAACACACTTAGTTTTTTTGCATTTAAAAGTAAGTTATTTACAGTAAACCAGTGAGTGACCTGAGAAATGGCACTATTTACGTCGTCAAAATCATTATTTCTATCGACTTTAAAAATTAAAGACGTATCATCAGCAAATAGCACAATATCGCAAGTATCCTGGACAAAATATGGTAAATCATTTATATATACCAAGAACATGAAGGGACCCAGAATGGAGCCTTGAGGGACACCCATTAATGAGGCTGATCCGGATGATTTCACATTGTTTACACATACCGTCTGAATACGGTCACTAAGACACCAGTACACTTAGTAGTGCCAGCCACTTTCAAAAATGTTTGGGTTATCATTGTATAAAAGCTCAATCATGCTTGGCTAGAATGATTGTTCCTGAAGGCTTGTCAAGCTTGCAGTACACATTTTATTCCCCTTTTCCCTCCCAAATAAGCATAAAGGGTAAAAATGATAGTAATCTAAAAAACCGGCTAAGTCGGATTCGGACCTTGGAAGGACCATAAGGGTTGTAAACCTACCTTTCAGGTATGCTACCCTAGTGGGCCCGGCAGACGTCCTGCCCTGAACCTTAAACCCGATTGCAGGGCCCCCAAACGGGTCCAATTATGAATATAAACCATCCCTAGACCCACTCAAACACACACAAAAAATTCCATCTAAATCGGTCAAGCCGTTCTCGAGTTTTAGCGAGACAAACGAACAGCAATTGATTTTTATATAGAGAAAATAATCTAAGTCCACCCCATATATGAGTTGTGGATTCTAATTCATACCTGTTACAAAAGCATCAAGATAATCCAGCTGTACAAGATGATCATAACAAAAGGCTTCTCCGTTCGTAATTTCCTCTATGTGGTCTCTTAATTTATTTTGAATTTCAGGTTGTATAGCCATCTGGTAAATAGCAAAGGATAATAACGTGCTGGTCGTCTCGAAACCAGCTATAAGAAAGATCAACGCTTGCGCATCCACTGTGTCGTCGTCCAAATCTGAAAAAGATATTGTATAAAAAGTTTTAAGAGCCTAGAACATATACTAGTCTTGGCGGATGCACTACGCAATATAATTATTATGTATTCTCAGAAAATTGAGTAAAGCGCTGGTGGTTTACAGAGACACGGCATATTATTGCGCTGGAGTTTAATTTAGGAATAACTAAATTAAACTTACGTCTTTCATTTTTCGTGTTAGCGATGTCTTCTTTCTCTGTTATAGAAGCATCAATTAAAAGCTGCAGGAAATCATTTCTTCTACAAAGAACAATAATTAAAATATTATAAAATGAATTAAACAACAATTTTATTAAGCTACACAGCTATTGTTTTGCTATAAGAAATGATATTTATGAATTTTGAGTCTAGATTTATCCGGCATCAGTGCATTTGATACCTGATTTTGACATTACATAATATAGATAGACCAATAGTCTTAATAAGAGTCTATCGAATACAGGTAGATAACGAATAAACAAGACTGTTCTTCTTGCTTATAACATGTTAAGCTGATTCATTTTACTGACCTAGTTCCTGTGGATACCCTTTCAGATCTGGTCTTCCGTAATATTGATGCAAGTTTTTTATTTGCTTCATAATTGAAAAATGATATATTAATATATTTTAACAACGAAGGTGCAAATAACAAAATTGAAAACATCAACAGCCTTTTGGATACAGACATCTTATTGAAGTCCATCGCAATCTAAAACAAAATTAATGCTCAATTATCACTGAACTAAACAAACTTTCACATGTTTTTACTCAGTACCTAAGTTAAATATTGTTTTTTTTGTTATATTGCTTTTTTATTAGTTTTTGAGAACTATATACCTAGTAGGTACGTATCTACTCAACTCTCCAAGAATAGAAGAAGAATAGAAAGGATGCATTATGAAGGATTACTCAGAAATCCACCTATTCAACAGTTTTAATACAAATAAAATGGTCTGAAGATAAATATAACAATTAATGGACTTTACACACACACACCATGTAATTCTTAAAACATCATAGAAATTTCATGGCATGCAACAAACAAGTAGGTATCTATACAAATACCTATTATAAATGCGAAAGTTTTGATGGATGGATGTTTGTTAGTCAATCCATCAGAGATAGATTATAGTCTGGAATAGCATATTATAGTCTACTTTTTATCCTGTAAAATTAAAGAGCTCCTGCAAGAAATAAAAATCTTCAATCCACGCGGACGAATTCGCAGGCATCAGCTAGTACCTATATAATAATCAAATTATTACCTTTTTGAACTCAGCATTTTCATCTTTGAGGCTATCAGTGCTTATGCCAAATGCACACACACCTGTGATTTCTAATGTCAGGTGAACCATCATATCTTTTATCTCAATATCAGAATTATCTAAACAATAAGAAAAATTAATAATATAATATTTAGCATTTTTGTTATAAGCACTTATGAGTATAGGGACACTCAATTAATAATTTAAAAAATACTTAGATATATTTTTATCAGAACAATAAATTAATGATTAGCATGCTTTACTCATATGTGGAAACTCCTCCAGAGTATTAAATGGCACACAACATCATAAATATTGATGAAAGTGCCTGTCATATGAACTTTACATAAACTGTGTCTGCAGTATGGAAAAGAATCCAATACAAAAGAAGATAACTAGTTTAAAGGATGGTGGCTGATACTTACTATATTTTTCTAAGAAACTGACTAGTTGGTCTGTGCATTCCTGAATTAATGGAAACATATTTTTTAAGCGGGCTGAACTGAATGCTGGTGTAACCAAACTGCGTACTGCTTTCCATTCTGAACCCTAAAACATTATTTTTTTATTTATAGACTAGTCCTTAGCCGCAATCGAACTGCAATACAGTTCAGAACGCTTACCTAGAAGATAATATACACTGGAATTGAAGACACCAATAAAAGTGGAGGAAAACAGAAGCTGGAGGGCATTCCATATCCAGTCACTTTCAATTTGTTTTTATTTTTAATAAAATATTAGCAACTCTAAATGTGATAACAGCAACACTGTCACCAGGTCAGATATATTTTATAGTCCAAAGTATATATATATGTTATAGTCCAAAGCTGAAGTGCGGGCACATCGTGATTGGCCTAGGCCAGAAATTAGAAATGGCCAGAGCACTTAATCCAAAGTTAAAACTTTGACTTTTGCCAAGCGAGTTTTGAAGCCAATCAAGAAGTACCCAAATTTCCAGTCCAAAGCCAAAACTTAAGTAACTAAACTAAACTATAACATACACTTAAATAGTATAAAGTATTAGTAGTTAGTTTAGTATTAGTATATTATATATAAAAATAAAAATCTTACCCTTAAGTGTAGAATAGACCTATTGATGTATTTAGGTTCATTGGTTGGGAGGATAGCCCTATCAATAAAATGGTCAGAGTCCCTAATTGTAATAGCTTTTATTAGATCAGGATCAAGGATGTACAAAACTGGCCTTCTTCCTTCAAAGATACCTACAATAAATTTCCATTTAATGTGTGGCATTTAAGCATGGTATATTAAATTTTTACACCTTCCACTGGAATACATTTATTTCTCACTCATTAACATCGGAATCTGTCTCTGATTAGATAGTTATGGTGGGGAAGTAGTAACAGGAAATTGCCGAAATTCAGTACAATCAGATAAATATAATGTAACAGCTTCAATCTTTATATTTATGAACACCAGAGACTTGAGTCTGATTACCAAAAGATATTATTGACTGTTCACATGCCAAGTCCCGGCTATCGAACAAGTACTCTGCACCAGTGTAATCAAGCTGTAGCTGATATTGTAGTTGATATGTTTATCAACTTAATCTGTGAAATATTCGTAAATAGTAAACTCTGGCTGCCAAACTCTTCATAAGAAATTATTTTCTATAACAATGGTGTCAATGGTGGTTTCTATGTAAAATTAGGCTATTAAATTATTTAATAATTATATTTACCTCCAAAAGGTTGTCCTTTGAAGTATTTGTAAGTATCTAATTGAAACATTATAAAAGACTTTTTACCAATTAATCTCACTAAAATGTTCCCAAAGAAAATTGTAGGCTTCATAAATTTAATTTTACGTTTTTCAAAATAATTAAACGTATTTGTATAGTGGAAATATACAAAAAACACCAAGCTGAAAAATAACAACAGTTTCCATTCTTCTGAAAAAAACATCAGCAATTTGTTTATCCCACTATAATCATCCATGTTTATTTCCTAATTCCTGTGTTTGTTTCAAAGAGTTTAGTTTCTAAGATTTTTTTAAATCACTCGGTGATTACTATTTTTAGGAAATTACTATTTTACGTTACTGTTACTGTTTTATTCTGGTTTTATTGTACTCTACACTCTGCAGTCATCCACACAGGTACTCTGCAGAGCAGACATAATATTATATCAAAGTACTCTGTGTCTGCAGAGACAAGTTTGACTTTAGTTGTGTTGGAACTTTCAACTTGGAAACTACAGGGCAGTGTTGCCAGTGGCAGATAGTCAAATGTAACTGATTTGTAATACAAGAACAATGCGATCGCCATGCGAAAATCGTCGTTCATATTCGCTGACAGAATATCTGAATTCAGAGGATAGCGGCTCCCAACATCTGAGCCTTGTTATTCCGAACGGAAAAAAACGACTGTGCGTGATGGACGTTCGGAATCCCGATTCGATATTCCGAATCGGGCATTCGAAACGGAATTCCGAATGTATGTGGCCGGCCTTCTCAATTCGTGCTACTTGTCTCTTTCCTTTCAAAGTTTCCCTTTCCACTTTCCAGCAGGGCGACCGCGTATCTTTTGCATCAATCATTGATACATCGCAATCACCTCCGATTGGCTTAATTTATTGTATTCTTGCTGCGTCAATGAATTTCGTCCAATAGTGGAAGAGTGTTAACCAATCAGAGGTGATTGCGATGTATCAATGATTGATGCAAAAGATACGCGGTCGCCCTGCTGGTGCGTTCAGCGTTGTGGAGTCTATGTCTGTAGCATAGAACAATTAAACCTCCTATATATCTCTCTCTGTCTACGGTCTGTAGTATGTCACACAGAGTACTTTGTACGTTCGTTTCGTTGCGGTTGTCCGTTGTTGTTTACGTCTTTGCATAGTGATAAAACTCTGATTAAAACCTGAAACTCACCTGAAAGGTACTAATAAATATTTTTAAGAATAGAAAACAATAAGTACCCCTATCCTATTAACATGGGGAAAACTTCGAAGGACAAAAGGGATATCTATTACAGATTAGCAAAGGAAGAAGGTTGGAGGGCGAGAAGTGCTTTTAAACTACTGCAGATAAACGAAGAGTATGACATATTTAATGGTGTATTGCGTGCAGTGGATCTGTGCGCTGCACCAGGGAGCTGGAGCCAGGTTCTGACAAAGAAGCTACGACAAAATACAGACAATGCTGATGAAGTCAAAATAGTTGCTGTAGACCTGCAAGCTATGGCATCGCTGCCAGGAGTGAAACAAATACAAGGTGACATCACAAAAGTATCCACAGCCAATGAAATTATAAAGGAGTTTGAAGGTTTGAAAGCTGATCTAGTTGTTTGCGATGGAGCACCAGATGTGACAGGGCTTCATGACATTGATGAATATGTACAGTCACAACTTCTCCTTGCAGCGTTGAACATAACAACACATGTATTGAAGACGGGTGGAGTATTTGTAGCAAAAATATTCAGAGGGAAGGATGTTACTCTGTTGTACTCGCAGCTAAAACTTTTTTTTGAATTTGTCACAGTTTCTAAACCGAGAAGCTCAAGAAATTCCAGCATAGAGGCTTTTGTGATATGCCAGAATTATAATCCACCAGAGGGTTATACACCTACTATGGTAAATCCACTCTTAGATCACAAATATTGTGATTTTAATCAATTCACTGGACCAAATAGGTTTATTGTTCCATTTAATGCATGTGGAGACTTGAGTGCCTACGATTCTGATACATCATATCCACTGTTGTTGGAAGGCCAAACTTCATATGATTACAAGGATCCAGTACAGGGCCCTATTAATCCTCCATATAGAGAAATATTAGAAAAAACTAAATCTATGCAAATTAAAAGCAATAATAAGTAACTATTTGTCTTATTTCAATATTATAAATTTCTTTTGACACTAACTTTTCTCAAGCCTTCAGACCAGAGCACCATCTAAGTACTTGTTAAGACAAATTCAATGAGCCCGAACGTGATGGAGTTAAAGTCTGTGTCACAATTGCAGTCCCGAAGCAATTAGTGGATTCAATTCATTTTCTACAAAAAAAATATTATTATATATGATTAACAATATATGTTGAATATTGTTATTATTAGTTTATAGCATAAACATGCTACTATTAGCGCCACCTCTATGGGGCTTCTTTAATAACACTGTCTATATTATGAGTACTTGAAGAGTTACTTACCCTTAAGCTCTTTTCAGACTACGCTATAATATTGTGATATATAGTATAGCAAATTAGGACCTAATGCTATACTATATAGCATGGCGTTCACATTACGCGATATAATCGCAAGCATTAATTGTATACTAGCTGATGCCCGCGACTTCGTACGCGTGAAATAAGTTTTTTTGGATTACCGCGGGAACTCCTCAATTTTCCGGATAAAAAGTAGCCTATGTCACTCTCCAGGTCCTCAACTATACCCATGCCAAAAATCACGTCGATCTGTTGCTCTGTTGCAGCGTGAATGAAGGACAAACCAACAAACACTGACTTTCGCATTTATAATATTAGTATGATGGCAAGCTCAGTTGGCGGGACGGCCGGGGGTGAGGGAGGAGGAAGAGGGCGCGCACGATATAGCATAGCATGAAACTCAGCGCACGCTCAATTTTATAGCGTATAGTAAGCCAATAATATTATATCGTACAGTGAAGTGTGAACGTGTCCATAACATCGATATATATGTAAGTACTAGATGGGCCCTTTCATAGAAAAATGGCGGGTGAGCAACTATGAGAGCGCGCTCCTATAACCTGTCATAAGCCTGTCTTTGTCCCCGTCGTAGCGCGATCACGGTCGCTCATCGTGTAGATAATTTGTTATTAAGGTAAAATCTAAAGTCTTATTAGTTTGGCACTGTATTATTTTTATTTTAAGGTAAGTGTTTCAATTCACAATTATACATTTCCAAGAAAACGTTATTAAATCTTCCTATTTAATATTTTTATCCATTTCGCAATCATTTAATTTCCGCGGCAAACTGTATGATATTTTTTTTTTAATAACTGGCCTTACGGCTTTGGGTTCCAGCCCTAGAATAGTCCAGTCCAGTACGATAAAAAAATGCAACCAAGATTAGTTAATGCATAGATGGGCAGAACGGACAGTAGCCATTAATACCTTCCGAGACGCAATATTATGCTATTGTAATAATATGATAAAATTAGTTATTGACGTGAGTTTAATGTTTAACCAACTTCAATAAATACAGGGTTTTTATTTATTAAAGTTGATAATTTTTATTTTGTACTAGCGAATGCTCGCGACTTCGTCTGCGTGGTTTGAGGATTTTTGATTCCCGCGGGAACTCCTTAATTTTCCGGGATAAAAAGTAGCCTATGTGCTATTCCAGACTATAATCTATCTCTGTGCCAAATTTCAGCCCAATCCGTTCAGCCTTTGGGGCGTGATTGAGTAACAAACATCCATATATCCATACATCCATCCATCCAAACTTTCGCATTTATAATATTTATATTATTATATTATATATTATTATTTTTGATTTGATTGATTGATATTTGATGAAAAATAAATAGTTAATTCAAAATTCAGAATTTTATTATTTCGTTGAACAAGAGTTGTTTAGTACCTATTATGTACAGCTACCTACTTACAAGTGTTTATTACTTAATCGTATTTTTAAATGCACACTGTGTAAGTTATTTATCTCAAAATAGCTTTTAATATTTCTTTTGATGGCAAGTAGCATACTTAGAAATGTATAAAATAAAATAATTTCAAATGAAGTATTTTTCTGTGACTCGATCCATTAGTACTCTTTTACCTCTCCCATTCCAACCCCTTTTTATTATAATAGTACTAATAATTATTTTTGAATTCTTTCATTTGCAATAAGGTTTGGCGAGGATTATTTTAAACTGTTTTAGCTGTTATTATTTTAAATTTCAAGTTTTTTGCATTAGTAGTTACCGAATTATGCTAAGTGTGACGGACAGTCATGTCGCACCACAAGGGTTGTTTTCTTATCATTTTGGTACGCAACCCTAAAAATGACTTTATTTCTGTCAATTTATCGACAAAACTTCAGTATCAACAATTAACAAATAATTAAATTAAAAAAACCCACGACGAACTGCAGCGCCCCATTGTGTGGACTTTGACCTTTAAATATATCTAAGAACCTTCTCACAAGCTATATATTATATCTAATGCAAAAAACCGCATAATAATCTGTTCAATGGTTTTCCAGGAAACTGGTAACAAAAAAGTGGTAAAAATAACAACGTCATACTAACATTTATCGTTTACCTCAGAGAGTACACTCATGTAGGTATTATTTTCGACAAGCGCATCTGTGCTAATCTATGACCGAGTCATACGTTTTCAAGATGGCGCATATGTTGCAAGCAAGTTCCCGCTTTTCAGACTAGATGGCGTTGTTAAACATAAGTCCACATTCTTTGTTCGACAGGGCCCGTCTATATAAATTGAGGTCGTTGGTCCATAATAATATTATATGGTGCGCGATATTGCTGTGCTATGAACTATAATATGCTTTAGGCTATTATATTATAGCGTAGTCTGAAAATACATAAACTTAGTGAAATAACACGAACACGAAATAATATTATTTCGTTGGTTTTTATCACAGAGTGGTTTTTATGTAATAACATAGACAGTAGAGTATGTTTGAGGAACTGTCCATTTTAAAATATTTTTTCTTACCTACTTACCTTTCCAGTCATCTTCAGATTTCAATTTTGCCATTCATTGGAAAATGTCAAAATTTTGAGTTTGTTAAACTAATTCAATTTCACAATCAAAATTTTTGTTTAAAATTACAGGTTCAATAATATAAATTCGCGGTAATAATATCTAAAATGGGAAAATATAAACTACCAACTTTGCAACAATTTCTAAAGAAAAAAGTTAGTAGCAGTCATGAATTGCATTAGTGTTGTAACCAATGATATTATATACATTACAATCTTAAAACATCATTGGTTGTAACTCGTTTATTTACATCAATAATCGATTCGATATACGCAGTAATTTTAGCCCAGCCGCATATTTTCAGATTAAAAAATTATACTTCGCGTTAGAAGGTTTATAGTCCATCAATCACGAAACAATTCGCCTATAGGCGGCGGCGTTAGTAGTCGCATGTTTATGCAATTACTAGCTGATGCCCGCGACTTCGTCTGCGTGGAATAAGTCATTTATAGTTCCCACGGGAAATCCTCAATTTTCCGGGATAAAAAGTAGCCTATGCTATGTCACTGCTCTGGCCCTGGACATAGTGATAGTACTGGAACTGTAAATCGCTTGGCGGTACGTCGCACTGTTAGTCCCAAGCACTCGGTGGTTATAAAGTAAACAACACGAGTACTCGAACTGAAGTTTATTAGTGGAGAAAATTTTACTATTCTCACAAAATAAATAAGATAGTCTACTTAGATCACTTGTCGCGACTCGCGGAGACCTCCAAAAGGTCTTTCGGCGATATTTTTGGTTCAGGGGCCTTAGCTTCTATTGCTGTCCAGTACGGCAGGCCGAAACCAGGGTCCGTAGTTGGATAGCAATTAGGCTAATTACCAGAACGACTGGAGATTAAGAATTAATTAGCTGTTTTCAGGGTTCCGTAGCCAAATTTGGCAAAAACGGAACCCTTATAGATTCGTCATGTCTGTCTGTCTGTCCGTTCGTATGTCACAGCCACTTTTTTCCGAATCTATAAGAACTATACTGTTAAAACTTGGTAAGTAGATGTATTTTGTGAACCGCATTAAGAGTCTTAATGCGGTTCACAGAATACATCTGTGAACTGAAAGTCTTAATTTAAGACTTTCTTACAAAAATAGAAAAAAAAACAATAAATTTTAGGGGTTCCCCATACTTAGAAATGAAACTCAAAAATTTTTTTTTCATCTAACCCATACGTGTGGGGTATCTATGGATAGGTCTTCAAAAATGATATTGAGGTTTGTAATATCATTTTTTTCTAAACTTAATAGTTTGCGCGAGAGACACTTCAAAGTGGTAAAATGTGTGTCCCCCCCTGTAACTTCTAAAATAAGAGAATGATAAAACTAAAAAAAATATATGGTGTACATTACCATGCAAACTTCCACCGAAAATTGGTTTGAACGAGATCTAGTAAGTAGTTTTTTTTAATACGTCATAAATTGTAAACCGCAATTTACCTTTCATTCAATCAACTCAAATATTTAACATAAAAATATTTTTAATAATTTAAAACTTACTAAACAGGTTTGTACAGAACCCTCGGTGCGCGAGTCCGACTCGCACTTGGCCGGTTTTTATAGGCAATATGCTGATTAACACATTATTGTCTTGCGTCAATATCGAATAGTGGGTCAAAATGCTACATGAATGATCAGCAATATACGCCATAGTAGCTAGGGATGTAACAGCACGTCTTTGGTAACTAGCCTCGGCCCAAGCCTCCCACAATACAAAATCGTGCTACCTCTAGTATACGGTATACTAGAGGTAGCACGGTATACTGTATACCGTACCTATATTACGAGGTATGCAGAGGTTACTAAAACCTACTTTAATGGAATATTGCTCACAAGAATTATTTTACTTGTTGGCAGAAAATCTACGACCCCAAAGAGCCAGTATGGGTTTACCTTGAAAGAGAGATGAGAGAAAATATCGATAAGAAGCCGTACAACGAGAAAGTGGGCAAATGGCTTCGGTTTTTGAAAGATTTAAAATATTACTATTATTGCGAACGTACGCTTTTAATTTCAGTTACATTCAATATAATATAATAGTTATCTATCCATTCAATATTAGGCCACGAATAAAGGGAAGGTGTAGGTGATTTTAGAGATTTCCTATTAATAATGGAAGTGCAACACCCTTAAAATCGCTGCCTGACTTATGTAAGTAGGCATATTGTTAGTGCTGGTCAGTCAGTAAATTAGCGCTTGACTTCTATTACTTTAAAGTTTTCAACCGACTTCAAAAAAAGGAGGAGGTTCTCAATTCAACTGTTTTTTTTTTTTTAATGTTTTTTACCTCAGAACTTTTGACTGGGTGAACCGATTTGGATGATTCTTTTTTTATTTGAACGGGCATACTTCCCAAGTGGTCCCATATACATTTTTCCGAAATCGGTCGAGCGGTTTTTAAAATATCAACAATAAAATAAGTACCTACTTTGTATAGCGTGTGCTTGTTGTTGTAAAGTTGGCGCGGGAGTTTGAAGTCGGTTGTTTAAAAAGAATTTTTTATATTAAATTATGTTATCGCTAGATAGGTATCATACGAGAAAACAACTCTCGGAAACGCAATAAGACTAAAAGAGATTGATATAATAATATACTTGCCTAATTATCGTATGGAGTACCTACTCCTATCTCAGTTAAAAACAAATACCTACTAACCACGAGGTATATAATACAAGGTGTACCTAAGGTAAATGCTATAACATACCGGCGGCTACCCATGCCATTTTGACGTTATAAACACTATGGTAGAGTTAAAAAGTCAAAATTAATTATCAAAAACTTCCATACAATATTAATTAGTTAATTATGGAAAATAAATTTTGGCAACCCTGTGGAGTACTTTGTTCCTTCTACACCTAAAGTCAGAACTGTACTACAAGCGATAATAATAATTATTATCGTATCGTTATGCAATTTGGCAATTCATTACAATTTGCAAATCATTGAAAGAAAAAACTACACAGAATAATTAATTATTTATCAAAACTTAAACGAAGTAAGTCGAGAAATTAATCACAGGGAAAGGCGGCTCATAAAGTAAGGATAAGTGACTGACTTCGACTCACGAAGTCCGATACTAGTCGGGAATTTTTTTACAACAATACGTAAGTTCTAGCTGGGCTTTTGCTTTGAGAATTTAATTGCATGCCGAATAATAATAATAATAATAATAATATTGGCATCCCAATTCCAATCATCTCTAGAGTCAGAGTCGTTACCCCAGTTTCTCACAACAGGTATTACCCTCCTGCTCCATAAGTCAGGTAGTACCACGGAACCCAAAAATTATAGACCGATTACGTGCCTACCAACACTATATAAACTTCTTACATCCATTCTGAGAACAAAAATTAACGATCATATCAATACAAACTCTATCATGTCTATTTCTCAGAATGGATGTAGGAATGGCTCTCGTGGTACTAAGGAGCTTCTCCTCATTGATATGGCCATTTGTCAACAGGCTCAGCGCTCCCGAAGGGATCTGTCGACATGTTGGATAGACTATAAGAAGGCCTACGACTCTGTACCCCATACATGGCTTATGAGGGTGCTGGAACTGTATAAAGTAAACACAGTACTACGCACCTTCCTACAGACGTGTATGGGGCAGTGGAGGACGGTCCTTCACTATCCGGGATGTCGCCGAACCCTGGGGAGCGCGGAGCCTATAAAGATTGAGCGAGGCATATTCCAGGGCGACAGCCTGAGCCCTTTGTGGTTTTGCCTGGCCCTGAATCCTCTGAGTACTCTCTTGGAGAATTTAGGGCTAGGTTACCGGTTGAGGAAAGGAGGTCAGGTTATATCACACCTCCTTTACATGGATGACCTAAAACTCATTGCCCCCAACAAATCACATCTACTGGAGTTACTAAAGGTAACTAAAACCTTTAGTGATTCCATTAGGATGGAATTTGGTGTGGACAAATGTGCGGTCATGCATGTAAAGCGAGGGAAGATTGTGGAATCTGAGGGTATTGAGCTCTCGGATTCCATATACCTCAGATCGCTCTCCCCAACTGAAACCTACAAATATCTGGGCATGATGGAGGCATTAGGTATCAGAGAGGCCGACATGAGACGATCGGTGAGGGAGCGTTTCCTTGGCCGCCTGAAGAAAGTACTGAAAAGCCTTTTGTCGGGCGGCAATAAGGTGCGCGCCTTCAATGGTTGGGTCATGCCGGTATTGATGTACTCCTTCGGCATACTCAGGTGGACTCAGACTGAGCTGGACGCCCTGGACAGACAAGTTCGTACGCTGCTAACCGCATATCGGATGCATCACCCACGCTCCTCGGTGATGAGGCTATACATCCCGCGGAAATGTGGGGGTAGAGGCCTTTTGAATGCCAAAAACCTCCACAACCGCGAGGTGTGCAATCTCAGGGAGTACTTTCTCCACACCGAGGCAGAGATGCACCGCGATGTGGTCACGGTGGACAGGGGTCTGACGCCGCTCTCCTTGGCTAACGAGAACTGGCGCATACCTGTAGTGCTCAGTACCAATGACCGCAGGGTTGTATGGCAAGGTAAGGAACTTCACGGACGCTTTTATCGGGCCCTCCATGGACCTGATGTGGACTTTGAAGCGTCCGTGGCCTGGCTGCGCTTCGGTAACCTCTTTGGGGAAACCGAAGGGTTTGTATGTGCAATTATGGACGAGGTCATGATGACGAACAATTACAGAAAATACATAATGAAGGATAGAACGGTAGACATATGTCGGGCATGTCGCCGTCCTGGAGAAACTATCCGTCACATTGTCTCTGGTTGTTCTCATCTGGCTAACGGCGAATACTTACACAGACATAACCAAGTGGCCAGGATTATCCACCAACAACTGGCCTTGAAATACAATCTTGTGGAATCGGAGGTACCGTACTACAGGTATGTGCCCGACTCAGTTCTCGAAAATGGTCATATCACACTATACTGGGATCGGTCTATCATTACAGACAGGACTATTGTAGCCAATAAGCCTGACATAGTGGTGATAGACCGATCAGAACGCCGTGCAATGATTGTTGATATTACTGTCCCGCATGACGAGAACCTAGTGAAAGCTGAGAAAGAGAAACTAACCAAGTATCTAGACTTGGCTCACGAGGTTGTCGCCATGTGGAATGTGGACTCGGCAATCATTGTACCGATAGTCGTGACTACGAATGGTCTTATAGCCAAGAGCCTCGACCAACATCTTTCCAGGCTCTCATTGGGTAGCTGGGTCAAGGGCCAGATCCAGAAGGCTGTACTCCTGGACACGGCTCGCATCGTCAGGAGGTTCCTCTCTCTGGGGCCCTGACCGCCGGTTTCTTGGACCCTGTTCCCGAGACCGGTGGAACGCTATTTTTTATATTTTTAAATGTTTTTTTATTTTTGTTTTCTTAGTTAAATATTTAAAAATGTAAATAATATGGACCTAAATGAAATAAATAAATAATAATAATAATAAAATTCTTTATTAAGGTAAAAACCCAAAAATTACAAAAATACAAAATTAAATTAAATTAAAATAGATAAAATAAAATAATTAACATAATAAGACGTTTATACAACAGGTTTAACAGTATTTAATGATTACTTTAGTATCGCGACTGGATTTTATCGCAACGCTCGCGCTGGCAACGAGGCTTAACATACTTCGTATTGTTCGCAGTTCATTGATATTGAATCAGCTGTTTTAAGGGATGCCACCTCAACATTTATGCTAAAATTTTGAAGTCCACATAACTCCCCCAGGATATGAGCTACACGTCTTACGACATTTTTCCAATATATCTATACACCATCTAACATGGGTAGCCGCGGGTATGTTATATTAAATACCTTACACCTTGTATATGGTGCTGTCTGCTGTTAATAGGTGAATCGACATTAAGTAGGTAGGTAGGTACTACCAAGTAGGCTGTACTGAACTTGTCTTTGCCTTTTATAGAAAAACGAAAAGTGAAACGTTTGCACCGGGAAGTCGGACCACCTTGGTATTGCGAGCTATCCAGCAGTCAGAGGGAAGTTCTCAGCAGTCTAAAGGCAAATATCCACCAAGACTTACTTGAGGATTTGCCGGCCAGAGTACGCAAATCCCTGTCAGATTTAGGAATCACGTTAAAAATACCTAAGAAATTATTAATGACGGCTATGACAGATTCTGTTGAAGATCCTGGCGTTTTCATATGGAACCTTTACACGGCTTACTACAAAAAACCTCCAAGTGAATTGCGCCCCGGTAAAACCTATTTTATATTTTTTCGAACGGATTAGTTACTACCTACCTACTAAATACCTATATGTATCAGAAGTGTCTGAACGCATGATACATAAAGGTATTTAGACCTACACCTACACTGCAAAAAATCTTAACTTATATGTAAGAATTAGGTACCTACTACCTACCTACCTACTTACTAGATATTCAGGTACGGATTTAAATTAAGATGGCCGTTGGCAAGGTACTCCGTACTCTCATGCTCATACCACCAGCTTTGTACCGAGTCCTCGACAAATAGTCCTCGTTACTATCTATTTCTGTTTTAACCGTATAAAGGTATTTAGTAGCACTTCCAGTACAACACTTGTACACAGTAGTGTACCTTTCGAACATCAATAAAAGTACGGACGCGGTGATAATTAATTTCAGTACCTAAGTAGGTACTCGTTTCTTTAAAATTACGAAGGTTAAACCTAAGAAGAGCCCACAACAAACTCAGCAGGGTATCTTCGATCTAGGTATTTTACCTTATCCTTATTCAAAAGTGTCTCAAGCCTCAACCTAAAAAATTTACCTCAAGAGAAGAGAAAGAAGGAACCCTTATAGGATCACTCCGTTGTCAGTCTGTCTGTCCGTCTGTCTGTCTGTCTGTCTGTCTCTCTGTCTGTCTGTCTGTCAACCACTTATTTCTCGCAGGAAAAATCCGAAAGTTTATTATACTTAGGGTTGTTTATTCTTTATTGTGTACTCATAGCATATGTAAGCCAGTTTTTTCACAGCTTATTATGTTTTGTTATGATATCTTTCTTGTTATTTACTAAAAGATTTTATAATGTGTGGTGGTACGGAACCCTTTGTGCGTGAGTCTGATTTGTACTTGACTGGTATTTTTAATTCTACTACAAGAGTCCTTGGCTGCGATCTCACGTCGGAGGAGTATACCTATAGTACATATTATAGCAGTTTACACTTTACACGGCCACAGCATTGTACCAGAACCCTAAATTGCTTGGTGGTAGATATTTGTTTGCCTTTGCCGGTGGGGTGGTAACTACGGCCATAGCCTACCAGCAGACCAGACCAGTCATAATGTTAGATTTTCCGGGAATCGAAACCTGGACCTCCTTATAAGACCACGTACCACTGCGCCGTAGAGGTCGTCAAGCTTAGGAATAGGTAGGTAGCGCATATTTCATTTTTTCTTTATTTAATGTTTCAGTATACGATATGAACGCAATGATTTTAATGTCATGCTTAGTATTTGTGGATTTAGTGGAATGTGTTGAGAGCCTCGAAAAGTTAACGTTTACACCTCGGGTACCGCTAGTCGTTCCTGAGAAAAGTAATTTATTTTTATTTAATTACTATATTCACTAATCAAAGTAGTAAGTACCTACCTATTTATGGACCGAATTTAATTTGTTTTGTTGTAATGTCCTAGAACCTCGGAAAAATACCCAACCAAATACCCGTTACGGCGAATATTTACAAAAAAATTACGTCAAATGCTATAGCACTCATTCAAAGAAGAAACCGCCTGAAAAGCCTCTGCCACTTGGATATAAAGTTAGACTTCGTAGTACTGAGGTGGGCACAAATTTTTATTAAGTATTATGCGGTTAAAATTGTTATAAATAAATTTTTACGTACCAATTCATTACCTATTTTTTTTTAAATGTTTTATTTTGCAGAGCTACGCGAAACTTTGCAAAGACCATTCATTTGTAAGTATTTAAAATAAATATTCTTGTTGGATTTATGAGCATTATATTTCGTAAGTATAATAATATTATTTCACCACCAACAGCTGGAGAAACGTAAAGAGAGAAACAAAAAGGAACAGCAAACCGAACGAGTGTGTAATTACAAATTTTGGGAACCGCCTAGTACACTCCGTCAGTAAATTTTTTATTGACTTACATAGTTATATCACAATACTGAATACACACACAATTAGGTACAACAGAAGAAAACACAGAACTCACACGTACACCTACTACCGAACTATACGAAGGTGAGCGACAGAATTGCGAAGCGACGTGATGCGACGACGCCTTAAAAAACATGCGGTCTTGTAACGTCTGTCATTTCTATGGCATCGATTCTGTCGCTTACCTAGCACAACGGGTAAGGGTGCCTGTCCTACTGAAGCAGAGCGGAGCGGAGATATACCATATCATCCTACAGGGACTCGAAACAATTATCGCATCATCGATCAACAATCCCATTGGGCCGGCCAATACATCTTCGCTATGCTGCGCTTCAGTGGGCAGCCTCAATAAACCAAAATCAGCTGAAAACACATTCTCAAGAAAAAATCCCAAAGATTATAGAAACGCATCAGTAGTCAATGAGTTTGAGTGGAGGCAAGGAAACCATGCGAGTTTACATATAGGTATGGGTGTAACGTCAAGATGTGCAAAATACACATCTCTCATCATCAGGTAGTTAGTTGGAATAAATAAGTGATGGCACAAATTTATTGCTCGATAATTTAAATCAACATGATGATATTTTTTCAGGTAACTCGAACCCCAAGAGTGCTAATTTAATAAGCAAGCAGAAAATGTTAAAGAAACGAGCAAAACCAAAGTTTAAAGCACCGTATAAACACGTTCAGTATCAAGTGGGTGGAGTAGCCTTTGTAGGAAATGAACCTCGATATCTTTTAAACAGTGAGTACATACCTATAAAACTTTTTCATTCTTATTTAACCTTTCAGTCCTAGGTGAGCGAAAACACGAGGGTACGCGACGCGATTCGATTCCATCGAAAAAGACGAACTTATCTTGGCGACAACGTAGGTAATCATGTAAAGGATCGGCTACTGTTTGATACTGTCGCGACGCGTCGTAAATTGAAGTCGCAATTTCGCATTTGATGACATTGTAGGACAACCGTCCTTAGGTCTATGGGGTCATATAGCGAAAGCGACACGAGCTTTCGTCGCTCACCTAGGACAACTAGTTAGACAGTAGACTAGTGTCCGACCGAAAGTTCGGTTTCGGTTTCGGTTTCGGTCGAGTTACAGCAAAAAAACGAGTTTCGGTTTAGTTTCGGTTTCGGCGGCAAACCTGCCGAAACTACGACCGAAACCGAAACTGCATTCGGGAGTTCTCGTGCTGTGATCGGTCATGTTCGGCGCGTTAAATTCCACCCAATTAGCGAGTAAGCGACGAAGACATTTCGCCGCGTCCACGTGCCTTATCATGTCATGACTGGCTTGTGTTTGCAGTTTGTTTTGTTTGTTGTGAGTTATCGTGTAATTAATTTTGAATTTGGCAAGTTTTCTTTATTTTTCCCTCAAAACATGATCCTTGTAAGGAAGTTTCGGTTTCGGTTTCGGTTTCGGTCGTAAAAACCAGTTTCGGTCGGACACTACAGTAGATGTCTACCTATGTAGGTATCTGATCAGTTTGACATGCGCTATTCGTTAAATAATTAAAAATTTTAGATGTTGCCGTTCTATCAACGGGTCACATACCAATAAATGGAGGAGTTACTTTATTCAACGGGGAAACAATCACAACGATACTCGGTTATTGGAAGTTCCCGCGTGTCGTCAAACAAATATGTGATGCGACTTGTGATTGCTTAGCTCAATGGTATCCTTTAAATACTTACGTCTGTAAGACGTAATCCTATCCTCTATGTATAACTACTTAATCACTATCTCGCTACACTTATAATAATTTTATACTACTCTGACACGAAGTTTTGTCCGTTTGGAACGACGACGGATGAACCCTATAAATTGATGTGGTGGTCTCTATTTATCCAATAAGGTGTTCGAAATATCTGTAAAACCTAGCAGTCATTTAAAATTTGTTCTAAGCTCGTTGCGAAATTATAATTACCTATCCATCATACTAATATTATAAATGCGTAAGTCAGTGTGTTTGTTGGTTTGTCCTTCAATCACGCCGCAAAAGAGCAACGGATCGACGTGATTTTTGGCATGGGTATAGTTAAGGACCTGGAGAGTGACATAGGCTACATTTATCCCGGAAAATTAAGGAGTTCCCGCGGGAATCGAAAAAACGTAAACCACGCGGACGAAGTCGCGGGCATCAGCTAGTTGTTTCATAATTGAACACGGTGGGTAACTTTAGATCTTGCTTTTTTAAATATCATTCTCAACTTCTAAAACATTACAGGGAACGTTCAGTAATGGAATATCTAAAAGAATCGAGGTGCAAATGCGGCCATCTGTATGATATGTATCACGAAGGAAAAGCCAACGAGAAATATTTTTACCCACCGAACAGACACGGTCCCTATTGGATTGATAACGCCAAAATATACCAGCTTGATCCTATGGAAGACTTTATTAAGGACACAGTTAAAGAATGTTTAATGTCTACAGAGCCCACGGTAACTATTTGCTGAAATGAGATACCTAGCTCCTAAATTCCCAACCATCACTCCCATAGGCGGCCCACTCTTGAGCATAGGCCGTCTCTTAGAATGAGAAGGGTTCAGGCCATATAGACCCATGTACCTATCCCCCATGCTGACTTATTGCCGATTGGCAGACACTACACCTTTAAAGAACATTTTGGAGAATAGGGATGATTCCTATCAAAAATAGGAATCATCCCTCAAAAATAAATGATTTCTTACTGATTATTAAATACGAGGGTTTTCTAAAAGACCCAAAATTCAAATCCTCGGTTGGTTTTAAGTTTGATTACCATTTCAAACTATGTATTAAAGCCTTTAAAGGAAAAAAGCATGTTGAAATATGATAGCGTCACAACTATGTATTATATTACAAACTTCCATAGATACTGAAGCGCGTTTTTAAGTTTGGTAAAGAGTTGCTGATTTGATTGAGTTGTCATCATCCCTATTAGTCTCAGGAATGCAGATATACCTACTCACGATGTTTGCCTTCATGTTAAAACAATTTATATTTAATTACTTAAAATACACGTACCTACTTAAAGGTGCGTGCTCGGATTCATCCACTTCTCATTACGCGAGGTCCACCTTGTACTCGTAGTTACGTTAAAAGTATCCGGAACTTGCTTCCACCTGGTGTGTTCCCTCTAAGCTACAATATGGGGTTATTCAGAGCCAAGGAACGTACCTATGCACTAAATCTTAAAACGCGGGCAAGGCATCGGTTCTTCTGCAAATGTACAAGGCAGCGATAACTAATTATTAATCATCTACTTAGTTACTATCACTAAAATTGCCTGTCATAAATTTTTTGATACTGACATACTTTTTTCTTGCAGCCTCAGCCTTCAATGCCAACTATATCACCATCAGGCTTAAAATTAAAAGATTTGCTTGCGGTAAGACACTTTCTTCTAATTATGTTCAGGAAAAATAGGTTAGGTAGGTACATAGCTGCTTGTAAAAAAACCCGGCATCCTATTATTATTCGCAGGCATTCTTGGCGGAGTTATCTGATACGCCACTTCTTATACCACATTTACCACAAGCGAATCTTTTGGCGAATCTTCAAGAATGGGTCAGAAAACGAATAAAGGGCAAACTAACGCCGGAAGATACTAGTAAGTTACTGAGTATTTAAAACTGTTGTTTCCTTATAATTGCTTGAACTTTCGAATTAACTGGACCTCGTTGGTGCAGTGGTTAGTATGTTCGACTGTGCATGACGAGGTCCTAGATTCGCGTCCCGGGTCGGACCATAAATTGGGGTTTTCCGACAAGAAATCAAGTCATCAGGCTATGAAAGTAGGGGAATAGAGAATTCACCAGCTGTGTTTGCGCACACACTTGTGCACTACAATATTATTATCTCCCGTACAGGTGGCTAATCTATGCGGAGATTTGCCGGCTTGGCCGAAAGTCGGTTGAAAGGACATTATTATTATGGACTCCTTGTACGTTTAAATAGCTGATGGCATTAATCATTCTCTCTCATAATATATGCGCTATTCCAGTGTGTGTGTCTGATGTATAGAGTCGATTCGTTACTGATGGTCTTATTAGTTCTTACCAATGACAGTCGTTACGATAATAATGAACTTGGCATAGATTGAAGAAATTTTGTTCCAGAAAAATTGTTGTATCAAAGTCAACGCAGATGGCTAGACCTCAAACATATTGATTTTAGAGCGCGAGCGTACAGAATACCATTCACACTCAAACAGTTAAAACATATTACCTGGTCCCATAGAAAGCTTGTACAAACATTGGTAAGCCACAACTTATACTTTATTAGTCTGATAATAATAGATCCGAAATTTGTGGTTTTTAAATCTGAGGGAATCTGAACTTTTTGATAATCTGAGATAAAAAGTGGTCTTCCTCCGTTTCCGGAATGCAAGCTGTCTCTGTACCTACCAGCTCCATACCACGTCAAATCGGTTAAACGGACGGGTGAAAAGGTGACCGACAGACGTGCTTTCACAAAATAGTATGCATACATTATCAAGCATCTTATGTTATTTTAAATAATCCAATTGAGTTAATACTTTGTACGGTTATTGTTTGCACTTGTGGAGATTATATAATACAATCAACGAACAATAGGCGGCGCACAAGCCGTATTAAATCAACGAAAAACCATTTTTTTACGTGAACCATTAGTTTTAATGATCTATGTGAATGACCTAATTATCCTATTAATTATGTCCTCCATTCAACATTAATATAACTATCATCTATCATTAAACTGTACTTTAAGCACGCTAAAATATTTTCAGTTCGAGATATTGCTTGACGATTTCGTTTCGAGAAACAGAATAAAGCAACTGAATCAGACTAGGCTGTGGTGGCCGACGACTAAATATGACGCATATCCTATTCCTAAGTCATTCTTGTAAGTTGTTTCAATCTAACTTCTGCAATCGTTATAAATATTATAATGTACTTCTACTGATCTTCTGTCCCACTTCGTCGGCGTGGATTTAGGTTTTTGATCCACGGGAGTTTCCACGGGAAAATCCAGTGGAAACTCTTTATCTGGAATAAAAAGTTGCTGGGATGCAAATATCTCAGTACCAACTGTCGTTAAAATTGGTCGATTAAATGGGCCGCGAAGGCGTAGCAGACACACTTCTGCATGTATAAAATTCGTTTAATTATAGTAGTTTTTAACAGCTAGTTGAGTTGATAGCCCAGAAGCCATTGCTCCCTGAGGTTGATAGCACTAGTGGTGAGACTGAAAATTAATAAGAATTAGGAGGGCCTCATGAGAAAGCACAGTGTAGCGGGCGATTAAGAGAGCTCGAAGTGTCTTTGCGTGATCAAATCAGAACTTATAGGAGGTAGAAAAACTAGAAACCAATATAGCTCGACGGGTTGCGAAGTTGAAATGCCAAAGGGCGGGGCACATTATATTTGAAGAACCGATAGACGTTGGTGTCCTAAGGTGCTGGAATGGCAAACCACCACTAGAAATTCCAGTGCTGGGACCCTCACTAGAGGGACAGACGTTATCAAGCGAATCGCAGGGATCCGCTGGATCTAGACGGCGCAAGTTTTTCGGCGAGGCGTAAGGAAGTTCCTAGAAGAGTCCATGCCAAGCAGTAGATGTCAATCAGTTTACGATGATTATCGATAAATGATTTACACTGAAATAACAAAATAATACATTAAAACGGTTTAACACACCAACGCATTTCGCATGCGAGCTAATTACTTCAGTAGGTACTCCAACGTAAGTATTATGCCTTTGACGTTATGTAGTTGATCTTTCGCCACCCTCTGCGAATTAGGTACGTCGTCGTACTGCGTGGTACTGAGTATTAACGACGCGCGTGCAAATGCGTTCGGTAAGAAGTATGAGGGGAGAACAATGTATTCTCGGTATTGGTATGAAATAATAGGCAGAAAATTCTTAATAAAATTTATTTTTCAATATAGTCTCCCATAGCCTCAATACTCTTATTTGATCGGGTAAATAACTTTTCGATGCCCTCGAAAAATATTTTTCCTCTTTGCCTGAAAATTTTTCATTAATTACCTCCTTCAACTCTTCATCGTCGGAAAAATGCTTACCCCGAAGATCTTTCTTCAGGTTTGGTAACTAAAAGTAATCACTGGGTGCCAGGTCAGGGCTGTAGGGCGGATGAGTGATTTCTTCAAATCCACAATCCCTCACAGCAGCCTTGGCAACGCGCCCTGTGTGAACCGGCGCGTTGTCGTGAAGAAGCAAGACACCAGCGTTAATTTTCCACGTCTTTTTTCTTTTATAGCGTCCTTCAAATTGCGTAGGCTGTTTGCGTAAGCTGTGGCAGTAATATTTTGACCCTTTTCTTCAGAAGTTTTTGACGTTTTCTTCAGAAGTGGCACTAACCGGCCCTCCGGCACGGGGGTCGTCTTCAATACTCTCTCTACCCCGTTTAAATTCACTAGAACACTTCTGAATAGTAGATAATGAAGGAGCAGAATCTTGATAAACAGCCACCATTTCTTCATGAATAAACTTTTTGAGTCTTTCCTTGTTGTGTAAGGAATTGCTCGATTTTCGTCAACATTGTGGCGTCTGTCATTGTAGTTGTCTTCTCTTATTGATAACCGCTCGCTTGCTTTCGATTCCAAAAAAAACGTCGAGCTTTGCTCTTGAAATTTAGCACTGTGCACTCGGCGCGGCCGCCCTCATTATAAATTGATTTACAATGGATTGAAGTGGCCTAGCGTATTTTTGTTTACCTTTTCGTGTAGACGATTACATAAGGAACAAAAGAACGGTAGTTATTTTGATATAAGTTGTGTGTATAACATTATATATTCAAACTAAAGTTAAGGTCGAGCATATTTTGCCGGTTTAAGTCGAATAACGTGAAATTGCGAAAAAACTTGCGCGATAGGTATATAGTTTAAACCGATTTTTATAAACTAGAATAGTTATTTGTACTATTTAATAATAAACAATAAATATTGTGGTAGAAAATGTGCTTAAAAAAATTAAAGAATCCACGCGCAGTTTGCACACAGTTGCACAATTCGCCACTAAAACTTGGCTTACAATCATAGCCGATTTACACAAAAACTATAAATCCTAGAACAAAAATATAACTTTGTTGACAAAGGCCAGTTTATTAACTTTAATAAAAATCTAAAAAGTTTCCCATAAGTCTAAAATCTCCTGAAATAAGTAACAAAAACCCCAAAGGAAGATTTTTTGAAAAGAAAAAGATAGCGATTTCAAACTAAAATTACGACGATACTATGCTCTCTTTTATCCAATTTCAACCATGATAAAAATAGGTCTACAACTAATGTTTATATTTATGGCAAAAAACTACTAAGTATCATTAGAATTTTAGTAACTTGAAAGCTTAATCTTACGACGAGTTTCAACCTAAAAACTCGCAACAACCTCAAATGAGCGTCAAGAGTAGCAAGATGGCGGCGGTAGAAGCTAGGGTTGCCTCTGATTATTTAACATACCGGGTTTGAATAAAACTTCAAAAAATATAAAAACGTATCTAGGTATATATATTCTATTAACATTACGTAATGAGTTTTATAAGTTCTTATAGTAAAAAATCTTTATATAAGTATAAAAAAAGTCCGACTTCAGGTGTCTCTATATTAAAATTCTGAGTATTTTGCCACCGACTTGTATGAGACTTGAGATGTATTGGTCAAAATAACAATATATTAATACATTTGCGAAAAAATAAAAGTGACTCACTCACTCACTCACTCACTGAGTCACCCGCCCATTCACTGTCTGACTCACTGAACTGAACTGTGTGAACTAACTGACTAATTCGCTTACTGGTTGTTACGCAGCATCGCACTGGAACGCTAATTTGCTTGGCAGTGCGTCTTTGCTGGTAAGGGAATAACCAGTTGCGGCCTCCCACCAGATCTGAGCCAATTTAGAAATTACGTAGAATTTATAAAATTCCAAAGTGGGCTCGTGCAGGGATTCGAACTCCGGACCGTACTCGAATCCAAGTGCATTGCCAACTGCGTCTGGGAGAATGTATTAAAAACACAATTTAAAATAAATTAATAAAAAAAAGGTTACATACCTTTTTTTTATTAATTTATTTTAAATTGTGTTTTGGCTCAATGTAATCTTCTTAAAAACCACAAAAACACCCAGAACCAAGTCACCAACAAACACCTACATCCCCATCAATCCCATCTGCTGCATCACAGTCAAATGAAAAAAAAAGCCGCATGCTAAGTGCCGACCCTGACAGTGAAACTTACTTTGCTTTCTGGTAGCGATTGTTGCCAGAGCAATATTTCGATACCACTTACTCACTTGTCGTAAATATCTATGTAATCCAGCACATCTACAAAACATTATATGACTACTTTACCTTTTATGATTAAAATAATGTCTAAACTTTATTATTTCACACATAATATCACGCAGTTTTGAGAAATTGCTATAAATTACCACTTTAAATACGTATACAAACAACGTCAACAAAGATGCGGACAATTCTTTCAATTTTAGCACATTTTAAATAAAGTATCATTGAATAAAATATTAAAATATCATAGAACAGGTGTTCTAGATTAATTTGGTACCTTATAAGTAATAAAAACTAATAAATGAGAATACGTAAGGCATTTTTTCGTGGAGACACAATGACGCTAAGCACAAAAATTCACTAAGTCGCTACTTCAAACTTTAGATACCAACTGTATAAAATATTTCGTTCTACGAAGTTGCAAACTTGCATTCAGACGTTAGATTATCTATGGTGGTATGCTTTAGAAACGTTTTTAGAGAACCTTACACTGTATAAAACAAGAGTTCAAAGTCGTTTAATAGAAAATACATTTTGGCAACAATCGTTGCCAAAAGCAAGGCTCAACGTTTTTAGTTTGGAAACGATCGTTGCCAGAAGCAAGCGAGCGGATAACTTGAATACTAATGTTGACAATTACATGAAATTTTATATTTATACCCTCAAAGAGTGTCTTTAACTAATGAGGTAATTAATTTGCTCTTATCATTAGTTAATCACCCCGATACCGAGAATACATCTCGTATTTATACCTGAATTCAGCGGGAAGCAAAAATTATGTCATGAATCTGATTACACTTTATCTTTTGCAGAGATATTTTCTTCACGTACATGCCTGGACGCATGAAGGACACCTTCCTCATAAACCCGTATAGCTCGGAGCTTACCCCAAAATATGGAGCAAAAACGTGTCCGTTATAAAAACTTGTTCTAGACCCCGAGCTTTTGCACCGGACGATTTTCAAATACCTAAGAATACATTATGTATATATTGTTAAACCTATAAGTACCTAGTAGGTATATAAAAGTATCAGAAGAAACAATTCAGGCATGCGTACATGTGTATATCATATTCTACAAAAAACATGCGGTCGTTGGTAAAAAGTAAAAACGTAGGTACAGTACGATGTTCCCTTTCCATGCGCCTGTCGTGATATTACAACGACACCCCCTTCTAAATTCAAATTTTCTGTGATGGGGTCTAAGCCTAAGCCAAGCTTGTCTAAATATTATTTATTATTCATGTTCGATTTATGTACAGTGTGTTGTACTGTAGTTATGTCAAGATTTTAAGTAGATATGACCATAATTTATTATCCACATAATAAGTGTTAATTTTGTGTGTTAAATGCTTTATATAGTTAATGTTAAATAAATATTGAATACATAATATATCGTTTTTTTTTCAGATATTTTATATTGCGACCATTGGCATTGACCATATCCCTGGCGCAACGTTCAGGTTAGATCCTCGCCAGGGGTCAATTTGGGAATTTATAATTTCTGAATTTTCCCTGGTCTGGCCTGGTGGGAGGCTTCGGCTGTGGCCAGCAAAGACGTGCCGCCAGGGATTTAGCGTCCCGGTCTTTGATTAGTAATCAAAGGTCCCGGTATGATGCCGTGTAGAAACCGAATAGAATAGGGGTATTTCTCTAACTGTCGCGATCCGTATCGCGATTCAATCAAATCGCACAGTAGACCATCATTATATATCAAGATCTTGGATCGCGATTTTGACGTGTAGAGTTCGTAAAACCAACGACTTACGACCTCAATTTACATAGACGGGCCCTGTCAAACAAAGAATGTGGGCGTATTTTTAGCAACGCCATCAACGCCATCTAGTCTGAAAAGCGGGAACTTGCTTGCAACATTTGAATGAAAGCTTGAAAACGTATGACTCCGTCATAGATAATATAGGCCATAGCCATAGAAGCCGTATGGCCAGTTAGTAAATAAAAAGTAATTTATAAAAAACAAAAAACCCGACTGCTTGGATACCAAAAAGTATAAAACAAGTCATGAATTGAAGTATTTCATTATTATCAATTTAAATCGTATAATATTAATAAAATTTTATCAAGGCGCAGTTGCACGTCCTAAAGCTAAACTTAACGTGCGACTGCACCTTGATAAATTTTATTAATATAATACGATTTAAATTGATAATAATGAAATACTTCAATTCATGTCTTGTTTTATCATAGACTTATTATATTATGTGTTTTATACTTTTTGGTATCCAAGCAGTCGGGTTTTTTGTTTTTTTATAAATTACTTTTTTATTTCAAATTTTTTTGTTAGGTAAGAATTTATCGGAAACAGGCGACGTTTTATCTGCCCGAAGTAGCACCTATTACCTATTCTGTGGTAGCACCAAAGGTACTAATAAGTATTTTGTATGAGAAGTAGTAATGAGCATCGGATTAATTTATTCGTAATGACGAGCGGTGATCAGCATAACCATCATCAAATTTGCATATGTTATAATGCTAATATTAATTTGGTTATGTTCGTAAATAAAACTTTTCCTAAAAATGTGCTTATTAATTTTCGAGAGTCCTATCGCATCGACGTCACGAGACCTCGGCAATGAACGTCGGCCACTTACGAAAATGCCCGTAGACAATGCAAAAAAGTAGGTATTTTTAAGTATTTTCAAAAACACAAATTGTACGTATTTATTTATTTAGTATTTAGTTTATAACTAAGTGGACTCGGAACTAATATTTTAATAGACATTAAAAATGTTAGTCGGAAGTTATGTTAGTCGAATATGCGCTGCATGTGGCATTAAGGGGGCAAGCTTTCAAAAAATATATAGGCTAGGAGATAGCTGCTGATGTGATTTTCATATAATATTGTTATGTTGGTATTTCAGTTAATATGATTTTTATATAATATTGTTATGTTGGTATTTGTACTTATAATATACATGAAAAAATAAAAGGGAAAGATGATGTGAATTTTATATAATATTGTTATATATTTCAGTAATAATAAATGTCAGTTCTCATCAAGTGCTCGTATCATTCACAACAGTAACTATCGTCTGGTGGAATTCGTGATGGTCTGCCTGCAAGCGGCTGGGGACCTGACTACTTATCGCCGCTCAAAGACGAGTTATTGTTACCAGAAATGACCAATAACTAGGAAGGCTTATTCTAGTATAGTATTAAAGTATGCGCTGTACCTAAGTAACCAGTATAGAAATTGACTCTATTCATCGGGGCGTTTACTAGATATTGCCTCTCAAATACATAATACATCGTTAAGTACGTCAAGTAGTACTTACGTCCACGATGAACTGCAGCGCTCCATAATAATTTGTGACCTTATAACTTTGTAACAACAATTAGATCTTCGCAGAAGTAGTTTTATGAACACAAAACTGCATCTTTGTCGGTTCAGTATTTTTTTTGACCAGCGTGTTGGACTATGGCCAAATGGTAATGAGTAGAGGTGTCAAATTGTGTCAAACTTTAATAATCTGATAAATAAATGTTAAAATATATCAGTTCAAAAAATACGTTATAAAATATAATGGATAAAAAACTGGAGTTCCTGTGACCACAGCATCTAGGTTAGCGCTTGTCAAGGCAAATCAAAAGAGTCCAAACACGACGGGTTTACGATGAGAAGGAGTTCGACCACCTACCAAATCACGATTGCAGCACAGCTTGGTGGACTATGGCCCTAAAACATATCTAAGAACTTTCTCAGAAGCTAAACATATTTTTTTTTAAACCGCATCTAAATCAGCAAAGTAGTTTTCCAGAAAAAGGTAACATAATAAAAAAACACGATAGGAGCGCACACGATAGCACGATAACTTAAAATATATCTAAATCTAAAGAACTTTTTCGCAAGCTATACATATCTAATGCAAAACACCGCATCTCAATGAGCCCAGTACTTTTTCAGAAAAATGGAAACATATTGAAAAATTAAAATCAAAATTGCAGCTCAGCTTAGTGGACTATGGCCCTAAAACATATTCAAGAACCTTGACAGAAGTTATGCATATCTATTGCAAAAAACTGCATACTAATCGATCCAGTAGTTTTCCAGGAAAATGGTAACTAAAAAGTACACAAACAAACAAACAATCGCACAACCTCTTAGGGCAAACACATAATAATATATACCGTCCGTTCCGTCATGGGTAAAAAATAGCTCAAGTGTCGCCGCTTTGATGTGATAATGTGTAGTGTTTAAATATCTCCCATTTAAGTTACGAGTATTTTAATTTACGTATATCACCTCTTAGACCACCTGTGATAATACTAACATAAATCTGAAACATGGAAATTAATAGTAAGGAGATATAATTATAGTTACCAAAAGATAGTTACCACAAATACAGTTATCTCTTAGGCTATAAGTTTTGACATTTGGGTTGGACGAGCCAGTGTAAATTTGTATGAAAAATTCGTATGAGGGATCTTTGGAACCAGATTGTACAAAACCTTTAAGTTGCATTGAAAATATTGTTTAATTAAAGTGTTCCTTGATCTTTAATGATTAATTTGAAATAACTTTTGTTTATATAAGGTCTCAGATTAAATCACAATAGTCGGAACGCGATAACGCCTTTTTTGAGTTTTCCATGAATTTCTCGATAATTTTCTGCAGTTACTATACGATTTTATGACCACTTTTTTTAATTACGTCATACTTCATTTAACTGAGTAGCAAATGGTATTAATTTAGTAATGAAATTTTCATTTTTCCTATCCTAAAACGTCGGAACAGAAAACAATGTTTCAGTACTTCGACCCTTAATGAATTTATTGATTGATCGATTGAAGGAGTAAAAATCATCAAGTTTTTTGAGACTTGTTTTTTCATCACATTAAGCTTAGGTATACAATGATATGTTACTATACTACTGTAATATTTATTATATTGTGAGAGTACGCCCCACCTTCACCCTTTACCTATCCGCTGTCCGCGTCATTTTTCTGATGAGGTTACTGTATTTCTATATCTCATAAGATATTCATCTAAATTGAATGGTGTAAAGGACAATTTTTGTCTAAATTAAATACTTGAGATGAGTAAGATATTTATTGTGTTAAGTAATTAACGATTAAAACTATGTTGGTAAAACACCTTCGCAAGTAAAGCAGTGACCAAATTTGAAAATCATAAAAATGGTTATTGTGAGTCAACCTTAAAAGATGCTATCGCGGACTTTTTTTTAGAACTTTTTGAGAGGAACGTTTCCACCATACATTGTTGTCGTGTAACTTTATCGATTTAGGCAGCGCACGCCACGTAAGCTCTCAGATGAGATCGTTTTTTCCGACTTAACTAACATTATTGCAATTTTCGTAAGGATCTCTAATTTTTTTTGGAAATAAAATATAGCCTATTTTACTTGTTAATAATGTAGCTTTCTATAAGTAATATAATTTTTAAAATCGGTGAGTGGTTTTTGAGATAATCCACCTAGTTTGATAGACATAGATGATATGAGTAGGAACTTTAAACATTTCCTTTGAAACCTCGTAAATCCTAAATTATCATTTAAACAGAAAAATGGTTTGAGGAACCTCGGTGTGATTTTAAAAGACCTATCTAACGATACCCCACTTGCTATAGAGCCTATCGACTATTGATAGGCTATAGAGCCTATCGACTTTTATTTATTAATTGGCTTTTAGTGGACGCCATTTTGTTTTTCTCAAATTCGGCCTCCGTAGTGACACTCACAAGATTAAGATAAATCTAGTGGTGCAAGTATTATCAAAATCGGTTCAGCCGTTTTGTCTGTAGTGCGACACAAAGGAATACACAAAAATGGACTTTTGAAACCTCGTAAATCCTAAATAATCGTTAAAATGAGAAAATGGTCAAGGGAACCTAACTATGATTTTGCAAGACCTATTCATCGATACCCCACTTGGCATAGTCTATCGACTTTAATTTTTAAATTTGTTACATTATGGCTTCTAGAGGCCGCCATTTTGTTTTTTCTCAAATTCGGCTTCCGTTATGACACTCAGAAGATTAAGATAAATCTAGTGGTGCAAGTATTATCAAAATTGGTTCAGCCGTTTTGTCTGTAGTGCGACACAAAGGAATACACTAAAAATGAACCTTTGAAACCTCGTAAATCCTAAATGATCGATAAAATGAGAAAATGATCAAGGGAACCTAACTATGATTTTGCAAGACCTATTCATCGATACCCCACTTACCACACTTGCCACATAGTCTATCGACATAAATTTTTTAATTTGTTACATTATGGTTTCTAGAGGGCGCCATTTTGTTTATTCTCAAATTCGGCTTCCACAGTGATACTGTACTGATATACTCGGCATAAACTGGTGCAAGAATCATCAAAATCGGTCCACGCGTTTAGGCTGTAGCTGTCCTGCAAGGAACAAAAATACATATATAGACTGATGAACACATAACCCTGTGCGTTCGCAGTCGGGTAAAAAAAAATATCATACAGTTTGCCGTGGAAATTAAATGATTGCGCAATGGATAAAAATATTAAATAGGAAGATTAAATAACGTTTTTTTGGAAATGTATAATTGTGACTTGAAACACTTACCTTAAAATAAAACCGGGCAAGTGCGAGTCGGACTCGCGCACGAAGGGTTCCGTACCATTATTAATAAATAATTACCTTTGTTAATGAACCGCGAGACTAACTTTGTTTGTAGAGGTTTATTGTTAATATCAAAAAAACTATGCTAGTTAGAGCATTGGCTATAGTTTTCCTGTAAAATATACGTAAATTCCTATTGACCATAATTATTTCAAATTTTTCGATTGGTAAACTCCGGAGATAAGGGGGGGGAACGGTATTTTTTTAGACATTTTCCCCGATAAATCAAAAACTATCATAACTAAAAACAATTAAAAATCTGTTTTAGAATGTACAAAGTAAACCCTTTCATATGATACCCCACACAGTACAGTTATCTCACTTTTAAATTTCAACCCTCAGATTTTCCCCCCTTTTTAAATAAGAACAAAAATAATTTCCAATTTTTTTTAAATCCAGTGTCTTTGGGCCATTAAACACAACTATTCCAAATTTCATGTCGATAGCTTCGGTATTTACTGAAATAATCGAGTGTGACGGACGGACAGACGGACAGACGGACAGACAGACGGAGAAAGTCTGTCTGTCCGTCTGTCCAGCATATGCAGCATATGCAGCATACGTAGCATAAGGGTTCCATTTTACCATTTTGGTACGGAACCCTAAAAATTGTACAGTGCCAAACTAATAAGACTTTAGATGTTAACCTAAGAATAACAAATTATGTACACGACGAGCGACCGTGACAGCGCTACGATGGGGACAAAGACAGTATAGGAACGCGTTCTCATAGTCGGTCGCCCAACCTTTTTCTATGAAAGGGCCCATCTAGTAGCTACATATATATCGATGCGTAAAACCGACATTACCTGTTGGCAGTGGCCATAAACTTTTAATTTAAACTAATGTAAATCTGTGGCAGTGGCCATGTGATGATGTGTGCGAGAGGGACACCGAGTGTGTATGGCACACAACAGCTGGAGTCAACGAGTCAGCGAAAGAGTGACTCGAATAACGAGTTACAATAAAATACTCGATTAACGAGTTGTAGTAAACAGGTTACAGACTGGAGTCGTGCCCGTCACTATTCATTTGTCTGTCATTTCACATTTGTCAAATCTGTGTGTCAACTGTCAGTTACTTCTTCTTCTTATTTTTTTGTCGGTCATCGGTGTCAGCTCTGTCAGTTACGAACTTTCAACTTACGTCAGAAATTCAGAATACGAAGTGTCAAAGAGAATATAATCACTACGCGAAGTGTCTTGTGCGTGCTAAAAAATACCATCACATCAAAATCAAAATAAAGTTTCATGAAGTGTTTCTTTAAATTCTGGTGAAACAATGTCGACCAGGCAAGCCATACAAGTTGGCACTAAAACTGTAAGACCAGTGCTTTCCTTGACCCAAGCAGATGCTAAATCAAGAGTGCTTAGCCTTTACAAAGCATGGTATCGTCAAATTCCCTACATTGGTTTGTAGCCTGTTATGTCATCAACTATAAAATTCTTATTTTATTTGATTTTGCAAATATTAGCAATAGTACCTACATAGGTCAGTGTATATCTTATGTGTAGGCACATACTGTAGTAGTACATTGAATATTATTTTTTTGCAGTAAAAGATTATGACATCCCGAAATCAGAAGCACAATGCCGAGCAAAACTGAAAGAGAGTTTTCTGAAGAACAAGGACGTTAAAGATATACGTGTCATTGACATTCTGGTTATTAAGGTAATGCTTTGATCTTTAAGTATTGTTATTATAAAAATGGAATTAGGTAGATAAAAAAATCCACCTTGTCTGTGGAGATCAGGGTTGGGCTTTAGTATACTGGACGCGGCGGAGGGGGGAGGGAAGGGGGGTGGAGGGAGGGGGGGAGGGGGTGAACCCTCCCTCCAAGGGAAAAATGTCGAAACTCAATAGTTTTCGTGAAATAATTTTTTAAAGTTTTGAAATTGGTTGGGCTATAGTATAGTGACGGTGACGGAGGAGGGAGGGGAGGGGGGAGGGGGAGGGAGGAGGGGAGGGGATATACCCCCCCTCAAAGTAAGACGTTCCGAATTTTAGTAGTTTCCGAGATATTAATTTTTTAAAATTTTGAGGTTAGGTTTCACTTTTATACCTTTTAATTAATTATACCTACTTCAAACTACCTTACCTTTTGTTTTAGGTAGTGGAAAAGGTTAATTTCTTAAATAGAATGGGCTACGCCAGAAGACTCGCTTCGTCGCCCCTGAATGAAGCTTCGCCTACTCGACCTTCGTTTCGCTGCGGAGGTCGCCGGCTCACTTCGCTCGCCACCTCCCCCCTTCGCTCCACTCGGCCTCGTAGGCTCGCTTCATTCAGGACCTCCTACGCGAGCTTCTGGCTACGCGCTTAAAAAAAACACTCTAGGGGTAGGGCAGACAAGACTGCGTGGAATCGGGGTGTGCCGATTCGGTTTCGTGTATCATATGCTCAAGTACCTAAATATATGTATAATAACCTACCTTTATACCTTTTTAGTTAAATAATTAAACCTATAACCTTTAAACGTTTTTTTTTAACCTTATAACCTCTAAACTGAAATGCGCGTAAAACGATACTCATAGATTTGAATTCTGGCGCCAACGCACGCGTTCCGTTTTACCAATAATCAATATAGACATTGTTTATGGTTTGAATACGATTATTAGCATTTTGTGATACTTTATAAGTTTGGAACGGATTTTATTACGTAAAACGAAACTTTAGTACGCCAACTAAACGTCAATGAGTCTGTAATCTATGGCAAATGTCGTAATAAATAGTGAAAAGTGTTGAAGAATTGCGAATTTTCAAAAAATTATTTCTCGAAAAGTATTAGGATTCGACGTAAAATATTTTAGTGCAAGGCTTACCACATGAAGGTCTTTCTGTAAAAAAAATATGAACGTCCAACTCCGCGTCCAGTATACTAAAGCTGAGCCGAGATCAGTATTGCTGTATAATTTATAGTCCAAAGCTGAGTCTCGGGAATGCTAGTTATTGTTAGTACCACATATTTTGTACTAAGTATATCTATGGTTATAAAACCAAATATATTAATATTACATTTAACATTTATTATAATTACATTTACATACAATATTAGTATTGTTCAGTATTACATATTTGTAGAAGATACCAGACGAAGATATCCTTTCAAGGTTATTTCTGTTTTTAAAATACTTATATTTATTATTTATCTTGTTTCTTATTACAGGGTCAGATGGAACTGAAAGAAACTGTAAATATCTGGAAGCAGAAAGGCCATGTTATGGCATATTTCAAACCAACGGAAGAACCTAAGCCTAAAGACTTTCTATCTAAATTCTTTTCTGGTCATGAATAATTTTTATTTAGCCATAAGTAATAAGTGATACTGTACTGTAGAAATAATGAAATAGAGAATTGATTAAATGCAGCTACAGTATTTCTCTTAGAAGTACTATAAATTTATGTTACATTGAAGTATATGATGCCCAAATCTCTATCTGCAGGGATTTAGTTTTTTTTTAAAATTCCTTGGGAGCTCTTAGAACTTCCCGGGTTCTAGCTCAGCTGTATGGCTTACATCATATATCACATGAATCACAATGTGACTTGAAGTCTGGAATTTAAAGAAGATCCTAGCCCTTGTTAAAACCTGTTTAAAGGAGGACCTGTCGAAATATCTGCAAAATAATACTATAGTTATTATAATTATAATCAACTCAAATCAACAAATGAATAATGCAAGAAACAATATATTATGTAAATTATGACAATATATTGAATTGCTTCAGTTTGTCCTTCCCCAGGATGACCTATTATCTCAGTTGAACAAATGGGCTTTATAAACAGAGCAGACAGACGCACACTTTTGTATTTATACAATTAGTATGTATTGTTCAAAATTGTCCATAAACATCATAATAAAATTCTAGGCATTATAAACATATGACATGTCTAAAAAGTTACCTTCTAATTGGTTAATTATATTATTTTTTTTGCTCACTGTAATGAAATAAAAAAAAACTAGGTAGTAGCTTATATAATGACATAGATTATACACGTCAAATCTTTGAAAATTGAAAAAAAAAACCAAAAAAGCATTTTATCCTATTACTGTGAAAAAAGTGATTATTATACTTCATCTGACATTCTAGAAACAGTAATAAAACAGGATTAATAATATCAAGAGAAGCTTACAATAAAATATGATTATTACATTTTGGTATATATTATGCGTCTAGCTACTCGCGTCACCTCTGTCTCCTTTAGTAACACGTAAAATGTATTACTTACCATTAAAGCGAACACGGGGTGCGAGGCAGCGAGGGGAGTACCTATGGCATATCTGTTATCTCGAAGATATTTTTGACAGGTTATACCTACTTGGGTACCTACTACGGACTACCTATTTACTTATTATTTAAAACTACGTCGCTCGGGATATGAGCCTGCTGCAAGGGGCCACCCACCTTGGTCGCTGGCATACCTAATTCCTATTAGTTCCGGTGAGTGGTGACCTGTGTGCTTCTCTTTTACAACCAAGGCATTAAATGCCCAGTCCAAGTCATTAAAGAGACAGCGTGTCGGCAGCCATATTAAACGTAGACAAGGCTGATGGTGGTATCAAGCGCGGGATATACAAGAGGCGACGGGCGCGGGCGAGGTGCAGGTGCTTCTATCACATTTTACATAAAATGTATGCACGGGACGGGATGCCAGGTATACCTACACAGGCGGCGAGGTGCGGACCTAGTGTATTATCTATGGTGCGGACTGCGGACGCCGCTTTCATACTTCCAAGGCCACACCTCCGCCGCGCCACCGCCGCTACGCCTCTCGTTTATATACCGCGCGTCGAAGACAATCTGTGGTATGGTTACAGGCTTTACCATCACCATAGGCCATTGCAGGGCACCATTCTTGACAGGGATTCGCTCGTGTGAGGGTGCCTTTATAACCTAATCGGCCTCGCCGCTTTCGCTCTTCCCGTCATCGATATATTATATGTAGGTACTAGATGGGCCCTTTCATAGAAAAATGGCGGGCGACCGACTTTGAGAGCGCGTTCCTAACCTGTCATAAGCCTGTCTTTGTCCCCGTCGTAGCGCAGTCACGGTCGCTCATCGTGTAGATAATAAGTTATCATCTAAAGTCTAATTAGTTTGGCACTGTATAATTTTTATTTTAAGGTAAGTGTTTCAATTGACAATTATACCTACATTTAATAAAAAACGTTATTTAATCTTCCTATTTAATATTTCTATCCATTTCGCAATCATTTAATTTCCGCGGCAAACTGTATGATATTTTTTTTTACTAACTGGCCTTACGGCTTTGGGTTCCAGCTCTAGAATAGTCCAGACCAGTACTATGAAAAAAATGCAACCAAGATTAGTTAAAGCATAGTTGGGCAGAACGGACAGTAGGCATTAATACCTTCCGAGACGCAATATTATACTATTATAATAATATGATAAAATTATTTATTGACGTGAGTTTAATGTTAAGTTGGTAATTTTTATTTGGTATGAAAAAGAAATGGTTAATTCAGAATTCAAAATTTTATTAGTTCGTTGAACAAAAGTTGTTCAGTACCTATTATGTACAGCTACCTACTTACACGTGTTTATTACTTAATCGTAGTTTTAAATGCACACTGTGTAAGTGCTTTAGTTATCTCAAAATAACTTTTAATATTTCTTGCATCTCAGTAAACATCTGTGGTGATATGCCATATTGCGTATTGCGATATTGTCACAATTCAACAAGAAATGTGAATAAGGCAAGCGGAGTAACGTTTCATCGGTAAGTAGGAGTAAAAGGGGACGAACAGAAATTCAAGTACCTATTTGCTAAGTTTACATTCTAATACTACTCTAGGCGAAAAATACCTCTAAGATAATTGTAACTAATTAGAATGCGCCCTGAATAACAGTCCGCAAAATTATCTTAAATAAATCAGTAATAATATTTACTATTTACTAATGTTTACTATTTAAGGTTCCCACATCCTGGTCACGAAAAAAGAGAGGTCTGGATAAAGTTTGTCCAAAATGAAAGAAGATAACGTCAAAGTGTGACGGACAGTCATATCGCACCACAAGGGTTGTTTTCTTATCATTTTGGTACGCAACCCTAAAAATGACTTTATTTCTGTAAATTTTTCGACAAAACTTCAGTATCAACAATTAACAAATAATTAAATTTAAAAAACCCACGACGAACTGCAGCGCCCCATTGTGTGGACTTTGACCTTTAAATATATCTAAGAACTTTCTCACAAGCTATATATATGTAATGCAAAAAACCGCATAATAATCGGTCCAATGATTTTCCAGGAAACTGGTAACAAAAATGTGGTAAAAATAACAACATCATACTAACGTTTACCGTTTACCTCAGAGAGTACACTGATGTAGGTAGGTATTCATCAAGCGCATCTGTACTAATAATCTATGACCGAGTCATACGTTTTCAAGATGGCGCATAAGTTGCAAGCAAGTTCCCGTTTTTCAGACTAGATGGCGTTGTTAAACATAAGTCCACATTCTTTGTTCGACAGGGCCCGTCTATATAAATTGAGGTCGTTGCCACAGACATAATATTGGTCGTTGCTTCCCGTACAATATATATATATATATATATGGTATGTTTTACTGACAGCCCAGTAATCAGAATCAACAAAATCCTTACAAAATCAACGAAAATCTTATAAAAACTTAAAACATTTTCTACATTGTAATTTGTATGGCTTATTGTCTTTACATCCTGCATCAAAGATAATGGCTGGACGTGAAGCAGTGAAGGCAGGGTGTAAAATCGGTAGACCAGTTTTGTCTGCTGATTATTGTGAAGCTCATAAACGTGTTATGGGCCTGTACCGGGCCTATTTTCGTTATATTCCTTATTTACGTATGTATAAATTACTTTTAATTAAATTTAGATTTGGCAACGAAGTACCTAAAAATAGGTACTACTTAGGTATACCTAGGTATTTTCTGTAGCGCGTTCATTGAATTATTATTTAATAATTACTCAAAGAGCGCGTTGTGGTTTTTTTGGAGTGGCAAATGTGGCTAAATGAACACTTGAGATGTTGCTCGTTATATTATGTAGGTTTATGTTTAAGAGAGTGAAACCTAACTGGTAACCCAAGGTCGACATTTGGGGCAAATGGAGCATTCAATTCTGTTTTAGACACAGACCATTTAGACGATAAACGCCGTTGGCAGCCACACCGCGGTGAGCCGTGAGGGCATGTATTTTTTCTAACGGTGTCACGCCGTTATTCTCCGTTTAGAGATGGATTACTGTACTTTAGACACAAAAGTAAACGATAATGTAGTAGTTACATATTACGTATGTAGGGTAGTACTTACATAGGAGCCTCCCCATACCTTGGAGAGCACGTAAAGCCTTGCGCCTTGATCTTGCGCAATCTCTTTCCGGTTGTGTCGGATTTTCCGTCCCATCGGGCTATGAGAGTAAAGGAACAGAGAGTGTACTGATTGTGATTATGATTATCTCCAGACAGATTAGCCATCTGGCTAATCTGTCTGGAGATAGGCCGCCGTGGCCGAAATTCGATCGGGAGGACTAAAATCTGGCATTTCTCACAGTTAAAGCTATGGATATCCCCAAAACTCCACTAGATTGCAAAATGAAGCTGAGGGAGTATTTCTATCGAAATGCATGCGTTACTGATTTACGCGTTATTGATATACTGGTTATAAAGGTAAAGTATCTACTTATGTATAATTCAGTTTCTATATTAAAATTAACTAGGTACCTTACCTAGTACTACGTTGCTTTCTACTTTTCTTAATGGCCTAGTAGTAGTAGGTAGCTAGTTATGTATCGGTATCTCGGTATTTATAACTACCTAAACCTAATTACTCAACTACCTACTTACCTATAACATTCGACACTCGACACAAATCGGCAAAACTAGATTCGGAAAGAGCTCAGATGTAGACTGTAGAAACTAGAAATCGATCTAGTACCTAGAGGAATTTATTATGAGCAGAACTACCTACAACCTTCATAAAATCCTTTGAGTAAGATTCGGTATTTTAGATTTATTTTTAGCTACAGTCATTCAGATATTTTTTCTTTCATTAGGGCTTTATGAATCTGAAGGAGATCACGCACCAGTGGCAACAGAAGGGTCACCTCATGGCTCACTGGCATCCCACTCTGGAACCGAAACGATGCGATTTCATAGGCAAGTTTTTAGCCAACGAGGATTAGTAACATTTCGTTTTAAAATTTTTGCATAAATCTAAATTATCAATAGAAATGTACTGCTTATCTAGTTTTTAACAATTCAGAATGGAGAGGAGCATAATAATTAAAATTATTATGTAGTACCAATTCTACCAATCTATGAACTATCTTAAATAAATTGCTTGCAAATATTTACCAAGAGAACTATTTTTATTAATTAGGCCACTTTTGATCCTACTAATTCTATCTGCCTAGAAAAGGTTCCTATTCGAGAGTGAATAAGTTTAGGTAAGTAGGTACTTAGAGAAAGGATAGATATGATGAAATAAATACTTAGCTAAAAATAATCAGATTTATTCAATCACGTATAATCCACAACACATGCCTTACAAAGACGATTAAGTATCTATTCCGTAATACTATTGCAAAACCAATCTAGGAACTTAAACATAAAACGTTAAAAAAATTCTAACGGAAAAGTTTTTCCGGGAAAACTACTATTAACATAATTTAGGTCGCATTTGCAAAAGCCATAATCTTATCATGAAAATTAATTACAATTTAAACATGTTGATTTACAATATCTTGATGTCGGCACTTCATCATCATCATCATCCACCGACAGACGTCCACTGCTGGACATAGTTAGGTATCTTGCAAGCATTTCCACACGCCGCGGTCGGCACTTAGTCACAGTATTGGTGTGACTTAGTTCACCGTTTTCATGAAGACCTAACAGAGGATGCGAAACTCATAAGTACAATACAGCCTAGAAACTGATTTAAGTAGGTAGGCTTGCTTAGTTAAATTTAGTGATTCTTTCACTTATTGGGCTTTCGGGGTTGACAGGAAAAGGGCAGGTATAGAAGCTTAACTTTAACAATTGATTTAATTCTTTAACGGTATTGTAACAGTCGACCTGAATCTGTAATTCAAAATACTACCTACCTGTTGGTCAGTAGTTTCAGCTACTTACCAAAATTTTGTACGATATCAACGATTGTGTCTGTTATAACATAATTTCGCAACGGTTTAGACGAGGCGCTAATGACGTAGTTGTTGCAAACAAAATACCCGTTTAATTCAGTGTTTGTTTGTAACACAAATTCCCATTGGTCAGATTAGCCAATCGACCAATGGGAATTTTTGTTACCGTTAGTCAGATTGATAAGACATTTGGTAATTCATCAGGATTTCATAGAAAAAATTACAATCACAATAAAAATTGTTCTAAAATTTTATTACCTACTCTTTTTCTTTTAATTATTTCCTTTTGTAAATAATGAATTTCTCTACAATATCGCGACGAACCTTCCTGCCTTTTTTATTTACAACTCTGCTAAAATACATAGTTTACCTTTCACAACCATAAAACTACTAAGTAGTATTTTATGTTAACCAATAGGCAAATTAACATACCATAAATGGGTAATATTTGGTGTATGTACCTACCTAATGGGTATGATTTCCACTAACGCCCATATATATAAGCCCATTAACGTCCCACTGCTGGGCACAGGCCTCTACTCTCATAGGAGAGAGGGAATTAGAGCTTAGACCCACCATGCTGCTCCAATGCGGGTTGGCGAGCTTTAACGACTATTACCATTGTTAGTGATAATAACCGGGACCGACGGCTTAACGTGCTCTCCGAGGTACAGGGATGACTCACCGCCAACTTCCTAACTCCGGGCTAGTAATGAGAATTTCTAGTCAGAATAACCCAATACTTAATAATTATGGCCCGACCCGGGACTCGAACCCGGGACCTCGTCGGCCGCAGTCGAACATGCTAACCACTAGACCAACGAGGCATTTTAAGAGGTAGGGTATGACTTACCTAATCATAATTGTTTATACAAGCTTTTAGTATTATTATTTTAAACCCAGTAACTTTTTATTCATCTTAAAAAACCGTACAGATAGATAATTAATATAGGTACCCTATATTTACTAGATATAACATTTGTACTTAATAAAAAAATAAAGGATATTTCGGTAGACAAAAAAATATAAAGCAATGGCGGTTGCGGCGCGTTAACCTGCGCGTGCGCTTCCTTTAATCTCCGTTCACTCAAGCGAAATTCGAATATAATATAGGTTAGGTAAGTACTACATTTAACGAATATAATAATTAATTTTAATTAATGGATAGTAGACCGATGCATACTGATTTGCTTTTGTTACACGTTACTATAAGTTAGTTCTTGACTCCGATCTCACTTGGTGCTAAGTGATAATGCAGATAGATGGTAGCGGGCTAACCTGAAAGGGGTATGGCGTCCTTACACGGCATCGTACCGGAACGCTAAATTGCTTGGCGGCACGTCTAGGCCGGTAGAGTGTTAGTAGTTGATATTGTACTGAGGTAAATAAATCATTTTAAATCTGACGGCGCATATGTAAATGGTAACCAAGATAACCTATAAAATCGATATAGTTATAAACTAATAATATTTTGGACAATTATTCATCCAATTATAACTATAACTAAGTACTTAAGAATATTCGTATATAAACAATAATATATGGCGCATCGCCAGCATGGAGACAAAAGTCATCAACTACCTAAGTATTATTATCTCATTAGTCATTACATCTAGTGAGGTCTTTCATCGCGTTTGAGGTACATTACAGCAGCATCTTCACAAATTCTGAAACAAAAATTTTACAATAATACCAAGACCTTATAAATTTACTTTTAATTATCCCAATTACCTAAGAAAGTTTACTTTCTTAGGTAATTGGGATAATTAAAAGTTCAACTGATTAGCTCTTTTTATTTAGTCAAAACTCAAAACATCAGTAAGACGTTCCTAACCGTATGAGTCAAATAGATCAAAAAATAACGACTTGGTCCCATCTGCCCCGCTGGCTCTGCCCCGCTAGCGGGGCAGTTGGGAAAAAAACCATCTGCACAATTACTGTGATTTACAAAATAGGGTTTCTACCCTACTTTGTAAAACAGGCATCCTAAGTAATAATTATAGGTTGTAATTTCAATTATTTCAGAACTAGCGTATGCCCGCGACTTCGTCTGCGTGGTTTGAGGTTTTTTGGTTCCCGCGGGAACTCCTTAATTTTCCGGGATAAAAATAATGGAATAGCCTATGTGCTATTCCAGACTAAAATCTATCTCTGTGCCAAATTTCAGCCAGATCCGTTCAGCCGTTGGGGCGTGATTGAGTAACAAACATCCATACATCCATCCATCCAAACTTTCGCATTTATAATATTAATTTGATGATTTAGTCCTTAATTTATTATGTCTGTGCGGGCCAATATAGCGAAAGTGTTGGTCAACCAGGTCATTGCAATCTTTAAGCTGTAGCAATCAGTTTAATGAAAAGAAGCCCCAGGTTCTTTTCTTCCTTCATGTACTTTTTACCTACCAGCATCACTAGCTGGTAAGTCAGTCTTACCTTCATAGTCAATCCGGCCGTCGCGGTCGATATCGCCGAGGGCCAGCACCTGGTTGAGTTGCGCGTCCGTCACCGGCTCGCCTATCATCTCGAGCGCCGTGCGGAGCTCGTCTCGCGTTATGTAGCCGTTGTCGTCACGGTCGAAAACTCTGCGCAAATACACAAATAGTAAGCTGGCCATTGACGGCAAGTCATTTAATTTACGTCTTATTTTATTTATTGGGGACGGTTAACAATAATTACACATTAAGTATTGTATCAAATTAACTAACCAAAAATAAAATATTAACAAATGTGTAATCCACCACACCCCATCCACGGGTTAACCATTTAAAATTTAAGTTGGGTGAAATAAAATAAAATAAATTTAATAATGAAGGCGACACAAAAGTCGCGATATATAAAGCCAAAGTTTGAACGTGAGTGAAATCTGTAAGCCGAATGACGCGATGCCAGCTCACGATAATTCCGTGCTCACCATAATCCACAGCCATAAATTATTTGGCGTCATGACATATTATGACATGATAAACACGTGAGCGTCCAATACCTACCGGCATATGTATTAAAATTCTACAAGAATTAATACTGGACACAGACTCCTTTCCAAGAGCGCGCCGCTACGCTCGGCTTTCCACTTTCATCGTCCACCCACTTCCCGCCAACTTCTGAAGGTCAAAACTGTAGGGTTGTAACGGAACCTCGCCTCCGCCCTCCGCCTCCGTAAGTCGGAACTTCCGGAAGAAATCGTACCTCCGCTTCCGCATCTGCCTCCTTAGTTTTTTTGCGAAGTTGTAACGGAGGTTTTTTTACGTTGACTTACAATGCGCGAGGTAGAAATCGAGGCAGGTGACGTCAGTTACATCATTACAACTAGCAAAAAGGCAACTGTCCTTAGTAGAATCATCCTCAAACAAAAATCTCAAATGTGGGATTCATGGCATCCTAAAGCACAGGAAATGGACGATGTGATAGGAGAAATCCACCTCCGCCTCCGCCTCCGTTAACCTCCGCATCCGCTAAGAACGCCTCCGTTACAACCCTAGTCGAAAGTCCAGCGGTCTAAAGGTCGTCCCTTGTGTCCGCGTCGTCGCCGCGTTTACCGTAATAGCTGAGGCCTTTCCTACGTCAGCGACTAACGCGACAATGCGACTGGATACGACAGTACCTACTTACTTAAAAGCCGCGAGCAAATCTCTCGTGATTTCCTCTTCTGTATCCCCTCCACTCGTACTAACATCCAATCCTTGCAGTGCCTGAATCTTCGTCACCCACTGCATAAACTCATTCTCATCAATAATTACACTGCCTGCAACAAAAAAGGTAAGGTTTAATGACTTTATTAAATTAATTTACCTTATTAGCTGGTAGGTACCTACCTACCACAAAGATACCTATGGCATGTTACTGACGCGGAGGACGTGTACCTACTAAAGAAAGCCGCTCTGAGAAATTAACATGGCAGGGGCTATAAAGTCAGTATAACACGTAAGTAAGTAGTAACACAAGTTGTTTCTTGCCAGTTGCCGGCTGTTCTCAGTAGATTCCGAACCGGTGGTAGAGTCAAAACATGGCGGAACATAAAAGACAATATGTAGATATGTCCTACATGTACTTACTTAAATAAATAAATCGAGTATTGATTATACAGTATCGAATAATGATTAGATATATCACCCGCATCAGGCGAGTCATAATAATCTTCGGCCCTCTAATGCGGCAGTCAAAATAAGGGGGGTCGTTAAATGTTAATTAAACGCGATAAAAGGGAACTCATTACAGTCGTGAGTTGGCACTTGGCAGGTCTGTCGAGCGCTTTTAGTTAACTACGTTTGCAGTTAATCATTAACTATCCATGGTACAGCGTTTGTCATGATTTATGAGTTAGTACCTATATATAGGTAGGTACTAACTCAAAAAGCACTATAGTGACCTAGGTCATACCGTATGACCTAGGTCACTATAGTGCTTTTTGATTTTATCACACACAGAACTTGGCCCCTTTTGGTCACAGAAGGGCTGGCTCATTTTTTGCGCAAAGGATCAGCCTGGCTGTCCAACGCGGAAATGCAGCCAGCATTCTTGCCACCATTCCACGTGGGCATGATTTATATAGCAATTATGGTTAGGCTAGCTAGCTTTAAGTTCTATTGTATTGTTTTCAATAAATGATTAATCATAATAAAAATATCTGCAGTAATTACTCAATCGCGTACATCAAATTATTCACATTTGATGTTTTTAGGGTTCTGTACCTCAAAAGGAAAAAACGGAACCCTTATAGGATCACTTTGTTGTCCGTCCGTCTGTGTGTCAAGACCCTTTTTCTCAGGAACGCATGGAGGTATCAAGCTGAAATTCATATGAAATACTCAGGTCTACTGTCCCTTGGAACTGTGAAAAAATCAAACTTCTAAGCCAACGCAATCAAAAGATACAGCCGTTTATGCTGCAAATTTTCGACACTCGCAAGGAGCGCAAGGGAATCAAAACCTACAGGGTACTCCCCGTGAACTCAGAATCTTGAAATTTGGTACGAAGCAACGTCTTATAGCCCAAATGTAGGAAAAAGTGCAAAAACAATACATTTTAGTTACAATATCATATAATAAAAATATTTTTATTCAAAGACACTCGCAAGGGAATCAAAACCTACAGCTGGTACTTGCCGTGACTGTCTGTGAACTCAGAATCTTGAAATTTGGTACGAAGCAACGTATTGTACAGATAAAGGAAAAATTGCGAAAAGCATACATTTTTAGTTACATCATATAATAAAAATATTTTTAATAATTTTAAACTTACTATACCCCTTTCCGCATGAACGCGTAGAGGTATTAAATTGAAATTAAAATAGATAAGTGGAATAAAAATACCATAACTTTTACTCATATACAGGTTTGTACGGAACCCTCGGTGCGCGAGTCCGACGCGCACTTGGCCGGTATTTTTTTTAAATCCCGAGGAAACTCAAATTTTCCAGGCTACAAAGACACATTTTCCTATCTAAATACCTAACAATATTAGTAGTAGGTAAATATCCTATGGGTCTTCAAAAGATAAATCTAGTTTAAAACCGGCTTCCTACTTTAGCAGGCACTCTAAGCAATCAGATATTATCGTGGATTAGCATATTGTGATGGTAGATATAGAGTCGGGTGGAGGTTTCTATGGTGATTACATTGGGTGCCAACCACATAGGGGTGCCAGCTCAGATACCATACATACTTATAACATAAATAGAATTTAAAAAAATCTGACGTCTTATACCCCAAAATATGATTGTTCTGCATAACCCGACTCCTCTTGCACTCCACTTTTATGGACTAGGCATCCTAAAAGGCTTTTATTTCATACAGCACTGTTCACGAAGAGAGCTGAATCAAATGCGTTGGCTTTTAAATAAGTGAAAACTAATATTTTTTATGCACATTAGCTTAATTTTTAGGGTTCCGTACCTCAAAAAGAAAAAACGGAACCCTTATAGGATCACTTCGTTGTCCGTCCGTCTGTGTGTCAAGACCCTTTTTCTCAAGAACGCATGGAGGTATCAAGCTGAAATTCATATCAAATACTCAAGTATACTGTCCCTTGGAGCTGTGAAAAAATCAAAATTCTAAGCCAACACAATCAAAAGATACAGCCGTTTATGCTGAAAATTTTAAACTTACTACCTCTTTCCGCATGAACGCGTAGATGTATTAAATTGAAAGTGGAATAATAAAAATACTATAACTTTTACTTATATACCTACAGGTTTGTACGGAACCCTCGGTGCGCGAGTCCGACTCGGTTTTTATTAGATAATTTTGATAAGCAGCATACTATTTTGATAAGCAGAGCGACATACGAGAAAATTTGAGACCCAAACTTAATTCTAACACAGATTTATAAATTCACATACGTTAGGTAAGTACAAAGTGTTCAGAGTGAAAGCATTAAGAGTCTACTAGGGACTTTCGTAGTACCTAGGTAGTAACCTACCTACACTGTGAAGAATTTGCAATTGCAGTGGAGAGAAGTTCTAGGTATCGTCGATATTGCTGTTGAAAAAAGCATTACACGGTTATGCTCTGGCCAGGTTAGGTATCAGTTGCAAAAAACGCAATGATATCGTTCACTATGACTCTACGATCTACCTACTGCTTAAAGCTCGTTTTATCAAGATGATAGCAGTACCTACCGACCCAATAATAAAATACCTACGTACCTACTTACTTAAGCACTAGATAGATTAATTATTTATTGACACACATAACATAGAACTAAATTATAAACAAAAACAGAAAACAACGCGAGCGCAAGGTTGGTTCCTATGACGAATCCTAAAAAATTTGGAACAATGTAACCAGATAGTTACAGTTTATTCCTGTCAACAGGTGCTTTTTCCTTTTTCTACGTCACAGTTTTTACAAGACAATGTAACGACTTTTTCATGTTTCTCTCATAAATCATTTGTATTCACACAATAAAGTTTGAAAATTGTTTGAACTTCCATAATTCTTTTTCTCGGAATAATTTACCACTAATAACATTGCGTCGTTTATGGCTTAAAATATCATTAGGTATATTATATTATGTAATACCATGGGAACTTTTAATAATTCCATGGGAACTCTTTGAAAATCAAAGAGATCCCACGTAACCGGGATAGGAAGTAACCTAGATGTCGTTCTCCGGGTCCTCAAGTAGCCTAACCGATAGACGTCTGTTAATGTTTTAGGGTCTTACATAAGCTACGGTCTTGCGCCGCCTGTACCCAGCGACTACATGCGACTCGCTTTATGTCGTCCGTCCACCTTGGTCCACCTGGACTGCCAATGCTATGCATTTCCAGTGCGGAGTCGCACCACCAGCACCTTGGGACCCAAACGCCCATCGGTACTCCAAACTATGTGCCCCGCCCATTGCCACTTCAACTTCGGAACTCGTCGAGCTATATCGATGACGGTTCTCCTACGGATCTCTTCATTTCTGATTTGATCACATCACAGACCATAGGCCATAGGTTTACTACTCGGTGGATCACATATTGGTACTCCCAGCATCCTCTATGCATAGCCCTCTCCATCGTCCGCTAGGTGACCCTCCCCCATACTCTTGCTAAAATCCCGTCGACCCAAGAACCTGCTCAAAGATTCTTGAGTTGACCCGATACTCCGTTGCGGCGTGATTGAAGGACAAAACAACAAACAAAAACTCTTTCGCATTTACAATGAACTTCAAATCAAGGTAAGTTGAACTTTAGGATTGATTTGGTAAGGACAGCTTCATATTTTTATACTGGATTTTAATGCTATGCTTGAATGATAGATTCCCACTATTTATTGAATCTGACTATCTACCTACTTGCTTACCAAGGGCCGACACGTACCTACGTCATAGAACAATAATGACATTAGTGTACCTAATGTTCAAAAGCAACGCTGGGGAAAGGGGGTGTAAGGAGCGAGGCCACCGGAAGTCGACGGCTCGCACCTGCACGCCATTAGAATAACGCCTCGAATACATTTTCTCCGTTTAATCAGCGCTGCTTTTAAAAATAGCTCGCATGATAAATCTGTCTTTTCGTCATTCTTCGTGCCAACAATAATAAGTATTCAACGAAAATGTTCCTAATTTTAGCAGACATCAACATAGTAGGGCGCCACCGTTCAATTAGCAACGCGGAATTTTTGGCGATGATTTAATAAGTTTCTACCTACTTCAAAAAGTGGGTTATTACCAAATAATAATAAGGGAGTAAGTATTATTAAATTAAAGACTAAATTCAGGTTAACACGAGTTCAGCTGGCTTACGCTTTATCTGGCTCATGCCTCATAAGTCATAACATAATACTTATTAATAACTATGTATCTATTCAGGTATTTATTTTTAAGAATATTAGGTAGGTATACTATGTTAACCATGACTCTTTACCTTGCTACTTGTTCAGTTAAAAACATTAGATGTACCATAAGGTACCTACTAAGGAATCATACCACAGAATAAGTAATAGTACCTACATGGTAGGTAATACTTAGGTATAGCTTATGTTCTTACAACATTATCGGTAATTTTTCTTAATAACTTTCAACTGCAGACAAATAACTGTCTTATTCAGAGAATTGTTAAAACTTAAAATGACCTAATTTTATTGAACGTGAATAAAAATCTACCTACCTAGTAGGTACCTACGCGGCACCGTGTTCGTTTTTGGCAAAAATTCAAATCAAAGTGCTAAGTGGGCGATGCTTGACTAAAAGTACACCTGCAAGGACATACATGTATATTTATTTAAAGCTCATGACATTTTGGCTTGTGATTTATTGGCGTTAAATTGTACGCAATATACCTAGGTACGTGATCTGTGTATTAAGTATGTTTGTTCGAGTTTTTGAGTAATTTCGGGTTTATAAAACTCCTTTGCGAGTTTTAAATTGCTAAGTAGGTACTTACGAGTACTTGACGCAATATACGAAAATTAAAGGTGTGAAGTTAATAATTATCTGTTTATACTTTATGTCAAGTTATATATGTCACCGTAAGATTGCAAAAACCGTTAGATTGTAATCCAACTAGCGATATTGTAAACTTTCGACAGATTACAATTTAACGCATTATTTTTCGATAGATTGTAATCTGTTAGATATATAAACCCGATACTACGATAACTACCTGGTCATTTATGTCGAACCCTAACCTAACCTACAAGAAAGAGACAAGAAAACGTAAATACAATGAATATTTCAAAAATTGACACTCGGACCATTGAACGGTTCACAATCCGTCGACAGTTTACAATATCGCTAGTGGGATTACAATCTAACGGTTTTTGCAATCTTACGGTGACATATACCTATAACTTATGATATCCTACCCCTATGTGATCGGTCTCTACGCGACAATATACAGTACCTGCCAAACAAAGCCTGAGACAATTTAGAAAATTGATTCATCACTGCTCTAGGAAATCGTAATTAACGATAAAGAAGGTGAGGCACTTACCAGTTTTACTGGCGTCTTTGATAAGGTCTGCTATAAGGTCATCGCTGACCTCAATGCCAAGGTTTCGCAGCATGAACTGCAACTCCGCCGGAGTTATGTGTCCGTCGCTATCCCGGTCCAACAGACCGAATGCTGTCCGGAGATCTACAAGTAAGGAAAAAGGTAAATTATTTAAAGGTTTTAAATAATGACTAGCGGATGCTCACGACTTCGTTCGCTTGGTATAAGTTTGTTTTCCCACAGGCACTCCTTAATTTTCCGGGATAAAGTCCTACTACTACTACAACTACCCGTGCATAATACCCGTTGCTCTCTGGCGTGATTGAAGGACCAACTCTCTATTTCACCCCTTTGGAGGTAGAATTTTTAAAAACTAAAATACAAATTTCTTTGTTTTTTAAAGGGTAGCTCCCATACCAAATTTCATGGCTATAACTTGAGAAATGAAGGACTTTCATACAAACTTGCAACCCCTATTTTACCCCTCCGGGGGTGAAATTTTGAACAACTGTGACATACGTACTCAACGACCTCAATTTACATAGACGGGCCCTGTCGAACAAAGAATGTGGACTTATGTTTAACAACGCCATCTAGTCTGAAAAGCGGGAACTTGCTTGCACATATGCGCCATCTTGAAAACGTATGACTCGGTCATAGATTAGTACAGATGCGCTTGTCGAAAATCAAGACACGCGGAAGCGTGTCCAGCCAAAGTCCAAAAAAGAAAGAACTGGCAGCACCGTGTGTAATATTACACGAACCATTTGGAGCCACTTTTGACCCCCTCATAACTCAAAAACTATTACACTTAAACATGTCAAATTTGGCTCATATATTGAGACCCGCGAGATACGTATGTGCTCCAAATTTCATAAGCACACCTCAAATGGTTATTTAGATATAAACGTCCAAAAATCGTCATTTTTATGATCTACCTACGGATAGATCAAAACTCTGACATGGGGCATACTACCATCGCTTAAAGCCGTATTGTTTTAATATTGTTGACGTTCATGTTGTAGTGTTATAATCATTATTTTAAGGACGTCAAAGTACGTGACATTCAACCGTTACTTTGAAATAATACTGCTTTAAGCGGTGGTAGTAACTCCCTCGTCCACTTCCTGCGGCAACTTGCATTACATTCTACGCATAGTGCATGCACAACTAAATAAAACAAGAGTTGTTAAGTAAAAAAAAAACTCCTATTACATAAATCATACTGCAGGTCTTTGTTTAAATTCGTTATTTTGTGTTGTTAACTATTGAAAATGACACATAATTATTATTTTAATGTAAATAATAATGAATAATAATATAGTTGCATTAAAACCTTACCTTCGTATTCACGCATTTTGTGCAACGAAACGTCATTGACAGAAAAGAAGAAGAAACGTATTTGAAGTCGTCAGTTCAAGTTGTCAGTCATTGTGATTTTTAATCATTGTTTATAGTGGTTTTAGTGATATCGACTGTTTACCGTGCTTGTTTTCAATGTTTCACTAAAAACTTTTGCTATACTTACTATAATATGGATTCGATCTCGCCGACTTCGCGCTATATTCCATGGATGACCATTGTTTGCAATTTGGGTACGTTACGTTGAGGTGCATAAATTGTCACCTGAGTGTAAACAGGATGCTAAGACCTGTTGTTACCATGGGTGGGCTCACCATCGAAATGATATTGTTGCACCGGCAGCTTTCTTGATAATGTAACGACAGTGATTACCTATTTAATATGAAGATGAATAAATCAATGAACTAATAGAAAAGTCCTATTACAGTGTAAAGGATTATTTGAATGATAGCAAGGCATGGGTATGAATTGTTACAGCGGCTGATTATGTAACTGTTATATTGTATATATAATTTCAAATATTTGTGAGATGGTGATAATAAAACAAACACAGTTGAGTTTGTTGCGGGCTCTTCTTAGACCAGGGCACGTTTGGAACCCTCGTAGCTTTAGTTTTAAGATACCGTAGTTAGTTATCACCATCACGTCTTATGCTCTGTAAGCATGACGTTCAGAAGGTGTACTTTGTAGGTACCTATTTTGAATAAATATGTTTTGAGTTTGAGATTGTGTTCAATAATTTCTGTACAAAAAGAAATGATATCCCATCAAAAACATAAATGTAAAATGAGAGCCAAAATCCAAAATTGTGATATGTATATAATATATGCATTGGTTGTTGACTTCAGCGACAAAAGAAGTGAGATCTAAATGGGTGCCAAAGTTCAATGGTCAGTCCTGCAATTTATTTATAACAACATAAAATATTTTATAACAACTTAAAATATCATTTCTTCTTATAACTTAGGATAATATGTTGAAGACTAAGGCTTTGGCTTGGCTAGTTTTCATATACGAATTATAGCCTTCGCAAGTTGTAAAGCTGTAAGTTCTTATTTTATTCTTCCGAAAATTTGGCTTGCTAGTAGAAACTGTACTTTTAGGTACCTACTTAATAATAATTCGTATATGGAAACTAGCCAAGCCAAAGCCTTAGTCTTCAACATATTATCCTAAGTTATAAGAAGAAATGATATTTTAAGTTGTTATAAAATATTTTATGTTGTTATAAATAAATTGCAGGACTGACCATTGAACTTTGGCACCCATTTAGATCTCACTTCTTTTGTCGCTGAAGTCAACAACCAATGCATATATTATATACATATCACAATTTTGGATTTTGGCTCTCATTTTACATTTATGTTTTTGATGGGATAATACCTACATGAGTGTACTCTCTGAGGTAAACGATAAATGTTAGTATGACGTTGTTATTTTTACCACTTTTTTGTTACCAGTTTCCTGGAAAACCATTGAACCGATTATTATGCGGTTTTTTGCATTAGATATATGTAGCTTGTGAGAAGGTTCTTAGATATATTTAAAGGTCAAAGTCCACACAATGGGGCGCTGCAGTTCGCCGTGGGTTTTTTAAATTTAATTATTTGTTAATTGTTGATACTGAAGTTTTGTCGAAAAATTGACAGAAATAAAGTCATTTTTAGGGTTGCGTACCAAAATGATAAGAAAACAACCCTTGTGGTGCCACATGACTGTCCGTCACACTTAGCATAATTCGGTAATTACTAATGCAAAAAACTTGAAATTTAAAATAATAACAGCTAAAACAGTTTAAAATAATCCTCGCCAAACCTTATTGCAAATAAAGAATTCAAAAATAATTATTTGTACTATTATAATAAAAAGGGGTTGGAATGGGAGAGGTGAAAGAGTACTAATGGATCGAGTCACAGAAAAATACTTCATTTGAAATTATTTTATTTTATACATTTCTAAGTATGCTACTTGCCATCAAAAGAAATATTAAAAGTTATTTTGAGATAAATCACTTACACAGTGTGCATTTAAAAATACGATTAAGTAATAAACACTTGTAAGTAGGTAGCTGTACATAATAGGTACTGAACAACTTTTGTTCAACGAAATAATAAAATTCTGAATTTTGAATTAACTATTTATTTTTCATCAAATATCAATCAATCAAATCAAAAATAATAATAAATAATATATAAATATTATAAATGCGAAAGTTTGGATGGATGGATGTATGGATGTTTGTTACTCAATCACGCCCCAAAGGCTGAACGGATCGGGCTGAAATTTGGCACAGAGATAGATTATAGTCTGGAATAGCAAATAGGCTACTTTTTATCCCGGAAAATTAAGGAGTTCCCGCGGGAATCAAAAATCCTCAAACCACGCAGACGAAGTCGCGGGCATTCGCTAGTACAAAATAAAAATTATCAACTTTAATAAATAAAAACCCTTTATTTATTGGAAGTTGGTTAAACATTAAACTCACGTCAATAACTAATTTTATCATATTATTACAATAGCATATTATTGCGTCTCGGAAGGTATTAATGTCTACTGTCCGTTCTGCCCATCTATGCATTAACTAATCTTGGTTGCATTTTTTTATCGTACTGGACTGGACTATTCTAGGGCTGGAACCCAAAGCCGTAAGGCCAGTTAGTAAAAAAAAAAAATATCATACAGTTTGCCGCGGAAATTAAATGATTGCGAAATGGATAAAAATATTAAATAGGAAGACTAAATAACGTTTTCTTGGAAATGTATAATTGTGAATTGAAACACTTACCTTAAAATAAAAACCGGCCAAGTGCGAGTCGGACTCGCGCACCGAGGGTTCCGTACTCAAGAAGTAGGTATAATTACCTTTGTTAATGAACCGCAAAACTAACTTTGTTTGTAGAGGTTTACTGTTAATATCAAAAAATTACGTTTGTTGTATGGGAGCCCCCCCTTTAATATTTACTTTATTGATATTTAGTTATTTATTTTGAAAGGTAATATACAAGTTAATATTCTGTGAAAATTTGAACCGTCTACCTGTTACCGTTTTTAATATTGAGCAAAAAAATACGAAAAAAACACGTTTATTGTATGGGGACCCCCCTTAATATATATATATTTTTTTAATTTTTAGTATTTGTTGTTATAGCGGCAACGGAAATACATCATTTGTGAAAATTTCAGCTTTCTAGCTATCACGGTCTATGAGATACAGCCTGGAGACAGACAGACAGACAGACAGACAGACAGACAGACAGACAGACAGACAGACAGACAGACAGACAGACAGACAGACAGCGGAGTCTTAGTAATAGGGTCCCGTTTTTACCCTTTGGGTACGGAACCCTAAAAATAATACAGTGCCAAACTATAAATAAGACTTTAGATGTTAACTTAATAACAAATTATCTACACGATGAGCGACCGTGATCGCGCTACGACGGGGACAAAGACAGGCTTATGAAAGGTTATAGGAGCGCGCTCTCATAGTTGGTCGCCCGCCATTTTTCTATGAAAGGGCCCATCTAGTACTTACATTTATATCGATGTACGTACTACTTTAATTTTTACCGAAAGCCAAAATACCAAGTTTTGTTGAAATAACTTGTAAAATATCTTGAGTAATAAAGGCCTTTTCGTACCACTTGCTCAAAAAAGTGACATTCTATGCCACAAAAAGCGAACATAACAATAGTAATTTTTAATCTGTTAAAAACAGGGAAAGAAAATTGTACTAAATTTCATTCATCCTCTAGGGGGAGAATGTGATTTAAATTTGGAATAGGTACTCACCGAAATTTATACTGAACTATGTACATCTGTGTTTACACCATTGAGTTTGTATATAAAGCATTAAACATCTTTTTGAAAAAGGAATACGCATTTATTATGCAGTTATGATTATTATATAAAATTACCTACGAAAACCGACGAGGTCGTATGATCTTGATGCCTTTGCTTTTCCGACAAATTCCCTCGCTTCGCTCGTGATTTAATTTTTTAACACCCTCGCTACGCTCGGGAGTAAACCTCGTGTCCTTCGTTACGCTCGCGATTTAAATCGTCACCCACGACAGAAGACACTGCTTTATCCCCTTGGTTAATAATCTACTAATATAATTTGTGACATTTCTGCGTATCGCATTCGTTCCCGAGTTCATTCAATAACCCGTTAGAAATTGTCAAGTGCGGTGCCGGTTTTGGCGGGCACATTTCTTATGTGAAGTGGTTGTGGATTTTACATCATAGCATAAACGCAAGTAACTTTATGGTACTGTAGGTTATAAATACACCATTTTTGAGTATTTTAATTATAGTTTCAGAATTCAGATGTTTATAAATCAAAACTTCAGATGATGGGCAAAGTTACCCTAAACTTTCCAAACCTGTACATGCCACAAAAAGTACTCAGGGCTGTCATACTTAGATATTTTGTGACCGTAATACCTCAGAAACAAAACTCCAAATAATTCGGTTATTTCAAAAACACGTTGTGTGATTGAAAATTTAAAAGTAAATACTTATGTTAGTCAATACCATGGATTGGCGAAGTTTGTGACATTGTTTGTATAATTACCACTGATCCGATTCTGAATATACTAAGTAGGTATACTATTCCTACTGATAAAAAACTATACTATTCCCGATGCAAATAAGCTATATTTTATTATCATAGAGTGCCACTTTTCTACTGTTATTTTTTTTAACTTTAATTTTAGACAGACAAACACAAGTCCAGAATATTCGCCAAGAATATCAAGACGTTGAACAGCCTATAAAAATTAGATATACATATATAATTAAATCTTTTCCCTCTTAGGCTTCCAACCTTTACTCCTAAACCTAAACTTTAGTAAAAATTTCGTTTGAACCTAGTGGTTTATTTAAATATCGTTTCTTATTTCAAAAACATGTATCCAAATGCATATAATAATATGTGGTCCCACCCACAACAAAAAAAGTTAAAATATTATTTATTGAATCAATAATTTCCTGACGTGACAACCCTTAAAATTTAAAACTGCTCGATGGAGCTTGTATCATCATCATCATCACTACAGCGTATTAACGTCCCACTGCTAGGCACAGGCCTCCACTCTCATAGGAGAGCGGGAATTAGAGTTTAGACCCACCACGCTGCTCCAATGCGGGTTGGTGGGCTTTAACGATTATTACCATGTTAGTGATAATAACCGGGACCGACGGCTTAACGTGCGGCGTAAATTGAAAAACCCAATACCTAACTTTTATGCCCGACCGGGAATCGAACCCAGGACCTCGTGATCCGCAGTCGACAATGCTAACCACTAGACCAACGAGGCAGTTGTATGGAACTTGTATGGAAAATAGAAATAATCGCTAGGTAACATTGCCCACTCCTTTTACTACGAAAATATGCAGGTATACTACAAACAAAATTTTGGAACCTATCTTGTCATGGTGTCTGTTACGTATTTTTAAGAGTTAATATTGCGTGAAAACTCGCTGTGGGCAATGTTGGCTAAAAGTCCAGATTATTTTGCCCGCCATTAAAATCGAACAAATTTTGGTTTAAATGTTAATTTAAAAAATAAAATACAAATCGAATGCTTGCGTATAATCATATAGTTGTAAGAAAAACATACTTTACTTTCCATAGAAAAAACTCGAAATTTATTTGATTTTAATAAAAAAAACGGGCAAAGTTGGCTACTTTCACGGTACCTACCTACTTATTTCAAAACAAAACATATTATTTTTTTATTCGATATGTCATGTTAGCTGATTTATCTCACCTTGTGGCAGTCATGTTAGCAACGGCCAGAGGGTCAACCTAGAAGGGGTAAGTAGGTATGTAGTACAGCTAGTTTAATTAAATTATTGAACCCATATTCCTAATCAGATTCTGAGCGATATCGTGCCGGAACTCTTAATACTAATAGAATTCCATTAGGGTTCCATTAACCTTTTTTGTATACCACTGTAGTCAAACCACCAGTCAAGTACAAGCTAGCCCGGAACGCTACATCGCTTGGCGGAACTTCTTGGCCGGTAGGTTTAAGGATGCTTTAGCAGGATGATTTAAAAATATTTCCTTTAAATTAAAAATACTTTACTAATGTTTTTCCGAACCTATGGTAGAGTCAAAAAAATACGTATCATAACAGACACCTGTAGGTCCTATGTGAAATTTATATCATGATCATATCATATTATACTCTTTTCATATTTTTTTAACGTTCAATTTTAATAAAATATTAGTAAAATTGCATATTTTAAAAATCCATTGAGATGATGGACACGTACGATACGCTGCATATACCGTGCTACAGATTAATAATAAGTAATAACCAATATGTAGCTAGCTTAAGTACTTGGTGGAAAAATATTATATGGAGATCCCCCGGGAATAATAAGATTTAATTCGCTGGCATCATCTAATCTATACTTTTAATAAAACTGTAACTGAAAAATTTCTGTACATTTAATATATTCTGAAAATTTTAATCGGGGTATGCTTTACTATCGATACTGAGCCCAAAACAGATTTTTATTTAATTTTTGTCTGTCTGTCTGTCTGTCTGTCTGTCTTTATGGCCGCGCATCACGCGAAAACTACTGAACGGATTTAAATGAAATTTGGTATAGCGGTAGCTGATACTCCGGGTCAATATATAGGATAGTTTTTATCCCGATAGAAAATAAGGTTCCTCCAGGATAGGGGATTTTTGTTGATAACTCAGTCAAACTCCATAACTCAGTCAAATCTGAACTGATTTGAATAAATCTTTCTTTATTAGAAGGTATGTATCATCAGGTAAGTTTTGCCCAAGATTTTAAGATTTTTGGTCAAGATTTGATAAATATTATTAGAGATAGAGGACTAAACTCCTCAACAGAGAACAGCAATTCACTTGATTAGGACCTAATAATATCTTTTTGTTGGCGTTTGAAGGAAACAAAATTAATTATAAAAAATTGCGACCAAGAGAAAATCTGTTAACAGCCTGACGGCTGACATAATTTACTGTTTACATCGGTATTTCCATAATATTTCGATGCCATATTATGTTTGCCTGTGATATGTGGACTTAATTTCGTGTACCTATTAAAAATTATGCCAAACAGTTTCTTCTTCTGAGGAACTAATTATTTTAGTGTATGGTGAAACAGAGAATTGGACAGTTCGAGAGAATTCTTGGTTCTGTGAGCGCGCTATACTAACCACTCGAAACGATCAAGCTGCTGCAATAAACAACACCATATTGATGCGTATTGATGGGGACAATGTGCAGTATAGCTCCATCAATCGGGTTGCAGATCAAGACGGCCACAGATTATCCCATAGAATTTTTGAATTCGTTATCTGCCCCCGGGCTTCCATCGCACACATGGAATTTAAAAGTTGGAGTGCATATAATTCTGCTGAGAAACCTAAGCCCACCAACTCTACAGCACAACGTTATAGAAGCGGAGGTGTTGACAGGGTGCGGAGTCGGAGAACGCGTCTTTATTCCTCAAATACCTCTAATCCCCAACAACTTTCCATTCCACTTCAACCGCGTAGGTACAGTTTCCTCTCAGCATCTGCTATGCAATAAATAAAGCGCAAGTACAGACGCTGCGCACTGCGGGCGTAGACCTCGCCACCAGCTGCCCGCGGTTCGGCTCCTGTTTTAATGTTATAGTGGGGATCAAGGCCTATTTTAGTTAACATTTTCGTAGTTAATTATTTTATTAACGCCACTGCAAGCGCAAGAATAACGATCGCGAACGAAGTCGCAGGTACAGCTTGACTTGATCTTTTAATATCATAAATGCGAAAGTGTGTCTGTCTTTCTGTTATCTTTTCATGCCTCCAACCACTATATAACTATTTTGGCTCTATTTTTTATTTAACGTTCTGCACAGATTTAGCTTTCGTCGTTCGTTGCGACAGACATAGGTAACCTATATATAGGTTATGAATTTCCGGAATAACAATTGAAGAATTGAATTGAATTAGATGAAATTAAATTATAATTAAAATGAATTTAAGTTCATTAAATAAGAAATTGTGAATGTAGGTACCTATAGTTAAGTAAACATGAGCATCAGCTTTGTATCAAAAATTTTGTTATTGTGTTTATAATGTGCATATCGGTTAGCAGTTATCTTTAGCATCAATAAACTTCAAGTATTCATAAATCCTAACTTATTTCTTAATTTCTTGGTTTAAAATATGTTAATAGTGTTCATTCGGTTATACACAATCCTACTAATCTTCCTTCTTACTATCTACCTTATACTATATATATAAATGCAAAAGTGTGTTTGTTTGTTTGTTGGTTTGTAGATTTTTTGGTTTGTCCCTTAATCACGTAGAAATTAATCTTAACGGATTGACTTGATTTTTTGCATGGGCATAGTTGAGGACGGAAAATTAAAGTTCCCGAGGGATTTTAAATACTAAATCCACGCGGACAAAGTCGCGGGCATCAGCTAGTATATATATATATATATATATATATATATATATATATATATTAGGTATAAATGCGAAAGTTTGGATGGATGTATGGACGTATGGATGTTTGTTACTGAATCACGCCCCAACGGCTGAACGGATCTGGCTGAAATTTGGCATAGAGATAGATTATAGTCTGGAATAACACATAGGCTACTTTTTATCCCGAAAAATTAAGGAGTTCTCGCGGGAACAAAAAAAAAACACCAAACCTCGCAGACGAAGTCGCGGGCATTCGCTAGTCTAGTCAATATAAATAGTATCGATTTAAAAATAAATTGTCAATCGAACAAATTAAAAAAAAATCCGATACTCACAGAATTCATTATTCTTTGGAGAGGCCATTTTGTTTAAAAATTCAACACAAACTTGTCTCAATAAAATGTTAAGTACAGTGTGTTATATTTTACCTACGAATTTTATTAATTTGCGAATTTAAAATGTAAATATTAAAATTGCAAATTAAATAGTAAAATTAATAATCGCAAGTATTTCTGACTTGGTACTTTGGAATTAATTAACTAAAAGATGAATTAAGTGTCACAAGGTGTTTATGTATTATGAAAATGAGCATACTCTCATCAGTTGGCCTTATATCGTCGTTAACAATATTGACTAAAGATTAGGGAGACGTTACGTAGGTATATCATGCCTTTCTTATCTTTCATCTTCTAGTCTTAAGACATACTTACATCTAGGTACCTGCTAGCCTTCATGCTGATAAAATAAAATGGGAAATTATAAGTCAAGCCGTAGATTTTTTTTCGGCCACGGAACCTAATTCTTGATTTTATAATACTAAGCAACGGGAAAATTAGAAAGCTTCTAATAAACTTAGCCATATTTTTATACGACTGCCTGAAAAAAGGGTTCATGTATGTATGTATGTATGTAATATGTATGTGAGTTTGTATATTCGACCATAACTTCTATAGGTACGCCTGAAACGATTTTGATAAATGAGGTATCGTTAGAATCCCTAGCTTATTCCGGGTGACATAGGTGACAAAATTTAAAAAAAAAATTGATGGGGTGAATATGGTTCCGCATTAAAGACTAAAGTTGAAAAAAAAAATTCGAAAATAAGATTAAATATATAGTTAATCATCATCTAGAAAATGATGAGTAGATTCAAAAAATATATAACACTATAGTTCAATATCCGGTGATTCACAAAAAACATCTTTTAATAAAAATGTGATTTTTATTACACGACTGCCCAAAAAAGGAGTGTTAGGTTTTCAGGGTTCGTGTATGCATGTGTGTCTACGGCAGAGCAGTGGTATTTTTTGATAATTTTAATTATATTCACTAATTTATATTCAATAAATTATGTTTACAATAGTAACTAAAGTAAGAAAGCGTCAAGTAAAGAATAACAATTATTAGGTACTACCTAGGTACTTGTCTTGTACATAGCCATCTTTACTTACTCAGCCACAGATTTGTAGGGTTAATGTATCTAACTTAATTTTTTTTAAACCGATCCGGTGCGAGTTAGACTCGCGCACAAAGGGTTCCGTACTATACCACACAATATAAATTCTTTTAGTAATTAAAAAGGAAGATTTCCACGTAATCAGCTGTGAAATAACTAGCTTTTATAATTATTTTGTCAGGCGCTAAACTGGTAAAGCCTGACAAAAAAATGACACCTTATGAGTACGGAACCCTTATTAACGATTTTCGGATTTTTTCCTATAATTGTGGTGCAAGACCTTGCTTCTCGCCAAATTTCATGAGTCCAGGTCAACGGGAAGTACCTTATAGGTTTTGATTTATTGGCGAGTGTCAAGATATGTGCAAAATATGCGGCATACCTAACCGTATCTTTTGATTGCGTTAACTTAGAAGCTTGAATTTTTCAGCTCCAAGGGACCGTAACCTATTTCCCACACTCTATAAAGAATGCCTACATCCTATTTTTTTCTATTATAATAGTCAACCGACATAATTTATTATTTTTCTTAGGTACCGAGTTACCGACATGCATATATAATTCAGTCTCACAAGTCACATGTGTCATAAAAATTACTCTCTCTTACTTACTCACTTCAGCCATTGCCGACTCATTACTGAGTGAGTCTCTTCTCATAATGAAAAGTATTTCCTTACGATGTTTTCTTTCATTCTTTCAAGAGATATTTAATTTCTTAAAACGCTCATGACTCTGAAAATCCTGTCCGGGGAAGAACCTTCGACCACCCGACTTGGAAGTTTGGCGCCTAAACTACCAGGCTATCACCGCTTACCAACCGCTAAAAATTTTTTCAATACGCTTGCTCGAAAAATGCACTTACAGAGGCAGTAAACAGGGCTTGTACGTTAAATTTACTGCCCTAGTGCAGTAAATATTTACCGCCCTCGTGCGGTAAATTTGCAGTTTTTTTTAATTTTTGTTCCACGTTACTTCGAAATAAAAAGTTTTCTTGCAAGAAGGTTCATAGTGATATTGATTTTGTATAGTAGAAAACCTAAAAAAATAATTAAATTTAGATGTGAATTGGTGAAATTAATTCATAAAATAAATTTTTTTTATTAAATATAATTAATTAAAATTGTTTTAAGTTTTATAAATCATAAAAGTAAAGGCTGAATAGTCCAAGATGGGAGTTGAGAACTAGAACCTAGAGCCATGAATCTAATTTAAAAAAACGTAATTACAACAACGCGCCGTAGTCTATACTAAATCTTAATCTGTGCGCGGCGCGCGCTATTTTTAAAAGAGTCATTGAGTATTTCTTATAAATTATTAAATAATTTATGTGGTTTATGTGATGTGGAATAATGAAATTAAATCAAAAATTAGGTATTTTAGATGTGAGAAAAAATCGCGCTATTAATAGCCGCCTAAAATCTCGAAATAAGAACGAGCGTGAGAAACCATCTTCTAGTGAGTACCTTGTACCTACCTACTCGAGTTTTATTTTCAAGTTTTCTCACAAATGTATTGAAAAACGTCGTGTGATATACGGGCGTTAAGGTTATAACAATCTCGTGAAGATGGTAAACCCTCGCCACAAGCTCGATTGTAATAACCTATTTACCACCCTTATATCACAATGTACTATTAAAAATTACATTTTAGTTGTTATTTTATGTGGCATTTCGTACCTACACTCATAATAAAAATAATTCGGCTTGACAAATTTATTTCATCGTGAAGTTGTAATGACTTTAAACGCGCTAGAGATTCTACACCGAAATTTATCGCATTTATACCCGAAATATAACACATATCTTGTACTCGTATATTATAAAATAAGTACACCGTGAGATGATTTTGGGAACCGTTTTTGCGATTCGATGCTTCAATTCAATTATATTGTATGAATTTATTATCTAGGTAGGTATGTTCAGCTACAGATTGCTCCAAATTTAGTTAATTTGGAGCATTCTTGGCTTGGCCCTAAAATCTCATGTCAGGGATCTGTGCTAAGACACCATTTAAATATTCTTTGAAATGTCTTTGAAGCTTACTTAAACTTTTATTAAATTGGATTAAAACACCCTACAAATAGTATTATAATGTACAAACCTATAGTAAGTTTCAAATTATTAAAAATATTTTTATTATATTATGTAACTAAAAATTTATTCTTTTCGTAATTTTTCCTTTATGTGTGCTATAAGACGTTGCTTTGTACCAAATTTCAAGATTCTGAGTACCACGGGAAGTACCCTGTAGGTTTTGATTCCCTTGCGAGTGTCGATAATTTGCAGCATAAACGGCTGTATCTTTTGATTGCGTTGGCTTCAAAGTTTGATTTTTTCACAGCTCCAAGGGACAGTAGACTTGAGTATTTGATATGAATTTCAGCTTGATACCTCCACGCGTTCTTGAGAAAAAAGTGGTTGACAGACAGACAGACTGACAATGAAGTATCCTTTCCTTTTCCTCTTGAGGTACGGAATCACGGAAAATAAACAAAAATTGATACAATTTTGGGATACAAGTATGAAGTACCTAGACGAAAATCGTATTTTTCTCGATATGTACATACACTTAAGTAGTTACTTACAGCCATTATTATCATTATTATTAGCTATATATTTTGTAGCATAATATGCAGTGCTACGGTCACAGCTACGGGTAAGTAGCTAGCTAGGTATATAGGCACCTAAGTTATAATCATTCTACGTCGTGATATGCCTGTTTGTCATTACTTATATTAATTTATGAGTTCGTAATTCTAAAGCTACTGTACATTGAGCTATAAATTATAATATGTTTTTTTTTTTTTTTAATTTTTTTTTTATCCACTACAAGTTAGCCCTTGACTGCGATCTCACCTGATGGTAAGTGATGATGCAGTCTAAGATGGTAGCGGGCTAACCTGTTAGGGGCATGGCAGTTATATTAAACCCATACCCCTATTCGGTTTCTACACGGCATTGTACCGGAACGCTCAATCGCTTGGCGGCACGTCTTTGCCGGTAGGGTGGTAACTAGCCACGGCCGAAGCCTCCCACCAGGCCAGACCAGGGAAAATTCAGAAATTATAAATTCCCAAATTGACCCTGCCGGGGATCGAACCCGGGACATCCGCACGTTAAGGCAACAGCGCTACACATTGCGCCACGGAGGTCGTCAAACCATGTTTTACCAAACATTAACCTGATGATGTTTTTCATGCCTTTAGTTCGTACTGTCATGATACAAATTAATGGTGTACCTATGTACACATACATTTTCAGTATCTGATTAGGTGTGTCAAGACATTATGCCTCTACCGTGCCTATCCTTGTAAAATTATGACAGTATGCAAATGGTAAAGACAGGCGATTGGAACATATAAACAAGCTATAAAACCAAAAATATCATCGTCAAAAAGATTTTTTTAAACTTAGGCCTAGGCAACCCTAATAATTTAGAATTGCATGGTTTCTGATAGACGCGTCTATGCTAGGTGCGAAAGAAAAGAAAATACGATCTACAAATAGCAAGCCTATAAGTACATACGTTATAGAATTTATTGACTAAGTAGGTACTTAGATTAGGTAGGTATTACTAACTTGTTCGACCTGTGTACCTCCCTCTAACTTAGGTACGTAGTAGGTACGTACCTACATGCATAGCTAGTGCCATGAATCATGATGTAGGTTTGGCGTCGACCTTTAGAATCGATTTATGAAAAGTGATGCCTTAATGGACACCGAAAACCTATTATAGGTCGATGGTGTTGACTTTAGCACCTATAGTAAGTACTTATCACAGAAAAATCGCAATATTAATATTCTACCTGAGTAAAAGCTTAACCATTTAAAAACTTTTCCGACTTTAGTCCCATTTCTAGCTATAGTTTAGTTAGTTAAATTAGTTTAGTTATTTTTTAAAGTTTGGCAATCTTATGTCTTACCCTTTTAAAATCAAGGCAATGATTAAGTTTAAAGTATAAAGCTAAAATGAATAAAGAACTTACTCTGTAGCATTGCTTCGCTGGGGGAAGGCACGGACGGTCGGTCGTCAACGGGCGACTGTTTTTTCTTATTCTTTTTCTCATCATCTTGCTGCAACAACAGACAACCACTTTGATCAGACATACAGTACGACACTTTACACCACTTTAACATTAAATACCAAACACATATAAACACTCAAAATAATGTTTTTATTGCAAAACAATGGAATCAATGTGCATAAATGATATCGATAATGAAATATCATTCCAATTTATCAATTTGAGACGTTATCAGTCTTTTGTTTGTCTTATCGGCGTATTGAGTGATCAATATTTTTTATCTTTACATTTATTTTGGGTTTATTTTATTTATCTTCTTTAACTTTCTAAAATCAACACCAATACAGGTGCTTTTTGCTAGTCATTTTCCTATACAAGCAATAATAACCTTTTGTATTTTGTTTTTGACTAAGTCCGTACCCGTAGACAAATCAGGAATAAAATACGTAAATACGTATTCCTGCTCATCTTCTAAAATGTAAATCCAGTCGTAACGTGTCTTTCCCACATTTCTGATGAATGGACCGCTAAGGTTTGGAACGCCCTTCCGGTGTCCGTGTTTCCTGCCACGTAAGACTTGAGTAACTTCAAGGCAAGAGAGAATAGATTTTCTAGGCAAGCGCTCTCCTCTTGACCTCATCATTGTTTACAATAAGCATGATTGTTGTCAAACGCAAGATAGGCATCTTGTACAATAATTAGTACTAAGCGGATTCCCATTTCTACTGCTGAGGTCTATACTCTATAGAGCTCAGACTTTACTCAGAGTTAAAACGAGATGGACTTATATGAGTAACATAAAACTGTCTCGTTTTAACCATGTCTTAAGTCTAAGCTAAGTCAAAGTTCGCTCTATAGATCTCACACTATGACTCGTACCTACAGTTCTGTTATTACAGTTGGACACGGAAAGATTGTTTTTGCTTGGTTAATTTTAAATTATTGAAAACTCTGTAAAGATTTGAGTAGTCTAGGTAAGTAGGTAGGTGTTAAAATGAATTTCACGTAGGACCACTTCTGTAACCTCACTTAGGTAGGTATCTATTTGATATGTCAAGACTGAAGACTCTACCGGTTCTACCACTGGTTCGGAAAGTAGAATTATGTGAATTATGTGAGTACAGCTTCATTTATAAGAATAGGTATTATTAAGTGAGTACTTCAAGTTCAGGTTAACAATGATATTCCAGACTCCGGCTTGTTTTAAATAAAGATTCTGCTTTATCATATTTAAATACTGTTCTTCTCTTTATTTTTACTGATAAATAGATAGCTACACTGATGAAGCAGCTGCCGAAAAATATATCGTTAAATAAATAGCTACCTACATATAAAAGATCATTGAGCTACGGCAATAAAAATGAAGTTTTCAAGTTTAATGTCGACAGTAGTTAGGTAGGTACAGCGGTTAGGTATTTCATCTCGCATCTGCCAAGAATCCACGAAGGACGTCATCTAGGTACTTATTCCTTAGATTAGGTTAAATAGGTGAAAATAATTCGGTAAATCTAAATCTTCTATAATCTCTTAGTACGCTAGTGAAGTTCGCATTGGAATCAAATTAAAATAGCTACGTGTCGCGTTTGGCATGATATCAACTCGGGACTTAGCCAGTACTTATAAACCTACATTGTGCCTACATAATTAAGCGTTATGACAAAATGTCTCTCTATTTCCTATCTTGGATAAATAAACCGTGAAACAGCGACAAGAACAAGGTGATTGCATTGGCTAAAATCTTTAAAGACACTATTAAATCAATCTGTTGAGAATCTTCCTCGTACATTTTTTTTTTTAAAGTTTGACCTTGACTGCGATCTCACCTGATGGTAAGTAATGATGCAGTCTAAGATGGTAGCGGGCTGACCAGCTAGGGGCATGGCAGTTAAATCCATCAGTCCCTATTCGGTTTCTACACGGCATCGTAACGGAACGCTAAGTCACTTGGCGCTCGTCTTAAACTAAAATCTTCTATATTATTATAAAATTATTATTCTTCATTATGCAGGATTGAGTAGAGTTGGACAAAATCAAGTGGCATATTCTTGGCTTGTCAGAAATCCGAAGAGAGGGGGAGGTTACGCTGACCCTAGAATCGGGCCACGTACTCTACTATCGTGAAGGCGACCAAACGTCCCAAGGCGGAGTGGGATTCCTGATCAATAAAGTCCTCGCTGGCAACATTGTGGAGATCAGTAGCGTTTCGACAAGGGTTGCATACGTTATACTCAAGTTAAATCAGAGATACTCTCTGAAAATAGTACAAGTCTATGCACCCACGTCGGCACACTCTGATGAAGAAGTAGAGACTCTATACGAAGACGTAACCAAGGCATTAAATAATACTACCAAGTCCTACTTCAATGTTGTTATGGGGGACTTCAACGCAAAGGTGGGAGTACAAGAACGCGACGAATCGAAAATTGGGCCACATGGAGTTGGTGTTAGGAACTGTAGGGGTCAAATGCTTGTCAACTTTCTTGAACGGCAAGGGCTATTCTTAATGAATACATTCTTTAAGAAAAAAGCGCACAGAAAGTGGACATGGCAGAGCCCCGATCATATGACCAGGAACGAGATAGACTTCATCATGAGCGATCGAAAGGATATATTCAGAGATGTCTCTGTGATTAGCAGGTTCAAGACCGGGAGCGATCACCGTCTCGTGAGAGGCTCTCTGAATATAGACTTCCAACTGCAGAGACGTCGTATGGTGAGGTCAACTCTCCGTCCAAAACTAAACCAACCCAACATAACATCAGGCAAGTTCCAATTAGAACTAAGGAACCGATTCGATTCGCTGGAAACCACAGACGACGTTGATCAGGAATATGACGATTTTGTGAGGACCATTCGTGAGATTGGAGGCAAATACCTTGCAAAAGAAAGCAAGAGTTATTCGTCAAAGATCTCTAGCGAGACCCTGGTTTTGATCGAGCAGAGACGGAATATGTCTTCGGATGTGTCAGATAGGCATTCTCTAAACAAGTTGATTAAAAAACGAATACGTTTTGATATGCGTTCCGCAAATACACGCAATATTCAAGATGCGATCGAACGCAATAAATAAAGGATCAAAAATATTCGTGAAAAATCTTGGGAGAAGCCATCTGACTAAGCTGAGGACATCAGATGGCCGAACCGTCGCTTCAAAACCAGAGGTGTTAGCTGAGATCGAAAAATTCTATGAGCAGCTTTATTCAGCCCATGCTCCAAGACCCACGCCTCAACAATCCACGAATGATAAACGTGCAAGACTCGTGCGCCATTACACCGATGACCTCCCGGGTGTCGACGTGGGTGAGATTAGGATAGCCCTCGAACAGTTACGTAATAACAAAGCTCCAGGCGATGACGGTATCACTGTGGAGCTCCTGAGAGCAGGAGGTACTCCAGTTCTTAACAAACTCAAACACCTCTTTGATACTGTCATTAACTCGGGTATAACACCAAAAGAATGGAGCAGAAGTGTCACAGTCCTCTTTTTCAAAAAGGGAGACAAGAGCCTTCTTAAAAACTATAGGACAATATCACTTCTGAGCCATATCTACAAGCTGTTCTCGAGGGTTATTACGAATCGTCTCGCCCGGAGACTTGATGAATTTCAGCCTCCAGAACAGGCCGGGTTTCGTAAAGGCTACAGCACTGTGGACCACATTCATACTTTGAGGCAGATTATACAGAAGACTCAGGAGTATAATCTCCCCCTCTGTCTAGCGTTTGTGGACTACGAAAAAGCCTTCGACTCCATCGAAACCTGGGCTGTTTTGGATTCACTGCAGCGATGCCAAGTCGATTGGCACTATATCCAGGTGTTGAGCTCTCTTTATCGCGCTGCCTCAATGACCGTTCAAGTCCAAGACCAAAAAACAAATCCGATCCCAATTCGAAGAGGTGTGAGACAGCGAGATGTTATATCTCCGAAACTGTTCACTTGCGCTCTCGAAGATGTGTTTAAGGTATTGGACTGGAAAGGTAGAGGCATTAACGTAAACGGCGAATTTATCTCACACCTGCGATTTGCAGACGACATCGTAATACTGGCTGACTCGCCGCAGGACCTCGAGGAAATGCTGTCCGGTCTTAGCCATTCTTCCAGATGTGTGGGTCTTAAGATGAACGTGGATAAAACCAAAGTCATGTTTAATGACTACGTCACCTCGAGACCCATTACCGTCGAAAATGTCAGCATCGAAGTTGTTCAGGAATACAACTACCTCGGTCAGGCTATACAACTTGGTAGGAATAACTTCGATAAAGAAGCTGACAGAAGAATCCAGCTGGGTTGGGCAGCATTTGCAAAACTTCGTCAGGTCTTCGACTCGTCGATACCCCAAAGTTTAAAGACGAAAGTCTTTAATGAGTGTGTCTTGCCTGTGATGACGTATGGAGCGGAAACGTGGACACTGACGGCTGGCCTTCTCCACAAATTTAAAGTCGCTCAGCGAGCTATGGAGCGGGCTATGTTGGGTGTTTCTCTGAGGGATAGAATCCGTAATGAGGAAATTCGCCGGAGAACCAAGGTAACCGACATAGCCCAGCGAATTAGTAAGCTGAAGTGGCAGTGGGCAGGTCATGTCTGTCGCAGAACCGATGGCCGTTGGGGCAGACGCGTTCTGGAGTGGAGACCACGTACCGGTAAACGCAGTGTGGGAAGACCTCCAGCCCGCTGGACCGACGACCTTAAAAAGGTAGCGGGAAGTGGGTGGACGAGAAAGGTGGAGGACCGTGTGTGGTGGCGCGCTCTCCAAAAGGCCTATGTCCAGCAGTGGACGAATACAGGCTGATGGATGGATGGATGGATGCAGGATTGAAGAAGCTGAGTACCTAGACACGTATTTCTTTCTACCAAGTCATTGTAAGAAGACGCACTTCAGCCGTCGTTTGGTTACATTCTGTTCTTTAATTACCAGGATATTTAAAATAGAACTTGAAAGCTTGCATAATCATAATGTAAAGCAATCTCGAAACATATTAAGTTGGGTTAGGGCCGCATATTTGAAGTACAATTTGGGCAAAGAGAAAGGGACAGGGTTTGACATTGGGCACATAGTTGTAAACATTTTCAACATTAGGTACATGATAGAGTTGTGTCAAGCTCAAGAAGCTGAAACCGCATGTTTTGAAAGAATCCAGACATTACCTACTGCTAATTTCGCTTTTGGTTATTTTATTACTAGCGACTTCGTCCGCGTGGATTGAGGAGTTTTAGCTCCCGCGGGAACTCTTTAATTTTCCGGGATAAAAAGTACCCTACTATTGAATCCGGACTTCTAACTTTACGTCTGCAAAATTTCAAAGCAATCGGTTCAGTAGTTACGGCGTGAAAGCGGAACAAACATACAAACAAACTCACTTTCCCATTTATAATATTAGTAAGGATGTACCATCAGCGGTATAAGTGGAATAGGAACATACTAAGCAGATCAAATTATTACAGCTCGTTAGTAATCTATTCAGTCCTATTATCTGAAACGCTCGTTCCTAATTATTCTGTACTATAAATAATATTAAGAAATAATTAAAAATAAAATAAAAATAATAATTAAACTTACATAATTATGTTAGTTTTTAAGATACAATTGATACGGTATCAATTGTATCAAAGATACCAATAAAATTAAATCCATATCTACTAATATTATAAATGCGAAAGTGTCTGCGAAAGTCCGTCTGTCTGTCTGTTTGTCTGTCTGTCTGTCTGCAACGCTTTCACGGCTCAACTACTCAACCGATTTTGATGAAATTTGGTACAGAGATAGGTTCCCGGGGAAGGATATATGGCTACTTTTTATCCCGGAAAATTGAAGAGTTCCCGCGGGAATCAAAAAAATGTCTGCTGTTCAACCGATTTTGATGAAACTTGGTACAGGTATAGGTTGTATCCCGAAGAAGGACATATGCTACTTTTTATCCCGGAAAATTGAACCGTTCCCGCGGGAATCTAAAAACACCAATCCACGCGGACGAAGTCGCGGGCATCATCTAGTATCATAATACTCGTCACTTCAAATTAGTGTCTCGTCAGCAAATTCAAATACAACAATAAGAAAAGTACCTTAGTTTCAGCAGAGAAGGGAGTTATCTACAAAATTATGCATATTAATTAATTACATCATACTTTGTTGGTGCACTGTTTTGTCCTTCAATCACGCCGCATCAAAACAATGGATCGACGTGATTTCTTGCAAGGGTATAAGTTAAGGACGGAAAGAGACACAGGCTACTCTTTATCCCGAAACATAAGGAGTTCCCGTGGGAATTTAAAGAACTTATTCTACGGTAATTAATCAAATCAACCGCAAACATCTCAGTGCAAATTGTGACTTGTTTTTTTTTTAAAAACGCGTCCTTTTCGCACGCAGTTCTTTGTAGGTATCTAGCGTGAAAAACTGTTACACGTTGTACTACAAACATGATTAAAATTTTGTATTTCAAACCAAATACTTTGTCATATTTCTGCGAAGTAATGGGAATCACTAAGCAAGGGGAAAATTAATTTACGTTTTAACTTAAGTAGGTACTTATTTACTCAGTTGGAATATCAAATCGCAAGTCATTTCAACGAAATTTTAAATAATCAAGCTTTGAATTAAACTTTACAGGAAACACGTAGCTTCACTCAGCTTTGCTGATGTTTCTACAATTTAAATTTTTATCTTACAAATAAGTATGTTTTTTTCTCAAGATAGCAAATGAAAACCGCAAAGAAATGTTTATTCTCGGTTCTAAATACTTAGTCGCAAACTATGTACATATGTACTTTCTTTCTTATTATTTAAATTCCGTTTGCCACTTAGTTTAATGTACCTACTGACTTACAATTTGTTGACAGTACAACCTCTGTTAGTTGTTTTAATTAGCCCTTTTCACAAATACAGGAATAACTAAGACTAGAATAGAGAAGAATTTATATGATTTGTTTTAAAAACAAGCTATGTAAAGTGCGAGTCAGACTCGCGCACAAAGGGTTCCGTACAGTGGTACCGAACCCTTTGTGCGGTACACAATATAAATTCTTTTAGTAACGTCATAACAACACGTAATCAGCTGCCCATTATGATGGATGGCCCCTGGATGAGTTTAAGAAACAATTTGACACCCTATGAGTACGAAACCCTAATTATCGATTTTTGGTTTTTTTCCTATACTTTCCTATATTTCATAATTCTTGATCGGAAGTACCCGTTAGGTTTTGATTTATTGGCGAGTTTCAAAATATGCGGTATAAACGGCCCTATTATTTGCTTACGTTGACTTAGAATCTTGATTTTTTACAGCTCCAAGGGTCCATGTATACCTACCTGAGTAAGTATTTGATATTAATTTCAACTTGAAACATGCACGCGTTCCCGAGAAAAAGGTGCTTGACAGACAGACGGGTAGACGGACAACGAAGTGATTCCATAAGAGTTCCATTTTAGGGTTCCGTACCCAAAGGGTAAAAACGGGACCCTATTACTAAGACTCCGCTGTCTGTCTGTCTGTCTGTCTGTCGGTCTCCAGGCTGTATCTCATAGACCGTGATAGCTAGAAAGCTGAAATTTTCACAAATGATGTATTTCCGTTGCCGCTATAACAACAAATACTAAAAATTAAAAAAATATATATTAAGGGGGGTCCCCATACAATAAACGTGTTTTTTTCGTATTTTTTTGCTCAATATTAAAAACGGTAACAGGTAGACGGTTCAAATTTTCACAGAATATTAACTTGTATATTACCTTTCAAAATAAATAATTAAATATCAATAAAGTAAATATTGAAGGGGGGCTCCCATACAACAAACGTAATTTTTTGATATTAACAGTAAACCTCTACAAACAAAGTTAGTTTTGCGGTTCATTAACAAAGGTAATTATACCTACTTCTTGAGTACGGAACCCTCGGTGCGCGAGTCCGACTCGCACTTGGCCGGTTTTTTTCCTCTTGTGGTACGCAACCGTAATAACCGCCATATTGAATTTAGTGTGACGTCATTTTATTTTTCGTGTTCTCAGCAATCCCTTTTAAATAATATTATGAAGGTGCACAAACAATAACTAGTCTGCCATCTTTGGAAGTCCGCCATACTGGATTTAGGATGAGTGTCATCCAAACTAAATGTGTATGTACTGCTCAATCGGAAACCGGGAAGTGGGTCATAAACTTTCAAGATTTGATCACGTACACAGACACCGGGACAGGTGTAACTAAATAAAAGCTTGTAAATTAATTAAACTTACCTTTCTTCTACTTCTTGAGGTGGTAGCCATGCCCTGCAATAGAAATTATAATATTTTAACAATTTCGGAAAGTAGTTCACTACATAAGTTAAAAACTAACTCAATTGGGTATTTGACAACTAGTCAAATCAACAACTTTATTTCAAACGTCAAAATGCGCGCTTAAAGTATGGGATGTTGTATGAAATACTGAACTGTGACGTCATCAAAATTTGACGCACTTTTTTACTTAAATGAGATTTGTTTTCTACAAAACTGACCTCAAAGCGATAGTTTTAAATGGTTTTCATACATAAAACTAACATAACGTGGAATTTACGACTTTTGAAGATCCTCTATTTAATAATCCTCCATAAATCATCAAAAAATTATAAATCATTTTAACAGTTGTCAAATACCCAATTTCGTAAAGTATACGTCACCGTGAAATTGCAAATATCGTTAGATTATAATCTATCTACATTTGGTCTACAAAATTAAAAATAATACCAGCGTATTACGTTTGTATGGGGAAGCGAGTAAACAGAGAGAGAATGCGTGGTAGATGAAGAGACGCTAACTAATGTCTTCGTTTCTGAGTGAATGCCGAATGGTAATCAACAATTATACTTATTTTGATTAATATAATCACTAATAAAACTACTTTATAATGACATAACTCTATAGATTTAACTACCTACCACTTACAAGAATAGTCAATCTGTATCCATCATATTATTTTGCAGCTTTTGAACATCATAATTTCTACAAACTGTCTCAGTTGGCATCACGCCAGTGTATCGGAGAAAATATTTTAAATTTCACTGGAAGCATTAGGGTAGGTTAACCTAACTAAATCATAGGATTACGGTCGAAACCTTGAAGATATAGAGGTCAGGAGATTAGGTACTTTCGGAGGCAAGGTTTGCAACAATCTAATACCACACGAGTATATATTGTGCTAATACTACTTAAGTAAGTACTTACGTAACTATTTAAATACGACATCATAATTAGGCACTTCAAGGCAAATTCAAGAGAAGGTCAAACAAGGGTTAGAGCAGGTTTAGTTAGTTATAATTAGTAATTTGTATTGACACCTAGGTATTTTTCAAGCAACTGTTTCAATATTGGTAATGTTTTACATAATAGATGTGTTTGTTTTACTTCAATCGTAGCTTCAGGTTAACTCAGCAGAATTGATCAGTTAACGGTATGTAGTCATCGCTTATTACATTTATATAGTAAGTAGTTATCGCTAATTACATATTATTATAATTACTCATATTAAGTATCTATCTCTGCCTCAATTTTGAACAAATCCCAAAAAGCAAAAAAATACTTAAACGTTGCGGAAGCTCTTTTGCTATTTTTCTAGATAACAAACATGCTAAGTACAGAGGGCACAAATGTTAAAAACTAACAAAATAGCTCGACGGACGGAAAACTTACAAATGCGCTCTTAAATACATAACCCCATTGACACTGCGAATTCATGCTCCAAACAAATCCGCGTTTAAGAATCCGTATCCCCGCTAACCGAAATTTTAAGAACTTTTGATGAGCTTTGTGCATGATATATTAGTATTATAACAAAAAGAAAATTAAAACATTAAAGTTTTATCCCTCCTTAGTAGAATGTTGCAAAAAAGATATTAATTTTATTGAAATATAATAGTGAAATTCTCATTCTTGCGGAATACGATTATCATTTTTACACTTTTAGGCGATACTTTTGACCCATATAAATCCAAGAAAAATTGTAATAAATGACTTATAAAAAATATTAATATGATAAACACACTCTTAAAATTGGACTGTTGCAATTCGTTTTTAAACGTTCTATACAAAATTAATTAATAAAAAAATCAAATCAATGTGCACGATTTATCAAAATTTACGCGTCACAATAACCCCTATTTCTTAAAAGTTTGGCGAATTTACTGATAAAATAAAATTTCCCATGAATGTTTAGTATTTATATAACATAAATTGTACAAAAATACATTTCTGTAAAATACCTATATGACCAAAAAAAATATCAAAAGTCTTATAAATTTCACGTGTAAAATGCTACTGCAGACCGCACGACCGGCATACCGAGCCCAGCGCTCTTCGAGGGAGGACGTGTTGCTGGATGGGCTCTTTTGTATGTGTGCGTGAGCTCTCTCACAAGCCTTTGTAAAAACGTGTTGCTAACAATACATAGCGCGACTGCCTTAGTTTGATGAGCAGAGAATGTTAGGTTCTTGATCCGATTCAATCGATATTGAATGAATGCGTGATACGTATTTAATAATAAGGATACATTTTTTATAACTATTAAATAATTTTGAACGATACAATATTATAATCGCATACTGTTTTTCTCGTATATCGGGATTTAAGTATGCGTAATATTTGTATGGGTTTTGAATTTACTTTCCTGAAATATTATATTTTCTTTGAAATCGTAATTGCTAAACTCAACGTGGCATACGTTGTTGGCTTGTTGCTGAGAGATTTTGGTGAATACAGTTTTCATAGCATTACTTATATTAAATTTTTATTTATCCACTACAAGCTTAGCCCTTGACTGCGATCTCACCTGATGGTAACTTATGATTTCTATTCTACGAGGCATCGTACTGGAGTGCTCAAGGGCTTCAGAAATTATGAATTCCCAAATTGATCGTAAACAATCATTATATCACGGGTCAATAAAAGGTACCTATTATAAAAAAAATATACGACTGCCTGAAAAACGGAGTATATTGTTTTCAGGGTTCATGTATGTATGTATGTATGTGAGTTTGTATATTCCACCAGAACTTCTATACCTGAACCAATTTTGATAAATGAGGTATCGTTAGAATCCCTAGCTTATTCCAGGTGACATAGGCTAGTAAAATTTCCAAAAAAAGTGATGGGGTGACCATGGTCTCGCATTAAAGACTAGAGTAGATTTTTTTTCGAAAATAAGTTTAACTATAAATTCATCATCTAGAAAATGATGAGAAGATTCCAAAAATATATACTAATATAGTTCAATATCTAGTGATTACCAAAAAATATCATTTAATAAAAATGTGAATAAGAATCTATTGTTAATTAATCAATGACTGTGGTATCGTTACGTAGTAAATAGTTACGGGCTACGGCAGAGCAGTCGTATTTATTAATAATTTTAATTATATTCACTTGTTCATTGTTTGTATAGATTTTATTTATTCTTTTACCTTTCGACAATAGTACCGTGCAAATCGCACTGCCTTTCGATCAAAATACTAAACAATATTATAAGTCATAAAATATTACCGCAACGATTTGAAATTCTAAAACCAAGAAACCAAGAAGCCCATCATGAATACAATTTAATTTGTACTTTATCGTAAGCTGCATAAGGTATATATTGCAATACACATTTTAATACAATATCATTTCTTTTACAAATTTACTTAGAGGAGTAACAAAGCTCAATGGTCATAAAATTTTTATTTATAGCATATTGTTTCGTTTGAGATACTCTGCTCTGCTCAACTGCTTCCAACAAAACCATACAAGTTTAGTGTTTTTGTTTTTCTGACCTTGGCATCTCTATATGGACATTGTAATCAGTGAAAATAATAATATTTAGGCCCTTGCTTTGTAATTGGATTGGAGTATTCGCTTCTGGATTTGATTTTACTTGTTTTATGTATCACAAAGTAAGATCAACATACTAATATTATAAATGCGAAAGCCACTTTGTTTGTTGGTTTGTTGGTTTGTCCTTCAATCACGCCGCAACCGAGCAACGGATTGACGTGATTTTTGGCATGGATATAGTTGAGGACCTGGAGAGTGACATAGGCTACTTTTTATCCCGGAAAATTAAGGAGTTCCCGCGGGAGTAACAAAAAACTTAAACCACGCGGACGAAGTCGCGGGCATCAGCTAGTTATTTTATATTCAGTAACCTGAAAGTGACATAGTCACTAGCCACGGCCGAAGCCTTCCACCAGACCAGACCACAGCAGAAAATATTATAAATGCGAAAGTGTGTTGTGTCTGTCTGTCTGTCTGTCTGCTACGCTTTCACGGATAACATTTCAGCTATACAACTTAGTAGAAAAAACGAAGCTCTGCTGTTTAGGAACAGCTGGCTGAACAAGAAAATATCAAAATTGGAAGATGCGGCCTTTGGGACTTTTTTGGATGCCACGCCAGATGCATTGTATAGTAAAGAGATAATAGAAATAAAATGTCCCCAATCTGCCACTGGAAAGGATCCTGAGGAAGCCGTAAAGCAAAATCAAATAAAATAAAATGTGGAAAGCAGTAAATCAATCAATGACACAAAAGAAGAGCTATGGTATTACCAAATTAGAGCCAGTTACACATAACTCAAAAAATTATTATACTTATTTACTTCCAGAAATTTTGGATTCCTGAAAAGCTAGATCTATGCCTCTCAGAGACACAGTTTTATGATAAAAATATTTATATAAGTATACTATATAAGAATATTTAAAACTCAGCCCTTGACTGCTTTCTCACCTTATGCTAAGTGATCATGCAGCCTAAGATGGTAGCGGGCAAACCCGTTAGGGATGTCATATCCCTAATCGGTTATAACCCATAACCCTTATCGGTTTCTAAACGATATCGTACTGGAATGCTTACTCCCTTGGCGGCTCATCTTTGCAGATAGGGTGATATATAGCCACGGCCGAAGCCTTCAACTAGACAATACCAGACAAGATTTGGAAATTGCAAATTCCGGAAATAACCTTGCAGTGGTCAATTTGTGAATTGAAAATAGGGTTAGGATTTATTTATATCTTTTAACTAATCATGATTACAATTGAATTTGTACTTTATCATAAACTGCATAAGATATGTTTTGCAAAGACATTTTAATACAATATAATTGGTAACATTTACATTACCTGATACCTGAGAGGGTCCGCGTGTTTGTGATATTATTTATGACCAATCCTCTGCACGTGCTAACTAATTACACCTGCGTAATACACAATACCAATCGCTTATCTGTGAGTTGTTTTCAAAATAACAATGGCGTTTTCGAGACAACTGTATTACTCTAATGACCCATGTAGTAAAACTTGGTCAATAATCGTGTACCTTAATTGTTAATAACAGTCAGATAGCCGTATAGGTTTTAAAATTTAAAAAATCATAAATTTTAATGATATGTAAATAAACGAAAAACTTGTGGGTGTATCTAGTTTTTAGTGTTACATTATGATACCCGTGTGCAAACTTATTTTATAAAAGTTTATGTATGCCAAATAAACATTTATCAAACGGGAAAATAATATTTAAGTGATAACTAAGATTATACAATTTTATTAACATGGTGAAAATATTACGAACTTGACTACACAATTTGACAAAGTATCAAAGTAGCTTTATCGGCCTATGCCGTCTTTGTGTGAGTGCAGCTAACGGTCTTGCTGTGCGGTATACCTACAGATTCCAAAATTGGCTGAGCGCGCAATTAGGCGGGCGAGAATACGGACCCTTAACCTGGCCAGTGGCCGTGTTCTTGATTTCGGAGCAGGTTTCAATCAGAAATAGCAGGAGCAGTGGCCGCGTTCCCTATCTTTTATTTATAATCGCTAAACCGAACGTCTGATGCGTACCACTGTCCAATCGCTATTTCCCGCTAAACAAACGGTCAGACTAAAATTACTCGTCTCACTCTTTTACAGTATTGTGACAAGTTGTTTGTACAAGGTTTGGAAGCGTTCAATGTACAATAGTATTTTGCGCAGGCGCATTCGTAAAGTTTTCTTTTTCAAAACCACACTACTTACCGCCAATATTTAGATGAATTTAACTTCTTTGTTCTTACGAACCCATACTGTATAAAATTACAAAAATAAAAGCCACCATTAATTATGAGAAAATGAAGACTTAATTATCATAGAAATTGTGAAGAAGTACCTATCTATTTTAAGGGCATAACATGAAAGTAGCATACTATCTAACGTTTCCGTTGACAAACAAATTTCAATTGAAAAATATTTTCTATGGAAATTTTAATTTTCAATACAGGTCAGTGTGATCGTAAATCATCTGGAAATAAGACGTTACGTACATACTATCATTTAAATAGTTATATGCAACTGAAAATTTTCCAATAACTCAACTAGGTATACTGAAACTCACAATAGTTTGAATAATGGCGGTCGCTGACACTTGCCAAGATTAATAGATAAAAATTTGTGGAATATGTACGTCACAATGGATTTTAATCTCGGGCAAGGAAAGAGAGGGCAATGCTAACGTCGTTTACCGATCGATTCAGTCAAACCTCTATATATTCTACTATAGGGCTACCAGCAGTAAAATTACGTGTAAATAACCTACGATATAAGATGAAATATATAATAGTATAGCAGGTTTATTGTTTTTTATCGATATAGGTATCCCATTACTAATTGTTTCTATAACGTAAAAATAGGAAGTAAATAGTACCTAGATACTTACTACATTAAAAAAACTTTGACAGACAACACCTCTACCAAATATTCCACGAAAATACAAATATAAAAATAAGCTTCTCTATGAACATTATTCATTTTATTTAATTTACTCTACAAACGTAGACGCGTAGCGCAAGTGCTACGACCTGTGTCTAGGAAGGACACATTTTTGATTTTTTTAATACTTATAGCACTATTCTGTGGCATTACTAGGGCGGAAATGAACAACTGACAGCCCTAAAATGGAATGGAATCAGGGAGGCAACCTTGCACTGTACTTGTGTAGTGTAGTTTATATTTAGTGTGACCTAATGGCACCGCAGCTTTTTCCACTATACATAGTAATTACAACCCGCAATATTTGTTGAAGTGAATATTTTCTTCTGTTTAAACTTGTGGATTCGCGTCCCCGACATGCTCCGCGTCGACATGCTCGCGTTGTTACGAAGACAAAAGGTCTTAAATGTATATAATATACTACATTCGTAATTAAACTTTAATACCTTAGTTTTAGGTTTACATATATTTTTTTTATTATTTTAAATATTCGTAGTTAAGTATTTATATTGGCGTTAGAAAATTTTATATTATTTTCAAATTTTATTACAAAAAATTCTAAGTTATAAGTTTTCACTTCTATCGGCAGTCCCTATGACTGCCATTTTTTTTAAATCTATACACACAACACCTATAGCGTTTAAGCTATGACATAATTACCTTAAATATGATTGAACAGTACCTACTTGGATTGAAGTCCTCGTTCACACAATTACTTCACTTTCAATGTTATCTTATCTTTAGAGTAATTTAAAACCAATTTTAAGCTCCAAGGTAAAAGAAAGTTTATCTACTTCCACTTCGCGTTGATAAAGCAACGGATCTAAGAATTTAAGTAAGTACTTACATAAAAACTTATTTTAATCGAAACATGAACTACTGAGAGTATGATTTACCTACGTTTCTTTTAAACGTTTCATTCTGTTGCCCAACATGTTCAGTTTTCAAGTTCAAACCTTGACCACTAGTTTGTTTTACCAACTACTTGTCGAGGCAAATCCATCGATCTCAAGCGATCCTACAAATATGGAGCTGAGTTTCAATCTTTTAAGCTCTAATAATTACAGTATTGAATGTAGGTAATTAAATACATAGAGGTACAACATAATTTTAAGAAGAGGTGTATACCTAATCTTAAAATGAACGCGCCTTCAATGTAAGAACGCTCACGTGCAAAATAGGTGACATGAATAATTCTACGGCCAACTAGGTAGATCATAATATATTTACATTAAGTATGTCGCTATATATTCAGTTCATTTGGACATTGGTTGATCGCTAGATTTTTTGAGTCGGGGATTGAAAAATAAATCATAAACAAAAACCCGTAAGGCACCGAATCCTAATTGGATTCGTGGATGAATGAAGGTTCGTGTCCGCAACAACCTAAACGTATAACTATATTATAAAACACTCAATACACTCTATCAACCTAGCCTCAAAACGTCGGAGCTTGTCATGAATCATGATGAAAACAAATCGACTGAATTCGCTCCAATTAGCACTGCAATTAACTAAATATTATTTTGTAGCTAACAACCTATTGTCAATTCCTATATAATCAAATGTTAACAATTTTAACTGTAATTTATAACATACTTGATGATGCCGTGACTTCGTCCGCGAGGATTAAGTTTTTTTATTCCCGCGTGAACTTCTTAATTTTCCGGGATAAAAAATTCGGTTGAAAAGATGGGCCAGCGTAGCAGATAGACAGATCACACAGGATTCACCGGAATCTATTCACACACACACACGCATTCACATTCTATTTACATTCTAAGCAATACTTACGAATAGGTCTAGCACAAACATGCAATCAACCGTAATATATAGGATTTTACTCCAAAATAAGTTTGGTTTTAAATGGACATTATTTATGGACAATAGTCCCATTATTTTGGGGATTTATATGTATATGTCTATCCTACCTGTTTATGAAAGTCAATCTACTTACCTATTTATCTTAAACACCGGCCATTGATAAATACTTCATAAATTTTGATTTTCTAAAAGTCATTTTTGAAAATCTAAAAAATAAGAGTAAGTATGATAGCTATACGTGGTCAAACCAAACACATTAAATTTAGGGATTACCAGGAGAAATGTCGATCCGAAATGTTTTGCTAAGCCCAAATTGTACAGTAGGTAACTAGGTAAATCTTAGAAATAAAATTAACACAGAGCCTTTGATGCTGAATCAATAAAGAAGAATTTATAAATACGATTACCCGAGTAATTTTCAATGATTAAGTAAATATACTTAAAGGTAGGTAGAAGTAATTATAAAGGTGGTACTTACCTAATATTTAGATATTATTATTATTAGAAAATAGGCAATAGCGTGAGTCTACAATTATAATTTTATGAAGCATGCACGTTGTGATTTGTTTGCTTTTGATGTTTAACAAATTAACAACATAGATGGCAAACAAGGATTATACAATTTCTCGTTTCTATCAACGAGATCTGAGAACGAGATACAAGTACCTACTTACATTAATTAAATACTAGATGGTGTGAAAATTAATTAATATAAAACGTAGGTAGAGCTCTCATTTTAGTAGGATAGGTAGTTAAGATTCTTATTTGTGAAAATTTTTCATCGGTAGATTATTTTTAGCGCTCAGAATTGGCCCCAATGCAATGCCTAATCTGTTTATTATAGGTAGGTAGGTACGCGAATAGGTTGAATATTATAGTGATGAAGAGTGAAGACACGTCTATGTACTATAGCAAACAGCAGGCCCAAACCATAGACAACACGGTCTATCTAGGTTCGTGCCGTTCGTGCCATTCAGCCGGCAAGTAGACTGAGCCGGCACGTACCTTAGACCTACATAAATATGAAATTTGCTGATTGAACGTGGGGCGTTAAGAGTTAAACCAGAACTTTTAATAAAAACAAACCTTTCGAATCTTAAACGTAGTAGATTGTAAGATAAAAGTTTAAAACACACTTTTGGAACACTCACAACATGCAGTTTACGTAGTAGGTAAAGTAGGTGTGAGAAAGAAGAAAATAGTAGTGTAAAAAAACTTATTTTCATTATGTTCATCACAGGGCCACATAGTTCACAAAACTTGATAAGTAAATTGAATTAATTTTCCTTGGGTATAGCAAATTCAAAATCAAAATATATAATTGAATGCAATCCAGGATTTGTATTGTACCTATTGCAGTAGATTAACTGGTTTTCACGAAGACGGCAATACGCGGCGAACACGGTCAGGAGGATGTCGCGACAGGCGCTGGCCGTGGTGAGCGGCTTGCAGGGTTCGCGCGAGTGGCGGCCGCCGCCGGTGTCGCGCTCGTGCTTTGAACGTCGCGTCGTTTATTGCGCGGATATTTCGGTATATCACAGCCATCGGACAAATCACGGCCGTGCGACCCGGCACGAATGAGCATTCTAATAATAAACTTGTTTATATTTTTTATTCCCGTGATAACTCTTCAATTCTATGCCACCTCCTGCCTCCAGAATCCTGCTATCGGGGACCTTGCTTCGCGACCTCGCGGAGCACGTGCGTCTCGAAATAGATTACGACGCGACACTTCAATTAGGTAAATTGGCGTCGGCTATGAGATTTGACGGGGAATTGAATGGTAGCGTGTGTCGGCGCCAAAAATCAGTTTTTGGCGGTGATACTCAAATAAAACTTTTGGCCAACGTAAACGTGACAAAAACTGCAGGGCGAGCGGTGGGAGCGATGCGGATGGGTACAGTACGTACCGAGAAAGTTTCAGAGATCGCGTTGCAGAAGGCACCGAAGCCGGATTGCGTGGCGGGAGGAGTTTGCGGCGGCGTGCCGCTCGAGCGGTCCATGGCGCGCTGTGCACCGGCGTCGGCGGAGCACTGCCGCGAGCGCGTGCCGCCGCCGTCACCGGAACGAGTTACCTACATAAACGCAGAGCACTCCAACGCGGCCGCTACCCGCTCCCACCTGTCGGGTGTCACCGCGTGTTGGCATTACATGCATTTCAAAACAATAACACCAAATAATAATTATAGACATACTTAACAACTCAACACCTCTACGACTGTTACTAATTTTATACATTTTATATTTACTACTTAACTAGTCGCAACAAATTCTGTACATACGAGATGTTTGGCACACGATTCAACTCGGTAAGTACGTACAATACCTACCCAATAATATTAGACAAACCGAAGAACTATAAATAAGATCTTTAAACAAATATAAAGTTCACGGTAGAGCAATATAGGTATGCAATGCGTAGGCCATCTACTAAATTAAGTGGGATTTTGCTTCTATCGTCTCTACATTATTGACCGAAAGTCGAAACTGATTGCCTCGGTGTATACCTTTATGACTTTTATTATATTTGAAAACGTACATTAATTTTGTAAAAAAAAAGAAATTCATGTAATTATTAAAATTTTAAACAGTCGACATAGCTCATAAACGGCCTCGCACCGAAAAGTGCAGCGTTGGATAAACCCCGTTGGGTACACAACTGCACAAGTGGCACAAGATCGTGTTCGGTGGAGATATCCATGCTAGAGACCTATGTCCAGCTGTGGGCGTCTATTGGTTGAGAAGAACGTACGAACGGACCACTAACATAAACTCAATCACTCTCGGGAAACAAATCAGAAAAATTAAAACAAATTATGAAAATGTTGTAACTGTATAGACAATAAGACCTTACACTCTCGTTTACTTAATTTATTAATTATCTTTTAGGAAGTACTTAAGTACTCACTAGGCAAATGTTTGATTAAGAGAGATTTGTTAATTAATTGCGAAAAATATCGAGGCCTTGGTTGAAGGTAAAGTCAACATTTTTTACAAATTCTAGTCCCGAGGTTTGGCTTTTGACTGTACGTCAAGCCGGCCACGTGGGTTCCCGATAGCTATGTCGGACGCCTACCAACTAAAAACCTCACGAAGTTCCACCTCACCGCTAATGACTGAGCACAGGATCGCCAAATTGTTGCAACTCCGCCAGCGGGTGACCGTCAAAGCAGAGCAACCGCTGAGGTCAGTCCGGATATCCCCCAAATAATCTACCATTAGAGGCGCTAATCATCATCAGGTCTTCTTGAAGGCGACCCCGGTTTTTCGGTTTACGTATGCCAGTAGAGTTGGTGCTCAATAAAGTGTCGTAAGTAGCAATATTCTTGAAAAAAAAAACGGTTGGAATGCTGGATACACTGTAATTACGTGTCTACAAAATTACTGCAGAGCGTTCGCAGAAACAAGCTACGCTGCTCCCATCGCGTCGAGAGCGCCTTGATTTCAGTTCCTCATATTACGAATGTGACGTATTCAGAGTGACGTTCAGATGCCGTGCTGCTGCCGTGTCGCGCCGGACGTAGCTTCTGCCTCGCCTTGTGTCTCGCCAACTACCTACGCTGTAACTGACGCTGTAACTACGCGATGACTGAGATTCATATTATCGTGTCATAATATATTAGTAAAGGGTGACCCTTACTCGAGTTCTAGTCACGATGCTGAATCGGTGAGTCAAGTCGCATTTTCGTGTTTAGGTTTTAATTCGCTAAACCAATGCAGAAGTTACGACTTACGAGTATCAATCCAATTACGAGTATGTAGTTTGATATATTTTCAATAGGTACTATATTCAGAAAATCACTAGGTACCTGTTTAATAATATGTTAATATAATTGAAATAGGTTTTGTTGAAAATATTTATACTTTTACAAAATGATACCAATGGCTCGGAAATCGGAATACTAATTAGCAGTTTTTAGGCTCCTTTCGCACTGCATCCGATCCGAATCCGAGAATTATATCGATCCGAAGTACCCGTAGTACTATTTGTATGAGGGGTTCTGCACTAGATCCGGATTTTCAAATTCGAATTCGGAAAACATTTTATACAAATAGTACTACGGCTACTTCGGACCGAGATTTCTCAGATTCGGATCGGATGCAGTGCGGAAAGAGCCTAGAGGTAATAGTATTCCGAGCCATTGGTTTCATTTTGTTAAAGTATTAATATTTTCAACCTTATGAATATACTTACTTAGGTACGCAGTGCTACTATGTACTACGCAAAGTGTACAGGTATGTCTTCTTGTAAGTGCACAAAAAACTGACCATGTTTAACATACGATATTCCTTCTTGTAAAGTACTTTTCTCGTAACTAAAAGCATGTTGTTTATCGTTATGTTAACATGTACATATTATGAGCAGCCACTGACATACCGGTGGCGCTACAGTAAACGCGGAAAGAAAACAATAATAATTGTATTGAAACAGCTGTAATTTTATCTTTCGTCACGATTTCTTTCATGAACAGCGTAAGTAAATACGTAAAATGAATAAAAGACAAAATATTACAAGCATGTGTTGCATTACAGTAACGATCTTAGGTGATAGGTAATTGATGCAAAGATAATAATTATTATGTCGCTAAGTAAAAAAAATATTAGTGTAGTGTTTTTAATAGTATTTTTTGGTTTCGTTGAATGCAAGAGAGTAAAAAGAGTAATCGGTGGAGCAGAGGTGCCCTGTGGTATTTTTCTTTATTTTTATATGAGTATTTTTGTAATTTTGTCCTAATTATTTTTTGAAAATCTAACTGTTCTTTATAACCTCATTCCTATAATATAGCGTTTTATAAGTAGCACACGAATGAACAACGTAAATGTTGAAACCCCAACTTTACCTAGAAACTTATTAGGCATATGAGACAAATTGAAACGAAAATATATTATTAAAATTAATATTGTGCCCAAAAATGCGCGTTACCATGCATACCTAGAACCTACCTCCTGCGGCTACGGGTCGAGCTACAAAATATGATATTAAAATTTATATAGTGTCCAAAAATGCGCGTTAAATACTACCTAAGTTTTTTGACGTTTTTTGACGACCTCCGTGACGCAGTGTGGAGCGCTGTTGTCTTAACGTGCGGAGGTCTCGGGTTCGATCCCAGGCAGGGTCAATTTGGGAATTTATAATTTAGACAAAGACGTGCCGCCAAGCGATTAAAAGCGTTCCGGTACGATGCCGTGTAGAAACCGAGTAGGGAATGGGTTTAATATAACTGCCATATTATGCCCCTAACAGGTTAGCCCGCTATCATCATAGACTGCAGTCTGCATCATCACTTAGAAGTTAGCATCAGGTGATATCGCAGTCAAGGGATAACTTGTAGTGGAAAAAAAACAACGTGCCTACTGCTAATACGTAGATACTCGGGTCAAGCTCCAAAATATTGCGATGTTTTCGGCTCTACGATGTAGCTACTACGAGTAGCTACGCACGTAGCACTCAAAATACAAAAATAGGGACCCACCCCGCGTCCTACGATTCCCGGGCTTTGGCCTCTTCGACCTTGCCTCCGAGTTCGAGCCTACTGCTAAACAAAACTTTTTTGTACGTTCTGTTCTGAATATTTAGTCATATTATTATCTGGTGTTTTTTTTGCTCCAAATTGGATGTCGCTCTATTCTGAGAAATCGAACTGGAAACTTAAAACCTTAAAAGATTATTTTGCTTGGAATAATATGAATCCCAATTTTTTTTATCAATCTTAAATTACATATTATAAATTTTGGTAGAAAAGGATGCTAGAGGTGTTTCACCCTGAAATCTCTGAATTTGCTGAATTTCAAAATTTTAATCTTATATATAAAATTCTCGTGTCACAATTTCGTTCCCATACTCCTCCGAAACGGCTTGACCGATTCTCATGAAATTTTGTGAGCATATTGAGTAGGTCTGAGAATCGGCTACTAACTATTTTTCATACCTCCACGCGGACGGAGTCGCGGGCATCAGCTAGTTATTTATATTATTTAACTAGATGATGTCCGCGACTTCGTCCGCGTGGATTAAGATTTTATGATTCCCGAGGGAAACCTTTAATTTTCCGGGATAAAAAGTAGCCTATGTCCTTCCCCTGGATACAAACTATCCCTATACCAAATGTCATCAAAACGGGTTGAAGAGATATTTTTTTAATCCCGCGGTAACTCTTGAATTTTCCGGGTTAATAAAGGATAGGTTGTATCCTGGGGAAGGACATACTTTTTAAAAAGTATGTCCTTCCCCAGGTCAAAATCGGTTGAACAGATGGGCCGTGAAAGCGTAGCAGACAGACACACTTTCGCATTTATAATATTAAGTATGTATATGGATTTAAGGCCTTCAAATTGGAGTAGCATCATTGAGGAATTCAAGTGAGGGCAATCATCTTTGCGGCACCCTCATCCTGACACCACATGCCGCCATAACCGCAGCGCATTGCGTAGAACACGAACCAGAAGAATATTCCGTCTATCTCAATAACTATTGTAAAAGAGATAACGAGATAACGCCGAACACTCAAGTTTTGGAAGTCATTAGACATCCTCTTTACAATCGGTAAGTGCGTATCACTAGGCAGGACACTAACCCATTTCACTACATCCATATTATAAACTTATTATGATACCCGCGACGTCGTCCGCGTGGTTTAATTATGTTTTAAAACTCTCGGGGTATAAAAAGTCTATGGCCACTCTCCAGACTCTCAACAATAAACTATACTATACTATATATGCAAAAAATCACGTCAATTCACGGGCAAACTAACAAGGGGCGGAATTCTTAAAACGAACGATGAGACTCTACGTGATGCCCGCGATAAGTCGCGCGGCGGCAAAACCGGAACCACCCATGCGGTCTGTTTGCCTTCGAAAATATTCCTAATCAATAGCGTATCAAAAACAAATCTGTTTGTCGGGGACAATGTCGAATGAAAACAACCTAATCTACTTACAGTAATAATATAGTAAGTATATGTATTTATTATAGAGTACAACTACCTTGATACCTATCTATACTTAATATTATAAATGCGAAAGTTTTGGATGGATGGATGGACGGATGGATGTTTGTTACTCAATCACGCCAGAACGGCTGAAAGTAGGTATATCTAGATAAAATTTAGCACAGAGATAGATTATAGTCTGGACTCTGGAATAACACATGCCTAGGCTACTTATTATCGCGAAAAATTTCCCGCGGGAACCGAAAAAACACAATCCACGCGGACGTCTTAGCTAAGTATCTAAGTAGCTTTCGTTATACTTAATAGTATTTTCCTTTTGTATTTTAATAATATTTTTTCTTTTATTTATAACTTTAGCACAGGCTTAACTACCTAGGTACCTAAACTTTAGGTAGGTATACTTATACAATATACAATTCTAGGTTTATTGTAGCCACGATTGTGTTGTGAAAAGTTTGAAATTGTGAATTTCAATGAGTCGCAGGATTTTCCTAGATGCAAAAGAAAAATACCTATTACCTAGTTAGGTGCTTACTTACAATCTTTGAGTTATCATATTTTACATCAACATAGGTAACAAAGTAGTAGGTAGGAAGTAACTTTATGCCTCCATAGTCTCTAATAGTCTTACATGGTATAGACCACTTTTACTCCTTAAAATCCTTTGTGGGGTCGAGTGCTACGTACGCTTTTATAACATGGTTCCCAAAGAATTTCTAGATTTGCCATTACATAAATGTAAAGACTGTGTTAAACAGCATCTGTTAAGTCGAGGTTATTACACTATCGATGATTTTCTGAATGACAAAGTTGCATGGAAGCAACCGGCCTCGCATCCAGTTACCCACAAGTCAGTGTAATAATATAATTGTATTCGTAGCGTACGAGTATGTGTTGTATTTTATAATTATTGTAACCTCTTTATTTTTTGAAGAAAGAAGCAACTGCTGAGTTTCTTGCCGGCTCTTCTCAGTAGAACATCTTTCCGAACCGGTGGTAGAGTCTTAACGTTTCTTAGGTGACACAAGTTGTCCTATGTGAAATAAATAAATCATTTATCATTTACGGTTTCAGATTCTCACGAGCTCATGACGTTGCCGTGTTGCGGTTGCAACTTCTTGCCGATGACATAACCTGGCTGAATGACACATTGTTACCCGAATCCTCGTTCGGTGTATCAGGTAGGTAATTGTGAATGAAGCCTCGAACAATCGCCGCTGTCACAGCTAATAGGCTAGTATTATTACAATGTTTTGTGCGTCCGCCAAACGCTTCAATTTAATTAAGGTGTTTCACGTTCACCACGGCCATAAAACCAGCCTCTTACTAGTACTACCTATAGTAAAATGTATGATAGTCAAATATATCAATTAATGTATTTTTGAAGTGAAACTAAAGAGAGTCGTTGTGATTTAAAAATTCGATGAAACGAAAAAGCGACACCAAAAAGAGACAAACATATTGATAATAGGATTTAGCCTGCTAGAGAATGAGATAGAATACAAGTTATATTTATATTATTCTCTCGTAGGCTACTTTTCAGAAGTTTCACTTCTGCCGTGTGTGAATTGCACACACACACACACACACAGACACACACACACACTTTTTATTCATTGCGGAAGCGGCTTGGCGGTGTAGGCATTGATGTTAGAATTTTAGTACCTATGGTACCTTGAATTAATGTTCCCAAATCTCAGTTGACGGTTAAGAAAGATCATTCTAATGATGTAGGTTTTTGTGGTCTGTTTTGGTGAGGATTTAGGTGTGGTGTGGTTACCTAACTATTTTAACAAAGTCCGAAAAGGTTTTTCGATACGCTACGTAGCTGCTACGTAAAAGCCGGTTACGTGTCTACGAGATTTGCCATGTAATATGAAGAAACACATGCAATCGGATTAGATACAATCGAATCAGAGACCTCGCAGTTTTGAACCTCACGCTTCAACTTTCATTCATGAATGCCTTTCGAAGCAAATTTAATCAAATGTATTTATATAAATGACTTTTACGGTTTTTTACAGGAGATTGTACCATTTACGGATACGGCTACACAGATGTGAACACAAAAGAGCTTTCCCAGACACTGCTTGCCGCAAACGTGAAAATTATATCGCTAGATCAGTGCACTAAATCACTGGGACAGTACGTGGCCCCGAAATATGATAGCGGAATGTTATGCGCGTTGGGCGACGGAGTGGACGCTTGTGAGGTATTTAGAAACAATAAATTTATAAGTATCATACTTCATACTAATATTATAGATGCGATGATAAAATTATTTTTCATCCCACCATCTCGGAAAGAGTATTTTTAATCTTCGATATCTGAATGCAAAAGCCGTTATTATCCTCTTGAGGATAAAGTAAATTGAATTTAGAACATCGTCTGCACGTTAGTAAATATCACTCGTCTATGAAGTTTGTGAATTCAAAACATCATTAAAACCTATTTACTTCTACCTCTATGGTGCCGAATTTCCATACAACCTTTTTTAATTTGTTAAAAACTCACACTCGTAACCTTCTTGGTGTACTTTTTTAATTTGCTTAGTTTGCGCGCACCATTTTCTTTCACGTCATGTCATTTCCTCGCTGAGGTGGGATGAAAAGTTACGTGTTGCACTCGAGTGAAAAGATTTTTCACCTCGTGCTCTTTTGATTCCCTCGCTGACGCTCAGGATTCTAATTTTTGAACCACTCGCTGCGCTCGTGATTCAATTTTAGAATCCTTCGCTTGCTCGGTCATCAAAATTGAGCACGCGGTTAAAAAACAACTTTTCACTCTTGTATAACAAATAACTATTATTAATATTCTTAATCCTAATATTAGAGATGATATTTTCCTTCAATCACGCCGTAACAAAGCAACAGATCGACATGATTTTTTGCCCCGTGTAGTTGAAGACTTGGAGAGTGACATCTTAGGCTACTTTTTATCCCGGAAATTGAAGGCGTTCCCGTGGGAATTAAAAAAAAACGTATTCCACGCGGACGAAGTCGCGGGCGTAATAATAAAAAAGGGCGGTAGTAATAAAAAAGGTAGGTATAATGCAGGAGACATATTTCTCACGCCACCGGACCCTACGTCGTCACGCCATGCTCTGGACTAGGCACACTACCCGCCGCGTCCAGTTTTCGACTAAGTACTTAGTAATATCTATAGTAACATCCTGTTAGGTTATAATCCCCGCTACGTTTATTTTCGTTAGTTTTGGAAATAGCACAAACCCTAGCCCGTTAGCAAGTGATATTTAATTGCATAAAACGCACATAACTCCGAAAAGATAGGTGCTTGTTCAGGATCGAATTCCGGACCTCCCGAATACGAATTTTTAACCACTAGGCTATCACCTAGGTAAAAATTCTTTTCTACTCGACAGGGTGACTCAGGAGGACCACTTATATGCGCGGGTAAAATCGAAGGTGTAGCTAGTTACGGCGTCAGCTGCGGGGTACCCGGTCTGCCTGGAGTGTATACCAGCATTGGGGTCAATTTGCATTGGCTTCAAGGGTTATTGGAAGAACTAAAGTGAATAACAATACTTACATACATATATAATGGTTAAATTAATTGTTTTTAAACGACATATTGATAGGTACCTACTGCATGTGCTGCTTCAGTCAGAGCTGCAGTTGAGAGCGTCGTTAAAATTTAACAGTGGAGGTAGATAAAATAGAATAAGTATTAAGGGTCGAAGTACTGAAACATTGTTTTCTGTTCCGACGTTTTAGGATAGGAAAAATGAAAATTTCATTACTAAATTAATACCATTTGCTACTCAGTTAAATGAAGTATGACGTAATTAAAAAAAGTGGTCATAAAATCGTATAGTAACTGCAGAAAATTATCGAGAAATTCATGGAAAACTCAAAAAAGGCGTTATCGCGTTCCGACTATTGTGATTTAATCTGAGACCTTATATAAACAAAAGTTATTTCAAATTAATCATTAAAGATCAAGGAACACTTTAATTAAACAATATTTTCAATACAACTTAAAGTTTTTGTACAATCTGGTTCCAAAGATCCCTCATACAAATTTTTCATACAAATTTACACTGGCTCGTCCAACCCAAATGTCAAAACTTATAGCCTAAGAGATAACTGTATTTGTGGTAACTATCTTTTGGTAACTATAATTATATCTCCTTACTATTAATTTCCATGTTTCAGATTTATGTTAGTATTATCACAGGTGGTCTAAGAGGTGATATACGTAAATTAAAATACTCGTAACTTAAATGGGAGATATTTATACACTACACATTATCACATCAAAGCGGCGACACTTGAGCTATTTTTTACCCATGACGGAACGGACGGTATATAATATTATTATGTGTTTGCCCTAAGAGGTTGTGCGATTGTTTGTTTGTTTGTGTACTTTTTAGTTACCATTTACCTGGAAAACTACTGGACCGATTAGTATGCAGTTTTTTGCAATAGATATGCATAACTTCTGTCAAGGTTCTTGAATATGTTTTAGGGCCATAGTCCACTAAGCTGAGCTGCAATTTTGATTTTAATTTTTCAATATGTTTCCATTTTTCTGAAAAAGTACTGGGCTCATTGAGATGCGGTGTTTTGCATTAGATATGTATAGCTTGTGAAAAAGTTCTTTAGATTTAGATATATTTTAAGTTATCGTGCTATCGTGCGCGCTCCTATCGTGTTTTTTTATTATGTTACCTTTTTTCTGGAAAACTACTTTGCTGATTTAGATGCGGTTTAAAAAAAAAATGTTTAGCTTCTGAGAAGGTTCTTAGATATGTTTTAGGGCCATAGTCCACCAAGCTGTGCTGCAATCGTGATTTGGTAGGTGGTCGAACTCCTTCTCATCGTAAACCCGTCGTGTTTGGACTCTTTTGATTTGCCTTGACAAGCGCTAACCTAGATGCTGTGGTCACAGGAACTCCAGTTTTTTATCCATTATATTTTATAACGTATTTTTTGAACTGATATATTTTAACATTTATTTATCAGAATATTAAAGTTTGACACAATTTGACACCTCTACTCATTACCATTTGGCCATAGTCCAACACGCTGGTCAAATAACTACTGAACCGACAAAGATGCAGTTTTGTGTTCATGAAACTACTTCTGCAAAGATCTAATTGTTGTTACAAAGTTATAAGGTCACAAATTATAATGGAGCGCTGCAGTTCATCGTGGGTTTTTTTTTAATTTTAATTTTATTACTTGACGTAAGTACTACTTGACGTACTTAACGATGTATTATGTATTTGAGAGGCAATATCTAGTAAACGCCCCGATGAATAGAGTCAATTTTTATACTGGTTACTTAGGTACAGCGCATACTTTAATACTATACTAGAATAAGCCTTCCTAGTTATTGGTCATTTCTGGTAACAATAACTCGTCTTTGAGCGGCGATAAGTAGTCAGGTCCCCAGCCGCTTGCAGGCAGACCATCACGAATTCCACCAGACGATAGTTACTGTTGTGAATGATACGAGCACTTGATGAGAACTGACATTTATTATTACTGAAATATATAACAATATTATATAAAATTCACATCATCTTTCCCTTTTATTTTTTAATGTATATTATAAGTACATCTAGTTTTATTATAATTTTATAATTGGCTTAGATATGTAATTATATTTAAACAATACCTACGTATTTAATCCTAATTTATTTTTACTGAAATACCAACATAACAATATTATATAAAAATCATATTAACTGAAAAACCAACATAACAATATTATATGAAAATCACATCAGCAGCTATCTCCTAGCCTATATATTTTTTGAAAGCTTGCCCCCTTAATAGTATTGTTGAGGTCGGCAGCTCGGTAAAATAAGATTAAAAACTTCCACTTTATAATTTATTAAAATATCTAAATAATTAGGAATTAAATTATTTTATTTAATGATTTAATTTAATAAAAATACTATTGTTTTAAATAAATTAATTTCATTTTATTCTACTAACAACAACTACTAACTAGAAAAAAAACCGGCCAAGTGCGAGTCGGACTCGCGCACCGAGGGTCCCGTACAAACCTGTAGTAAGTTTTAAATTAAATGTTTTTTTTAAATATTTGAGTTGATTGAATGAAAGGTAAATTGCGATTTACGATTAATGACGTATTAAAAAAAACTACTTACTTGATCTCGTTCAAACCAATTTTCGGTGGTAGTTTGCATGGTACTGTACAACATATATTTTTTTTAGTTTTATCATTCTCTTATTTTAGAAGTTACGGGGGGGGGGACACACATTTTACCACTTTGGAAGTGTCTCTCGCGCAAACTATTCAGTTTAGAAAAAAATGATATTACAAACCTCAATACCATTTTTGAAGACCTATCCATAGATACCCCACACCTATGGGTTAGATGAAAAAAAAATTTTTGAGTTTCAGTTCTAAGTATGGGGAACCCCAAAATTTATTGTTTTTTTTCTATTTTTGTAAGAAAATCTTAATGCGGTTTACAGAATACATCTACTTACCAAGTTTCAACAGTATAGCTCTTATAGTTTCGGAAAAAAGTGGCTGTGACATACGGACGGACAGACAGACAGACAGACATGACGAATCTATAAGGGTTCCGTTTTTGCCAAATTTGGCTACGGAACCCTAAAAAGGTAAGCAAGCTTCTCGCTGAAACGAGCGCGCATTGCACGGCAGAAATGCTGTTATCACGAACTTACAATTCTTTTGAGAGAAAATCCTGACTTGAGAATGTACGAAGCGCCGGGCAAAGCGCGTCGCTTACGTGTTTAGCTAGTTTCTGCTATTTGTTTACATCTTCTACATAATAAGTACTGTTAGCGAATCTAAGTATTCCAAATTCCAATGCATCTTTAATCCTTATATTATATCTGTGTATCTTTTCAACTTTGCAAATTGCAGTATTAACGTAGGTACCTACTACTTACTTAATAAAATAAAAACGATTTTGCATGTAGGAATAATAAATTTATTTAATACACCAATTCATTCCAACGATAACATCAAAACATAGATCCTATTGTACTGTAACAACACTTAACTTCCCTATACATTTATAACATACACGAATATTTTCACTAACAAAAATTACGGAATGTAGGTACCTAAATAATAAAATATACTGCTTGTTGCATGAGGCTACGTTCGCACTGCGAACAACATTCGTGCGAATTAATTTTCGCAATTCTGTAACACTAGAAATCATAAGGAGGTGTAGGTACGCACTTGCGAATAAAATTCGCGCGAAAAAAACAAACTGGTTTGATACAAATTAGGTAGGAGTAGGTGAAATCTGTACGCGAAATATAAATTGCATGAATAACATTCGGGCAAATGTTTTTCGTAGTGCGAACGTAGCCTTACAGGAATCAATTTGTTTACGTATTACTGATTTTATTAAGCCATACTGATTTTATTTATAAAACCACTCAAAATACAATTATTTATTATTACCCATAGATTTAGTATTGGTCTCCGCTGCTATGTTATTGCCTTAATAATAATTATACGTAATTAAATCGAAATAATATTACCAACTATTGACTTTATTTCTACCTATTCAGAAATTTTAGGTAGGTATTATGCACCATTATTTGCCCGTAGAAAAGATCCATACTAATATTATAAATGCGAAAGTGTGTCTGTCTGTCTGTCCGTCTGTCTGTCTGTCTGTCTGTCTATCTGTCTGCTACGCTTTCAGGGCCCATCTGTTCAACCGATTTTGATGAAATTTGGTACAGGAATAGGTTGTATCCCGGGAAAGGACATAAACTACTTTTGTCCCGGAAAATTCAAGAGTTCCCGCGGGAATAAAAGAAACTTAATTCTCGCGAACGAAGTCGCGGGAATCATCTAGTAAGTAATAAATAGTAGGTAGGTATATGTATTGGTACTATCTAGAAGTCCTCACAAAAAGAGAAATTATTTGAAATGTAAGTACGATTAAAAATTTGATCTAATAAAATATATTACTTATTCGAAATAAGAAAAAAATTAATAATAATATTATATCATATTGGCTTAGGAACTTTCTCCGTATATTGGAAAGTATGGATATGCTCAATAGTTTTATAAAATTATCAATTCTACAGTCTGTTCACGACATGCACTTAATTTAAAAAAAAAAGATGTAACAAAAACTGTAAAAGTGTAGTTGTTGATACGATAATTTCATTACATTTGTATTTTTTACACGTTGAGTATTCAATTCACTTCATTTCAATTTTATTTAGATTGTTATTTAAAATCCTATATTTATTATGATTAAACCATTGACTAGTTGGTAAATCAATGGATTAAACCCACAATTTTCAACACAATAAACCCTTATAGTTTACCACGCCGCCAGTCGAACAAAATATATAATTCTACTCGTTTTTTCATTCTCACTTCGATGGTATGAGATGATGAAGTCCAAGATAGAAAGCTAACCTACCCTACCCTGAATCGGTTCATACATGGCATCATACCATGACATCTTGCTCGTAGGGTGGTAACAAGCGCTCACAACTGCAACAGGGAGATCGTCAATGTCTAGTCATCAATGTTAGATAAACGATTTATAAAAAAGTTTATATTTTAGGATTTACCCTGTCTTGACACGAACATAATTATATAAACACGTGAACAGGCTTCTCAGGCGTGAACGACTCTATTCAGGCATACGCTGGCAAAAATCATGCGAGTTTAGCAATTTATATATGAAATTCTACATGTTGAAAGTTGGATATGAGACAAAGGCAACAGATGAACCAATGTGTTCATCTGTTGCCTTGACTTGACCAGTTGACAAAACTAAATCCCGTATACACAGACGTGAGATCAAACTACATTTAACTAGTAAGCTCTTTTGAATGAAATTATGACCACGAAAACCATGATTTGGATTCTGCTGAGGGTGTAGATGGACTTTTCGGAGACTTGGGGGTCGCCGGCTGTGATGACTTTGGTGTTGTTGTCTGAGAAGATTTCTTGCTATCTTGCCCCTCTTTACTTTCTGATTCTTCTAATGCGGTTTTAACCTGCAAAATAAAATTGATCCATGTAGGTTATTGCCAGATGATGCCAGCGGTTCCATTCAGGTGGATTTATGTTTAAAAATCTTTAATATTACTTTAATATTTGATTTTAGATTTAATTACTTTCTTGACATCATTCATCTAATTAACTAATGTTTGTAATGCTTTAACGAATTTGATTTTTATATTTAATTACTTTGGGGATGATTACATTGCACTCATATTATGTTTAGTATCATATTAAAATTGTAATAATAGATATTACATGTCATTATATTAGGATTTGAAATGCCCTGACAGGGTATCATGCCAATGTAGACATGAAAGCTAATATGAAATATTTAATTTAAATTCATATCTATAAATTTTTTGCATCAGTAAAGATACTCAATCACAGGTGAAATTTTCCAACACAAACCTTTATATTGGTTTTGGCTTGCATCTCCTGCTCGTAATTTCTAACATCTTCTATAGTCATGCTGAACCATTCATCCATCCATGTGAATGCTTGCCGATGACCGAGAAGCAGTATATCTCTAATGGCCTGGTAAATAAAAATAAATACAATAATTAACATTGTTGTATATGTACTAATTTGTAACTTTTTACCTCCAGCATGCCAAACCCCTTCAACAGAGTATTTGGTGCAAGTAGCTTCCCCAAGATTAATCTATATATTAATATGATTTCATTTGAGGATGAAAGGGATAGAATTACTTTCAGACCTGACATTTAAGTATAGTCGTTAAAAAGTCAACTTTTAAGATGTTACGCAAGTTAATTGACTAAGTTTTATCAAAACTTTTCATACATACCACCTGAACATAGTCTTCTACTTTTGTCTGCAGTCCCCAAACCTCAAACTTAGCATGAACAACTTTATAGCAGCACATTATAGGCTTCTGAGTGTCCCTCCAGCCCTCAGCGAGAGGCCCACGGCCAGACTTCTCAGATTTAAAGAGTTTGGGGTCCTCAGACTCTTTGTAGTGATGTGGTTTGATTTCATCAAAGGCTATGTCCATAAAATCAACTTCTCTCAATTCTTGTTCTTCTGGTGTGAGTCCCAAACACTTCAAGGAAATAATTAAGAAAAGAACTGAACAATGCTGCACAAGTAAGTGATCTGAGAGGTATTTACTTCAATTCATTAAAATATTAAAACACATTAAAATTTAAAAAAAAAGGTATTCCTTCCTAGCAAATTATAGTCAGCTATAGATTAGAATGTTTAAATTAAATTCATTAGTTTCCTGTTTCCTGGGATTTGCAATATTCAAGAAAAGGTGGGAACTCACATTTTCAGTTGTACCATTGTTATCCTCATATCGAGTTTGAATAGATATTGAAAATTTTGGAATGAAGGAACACTGGAAAAAACAAAAGTACATAACAATGGACATTGAGTTAAGTAAATAAATCAAAATAGTTATTATTAAAGTGTTTACTCACTGTATATTCTATGAAGTTGTAGAATATCATGAAAAAAATAACATACACATTAGCTAAGTAACACAATAGGTACCTGTATATAGCTTAAATTTATGTCATTATAATTCATAGTTACCAGTAATTGTGTAGGGGTAGTAATTCCATGCTTTTTCAGTAACATAGAAAATCTTTGGTGTTATACTTTGGATCCAATAAGGTAAGTGGCTGGAAATATTTAATAAACTCAGTTATCACTTCTATAAAATCTTTCACACTCAGTTTGAACTGTAGGTACAATTACCATTAATGTATTCATGTTCAGGCCATAATATGAGTGTTTAGTAGTATGACTGTATGAGTGAAGGGCTGCTTCATTTATAGTTAAAAGACTACTTGACTACCGTCGCTAAGACAAGTCGATACTCGGTTATCGAGTTTGAGAGAAATATTAGAGTATGAAAACACTATTTAATGACGCTAGTCATTAATAAAAACAGCAAATGAATGCCAGAATTTAGGAAATATTTTATAGGTTAGGTAAGTCATGAACGTACCTCGACAAGTGTATTCTTTTCTCAGTAAATTGTCCAACTCCGTTTATTTCATCATTGACTTGCTCATTCGCTATCACTTCAACGCCTTCACCATTGCTCGATTGCTCGAAACTGTGACGAGCAATCATATACAACTGCCCGATACGGTACTAAAAATATCCAGGATTTGTATTATTACCTTATTACCTGAATTTCAGATAGGTTTAGCCTGCAACTATTCATTAAAACACCAAAAGTGTTAAAAGTGCAATGATTCATACCTCTTCGACGGTCATTGGCATACAAATTCTGTATTCCTTTGTTAGTACCATTGTATAGGTTTTCTATGTTTCAGGAAAACTAATTATTTAATAAATAATGATACAAATATTTTAAATTTTAAAGACAGGACAACTCGCAAACCACAAACCGCAAACTTGTCTCTTTTTTTTAAATTTATTTTACGGCCCTAGATAAACCTGTCTCTAACCAACACCCAGAAACACAAAGAGAATATAATCACTACCAGAAACAAAAGTAATTTAAAAGGATTATTTTACGGCCCTAGATAAACCTGTCTATAACCAACCAGAAACCCAGAAACAAAAGTATCCTAGTAATCCTCAGATCAATGACCTCGTAAGCTGTCACTTCGATTTTATATTTAAAATCAAAGATCTGTCATCGCTGTCATAATATCTGTGAACCAGCAGCAGGGCGACCGCGTATCTTTTGCATCAATCATTGATACATCGCAATCACCTCTGATTGGTTAACACTCTTCCACTATTGGACGAAATCTATTGACGCAGCAAGAATACCATAAATTCTGCCAATCGGAGGTGAAGTAAAGTAAAGTAAAGTAAAGTAAAATATATTTGTTTGGTAAAATATGGTACAGACAAGATGTTATTAGGTTAATTAGGTACAAACATATTTTGTCGTTACCGACGTCCAAATATTGAATTAATATTCTTATTCAAGAACTGAAGAATTCTTGTATCGAATAAAAACAATGATCTAAAAGATACTCGAAAAGTTCTTTTTTAAATGATGGTAGATTGAGTTGTTTTAGTTTATTCGGTAATTGATTATAGATTTTTATGACCATACAATAACAGTTTTTACTAAAGAGGCTTAAGTCTTTGTTGGGGCAACGAAATGTTATTTTTGTATCGTTTGTTTGTGTATGGTTGTGAGTATGTACTTAGATATAAATTGAGGTTTTTAAACACAAATAATGCAGATTCATAAATGTATAGGCACGGAAGCGGTAATATCTTGTTAGATTTAAATAACGGTTTGCAAGTTTGAAGATAGTAAGCATTGCATAAGATTCTTATACATATTTTTTGGGTTTTAAATGCTGTAATCATCTCGCTTGAGCTGCCCCATATAATTATACCATACCTCAATAGGAAGGAAGTGATTGCGATGTATCAATGATTGATGCAAAAGATACGCGGTCGCCCTGCAGTGCATCAATCATTGATACATCGCAATCACCTCCGATTGGCTGAATTTATGGTATTCTTGCTGCGTCAATGGATTTCGTCCAATAGTGGAAGAGTGTTAACCAATCAGAGGTGATTGCGATGCAAAAGTGACGCGGTCACCCTGCTGAGACCCTGCAGGGCGACCGCGACACCGCGTAGACAGGGCGATCGCGTATCTTTTGCATCAATCATTGATACATCGCAATCACCTCCAATGGGGAGGCACAGGCAAAGCTAATATCAGATGGCGCCACCCTCGCTGGTAACTGTCAGATTCATTTGCGTAGGTACATAATCTTAGTATTTAGGCGTCCTATTTTAATTGAATCTGGGATAAAAACCAGTGTATTGTGTTCTTTCCATAATAATCGTCAGGTCTAAAGTGAGCGCAAAATAACCTAGCCGATGAACTGTATTTCCAATTTTGTTGGCGCAAGGCTTTGTACCATAGTCTAAGAAAACGGTATGCGCCTTTATTATTTATTACATTTGAATGCACATTAAAATGAATTAATCTAAGAAAAATAAAAAAATATATGGTGTTTGACAGGTAAACAACACCAGCGACGATGCGACACCTAGCGGGATAAATTGGCAGTGTCCGTCCCCATTGGATTCTAGTTGGTAGCTATTACATAACGGGTAGGCTAATCTGGACTTTTGTATTAGCCTCAGAGCATTTACAGTACACACATACACATTACTTTTTGCAAGTAACAACTTTGATTTTATACCTACAATAAAATCAAAGAGTGACAATATAATGGTCTGTAGTAACCATAGATAAAGAAAACTATGGAGTTAGGAAATAGGAAATACATCCCAATCTCCATGGAGAAAACCATGTTCCCATTAATCCATGGGGCTTTGCTTATTGCTAAAATATTTGTTTGAAGCAACGATATATTATATGTAGGTACTAGATGGGCCCTTTCATAGAAAAATGTTGGGCGACCAACTATGAGAGCGCGTTCCTATAACCTGTCATAAGCCTGTCTTTGTCCCCGTCGTAGCGCTGTCACGGTCGCTCATCGTGTAGATAATTTGTTATTAAGTTAACATCTAAAGTCTTATTAGTTTGGCACTGTATAATTTTTATTTTAAGGTAAGTGGTTCAATTCACAATTAAACATTTCCAAGAAAACGTTATTTAGTCTTCCTATTTAATATTTTTATCCATTTCGCAATCATTTATTTTCCGCGGCAAACTGTATGATATTTTTTTTTACTAACTGGCCTTACGGCTTTGGGTTCCAGCCCTAGAATAGTCCAGTCCAGTACGATAAAAAAAATGCAACCAAGATTAGTTAATGCATAGATGGGCAGAACAGACAGTAGGCATTAATACCTTCCGAGACGCAATATTATGCTATTATATAATAATATGATAAAATTAGTTATTGACGTGAGTTTAATGTTTAACAAACTTCAATAAATAAAGAGTTTTTATTTATTAAAGTTGGTAATTTTTATTTTGTACTAGCGAATGTCCGCGACTTCGTCTGCGTGGTTTGAGGATTTTTGATTCCCGCGGGAACTCCTTAATTTTCCGGGATAATAAGTAGCCTATGTGCTATTCCAGACTATAATCTATCTCTGTGCCAAATTTAAGCCCGATCCGTTCAGCCGTTGGGGCGTGATTGAGTAACAAACATCCATACATACATGTACATCCATACATCCATCCATCCAAACTTTCGCATTTATAATATTTATATCATATATTATTATATTTGATTTGATTGATTGACATTTGATGAAAAATAAATAGTTAATTCAGAATTCAGAATTTTATTATTTCGTTGAACAAAAGTTGTCCAGTACCTATTATGTTGAAGAGAAAAATTACATGAGTTATATTTCTACATATAGGTTAGTTAAGCTTTAGATTATTGTAATTTGTGTATTTTATATTAATTTAGTACAGAATAGAGTATAAACCCTTTACAATAACCTTACATACTATATCCCAGTGGTGTGCTTTCACTAGAGATGTGTTGCGTTGCTGTGTGTGTCAAACTCACCAATTAGAGCACTTGATCTAACATCTAGCTATAAAAGCTATGGAAATCAAGTGCTCCTATTGATAGGTTTGACACACACGTAGCTTAGCAAATTAGCACACTTCTCGTGGAAAGGCAGCCCAAGTTTGCCTTTTTGTGCCTTGAACGTGTATTCGTTTTGTAAAGTATATTATATTCATTTCGTATCATTTCAGGCTAAGTCAGGACTACCTTGAACTATTTTTTGGGTGTCTACGCAGACACGGAGGCAACAACAATAATCCGAACGTCTTGCAATTCCGTGCTGCCTACAAAAAAGTATTAAACCATTTAGAACTTCGGTCGACATTTATTGGAAATTGCATTCCTTTAGACAATTTTGCAATTTTGAACACCTCTTCCATAAACTTCATCAACTCGACATCACACATGAGCAGGCACGATGATGAAGAATTTGAAATACTGGAAAATGACATAGCTCTAGATACCGACCTTCAGGCGGAGGCCAATTGTTCAATACTTGCAGACCAGTTAAATAGTGATCAATTGACTTGCGATGTGAAGCTAATTATTGGATATATTTCCGGTTATGTATCACGCAAATTGAATAAGCAGCTGAAATGTGAGAAATGCATTACCAGCTTGACCACCTGAGAAAAACTCTGGCACCATAGATTAATAGTTATCAAAGATATGGGGGGTCTTTGTTACTCAAGTGCTGATGTGTACGAAGTTTGCCTAAAAACGGAAAAATGCATCCGCTTTTTAGAAGAAGAAGAAGAAAATGTTTTTTATTTGATCACAATCTTTTTAATAAAAGAAAAGGGGCATGGGCAAAGGTTACCAGAAAAATTCAGCCATATTGATTTTATTGTCGCTGGGACCCTTAAGCATTTCATGGGTTCAAATTTGTTTGCAAGTTTAACATTGCACGCCTTGGAGCAACAAGGCACCTTAAACCACCGAACCCATATAATTCGAGCCATTATTGAAAAATATGCCAAAGTTAAGCTTCATCACGAAGCCAAAATTGACCCCCAAATAAATACGAAAACTATAGGCGTCAAAAATTGACAAAATTAATTTTATTTGATGGCAAGTAGCATACTTAGAAATGAATAAAATAAAAAAAAGACGTGTGGCACTCGGAGACTGCCAAGAATTTTAAAGAATTATGTTCATAATTTTTTAAAATTATTTCGCCTTTATATTCCAAATCATCTTTTCATAAAAATAGTCTTTTTATTTTCAATAATTTGAAGTCAACAACACAAGTAGTCATAGCAACCCAAGTGTTAGGTTTTCAATTTCGTTACGGAATTTCTGGATTCGGTCTCCACCCTCAAGGCCCGCGATAGAAGCTATGCAATAGCTTAATAATTTCAAATGAAGTACCTATTTTTCTGTGACTCGATCCATTAGTACTCTTTCACCTCTCCCATTCCAGCCCCTTTTTATTATAATAGTACTAATAATTATTTTTGAATTTTTTCATTTGCAATAAGGTTTGGCGAGGATTATTTTAAACTGTTTTAGCTGTTATTATTTTAAATTTCAAGTTTTTTGCATTAGTAGTTACCGAATTATGCTAAGTGTGACGGACAGTCATGTCACACCACAAGGGTTGTTTTCTTATCATTTTGGTACGCAACCCTAAAAATGACTTTATTTCTGTAAATTTTTCGACAAAACCAGTATCAACAATTAACAAATAATTAAATTAAAAAACCCACGACGAACTGCAGCGCCCCATTGTGTGGACTTTGACCTTTAAATATATCTAAGAACCTTCTCACAAGATATATATATCTAATGCAAAAAACCGCATAATAATAGGTTCAATGGTTTTCCAGGAAACTGGTACCTAACAAAAAAGTGGTAAAAATAACAACGTCATACTAACATCTATCGTTTACCTCAGAGAGTACACTGATGTAGGTATTATTTTCGACAAGCGCATCTGTACTAATCTATGACCGAGTCATACGTTTTCAAGATGACGCATATGTTGCAAGCAAGTTCCCGCTTTTCAGACTAGATGGCGTTGTTAAACATAAGTCCACATTCTTTGTTCGACAGGGCCCGTCTATGTAAATTGAGGTCGTTGGTTTGAAGGGTAGAGGTAAGGAGAGTTATCTCTTAATGGGAGAAAAGTTGAAAGTGTCCAGTGGTTGCTAATAGTGCATTTTTATCTGACAATAAAGAAAAAAAAATTATTAGTGATGTGCTGGATCGTCAAAAATGCATATCCGCGGATACGGATCCGGATACGGATCCGGATACGGATCCGGATACGGATCCGGATACGGATATTTGGTGTCAAGATCCGCGGATACGGATACGGATCTTAGCTTTCATACTCTTGCGGTGTCAGTGCGCGTAACCTTAAAACGATAGTCGACGCCACTTGACGCTTTACGTAACAGGACAAGTTTCGACTTGCAATGCGCGGGTCTTTATTTTGTTTTGTTTATAGTTTAGTGTGAGCCCCTTCTCCCATTACAATACTTGTAGGATACGATACTCGAGTAGAATACTATTATACTAGTTGGATACTTGTTCGCTACCCGACGCTCGCATATTATGCTACTGCAAAATGACTAAATCCATCATTTGTGCAAACTCGTTTTTTGTGGACGGACGTTATGTCGAGCAATTCCAGTGACGAAGAAGCACTTGCAGTTTTTGTTTTATAAAAACAGAAGACGTCAACGCAAGAGTAGAAAATACTGGATTCATCCATATATTGAAAGAAACATAAATTGTAGAGTTTTTGTAGCCGCACAAGAACTACAACATGATAATAATAAATTTTTATCTTTCTACCGAATGACTAAAGAGACCTACCTGCATCTTGTTATTAATTGTTAAATTTATTCCCAATTTCTGCCCAAGTCTTATCTATTGTATAATGTATTTTTCCGCATGTATTCTGGTAATTTGTAGTTATATAAACAAGCATGTTTTTCAAGTTCTTGCACAAACCTTATATTTAATTCTTGCTCCGCCGCCATCTTGTCGAGACGCGCAAGAGACGCGATGCACAAGCGACCAACACGGCGAGTCGCGCGATACTAGTCGCGGACTCGTAGGATACCAGTAGCGTAGTGTGCGAGCCTGCATTCAAATGTATGTGAGATACTTGGCGGCGACTAGTCTCCGAGACTTGCAGGATACTTGAATCGCCTGTGCGTATCGTAATGGGAGAAGGGCCTGACACTGGCAGCATAGCTGATAACATTTGTGTTTGTAAATGAGTTAGAAAAGTCTGCAAAGAAGTTTAGTAGTGTAAACTTTACAGTAAAGTTATGTACTACTAGCTGATGCCCGCGACTTCATCCGCGTGGATTGAGGTATTTTGGTTCCCGCGGGAACTCTTTAATTTTCCGGGATAAAATGTAGCCTATGTGTTATTCCTGACTTTAATCTACGCCAGTGCCAAATTTCATCCAGATCCGTTCAGCTGTTCTGGCGTGATTAAGTAACAAACGGATATCCATCCATCCAAACTTTCGCATTAATAAAATATTAGTGTAGATTGCTATGGTTGGTAACTCACTACGATAAATGTTTGAAATATAAAGGTGCCAAATATTTGATTTTAAGAGGTAATCGTTATTCATTGCTACCTAATCAGTAATCACCCAATACATAGAATTTCATCTACGTAATGAAAATTAATAAGGTAAAAGGTCAGTCGAAAAAGTAACGGATACGGATACGGATATTTATTTTCACACGGATATCCGCGGATATGGATACGGATACGGATATCCGGCACATCACTAGTTGCTATATATAACAGTTCAAAAAACTCCCACAGTGGCGCTGGTGTAGGCAAAGCGTATGGTACAGCGTTGCCAGAATGTTACTTTTGTAACATTTTACGTTACTTTTGACCCTCTCATGTTACCTCCATGTTGCACGACTCAAAATGTTACTTTTACGTAACTTTTAGGACTTCAAAAAAAAAAATCCGCAATAATCGTGAAACGGAACGCAACCGAGAAAGTTTTCGTTCATCATGTTGGCGCTTGTTTGTTCTTGGACTGACGCGTCACTCGCATGTTTTTCTAAATCCCGCTTTCTTCAGCGAGCGAGGCGCGAGCGAGCGCCTAGTGGGCAGTGTATTGGGCAGCCGCACAGACCATACATTTAAGTTTACTATGGGTAGCCGCATGGATTTGTTACCTCCATGGGTAGCCGTCACTCGTCAGTGTCAACATGGTGTCAATCCACTAGCAGGGCGACCGCGTATCTTTTGCATCAATCATTGATACATTGCAATCACGTCCGATTGGCTGAATTTATGGTATTCTTGCTGCGCCAATGGATTTCGTCTACTAGTGGAAGAGTGTTAACCAATCAGAGGTGATTGCAATGTATCAATGATTGATGTCTTGTTTTGTACTGTCTATGTGTTTTGTTCGTATGTTTTATTCTGTGAGACTCAACTTTGTTTGGATCGAGACATGATCGATTATGGTCTGAATTCTGACGTTTTTTGGTGATACCATAGTTAAAACAGTTCCCACAAAAAAGGGGTACCAAATTCTAATAAAATTTAAGTAATGCTATGGATTCTAAAGATTAAATTTATAAGTGTTAGTTTACATTAAATTGTTAATTAATTAATAGTCCACTATTTTAATTACAAGTGACAAACGTTACGAACATTTTATATTTGCATACATGTAAATAACATGCGTAAGCAGAATCCAAATAGGTACTGCCGATATTATTACCGACAGAAGAATGAAAGAGTCCTTGCGTAAATAGAAAGAACAATTTTTCCAAGAGAGGATAAAGAAAAATCCAACAACTAATAATACTAAATCAGCAGGATCAGCAGTTAATTTATTCATTCAACCATTATTTCGATTCTTTCGTAGCATAACTAATTTATTTATTTTTATTTTATTTATTTAGAAAACAAACAGCTAAACATATTACATAGTTTTAACCTTAATCTAGAAGTTTCATTAAGCCAGTGAAGTTTTCACAAAAAATTATACATTCTAGTTCCTACATATCCCGATCGGGTAGATATAATTATGAGTATTTAACTTTGGCCCGAATACAATAGTTTTAGGCAGGGGCTTGCAGCCGCAGTCACGAAACGAATCAGACACATTTCCTGATTTCAGATGCAAACCTCCCGTACTTATAAAAGAAGTCAATATGGTACTGGGACAGAAAACTTTAATTTTTTGTAATAAAGTGCCATAATAAGTGTGTTAGTTTCGTTTTCCACTTAATATGAGGTAATGTTACTTTTCTCGTGAAAATGTTACTTATTGAGCTATCTCATGTTACATTTGACTATCTGCCACTGGCAACACTGGTATGGTATGAATGTAGCAATTGTAGATGAACAGCTGAAGTATGCAGAGTTTAAAAATTTAATATTATTCAATATTCTCGAATAAAGTAGTGAATTATAGAAAACTTCAACAACTTACATTGTGCTAAATAATGATGAATGTTTTCTTTCATTGTTTTTTCTCAAACCTACTCTAATGATATTTGGCTTCCTTTTAAGTATACCCTGCTGCGCCCCCAAATATATGCATTTCGATGGACACATCACATAATATACAGAGATGATTCTCCTTACTTCTAAAACATAAAAGCTAACCAAATTATTTAACTGCAATTATAATTTGATAACTAAGTAGATTAATCGAAAATAACTTTATTTACTCCCATTAAAAAGTTAAGAAGCCAAAAGATATATATTTACTTCAAAGTTGTTTATTTTATTTCACTTATCTTCCCTGATACACTTTTAATTACAATATTAACACAATTATAAGCTTTTTATTACAGTAACAATAATTAAAAACATTATTATAATCAATAAACTGCAGATAGTACCTACTTAGTACTTAGTTCCTAGTTAGTACACATAAATAGAAGCTAAGTCATCATAATCATAAGTCCTCTTCAAGAATAAATCCACCAATGATACTCCTCTTATATAATGGAGACCAGAGTTAATGGGGAGGGCAGTTAAATTTACAAATGTCTCTTTTCCTGGTTCCAGTGGACCCAACTTTCTATTTGAAATACCACACCAGAGCAGGCTTGAATCTGGAAGTGAACGAAGTTTTAATATTAAATCCAGAGTTCTGTCACTGGCATTGATTATTTGACACTTGAAGTTGAACGGTTCATCAATAGGTACTTTGCTAGGCAAATTTTCATATGTTACTCTAATATCTCCATAATCAGTGGTCATTCTTTTAAGCTGACTTGTTTGTAATCTGCCTTTCTCTCCCAAGTTAGATCTCCAGACAATATCTAGTTTTCCGATATTCTTTGCTGCAGCAATTAATTTTATATCTTTTGAAATGTTGTCTTTAGGTGTAAGGCAATATAAATACTGACAACTCTCTTGTGATTGTAGAAGTGTGACATCCCCAAATACTGATAATCCATCACTGTCTTCGTTTAAAGACTTTACAGTAAATTGAGGAGAGCTTTCTAATGAAACTTGTTCAAGTATTATTGGTCCCGAGGTAATGTTTTGCACCTGCGCTTCAACAAATACATCATCTGACTCAGCATTATAAAACTTAGTTTTTACATCTAATGGTTTCATAACTTCAAACTTAAAAAATTTGCGAAATGAGGCCAATGTATTGTAATTGGACATGTAAGTAACTTCACACACTAATATATGAGTGCCTAGATCCTTAACTTCATGGTGTATTACATCACTAAGTGTTTCATCTACATCAAGCATAAGAGGTGCTGAATTCTGTTGAGTTGTAAGAGGAATTCGGTATGAACTTGTTTGTAAGTCTGCTTTGATGGATACACTCTGGACAGGTTGGTTTGTTTCATTATGAACACAAACATAGCACGAAAATGTCTCGCCCAAGTATATGTTACCAAAACTTTGAGGCAGTAACAGAAATTGCCCAGCGGCCAGTGTCTCCATTTGAACGACTGATGTGGCATCATCCTTTAAGAAGTTGTTTAAAATATTTCCTGGCAGATCCTTAAAGTCACAAGTGACAATTTTGGGACTAATCAATGCCGGTTTTGTCAGCCTCATTACTTTTAGGGCAACTAGATGTTCCACGACTTCTTTTCCATCCATTTTTTAGGAAACCAATGATCCTACGTTACTTGTTCAAATTCTCAAAATACCACTCAATTTGATGCGAATTCTCTGAATTACATGCTGGTTAATCAATTATTTAAACTGATACCTACACTTATGACCACTTTTTAATATCCATGTTATCCATGAAATAAACATTCACGGTTCACCCAATCAGCACCCAATCATAGATAAATATGTACAACCTGCACCAATCCAGCCCAATCCCCATATTATTTTTCTTTTACCTGCCTTTGACGCTGACTGAGCCTGAGCACTGAGCAGCGTTAGCAACTCGAAGCGGACTGACTAGTGACTATCGTACCAGGGTCGTAAAATTATCGTACATGGATGGAAAATGGATCGAAATTATCGTATTTATCAGGGCTCAGCTATAGTATAGTGACGGTCGAGTTGGACGTTCATATTTTTTTTACAGAAAGACCTTGATGTGGTAAGCCTTGCACTAAAATATTTTACTGCGGAACTCAATAGTTTTCGAGATAAAATTTTTTGAAAATTCGTAAATGTTCACTACTTTTCACTATTTCTTACGACATTTGCCATAGATTACAGACTCATTGACGTTTAGTTGGCGTACTAAAGTTTCGTTTTACGTATTAAAATCCGTTCCAAACATGAAAAGTATCTTAATGTCAATAATCGTATTCAAACCATAGATAATGTCTATACCGATTATTGGAACGGAACGCGTGCGTTGGCGCCAAATTCAAATCTATGAGTCATCGTTTTACGCGCTTTTCAAGGTTATAGGTTGAGAAGGTTAAAGTAAATGTCGGTTCTAGTTATAATTAGGTACTTCAGCATGTGATAGGCAAAACCGAATCAGCACACCCCGACTCCACGCAGTCTTGTCTGCCCAGAAAAAGGTGCGCACCTATGGTGCGCACCTTTCTAATTTGGTTGTGACGTAAGAGTGAGACGTACATAGTGTATGCTGCAAGGCGACTATACCTATATGTTATTGGGCTTGTTTGTTTCTATCAGTGTCAATGTACTTATATTGCTGTTTTTGTTATACATATCAATATAGCTATTTATGCAACTGTATCGTAATGAAGGTCATTTTAATTCGAGTGCTGTTTTTTGATACGAGGCTTGCCGAGTATCAAAATAGGATAGTACGAGTAAACTCCAGTCGTGCGTCGGAGCTGACACACACAATTTTTTTTTATTTATATCAATAACTGTAATCTGTAAACAGTAACTGAGTAACAACTAACAATATCTGTAACTTATTAGAGCGTATCCTAAGAACCAATAGGAATAGAGAACTTGTATTTCCCGGTATTTTCCCAAGATTTTATTGGATAAAATAAAACCATACTACTGCGACTTAGACTATCAGCAGAGCTTTGATTAGGTATATAGAGAAGATGTGCCATAACATATTTATTATTTAAATTGAAGCCTCCGTTATCCTTAAAATGGCGCATGGGCGGAGCTTAATGCGGGCATTAGGGCTGAAATTATCGATACCTTTTATTATGTCGATACTTATATACTCGATATAAAATTATCAAAATATAATTAATAAATAATTAAATATAATTTTTGAAATACACTATAACTTAAAATACTCGCCACTAAAAGAAAAATAAAAACAACTATGTTACTCACTTAAGAAATGAAATTCCTGGGCGTTTTACAATACTATTATTACGACACCCCATAACTGAGCACTTCACCATTGTTGATTACACAAAACTGCACAAAACTAAGCAAAAACACATAAAAATATTATGAAAATATTCACAAAACTGGTAATTAGCCACAACCAAAACACCGGAAGCAATACAGACGCCATATAAAGGTACATAAAAATTGGCTTCAATAGCAAAATTTGATGACGTCATATGACAATTGCCTGACACGTTCACGCAATTACATAATACACCTGTCTCATTCTAAAAACGTAGCTTTCAATAAGTAAGAATAGTCACAACATAGTAGTACATGTTTTATTAACAAAATGCATCGTATAACTATAATTGAGTAAAATGTAACACATCCTCTCTATATACCTAATCAAAGCAGCAGAGTGAAATATAAATTCTCAAATTTTCCATGATGATAGAAATTATCGTTCAATCTGCGTACGATAATAATACTCTATCGTACATCGTACGTAAGCATAAAATTATCGTATGTGTACGATAATTATCGTACGGTTCTGAACACTGAGCCTGAGCCAGATACCAACTTTGACGCATAGTCACCCTTGGACGAAACCAAGCATAGACCACTAGACAGAGAACCACAGAGTACATTGCAGAGAACACAGAGAAGTGAGCCGAAGGATGGGGTTTTTTTTATTAACTGGTTTTACGGCTCTGGGTTCCAGCCCTTCTGAGCATTTCAGCGTTTTTGACAGTCACAGAAAAAAGAACACTATTATTTCATACTTTTTAATAGCTGGCTTTATAGCTCTGGATTCCAGCTTTTATGAGCATATATAGGAAAACACCATGGAGGTAGGAAATTAGTACGTTAAAGGTGGTTAAAGGTTAAAGACACAGATCTCATGACATGAAAAATAGACAGAGAACAGAGAACTTAAGTATATAGATAATACATCAGTATCCTAGTGATCAGGGGGGTTACTATGAGCTCATAAAGGGACGGATATTGAACTGCACTAAACTTCAAGGTTACCAATGTACTCTGTGCTTCAAGGCACTGAACTCAGTAGGGCGACCGCGCATCTTTTGAATCAAGCATTGATACATCGCAATCACCTCTGATTGGTTAACACTCTTCCACTATTGGACGAAATCCATTGACGCAGCAAGAATACCATAAATTCAGCCAATGAGAGGTGATTGCGATGTATCAATGATTGATGCAAAAGATACGTGGTCGCCCTGCTGGTGTCAACTGTCAACACTCAACTCTTCTCACAGCTGGGCAGTGGGCGCTGGCTCACAGATGACAGAACAATATTACCATATGCGGGGCTAAGCCTCCGCCAGGAGTAGGTATAGTGTTCTGTGGGCTAAGCTAATCGCCAAGGTTAACTTGTCTCTGGTCTGGGCCAATCGACCCTGATAAAAATATTTTAATTTTCACAATAAAGTATAAAATGGCAAAAACTGAGTTTCAGTAAAGATTTGGTTTAAAGATCAGAATTTCAAAACAAATTCATCATAAACAACTTACCTATTGAATACCGATAGAAACGTGTCTAATATTATATCGAAAAGTTATAATATTTTGTTAGACTGTAAAGTGTAGACCCTAATTTATTTTAATCCTGATGTGGCCCAATCGTGTTGAGTTATAGTGTCTGAATTGCATCAACAGGCTTTACATCAAATCATTACTGTAGTATGCAACTTTACAGGATCATTGAGTGAAACAATAACACAACAGTTTTAAAAAAAATGGCATATCAAACACTATTGCAAGAATATATGCTAGTGCCGCCTGTAACTAGAGTTTATACTACTGCGTGTGTAATCACTACTTTGGCTGTGGTAAGTACTTGGTAAAAAATCTTATAAAGGTGAAACTGCGCAGAGCTATATTTATGTGAGCTATAATGATGAAGTGAAAATTGTTTCAGCAACTGGATCTTGTATCCCCATTCCAGCTTTATTTCAACCCCATATTAATACTGAGGAAGTATCAGTTATGGAGATTAGTTACAACCTTCCTTTTTTTTGGCAACCTAGGCTTCAATTTCTTCTTCAATATGATATTTACCTACCGATACTGCAGAATGTTGGAAGAGGGATCATTTAGAGGGAGGACTGCTGATTTTGTTGTAATGTTTATCTTTGGAGGAGTTCTAATGATTGTATCCTTTTACATATATGCTTTTTTTTTTTGGACATCAACCACATAAGTATGCCAATGCTGATTGTTTCTTGCTGTTCTGTTTACTTAGAATTAAACCCATCCTTTTTAATCTAAACAAAGCCATTATCAAAAAAAAAAGATGGTCTCGGATCTTCTTTGGCTTTAAAACTTATAATTCTTCTGGACTCAGCAAAATTTTTTTTACAATCTGGGCCCCATCTGAAATTTATTGCTGACCCCTGTACCAGACCTTTGAGTTGTTGGGGCCCACACCAACCTGCAGGACATTATTTGACATGATAATAAAATTTAGTATGGCAACCCTTCATTGTGATCTCACATGGTGGTAATATGTAATATGTATCTCCTTAACTAATCTACAGTTGTGTGCTTTCTTTGTTAACTTATTATTTTTAGGTCAAGCATTTACGATAATGATTGTTTATATATGGTCAAGACGAAATGTTTATGTGCGAATGAACTTTTTTGGACTGATGAACTTTCAGGTACGTACTTTGTAAATATAGTTTTTAACCATTCAATAAGTGTAAGCTTCTATGAATAATAAAATGTTGTTTGATGGGTATCATTAGGCAATGCTTAGTAAAAATTTCAATCATACTAATATTATAAATGCAAAAGTCACTTTGTTTGTTGGTTTGTTGGTTTGTCCTTCAATCACGCCGTAACGGAGCAACGGATTGACGTGATTTTTGGCATGGGTATAGTTGAGGACCTGGAGAGTGACATAGGCTACTTTTTATCCCGGAAAATTAAGGAGTCCGCTGGAATAACAAAAAACTTAAACCACGCGGACAAAGTCGCGGGCATCAGCTAGTAAATAATACTTAACATAAACCTCTCGGTCAAGCAGGCTTCCTCATACAGATTCTCAAGTACTCAAAGTCTGCTGCTATGCCCTTGGCCTGAATGGTGGACTATATTATGGTTACTAAACCTATCTCATTCTGAGAGGAGACTAGTGCTCTGTAGTGAGCCTAACAATGGGTTGAAATGATGATGACAATAATATGACTAAATATGATATTGATCCCACTCTCCTATGAGAGTGGAGGCCCGTGCCCAGCAGTGGGACGTTAATGGGCTGTAGTGGTGGTGGATATGATATTGTACTAAGAAAATTATAAATACATAATATATGCATGTATTACAGGCACCGTACCTGCCATGGGTTTTACTGGGATTCTCTGTATTGCTTGGTAATGCAATATCTGTTGATTTGGTGGGAATGGCCATTGGACACATATACTTCTTCATTGAAGATGTTCTTCCACGGCACAGAGGTGGCCAAAAGTTACTGAAGACACCAAGATTTCTGTAAGTACCTACTGCTTTTTGTAACTCATGCCTGGCCTGGTAGGAGATTTTATTATGATTTATATTTTTTAACCCTTGTAAAACCCTTGTAAAACTTACTTTTTCACCTTTCTAGTAAGAAGTTATTTGATCCAGCAGCAGATGATGACTATGTTCCACTGCCAGAACTGGCCAATGTACGGCCTGGAGGCTTCGACTGGCGAAATCCACATCTAAGAGAGCATCAAATTAACAATGACAATGAAAACGCAAACAGATAAAAGATGTACAATGTATGTTTAAACATTAAGCCAAATTATTAATTTTATACATAAATATTAATGAGTTCCTTTTTTCAATACAAATATTTTAAAATAAAAAGACATCATCATTATTGATCATAAGATATCATCATGATCTAATCATTAATTAATACATTCATGACTTTTGTTTGTGTAGCACAAAGATGAATTAGGGTAAAATGGTTCCATGAGTTTTGTCTCATATACAATTTTACTACACAATATAAACATGTCTGTTCTATGTGATTATTTATTAAATGGTAAAAATAAAAGCTGTTGTCATTTCTTTTGTGGTGCGTAATTCTCATTTAAATAATACTAGATGATGGCCGCGACTTCGTCCGCGTGGAATTTTGTACATTCTTATTAGTTATTGCCAGTATAATAAAATGTAGCTTGTTTAATTCAAGGTAGGTACTTAAAAACTATCTCCATTGCAAATAAATTCTATCATATTTCATACAAAATGTATGCAAGCGACGGGACGCCAGGTACACAGACGCGCCGAGGACTTCGCTTTCATACTTCTAACCCCCCTGCCACACACTGCCCGAGAGGTATGGCGAGTAGCGTGGAACGTAGGCAGAGACGTCGTGTGGCAGCGATACTCGCCATACCCACGCTACGCGCTACGTCCTCGCGCATCGCTCCCTGTTTTGTCGGTTTCTTGGGCGCGAGTCAAAGGACTGGCAATATGAGCGCGAGAGACCTGCCACACACTGCCGCTAACTCATTCGCGATCGAGCGCTTATAGAAGAAGGACGTCGCAAAAAATCATGCCGTCGCCGCCGCTGCCGACCGACGCGGAATGGAGTAATGAGAAAACGTTAATATTTATTGAAATAGAAAATTAATAATTAAATTAATTGAATAAAATAGAAATTCTATTCTGATGAACGACGACGACGACGTATATTTTTTTTATTACATATATATTTATAATTAGATATGCTAAACAAGCATAGCGCGCACGCAGCCACAGTTTCAACCTCCATTGTGAGTTGTGAGTTGTGACGTGTAGCAAGGGCGAATGACCTAGTGCGGAGCGTCGCGATTAATCGCGCGAGTAGAGCAGTGTGTGGCCACTGAGGGCAACTACGCGGCAGAGCGAGTACGTACTACGCGGCAGCGCGAGGAGCATAGTGTGGCGGAGGCATAAGGCGCGGGCTACACACGAGAAGCGATGGGCGCGGGCGAGGTGCAGGCGCGGCGCGGGTCGCCGCCGCGTCTCGAATATCCCGCACCTTAGGCCACACCTTTCGTATAATATATCTCACGCCTTAGGCGCCCGGGTAACACAGTCATTCTGGATCGCGATCCGGATTGATCGTGTGCAGAGTAGATTGACATTTTTTAACTGTCGCGGATCGCGGTCCAGATTGCTGTGCATCAGGCGCCTTACAAACGTTCATACTTTCACATTAAGATTAATTTATTTTAGTAAGATTATTACTTACATGATTTACATGAATAGTTATGTAAGGAGTAAATTATATTTTGAAATTATAAAAAAGACAGTGAAGTATTTGAATAAAATTATTTATTAATTGGCTACATACATAATTTATTTGTATGCAAGAATTAATACAATTTAAACAATTGGTGTTTGGACCAAAACAAATTTAGAGTTCATCCTCAGATTTAATACAGTAATCAATTAAAATTATACAGCAGACAATTTTCATTTTGACTTTCTTTTCTAATAACATATGGCATGTGTGAGTAGAAAGTGGCATTTATCAGGCACTAGCTGATGCCTGCGACACCCGGTTTATGTTTTTATTCTTTGTCCTGACTTTTCTAAGATAGAATTTAGTAAAACCTTTGGAATTGAGGGAACTTCGACTTCAGTCTTCGAAAGTTTAGAGGGATGAATGGAAAGATGCATGTTACTCAATCATGCCGGAACGGTTGAACTGATCTGAATGAAATTTGGCGCAGAGATAAATGATTATAGTTTGGAATAACACATAGGCTTCTTTATATCCCGGAAATGAACACACACACATTTGAAATGCTTTGAATTTATTACAAAATTTCTTCACGCTAAATAGCAAGTAATGGGACCTAAATATTGCACCTGCCTTATCTTTTTATAAAGATAGATCCTCGCAAAAGGCAGAAAAGTCATTTATAAAATTAAAGATATAAATGAAATGACACAAATTATTCTTGAGCGAAAATATAATAACTTTGTCATTCTTAAGAATCATAACAACTTACCCGCCATCTCAAATGATTCTAAGCACACATCTGATCATAATATGAAAAAGCCAATAGTTATTTTAATGATATACATACAATAGAATAAAAAATATCATACACAAGTTTATGAAAAAACTGAGACTTTTGTCAAAATACCTAATTGTTATCGAAAAAGTAGAAAATCAAATACAAAAGAATACTACATACACAGGAATCGGGTTAGTTACAATCAACTTGACTTACGACCGAAATTTTATAAACAATATAATATCTGTCGATAAGTTACTTTAGGAACTAACTACGTTCATGTCTACTACATACTAGTATGTCAATAAAATTATTCATACCATTTTAGTCAAAATAACAACGTTGCCTTAGTACACATAATGACTGATTATAAACTGATATTAATTTCGGCAGTTAGTAAAATCTCGATTCAACAATCATCGTTAACAAGTTCAGTACAATTTAATCGTAGACGTTAACTTTAAATAAAAATCAGTCTTCATTCAAACATCGAATCACACGTTTATTACAACAACAAACGGTTATCTGTGACTTCGCCCCCACAACCAACTCAATTTTCTCTATCTCAAAAAAATATCCAAGGCTTACATATTAAAGCGGGTACAGTGTTCTAGTCAGCTCAAAGTTGAATAATAGGCGTGATGACAGTAACCAAGAATCAGTGAAATTATTAATTTATCTAATGAAATAGCTAATAAAATACATAGCATGGCTTATAAAAAACGTATTTATTTTTCTATTTCGAGTGAGATTGCTATTTATTTTGATAAAATAAAACTATAAAATACAGCAATCCGCCATAATGGATTAAACACCAAGAAGCGAATGACGTCACAATTGTTTGTTTTCGAGCTTTGACAATCACACTATTGTTTACTGCACACTACACAGAGTACATTGGTAAAAACAATAGTGACGTCACAAACGACGCCATGACACCGGCAAGCGTTTTGGCGTGAATTTTAAAATTTAAATTTACATAAGTACCTTATTTTTCTGCTCAAATAAGATATGTTTTCAAAATCAGTCATCATGCCTAGTATCTAAAAGAAAGAATGACTTAAATACCGCAATGCAGCGCTTTGTGTCCAAGCCTTAGTATTATGGTTCTGGTTTTTAAAAATTTAACTTTATTAGAAGCCCAGTAGCGGCCAAACTTTGTCAAATCCTGTTTTTAAATTTAATTCAAAGTCCTTCAATTCTGGCGTTTAACTGTTATGAGTGATGGTCATTAGTCATTATGAACGTAAAGTCCGGTATATTTTTGCAAAATAACTGAGTTCAACAAATTTATATTTACAACAGACAATTGCATGCAGAAGTTTATGAGTCAGTTTTGTACTAGCTCTCTCTCTGATTACATAACGGGATTTTTACTATTTTTTTTATCAAAACAAAGGTCTGACAAAACTGTTTTATTCACAGAACCACTAACGTGTTTCTATTAGTGTAACAAGCTACTAATTAATTGATATTAACATTTAATTTATCCATTACCTTTGGACTTTGTACCAGATCTCTAGTTGTATAGAACTATACAAATTATTTATTAGCTAGAGACGGTAAGGGAACATTTACGTGCAGATCTTATATTGAAAGTGGCCCAACTGTGAAGTATTCAGATTTTAACCAGACAGACCACAAAGACTATTGTGACAAATAAGGAATTTTATTTCGTTGATACAATAATTTACTATTAGTACCTATTATTTACAAAATTTTTAGCTCAGACAGTATCAAAATTACAACTTGACTTATTTCAGAAAGATCATATTATACTGGGCTCATTTTCCGCACTTGGACGAGTCGTCCGCTGCACGTGGTCGATTTCAGAAAGATATTTTGAATCAGATCTTACAAAACTTGTACAGCATTCATAGAAAAATTATATTGCTTAATCAAAGAAATTGACGATCGAAATTAAGCCTATTCAAAAGGACCAATATTAAAATTTTTGGTGTCGTTGTTAAGCTAACGTATGCGAGTGGTTTAAAAAACCTGTTCCTAAAAATATAATCTAATAAATCACATGATGACATCTTCATAGCGCTACGATTGCGAGTAGCACCGTTATGTCGTCCGGTTTTCCTCCTGCAAATGTACAAAATAATATTTAAAATACACAATATTGTATCTACTACAGCAAATTAACGTTCCACTGCTGGGCACACGCCTCCATTCACATAGGAGAGAGGGAATTTGGGCTTAGACCCACCAAGCTGCTCCAATACGGGTTGGCTGGCTTTAACGACTATTATCATAATAGTGATAATAACCAGGACCAACGGCTTCGTGCACACGGAGGTGAAACACCGCCTACTAAGTCCTCCTAAGTCTGTGCTGAGGATTTCTAGTCAGAAAAACCCAATGTCTTATTCAAAATTTTGCAAATATTTTATTTCAAGAGTGCTGGTTATATCCCAATTGAGGAATTCCAAATATCACGTTGGACAATTAACCAAGGGCTAAAAAACTAATCGGTGTACAGTCGACAGCACATAAACTTAACATTTGCAACAATGTTTGCAACGCGAAAATCGTCGCCATACAATAAATTCTATTGGTACGGCGCACTAACTGGTTAAGATCAAGATCGTCGTCCGTCACTTGTGACACCATGCTTTCAACCGGCGCGGCATCATGCAACCTTGATCGTGGTCTATATGGATGCACTGCAAACTTGACGCCGTTTCAAGTCCGCTGCAAACTTGACAATAAACTTGACCATGTATGGCCAGCATAGAAGTGAAGTAAATAGTAAATAGGGCTCTGGGCTTACCTATCGCGTCGATGCCGTTCTGCCGAGCACTCTTCGCGAAGGGCGACATGTAGCAGCCGTCGAAGGAAAGGTTGCGCGCCATCCACGCGATGGAGTTGGCGACGGCCTGCAGCCCCGCCTCCCCCTCCCCGGCGGTCGCGCGCCGCATCTCCGCCACCAGCACGGGCTCGGGCACGTTGTCGAACACGCCGTCAGTCGCCACCAGGATCACGTCGCCGCACTCCACACTGAACTCCGCCGTCTCCGCTGATTCTGGCCTGGAAGCCGTTTCAACATGATATACATCCGAGCATTTAGCCACTGGGAATAGTCGAGGCGTGCCTACCCCTCTGCCATTAGAAGACGTTATACCGTGCCGTGCGGCATGCCTACCCCTGCGTCTACCCCCTCTGCCAAATGTATAATAACATCAGTATTGTCATTTTCGATAAAATTTCAGTGTACACACGTCATGCAACGTATACATTGTATATTAACTACAACATTTTTTCTTTTTAAAAAAAGCTTATTATATTAATCTACCACGCTTCAGTAAATCCCAAATTCCCCTCTTGAGCTTTTACTACTACTCTACTAGTAATCTTACTAGTAGTAGAGGTCAAAAACAATCAAAAACAAAAAGTAAGTATTAACTTATAGTATAATCCTTTCTATTTATTTTTTGAATATATTTTTTTTTCTGATGACTTCTTTCACCCACAACACGCCTTTTTCACACCTTCCAAGGGTCGACTGGGAGATAAGGCTCTCGAGCTTTAAGTCCGCCTATTGTACATCATAACAGCTAGTTCTGGGTGGTCAAAAAAGTTTTAAAAAGAAGTCCGTTTAAAAATTGGAAGAATGTCAGACTTTGATTTGAATGAGCTATGGGACTGATAAAATTCCGGATAAGTGCTGGGTCGAAGTTTATATTAAAAAAAAAAAACATTTTAGTAAAAATAGCATTAAAAAAAATAAAGCACGTAAATAAACAAGATATTCCATTAAACGGTGCACGTGAGTGGGTAAGAGCTGGCAAATATCCAGTGGACTATAATAATTCTAATATTAGAGCATGCAAAAATACAACAAACGCTATGGAATGAGAGCACATGACCAGTAACCAGTAGGGTTGACATAATACGAAAATATCTAAAAGTCCGTTGAAACTAAAATAAATAAAACAAACATTGTACTAAAATATACATCAATGGTAGCGCCCGCGGCCCGCGCCATTCAATAATTAAAACGTAACAATCGATTTCATATTAATATTAGATCTTTACCTATGAAATTGCCTTTCTTCAGTACTGGTCATTTCAAATAAAAAAAAGTTTGTAATAGCTCTGAATTCTAAATTCAAATTAATTTTGTTTTAAAACCATGACATTCTTTTTACAAACTCAGTATTTTGTTTTTTGATTAGCGTTGTATTTTCATTACATTTCAACATTTTTCGTCATAATGGATACTTTAAAAATTAATTATGGTATATGAGTTCCGTCGTGGCACCAACGCGACACAAACGGCACGTAACATCAAAAACGTTTACGGAGAGAACTGTACAAACGAACGCACAACCCGTTATTGGTTTTCCCGGTTCCGTTCTTAAAATTTTGACTTGAAAAATGAAGCTCGTGGTCGTCCGGAGACTTAAAGGACAACAATAATGAATTAAAGGCGATTGTGGAAGCTGACGAAACTCAATCTACAGCTGAGCTAGCAGCAGCTTTTGATGTAAGCATCAAAACAATATTGATCCATTTGCGACAAATTGGCAAGGTAAAAAAGCTTGATCTTAACGATCGCCAGCGCAACGTACGCGTCGAGACCTGCCTTGCGCTGCTCAACAGGCAAAGAAATGAAGGAATTTTGAAACGAATTGTTACGTGCGACGAAAAATGGATTCTGTTCGACAATCGAAAGCGCTCAGCAAGTTGGTTAGATCCTGGTTCAGCACCAAAGCAATGCCCTAAACCAAAAATGACCCCTAAAAAGGTGATGGTCACTGTTTGGTGGTCTAGTGCGGGTGTGATTCACCACAGCTTTTTACAAAACGGCATGAGCATTTCTGCAGAGCTGTACTGTGAAGAACTGGAGAGAATGATGGAGAAGCTTGTACATCTGCAACCAGCTTTGGTCAATCGGTCGTCCCCACTGCTCCTTTACGACAACGCGCGACCTCATACTGCGCAACAGACAGTCTCCAAGCTGCAAGAGCTGGGGTTGGAAGCTCTCCCTCATCCGCCATACTCACCAGACCTTGCACCTACCGACTACATATAACTTTTTCCAAAATTTAGACAACTTTTTAGTGGGTCAAAAATTCAATTCCTGAGAGGCAGTACAAAATGCCTTTGAAGAGTTTGTTGCCTCCCGTCCAGCTGATTTTTACAAGAAGGGCATCAATAAACTGCCAATGCGTTGGCAAAGATGCGTCGATTGCATGGGTGATTACTTCGAATAACAGAAATAAAAAAAGTTTGAAAAAAAATAAGTACTTTCACTTATTCCATGCAAAACGGCAATTTCATAGGTGAAGACCTATTATGACTATTATTCTTCAAACACAAGTTACGACCCATATTACCTCTATGTACAACCCTATTGATAAATTAGTAACGAAAGTAGACTCAAGTATCTGTCGCCTCTAGTCTTATGACTCGTAAGTCGTGACTATGAGATGTGACGATAATATCCATATTATGGATTCCTTGTCGACAATGTCATCGAAGTACGCCCATGTACTGTACATAATGATTACAAAATATTAACTTAACAATTTAGCGGAAGAGTAATAAAGTTTGAGCACAAAGCCAAATAAGAGTGGTAAAATTAATTGCTGATTGTTGATGTTTTTGTTAAGTGATTACCGCCGCGCCGCCTATAAAACATTTCCGACTTGTCTGTAAAGTTATTTGATCAAAAAAAAAGTAATTAAAAAAAAAAAAAAAACCAGACTGCTTGAATATCAAAAAGTATAAAACAAGACATGAATAGGAAGTATTTCATTATTATCAATTTAAATCGTATAATATTAATTTTTTTTAAAAATTACTTTTTTATTTCCAACTTTTTAGATAAGTATTTATCGTAAACAGGCGACGTTTTATCTGCCCGAAGTAGCACCTATTACCTATTCTGTGGTAGCACCAAAGGTACCAATAAGTATTTTGTATGAGAAGTAGTAATAAGCAGCGGATTAAGTAATTTATTCATAATGACGAGCGGTGATCACCATAACCATAACCAAATTTGCATATGTTATAATGCTAATATTAATTCGGAAAAGTTCGTAAATCTGCTATTTTTCCTAAACATGTGCTCATTAATTTTCGAGAGTCCTATCGCATCGACGTCACGAGACCTCGGCAATGAACGTCGGCTACTTACGAAAATGCCCGTAGACGGACGGATGAACAGATTTTCATGAAACATGGCTACGAACACTCGGGATAAAATTATCTATGACACAAAAAATACCAAACTAAAATCGGTTCATCCGTTTGGGAGCTACGATACCACAGACAGATACACAGATACACAGACAGACACGTTAAACTTATAACACCCCTCTCTTTTTGCGTCGGGGGTTAATAAAGAGTTTGATCTAACCATCAATCTATCACAACAAAATTGCGATTGAAGTGAAGGATAATTAAGTCCCTAACTAATCTGATCACAACTTTTGTGGCAGGAAGTGGCAAATTTCAATGGCTTGAATCCACTAAAATAATAATATGAATATGTATTTTAACAATCGAAAGAAGACAGTAGAAAATAAAATATTATGAGTCTCTTGACATCAGCCTCTTTAATCTAATTATCATCTCCACCACCACCACTACAGCCCGTTAACGTCCCACTGCTGGGCACAGGCCTCCACTCTCATAGGAGAGAGGGAATTAGAGCTTAGACCCACCACGCTGCTCCAATGCGGGTTGGCGGGCTTTAACGACTATTATCATGTTAGTGATAATAACCGGGACCGACGGCTTAACGTGCTCTCCGAGGCACGGGGGTGAAACGCCGCCAACTTCCTTACTCCGGGCTAGTGCTGAGAATTTCTAGTCAGAAAAACCCAACACTTATTATGGCCCGACCCGGGACTCGAACCCGGGACCTCGTCAGCCGCAGTCAAACATGCTAACCACTAGACCAACGAGGCAGTTCATATCATCATCTACATAAGTAAAAATCCTTGAAAATGCTGTTTGTGCCGCTATCTATATTGATGTAACCTTTTGCTTAGCTTCTTACAACAGCGTATTCAATTGATAAAATTGTTTTCAAAGAACTAATGGTTAGGAATACGATACCATTTCTCTACATGCAATGATCGAAGTACCTAACACTAAAGTATTAATCCACGTTACAATAAAATAATTATACTAATATTACAACTGCGAAAGTGTGTTTGTTTGTTGGTTTGTCCTTCAATCATGCCACAACGGATCAACGTGATTTTTGGCATAGGTATAGTTGAGGACCTGAAGAGTGACATAGGCTACTTTTTATCCCGGAAAATTAAGGAGTTCCCGCGGAAATCAAAAAAACCTAAAACCACGCGAACGAAGTCGCGGGCATCAGCTAGTACTTCATAAATAAAAATGAATTGCTTTTCGTTAGTCTTGCTAAAACTCAGAAACGCCTTGACCGATTATTTAGATACAGTTTCTTTACAGGGTCTATGCATGGTTTATATATAATAATTGGACCCGGTAGGGGGCGCTGCAATCGGATTCTAGGTTCTAGGCAGGACATCAGCTGCCGGGCCCACTCTAAACTAATAAACAGATTTGATTGTTTGTTTGTAATGGATAAACTCAAAAACCACTTATCCGATTTAAAAAAATATTTTACCTATAGAAAGCTACTTTTTAAAATTGCAGCTGTGTTAGCACTACGTATCTAGTGCAGTCTTACAACCTACGAAATAAAAATTCCATACTACTATTATAAAATATGCGAAAGCGTAGCAAACGGCTGTCTGTCTGTTTTAACGGCCTATGTTTTCAACGGATTTTGATGAAATTTGATATAGAGGTAGGTTACGTCCTGGGCTACATTTTATCCCGGAAAATTAAAGAGTTCCCACGGGAACCAAAAACCTCAATCGACGCGGACGAAGTCGCGGACATCTGCTAGTATAATTACATATATAAAATTTATTGGGATTCCTTTAAGATTAATATTCACTTATAGTATTTTTGTTACGAGGATGGTTTATTTTTGTGAACATTTCGATGCCTTTATTAATAATACACGATTGTAATTTATAGTACACTATAACATTCAGTTGCAAAAACTGGAAACTTTCCAGAATTAAGTTCTTATTTTTTTTGGAAAGTATTCAACAATCTACCATTTCAAGTTGTCCTAAATATGTTATGCGTACAGATCAAGCATAAATTATATTCAAATATTCATACCCAAGACCAAGAGTTCTGTAAGTCCAGACCATACTAAATGGAAAAGCCTATCCCCAAAAAAGTGGCTGTGACATACGGACGGACGGACAGACAGACAGACAGACATGACGAATCTATAAGGGTTCCGTTTTTGCCAAATTTGGCTACGGAACCCTAAAAATGATGACGTTGAAATGAATCTGATAATAGTTCAGAGACTAATATTTATTTAAGATAGAAAAAAATATCATGACGCCAATGCCAACCCGTGGAATGAGGATCGGCGTGGCGAGACGTAATGTGCTGGGCGGGAATTGAAATTGGCAGGACCTTTCACACCGGCGAGGCGAGGCAGTGCGTGTAGTAAAGTTAATCGTACTGCCCTTTTAGGGCTTCAATTACACATTCTCAAACAGAATTACCAGGACTTACAATGAAAAATGTAAAAGAAATAGCCCCCTCTGTCCCATAAATTATCTCTAAATTAACATGCATGGGTGAAATGCGGATTGGAGCTTGACAGGTTATATGAAAATGACTTAGATGCTCTGTACAAGTCTTTTTGAAAATCTCCCCATAAGGTTTATAAAATAGGGGTTTGCAAGTTTTCATGTTCAGGAGGCACATTTTTTCAATATTTCAATCTAACAATGTAAAGGTGTAGCATTTTCTATTTCCTTTTTAAAATGGCTGTAACACTCGAGATGAAACTATATGCTAAAAACCTTAGTTAAAATATTCAACTCACCTATCGCTAAGAACGTTCCTGTCGTGTCCGGGCGGCGGCAGACTGAGCTGGTAGGGCGTGTTGAAGTAGTGCTGCTGCTCGTGCGAGCGGTGCACAACGCGCCCGCCGCGCACCACCATGAAGCCGCTGTCGCCGATGTTGGCCGCGCGCATTATCGACTCGTTGCGGTCGAGGATCATTACGCAAGCTGTGCTACTACCTATGACAAAGGTCAAAGTCACTTTCCACTACAACCAATTTTCGTGGGAAATCTATGTGATATTGGTTCTTTTCCTCACAACCTTGGCCACATACAATTTTAGTAAGGAATCTACTTTATATTGAAACCCTAGAAGCTTAAAATATAAAGTTGTCATGACTTTTTGACACACACTTTTGACAAATTTCTTTCTTACCTAAAATTGGCTTTTTGTGTTCTAATAGCTCATAGTATGATTTCGCCAGCAGGTCTCCTGGTTCGGACATTTTGAAGTGTCCCATCCGAACAAGCCTCTCACATGTTCTCATAAGATATGACGAGAATTCCCCAGGATCAATGCCATAAGCACGCCAGCCTCCCACTCCATCAGCAACTCCTAGACATAAAATCCTGCATTAATAAAAAATGGTTGCTTTTCACTTTTACAATACATACTAATATTAAAAATGAGAAAGTGTGTGTGTCTGTCTGCTACGCTTTCGCAGCCCATCTATTCAACCGATTCCGATGAAATTTGGTATAGCGGTAGATTACATCCCGGGGAAGGACATAGGCATACATCGAAAAAACTTAGTCCAAATGGGGGTCGAAAAAACTTAGTAAACACGGACAAAGTCCAGGGCATCATCTAGTGTACCATACAGGAAATTTATACAGCCTCAACTCAAAAGCTTTTTCCAACCGAAAGATCATTATTTAACTATTATACACATAAAACTCATAGGGTCAACACGTCAGTTGACGACCAGTTAGTCGACTTGCCGTCTTTAAAGTTACATAGCTCTTTGAAATTTACCTTTTTTGACGAAATAACAATTTATATGCATGAAAGAAACATAAATAGTAAATACCATATGATTTGAATATTTCTTTTTCCCTATTTTATGCAATATTCCGATTTCATAAAATAATGAACGACGAATGATTCGTTCGTCGAATTCATCGATTGAACGAACTCGACGAGTTCATTCTTATGAACTCGTCATAAGAATTCGAATGCGACTTCGTACGCGTGGATCGAGGTTTTGTTGTTCCCGCGGGAACTCTTGAATTTTCCGGGATAAAAAGTATCCTATGGGTTAGTCCAGACTATAATCTATCTCTGTGCCAAATTTCATCCAGATCCGTTCAGCCGTTCTGGCGTGATTGAGTAACAAACATCCATTTGAGGTTTTTGGTTCCCGCAGGAACTCTTTAATTTTCCAGGATAAAAAGTAGCCTATGTGCTATTCCAGACTATAATCTATCTCTGACCTCTGTGCCAAATTTCATCTAGATCCGTTAAGCCGTTGGGGCGTGATTGAGTAACAAACATCCATCCACACATCCATCCAAACTTTTGCATTTATAATATTAGTAAGATAAGAAAAGAAGTAAGATAAGAAGATAAAGAGACATACATTTGAAAAAATATTATCATATTTAAACAATATTAGAACCCGTCACAATTTCAACGCGTGTGATCCTTTATCGACTCAGCACATCACTGGTGACGAGCGCAGCGCGTGCGACGGCGCGGTGCGCGGTGTGGGGTTCGGGGCCTTTTCGACCTATAACCGCACTGAAGTAATAATTTTTGTCCCTGGTGCGGAACTAGGTGCAAATAGCCCCGAATGCAGTTAGCTACGGATCATTATTCCATTTGATGAAGGAAAAATATCTGTATATTTATCTCTTTCCTACTTCAATAGATGGTAAAGATACCTTTGCCGCACTGAATGAGAGAACAGCATTTTTGGCGTGCGCATGGAGCAAAAGTCAAAACAAATTAACTACTCATAACCATGGAAATGCTATGTAAGTATGCCTGTGTAACTTTCTGTCTGTAAATCCATGATTTAACTCAATATAGTAAATATAATATCTATGGTTTAACTATGTGTTTCATATCTGATGGATTTTGACTAATCTATTTAGAGAATATTCGCATCCCAGAGACAGAAATAGGCTATGCTCTCAGAAAATTAAAGAAATTTCATAGGATTTGTAAAAACCTATATCTTTGCAGCAGCATCATCTATATAGTCAGTATTGTATACTATAATTGTAATGATGTACTTACTTAGTTATTCAGTAAATTATAAAGACAGTGGAATCTCAATAACTCGAACCTTGTTAAGTCGAAATCCTCAGTAAGTAAAAAAAAATGCCAATCCCTTCCGCTGAACCCCTAAATATGCTGTATCTCGAATTATTTAGACTTTGTAACTCGAACAAAATGTTAGTTCCCTACAAAGTATTGATAATACGAGTTATTAATACTCAATAACTCATTTCAAAAAGGAGACTCCATAAGTCGTAGTTAGTAAAATACAATGAGGTCTTACTTGGAATTCCCCGAAATAAAAGCAATAAAATCCAAAATGAATGTTCGGGTTTGGGCCTTCTTATCTATTGTTTTTGTCTTGTACACATGCAATGAATGAATACATTCATTAAACTTTCTAATTATCACAGCTGTGAACATTATGTTTGTTCTTTGTTTTCTTCTAGCAGAGCTTGTCCATTAGTACTATTTTGGCTGTTAACTAACAACAACATGAGTACAAAGCGGAAACTAAAGACTTTGACAGTGAAAGTGGAAAAAGCGATGTTATCAATGGGGTAAAAAGTGGCATGAAAAAAAAGATGTAGCAGCTCAATACGGAATACAAGCAAGCAACAATACCTACTTAGAAATCGCGTTAACTCGATTTTTTTTGCATTTCCCTTGACATTTGAGTTATTGAGATTCCACTTTACTAGATGATGCCCGCGGCTTCATATGTGTGGATTAAGGTTTTTTAATTCCCGCGGGAACTCTTTAATTTTCCGGGATAGAAAGTAGCCTATGTCCTTCCTAGGGATTCAAACTATCCAAATTTCATCAAAATCAGTTCAACACATGGGTCGTGAAAGCGTAGCAGACAGACAGACAGACAGACACTTTCGCATTTATAATATTAGTTATAAAGTATTTCCTCAATAATATGAAATTTAAACTTACCAATGACATCTGCATTGTTGAAATTTGTGGAAAACCATGCGTCGTCTCCAAACTGTCCTTTATGAGATCTTCCATTGGCAATGTCTTTTGGAAACCCACAAACCACTGATACTAAATATGGATGTTTTTTATTTGAAATGTTCAATTCAGCAGCATTAGAAAAACTCGAAAGTCCATTTCTTAAAGCACGTGACAGCACTCTGCCTGTCCAGAATACAGACTGCATCATTCATTTATCTGTAGTGTACTTTGTTACCAGGCCCATTCACAATTGCATTTCCAATTCCATTATTGAGCCCATTTTGGAAGTCCATGAGAGATTACACACAAAATTAACAAAAACAAAGTAATCCGCAATCAAAACGTACAGCGTACTCTGAACCAGCTCTGAACTCTGAAGTCTGAACCACAGAGTAGGTACTTTTTATTGGTCTGAACAGTGAACACATCTATTACAGTCAGACGCACGTATATTCTTTGATCACCTTTGATTATGTTTATAGAGATCTACAAACACTGACAGAACACCCAGAAAAGTTGAAAACCAAAAAATAAAAATCACTCACAGGGAGAAATGAATGTGGAATCTCTGGTTAAATTGTCTCTGATGTGGAATGAAATATGAACATAGAGTAAGAATAAAGCTCTCTCTCTCTTTCTCTTTCTACGAAAGAATTAAGTTTCAAAGTGTGATAATTCGTCCAAGGTTTCAAACGTCAACAATCTTGTGACCAATCTTCTAATATATATAAATCTCGTGTCACAATGTTTGTCCTCAAAAAAACGTAGTGATTATATTCTCTTTGGTCCTCAATGGACTCCTAAACCACTTAACCGATTATAATAAAATTCGCACACCATGTGCAGTTCGATCCAACTTGAGAGATAGGATAGTTTAAATCTTAAAAAAACATCAATTCATGCGGACGAAGTCGCGGGCATCATCTAGTGTTTTTTTAAATTTGTTTTACGGGCTGGATCCTGATCTTTAATGACCATGACAAGTGAGGTGCGAGTGAGTGACCCTGTGACCACGAAGCCATTGGTAAAGACTGGAGTGCTTACAGTGCGACAAGTATAACTTGGCACAGCTGTGCGCCCTTTGATTAGGTATAAACCTAATCAAAGTGTGCGCCACTGTGCTCACCATCACTGTTGCCATTGTATAGAACGTGACACTAAATTTGGGAAAAAATATATTCATTGCGAATTCTTAGTTTAAATGTTAATGTTGTCTTTCATTTTGTGTTAATTATTGCTCAGTATTTTTCTATAGTATAAGTATTAACAATTAAATAAAAATACTTTCTTCATGACCACCATTTTATAATAACATAATATTCTTTTTCACAATGACAGTTCACATCATACTGTGTACGTAGAATGTGGGTTTACCTAAATAGGTTTTATTAACACTCCCCCTTAAACCACATTCTACATACGACTTATTTATTTAAGACAAACTAAACTAAATAACTAATATAAATAACTTAAACAAAAAATACGTGAACAAATAGTTAATACTAATCATTGAAACAATAAACTGCCTAGTTATAGTTTATTTAAGAATTCAATAAACCTAAGGCATTCTTAAACTTAGTGAACAAGTCCTTACATAAAGCCTTTGTGAATATATCTGCCTTTTGTTCTGAAGAAGTTACATATTTTAAAATTACACTACCATACTGTATTGCATCTTTAATAAAGTGATGTCTAACTATATGTTTGACTCTTTTACTTTCCCTATTTTTTGCTATATGGATGCAACTTATGTTATCTTCGAATATTAGAACGTTATCACAATTTAGGTGTAAATCTTTTAGGTGTAATTCTTTATCCTTTAAACCATAAAGATTCTTGAACTAATGAACTAAGAGCAATATATTCAGATTCTGCTGTTAAGAGTGACACTGTTTTTTGCTTTTTGGTTCCCCAGTTAACAACATAGCCATATAACGTTAGACAAAATCCTGAAACACTTTTTCTATCAGTACAATCAGCCGCCCAACCAGAATCACAATAACCAATTACATCATGTTCTACGCGTATGTCATTTCTATAATAAATTGCTAAATCTTTAGTAAATTTCAAATATTGTAACACTCTTTTTAAATAGTTCCAATGATTATCATTAGCACAACTTTGGAAGCGACTAAAGAAACTTACTGCAAAACTTAAATCTGGTCTAGTGCCAACAACTAAATAGATAAGACAGCCAATTAATTCTTTATAAGGTTTCTTAGTAAAGAGTTCAGTATTACTTTCCTTAATCAATTTAAGATTTTTCTCTACCGGTGTGGATATACCTTTACATTCTAGCATGTTGAATCGTTTTAATAAATTTTCGATATACGTTTTTTGATGTAATTTGATGACGTTATTCTTATGATCTCTCTCTATTTCTAAGCCCAAATACCTTTTTATTGGACCTAAATCCACCATATCAAACCTCGACTTCAACTCTTTTTGAAAATTAAATATAGCATTCTTATCATTATGAATAAGAAGAACATCATCAACATATAAGAATATGTAAAAATTATCCTTTCTTGTATAAAGACATGTATCATGTAGTGAATTATTAAATTCTTTTTCCAACATAAATTCATGAAACGTATCATTCCAACATCTAGGGGCTTGTTTTAAACCGTACAATGATTTATTTAATTTACATACTTTATTATTATTTAATGCTTCCGGCAAAAACATATAAATTTCTTCTTGTAGATTTCCATGCAAGAAAGCTGTTTTAACATCCATTTGTTCTATAAACATATTTTTTCTATTTGCTAATACTAAAAGTGTTCTAAAAGTAGATAGTTTTCCTACCGGTGCATAGGTTTCATTCCATTCTGAAGACTCATATCCTTTTGCTACCAGTCTTGCCTTGTAGGTGTTGTTATTTTTCTTTCTAAATACCCATCTACTGTGAATAATTTCCTTATCTTTTGGTTTTTCTACCTCAGTCCAAGTGTTGTGCTTCCTATGTGAATTCATTTCTTCATCTATAGCTTTCAGCCACTGCTGTTTTTCTTTAGATTCTAATGCTTCTTTCAAATTTTTTGGAACATCGAGATCATTTATTAAATTTTCTACACTCAGAGCAACAAAATCACATTCATGGAATTCATCATCACATATATAATCTTGAAGATAAGACGGTTTCCTTCTCGTTCTCTTGTTCTCTGTTTCCGTTATTTCTTCAGAAACATTTCTTAATGTATTCTGTTCTGAAGTGCTAGGTTTCTCATTTTCTAATTCTTCCGCACCTTCAATACTATTATTCGTACTATTTCCTATATCAGTCAATATTTCAGTATTTATATGAACCTTTTTATTTTGTATTCTTTCCTCATTAAATATAACGTCTCTCGCTTGAATTATTTCCCTTTTTATTGGATCCCATAAACGGTATCCATTGTTACAGTATCCAATCATGTAAAATTTTTGTGATTTTTCTGTCATTTTACTCTGTCGGTACACTCTATTTACGTAACAGTATGCTTCGCTCCCAAAAACTTTTAATTTTTGATAATTACATATTTCACCATACCATAGTTCTGCTGGTATTTTATTATCTACTGTAGGCAAACGATTAATTACGTATGCACTTGCAAACACAGCCTCACCCCACATTTCCTTATCAAATATGGAATCTGCTAAAATTGTTCTAGCTTTTTCTACTAATGTACGGTTTAATCTCTCTGCCTTTCCGTTCTGTTGTGGTGAATATACTATAGTAGTTTCTATCTGAATTCCCTCCTGTTGACAGTATTCATTAAAATAATGATTTATATATTCGGTTCCATTATCGCAACGAAATCTCGATATTTTACAATTGAATTTAGCCTCAAACATTTTTGAATATATTTTGAAATATTTTAACACATCCTTTTTCCAGTAAATAGACAACCATAAAATGACTATAATCATCCAAAAAAGTCAAAATCTATTTTTTATTGTCATGTGTTTCAGGTCTAATTGGACCGCACAGATCACATGTATGGGTTCTAGAACTCTAGTCGTCTTTTTGTAATCTTTTTTAAATGGTAATCTCGTTTGACGTCCTTTATCATGGCTCACACAGTATATCAGAATTTGACAATAATTCACATTCTATTAATTTCTTACCTTTTAGTATTTTCATTTTATCAGTTGACGTATGGCACAATCTTCTATGCCATATCTCATCAGAGGATGGTATCGCGTAGGCTTTTTGTACTATTGCCTTTGAGATTCTAAATTTGATGTCATACAAATTACCTTTCCTTGTACCTTCCTGAATTACATAATTATTCCTGTGAATTTTAACAACATTATTCTCGAATTTAATACCATATCCATTGTTTTCAATACGACTTACAGACAATAAGTTATTACTTAATTCTGGTACATAGAGAACATTTAATAATTTGCAAGTATCAGTCTGTATATTGCCAATTTTTGTAGCATAAAGATATTGATCTTTCTTAGCAATATTGATACGACATCTCAGAAAGGGTCACTTAAATGAAATCATAATATGGTTACAATTACAAAATCAAACCGTTTATTCTGACATTATTATTAGCTGGTAGGTTTTTACAAATTACTCTCGATAATCTATCTTTATGAAATTCGTATGGATTTATAATTTTATATCACTTTTATAATCTTTCTTATAGATATGCATAACAACAATATCTCTAGAAATCAATTAAATATCAGTTTTAAAAATATCCAACAGAATCACGCACCAATTTACCGTAGCCCCAGCTCTAATCTGAATTAAACCAAATGGCGGCGGCCGACTCGCACAGCAACCACAGACTACATGACAATCATAGATTATACTATAACACCACAGATTTGTGCATAACACGGATAGCACGCAACGCAGAGCTATAATGTGGCATAGATTAATTATGTCGTGTTACAGTCGGCCATCCTCCATGAACGAGTCCCATCGTTCCTATTCACTAATCAAATCAAGCCATCATGAGTTTACAAAAAAAACATTCAAGTATTACCTATTCCTATTTTACTTATTTAGTGAAATGAAATGAAGATCTTTAAAATCCATAATTAATATCGACATCACCTACAGCGTTTATCAACAGCTACGCGGTGTCAAAGTTACATTCGCTTTGACAGTATCAATGCTGCATGTTTGGAGCCACTCATGGGCGGCGAGTTCATTACGCCAATCCTGCCCGACTCCAAACATACTCACTAAACCTATAGCCGTAAAGAGTCCAGGTTACTGCCTTCACCGGAACCCTATAACAGCTGCGATGCTCTAAGCCACTCATGGGCGGCGAGTTCATTACGCCAATCCTGCCCGACTTAGAACACCATCCCTAAACCTACTTTGTAGCCGTACAGAGTTCAGATTACTTCATTCACCTTCATTACCCTATACCCAGCTACCATATTTTAAATCATTTCATTTCACTAATCATACAAGGCATTGTATAAGTAAATCATCATAAGTTGCAATTCAAATCGAAATTTCCTCACTTTTACTCACTTAGTGTCGATTTCACAAACTCCGAATAACGCTCAACCTAACTATAGCCGTACACAGTTCAGGTTACTGCCTTCACCTGACCCTTAAAGACGGCTGCGATGATCTAAGCCACTCTTGGGCGGCGAGTTCATTACGCCAATCATGCCCGACTTAGAACACCCTCCCTAACTTTAACACTTTCCCTAACACCGAAGCATAGATTCAAGATACCACTCCGAAGCAACTCTGCTCTAGGTACCACCTCATGGCACCACTCCAGCGTATCACTCCAGGGCACCACTCCATGGCGACACACATGTAACATAACATAAAAACAAATGATTAACTAGAAATGTCATCGCTGCTATTCATCAATATTGGGGCACTACTCAGGGAGGTACTCATACATCCAAAGCCAATATAACTCAAAAAGTCGGCTACAGAGCTGATATAACCTGTAAAGCTAGATATATAGAGCTATAGAGCTGCTAGAGCTCATAGAGTCAGTAGCGCTGGTAGAGCACACAAAGTCAGTAGAGTTCATAGAGCACGAAGAGTCGGTAGAGCTCATAGAGCACCAAGAGACAATAGAGTCCTCAATAAAGGTCTTTAAACTATGGTGCAAACTCAGATATGAAACAGTGAACATTTGACTATAATGACAGTTTTGTACTAACGCAGTTGTTTCCGTTCCTCAGTTTTTATGTAGGTATTCATGTTTATGTGAAAATAAATAAATCTATAAAATTGACTATGATAACACATAAGTCACTAAGTACGAAACAAGTCCGGAAAAAAGAGATACCACACTCAGAGAACAATCATTTCATAACACATCAGTGTGACCAATTCGTATTAGAATTCATTACTTCTAATAACTCAAGTGGGAAAATAAACAAACTTACTATCAACGTACGTAGGTAAGCCTCAAGCCACGTGGCTACCCGCCAAGGTAATGGGCACTAGGTACTTCTTACAAAAACCTCACAACTTGTTTTGTATTTCTATTAAGACTCATAATTTATTCATATCACTGTTAAGCTCCGTATCCAAATCGTAATTTAACTTTACTAAAAATATAGACGACCAATTGTCTAAAACAGTCACTAGCCCTCAAACATAACAACTCTAAAGTAATTAACAGCATTGCTGCCTGATATAATCTGCGCGATACAAAACTATTATTGTTTTCACGCATGTAAAATCACTAACGAGTAAAAAGACAAAGTTCTGTCAGGTAGGTATGTCAACTCTTAATTGATTTGATTGAAATCAAACCTTAACTATTCACGAGGGTCGATAAACAATACTTCTGTGACTAATCAAAGCGGAATGAAACTTTCATGCTATTTAAATTACGTACTCAGGTTCGGTAACATTAAGCAAACCAATCAAAACCCAAGTTATGTTTAACTTCAAATATCTGCTCGTTTATACCTGACCATAACATTTTTTTAAATTAAAGTCGAGTAATTATTCGCAAAACTAACTATTCACAAACGCATTGATATCTCGGGAACACACAACCAACTTATTTTGAGACACTTTTTCTATTTAACACGTCATGTTTAAAACAATTGAATCTTCAACAATTCTATTACAGTTAACTTGTAATCCTGGCGACTATTGGGTTGCCACGCATTTATTTCTATTTTAAACACAAAATCTTTCAAAAGTACAATGCAAATGAATTCACTAATTAGCTGGGCTAACTGATTTTACCAGACACGACAGTTAATCATTTTCAAAAACAAAAATTAGACAACAGTAGGTATGAAACTTCAGAATTGAGGTTGATTTGTATCCGGTCGTAACTAGGTCAAGAGTTTTAAATAACAACCCTCATTTTAAAAACAAAAAACTAAATTACGCAAAAACAATTTATCTGTACAGCATGTTTTAGCTTTTAGCAAAACGTTACTTTATTACTCAAAACTCAGCCAACTTAGAGGTTTCAAGTTATGCGCACTCAACTTAGGGTATGAGTCACTTTTTAATCACAAAAATATTGCTGTACCCGGTCGGTACCCTCAAAGGTTTTACTTTTGAACAAGATGATTCTGCTAGACACTTTATAGTGTTCACAAACTAGAATTCAGGGCAATTCAGGGATTCAAATGTATGTGTTATGCCAATCAAAACCACTGAGCCAACACAGCTCGCTAATTTACTGGGAAATTATCGTTATAAATGGAAATCGCGCCTAAATACTATTGCGGTGATTCGTTTGTACTAGTCTAAACCTTTTATGCACAATTTACAGTCAGATTCAGTAACATGAATTACTGCTCATTTACTTTGTGGGGTACATCCTTTTACATAAATAAATTAAACGGTCTTACCGATGTCGCATATTACGTCATATCACCAGAGTCTCGATGGTGTCATCATCTCACAATCATGCCAGGCGAATGCCAGCCGCAACACGGGAAAGCGCGCAACAGCGCGGCTTCGAGGCGCGCGGCAAGGCACGACAGCGTGTCGCGCAGACCGATCCCTTGCTCCGCTCCGATCGCGCCCTCGTGGTATGCTGAGCCCCTCGTGAGGCGCCTGAAGTACGTGAGCTGTCCAACCTCACAGCGCGACCAGCCTCCGCAAGCCAGCGATATTGTTCGCATGAAAACAAAACAAAATTTAAGCACACAAAAGTACCCTCCGCACGTATGATTGCGTCATGGGGTTCGATTCCTGGAAATCCTGCCATAGTGCCACTTTCGAAAATCGATCAAGTGATCTACTTTATAGCAACTTTTAACTTTTCACAACTTTAGAAAAAACATGTTGTTCCTTTTTAGTTCATCATATGGACCTAATTAGCGGTCCTTTATCGATTTAAAGTGGGCCAAATTAAGTTCTATATCCCACTTCTGAGATGATACGACATCTCAGAAAGGGTCACTTAAATGAAATCATAATATGGTTACAATTACAAAATCAAACCGTTTATTCTGACATTATTATTAGCTGGTAGGTTTTTACAAATTACTCTCGATAATCTATCTTTATGAAATTCGTATGGATTTATAATGTTATATCACTTTTATAATCTTTCTTATAGATATGCATAACAACAATATCTCTAGAAATCAATTAAATATCAGTTTTAAAAATATCCAACAGAATCACGCACCAATTTACCGTAGCCCCAGCTCTAATCTGAATTAAACCAAATGGCGGCGGCCGACTCGCACAGCAACCACAGACTACATGACAATCATAGATTATACTATAACACCACAGATTTGTGCATAACACGGATAGCACGCAACGCAGAGCTATAATGTGGCATAGATTAATTATGTCGTGTTACAGTATTGATCTTTATAGGATTTTCTAACTTTAAATAATCTGAGAAATTTTCATCAGTACCAATTACGTGATCAGAGGCACCAGAATCAATATAAAAATGTAGAAACTGACCTGTTATTTCATTTCCTGTATCTCCAGACATATAAGCTACTTCCTTCGTTTCTTCTGCGCTATTAGCCCGCGACTTCCAAAATCTAGATTTCGAGTAATTCCCGCGCATACGGCACTGGGATTGACGATGACCTTGTCTTCCACAGCCGTAACAGCGCATTTGAGAAGCATTGTTCTGATAGAACACTCTATGATTATCTTGAGTATCGAGTGTATTTTCTCTGTTCTTCTTTTTAATTTCTTGCTCCAATAATCTACTTTTGACAAATTCCAGCGTCAATTGGCTTGACGATAACGTTTCTATAGCTGTTACGACGCTATCGTATGAATCTGGCATAGCTAATAATAGGTAGATAGCATATTATTTCGCTATCACTAGGTTTAGCATCCGACGACTTTAGTTCTCTCACTACTCTGTCAAATTCCAGAATGAATTCTGAAAGAGACTCATTTTCTTTAAACTTCATTGTAAGTAATTTTTTGCGTATTAGTATTTGTGACGAAATTCCTGTTCTCACAAATATTTTTTCTAATTTTTCTACAATTTCTATGGCTAGTGTGCAGTCTTTAATTATTTCTAAGTAATTATCAGATATACATTGTATTAAAATATTCTTGGTTCTCGCGTTTTCAATTTGTTCAGTTTCATTATGCACTTTAGATTTTATATTTTGTGATTTATATATTTAAGCAGTTGTTTTTCTTCTAGGATTGTTTTAATTCTAAAAAACCAATTACTGAAATCTGCACCGGCGAATGGAGTTACACCATATTGATTTGTTTTAATTTTAAATTCCATTTCCTTTAATTCAGCCATGTTTTATATTTTCTTTTTATCGCCTTTTATCGCTGCGTGTTAAAGCCCATAACCTATTAAAAATTAAATAAAAATACTTTCTTCATGACCACCATTTTATAATAACATGATATTCTTTTTCACAATGACAGTTCACATCATACTGTGTACGTAGAATGTGGGTGTACCTAAATAGGTTTTATTAACAATAAGTACCATAAATCATAAGTTCAGTAAGTTTCGGGATTAGATTAGAAGAAAGATTTTTTGAATAATTCAAGAGGAGGTAGGTAGTATTCTTACATTAAATACATCCTTTTTTTAAAAAAAATTGTATACAAACTCATTAAAATAAATATAATACATCTACTACTTGTAAATGATAAGTTTCTAGTACCTACAGCATAGGGATGTCAGGAGATGCAATAAAACAATTTTGTTTATTAGGATGATGGATTTTTATTATTCACATTTTGAATAAGAGTAATCAAAAGTGATCTTCTACATCTTCAAATTTCGAAGAATGTGTTACTGTCACTCACTGTCGAGACATTAAAATTCACTAATTCGGTGTCGTCATTGCGAATATGTAACATCCAACCTCTCAACTTCATGGCTTGTTCCTGGCTCCCGATTCCGGGTCCCAGGCTATGCCTGCTTAAGGGATGACAGAGATGATGGGTATGCAGGCAGTGCTATTCTGATCAAACGCTCGCTTGCATATTCTTCTATATCTCTTCCCCCTCACAGTCAACAGTTTAATGCTGTAGCTGTGAGATCCCTCAACATCTCCTTTATCTGTATCAAAGCGTGTCAAAGCCAAAGTTCAAAAAAGAAGGAAGAACTTTAAAGAACTGGCGAGCAGCACCGTGTGTAATATTACACGAATCATTTGGAGCCACGTTTGACCCCCTCATAACTCAAAAACTATTTCACATAAACATGTCAAATTTGGCTCATATATTGAGACCCGCGAGATACATATGTGCTCCAAATTTCATAAGCACACCTCAAATGATTATTTAGATATAAACGTCCAAAAATCGTAATTTTTATGTTCTACCTACGTATAGATCAAAACTCTGACACGGGGCATACTACCATCGCTTACAGCCGTATTATTTTAATATTTTGAAATAATACTGCTTTAAGCGGTTGTTTAGATCTCACTTCTTTTGTCGCTGAAGTCAACAACCAAGGCATGTATATCACAATTTTGAACTTGGCTCTCATTTCACATTTATGTTTTTGATGGGATATATTATATGTTCCCCATCCTCATTCATCTATTATCCCTGAAATAAGATCAGTATTACTGTCACTTCCCGCCCCAGTTATGGTGATGGGAGACTTCAATGCCCACCATACCACTTGGGGATCCCATTCTTGTGACGGGTTTGCTACTCTCCTTTTGGATCTTTTTGACGACATAAACATTTGCATCCTTAATGATGGATCTCCAACCAGAAGGGTCTACCCCAACCAAGATCCTAGGGACGCTATTGACTTGTCCCTTTGCTCGCCCTCTTTGGTTCTGTAACCTATTGGAATACCCTGCCAAGCACTCATCCTTCTCTCCATTGCCCGAAGATCTATCCCGGTTTCTAACCCTAATCCACTCCTGAAGCATAAACTCAATAAAGCCAATTGGCCTGCATTTGCAGATTCGGTTGACTGCTTGACTGATACTTTACCGGAGATGAGAGATGGTGAGAGCACTATCTTATACTATGATATTTTTTTCAGAATCCTTAGATTCTCCGCCGATCTCCATATTCCGCTCAAAAGAACTGAACGAGATTTTATACTGTCTCCACCATGGTGGGACAATGAATGCACCGACATGGTCAATAAACGCAAAGAAGCAGAAAATTCCTACACGATGATGATGTCCCAAGACAATTTTCTAGATTACCAACGCACTGACGATAAAAGATTATTACCAAGAAAGAAAAAACAGGGTTGGACAAAATTTTGCGAAACTAGACCCCCGTTCCCTATCCACCTTAGTGTGGAATAAGATAAAAAGGTTTCGTCGCTCTGTTGCCATGAATGACCCTCTATCCAATGATGCGTCCATTTGGCTTGATGCATTTGCAGACAAATTGGCCCGTCCCTACTGAAGACTGCCTCCCAACCACAACAACTATTCCCAGCTCTGATCCCATGGATACCCCATTTACCTTCTCAGAGCTGCAGTATGTTTTAGCAGATCTGAAGGACTCCACTCCTGGTGAGGATGGTATCCCTTATTCCTTTCTATCAAACTAAACGATAAAGCGGAATACTGCTACTTGCAAATGGTCAACAGGTTTCTTGAAACAGGAATCGTACCGGAACCTTGGAAGCATCAAATAATAATTCCAATTCGGAAACCTGGTCACGACCCTTTAGATCCCAATTCTTATAGACCTAAGAGTACCTTGTGGGTGTCTTCCTAGATGTTGCTGCAGCATATGATAATGTTCTACTCCCGGTACTCAGGCAAAAGATGCAACAGCTGAGTATCCCGCCGAGATTATCACAAATCATATGTAACCTTCTTTCAGCCAGAACAATTCTGGTGAAAACAAACTCCTTAAGCCTCCACCCCAGAACAGTCTGGAAAGGTCTTCCTCAAGGCTCAGTTCTCAGTCCTCTTCTCTATAGAATATACATTGTACACTAATGACCTTGAATTATCTGTTGACAGCTTCTGTAATATCTTACAGTACGCTGATGACATATCACTTTACTCCAGCTCAAATTCCATGGATGAAATTTCGAATCGCTTAAAATCTGCTTTGTACTATCTAGGCCAGTGGCTATCAGATCATGGTCTCTCATTGTCAATCGCTAAGTGCAAGTGTTATATTCACGAGAAAACTTCAAATCCCCTTACCCAATATTGTTTTCGAGGATCAAAACATTCCACTTGCTTGCAAATCCAAATTTCTGGGCATGGTTTTAGACAGTCGGTTAAATGGCGTCTCACATACTGAGTATGTCCTAAAAAAATGTGAAAAGAGCATCAACATCCTTCGTGCTCTGTCAGGAGTGTGGTGGGGTGCCCACCCATATACTCAAAAACTACGATACAATGCTATTGTACGTAGCCATATTGACTATGGGTTGTTTGTATTGGATCCCATCAACAAAACTGCTATGGAAAAATTAAATAAGACTCAATACAAGTGTCTAACATTCATACTTGGCGCAATGAAGTCCTCTCCAACAAACGCTCTCCAGGTGGAGTGTGTTGATCCTCCTATCACTCTCCGTGGTCAGTATCTCAGTGATCGGTTTATCTGTAAGGTTTTGCAACTTTCCTCCCACCCTTTATTAGACAAGCTTACACAACAATCCTCAGTTCTAAGACCAAATCAGGATCCCACATGCCTCCTAAAAAGCTTCCATAAGTTTACCCGTCTTCCTCATCCAATCCACTCCTCTCCTAAGCTTCCCTTATTTTCTACTACTTTTGAAGGGTTGACCCACAACTCCTCAGTCACAAACTTAGGACTTACTAAAAAAACTGTAGAGGCAGACACTAAATTTAACCAAATTATTCATGAAAATTGGTCAGAGTGTTTAACAGTTTATACAGATGCGTCAAAACTAACTAAAAATGGATGTGTTGGGGTAGCCTGTTGGATACCCAAATATAAAATTACTTTACAATTTAAGTGTCCCCCAGAATCATCTGTATTCACAGGTGAATCAATAGCAATTCTCGAAGCGGCCCGTTTTATAGAAGCACACAACGTCAAACAATCCTTCATACTAACTGATTCATTAAGTTGCCTTCAAGCTCTTAAGGCAAATCCTTTCCGCAGCCATTCCCACCATCTTCCAGATCAGGGAAGTCCTATACTCTTGCCAACAAAAAGATCTCTCAGTTACTCTGGCTTGGATACCAGGTCACACAGGTATAAAAGGCAACGAGACAGCAGATGGATGTGCCAAACTTGCGACTGAGGTAGGTGCTCTAACTCACTTTAGGAACCTAACCCAGGACCTCTGGTCTCTTGCAAAAGCTGACCTGACGGACATGTGGAATACCCAATGGATTGAATCAAAATCGGTTAAAGGCAAATTTTATGGATCAATACAACCAGATATTCCACGTCGCCCATGGTTCTTTCTCTATCGAGACATCCCTCGCTGGGTTTCATTTACGATATGCCGCCTAAGAATTGGTCATGCATGCACCCCCGTTCACCTCGCTAAGCTACGTATCAAAGATAACTCACTGTGCGAGTGCGGTCTTGACGAAGGGTCGGTCACACAATTACTTTTTTCTTGTCCTAAACTCCTTCATAAACTCTACGATGGTATCTCTCCTGACATCCCTCGCCCTTTAAATGTGGAGTCTTTCCTTATGTTAGTTTTTAGTCATTATGTAAAATTCGTCTGTAAATATGTAAAAACTAATAAAATTAAAGTGTTATATATATTTATCTTCCCCCCTATTATATTTATTCTGTATATATTTACGTATTTAAACTTGTTTGTTTTGTGTTGTTGTAGTTACTAATATGATTAACAAACCCCATTTATTGCTTTTTCAGTCCAGGTTACGTCGATTTTTTTTATAATCCCCTCTGTGGCTCTTCCATCTCACATTGGCAGAGTGCATTGTGCTGGTTTGGCACTAAGAAACGCCATTAACCAAAAGAAGAAGAACCTCTCAACTGTTCAAAATGTGCCTTTGACGTAGCCGCCGTTGTAACGGTTTGATCGTGATCATTGTGAATTGGTTGCCTGGCAGAGATCGCTTAAAAGCGATAAGGCCGCCAATTGTACTGACTATTATTTTTATTTTATTTTTGTTTATTGTTTCTGTTTATTTTTGTTGTGTACAATAAAGAGTATTTCATTAATTCATTCAAAATGTTTATTATGTACCAAGTATGAAAAGAAATCTTTTAAGCGTCTCATGTATTGTTAATAAAGGAAATATGATAAAATTTCAAAATCAGGTAGCACTCATATTTAATTCGCAACATACATTAATAGCTGTAGCTAAGAAGAACAATAGATTGTATGAACTCGAAAGTCAGGTTGTAGTTAATGATAGAAATGTGTATAATATAAGTGAACAGCTTACATCAATGAAAGAAAAAGAGAAATGGCATCGAATATTAGGTCACGTTAATTTTGCTAAATTAAAAACTATGTGTAGGTATAAACTGTTAGATGGATTAGGTACCGGAAAACTAATTGAAAATTATGTTCAATGCGAAATTTGTTTACAAAATAAAATGACGAATTTACCTTTTGAAAACAATCGAAGAAGGGCAACAGAAATATTAGAAATTATACATACGGATATAAACGGTCAGATTACTCCAGTAGGTTATATTGATCAAAGATATTTTGTAACATTTATAGACAACTATAGCAGATATGCAGTTGTATGTGTGATCAAGAATAAAAGCGATGTATTTGATTGCTTCAGAACGTACGCGAATGCAGTTCAAAATCAGACAGGTAAGCGAATAAAGGAAATTAGGTGCGATAATGGTTCTGAATACCTAAATAGAGATTTTTATGAATTTTCTAAACAAAATGGAATTTACCTTAAACCAGGACCACCCTATACTCAACAATTAAATGGAGTTGCTGAAAGATATAATAGAACAGTAATGGATCGAGCTAGATGTTTGATGACGGAAGCCAATTTGGACAAAAAGTATTGGCCTGAATGTGTATTAACTGCTACATATCTAGGTAATAGAATCCTTATAAATACAGTAGAGAAAAAGAGTCCTTTTGAAATATTTTTTAGGAGGAAACCAGATATTAAAAATTTGAAAGTTTATGGTAGTAAATGCTTCGTGAAAATACCTGAAGAAAAAAGAACGTCAAAGTTGAATCCAAAAGGAATGAAAGGTACTTTAGTAGGTTATACGGATACTGGGTATAAAATTCTAATTGAAAATAAAATAGTTATAAGTCGTCATGTAATCTTTATAGACCCTGAAGCAGAAGTAGTAAGGTTTCGAATGTCTGATGAAGAAGAGAAATGTGAAGAAAACAGAATTAATGAAGAAGCTAATAAAAATGAAATAAAGAATAATGAAAATAAAACATTAAAAGAAAAGTTTGATAATGAAAATGAAGAATTTTATGACACTATTGAAGATGAAGAAGAAATAAGAAACATACTTAGAGTTGAGGAGGTGAGTGGACAAAGTCATCCAAAAAGAGAAATAAAATTATCAAAAAGATTTGATGATCACGTAGTTTATGTGAGTGTCTGTAATGCTACTATACCTGAAACTTACGAAGAAGCTATAAACAGTCTAGAATCAAATAAGTGGAGGAAAGCGATGGATGACGAGATAAATAGCTTAAAACAAAATGAAACATGGAAAATTGTTGATGAACCAATGGATAAAAATGTAATTGAAATTAAAGGAGTACTTTTGATTTAGATATTGATATTAAAAATCCAATTAAGATATATGAAGATAATAGTGGCGTTAAAGCTCTTTCTAAAAATGGTAAATTTTGTAAAAATTCTAAACATATAGATGTAAGTTATCACTTTATAACCGATTACGAGAAAAAAGGTGTATGTGTTACAAAAGTTAATACTGCTGATCAATTAGCTGATATTTTAACTAAGGCTTTAGGTAAAAATAAATTTCATAACTTAAGATATTTAATTAATGTTTACTGAATAAAGAATTAGAAGTTTTATTTTATTATGTATAATTTTGTTCCTTTGTATTTTGTTTTACACATTGTCACTGCTTAAGTCCTCTTCTGACTCATTTTTAACAACTTTGATTTCTTTGTCCTGTTCAATGATGTCTTCGACGTTAGTATTTTGTTCTGTATTTTTTTGCGAATGCAACAAAGTCTCTAAATCTTCTTCAGATCTTAACAATCCAATCATATGTTTAGGAATTGCTGACGTCGCAATGCCCATTTTCATTGGACTGCCAAACATTACTTCGTAGGGGGAGCATTTAATTCCCTCGTGATATGCTCTATTTTTCATCGCTTGGATGAATTTCAAGCCGTCTGACCACTTGGACAACTGTTTGGTTTCCATCCACGTACTGAGCATATTTTCGATGTCTTGATTGGCACGCTCTACTGATCCTTGACTTTCACGTTTTTTGCAGTTTTTAACACTTTGCGTATTTGCCCTTATCGAAATAAAAGTTATCATCTTTCTTGTTTGCCACAAGTTCGTCCATTATTTCATAAAATCTATGTTTTACACTCATTATGAATCACTTAATACCTTAAGTTATCAAAAACACATACAGAAATCAAATTAGCGTGCGTGTTCAAACGTGTCAAACGATCGACTGAGCCAAGCGGAGCCGAGGCGCGGAGGTGGAACGGGTAGCGGGGATTGTAGACTGCCCATGAGTACGAGACGATACGTTGAACACGTTATGACTTGCTTTTCTCAACATATACCGTCCCTAGAGGTTGTCTTTCTTGTTTGCCACAAGTTCGTCCATTATTTCATAAAATCCTGTTTTACACTCATTATGAATCACTTAATACATTAAGTTATCAAAAACACAGACAGAAATCAAATTAGCGTGCGTGTTCAAACGTGTCAAACGATCGACTGAGCCAAGCGGAGCCGAGGGCCGAGGCGCGGAGGTGGAACGGGTGGCGGGGGGTTGTAGACTGCCCACGAGTACGAGACGATACGCTGAACACGTTATGACTTGCTTTTCTCAACATATACCATGCCTAGAGGTAAATCTTAAGATTTGCCAAGTGAATGGTGGTAAAAGTTGGAAATGAACGATAATCACAGAACTATTCGGACTTTTACCATTAAGGGTTAGTAAATCTTAGGTTTTACCGGAAAATTTTAGGATTTACCGTGGTTCGAGCTATTACAGTAACATATATAACATCAAAGCTCCAGACTCCCAGAGAGACTTTGCCTGCTGAGGCTGTGACGTAACGGATCAAAAAGTTGAACGAATTACCACTTCTTAAAACTACCGCACTAGCATGAATGTGGAATTTGCGGAATAATAGAAAGAATCTATAGTGCGAGATGGACACCAATTTGGACGAGTTTTCTCTTTCGAAACCGCGTTTTCGTAGGTACATCTATTGGTAATTCAAAAATAATTTTATGTTCTCATAAAGTAGTTATTTAGTTTTTCTAGGACCTCCCTGGTGCAGTGTTAACGGGAGTCCGGGTTCGATTCCCGGCAGGATCAATTTTCGGATTCGTAATGTCTGAATTTTCTCTGGTATGGTCTGGTGGGAGGTACCGCCAAGCGATTTAGCATTCCGGTACGATGCCGTGTAGAAACCGACTAGGGGTATGGGTATAATATAACTACCCTATCCCTAACAGGTTAGCCCGCTACCATCTTTATTCTTTATTCTTTATTCTTTATTTGTGAAACATGCCTGGGGAGACATTACAGTTGCCCAATTCGTCTCCCCAGACTAAAAATACCTTAAAACTTAAATAAAATAAGACAAATATAAAACAAACGAAACTAACAAAAAATACATAATAAAATTAAAAATTAAAACTCAAATTAAAAAAAAACATTTAAAACACTAAAATAAACCACATAAATCTTAGACTCCATCATCACTGAAAAACAGGTGAGATCTTTGTGGTGGTATATAGAGATGGATGTGTTACATTTTACTCAATTATAGTTATACGATGCATTTTGTTAATAAAACATGTACTACTATGTTTTGACCAGTCTTACTTATTGAAAGCTACGTTTTTACAATGAGACAGGTGTACTATGTTATTGCGTGAACGTGTCAGGCAATTGTCATATGACGTCTTCAAATTTTGCTATTGAAGCCAATTTTTATGTACCTTTATATGGCGTCTGTATTGCTTCCGGTGTTTTGGTTGTGGCTAATTACCAGTTTTGTGAATATTTTCACAATATTTTTATGTGTTTTTGCTTAGTTTTGTGTAAGCAACAATGGTGAAGTGCTCAGTTGTGGGGTGTCGTAATAATAGTATTGTAAAACGCCCAGGAATTTCATTTCGTAAGTGAGTAACATAGTTGTTTTTATTTTTCTTTTTGTGGCGAGTATTTTAAGTTATTTCAACTAATTATAGCTTAGTTTCTTCTTTACTGAATCCAAAACACGTCAATTTTTGCGCTATCCCTGAAAATTTGGATTATTTCATTAGTTTTTGTTTGAGTGTTTATATAGTGTGGGGATTGTATTGTTTACAAATAAAATGAGTATCGATGAAATTAAAATTTCATATCACTCTTACTGTTTCTCACTCAGAGGGGTAGAGAGATGAAATTGAACAGTCAGCTTCTACTTATAATATTGCCAAACTCATTTTAGGCTGTAGCGATGATAACCTTGTGATTAAGACACCCGATCTCCGGGATGGTGTCTCGTATTCGAAAATTACAGTGTCTATTCAAGTGGTTTTTGGTCCCTTCATTGCAGTTATTATGTATCATTTTAACTAATTACTATTTTTGACTGCCTCGTTGGTCTAGTGGTAAGCATAGTCGACTGCGGATCATGAGGTCCTGGGTCCTGGTCGGGCATAAAAGTTAGGTATTGGGTTTTTCAATTAAGAAATTCTCAGTGCCAACCCGGAGTTTCATACAAAATTTCACCCCCTATTTCACCCCCGTAGGAGTGTAATTTTGAAAAATCTTTCCTTATTGAGCGCCTACGTCACAAAAGGAACCTACTGTCAAAATTTCAAGTTGCTAACCCCAACGGTTTAGGCTGTGCGTTGATCCCTTAACGATTTAGTATAGGTACTTTCACTCCACTCTTCCATTTAGTATAGGTACACTCTGAAATAAACACCTCCATATATTTTTTCTCCGAAAAATTATGGAGAGTTCTTCTTTGAAAACAAATTTTGAAATGGAACCGCACCCGCCCGCGTAGACCGTGCGGCCCACTGTCTACTTACTTGCTCTCCTTCTATCCTAGTGTTTACTGCCTACGCGTTCTGAAGTAAGCAACACACTGCTATGCTAGCGAGCACAGTGGAAGCGCCAGAGTGCCACGCATCCGACAGACGTAAAAAAAAATCTCATAAGAAAACATAAAACAGAGACCCCTTAAATATCTAAAAGGGCCTTTTAATGTAAATAAAATTTCCAGACATGCATACAGTGTAAGAGACTGTTGAAGTAAAAACCAAAGAAACCTTCCTTAGTTGATTAATATCAATATCATACCACTGACGATCGGGTACCTTTGGGTGCCATTGAACTTCGCCATTTTGGCTTTCCTAACAGCAAACCGACAATTCTTCTTTAAAGAACAAATCTTGTAAAAAAACTGCATCAAAGGCTTGCATAGTTCTACACTTGTAAGCCTCTTCAATATTCGCCATACATTTTCTATGGATAAATAAATTCCGCCATCTTGAATTTTTTCCTGTTCATCAAGTAGACCTTCATGTCCAGATCATCTTTTGCCAAGAAACCACTCTTCCATCTTTTATACTCTCCGAGATAGACACCGACGAAATTTGTATATATATATTAAATCCGCCATTTTGAATTTTTTTCAGCACACTGTCAATTGGATGAAGTTTCGAGTTACATTTGGTCGAGCACACCCCACCTATCTTGAATACCCTGGCTGTGCTCTTCATCCGTCTTCGAAATCCTCAATCATCAACTCTCTCCGTATTTTTCCTCCGAATGAATTTTTGTCTTCTATACGAAACGATGAGTAAAAAAATTTTTTTTCATACAAAATTTTTTCTTACAAAAAACCACAATTCACGCGGACGGGGTCGCGGGCATCAGCTTGTTTATTATAAAATACGAATACTAGTGTATTTCAAAAATTATGTTTAATTATTTATTAATTATATTTTGTTAATTTTATATCGAGTATATACTTAAGTATCGACATAATCAAAGGTATCGATAATTTCAGCCCTAATGCCCGCATTAAGCTCCGCCCATGCGCCATTTTAAGGTTATAGGAAGCTTCAATTTAAATATGTCAGGGCACATCCTTCTGTCTAAACTACCTAATCAAAGGGTGAGATCGCAGTTAAGGGCTAACATGTAGTGAAGCCAGCAGGGCGACCGCGTATCTTTTGCATCAATCATTGATACATCGCAATCACCTCTGATTGGTTAACACTCTTCCACTATTGGACGAAATCCATTGACGCAGCAAGAATACCTTAGATTCAGCCAATCGGAGGTGATTGCGATGTATCAATGATTGATGCAAAAGATACGCGGTCGCCCTGCAGCTTAATGAACAAATTTCTGTTAAGGCCAAAACACATTTGCAAGACATGACGACTCATTCTGGCACGTTGTCACGTTATGTCAGTGCGATGTCGTGTCGCAAAATTAGACGACGCGCTTTGTAAATTATCATGATTCATGACACATGATGACGTCGTGTCGTTTACGGAGTGATGTATTTTTCAAGCCAGTATTATTTTTCTTAAAGTGATTTCCAACAATTACTATATACAGGGTTAATTGTAATTTACCAACAACCTCCCACATATAACTTCTATATATGATACTGAACAACATTTGTTCAACGACTTTTCACATAATTCAATAAATTAAACAAAAAAAAAAATCTAAGTTTTTGTTGAAAAGTCTGTCAGTTTTTTAATACTATGGTCAATTTATGTAATGCCTATTCCACACCTGCGTGATGAAGCGTCGACTACTAACCGCGCAACAATTAACGTCCGAAGTTATCGCTTCTCTGTCGTATTTACAAATGCTTTGGACGTAAATTACTAACATTGGGCATCGTCTGCAGGTCAATAATTTCTTCCTACACTAGCGTTTGTCGTGAACACCAAAAAAACTTCTCGCGGCGACAGACGTAAGTGTCGGACAGTCATTAAGTACCTACCATACGCGCACATGATAAGTGTGTTGTTTACTTGGCAATTTACCGCGCTTTTTACGGAAGGGCAAAATTACTACCTATCAAACCCTTATTAGTTTATTCACCTACCTAACTACAATATTCACACCTAACCGGCCGAATGTTATAGAATTTTTTCATACACCTATTGCTAGGCCTCATTAATGACTTGACCGCAGACCGTATGTTTATACCTCGCCCGATCATGCGTTATTAGGTACCTATCAAAGGGCATTTGTTTGGCGGCTAGAGATGTTTATGTTTAATGTTATGAGATCGCGTTCACAGTACGGAGCTTTTGTTCTTTCCTTTAACTATTTCGGCTTAGTGTAAGATAAGATTTGTTTATGTAACTGTAATAAGATTATTATAGCTTGGGGCCGGCGATGTTGTACTTTGAGTGGCTCATGCCACAGGTACCTTTTGTGACAGCTTTTGAGTAAAGTGTGTAAAGTTAAATACGGATTAATTATTTACCATCCTGACTCACCTTCTATTACACTTCAGATGTGGGATACAGTCAACACGAACAGGCTACCTAATGCCTCAGATACCTACCAATCTAACCAACGCTTAAAATACACACATAACCTGCGTACCTACCTAATAATGTCCTCCCGACCGAATTTCGGCCACGGCGGCCTATCTCCAGAGAGATTAGCCATCTGCGCACATTACAGTGCACAAGTGTGTGCGCATACACAGGTGCACTCTCTTTTCCTTTACTGTCATAGCCCGATGGGACGGAAAATCCGACACGACCGGAGAGAGATCAGGTGCAGGACCGACGGCTTTACGTGCTCTCCGAGGCACGGGGGTGAAACACCGCCAACTTCCTTACTCCGGGGTAGTACTGAGAATTTCTTGTCAGAAAAACCTATGGCCCGACCCGGGAATCGAACCCGGGACCTCGTCGGCCGCAGTCGAACATGCTAATCACTAGACCAACGAGGCAGTCAACGAGGCGTACCTACCTAACATCTTACCTACCTACCTAACGCGTCACCTAACTACCTAGTAGGTACCTATTTACCACCTAACCTACTTACAAACTTAACACCTAAGTATCGAGTTCGAGACTTGAATTTAAGAATCTCTGTATGTGTCGTATTCCTCATTGCTGAGGGTCGTGATCCTGTGAGCTTCTCTGCTAGCAGCCAGTTACAAAAAGCAGTCGCTGGTTTATCGGGATCGGTGAGTTCTTGGACCCGATGCAGGTGACAAGGGTATTTCCCCTCATTGTGGATGACGCTCCAAACAAAGTACTACGACACATTAAGCCTTCGGGCTGCATCGTTGGTACTTGCTGCTGGATTATCTTCAAAAAATCGTATAAAGTATTCCTCTTCACGCACTGTGTGCCTCGGTGGCCGACCACGATCCCTAGATCTAGGCTGGAATTGTCCGGGATCCCTTAATCGCTGTGTGGCAGCCAGCATTGTCACGCGGCTTGGCCTACGTACGTTAGGGAATCGCCTTGCGTTATCACCACATTTCGCGAGCACTCGAACCATTTCCGTGTATTCAATGTTAGAATATCGATAAGCCATCGTTTAAGCACTGGGCAGGCAGGAGGCACAGAACCAGAACCTATGCAAACACAGTTCCTATGCGAATATCGAATAACGGCACGTGCGACCGACTGAAAGCGACTGAATTGACTTGCGTCTGATGCGCCGCGCCGTGCGCCGCCATGTTACCTTTGACACGTACCGCGTAGAGTTATTAAAATTTTAGAACAGAAAAATAAATATTTTTATTTTTGTAAGAAAATTTATTTTTTTATTTTTTTGGAATTTTAAAAAGTCGTGGAACAAAAGTTATTTACTTTGGTGCATAGAACTTGCCTGTAGAAGGTTGTTGGTATTTTACAATTAACCCTGTATAATAATATAATATACTGGAACGAAATGCATGATGGATTCCGTTTTGTGTGCGCATGTCTTGATTTAATGCATTTTCTTAATTACAAGACTCAAGAGGAGAACACGTCTAGTGCATTCTATAATACTATATTCTCCAGATTAACTGTTTCCCTCCCAAAGTCTATAGCTGTTGACTTCGTGTCGAAAACATCGGGCCCTACATATTCGGCGGTCGGATCGTGATTTCAGATTTTTACGATTCGTATCGTATATTTTCATGTCACGATATCACATCACGACACGACATCACAAAGTGCCACGATACGACGTCCAAACGTGTGTTGTGTTTTAGCCCTAATACCAATACGATATTGATCCATAAACAAGGATTGCATTCTGACGTTTCAATTTTCAATTTTCATAGATAATGTGGGAAGGCGTTGTAGAAGAAAGTTCAGCAGTGTCTGGCCGAAATTATTAAAATTGTGTTTAGTGACGGATAATATAGTAATAAGCAGAGTTTAAAGCCGCTACATGAATTTTTACTTCCTGTAGTATCGTTGTAGTCGGGTGTCGCAAGCTTAAACCTGTGAGTTGAAGAAAAGGCATAAAACTGGTGTTCGATAAGTCTCTTGGCAATATGCCTGCCGTCAGGGGAGATGGAATGCGAGGGCTCGCAGTTTTCATATCTGACATTAGAAATTGCAAAAGTAAAGAAGCGGAAATTAAAAGGATCAACAAAGAACTGGCCAACATACGAAGTAAGTTTAAAGGCGACAAAACTCTAGATGGCTACCAGAAGAAGAAGTATGTCTGCAAGCTCCTATTTATCTTCTTATTAGGTCACGATATCGATTTTGGTCATATGGAAGCTGTAAACTTGTTATCATCCAATAAATACTCCGAGAAACAAATAGGCTATCTATTCATATCAGTACTGGTCAACACTAATAGTGATCTTATAAAACTTATAATACAGAGCATTAAAAATGATCTACAGTCCCGAAACCCGATTCACGTAAATCTGGCATTGCAATGCATAGCCAATATAGGGAGCAAGGACATGGCCGAGGCCTTTGGCACAGAGATTCCTAAACTTCTTGTTTCTGGAGATACCATGGATGTTGTGAAGCAGTCGGCAGCTCTCTGCCTCCTAAGATTGTTTCGAAAGTCTCCAGAAATAATTCCTGGTGGTGAGTGGACCTCAAGAATAATACATTTACTAAATGACCCGCACATGGGTGTTGTAACTGCAGCAACATCATTGATAGATGCACTTGTGAAGAAAAATCCAGAAGAGTACAAGGGGTGTGTCACTCTGGCTGTAGCTAGACTGAGCAGAATTGTGACTGCTAGTTACACAGATTTGCAAGATTATACCTACTATTTTGTTCCTGCACCTTGGCTATCAGTTAAACTATTGCGCCTATTGCAAAATTATACTCCACCTTCAGAAGAACCAGGAGTAAGAGGTCGTCTATCAGAATGCTTGGAGACTATCTTCAATAAAGCTCAAGAGCCACCAAAGTCAAAGAAGGTCCAACACTCAAATGCCAAAAATGCTGTCCTCTTTGAAGCCATAAGTCTAATAATACATAATGACAGTGAGCCTAATTTGTTAGTTCGAGCATGCAACCAGCTTGGACAATTTTTAAGTAATCGCGAGACTAACCTTAGATACTTAGCTCTTGAGTCAATGTGTCATCTGGCAACATCTGAATTTTCTCATGAAGCTGTCAAAAAGCATCAAGAAGTTGTAATCCTATCTATGAAAATGGAAAAAGATGTATCAGTTCGTCAGCAAGCTGTAGACTTATTATATGCAATGTGTGACAAAACAAATGCAGAAGAAATTGTACAAGAAATGTTGGCATACTTGGAAACAGCTGACTACTCTATAAGGGAAGAAATGGTCCTGAAAGTGGCTATATTGGCAGAAAAGTATGCCACTGACTTTACATGGTATGTGGATGTTATATTAAATCTTATAAGAATTGCAGGAGATTATGTATCTGAAGAAGTGTGGTATAGAGTGATCCAAATTGTAATAAACAGAGAGGAAGTTCAGGGGTATGCTGCTAAAACTGTTTTTGAAGCTTTGCAAGCACCAACATGTCATGAAAACATGGTTAAAGTGGGAGGTTACATACTGGGAGAATTTGGCAACTTAATTGCGGGTGATACTCGCTCTTCACCGCAAGTCCAATTTGAACTCCTGCACTCCAAGTATCACCTTTGTTCAGCAGCTACAAGAGCTCTTTTACTCTCAACATATATCAAACTTGTTAATCTTTTCCCAGAGATCAAAAATAGAGTGCAAGAAGTATTCCGTGCAGACTCTAATTTACGTTCAGCAGATGTTGAGTTACAACAGAGAGCATCAGAATACTTACAGTTAAGCATAGTTGCCAGTTCAGATGTTTTGGCCACAGTTTTAGAAGAAATGCCTGCATTTCCAGAAAGAGAATCATCGATTCTAGCTGTATTAAAAAAGAAAAAACCAGGACGCATTCCTGATGAGGTGAGAGAATCAAAAAGCCCACAACCCGGTATTACACCAGCTCCAATTATGAATAACACTGCAAATACAAACAGTTCCAGTGCTGACCTTCTTGGATTGTCTACACCACCTGGCTCTAATGCAAACACTGGAAATGGTTTATTTGATGTTCTTGGTGACCTATATACAACTCCTAAAATAAGCCCAAGCACAGTGCAACAAAATAATATCAAGAAATTTTTGTTTAAAAATAATGGGGTACTCTTTGAAAATGACCTCATACAAATAGGAGTGAAGAGTGAATTTAGACAGAATCTAGGACGGATTGGTTTATTCTATGGAAACAAAACTCAGTCTCCCATTCAAAATGTCCATCCTGAATTACACTGGACAGATTTGCATAAGCTGAATGTGCAGATGAAACCTATGGAACCTGTACTAGAAGCTGGTGCTCAGATTCAACAGATGTTGACAGCTGAGTGTATTGAAGATTTCACTGATACACCTACAATGTCTGTATCTTTTGTTTATAACAATGTTCCACAAAAAATTTCCATGAAGCTCCCACTGACACTCAATAAATTTTTTGAACCAACTGAAATGAATGGAGAATCATTCTTTGCTAGATGGAAAAACTTAGGAGGAGAGCAACAGAGAGCTCAAAAAATATTCAAAGCTCAGGGTGCAATCGATTTGGCAGCTGCACGTACAAAGCTGTCAGGATTTGGTATGCAGCTACTAGATGGGATTGATCCTAATCCTGACAATTTTGTTTGTGCAGGCATAGTACATACAAGAATGCAACAAGTAGGGTGTCTCATGAGATTAGAACCAAACAAGCAAGCTCAAATGTTCCGACTTACTGTAAGATCAAGTAAGGAAACTGTCTCACAAGAAATATGCAATCTGCTAGCGGATCAGTTCTAACTCATAGTTTCATATTGGTAAAATATCAAAAAAACATGGGATATTCTCATACCATAGGAGCCCAAAAGTACTATTTTTTTTATTTAAATACATTATTACTGTACACTTTCCTGTTAAATCTTTTTGTACTTTTATTTTTTTAAGTAATAGGAATTTTGTAAAATTTGACCTCCTGAAAATATAATATATTTATTGTTATAAATGTTAGAAGGCTTAAAAGACGTAAATAATATATTTTTTGTTATGTCTCAATTAAATATATTTCCTTAACATCTAAATAATGTTTCATCTATTTTTAATCTTAACATATTCTATCAGCTCTGAAGATATTCTGTAAGTCCCTTTTTTACAAGAAAGTGTTTCATATTATATTATTTGAAAAATTATCTTTGATATTGCATCATAAATTATTAATAAACCACTTACATACCTAGTGCAAATCAGTAGTCATTTATATGGTATAAATTTACCAAAAATGTGTATATAAGTTTGAATAGTTTGTATTCATTGTCATATTGATTTTTATTATTTCATTATAATTTCGGTAAGCGGGACACAATCATTTAGACATCAAAATTTGTTAAGTAAAGCTGTTATTGTAGCAACGTAACATTATTGAGATAGTACATAGTGTTAAATTGTAATAAAACATTGTATTAAATGTGTTTGGTATCACAATTTAACATAGGATTTTTTAAAGTCATGAATGAATTTAATATAGCTATTGAACTTAATTCCAAAATAGTGTAAATTCCATGTTATTTATTTCTTTACTAAGTAATCCCATGCATAGCAAACTGAATGAACATCTCTGAACTTTGCTTTGTAAGATGGATAAAATAATTGACATATTATTATAGTTACATTTTAACAACAAAATTTATAAAGTACTAATTTCAGAAATTCTAGGTCACTTAGGGCATGATAATAAACAGTATCTAATTCATTTCCTATGTTTCATAAGTGAGTTACCACTGACGCAACATTCACATAAAAACATGTTGAAAACTCTGTTTTCTGTTTATGTATCGAGCCGTGTATCCATTGTCATACAACTTGTTGTGGAGACTTATTTGGCATTTCATAGACCGAGACATGTTTAAAACCAAATGTTTTGTGCAAATGTTGGAACACAAAGGATTGTTTTTGATATTTTGCATACATAATTAATTAATAGTTCATAATCTGTTTTGTTTACATGATCTTGCAGTGATCGTCAGTCTCAACAAAATAAGTTTTGGATTTGTTTCATCCGACAAGTTGCAAGTCATAACATGTTTTAATGTTGCGTCAGTGAAAACTCACGGTTATGTTGAATCAGATTTACCATGTTGTTTTTCCTTCAATTACTATTCATGTTGGAAATACAGCTTTTATAATAATATGCTTAAATTAAAACACAATAATATTGGGGCTGATTCTGTAGTGCACAATCTCTAAACTAAACTAAAATTAGAGCATTACAAATATTGCTAACCCTTTCATAATACTTCCTACGGAAAGGGACAGAACTAGAATTAAAGCTGCCATTTTAGTTTAGTTTAGAGATTGTGTTACACAGAATCAGCCCCATTGTAACTGTAACTTTGAGTTACAGTGGTGTGCACTCCTTACAAGTAGGGTGCCTTTCCACCAGAGATATGCTCTGTTATTATGGATGTGTGTCAAACCTGACAACAGGAGCACTTGAGTTTCATAGCTTAGATTGCTGGATATTAGATCAAGCCCTCCTCATTATTTGCCAAACATCTGTAGCTTAGCGTCATAGCACATCTCTGGTTGAAACTTGAAAGGCACCTTCAGGCTTTGGGCAATTAAGTAAACCATTTTCGGAAAACTGTGACTTGACAGTACAAATCCTTCATACAGCAATCAAATATAATTATTTTTTAACCTAGTGCACGAGTAAAGCCATTCACATAAGTGAAGTGAACCTTTAATTCAGGGTGGCCTTCCTATCAACACTGTGTGCACAGCACTGCTAAGTTTTCCTAAAATAAATACTGATATCTAAATTAATGCAACTAAACTAGGATTAATTAATAAGCGTCTAATGCAGTTGAGTGAGTAAACAATTATTTAAAATAATTGTTTTCAATCTCACGCATAAAAAATATAGGTATGTTTTCCATGTGTGAAAGTAATATGATTCTGTTGAGAGTTATTATCGTGATGCGATTAGTAGTAACATAAAAATGCCATGTACCTCCCTAGCTCATCCATTTAAGAGTAATCAAATAAAATTGTTAACATGTTCTCGTGAGTTTATAGAATCTCATAGGTAGACATTTTATTTTTTTATATTGTTTCCATGAAGTATTTTGAGATAGTTTAGGCAATGTAGTATATTAGTACTGAATATTAAAATGTCATAAAATTCTGTAGTGAAGCTTTTTATCAGAATGCACCAGAAAGAGGGTAATGTTATTTGCATGGTAGTTGTTTAAGGAATAGATTCAATAAAATAAGCATGTTTTATCAATTTATGTATTTACAACAATTTGATAAAATATTAGGTACATATATGTATATTATGAATTTATGAAGTATAAATGCTTATTTCATATATGCATACACTATGTATTGTGTGATTAAACTGTAAATTAATATAACACGAGAAATCTATGTGTGGTTCATTATGAAAAATTATAGTTGTTTGCCTTTGCGCTTCATTATTAATAATTGTCTAAAATAAATATTTAACCAGTACATCTATAACAAGTTATTTCATTAAGAGGGCAGTATGCTCGCAGGACAAGGCTTCTATTATTTTAAAGCATCCTGCAAGTTTGAAATCTACTATAAATGCAGCAAGCATAAAATAATTTTAAACCCTGACTTGCGAGCGTATTGTCTGTACATAAAAAGAACATTAAATATACCTATAGCTATGTAAGTACAAATCCCAATTTTTATATAACTAATGCTGTGCTTGAAACCAAAGGTAATCCTACAATGAATCCAACACCTTTGTTGAGACATGTTCTGGATTTTCACCGAAGTGATTAACAGAAACTGTTAATCAAACCATTCATCCACATTTGGGGAATTTTCCAGAACATCATTTGATTCACTGAAAAAATAAATATTCTTAAGACCTCCAAAATGGTATGTATTGTAATACCCACAGCATAACATTTTTTAACAAATCAGATGAGTATATTTCACTGTGGTTAATTGCCTCATCTGGTGACAGAAGGGCTGGCTCATTTTTTGCGCAAAGGATCAGCCTGGCTGTCCGGCGCGGAAATGCAGCCTGCCACCATTCCACGTGGGCATGATTTATATAGTAACTAGATGATGTTCGCGACTTCGTCTGCGTGGATTGTTTTATTTCCGCGGGAACTCTAATTTTCCAGGATAAAAAGGAAAAAAGCAGCATATTTTCTTCCCCGGGATACAATCTACCTCTATACCAAATTTCATCAAAATTGCTTAAAAAGATGGGCTGTAGTAGCAGACAGACAGATACACTTTTACATTTATATTACTTAGTAAATATGGATTTGGTTAGGCTAGCTGTAAGTTCTATTGTATTGTTTCAATAAATTCAAAAAAAAAAAACTAAGATAATTGAGGTAGATGTACTACGCCATCAAAACAATGAGGCACATTACCTAGCTGATGCCCACAACTGCCTGGATTGAGGTTTTGTGGTTCCTGCAACTATTTTCCCGAATGAAAAGTAGCCTGTGTTATTCCAGACAATAATATATCTCTGTGCCAAATTTCATCCAGATCCGTTCAGCCGTACCTACTGGCATGATTGAGATCCATCCATCCAAACTTTTGCATAAAGGAGACGGTGCATAAAGGAGACGGTTCAGATTTGTATGGGTCGTAGGCCAAGTCTTGTACAAGCAGAGAAATGAAGGAAAATAAAATACTAGACCAGTTTTTATCGGTCAAATCTACGAATTCGTCGTAATTTAAGTGGTAAAATTATTTAATCTTTCCAAGTTATGGAAACACTAAACATGAGTGGGTAACAATGGTGGATTCATATTTTTTGACGTTTTCAAAAGAAAAACACTTTACTTTGACATTGACTGGCAGAAATGACATTTGATACATTTCGCGCCTACTGCCTTCTCTATTGCTGAAGGTTGCCATCCTGGAAACATCGAAAACTTGAAATATAGGTATTTTTATTTTTGTGCTCGTTATTTACTTTACTGTTCTAAATTATTATATTTTTAATACTTAAACTATGTATTTTCCTCTATTCATGTCGAGTGTACAAGAGTAGGCCTAAATTGAACCTTTTCCATTATAATATTAGTATATAGATTAGAGATGAAACGGATAGTTGTTTGGCCGGATACCGGATATCCGACTAGCTACAAAGCCGGATGGCCGAATATCCGGCGGCCGGATATCCAGCCCGTGGTCTCGTAACAGGTCATGACAAGTTTAGTACCGCACAGGTATAGCGAAAGCGATCGGATCAATTCGAGCGGTTTCGGGTGTCATCGTGAGTGATCGTGGTCGGCGGCATGAGGGATTAATTGCATAGCGAAAGTTTGTTGTTTACTTGCTGAGTATTTGGGCGTGATTTGAGTGTAATTTAAGACAAAATAAAAAACTTAAGTTTTTTGGAAGAGGAGTTTTTTGGAGGTTTTTCCATTAGAGATTTTGTAACATTTGAGTAAGAAAAAAGACATCATAATTATTATACTTAACCCGTCTTTTAAGTATTTCCACACAAAACTTATATTTTAAAGTTGATTTTAGGAAATTGTCGTAGTTTTTGAACATCCGGTATCCGGCCGGATAGTAAAATTACGCCGGATAGGCCGGATACCGGATAGTTACCGGATATCCGCTCCATCTCTAGTATAGATGATATAGATGTGCTTGTACATTTATTTTTTATTTATTTATTATGTTAAAAATAATAGTAAGTATATAAAGTATATAATATTATAAAATAGTTGACCGAGCAAATCGAAGGTCTCTGAGTCTACTTGAGTGAATTTTCACTTTTCAGAGTGTTTTGTGATTTGCACTTCACATCTTCTTCACAGAGCCTTTTAACTTCTGAATTACTGAACATTATTACTTCAAATTTAAATATAATATGTAAACCGACGGCCTCCAGCCGATATATGGCTTAAAAAGTTAAAAGTTATAAAAATCTTTATTTCAGGGGGGCTCTCATAGAAGCGAATGTGAAGTAAAATATTTTTTATAGCATTACAAAGGGTTGGGGTATATCATTTTTAAGATAATTAGGAATAGAGTCCAAAATTTTTTTTTTTCAATTTTTCCCCTAAAATTGACAAAATGGGGGGCTTTCAAAGTAGAGATTTTCTAACGGAATTATATATAATTCCGGCCAGTGTGCAGCACTCATTGTGAAAAAAGTAGGAGTACCAAAAAATTCAACCATCACCATCTCCAATAACTCTTTAGCTCTTTTGTGTCTTATGTTAAAAGTTAACTATTACAATATATAGTTAAAACTATTGGATACCGTGAGGTCTCAGTTTGGGGCGAACCACTATTAGATATATTATATAATAAAAGTATGAGCATCGTAACTGCACCCCTCATGTGCCTTATTGTTTTGATTGCATAGTAATATACTTTTAGTGCTTTGTGTTAGCCTCTTAGTACAGGTATATTTAAGAATATTATGGGCTAATGGAAATACTAATTCACACCTGTCAAGTGAAGGGTCATTGCTGAACATTTCTGTAGGTACAGTGGGAGGAGCTCGCTCAGGTAACAGCTCAAGGTATGACTGTCGAGATTGTAGGTGGCGTTCCACCTCTTCGGGAGTCATGTGACCGTCGCTGGCTGACAGACCAAATCCTAGTGCTGGCGATGCCTTCGCCATCATGGTACCACTAGCTTGATGCTGTGAAAATACATTAGTATAATATCTAGTATTTTAGTTACTGGTAAAATCCTACTTCAAAGGGTGAATGTCCCCATATTATCTATGAAATTTTATTGTTACTACAACCTAATTCATACAGACATTAGCCAAATTAAGATTAAATCTTTATAGATCTTACAATTAAAGTAGAGAGAGTAGATTTTAGACAAATTTTTGTTACTTTTACGTATGTGGATACTGTCTTTTGTCTTACAGGATTATTAGTATTTGGTGTTTTTTTAGGGACAACAGCCCTTTTCCTTTTCATAGTATTATTGAGACCTTTATTGAGTGCAGATGGTGTGGATAAGACTTGTGGGCCAGCTCTGGTGTCCGTCTTTTTCCTATAGAGAAAAGAGTATCTTAAACACATTTACATTCTATAATCACTAAATTAATATCATAGTTTAATAGTTTGACTGTTCTAATAATTATAGTAACTACTTAATAATTTACCTTTTCATTGTATCTGCATGATTATAAATTGTGTCATCTGAGGACTCTGTATCTTCACTATCCGAAGTGGAGCTTTCGTGTTTTTCATATTGCAAAAGCCTGTCTAAAAGGAAACTGCGATCGCGAGAAACTTTTAGCAGCCTTTTTTGACTACATCTTAAAGCATCTTGAAAACATTCATTCTCCTAAAAGAAATAAAATTGTTATTTAAAATTTCTGACATTATGTTCCACTAATAAATACAAAATGAATAATGTGCTAAGCAGCTCAATTTCTTGAGGCTATGGCTAGAAGAGAACATACATAAATGAGATACTTAAGTTTCTTCTTGAGTGTTAAATACTGAGCCTTGTAATTGGGTTCAGGTTCTGGATCGCTGCTGCTATCACTAGAATAGTCTTTCCGTGATACGTGGCTGAGTGGCGCCTCTGCACTAACATTATTACTGGCACCGGCTCCTTCGTTAGCCTGCATATTTGCTATGGAGCGGCAATACCACCCGTCTAGCATCTTCTGAAAACATAGGAACGAAAAATTATAATAATGTCGACGCTTTTATGTTACATGAAAAATTAAACTTTCAATGAAACCTTTGGATAGTTTTCGGACGCCAGTGTAGTTTTTTTAAGATCACGAATAAAGCCAATAATTTTGTATTTACTATTTATTGCAACAGAGATCAGAGACAAATAAGTAGCAAGTAGGATACAGTACAGACAGAGACAAGATAAGATACAGAGATCTCTGCAGAGTGCAGGGCGACCGCGTATCTTTTGCATGCATCAATCATTGTTACATCGCAATCACCTCTGATTGCCGATTGGATAACACTCTTCCACTATTGGACGAAATCCATTGACGCAGCAAGAATACCATAAATTCAGCCAAGATTTTGACATACTGCTGACAGAGATGACCAGAGACAAGCAAGTATGATATAAATCTATAATAGATTATAGATGACCTCAGAAGCTCAGATCAAAGATGATCTAACTTGCTTTGATTAGGTATATAGAGAAGGATGTGCCCTAACATATTTAAATTGAAGCTTCCTGTATCCTCAAAATGGCGTATGGGCGGAGCTTAATGCGGGCATTAGGGCTGCTATTATCGATACCTTTGATTATGTCGATACTTATATACTCGATATAAAATTATCACAAATATACTTAATAAATAATTAAACATAATTTTTGAAAAACACTATTCGTATTTTATAATGAACTTGCTGATTCCCGCGACCCCGGCCGCGTGAATTGTGGTTTTTTTGTATGAAAAAAAATTTTTTTACTCATCGTTTCGTATAGAAGACAAAAATTCATTCAGAGGAAAAATACGGAGAGAGCTGATGATTGAGGATTTCGAAGACGGATGAAGAGCACAGCCAGGGTATATATAAGGTAGAAATCAGGTCTGTTTATAGCATTTAGCCATTTCATCCTTAATTCAAGATTTTTTGGGAATCTGAAACAATTGTAAAACATTAGTTAAAATGATACACAATAACTGCAATGAAGGGACCAAAAACCACTTGAATGGACACTTTAATTTTCGAATACGAGACACCATCCCGGAGATCGGGTGTCTTAATCACAAGGTTATCATCGCTACAGCCTAAAAATATGAGTTTGGCAATATTATAAGACGTAGAAGCTGACTGTTCAATTTCATCTCTCTAGCCCTCTGAGTGAGAGACAGTAAGAGTAAAATGAAATTTTAATTTTATCGATACTCAATTTATTTGTAAACAATACAATCCCCACACAATATCAAACAAAAACTAATGAAATAATCGAAATTTTCGGGGATAGCGCAAAAATTGGCGTGTTTTGGATTCAGTAAAGAAGAAACTAAGCTATAATTAGTTGAAATATTTAAAATACTCGCCACAAAAAGAAAAATTAAAACAACTTGGTTAATCTTAAAAAAAATTTTATTTTACATTGTTAAAAATAATTAAGATTGAAATTAAAATAAAACAAAATGTTCGTGCAATTAATGTTAATAATTAATGATTGTTATAAATATGTAATTTAATAGAATTTTGAAAATCTGAATGTTATAGAAGAGCGGAATCTCCTGATACAGGTATTTAAATATACTTAAAAGGAGGTTCCAGCCCCAATGTAATTCAATTGTATTTTGAACAGAAATAAATAAATTATTATTATTATTATTATTATAATCACTTATGAAAGGCGTTTTACAATACTATTATTACGACACCCCACAACTGAGCACTTCACCATTGTTGATTACACAAAACTGCACAAAACTAAGCAAAAACACATAAAAATAATAAGAAAATATTCACAAAACGTAATTAGCCACAACCAAAACACCGGAAGCAAGACAGACGCCATATAAAGGCTACAAAAAATTGGCTTCAATAGCAAAATTTGATGACGTCATATGACAATTGCCTGACACGTTCACGCAATAACATAATACACCTGTCTCATTCTAAAAACGTAGCTTTCAATAAGTAAGAATAGTCAAAACATAGTAGTACATGTTTTATTAACAAAATGCATCGTATAATTACTATAATTGAGTAAAATGTAACACATCCTCTCTATATACCTAATCAAAGTTGGTTTAATCATTCTGATATGTTTGCGCCCAATGCCCATGCAGTGAGGGAAGTTAGCTTTGTACTCGTACTGCTTTGCGATTTCTTTTAATATCTCTTCTATTAATTATGGAATACATTCTTGTGATAGTTCATTCCAAATCACTTTACATGTGCGTCTTATTTGAGCTATTGTAGATATTCCAAGCTTAAAATTTTCGTGCAGATCAGTAAATGTATGTCCCTTAGCCAAATATCTGAAATACAAATATAAAAGTATAATCTAGAGTGACTATTATTTTTTCAGGTAAAGCTGTCTTTAGTAAATGGAAGAATGTGAAGGACAATTTTTTTTAAATACCTAACAAAGATAAAAACAAAGAGATCAGGATCAGCTGCAAGTGCTACCAAAAAATATCATTTGTTTGAACAATTATTTTTCTTGAAAAAAATTGCACCATCTGAGACACAATCGAGTATTGCAACAACTCAAAATCAAGAAGAATCATCTCAACACCCACTTGAGGAATCTCCTCCTCCTACTACTAATGCACAGCAAGCTGAACCGAGTACTTCAAAGACCTCACATCGCAAACGCAAAGCAGATGAGTTCGAAACCGAAGTTTTGAATATTTTAAAAAAAGAACAGTATAATAGACATTTATCTTTTTTTTAAAGTATTTTGCCAAGTCTAGAAAAATTTAACGACCAACAAGTATTGCAGTTTCAGAGTAGAGTACTACAAATTGTAACCGAAATTCAGTACCCTACAGCTGTATGGCAAAATACACCTAATTACGGATATCAGACTGGATATACAATGACATACGATACCTAATTATCAGAACACGTCTTCTACGAGTACTCTATCACAGATCGCATCACCAATGTCTCACGAAACGTTATCCGAATTTAATTAATATTAGCCCTACTACTTAAATTTTGTGCCTTAATGTGAATTATATAAAACTTGATTGTATTTGTAGTTTTTTTTTACTTACGTTAATGTCACCATTAACATTTCAGGAGTTGAAATGCATTCCCTCATATTCGTACAATTCTTCTGCAAACCGTTGTGAACGCGTCCTAATACTTGGTCGAATGTATCAATACTCATACGAAAACTACTGCGGAATTTCTTAGGATTTCTTCTCAAACTCTCATAATCACAATAAAACTTTCCGTTACTTTTTCTGGAAGATAAGGGATGTATCCAAATAGTTCTTGTTTTTCTCTTTTTACGACGACGACGCAGAACACAAAGAAACAGCGCCACGGTACTATCCATTCTGTCCGACGGATCGCGCGTGACTAGTCTATATTTGCGCCGCGTAGCCCGCGTGTGTCGCTGATTCTGCGGTGAAACGCCGCAGCTCCTGCGGCACCGCGGCGGCCAAAAACGCTGCCGCCGCGGTGTCGTGTGAAAACACACTAACAGGTTGGCCCCTTTTGTTTAATATGTCTGTGGTTAGCCCGCTACCATCTTAGACTGCATCACCGACCAGAAAATAAAGGACTGCATCATCACTTACCATCAGGTGATATCGCAGTCAAGGGCAGATTTATAAAGGGGGTCAAGGGCTAACTTGTAGTGGATTAAAAAAAAATTTACCCCGTGTGATCTACACCTAAATTCAATGTACTCTGTGGTATCCATGGAATAAGCACTCCATTTTCCACACAACCTATAGCTTCGTGAGCACTCCGTTCCATAGACTTATAATAGCATTAGTCATAGGGACTGCCGATAGAGTGAAAACGAATAGGTATTTAATTTATTAGAATTAACGTTGTGCGCAGTGAAACACCCAAATACAATATTTTATTAGCTTACAATCGAGACGCCATTACAACTTGGCTTATCTTCCGGAAGAGAGAAGACTATTACACTGTCACACTGACAGCTGTAGTCAACTTGCCGGTTGCCACAGACTTATACTTACGTGGACTATTACATTTCCAATATTATTATAATTTTAAAAAAATATTAAAGTTTAATTTCGAATGTAGTAATATTATTAAGACATTTTATCTTCGTAACAACGCGAGCATGTCGTTGTTCGCGAGCATGTCGCTGTTCGCGAGCATGTCGGTCTTCGCGAGCATGTCGGTCACGGTCACGCGAATCCACAATTTTAACCCCTACCAAAAAGTGCTCCACGCGGTTAGAGAAGTTTTCACTTCAATTATGTCATTCATTGAGTAAGTAGTAATAAACCACATTAAACACTTTGTAAACATAATAAATCTTTGACCAGAGAGACAAGCTGTGGAAAGAAGTAACATATAGGTTAGCCAACCTAGCGAGAGGTAAATAGGTTTTATAGTGTATTATCTATGGGTTCAAGTGTCTATGGCCACGATGGCCACTATCCAATAGGATTCCCAATTCCGCATTCATGAAAATGAAAACATCGGAAAACGTCAATACCACCGACCAGAAAAAAGGTCAATAGCAATACGTAGCCTTCTCCTTCTCTGTCTGCATGTAGTATAGTGCCTACATTATTTGGTGCCTACGTAGTATTTTCTTATTTGGTCGGTTTATACTGTATATTGGAAATTGGAACTTCAACCTGCGCTGCGCTGAGCGCTCTAAGTTGGCTTTAGGAAATTGAACTCTATCTGTACCGCATGTGCTCTTTCAGCTGAGTGTGGGCCGTGCTTGTCGCGGTCAGTTGGTGCCGGGATTAATTCCTCGTGTTGTTATGGCTCTCGGTAGTGAAGTGAATGATGATAATGGTACGAAACAAACTTCCCAAAAATTGAAGAAATGTCCAGTGGCCAGCAACCTTAGCGACAAAAGTGGTAGCGAGAATGTTATCAAAGGTAAGGTTTCGAATGGTCATGCCCTCAGTTATGTAACATTGAGTACATAGGTAATGTATACAACCAACTAAATAAATCATCATTTTATTTGAATTACAATGTATTAGTGCAAAGAGTCATGTGACAGAAACATGTGATCGATTTTTACAATTGTCAAAATTTTTCGCCTATGATTTCCTCATATTATTTTAATTATTAGGTACCTACTTCATAATCACTAACTATCAATGAGCTTTCAGCATTCCTTTACGGTATCATCAAACTATGTAAAATTAGTAATATTTTTGTAATTTACACTTTAAAATATTGCTCATGCACATGGTACGAACTTCTTCCCATTACACAACATAATATATTATTGTTACATACCTACCTTTTGTTACCTTTTCAGTTTGTCTTTTTGATACTGATGGGCCTACATAATAATATTAAAGATGTAACTTGAGCACTTCTATTTTACTATTATAGTGAACAGAGTATCTAATAATTATATTTTATTAAAATTTTGTTTTGTTATTTAATTTTGTATAGAATTTACTCTTAAGTAATTATGTTTAAAATATTGTGTTAATTTTATACTTACTTTTATGAAGTTACTTTGTACTATCATTTTAAAAGTTAAGGCTGTCATTGCACCCTAGCAAGATTTTTTCATTTTACTTCAAGATAGCCATTGACTGCAATCTCACTTGTTGGTCATTAATTACCAACTTGCAGTCTTGAATGTTAGTGGGCTATTCCATTATTATTTATTATTTATTTATTATTTTTATGTAAAATAAAATAATGTTCTTCTAAGTAATATTAAGTTTCAATATTTTATTAAAGTAGGTCACATGCCTTCTGTTATGGAACAATAAATCACAATAAAATCAATCATAACAGCTATCGATAGGACACTTAGAGAATGCAGACTTGGCACCTGTCAGTTGAGCATGACTAGTGATGGGAAAAAAATATTGGTATTAAGTAATAGGTATTGTTCCAAACTTTCTTTAAGGAGTACTTTTATGGAGAATCTTATTATTTTTAAGATACAGTAAACTGGTTGTAAAATTTAACTAGCAGAAAGAAATCAAAATTGTCATAGTATAGTACACAAAAAATATAGTACACAATATAGGGGGTTTCCCTTGGGAATGGATTGTTTAAAAACTCTGATAGTAGGTAGGTAGGCACTCCCTCATTTTTGACCAAAGGTCAAAATTCCCAGTTTCATGGATATAACTTGAAAATATTTTTAAACTAGATGATGCCAGCAACTCTGTCTGCTTGGATTAAGCAAACCTGTAGGTATATAAGTAAAAGATAAAGTATTTTTATTCCACTTATCTATTTTAATTTCAATTCAATATTTCTACGCGTTCATGCGGAAAGGGATAATAAGTTTAAGTTAAAATTATTAAAATTATTTTTATTATATGATGTAACTAAAAATTTATGCTTTTCGCAATTTTTACTTTATCTGAGCTATAAGAAGTTGCTTCCTACCAAATTTCAAGATTTTGAGTTCACGGGAAGTACCCTGTAGGTTTTGATTCCCTTGCAAGTGTCGAAAATTTGCATAAAAATATTTTTATGATATGATGTTACTAAAAATGTATGCTTTTCCCAATTCTTCCTATATCTGTGCTATAAGACGTTGCTTCGTACCAAGTTTTAAGATTCTGAGTTCACGGGAAGTACCCTGTAAGTTTTGATTCCCTTGCGAGTGTCGAAAATTTGCATAAAAATATTTTTATTATATGATGTAACTAAAAATTTACGTTTTTCGCAATTCTTCCTATATCTGTGCTATAAGACGTTGCTTCGTACCAAGTTTCAAGATTCTGAGTTCACGGGAACAAAAAACAGAATAAAAAGTCAGTCACAATAATTATTATTTAGAAAGCTTACATGAGTATGCATAAGTCGTGAAGTAAAGGGGCTTCCGGTTGGTTATACTAGTGACGGCATGCTGTAAACAGATGTGCAAAGTGGTAGTGAAATTTGTCGGCGGTCGGTATTTGCGATAGACGTTATTTTGGATTTTTCCAGTCCCGCAAATCCCGCGGATCCCGCAGGTGCATTAGCGGGATTGGATTCCCTAATACTAAAGCTTTATTTATTAACAGATATTGTATAGTTACAGTATTATTCCATGTATAGAACGATGTGAAAGTCTTGTATTGGTGATGACCCTTCATTTCATAAAAAACAAATGTCAAATTTTCATTTCACAACCAACGTTTGGCAAAATTATGAATCAAAAATTCATCTTTATACAAACAACTGGTTCTATAGTTGAATATTTTTACAAATAGTTTTGCAGACAAATTTTAATTTTAGAAAACATTATTTGTCAAACAAGTCATTTATTATTCACATTTATTATAAAAACAAAACGCATTTCTTAAACATTTTTGATAAGTACTATATCTGTCAAAATGTTAGGTTAGGTTAGGGTTAGACATACCTAAATAGGCAGGTAGTGGCACTTAGGTTCTATCGGGATAATATACCTAACTTAAGTTAAAAAAAAGTATTTTCAAACGATTTAAAGTTTGTAAAATGTACCGACATTTTATAAAATCGCGAATTGGACAAATAAATTATTTTGTGAAATAATAAAGTAAATGATACTTTAACATTCAGCAATTTTGCAAAGGAAAACATTTGCAAATTGAATATTTGTTAAACAATCTTTTATGAAATTATATTTTTGCGGAATGCGTTGTTTGTCACCTGAATAGTTTTTGAAACGGTTTTTGTGAAATGATCATTTGTTAAATGTTTTTTGTGAAACATTAGTGAACCTGTGTTGGTACTTCACTAACTACTGCACCGATTTTGATAAATTTAGAATAAGAGTGATTATTGCAATGGGAACGAAGCGCGCCGCGAGTAATACGTGCTTGGTTAAGGGTGCGTTTCCACCAGACCATAGATATGCGAGGATGCGTAGCGGACGTGCGTAGCGGACGTCACACTCGACGTCCACCAGCGCATTGCAAAGTGCGAGCGCCCTTTGGTTCGTGGAAAAAACCGACAGTTGTCGGCTCGCTGCGATCCTTATGCATTGCGCTCGCAAACCGTGTACTCACTCTTACTCTTGATAGCAGTAACCTACTCTTGATAGCAGTAACGTGCAACGGTTACAGTTATAGAATGAGTACCTGGTTATCGTCGGCTCGATGCGAGCGCAGCGCGCGCTTTCGAGTTGCGGCAGCCTCGCAAACCACGTACATAATGGTTTTTGGTAACATACAATGGTTACGGTAAACAGCTCGCTAATGAGTATCCGGCTTAAGCCCGACCACCATAAAGAATGTCAGTGATGTTGATGTAAGGTGTAAATGAGAAATTGAACATGTGTCTTTCATATGTTGGAGCAATGACATCGCTCTTGGGAGAGATATTTATTATTAATCAATAGCTGAAGGCCCCGGCTTCACCCGCGTGGATTAAGTTTTTTTTAATTCCCACGGGAATTCCTTAATTTTCAGCTTTTCGAACCGGCGTTGCTAGAGTCTTAATTCTACGTCAGTACTATTATATTATTCTGTGTCTTAACGTATCATAAGAACGTAACATAACACAAGTTGTCCTACGTGAAATAAATAAATCATTTATGATTTTATCCGGGATAAAAAGTAGCCTATTAAGTCCTCAACTATGCTCATGCAAAAAATCCCGTCGATCCGTTGCTCTGTTGCAGCGTGATTGAAGGACAAACCAACAAACAAACGCTTTCGCATTTATAATATCAGTATTAACGTCAATCTCAATTCTCAAGTCTCAACTAAGTGCCAGCATGTCGGCGTGAGGCCAACCGACAAAATGCTGGCTCGAGACTTATGTAACGCCATTCTGTCTGGTTGCCATGCACGGTGTAAAATATACATGCTTCATTGCAGTAATGACCTCGTAGGGTCTGATTCGTCAAAGTACTGAATTGTACGTGATTATTAACAATTCTAACGATATTGATCGTCTATACTCTATTATGTAGTTACTAGTTGATGGCCGCGTCTTCGTTCGCGTGGATTGGGGTTTTTTGGTTCCCGCGGGAACTGTTTAATTTTTCGAGATAAAAAAAACCGGCCAAGTGCGAGTCGGACTCGCGCACCGAGGGATCCGTACAAACCTGTAGTAAGTTTTAAATTATTAAAAATATTTTTATTTTAAATATTTGAGTTGATTGAATGAAAGGTAAATTGCGGTTTACAATTTATGACGTATTAAAAAAAACTACTTACTAGATCTCGTTCAAACCAATTTTCGGCGGAAGTTTGCATGGTAATGTACATCATATATTTTTTTTAGTTTTATCATTCTCTTATTTTAGAAGTTACAGGGGGGGGGGGGGGACACATTTTACCACTTTGAAAGTGTCTCTCGCGCAAACTATTCAGTTTAGAAAAAAATGATATTACAAACCTCAATATCATTTTTGAAGACCTATCCATAGAAACCCCACACGTATGGGTTAGAATTTAGATGAAAAAAAAATTTTTGAGTTTCAGTTCTAAGTATCCACCCCCAAAATTTATTGTTTTTTTTTTCTATTTTTGTAAGAAAATCTTAATGTGGTTCACAGAATACATCTACTTACCAAGTTTCAACAGTATAGTTCTTATAGTTTCGGAAAAAAGTGGCTGTGACATACGGACGGACACACAGACAGACAGACAGACAGACATGACGAATCTATAAGGGTTCCGTTTTTGCCAAATTTGGCTACAGAACCCTAAAAAGTTGCCTGTGTATTATTTTACTGACTTAAATCTATCTTTGTGCCAAACATCCAGATAGATAGATAGATGAACACTTTATTGCACACACTTAAAAATAACAATAAACAAAAGCTTACAATACAAGACAGAAGGGTGCAAAGGCGGTCTTATTGCTAAAGCTTCCTCTTCCAGACAACCTTTGGGTAGAGGAGATTATAAAACAAGAGCGCGGGATAGTGCAACAACTAAACATTAAAATATATACCTAATATATACATACACGCATACATACAAACATACATATTATACGTACATACATACATACATACATACATACATACATACATACATACATACATACATACATACATACATACATACATACATACATACATACATACATACATACATACATACATACAAAGATACATATAAACATAAATACTAAATAATTCTAAATAAAAAGATAAAATATAGGACCAAAGTGAATTTAATAGCTACCTGATAAGAAATGTTTATGCAAGCGACTTCTGAAGATAGGGAGCGACTTAGACTGTCGTACATCCGCTGGTAGGCTGTTCCACAGTAATACGGATTTACGGGTAAAAGATTTATCATAATATCCTGTGCGACTGGCAGGAATGTGCAAGCGATTATCCGTACATGACCGTAGGTGTTGTCGTTCGTTGTTAGAGCCAAGGAAGGAGAAACGTTGTTTGAGGTAAGAAGGAGTATGAGGATTGTATAGAATAGAGTAGAGGAGTGTCAGCATGTGCAGATTGCGACGGAGTCTGATTGGGAGCCACTTCAGACGAGCTCTGTACTCGGACACGTGATCGAACTTACGCAACCCGAAGATAAATCTTATGCATAAGTTTTGAAGACGCTCGAGCTTATTCAGCTGTTCTTCAGTTAGATCGGGGTTCAGCGGGCGTGATTGAGTAAGAAACATATATCCATCAATCCACCCAAACTTTCGCATTTATAATATTCCTACCTAAGTATAGAAGTATGGATTAAGATTATCTGTATTCGTTCAGATTGGCCAAGACTAGGCATTACAGCTAATCAGTTTATTTTCTAGGGTAGGTACATCCTTTCATAGACCACTCTTCCACTCCAATTAGGCACGAAAGTGGATAAATAATACCGCATGAAGATTGTAGATATGAATTAATTGCATCAGAAAACTAAATCAACCTGATTGTATCATCTGTCTTTTCGTTTCATGTGATTGATTCGTCAGTGCCTCTTTTATCTTCATTGATTCGTTACAGCGTATGCTATTTTTATAAGAAGGTTAATTAGTAACTAATATTATGACGTTGTTAGTCAAGTGCGAATTATTAAAAATGTGTATTGTAATAATTTGTTGTCAGGGGTTGGAAGCTTATATATGAGGGTTTAAAATCGGGATTAAGCTTATCAGTTTTAAGTAAATATTAATAACCAATTTAAGCAATTTTACGAAAATCCATCCCAAAGAGGGTGAAATTCGGGTTGGAAGTTTGTATGAAAGTCCTATGTTTTAAGTTAGTTAGTTAAAACCTGCATAAGCTGTATAAAGCCTCTATAGATACCTAGGCATTTTGCAGCGGGAAATATTTTATAATCTAAATAAAATTGATCCTATCTAGTATAAGTACTTAAAATATTATAATTGTGAACAAGGATATTTTAATAAATATTTCTTAATGTTTCTTTCCTTTGTTCGATCGCAATAGGCTCACGAGATTCTATATTTTCCGAGACATTGGTGTGCTCCGGTTGGCAATCTAACGAATAAGGCGTCTAAGGCCGGGTTGTTGACGTTCGTCCTACAACTTGATCAGGCGCACGAGAAGTGCCAGGATTTTCACTATCCAGTGCAGTATCTGATATCAGAAATGTAGTATCTGGCAAAGCATTTGGGTCAACTGGGTAAATTCCACTACCTCTAATGGAACAAGAAATATATTTTCGTAGCATGGCATATTTTACTTTTATTTTTACTGTACCAAAGAGTACTATAGAAATATTAAGTATAATACCTAGTATATTTTTATGAATTGATATTTAACTAAAAACTTAATTTACGATGAAAATAAAATTATGAAAATAGGCGTTAAAATTCCTACATCCATGCGCAAAACTGCAGTTGTCAAGGTGTAATGAAAATATGTCAAAATTTATTTTGAGCTTGTCAATGATTTACATTATTTTTATTTAAAGAAAACATAACTAGCTAAGGTCAAGGGAAGAACATAATAATCCGGGAGTTGCAGGTTAATATTCAGTGAACGGCGCTACGAAGCGGGCTTCTAGAATCTAGTTGCATAATTCATTGATTTGTATCGTCACTGTTCAGCCTGTAGTCAACAAATGCTGTTTATCTGAATTGAAAATCAACATTTCCGATTGTACGTCTTGACGTCAAGTGATAGTTATGCATAAAAATGTTTGAGCTTAAACCACGGGCTGAAGGAACATACGTATATAGGAGTTACGCTATCTATAAAGCAATCATTCTGAATGAGACTTGGCTGGCATTTCTTCTATTCATTTTTATTTTAATTCTGAATTGTGACAGCCACTGCGTTCTTTACCAGGTAAGTAATTCATGATGTTTTAAAAAAAAATACATAGGCGCAAAATGTATCACTTTTTTCGTCATTAAGCTAAAATCACATTAGGTAGTTCTAGTAGGTGTTATTTGAACCTTTACTCGCGCTAAGTAGTTCATCTTAGTTTCCGTTGTGTGCGTTCGTTGGACGATAACGTTCACATGCAAAGGAAAGAAATGGTGTCAACGTCTGTTTATCAGAAATTTTGATTTAATATCTAGTCATGGGCGTCTTCTGTTATCTTGTTTGGTAACGCTACGTGTATAAAACAACATTGCGCTTCATATCTTCCTTCGCTCTCGTATGACTATGCTTATTTTCTATTAACTTTATCATATGTTAATTATCATAACTGCGATGTTCTTTTAAAAGAACTTTATTGTTTTCTTATCACCATAGTTGTTGTTTTTCTTATCGCTCACACCTACGTATGTACGATTATGACTCTTGATTGATGTAATGACTAAAAATTGGGTCAACAAACGTTACATATAAGTTAGAACTTGGTAACTACCATGAATAGTTTGCTGTTAAGTTTTTTCCCATTTTCTTTTATACTTAAGTATCGGCCGGTTTCTGAATTGAGAATTTCATGTTGAGTCTGTCTCAAAGACTACTTAAGGACTAATTAAGCGAATTTTTGTTTCTGAACTGATATTGGGCCGGTTTCTGAATTAAGCATTCAAGCAAAAACAGCAAGCTCCAACTCTCAAACCTTACACAATATCAATTCAGAAACAAAAATTTGCTTAATTAGCCCCTAAGTAGTCTTTGAGACAGACTCAACATGAAATTCTCAATTCAGAAACCAGCCGTATACTGTATTCATTATGTGACTACAATTTATGTACAGACCTATTTTCTTTTCAAAAACATTCATTGTTAAAATGAAATGGAAAGTGTCGCTGGTGGAAAGCGTGAATCTTAGGCTTTTCAATTGATTTAAAGCGAGAGAGAGAACAATCGGCGGCGTCGAAGGCGTCTATTGTTGGCGGCATCCCGTAGCCGTCTATTATTGACTCGCCGCTGGAGATATTTGGCGTGGCGCCAGCTCTGACCACGTGTTCACCAGTCACGGGACGGGAGATGCGTGCTCGATATTTCACTTATCGAGAGCAATTTCTGACAGCAGAATATCGTAGATTTCATAATATGTATGGCTATATTAATTTGCATGACCATCCTAATTGGTTTAATTAGGTCAAACAATTTTATGAATACTTTAACACATACGTTATACCTAATTTCCTTTTATTTACAACCAAACTGTCAACTGACTTACTATACTTATTAATTATTACCTAGCATACTTAATTATGCTGTAAATCTTACTTAATGTTGCTGAAAATGTACAAGAGCCATAATAAGTATTAATCTCTTAAGACATTCAGTGAGGTTTGTGAGGTTACAAATTGCTTAGCCTTAGAGACAACACTGTGCATGTTTTGATAAGTAGAAGTTTTCAGTAGTTTTTATTTTATTTTCTCAGGCTCTAAAACCGAGAAGACGGTGAAGATGAAAAAAGAAACAGTCACAGGAATAACAGTCAGCTGTAGTAATGGTCACGCGAGCACGCCGAACGGGCGAGCAGATGACGAAGGTGGTGGAAGCGTCCAGACACCGCGTGTCTCTTACGCAGCAGCGGCACGCAAAGCGCCGTCACCACAAATAAATAATACGCCCCCACCATTTCCACTGAACACAGGTTTGTTGTTGTTTGGACTATTCTGCTACATCACAGTAAACATATTATCCACTAGCTGATGCCCGCGACTTCGTCCGAGTGGTTTAAGTTTTTTGATTTCCGCGGGAACTCCTTAATTATCCGGGATAAAAACTCTAACCATGCCATAAATCACGTCGATCCGTTGCTCCGTTGCGGCGTGATTGAAGGACAAACCAACAAACGAACACACAAACACACTTTCGCATTTATAATATTAGTATGATTTGTTTATGTGATTTACGACTTCAAATATTTACTTAATAATTTTAACTTTGATTTCCAGAATGTCCGAAAAGTAAAACAATAGCTGAAAAATCGTCGCAAACCAAACTCGGTACATCAACTACAAAATTAAACGGAGAAAGGTCCCTATCAGATAACAAAGATAAAATAAGTACCAAAGAATCAATCATGAACGGCACCGAAAATACTAACATAGATGTTTTTAATGGTGATCTAAAAAATATTTCAGATTGTGATATTAGTAGTAGTGATAATACTAAATTAGTTTCTAATGGAATCAACAGTGATTCAGATGATGCAAAATCAAATAAATCGAATGATGGAAATGAAAATATAGTTTTTGCTGATGATTTACCCTTAAAGGTGTCTGAACCGAAATCAGTTAGTAGCAAAAAGAAAGAAAGTAAAAAAAATATACCACTGGAGAAGTCTAAAGAATCTGAGAAGAAAATGTCTGTTTCCGAAATTACTTCAGAAGATAATAAAGAAGAGGAACCTACTATACAAACAGAAAATGATAATGTCAAAAATGAGGTTGCAAATGTGGTCAATGGTGAAAAAGAAAGAGAATCATCTCCAAGTGAAGATGGCGACGAAAAGAAGAGAGATGCAGAAGTAGTTTTTATTCAGGATTTGGGATTCACTGTGAAAATTGTGAGCCCCAGGGCTGAACCTTTAGATATTCAGGTTATTGCTATTTTTCAATTTAGTATTTGTACTGATTTTGCAATACAAGATAAAATAATTTTTAATATTAAATATTTTTCCAGGTTTCCAGTATGGAACTTGTACAAGAAATACATCAAGTACTCATGGATCGTGAGGATACATGCCACAGAACTTGCTTTTCTCTACAACTTGATGGAGTTACTTTAGACAATTTTGCAGAATTAAAAAATATTGAAGGTCTCAAAGAAGGTTCGGTCATAAAGGTACAATCATTTATAACACAATTAATTTAAACCAGTAGCTTAATTTTTTTTTGTTTTTGATATTAATAGTAAAGCTGCCTCCCCATTCCAAAAAAATCCTGTAATATATTATGCTTATTTAGAAGATATTTAACAACTGTCCAGTTCTGCACACAATAAGGGAAAGCAAGTATATTAGTGAAGTAAACTTACTTTTTTATTACTTCGATAATTTGTTTTTGCAGGTCGTAGAAGAACCGTACACAATGCGTGAAGCTCGAATTCATGTGCGACACGTACGTGACCTGCTCAAGTCTATTGACTATGTGGACGCGTATGCAGGCCAGGAGTGCAGTTCCCTCGCTTTTCTCAATGTTGTCACACAGGGAGACATCTTAGGTAGATATTTCACATACACACATTCAACCTTAATTGTAGAGAAAGAGTAGAGTAAAGAGTCGATTTCTCTTTACTCTACTCTTTCAGTAACTCAGATCTTGTAAGGGTTACAAGGTTACCCTTACAAGGGTTACCCTTACCCTCTTAAAAAGGCTACATGTAAAGGCCGTAAAGGCTATGTCTTAAAATTACATTATTATATTGAATAGATAAAAATTAGCAACTGCCCTGCATTGTCTTGCAGATTGAAGGGATAACTTTTAAGTAACTCGCACTCAATTATGATATTTTCCAAAAAAACAACTGATAAACTATTGTTGTCTTTGACTTTTCAGAAAAGAAGAAATCCCGACCAGAGAGTGTAGACTGTACTCCACCTGATTTTATAATGCCTGGTAGTACAGAAAGGCCTTTGTTAGCTCTCCATCCTGGCCTCACTAAAGAAAATAAAGCCCCACAATGTTTAAAGGTAAAACATTTTCAAAGGTTTTGTATATTTTTACTTGTACATATTATTTGTACATATTTTAGCATTCTTTCTTGTTTTAATAGTTTAATTTCATTCTTCATTCACTAAAATGGGGTGTTCCTTTGTCGTTAGGTTCTAACTACGTCTGGTTGGAATCCACCGCCAGGCCCACGTAAAATGTGCGGCGATCTTTTGTACCTGCATGTTGTCACTCTGGAAGAACGACATTTCCACATAACAGCGTGTCCGCGCGGTTTCTACCTCAACCAGTAAGTGCCACTTTCTTTTTGCTAAAATTGATTCATTGATAAAAATTAATAACTTAATGGTTTTAAATTTGAGGGTTTTCTTCTTTACAGATCCACCGAAGATGTGTTCAATCCACGCCCTTTTAACCCGTCCCTACTTTGTCATTCCTTAATCGAGCTATTGAGTATCGTGTCTCCTGCTTTTAAGCGAAACTTCGCTCTGGTGCAAAAGAGACGCATGCAAAAGCATCCATTTGAAAGAGTTGCCACACCCTATCAAGTTTATCAGTGGGCTTCGCCGATGCTGGATCATACGGTTGATGCTATTCGGGCGGAAGATAGTAAGTTTCATTAAATCCTAGTTTAATAGGTGCATGAAGTTTGATTTTTTGTTGCATTCTTGAATTCGTAACTAATAAAAATGCATCAATTTATTTTTGTCATTTTGTTTCTTAAATATGCTAAAAATCTGTTAATAACGTTGAAAAGATCAATAAATGATCAGACCTGCTTAATTATTTATAAACTTCAAGTTCAGTAAGGTTTAACATACTTGAATTCATCACTAGACAGCGCTTTGGTAGTATGTGTATGAGCTAAAGAAATGTAAATATCGGATATTTTTTTTAATTTAATGTTTTCGATTCTGAATGGTGACAAAACTTCAAAAGAGGTAAGAAAATGGGACTATAGGTACAACACTAATCTCTGTATTCACAATCATTGCTTCATAGTGCAGCATGACCGCGGTAGTGTCAATATTTAGACGTCAAATTCCAGTATTCCGCCAAACAAATTTCTATGGAGTTTCGCGTCTATAACTATTTGCAATAATTTTCATTGCTGGAACCTACACTGTTACACTTTTTTTCACTGCAGTTAATAGGAATTGTTGTGAATACGGGGGAGAGAAATAATATTTTGCAAGTTGTTTTATTTTTGGTGTGCGAAATCATTATTTTAAAACTCTTTTAAACTTCAACGCCTAACGCGACGCCGTCGGGTGGGGTGCGCGGCTGGTTGAATTCCTTGTATTTTATGAACAACATCACACAGAACGCGGGCGCGGGTCGGGTGCGTGGCGGGTGTCGCCGTGTGATGTCGTCCATATAAATACAAGGAATTCAACCAGCCGCGCACCCGACCCGACCCGCGCCCGCTCCCTGTGTGTTTTGCCCTTAAAACGGTGGCCCATTCCAACCAATGTATATGCTGATTGGTGCTGTTCGCATGCAGCGTTCTCCTCCAAGCTGGGCTACGAGGAGCACATCCCGGGGCAGACACGAGACTGGAACGAGGAGCTGCAGACCACGCGCGAGCTGCCGCGAGCCACGCTGCCTGAGCGGCTGCTGAGGGAACGAGCAATATTCAAGGTAAGTATATTAATTAAACAGTCTATTGTATTGTCTTGACGCTAGCTGATGCCCGCCACTATTGAGGCTATAATCTGGCTTTGGGGCGTGATTGAGTGACAAATATCCATCCAAACATTCGCATTTATAATATTAGTATAGAAGTAACGCTTAGCAGGAGAAACTTGTGCGGGCACTGACGAGGCATTGCGGGCTGAATAGACATATGTGCAACCTCAAGCTCCGAGATAGTAGGCTCTGTCCTGAGGCTGAGGAAACGCCATTACACGTTAACTGCTATTGCCCCGCTTTAATGCATAAACGTAGCCTCCTTCTAGGGAAGCACCTAGTGGATCCGAAGAGTTTCTAGCAGCAAATGGTATTGACCAGGAACTTGAGATGGTGGCGATCACAATAGATCGGCAACAGTCAAAGTGATACCGGGTCTCTTTACAGAGTCCTCCATAGCCACATCACTAAGAAGAAGAACGGTATCGAGTAATTATAGTACATTAGTGCCCAGGCTGGAAATAAAGCAATTCACGGCTGAGTGCCAAAAAGCCAAGTGATTTCAAAAGGTGGAGGCCCCAGCAGATTCTAAGACTTGTATAGTCCTTTTCGAGGAAACTCCCAGTGGAGCGTGCGAGTAATAAAAATGTATTGTAGGTACACAGCGACTTCGTGGCGGCAGCGACGCGCGGCGCCGTGGCGGTGGTGGACGGCAACGTGATGGCGATTAACCCGGGCGAAGAGCCGAAGATGCAGATGTTCATATGGAACAACATTTTCTTCTCGCTCGGCTTCGATGTCCGCGACCATTACAAAGACCTTGGCGGTGATGCTGCAGCGTTTGTTGCGCCGGTAAGTATTTGAATCATATCATCATCAACCGATAAACGTCCACTGCTGGACATAGGTCTCTTGGAAGGACTTCCACACGTCTGGACGCCTGGATCCAGCGGCTCCCTGGGACTCGTCTGATGTCCGTCCAAGATTCCTCAGTGCTTGAAAACCTAAGTCTGTGTGTTGCCAGTGATGACATGTGTGCCTCATAAGAAAGCTTAGGGTCACTCAGCAGGCTATGGAGAGCGCAATGCTCGGTGTTTCTTTGGTGCGATCAAATCAGAAATAAGGAGACCCGCAGAGGAACTAAAGTATTAGAATTCTAAATAATTATTTCAGAATACCATGCGTCCCTCCTTGGTTATTGAATTTACCACATGTTAAGAATCAAAAACAAGACTTAACGGTATTGCATCTCTGTCTCACATTCACAAATTGTATACTAAAGTCCGTTCCAAACGTACAGTTATAAATAGCAGGTATAGTGTTTTATCTATAGTTATAACTGAAAGTTTTAAGTGTTCAATTGGACTAATCAGTTAAACTATACAGTTGAAAAAACTGAACTGATAACTGACAGTTAAAACTGTACGTTTGTAGCATACTTTACTTGCATAATGTTATTTATTGTGCAGCGGAACGACTTGCAAGGTGTGCGCGTGTACAGCGCGGTGGACACGCCAGGGCTGCACACGCTGGGCACTGTGGTGGTGGACTACAGGGGGTATCGCGTGACCGCGCAGTCGATTATACCCGGCATCCTTGAGAAGGAGCAGGAGCAGAGCGTTGTTTACGGAAGTATCGACTTTGGGACCACTGTACTTTCCCATCCAAAATATATGGAACTGGTAAGTTTTTATTAATTATTGCTTCTTTTTTTCAGTCTCTAATTTCGTTCATCGTTAGATAGACTTTGCCAGCTGTGTATGTGTTGCACTCCACTCCATACTTAGTGTTGTTACCTACCTCTACCAGTCTTACCCCAGTTTATCATACTAATATTATAAATGCGAAAGTCACTTTGTTTGTTGGTTTGTTGGTTTGTCCTTCAATCACGCCGCAACGGAGCAACGAATTGACGTGATTTTTGGCATGGGTATAGTTGAGGACCTGGAGAGTGACATAGGCTACTTTTTATCCCCGAAAATTGAGGAGTTCCCGCGGGAATCAAAAAAACTTAAACCACGCGGACGAAGTCGCGGGCATCAGCTAGTATACAATATTAAAGAATCCAGCCCTAATTAAAGGTTTTGAGCCCAAGTTTGATGTCCAGCTGTGTCTCAATTAATTGTTCCTACCTGTAAATACTTGTCATGCCGTTTAGCTACTTTTACACTGATCTTCGCTTTACACAACTTAGTGAAGTTATTCATACTGAATTTGCGTTTGGCATTCGTCAAACAGATGAGATGAGGTTCCGTCATTATCTCGCATTTACATTTGGTTCCCAGTTGAGCAAAGCTGGCCAACAGCTCAAGATAATGCCGCACTCGGTGATCAGTGCGAACGGCGAGACCGTCGAGTTGTGCTCTAGTGTGGAGTGCAAAGGCATCATAGGAAATGATGGCCGCCATTACATTCTCGACCTGCTGCGCACGTTCCCACCTGATGTGAATTTCCTGCAGCGTAAGTTTATCTTATGCTACAATGTTGGCTATATGTGTGGCAACCAAACTTTAGCAGGCAAATGGGAAATTAAATATATTGTACTTTGTTTTCAGTGGAAGATGACGATTTGAGAGAGGATATAAAATCAATGGGCTTCCCAATTATACATAAGCACAAATTGTGTTGCCTTAGACAAGAATTAGTTGATAGTTTTGTTGAGTAAGTAGTCTCACTATTCACTAACCACCCATATTTAATTCTATACATAAAACACTCGAGGCTCATGAGGGTACTTTGTTTTTAGGGCACGTTACTTTATGTTTATACGTTATGCTGCTTTCCACTTACAACTGCTAAGTGCAAAGCGTCAGCGAAAGACATCGGAACAGAAGTCGATTGAAGTAAGTAAGGATAGTGATAAAAAAGAGGCTTCAAAACAGACTGAAAAGGAAAATAAGAAAGATAGCAAGAGTCAGGATAAGGATATTAAAAGGGATACCAAGAGTCAGGATAGGGACACCAAGAGAGATAGCAAGAGTCAGGAGAAGGAAACTAAGGGAGAAAGCAAGACACAGGAAAAGGATAAGAAACAAAAGAAAGAGGAAAAGAATGAAAAGCTAGATACAACCAAAAAGGACGAATCGAAAGATGTAGAGAAAACAGAGAAGGTAGAAATTAAGGTGAAGGATGATGAACTGTTGCTCAATGAAAACTATTCGGAAATCGATACAGATGTTGCCAAAAAAATTGTTGAGAGCATAACAGATTCAATATGCAGTGGAGACAAACAGGATAGTGATTGTGAGTATGGAATATTTTTAACATGAAAATTTAAAAATTGTACATTTACACCATTAGCACATCACAACATTTGCACGCTGTAGCAGCATTTACCAAATGACCATGCCACCTCATTTTGGTTGGTAATTTTATAATCTACATTGGAATAACCATAAGGTTATTCAATCGATCGATCTTCAACTTATGTCTTCTTGATGACTACCACGATAAGTGAGAAGCAATGATAAGGTTTTGTTGGAGCACACTTTCTTAGAAGATGCCTATTGTATGTGATCGGGTCATCGGATCCGCATGTCAGATCAGTCGATCGGGTATTCAGATTTCAGATACCCGATCGCCTGAAGAATGTCGCACAATGTTGCGGTTAATATCAGTAATGTTGACCCTAAACTTTTTGTGCGAGTAGAATAGAAGACGCCGCTCACGGGTGTTATGGGCGCCAATAAGTCTGTTCCAAACGATGATTGCGGACAGTCCCTAATAAGACCCTAATAAACCTTCTGTCTAATAAGACTGGACATGTACATGGTATTTTAGCTGGAGAGCGTTCCCGAGCGGTAGTAGCGGCCGCAGCGCGAGCGGTGGCCTCGCTGAAGGAGTCTGAGTTCGACGTGCGCTTCAACCCCGACGTATACTCCGCGGGCATCAAGCACGCGGCCACGCCCGAGCAGCTCGCCAAGCAGCGCCATCTGGTGAAGGAGGCCGCGGCGTTCCTGCTCACCACACAGATACCCGCCTTTGTGAGTGCACTTTTGATAATTTTCCTAATATTAGGGATATTTTCAAACTGAAAACTGATGATTATAATATATGGTGCCATCAATCTATTCTATTATTATATTTCGTGCCGTGTATCATATTTTGTCAGTTTAAATTTTGGAAACCTGACGCTTTAGAATAAAATTTGTTTATTGAGTTTTATGTTTGGTGCATTTTGCAGGTTCGCGAATGTCTTGAGCATACATCGGCGCCGATGGACGGCGCGGGTCTGACGGAGGCGCTGCACGCGCGCGGCATCAACGTGCGCTACCTGGGCCGCGTGTGCGCCGCGCTCAAGCCGCACGCCAGCCTGGCCTATCTGCACAGCATCGCCGTGGCGGAGCTGCTGCTGCGCGCCGCCAAACACGTGTACACCACCTACCTGCAGGTATGTAGGTGCGCTCTAATAAATGCATTATTAGAGCGCTATCTCTAATCTCGGGCTTAAAAGATCCGTCTGTTTTTAACTAACGAAACATCACATTTGAATCATTTACTTGTGTATAAAAGACTGACTATAATTACCCATTACAAAAAATCCAGGTATTCCCAAGTTGAGAAGTTAAACTTCATAAAGTTGGCAAGTTAACGCAATAAATAATAAATAAATAATTGTCGTTCAGGGTTGCGAGGCGATGTGCACTAGCGCGGCGGTGTCGCACTTCCTCAACTGCTTCCTGGGCGCGTGCCCGAACCCCGCGCCCGGTGCGGCCGAGGCGCCGGCGCGCGCGCCGCGCTCCCGCGGCCGCCGCGCCAAGAAGACGCACTACGCCTCGCCCGCCTCGCCGCCGCCGTCGCCCGACTGGCAGAACCTCACGCCCAAGGCGCTCTTCGCGCAGATCAAACAGGAGCTCAAGGTCAGTTCACCGAGGCCTCGAAAGAGAGCACTTCTACGAGTTGTTGTCCCTCTCGCACACATAATAGATCAAGAATATTATAGAAAGGTCATAATTATATCGTGTGGCATGTATTTTCATATTATTTGCAAGTTTTCGCACCCACGTATTGCCAACTCACTTTGCTTTAATGTTTTTTGAAATATTTATGTCCACTTGCACTGGGATAATTATTTTACTTGTAAAATTAGCACAATGGTCAAGTATATCGAAAATGAATTAATTATGACAGAAACAGGAAATTTTATCTTGGTGTTGCCACTTATATTAATTGTTGTCTTTTATTTTTTTACTTTATGTTTATAGTTGTGTTAACACACACACACACAATATGTGAGAGTTGGCTTTATCCTAAAGACTTTGTTTACGATTAGCCTTGTTAAACATATTGGTATACTTATAAACATTTCTTGATGCCATGTTCCCTGGCATATTGAGAAAAAAAATATTATTCATATTTTACCATTTTGCTTTTTTAGGCCTACTGGGGATATGAACTAAATGTTGAAAGTATGGATGTGGTCATAGAGAAACATAATCTACAAAAAATATCACTTCTTAGGTAAGTTGTACAGAGGTAGTCTTATTTAGATTTTGATCTTCTCGGTCCAACTAATTGTTGGAAACTATAACCTATGAACTCTTTTACAGATCATTTTCACTTAAAGTAGGCTTGCAAGTGCTGCTGCGAGAGTATGACTTTGATAATAAAAACAAGACCACATTCTCATCCACCGACATCATGAACATTTTCCCCGTCGTCAAACATATCAATCCAAGGGTAAGCCAAATATTATCAGTGCAAAATACCATTTTAAAACATTGATAATAAAAAAAAAATTGATTGCACAACTTATAGAGACATATAATTCTTAGAAATGAAGTTATTTTCAAGCATTGGTTAAAAAAATAGAAAACAGAACTTTTTATGTACTTAACTTGGATATTATCAAGTTCTGATATTTATTTATTAAAATTTTTTTAGGCATCAGACGCTTACAATTTCTACACAACCGGCCAAAACAAGATCCAAGCGGGCGCAGTGTCAGAGGGTCACGAGTTAATAGCGGAGGCGTTGAATCTGCTGAACAACGTTTATGGGGCTATGCATGGGGAAATAGCACAGTGTCTCCGAATGGTGGCGCGTCTGTGCTATGTGACCGGTGAGCACAGGGACGCCATGGCGTACCAACAGAAGGCTGTGCTCATGTCTGAGAGGGTCAACGGCATTGACCACCCCTACACGATCACGGAATATGTGAGTATATTAATGCACAGTATAACTGAGTATGATAATAGTCATCAAAGCCCGCCAACCCGCATTGGAGCAGCTTGGTGGGTCTAAGCTCTAATGCCCTCTCCTCCTATGAGAGTGGAGGCTTGTGCCCAGCTGTGGGACGTTAATGGGCTGTAGTCTGAGTATATTGCATGAAAGGTTTATGTAAGTAGTTAGTAGTTAGGGGGAATTAAGCACTGAGATTCCTTCATAATCCTATAAGTCAGCGTGTGTGTGATTAGTGTGTAATTAATATTAATAATGGTTAATTGCTTCTTTTTCAGTCTCATTTGGCGCTATATTGCTTTGCGAATGGTCAAGTGAGCACCGCATTGAAGCTGTTGTACCGCGCGCGTTACCTCGCCCTGCTTGTTTGTGGCGAAAACCACCCCGAAATGGCGCTGTTAGACGTAAGCAAAACAAAATTTTCTACTTATAAAATATTTCCGTCACGTCTAGTTGTAAGTTTCCCAGAATCTCTCAGTATGTTTGGAAGGCGTTTACGTTTACACATCCCTACTTTATTTCTCTAGATCCAGAACAAAGCCTGATATCGATTTATCACTACATCTTATATCAAGAACAAGCAATACAAAGATCGCAAACGTTTGATTTGATTTGGGGTAGCGGGGAAGAAGCTTCATTTCGTTTCATAAGCATTGCCTGAAACTGCCAGATACAGAAATGTGTACCCATATAATGGGTTGACAACATAAAGAAGGAAGCGGTTGGGTAAGGACAGTGTACGGCGGAGCTCACAGTCGCTAGTGATGACCTGTGTTCTATAGTACTTAGTGACATCCACAAGCTGATACTATATAATACAGTAGAAATCTGTTATAACAACATCGAAGGGACCACTATAATAAGTCGCAATAGCCGGTTCGTTTTAATAACCGATGTTAATTCTATAAGCAACATCGAAATCGGCACTAATTTTCAGTCATTATAACCAATATGTCAAAATAAATGATGTCGTTGTAAGAGGTTTTGACTGTATATGTATTAGAAATAAAAAAAAATTATTTTGCGGAAATTTACATTAGGTGTTCCAAAGTTAAATAGTGATATGTTTCGCCTAGCAGAAGGCATGCAAAATTTGTTATAAACAACACATTTCATACATTTAAATCATACTAACATTATAAATGCGAAAGTGTGTTTGTTTGTTGGTTTGTCCTTCAATCACGTCGCAACGGAGCAACGGATCAACGTGATATTTGTAATACTTTTTCCGAATTTCGCGAATGAGTGCTGAGTGAAGCAAATTTTGTTTTTTCTTATTGACTTCTCAGAAAATTTAAACAGATTTTTCATTCACTGCTACTATGATATTTTTTTTTATTGCGAGATAGGCTTCCGCTTGACGACAATCATGCTTAGTGTAAAGCAATGATGAGGTCTATGTTGGAGCGCGCTTGCCTATTCACCTATTCACTCTTGCCTTGAAGGTACCTAAATTATGCGTGGCAGGAAATATGATGTTGTGGTGATGGTGATTTGTTTGTTATCAGAGCAATATCGCGCTGATTCTACACGCGGTCGGCGAGTACGAGTTGTCGCTGCGGTTCGCGGAGCGCGCGCTCAGCGTGACGGGCGCCACGCACGGCGCGCGCTCGCTGAAGGCGGCCGTGGCGCGGCACCTGCTGGCGCGCACGCTGTCCTGCCTCGGCGACTTCCGCGCCGCGCTGCAGCACGAGAAGGAGACCTACTCCATATACAAGCAACTGGTGAGCTAATGACCGCACTTCACTCGAAACGATTACGTCAATGTATGGCAGAGCTCTTACGTTTGGTCCTTCGAGCCGGATTACCGATATTCAAGTGAAAACAATTGTGTGTTTATTTGTAGTTGGGTGAGAAGCACGAGAAGACGCGCGAGTCGTCGGAGTGCCTGCGTCACCTGACGCAGCAGGCGGTGGTGCTGCAGAAGCGGCTGACGGAGGCGTACGCGCGCGGACACCCGCACCCCGCGCCGCTGCACATCCAGCCGCCCGCCATGGCCTCCGTCATCGACATGCTCAACCTCATCAACGGCATCCTCTTCGTGCAGATCAGGTAGGTTCCGCTGACTTGGCGTGTGCGGATGCGCATGCGCATCGCAAAAATTTTAAAAGATTGACGTACTGCCATTAATTAGGTATATTTATAGTGGCTTCACAGTACATTTATAGTCAGGAATAATATTCAGCAAAATAGTCAAGCAAATAAGTGATACACACAATCAATATACTAGAATCCACCATAAGCTTGTAACCGCACCATATCGTGTGCGCAAGATGCAGAAATCCTTTGTGGGGTCGAGTGTACGTTTTTATAACACGGTACTGTGTAAAACAGCACTTGTTAAGGTGAAATAAATAAATCATTTCATTTCATGGCGGGATCATTTAGGGGACTAAAATAATTGTACTCACATGAATCTTGGTGAACGGTCCATAGTCCAAACCGTACAATTTTCATAGTCGCCAATCATCATTTACCTACATTTCATCTACTCATCAGTGCACATAGCACATCGCGCCTGCATCTCATTCCTTACCTTAGTTATTTTTAAACTTTGTTCGAACCTTAGGTAAGTATATCCTTGAATGAAAATATATCTCGTTCTCAAGTTTTTTTATCATGCGGTTCAAGACTGTACATTTTGATCTTTCAAGCAAATAAGGAATCAAAATAGCTTTAGCGAAAATAACCCCCTCACGTGTCCTGTGGATATGTAGAATCCGCGTCGACTCTAACTACTTCTTTTCCTTTCACAGCCCCCAGGACATAGAGCAGTTTAAAGCAGAAATAGAGAAGAGACAGTTGAAAGACTTACCCATACCGGGATTAGCGGAAGCGAGCGTCAAAGAGAAAACAGAGAGTACGAGCGCAGACGAGACCGCGGCCGTCGTCAAGGAGCTCAAAGAGACGCTGAATGGCGCCGCGAGTTGAAAGCCACCGCTCGCTCCCAGCGCGGGACCCCTTCGCGCTCCCCATCGTTTACGATTAGTATCGATCGATCATATTGTTCCTTATTATCGAGGTATGCCGTAGTGGATAGTTTGCTAAGGTTTGATGTAGATTTTTTTGTTAGTCAAATTTTTGAGAATATTATTTCGATCAAATATCTATTTAAGAGTTATTTTATGATACGCGATGTGCAATAGTTCGTGCGTGCATCGCTCGCGGCCCGCGGACACCCAGAGTAGTGCAATTTCGTAGTGATAGTAGCAATAAGTTTTGGTTGTGAGCCCGACACGAACGCGTCGCTGGATATGGTACTGGTGCTACTGCCATCTTGTTCTTTCCTTGTGTAATGTAATGATTTCATGAATTATTGTTGTTGCTGAGTATTATTTTAATGATTTTTTTTTTAAATAATGCTGAATTATATTGTTGAATTACCGATTTTAAAACAGTTTTGTATTGCGATTGAAATGTAACAAGGTACACGTGACAGTTTATTTTATACCCATTCGATAACTGATTGTTGTTTTACATAAGTGCAGGACGTTGCGGGGACGCTCGATTTTAAATCACTGGGAAAACTGCCTTGAAATATTTTCTTTTACTTAATTCTGATTTTAGTATTGTTAGTGCCATATACGTAGTAAAATTAAGTTGTTTTTACAAAACAATTCTGTTAGTCTGTGATATGCGGTGTTTATCTTCGAGCTACTTGCCTTGTCGGCAATGTAACAAAGCTTTATAAAATTAAAAATAATCACAAATAGAATATTCCCATTTACATGAAATAAACGTGTGTGTACATTTGATAGAAGTATAAATATAATACTTTTCTTTACAGACAATTTCTGCCTGCTTTTGTGGTTAAAAACTATGAATAAGGTTTCCAAAATTGTAACCGGAGATTTGGAATGGTTAAAAATTGTTAGTGTAGGTACCTTTCAAACTCATAGTTATTGAATGGTTACATCGAAGTGATGAAAAGTTTGTGAACAGGTTCAAGTACACATAAAATTGCAAAACGTCGTTTGAAGCCAGGCATCTGGTAGTTAATAACAAAAAAATATTATCTTTCTGTCTATTACATTAAGGTGTATTTTAAGTTCATAATATAGATTATTGTCCTTCGACAAACAATATTACTACAATCGTTTTAATGTTATGTCATGTCATGTACATGTATGTGGTGAAATATATTACAAAGGTATTGTATGAAATATACCCATTATACTAAGATGTTATGCAGTTTTATCATTGATGGTTATTCGTTGAAAGCATTGCTTGAAACAAATTTAGGGCCTCCGTTTCCGTCCGTCAGGCTAGTTTTGAGTCCGATAATTACGCTGACTTTTATCACCGAATTTGTGACCGACTCAACGCACTCTTTCGTCACTTTATCGGTTGCTATTGCAGTACGCGTCATGAATTCACCGACTGTCGGTGAGCGTTAGGGCATACATTTCCGAAAGTTTCAATTTCCACCTTCAGTCGGATCGGCTAGGATACACTGATTTTGTTTTTGTTCTACTTTTTGAAGGACGTGTGCGTTTCAGTATTGAAATGGGTATGTTTAATTATTTGTCGACAAAAGTCGGTTGCCGACTGTCTGATGTAGGCGGAGCGCCACTTTTGAATGAGATGGAAATGCTTACTTATAATATATTCCCACTAACTTATCTGACCCAGTGGCCAAAATTGGAACTAATTTTGATGTGTGTTTAGTTTTTTATTTTATTTTTAATATATATTAGCGACGCTGTCACCGGGTGAGATAAGCTTGTGGAACCTGTACTAAACATTAGATCGCTCATTAACAGACTTGCAAAAATAAATTAGTTGCTTTGTAATAAATGTTCTTGCACATAAATGTGCTATTTCATTGACGTTCCTATATGCCTTGTTTTCTTCAGAAGCAAATCGCAAAGCACTCAACAAAATTAATGTAGTGATGACTTCAATACAGTTAACTTAAGAAATATGTAAGGCGCCAGTACATAATTGGTCTGAATTACTGTTGAAACCAAACAGTCTTTTGGTGAATCTATAATAATAATAGACTATCAGTTATTGAATACTAGCTGATACCCACGACTTCGTCCACGTGGATTGAAGTTTTTAGTTCCCGCGAGAACTCTTTAATTTTCCGGTAAAAAGTAGCCTATGGCCGTTTGTCCAGCGCAACCGTCACCGGGACGTCACCGAGAATGTGATGACGGCGCCGAAGTAGCTATAATACATTTAGTATGGTATCAATCCAAAACACATTTCGATCTTGTCCAAACACTGCCGTCACACGGTGCCGTTCGCCCGGTTTTGTTTTGTCTATCATAATTCATAACCGTATCATATCATAACAACAATGGCGCAGAAATTTAAATGACATATTTTACTCATTAAAAGAAGTGTATTTAGAATGTTTATGGGATAAAACCAAGGATGTGACCAAAGAAAAGATTTTGCGATTTTATCTCTAATAATCTCGTTTCTCGGCGACTTCCCTGTGACGATAGTTGTGGGCAATGTGTTATTCCAGACTATAAGCTATCTCTGTGCCAAACATTCAGATCTGTTCAGCCGTTCTGGCGTGATTGAGTAACAAAACGTTCATCAATCCATCCAAACTTTCGCATTTATAATATTAGTATAGAATTATAGATTGAAATATTTTCATTATGAGCACAATTTTGTTCACTGGTTCAGTTTCTGGGTGTCCTTAGTTTAAACACAATGAAAATCTTGGTTTCAAGGCACATTGCATATAAATCGCAGAGTAGTTTATTTTCTAAAACGCTACTAATTAAGTCTCACTTTACGTTTTGGAGATAGAGCTGGGAATATTTACAGAGTAGACTCTGCGCCATCATTGTGCCTTGCATTTGTTCAAGAAAGTTATAATATATTTTTGAAACATAAGTCTGTTAATGATTTTCGATCTAAGAACGTTGCAAATTATAGTCGATAGAATAAAAATTGCGTAGGTGTTTGGTACCCGTAAAGCTAATGTTGAATTGTATCGTTGTTTGCTAATTTTAATGTGTGTGTGCATAATTTCGGGCATCATTACTCCTAATGTTAATTAAATTTTATAAGGAAATGTTCGATGAAGTACGTGCCTAAACATACAATAAGTTATTGTTGTTACATTTCTCTAACAATATGACGATCATGTAAATACGGCGCTGTTCGTAGTATACTAATATAATACGTTTTTAAATAAACTTTGTTTTATTTTGAACGAATAACCTATATATCTCGGTCATAAATTTCATCTTCGTGTCGAAATAGACGAGACGGCTTGTGGGGTAGGGTGACATTGAGAGCGAAGGTGGAAGCCTTGTACCTATGGAGTGTAGAAGGAAGTAGGAAGAAGTGGCATCTCTGTATATAAAAAGTGTCCGTCGAAATGCACCACATTGGGGGCGCCACATTAGCATCAGGGTAAATTTAAAAGGAAGCGCCAAATATTATTAGAGTAGGTTTATGAAATAAACAAGGAAATAATACATTCATCATTATGTTGTAAAACGTAATTTGTTGAAATTTTCAATAATTAACTACTTTAGTCGACAATAATATTAAGTTTTTTACTCGGCATACTTCAGTTCATCTACAATTGCTACATTCATACCATACCCTTTGCCTACACCAGCGCCACTGTGGAAGGTTTTTGAACTGTTATTTATAGCAACCCGTAGACAGAGAAAGTAATATAGACCATATCTTCTTTTCACTCCCATATGAAAGAGACGTTGAGATGTTACACAAGATAGAATGAGAACAAAATATGATTTCTTCTATCCCTTTCTTCGTGTCACGGGTTTAGTTTGTTTTGTTCATAAAGCACATTATGTGCTTGGTGCATTGCAGCGTTTTACCTATTATTAACTATCCCTTTCGGTTACACGCTGGCATTGATTTTATAGGTTTAATTATTCTATGTAGCAACCACTGGACACTTTTTCAACTTTTCTCCCTTAAGAGATGTTACTCCTTACCTCTCCATAGTTTCATTTAACGTAGATACTAAATCTTTAATCTGTGGTTTCATAGTAGAAAGGAGGAGAGGCGAATCTTTAAAATTTTACTTAGCAAAGCACAAATTCCTTGCGGTGCTTTAAGGCCGAACCGAAGTGACTACATCCGAATCGCGTTTGTTTCGTTCGCGTTGCGGATAGACCTGCTCGTGGAGCCGAGTGTACACGCCAGCCTTTTCATGGTAAAAACTAAAGTTATATGCCAATCAGGCCGATTCTGTTGTACACAATCTCTAAACTACAATGACTGTGGCGAAACGTCCCATATTATTTGTATGTACTTATGTGGGTTAATGGACGAGTCGTCAAGTATATATATATCTGTGAGCAATTGTTTATGTACTTACATGAATCCCAAATGTCTGGCTGCTCATAGAGTAGTGTCAGCCTGATCGAATCCATCTATCTGCTTCGCCTTTGTCAATCTGTTAGTCCGGTCTCATATCTCCTAATTGACCCGTACTTTCTGTAATTTAAAGTAGAGCTGGGCAGACGTTGTCGCTATGACAACGCCCGCCTGGCTAGCCCTATTCATACCCCCGTTGCCAGCGTTATGGCTGGCAGTGAAGGTACTACGGTTACATGTCTATCATGCCTATAGTGCCCTGATGACAACACACTGGAAGTCACCACCTTCCGTCCCTAATCGGAAGGGAATACATTAGCAGCAGAGCGCAGAGTATGCAGCGTCCCATGTCCATCATATAAAGGGCCGAACCCTCAGCTTATAGCTGTCGTTATGAGCACCGCACCACGCTCGCCTGGGAGCGCGCCTTATGCGTCTCAAGCCCACCGGCTTCCTATCCTACCTCAGCCTAACGCTGTCGTATGAGCACCGCACCACGCTCGCCTGGGAGCGCGCCTTACGCAGTCTCAAGCCGACCGGCTTCCTATCCTAACTCAGCCTAAAGCTGTCGTATGAGCACCGCACCACGCTCGCTTGGGAGCGCGCCTTACGCGCCTCAAGCCCACCGGCTTCCTATCCTAACTCAGCCTAAAGCTGTCGTATGGGCGCTGCACCACGCTCGCTTGGCTTATTGACTTAAGTACTCCGTCTTTAATCTAGCTAATAGTGAAACGCGTGGCCACGTGTTCGCTAACCTATCACATACGATTTACGTTCATAGCGAACTGCAATTATATCATCATAAGCAAGTTATCATTGGACACGTAATACAGTTTATCCACAAATAGTTAATAGCGGAAAGTCAATAATCGGCATAAATAACTAAAGTTAGCACTCACCAGCAAGAGTTCTTAAAACTAGCTTCTCCATACAGGCTCGCAGTACGTGATAAATTGGCGGGCAAGGGAAAATTGTGTTCACGTCAACCCATAGACTAGGCATACCTATCTTTAGCACGAGTCTAATCTTTACGGCTCTAGACTCGAATCATTTTAGCTAGTGAGTATTTGACAAGTATAATTAAAGTAATGTACTTAGTATTATATTGGTGGTTTATTCTACCTTCTATTCGCGATCAATCGTCGCGACAATGACAGCTTTAAATATATTGCTATCCCTTTTCTTTATATTCGCTGCAGAAAGGGACCACACTAGATTTAGAACTGTCATTTTAGTATTGTTTACAGATTTGGCTACGATTATGCTAGATGATGCCCGCGATTTCGTCCGCGTACATTTATTTGCTTGATTGCAGGTACATACATTACAGGTCTTAATTACAGCTTTTTACCGTCTAGAATCCGCCATACTATGGGCATGCAAAATTTTTTGTACGACCACACCTATGTCCTTCCCCGGGATACAACCTATCCCTGTACCAAATTTCATCAAAATCGGTTGAACAGATGGACCGTGAAAGCGTAGACACACAGATAGACACACTTTCGCATTTATAATATTAGTATGGATTATATTCTAAGATTATGGTCTCTAACTATGGGCCTCATAAGAAAGCTCAGGGTCACTCAGCGGGCGATGGAGAGAGCAATGCTCGGGGTTTCTTTGCGCGATCAAATCAGAAATGAGGAGATCCGCAGAAGAACTAAAGTAACCGACATTGCTCGACGTGTTGCGAAGCTGAAGTGGCAATGGGCGGGGCACATAGTTAGAAGAACCGATAGACGTTGGGGTCCAAAAGTGCTGGAGTGGCGACCACGTACGGGAAAGCGCAGCGTTGGCAGACCCCCTACTCGCTGGACAGACGACATCAGGAGAGTCGCAGGGAGCCGCTGGGTCCAGGCGGCGCAAGACTGAGGCGTGTGGAAATCCTTGCAAGAGGCCTATGTCCAGCAGTGGACGTCTATCGGTTGAGGATGATGATGATGATGATATTCTAAGAAATCCGCTTAGAAATCGATCGATTCGGTATACATTGGCAGCGGCCTATGCATATACACTAGCAAGCCGTTACCAGAAAACGTTATTGTTTAATAATACATATTTAACACACAAAACTAAATTCACTGATCTAGTGCTATTCTTTATAGTTTTTTATAAGGGGTAGCGATACATTCAGACCTGTCATTATTCGCAAAGGAATAACCCACAGTGAAACATCGAGATTTGAAATAGTACAAAAAAAACAAAAAAAAACTTAGCATACAATATAAATAGTATTTATTTACACAAAGAAAATGGAATCCGCAAAATATAACATGTGTAAAAGCAAAAAAAACTACACGTTCACTATCTAACTATAAAAGTAATGGCGCCACACTATAGCAGAATAACTGATAAACTTAGTTTGAACGCGTACACAGTATACAGTTTATCTTAGTATCCCTATTTCGTCTTCTAGTAATAATGTCATAAAATATTAGAAAAACAGGCCTGTTTTTAGTTAAACGCGTTAAACAATGTGTTTTAGTATACCTAAATTTGCATACGTCACAATATGGCAGAATAATAGTAGCCACAAGGTTTTAAAATCTCCCATCGACGTGGAGCGTAATCAAGCGTCGACGTAAACTGGCGTCGTCAAAGTAAAATGAACATTAACATTGATGTTTTAGAGCTCAATTTCGTTCATACAACCAACACTCAAAGCGGAAACGTGATTGATATTAAAGTCAGGCATTAATTCATTTATTTGATACTAGCGAATGCCCGCGACTTCGTACGCGTGGATTGAGGTTTTTTGGTCCCCGTGGGAACTCTTTAACTATCCGGGATAAAAAGTAGCCTATGTACTATTCCAGACTGTAATCTATCTCTGTGCCAAATTTCAGCCAGATCCGTTCAGCCGCCGGGGCGTGATTGTGTAACAAACATCCATACATCCATTCAAACTTTCGCATTTATAATATTAGTAAGATTTTTATACTATAATTAAAAATCAGCTCGTTTGGATCAATTTTACTTTAACGCTAAAATGCCCCTTCTTGCTACGTTCAAATACACTAGCGTCGGTATGATTTTAAATCTCGTGGTTAGGGAACATTTTTAGATCAAGATTACAAAGTAAGTGCAGATGAACTCGTCGTAGTTGTGCGTGCGCCGGCAGTCGGTGGCGCTACTTGCGGGTGCGGGGGCGCGGGCGGGGCCGGGCGCGCGGGCGGGGCCGCGGGCGGCGGCGGCGCGCGCGCGCCGAGCGGCCGCGCTCCAGCTGCGCGGACATGAGCTCGGCGAGCACGCCGCGCTCCGTCAGCATGGACAGGAACGTGCAGATGAACTCGTCGTAGTTGTGCGTGCGCCGGCAGTCGGTGGCGCTACTTGCGGGCGCGGGGGCGCGGGCGGGGCCGGGCGCGCGGGCGGGGCCGCGGGCGGCGGCGGCGCGCGCGCGCCGAGCGGCCGCGCTCCAGCTGCGCGGACATGAGCTCGGCGAGCACGCCGCGCTCCGTCAGCATGGACAGGAACGTGCAGATGAACTCGTCGTAGTTGTGCGTGCGCCGGCAGTCGTCCACCTGCCGGTACCCGAACACGCCAGTCAAGCTTGGAGTCGACTACAGCCATATGAAGTCGAATCGAATCGAATCGAAAGGTACAAAACGTGAGTCGAATCGAATCGCAATAATTCACCACCTATATAATTTACTATGAAACTGCGTCGATTATAGAGGCGTACCGAAGTGCGCTGAGTCGATATTAGATTTTATGCGATTCGACTGTAGCTTGGCTTTCATGCTAGGCCATTTGACGTAAATCGTGATAGTTATAAATTTAAATTTTCATCATGAGTGTGTAATATGTGAGCCAAATTTTAGAGTCATTCCGGCACACACCCACGTGTACACGGGAATTCCGTCACAACCACAGCTTAAGTCATTTGGATTTGGCATCATGACCGTGAGTACGAAATCCGTGCACAGTGGCTTCAAGCCGTGATGCCTTGTGTATGCGGACCCCGCCGATCGAAAAATGAAGTCATTCGGACTGATGCTGTGAGTGGGCAACAATGTTAAAGTCAAATGACTTATCATCAATAATAAAAATATAAAGGCTGTAAGTATTTAGTTTTTTGACGTAATTTTTATTTCATTATTTTACCTTATACATATCTCGTTTATCATTCTCATCGTTCAGAGCCTGCTGACACGACTGCACCTCGTTGACTATTGCGCTCATGAGCGAAGTGAGCTCAGAGTGCGTGAACAGTAATTTCCTCATGTGGTACGGTTGCTCGGGCGCCGCCTCGCAACATAGTACTACGGGCAACTCGTTGCTTTTGACTAGAGCCGTTGTGGAAGTGGGGTAAATCTGTGAATAACAATCGAGCTAATTAATAGTCAATCTAAAATTCCTTGACAAGACTCTGTGGAACGACTGCGGAGAGGCCGCATTAATCAATGCTTTAAACCTCAATTATTTTTGCGATAAGATTATGGTATTTTATTTTATACTTATAGATAGCCTATCCAATTGATGTTCTAAGTTCATGGTATTCTTTTTTTTCTTATAAAATAAAACTTATAGCTCCTTATTGAATTGCTATACATGCCTGCATGGGAGTTGACCGCGATGCTTGATGGTTAAATACGCAAATCTTTGATGAACATATCTATAATTGGTCAATTTTTATAGCACAGGGAGAGAGAGTAGTCAAAGTAGAGAGTCTATTCGATTTCGTGGGGAAGTGGGATCAAAGCCATAACAGATTTAATTCTATATTTCTCAACAAATCTGAAAAGCCAATCATATCAAATCATAAGCTTACTTACATCTGATAGTATTTGATTCTCTCCATTTATACAAACAAATTTTACAGCTGTACCCGATTCCACAGGATCAGCTGAAATTAAAAATAGTAAATATTTGTAATTCATTATTTGTTCTACAGTATTTTTCATCCGACTTATACATATAAGAATGAAACAGGGCAGACACCTTACTTTGGTGGACACGCGACATCAAACGAGTGGCGGGATCCAGGCAGCGCAAGACCGGGGCATGTGGAAATCCTTGCAAGAGACCTATGCCCAGCTGTGGACGTATATCGGAGAAGAAGAGAGAGAAGGCAAGAACCATCGAATGGCAAGAACATTATAAATTGCTATATCAGTGGAATGACTTGCTATAAAGGTTAAGAAAACATCGAAAGGAAATCTGCAAGCTGACAGTTCTCCATAATGTTCTCAATGGTTTGCGACGTCCGGCGATCCACACTTTGCTCCCATTGGCTTATGACTTAAACCTTACTCTAACAGAAAGGAGATTCATGCTCAGTATTGGCCTAATGGGCCAGTCTGGTTTGGGACTTGAGATCAGAGGTGGAATCATGTAAGGATTGTCGATCGAATCGTTAAAGTTCCGCTTCAAAGTAAAATTAATCATAAAAGCATTATATTAGAGCTCAATTTCGTGTATCCATTCTCATACGTTTAGGTATGTACGATAGCATAAACGTATGAGAATGGATACACGAAATTGAGCTCTAATTCAATTATGTTATGGTTTATTTTACTTTGAAGCCGAACTTAAACGATTTGATCGACAATCCTTACATGATTCCACTACAGGGATGTTTTGGATATGAAATTATTATTTCATTTGATTTTCATAGGAGTAAAAATGTAATGATTTGACTTTATTTCTTGGTTGTCATTAAGAACAACAATCTGTGTTCTACAATCGGCTCGGCCGAGCGCGAACTTGTCATAACGTGTCTCATTTAAGACTCTAACCATATCCAAAATTATTAACAACTTTTATATCCATTCAGTTACAGTTCCAGATATATATTTCGGATATCCGATAGTTCCGCTTTTGGTTACGGAGCTCCATAACATCCCTGGTTGAGATCAGAAGATGATGATTATAAATATTAATATGATCATACCTAGAGTAAGGTTATCGTCATACTTTGCTCGATCTGGTGCACCTATTTCTATAGTGATGCCTTGTGTGAAGTCTATTTCCAGGGATGAGACTTCTGAAGCATCAAGGGCATTGAGGATTGCGTCTTCCGATATTTGTATGCAGTTATCGTTTGCCGTGTCGTTGTGATTACTTTGGGATATTGAATCTTCTGGGAAATTAGAAACATCACAATATAGTTTTTGCTAATCATTTTTCAAGTTCGGTGCAAAAAAAAAAAAAAATGAATATACATAGGTCTATAGGGTTAATACTGACTGTCTGGTCCATTGCAATTTGCTTTGAGTGTCTTCAGGAATTATTTAAATAATCCTGCCATAGTACAAAGGCAACACATCTTTTGTTTCTGCCAAGAAGATTTTTGTCCACCTAAATTGTGTTGAGTGCCTAAATTCTGAGACTAAATCTCACTACTCTAAAAACTCACCAGACAGATCCGATCTTGGCTTTGGACTGATCACCCTTTAAATTTGTGAGGATTAGAGATGTGCTTACGCAGCTTTAGACTATAAGTAATGTAAGAAAGAAAAAGAAAATAAAAGCAATCCTTGACCTAATATTATGTAAATAAATTCTATTAGTCACCACACTTGGACGATTTTGCATGCAAATTGCATTTTCCAGTGTCCGAAGGCTGTCTATTGTTTTAAAAAGAATGAGTAATTACCATAAACCTGAGATGCGTGGTGGTGAGATCAAGGTGGTGTGATTGAGGTCATACATATTTTGTTATACACACTTAACACACTTAAGGCAAGGACAGCAAACTGAGCCCATGTACAACAGAACTGGTCATTATTGATAAGACAACCACAAAAAAACACAAACAAAAAATTCTTTTTTGTATTGGATTGTTTAGGCAGTACCTACCAACATTTTTGGTTTGCCATACAAACTGTTTAATATGTAAATATAGATAAGAAAACTTAGGTACTACCTAATATATTACGTAACACAATCCCACATGCCTTGTCTACATTAGCATGGGAAGGTGGATGTTTATTTATTGGGGCATTTAATTCCTACAGATAGTATGTTAAAATCAAAGAAAAAAGCATGAGTTTAGACAATGCCTAATATATGGATGTACCCAAACATGAAGAGATGTATTAACGTAAAGTACAATGTAAACTGAGATCCTAAATAATAATATACAAAAAAAAAATGCATTAGCACTTTGGATGGAAAGAAAGACAGATTTTTACTTGTCAATACATATTGTTTACTTACTTACCAACCAAGTCTCTGTTCTTATTAATTAAATGTCTCAAATGTTTGCTAATCTTTGATATTGCCTCTTTTACTCTTTTCTGATTCACTTCTAAAGCGCTTAGTCTCTGTGTAAGTGCTATCCTTCTGTCTGGTACTACTGCCATGAGATTAAATCTAAAACAGAATAAGAAATAATTAGAGTAGTTCAACCAAATGAGATTCATTTATCTATTCAAAAGCAAATTTTACAAAAGTTGATTTGAAGTATGTAGAGGTAGTACTGCAGTTATGATAAATGAATAGTAAATAGTTTTATCGGGTTAATATACTTAACAGATTACAATCTACTGAAAAATAATGTGTTAAATTGTAATCTGTCGACAGTTTACAATTTCGCTAGTTAGATTACAATCTAACGGTTTTTGCAAACTTACAGTGACATATATCCATACTATAATATTATAAATGCGAAAGTGTGTCTGTCTGTCTGTCTGCTACGCTTTCACGGCCCATCTGATCAACCAATTTTGATGAAATTTGGTACAGGGATAGGTTGTATCGCGGGGAAGGACATAGGCTTTTAGGACTTTTTATCCCGGAAAATTTAAGAGTTCCCGTAGGAATCAAAAAAAAATATCTCTTCAACCGATTTAAATGAAATTTGGTAAAGGGATAGTTTGATACCCGGGGAAGGACATAGGCTACTTTTTATCCCGGAAAATTTAAGAGTTCCCGTGGGAATCGAAAAAACTTGGTCCAAGCGGACGAAGTCGCGGGAATCATCTAGTATTATATAAGTATAGTACAAGGTGTAAGGTAAATGGTATAACATACCGGCGGCTACCCATGCCATTTTGACGTTATAAACACTATGGTAGAGTTAAAAAGTCAAAATTAATTATCAAAAACTTCCATACAAAATTAAATAGTTAATTATGGAAAATAAATTTTGGAAACCCTGTGGAGTCCTTTGTTCCTTCTACACCTAAAGTCAGAACTGTACTACAAGCGATAATATAATAATTATTATCATATCGTATGCAATTTGGAAATTCATCACAATTTGCAAATCATTGAAAGAACAAACTACACAGAATGATTTATTATTGATCAAAACTTAAACGAAGTAAGTCGAGAAATTAATCACAGGGAAAGGCGGCTCATAAAGTAAGGATAAGTGACTGACTTCGACTTACGAAGTCCGATACTAGTCGGGCATTTTTTTACAACAATACGTAAGTTCTAGCCGGGCTTTTGCTTTGAGAATTTAATTGCATGCCGAATAATGATTATTTTAGTATCGCGACTGGATTTTATCGCAATGCTCGCGCTGGCAACGAGGCTTAACATACGTCGTATTGTTCGCAGTTCATTGATATTGAATCAGCTGTTTTAAGGGATGCCACCTCAACATTTATGCTAAAATTTTGAAGTCCACATAACTCCCCCAGGATATGAGCTACACGTCTTATGTCATTTTTCCAATATATCTATACACCATCTAACATGGGTAGCCGCGGGTATGTTATACTTAATACCTTACACCTTGTATAATATCTGTAGTGCAAATATGTAAATACATCGTAATCATTTGAAAGCTCTAAATTTTTTAAAAAGCCAACACATATTCAGGTGGGTCTACCCACCCATGGGTCCATGTATCATAATAAGAAAGCTGAGAATACCTGATGTCATGCACTTGTTCCCCGGCATCTCGTCCTAGTCTTTCAGCCATCATCCTCCTAAACTTGTCAGTCCAATCCTCATCAGAGGCCCAGGGGCCATGGTCAGTGGGATAGGGTTTTAATCCATCCAACTCAAATAGAGAGCCATTGATTGGCACAAAGCTAACAAAGTGGTAGGCTTCCCCTGAAAATAACTTTTATAATTAAATACAATATATTGCATAGTTATTAGTGTATAAACTATTACTTGAATTGTTTTTCTCTACCCTCTCTCAGCAGAGCAACAGATTGATGTAATTTTTTGCATAGATATAGTTCAAGTCGACACTCAGATTTCCTACAGACCAAGTACAGTCACAAGCTAGTAACGGCCGGTTAAAATGACGCGTTGCGTCGACGCTGCCGTCGCTGCGTTGTTTTACATACTAATAATCAGTGTTCAGACGGTGCGCTGCGTTGATGCAACACTCACACAACGGAACTGCACCCCTGAGACAAAGAGGGTGGGGGTGTACTCATTGCGACACCATTGTAGTAATGCTGCGATGACACAGCGCCCGTGTGTATAACGGGCTATTATAACTATTACTATGCGTCAAAATACAGTCGTGGTCAACTAATTAGGGACACTCTCTAATTAAACCAAATTGTGAATTTATTTTTTATTTTCTTACGAGTCTAAACAATATTCCATATCTCTTACATGTAAGTATAATTAGTCATTTATGTGCCCGATTATACAAATCCCATCAAAAACATAAATGTAAAATGAGAGCCAAAATCCAAAATTGTGATATGTATATAATATATGCATTGGTTGTTGACTTCAGCGACAAAAGAAGTGAGATCTAAATGGGTGCCAAAGTTCAATGGTCAGTCCTGCAATTTATTTATAACAACATAAAATATTTTATAACAACTTAAAATATCATTTCTTCTTATAACTTAGAATAATATGTTGAAGACTAAGGCTTTGGCTTGGCTAGTTTCCATATACGAATTATTATTAAGTAGGTACCTAAAAGTACAGTTTCTACTAGCAAGAATAAAATAAGAACTTACAGCTTTACAACTTGCGAAGGCTATAATTCGTATATGAAAACTAGCCAAGCCAAAGCCTTAGTCTTCAACATATTATTCTAAGTTATAAGAAGAAATGATATTTTAAGTTGTTATAAAATATTTTATGTTGTTATAAATAAATTGCAGGACTGACCATTGAACTTTGGCACCCATTTAGATCTCACTTCTTTTGTCGCTGAAGTCAACAACCAATGCATATATTATATACATATCACAATTTTGGATTTTGGCTCTCATTTTACATTTATGTTTTTGATGGGATATCATTTCTTTTTGTACAGAAATTATTGAACACAATCTCAAACTCAAAACATATTTATTCAAAATAGGTACCTACAAAGTACACCTTCTGAACGTCATGCTTACAGAGCATAAGACGTGATGGTGATAACTAACTACGGTATCTTAAAACTAAAGCTACGAGGGTTCCAAACGTGCCCTGGTCTGAGAAGAGCCCGCAACAAACTCAACTGTGTTTGTTTTATTATCACCATCTCACATTTATTTGAAATTATATATACAATATAACAGTTACATAATCAGCCGCTGTAACAATTCATACCCATGCCTTGCTATCATTCAAATAATCCTTTACACTGTAATAGGACTTTTCTATTAGTTCATTGATTTATTCATCTTCATATTAAATAGGTAATCACTGTCGTTACATTATCAAGAAAGCTGCCGGTGCAACAATATCATTTCGATGGTGAGCCCACCCATGGTAACAACAGGTCTTAGCATCCTGTTTACACTCAGGTGACAATTTATGCACCTCAACGTAACGTACCCAAATTGCAAACAATGGTCATCCATGGAATATAGCGCGAAGTCGGCGAGATCGAATCCATATTATAGTATAGCAAAAGTTTTTAGTGAAACATTGAAAACAAGCACGGTAAACAGTCGATATCACTAAAACCACTATAAACAATGATTAAAAATCACAATGACTGACAACTTGAACTGACGACTTCAAATACGTTTCTTCTTCTTTTCTGTCAATGACGTTTCGTTGCACAAAATGCGTGAATACGAAGGTAAGGTTTTAATGCAACTATATTATTATTCATTATTATTTACATTAAAATAATAATTATGTGTCATTTTCAATAGTTAACAACACAAAATAACGAATTTAAACAAAGACCTGCAGTATGATTTATGTAATAGGAGTTTTTTTTTTTACTTAACAACTCTTGTTTTATTTAGTTGTGCATGCACAATGCGTAGAATGTAATGCAAGTTGCCGCAGGAAGTGGACGAGGGAGTTACTACCACCGCTTAAAGCAGTATTATTTCAAAGTAACGGTTGAATGTCACGTACTTTGACGTCCTTAAAATAATGATTATAACACTACAAAATGAACGTCAACAATATTAAAATAATACGGCTTTAAGCGATGGTAGTATGCCCCGTGTCAGAGTTTTGATCTATCCGTAGGTAGATCATAAAAATGACGATTTTTGGACGTTTATATCTAAATAACCATTTGAGGTGTGCTTATGAAATTTGGAGCACATACGTATCTCGCGGGTCTCAATATATGAGCCAAATTTGACATGTTTAAGTGTAATAGTTTTTGAGTTATGAGGGGGTCAAAAGTGGCTCCAAATGGTTCGTGTAATATTACACACGGTGCTGCCAGTTCTTTCTTTTTTGGACTTTGGCTGGACGCGCTTCCGCGTGTCTTGACAATAACAACTTCTTAAACATTAAACCTCTTTACAGTATAGCTGATAGATTATCAGTGTTATTTGTTCAAAGAATGCTGGCTGGCCATTTAATTAGGGACACTGAGATATTGCATTCTATTTTCAAAATCTGAATCTCAATATTTTTTTATTTCTTCTTCTATTGTTTCGTGGTCGTTTTGGCGGCAATCCAGATTTTTAATTTAAAGTTTTGAGAATTATTTTGAAGAAAAATGGGCAAAAATAAAAGTTGGGATGCAACACTACGAAAAATTATCATGAAGTTTGTCGAGCGTGGTTGGTCATACCGAAGGGTAGCAGAATATTTAAATTGTTCAAAAACTATGGTATGCAATGCGGTGCAACATTTCAGGCGCCACAACACAGCTTTAAATGTGCCCAGAAGAAAAAGATCGAGAAAAACAACTCTGCAAGAAGATAGAATGATAACCAGGTTAGCTAAGAAAGATCCGTTTCTAGGCTCTGTTTTAATTAAACACGAAGTGTTTGGGGCAGACGAAAGAGCCGGTGTATCAGCGAGGACCGTTCGACGACGTCTGGTAGAAGCAGGGTTGTTCGGAAGAGTGGCTCGCAAAGTACCGTTGTTGAAGAAAGAACATAGAAATGCATGTTTGGCGTTTGCACGTAAGTATGGACATTGGACCTACGCCCAATGGCAACATGTATTATTCTCTGACGAGACCAAGGTTAATTTGATTTCTTCAGATGGAAGGCAATACGTACGGCGTCCTGTAAAAACGGAAATGAATCCAAGATTCACAAAAAAGCAGGTGAAACATGGCGGTGGAAACATTAAAATGTGGGGTTCATTTTCTGGACGTGGAGTGGGACCTGTGAGGAAAGTTCAGGATAACTTAGACCAACATCAATACAAGGCAATATTAGAGGAAACTATGCTTCCCTATGCTGAGGAGCATCTCCCTATTATATGGACGTTTCAGCATGATAACGACCCGAAACATACCGCCCGTTCAGTCAAGTTGTTTCTTAACAGTCATTCGGTATCAGTGCTAGATTGGCCAGTGAATAGCCCGGACCTCAACCCAATCGAGCACCTTTGGCACGAAATCAAGAAAAAAGTTGCCACTTATCGTACCACAACTTTAGATGAACTTAATGAAGCTTTTTGTGAGGCATGGGCTAACATTCCTGTCGAAACATGTCAGAAACTGATAATGTCTATGCCACATCGGTGTCAAGCGGTAATTACTAACAAAGGTTTTGCTACTGGATATTGATTTTACCCGTAATAAAATGGAGTTGTTAAAGAAATTCAAATACTGCAGATTATTAGTTTTGTTTAACTCTATTTTTCATTTTACTTTCCTGTCCTTAATTAAATGTCCAGCTACAGAAGTATACCTTAAATTGAATACATGGTTAACCTTTGATATTAAGCACTTTTTTCTATTTATTAAATCTTTTATTTACAGCCATTTATACCATAATAATCGGACCAAATTATGCAAGTAATAGTTACTGAGAAATCAATAGGGTTTTATATTTATATGTACATAACCGGTTATTGCTCTTCACTATCTTGAATGTCCCTAATTAGTTGACCACGACTGTATATGCGTTGCGACGATGCAACGCGCCGTGTGAACTGGCTCTAAATTTATCAGATAAACATCTGATGAGATTTAAAATCAGGATGAGTATTTAAGTATATATGATAGTTGATAACCATATTTGGTGATTTCCAATGTTTTTGCCATAAATTAATGAGAAATTGTGTCTTTTTGTAAAAACTGACCTGTGAAGCGTCCAGTTGAGACACCAGCATTTTTGTCAGTCTTTTTGCGAGCTTGTGGTATAGCATGTGAATTGTGAGCACAGGCAAGTTCAGGAGTATTTCCTATTGCCCATCCTTTGTTCTCTGGATTCATACAAAGTGTGTGATGCTGAAATGTTAATATGATTGCAGGAAAGAAGTGCTACTTTAGCTCACTTAAAAAACTTCATTCATCAAAATACCACAAATACTGAAGTAGAAGGTTGATTGTTAAACCAAGCAGTATACTTAATCTAATAAGATTGTCATAAGTCAAGACTTATTCATCATTACAATAGCGATTCCGGTGTAAAATCTCATATATACAGCTAACCTTTAACCTGCTAAGCGTTTCCCCTAAATGAAGGTTCGGACAATTCAACAATATTGATAACAAAGCATGCGTCGCGCAGCTGTTTGGCACCATTTGTTGAGCGAAAAATATGTTATTGATAGTTTCCTCATCGCGAACGAAGCTTTCAATTTGCTCGACAAACTTACGACGCGATCGCCTCTCTTCAATCCAACGGAATAGAAAGATAAACCCGTAGACTGGACTCTCTAAGGGTTTATGTAAGTCATATATTTCTTCAACTTGAACACCTTTAACTCCGAAATCTTCTAGCAGTAAAGTAAACAAGCCTGGATCGCTCTCCAATTCTAACCACCCCTCTGTTAGGCTATTTAATTCCACAGGCATCGTTTTCATATAATATGTAACACTTATTTTAAATTGTTGGTTGAATTCATTTTCGCAATACGATATTTAATTGCATTTTGTAATTATTGGGCTAAAAAAACAATTTTATTAATTTTGTTTTTTTTTTAGCCCGAAAACTAGAGACCAGAGACAAGTTAAATCAGAGACAAGTGCACAGAACACTTATACTCCGGAGGACAAGTGAGTTAAATCAGATGAGCTAGAGACAACGAAAACCATAGCCATAGTACAATCACAGTACAATCCATAGTGTACTCTTTGGCGTAGGGCGTAGGGCATAGAATAATTAAACTTCTTACTTTCTCTGTCTACGTAGGGCGTAGGGCCTTTGCTCAGGTATTATATCTGAGGGCGTAGACAGAGAAAGATATAGGGCCTTTGATAGTGATGTCTCTGACAGCCACATAGTATATAATATGCTTACTTCATAAAGTAAGAATTATTATGTCTGTGGTAAGAATAAAGTACAGGCATTGTAATAATATTATATAATACCACAAGTGAGCGAAATGAGTATATACGCTAATGCCAAGGAGTGACAGAGCGCGAAAATCTCTTTTCTTGTCCTGCTCAGCGTATTACTTTTTTTTGTTGACCACTTATGCTAATACAGGGCAAACAATCCTGTTTCGTTTTTGTAATTCGCCCATATTCGTACGAAATCAGAATTGAACAAAGTGGTAACTGTGCTTAGGAAAAAAGTGATATAACTCAAAGACGATGGTGTATTTCTGTGTGTTAGGCTGCAAAAGCCGAACTGAACGTAAATACGAAAACAAAACCTATTACGTAAGTTTACAATTTTGACCATATTTTGACCTGATTGTAAAAGATAAAAACATGTTATATTTGTAAAGACTTGCATGAATGCTACAAAGTGTAGAAATAATTAAAAATAAATAATTATTTACCGTTATGAAAATATCGCATCACGGCTATCGCTATCGCATATTTATACGCTGACGCCTGTTCTATATCTCTTTCTCTTTCTACGGCTTACTTGAAGTAGGTAAATGCCAAAGATACATAATGTTGCTTTTTTTGTAGCCTTAGCTTTGGGTTCCAAATTTTTGATTTATAAATGAGTCCTATAGAAACAAAACCAGCAAACTGACGTCTTCCTAATCTGTGGTAAATAAGAAAAGTTATTTTCGTTCATGAATAGTTCATAAAAGTACTACATCTGTACATTATTGAATTTGTAAGAGATTTTGAAATCAATTAAACTTATTTGTTCTTAGTTAATATTTAAAATAAAGTAATACCGAAAATTTTAATTTTGTAGATTGCTGTTTTTGATACTAATTTTTAAACATTGCTGGATATGTTTCTAAACGTATGTCAGATTGCTAGTTTTGTTTCTTGTCTTATTCGAAGATTGCTGCTTTTGATTCTTGCCATGTTGGAATATAAACAGGGTTGTACAAAACTTAAACTTGAATTTTTTCATATTATTTTTCTATTAAGTTTTCATTACATAAACTTACTGACTAAAATAGTTTTAAGTACAAAAATAAAGAGACAAACATTTATCCAAAAAAAAATTAGACACGAAGTACGAGAGGTTCCTTGACTCCCTCATCACAATAATTAGTATCTTCATGAGATGCTTCTTGAAAAGCTTCCTGACTTGAAAGTATTTCTTTATAAAAGTTTAAATCATGTAAGTCTTGCCATTCCGCACCAAAATGTTTGCTTGGTAATTTGCTCACGTCATTTAATTTATTTTTATTAACTGCCACAGTACTGGGCATTTAATTGGCAGCGACTGTTTGCTACAGGTATAGAACTAGGTAGTCTATGTTGTGACAACCCTGTAATGGCATTTTAACGCATTACCTACCTCAACTTTTTCTTAATATTTATTTTCAATTTTCGGGAGTTCTTTTCTTTCTTCGTGCATATTTATTATTTACGCGTGTAGGGTTAATATTGATTTTTAGTTTTTTCACCTTCAAACAAACTTTTTGTTATTAGTTTTATAATAAAATCAAAATACGCACACAAATCTTATGACAAAAACTATGCAGACGCCATTTTGACACGTGATCAAATGAACGCTTGTGATTGGCCGGGACTTGCAGTTTGCTGTTTTTGAAACTGATCATTTGCAGATTGCTGTATTTGTTAATAGTATGGTTTTTACAAGTTGATTTTCTATTGAACATTCCTGTTTTTGATAGTAAGTTGATAAATAAGTATAAATAATTTTAGTAGGTTAATGTTGCCGCATCTAAAACTAATTATGAGTAAAAACGACAGATTGCTGGTTTTGTTTCTATATGACTCAAATATGATCCGTTTAAAACCACGACCTTCGCCGAGCTGTTTAATGGATGAAACCTACTTTTTATTTTTATTTAATAATAGATTTAAATACACCTAAAACAGGTTGCCTATCAAAATCAGGTCCAGGCATGGTCCAGGCCACAGATTTTTAGATATGTCTGTGGTCCAGGCTATGTTTAAATAATTAAAATTAATTTTAATTACCTATTTATTTTTTTGTCAAGTTTATTGTAGCCAATGCTATACCATCGCGTTTGTTATAAAATTACCTATATATATTTAGGGCTCCCTGGGATTTCAAAACAGAAAACTGTTACCAAAATTTAAATCAGCGCCATTTTGAAATTCTTTGTTACTGTAGCGATTTCGTTCAAATTCAATATCTGAGGATCCCTAATATCCCAAAAACCACATACCATTATAGTCCATACCATCCAGCTGCTAAAGCAGCTCACGGGACTATGGTAACTATGGACTTACCTATGGACTATGGTAACAACATCATTACATGGTAACTTAACGGATCGGAACCGCTTGAGTATAATATATCAAAACTAGCGGACGCCCGCGACTTCGTTCGCGTGGCATAGGTTTTTTAATTTCCACAGGCACTCCTTAATTTTCCGGGCTTTTCCTACGTCACTCTCCAGGTACTCAGCTATACCCATGCAAAAAAACCGGCCAAGTGCGAGTCGGACTCGCGCACCGAGGGTTCCGTACAAACCTGTAGGCATACGAGTAAAAGTTATGGTACAATAACCAATAGTCGACAGTCAATATCATTTATTCAATATAGGTACACTGTAGGTACACTTATTGACGTTAAAAATTGCTTACCTAAAAAACATGATGGTGATAATTGGTTACGGTATCTTAAAACTAAAGCTACGAGGGTTCCAAACGCGCCCTGGTCTGAGAAGAGCCCACAACAAACTTATTTTTATTCCACTTATCTATTTTCATTTTAATTTAATACCTTTACGCGTTCATACGGAAAAGGGTAGTTAGTATAAATTATTAAAAATATTTTTATTATATGATGTAACAAAAATGTATGCTTTTCGCCATTTTTCCTTTATCTGTGCTATAAGACGTTGCTTCGTACCAAATTTCAAGATTCACGAGAAGTACCCTGTAGGTTTTGATTCCCTTGCGCCCCTTGCGAGTGTCGAAAATTTGCAGCTTAAACGGCTGTATCTTTTGATTGCGTTGGCTTAGAAGTTTGATTTTTTCACAGCTCCAAGGGACAGTAGACCTGAGTATTTGATATGAATTTCCGCTTGATACCTCCTGATCCTGATGCGTTCCTGAGAAAAAGGGTCTTGACACACAGACGGACAGACAACAAAGTGATCCTATAAGGGTTCCGTATTTTCCTTTTGAGGTACGGAACCCTAAAAATCGCAACGATCCGTTGCTCTGTTGCGGAGTGATTGACAAACTCTCTATTTGACGTTGGGGATAGAAATTTCAAAAAAGGGAATATGCGTATCCTTATCATTTGAAACCAGAAGCCCAAATACCAAGTTTCGTGGATATAGCTTGAAAAACGACGGACTTTCATACAAACTTTCAACCCTTATTTAACCCCTTTGGGGGTGGAATTTTGAAAAACCCTTTCTTAGTGGATACCTACTCTTCACAAAGAAAACAACCTCTAAATTTCATGTCTCTAGGACCAGCGGTTTAGGCTGTACGTTGATATATAAGTCAGTCAGTCAGTCAGTCAGTCAGTCAGGACTTTGAATTTTATATATAGATATACTTAGGTAATTTTATAACAAACGCGATGGTATAGCATTGGCTACAATAAACTTGACAAAAAATAGTTATTTGTTATACAAGAGTGAAAAGTTGTTTTTTAACCGCGTGCTCAATTTTGATGACCGAGCAAGCGAAGGATTCTAAAATTGAATCACGAGCGCAGCGAGTGGTTCAAAAATTAGAATCCTGAGCGTCAGCGAGGGAATCAAAAGAGCACGAGGTGAAAAATCTTTTCACTCGAGTGCAACCCGTAACTTTTCATCCCACCTCAGCGAGGAAATGAAATACTTCTCGCGTGATTGTTGAGGGAGAAAGCTCATTTCCGCATTTTTAACAGTTTCAGTCAATTCTGTTGGCATCAAATTAACTTCTTCGTCACTAGAATCACTCATTTTAGGTTTTTCACTTATTTTCAATTTTCTTGTTTTTAATCGATGTTTTTAATCTTAAACAATATGACGTGAAAGAAAATGGTGCGCGCAAAGCAAATTAAAAAAGTACACCAAGAAGGTTACGAGTGTGAGTTTTTAACAAATTAAAAACGGTTGTATGGAAATTCGGCACCATAGAGGTAGAAGTAAATAGGTTTTAATGATGTTTTGAATTCACAAACTTCATAGACGAGTGATATTTACTAACGTGCACACGATGTTCTAAATTCAATTTACTTTATCCTCAAGAGGATAATAACGGCTTTTGCATTCAGATATCGAAGCGTAAAAATACTCTTTCCGAGATGGTGGGATGAAAAAATTATTAATGTTAAATGCTGATGGGCCCTTTCATAGAAAAAAGTTGGGCGTCGTCCCGCGTCCGACTTGCAGAATGACCCTACCTATATCCACACACTGTAAATAATATTATTATGACGAAGGCGGAAGCGAATTTGCTGTAAACATGGATGAAGATGATATTCAATTCTTTTACCTCTCTCAGAAACCTTGCATCTAGGCGCGCGTCGTCGCGCGTCGGTACTGTAATCGTCAGATAAGCCTGTTATGCGAATCCTATTATTTAAAGTTATTTAAAGCAGGCATGATGCGAATGAAGGCCACTTTCATACCGATACGAACGGGTTTCTTTATCATACCTAATAAATATCTACTTTAAATGTTAAATACCTAAGTATTTAAAAAGCAATTTAGACTTATGTACCTACTGATTGATAAAGAAGAGACAGTCTTTTGTGAAGATGCGTTTCGAAATTCAACTTGCCAAGGCCAACGTATTAATCGAAACGCATTGGTGAAGTAAGTAGTAATTGTACTCGTAGGCAACGACTTATTACAAACGTAGCTCGTAGGTCTATATATTTAGTAACTTACGTACCTAATATTAAAAGTCACGTTCGAAGCGAATCTTCCACCTAGCTATAGAGACCTATGAACTTCAATTATTATTACTACAGCACATAATTTTAATTAATTATTCTACTCACTATTGTGGTAGCTACCTACTACACAGAATAGGTAATACCTACCTATACATATATGAAAGTACTCGTTATCAAATTATTATATAAAGGATAAGTTAAGTTAAAATAAAGGTTTACGAGGCAGCCAATAAAATGACAAGGTTACTTTCGCAACAACATTTATTCTGTATGTACACTCGAATTTTGTATGTTTGTTTGATGTAGGTACAAATAATAAATGCACAACTTCAGCATTGTAAATCTTAACATAAACTGGCAAATTATTAAATTGATGACGTTATTGAGGTACCTACTACATATATCAAAGTTACAATAAAAATATTAGTTATTGGTCCCAATTTATTGCAAGCTCAGATAAATTTATTGGTACCTATGTAAAAGACGGTATGTTGAAGATGTATGTTGATGACGGTTGGTACCGCGGTACCTACCTACTTATATGTATTTCATTTAATATACATTTTACTGTTAGGCCAAATTACACATTATGTATTCAATCATTGGTTGTCTATATCGTTATTTGTGTAAGTGGGAACAGTATGCATTTCCCACTGAAGGTTATTTACAATCATCAGCAGGTATAAGCCAATGCACACGGTATGTACCTATGTGAACGGTCTGAACTGTTCATTGAAACTAGGTGCATTCAAACCAATAAAAGCTAGTCTTTCCATAGCAAATGAAATACATATCCAGCTCAAATGAAATGGGCAGGCAGGTATAAATTACAATTAAAGGTATTTTGGTGCTGGTACTTAGGTAGGTACGCAAGAGTTAATAGCGAGTTTTACTTCCAACCAACTGCAGTCATGTCAGTGACTGACGCGGTCCATTGTATTGTTGGTGAATGGTGATAATTCATATCATGTTACCTTTGTACAGGAACCATCACACGAACCATAGACTCTTACATATAGTCTCACTGATAGACGATAGATAATCTATGCCATCTATGTATAGAATATAATTATTATAGTGATGCAAGTATAAAAATGAAGGACATCGTGCAAAGTAAACTAACTAAATTAGGTACATTAATAATAAGTAGGTACATAGGCAATTTTCGATTTCAATAATTGTGAAACATGTTTTGGTATAAGTAGGTAGAAGGTACTAGGCTCCTACCTATTTTAAAAAAAATTGGTATAGTTCGCGCGCGAGCTCCGAGGAATCCTATGGAATGTTAAAGTAATGAGTAATGACCTAGAGTTATATAAAGTACAAAACAATACTGTCGCAAAATTACACGCGTTAAGCTGGAAACTAGTGCTGGGAGCGAGCTGGATATGGAGCGACGATCGGGAGTCGCGTACAGCCGTCGCTTCTTCAAACCCTGATTCCTCGGAGCTCGTGCGCGGACTGTAGGTGCCTAGTTCTAAAACCAAAATTGGAATTTTTAAAATAGGTACATACCTACCTCAGATTTTTTTGTTACATTTTGAACCAAAATTAATTGAAAAGATACTTTTAATATATCTAAATTCTGTACATTTTTTATACTAAACGTATGATAATGATATGTAGGTAACCTAGTCGCAACTTATAAAAATGTAGGAATTTAACAATAAGTATCAAATACTTAATAATGAAAAAATTATATCAATTCCAAGTTGTGCAAAAAAAACTTGTACAGATACAAATAATAATTATTATGCAGTGGTTAACAAAAAGTTTTTTTATGCTTAGTCATTTATTTAAGACTAGAATAGAAACAAACTGATTGGTATTTTAGCAAGAGCGTACCTAATAATTAATTATTTTTACTGACAATAGGATTTTCTTTGACTGATAAAATGCAACCGTACGCAATAAACAAAAACACGTTCACCTTCGTCTATTTCCGCCATCTCAGAGTTATTGATGTATTATTTTAGTACCTATACTTACACGAATAATGAAATTTTCACAAGTGTGTTAAACACAGTAAGTAGGTAGGTAAATAATAAAATAACGATACTGTTTTTCGCGTCAATAAATAAAGTTTTAACATGAAAGTCAAGCTACCTCGTACGTTATTACGTTAATAGGCAGATAGTCATTTCACTATCCAGTATAGGTAATCAATAGATATTTTTCAGTATTTTTCTCGGATACAAGAACGTCAATTCTTTAGTTTTTTTAATTACTTAAAAGATATTTATGGTATTATAACGCATAAATTACGAACATGCGTTTCTTAAAATATTGAGCAAGTGAAGCACTACCATAAGAATAGTGGCACTAGTCAAACAAAGATTGAAATTATCTAGATAATACCAATAATACTGTACCAAATATTATATTTTAAGATTATAAAACTAAGTACTTAGTTAAATATATAGGTTGTTATTTTTTTAATGGCACAGTCCTTCCATTGATTCTATAAATGCCACATAAACATTTTTTAACTAAGGTAAAAGCTGCCTACATTATTATTTTTAACAATAAATAATAGGAGGTCATGCCATGTGGAAGAAATTTTGTTACATAGGTAGTAGGTACATAATTATTTGCTCGCTACTCAACAAACTAATTCATAAAAAGTTCTTTTTACAATAAATATATACAGCTGGTAGGTAAATAAAGTAACTAGGTACGTACCTAATCACCTATTATTCAAAGTTTTATTTTTTAATATCACATAAGTACGCATAGGTCCTACGCTCGACATTCTAATAGAAATAAATTAAAGTAAAATCGTTCCATGTGTGGATATTGTATATACGATCAAAATACCGCAACATTCCAGTATTTCCGCGCAGTTCCGCGCGGGAGATCAACCGCTCACGGCGTCTAATGTATTTACAACTCTTACAAGTCACATCACATCCACATGAAACAGCAGTCGATTTAAAGTAACACAGCTTTCCGGTCGACCTTTCATCTGATCGCTTGGGGTGGTCTGTAGGGCGGTGGAGGGGTCTTGGGCACGGGCGCGTGCGTGTGCGACGCGTGGACCGGCACGGGCACTGCTTGCGCGTCATCCAGTTGTCCGGGGATGATGGTGACCTCAGAGCTGAACGCGTGTGCGCTTTCTGCGGGACTTCGCGCGCTGCTGGTTGCCGGCAGCAGCCGCGCTGGGTTCAACTTGATAGCGTCATCGTACGTCGGCGGCGCGCCCGCTACCGTGTCGTAGTCTGGAGGCTTCTGCTGCATTGTTTCCTCATCTGGCATTGATATAACGTGGATGGGATCGTCAATCTGTAATGAAACAATATAGGATTTTAAATAATATGCATCTCGTTACTCTATACAATAGCCATAAAACAAGCCTAAATTCAGGATTAGTTTTAGGATACCGATGAAGACCTCTAGACAGAGCATGAGGTAAACTACATAACAGGGTTACGTATAGGAAGACAGTTAACTGACAGGCTGATGTCGGCAGATGAATCTTTAATAAGTAGTTAATCATTTTTCTTAGTAAATGCTCGTAGTCGCTATGACCGAAAAGCAGGCTCGGCCGCCAACATCAAGGGCATCGCCACTGTATGTAGGTATGTATTTATTAGTTACGCTGTTTAATGTGTTATACCTACTAACCGCCATGTAAGTATAGATAGGAGGATCGAGCGCCAATGCCTACCTAGTACCTACTCTGCATTGCATTGTAAATCGCGGTATTAAATTACGCACAGACAATAACGTGAGAAATCCCTCAGTCGTTTTTTCCATGGTAATGTATCAGATTTTCCTTATCATTGCTATTTTTTTCATTATTAATTATTTTGTAAATTTACACGTGTACCACCACCCAGTCATCATGCAACCTATCTATATTATATGGAAGAGATCAGTCGTAGTGAGAAGGCCGTTTTACACCGTAAAACGTTTGTCACGATTTGTGTTACCTCTATTTTGTTATCTGTTTCTGTGTAATAAAGTGTTTTACTTACCTACTTGTTTTCATTTTGTGTTAATTGTAATCTTATCTACCTAGATTTTAAAAGAAAATTCTTGATTTTTAGTACCATTTATCAATATTATACCCCACGAGCTCTGCGTAGTCCTTCGTCGCCCACTGATAATGACCGCGCGTTTCTAGAGTTATATTCTGGAGAATAAAGGTAGGAACCCACTTGGTTGCCTGGTCACGTCTGGCGACGCGCGGTCGTTCTGCGGCTATCGAGCAGCTACCGAGAACAGGGACTGCAGCCAACAGCACCTGGCAGGGCAGATGAGCAGCGCGCCCGCTACGATGGCAGGCCACCCCCACGTAGCTCACGGGCTCTGCGTAGTCCTCCGCGATGCCTACTGATAATATAATAGCTCTTTCTAGAGATATATTCTGGTGAATATAGAGTAGCAGCTCACTTGGAGGGTGTCTGGCGACGCGCGGTCGTTTTGCGGCTGCCGGCCGGGGGACTGCAGCTAGCAGCACCTGGCGGCACGGATGAGCAGCGCGCCGGCGAAGATGCAGGGCAACCCCGCGTAGCGCACGGGCTCCACGTAGTCCTCCGCGAGGCCTACTGATAATATAATAGGCCTTTCTAGAGATATATTCTGGTGAATAAGGAGTAGCAACTCACTTGGTGGGTGTCTGGCGACGCGTGTTCGTTCTGCGGTTGCCGGGCGGGTGACTGCAGCCAGCAGCACATGGCGGCGCAGATGAGCAGCGCGCCCGCTACGATGCAGGCCACCCCCACGTAGCGGACGGGCTCTGCGTAGTCCTCCGCCAGGCCCAGCCAGTTGATCAGGGCGCCTGCGCAGAGCAGGACCATGCCATAGCGGTATGGCCGCTGCGATTGTCTACCCTCATCTAAGGACATGCCTGAAACAAAAGAGCAAAAGATATTTAAGAATTGTTTTCTCAAACAAGAAAGTAGGTAAAGTATACGTACTTGGACTCCATTTAATCGTATCGTAAAAATTTTTTTGATTTCAACATTAACTGTTATACAGTTTTTATGATTTTCGTTTACTCTGGTTATATTTAGTTTGGTTGAATACCTACCTAACTACATACTTGAAAATAGAAATTTTGCAAAAAAAACCGGCCAAGTGAGAGCGCGGACTCGCGCACCGAGGGTTCCGTACAAACCTGTAGGTACGAGTATATAAGTAAAAGTTATGGTATTTTTATTGCTAAATGCATTGACTTACCAATACCTAAATCGATGGCTGAATGAAATCCATAACATTAGTAAGTTAAAAATTATTTTTATTATATGATGTAACTAAAAATTTATGCTTTTCGCAATTTTTCCTTTATCTGTGCTATGAGAGGTTGCTTCGTACCAAATTTCAAGATTGTGAGTTCACGGGAAGAACCCTGTAGTTTTGATTCCCTTGCGAGTGTCGAAACACTCAAAAATTTGCAGTTTGCAGCATAAACGGCTGTATCTTTTGATTGTGTTGGCTTAGAAGTTTGATTTTTGCACAGCTCCAAGGGACAGTAGACCTGAGTATTTGATATGAATTTCAGCTTGATACCTCCTGATCGTTCCTTAGAAAAAGGGTCTTGACACACAGACGGACGGACAATAAGGTGATCCTAATCCTATAAGGGTTCCGTTTTTTTTTTGAGGTACGGAACCCTAAAAACAATTTTATGACGAAATATAATGCTAATGACAATCTGCTGATTCTCAAAAAGTAGATGAAGTAAGTAATATGATTCAGTTTGTTGTCCGTCAGGCTGACCGTTCTTTTTTCTAATTCCGTAGTTATTGCTTCCAAGGCTTTATTATGGGATAAATTAAAGAACAAACTTAACTAGTGTCGAATTCAGTTTGGTTTTAAAAATCTTATAATTTCTATTGGAGAAGGTACGAGTATGTAACGATGTTGTTAATAGATCGGAAAATGAGAATCAATTAGCGACGTGTCTTGCGTAAGAATTACTGTTGAACCAAGACATTAGCACTTAGCGGGCATGGTAATGAAACGGTGGTGGTAAACGTAAGTACATAGTATATAATGTATGTATGTTTAAATGCTGTAAGGTACAATCCCGGCAGGTTGTCAGCATAGGTACTAAAATTCTATATCAATGTGTTACACACACAATATTATGATGTTAGAAGGATAGATAATAAAGTTTCTAGAAAGTACCTAACTCAAAGTTGTATTTGGTATGACTTAAATTAATTTGTATGTTATATTCTGCTTAAAAATTGTTTTTTTTCTAGGTCACTTTATTATGCTATCTTTTTATCAACCGACGTCAAAAAAAGGAGGAGGTTCTCAATTCGACTGTATTTTTTTTATGTTTGTTAACTCAGAACTTTTGACTGGGTGGACGGATTTGGATGATTCTTTTTTTAATTGAAAGGGCATACTGCCCAAGTGGTCCCATTAAATTTTATCGAAATCGGTCGAGCGGTTTTTAAAATATCAACAACAAAATTAGTACTTTGTATAGCGTGTGCTTGTTGTTGTAAAGTTGGCGCGGGAGTTTGAAGTCGGTTGTTTAAAAAGAATTTTTCATATTAAATTATCTTTAGTAAATGCGCATTTGATGGTGATAATTATTAAAAATACGTTTTCTCAAACATGCTTGGAAATTTGAGCATTATTTTGACAACCTTCTTCGAGATAAATCGAACTTGCTGTACTAGCCAAATACATGCGAGCAGCGACCGGGTACAGTTGTATGAAAATCCATATCAGTCGTGTTTTAGCGACCAAATAAATTATATCATTCATATCTGTCGTGTAATTTAAAAATGGAACGATCATTTACTCCGAAATATGGCCTTCCTTTGATAAGCAACCAAGGAGGTAACTTATCAAAGGTTTTATTTAAATTTCGAACTAGCTTGCAAATAGAAAGCTGTTTATTGAAAAAAAAAACAAATGAACACTTGAAAGCGGGAAAAATTATTGTTGTTCGTTGTTCGTCATTGATTTTGAAATTTATTTGACAAAATGAGTTCAAGGGAAGACAATGAGTGTGATGAACTTACTTTAACGCCACCTGAAATTCAAGAGGCGGCAAGATCCGTAATAGAATACTTGTTACCGCCAAAATCGAAAGAAAAATATTTGAAAACCTATGAAAATTTTGTTCAATGGAAGAATGAAAGAAAATCGTAATCGAAGTTCTGTCTAGGTACTACTTAGTTCTAATTTCCGCAGCCTTGGCCACAACTAGGCATTGATGGACTTACGTATGTGTGCCTCGGCTTCGCCTCGGCCCACATTTACACGTTCGTCCTTCAATGCCTGTTATGCTGGCCGCTGCAGTAATGTACTATATTTTAGAACTAAAGCTGCGAGAGCTCCAAACGTGCCAAAGTCTGAGAAAAGTCTGTAACGAACTCAGTCCAGTATTTTTCGTTATTATAGTAGATAGGCCTTAAAAAATCCTCAGAATTTTACCATCAAAGTTGGAAGTGACTCAGTAAACGCATAGCTGATCAAAGCGGTGGAAAGCGCCTGTCATGCAGTAGACTAGGGCAATGGCATATTGTAACGGGATTTCGTTTCAATGGCCAGTGGGTTAATGAAAGTTGGGAAAGTAATGGATATAACAGTAACCATGATTTGAGTTTAAGTACTTCTACAAATCTAATGTTGTTAGGTTTATTACAAAGGTAAATAAAAATTCTTTCCAAAAAACCGACTTCCAACGCCACTGTAAAGTACAATGTACAATATAATTTTGATTTCTACCCACTATGTTGATGTCGGGAAGTTAACGCATCAGACTCGCCTGACTTTAACATAGTGGGTAGAAATCAAAATTATTTTGTACTTACAGTGGCGGTGTAAGTCGGTTATTTGGAAAGAATTTTTATTTTTAACTTTTTAGTGTCAGGGTTAAGGATTTGGAGTCAGAATTTTTTATGGGACCACCTCGAAAGCTTCCTCTAACGACTGATAGAAAAAAAAACAAATCGGTTCAGAAACCACGAAGATATGCACCGACATACATTAAAAAAAATTATACGCGCCGAATTGAGAACCTCCTCCTTTTTTGGAAGACGTTTAATGAAGCATACACTTAACAATATAACTACAATAAAATAGGTATGCAACGGACCTAGTAATAAGCTTGTTCAGTTTTCGGAATAAGTACCTAAATCAAAATATTCTTAGAGCAAAAATTGGTGGTCTTTGATATTTTGCGTAAAATTTCTCCAATAAAACCTCCCTATCAACGATTAACCTAGTGAATTTATATTTTAGGATTAAAGTTAGGCATAATTTTAGAAGATTTAATGATTGCTGTGGGTATGGCGCTGCGTACATAAGTAGGTACCTACTCTTACATATTGCTTGCTTTTCCTGCATGTTTAGAAGCGGGATTCCTATGAGAAGCTTGCATATCGTATCGTATCGTATTAGTATTTGACTATATACCAAATTAAGATTCTTTTTACATTGTTCCTTGGTTATTAGGCATTAAGTTAAGCAAGAACAAGCAAAAGATGTATAAAAATATATACCTACTTATTCAGTAGGAAAACGTTAGAAATATTTTCTCGTAAGTAATCATTGCCGGTCACGTTGGACTCATTAGCAACTTTTACAATACAATTTGAAAAAAATAGAAAGAAAGTACGGATAAAAGTTATGCGAAACAATTGCGCTTAATGGGAAGGAAACTCAAGACTATGAGAACTCTCGAAAAGTCCGATACTTTATTAACCATTGTTTTAGGAAGGACGCTCAAGGAAATGCAAGTATTTTCAAGTCAAGACGTTGGTTGTCATCGTAAATGGAGGCCAGGCGCGAAAACAATAGATTCTCATAAGATGTGGGTCAAGTTTGAAACGTGCAACTGAGTGACAGTGAATTGGTCACGCACCAGCGAGACATCAGGCATGCCATGCTCAGGATTAAATATACATTATATTTATACCTATCGTTGTCAAGAGGTGTCAGGTAGGTAGGTACCTATAACCCCGATACAAAAACAAACGTTAACAATAGATACCTCTTTTTGACGACCTCCGTGGCGCAGTGTGTAGCGCTGTTGTCTTAACGTGCGGAGGTCCCGGGTTCGATCCCCGGCAGGGTCAATTTGGGAATTTATAATTTCTGAATTTTTCCTGGTCTGGCCTGGTGGGCGGCTTCGGCCGTGGCTAGTTACCACCCTACCGGCAAAGACGTGCCGCTAAGCGATTTAGCGTTCCGGTACGATGCCGTGTAGAAACCGAAGGGTCATGGGTTTAATATCACAGCCATGACCCTAACAGGTTCGCCCGCTATCATCTAAGACTGTATCATCACTTACCATCAGGTGAGATCGCAGTCAAGGGCTGCCTTGTAGTGGATATATAAAAAAAAAAAGATAAACTTCCGCAGATTTTGTTTAGAAATAATAGGATAGTATTCTTTGGTTCCTATATTATGTGAGAAAAGGGAAGTGTAGGGAAATCAGTCCCCCTATTGTGTAAGAAAATTGTAATCGCTTGTCAAACGCATAATTGGAATAGATGCCTGCACGTTAAAAAGCATGTTCGAATAATACGTTTATCTACTCCAGCATCGAAAAGTTCCAATTTCGAATTTGACAACTATATCGAATTGAACCCTCTTTCGTGTTTGCTTCTCATAACGATACAGTTCGTTGTATGGGAGCTGTATCGTTATGAGTCGTAGCTGTATCGATATGGTTATCTTCATAAATAGGATACCTATAGCTTAGCGGCTCTGGGTTCTGGCACTTTTGGTTTTTATTAATTTATAAAGTAAAAAATTATAAAGACGTCCTTGTCGTAGATAAAATCTTGTATGCAACTGTACGTAATTAGTCATTTTAATTCTCGTACTATCCTATTTTGATACTCGGCAAGCCTCGTAACAAAAAACAGCACTCGAATTATAATGACCCTCATTACGATACAGTTGCATAAATAGCTATTTAAGTTGTCAAATGATTACGATTTGCTTAGACAATTGGGTCAGCTGTATTTTGTATATATAAAAATGCAACAGTATTAGGTCTAGTTTACCGGTTAGTAAATAGTAGGTACAAATTACTATCTAAATAGTAAGTTACTTACTGCAAGTACTTACCATTGCGTTCGGATTGATTGACAAAAATCTGATACATGGTCCATGCCATCTTGAGTCTTGACAGTTCACTGTAGTAATAATTTAGAGTATTATAAATCAACTTCTTTTACGGACAAACGATTGAGAGATATTATATTCACTGGCGGAAATTCGTCTTTAAACTAGTTAAACGACTGAAAACATTTGTTATCTAATCAAAGAAATAATGTGTACACAGACACAAATGGAGAAAAATCTCATAGATATAGCAAGAGATATATTGTTATTGCAACTTGCTGTTTATAGTACCTAATGAGTAATGGTTTACCTATATGTACATATTATACAAGCCTGTTCCTATGATTTCGCATTATCCTATTCCTATAGACTCTCAACACAAGTCAACGTTCTTTGGTGTGTTAAATGCTTCGTTAAATAATTTAAGTGTATACGTCATACGGCCGGTTTCTGAATTGAGAATTTCATTTAAGCAAATTTTTTTTTTCTGAATTGATATTGGGCCGGTTTCTGTATTAAGCTTTCAAGCAAATCAGCAAGATCCAACTCTCAAACCTTACACAATATTAATTCAGAAACAAAAATTTGCTTATTAAGTCCTTAAGTAGTCTTTGAGACAGACTCAACATGAAATTCTCAATTCAGAAACAGGCCGTATGTAACTAAGTCTAAGTACGTCATATATAGTAAGGGTTTGAACTAATTATTTTGTGATAGATAGATAGATAATAGACACAACTTAAAAATACTATAACTAGAAGGCTATATACGAGTAAGTATAGGTGCTGAGTGCTGACTGCTGTCACCACGAAGAACTAGATGTTATAATGACGCGACATAAAAGTCATTAGTAAGCGACATTGCGTTGAAAGCCAGTCAGTACAAGTAGCATGCATATTATATTAATGACATTATGAGCTACCTATTTAATCACTCATCAAGGTGAGGTAGCCATTGGTATAATAGGCAAGTATCTGCTGTTGAAGATCAAACATCTGCACTGTTTATCAAATATCAAATAAATATTATAAATGCGAAAGTTTGGATGGATGGATGTATGGATGGATGTTTGTTACTCAATCACGCCCCAACAACTGAACGGATCTGGATGAAATTTGGCACAGAGATAGATTATAGTCTGGAATAGCACATAGGTTACTTTTTATCCCGGAAAATGAAAGAGTTCCCGTGGGAACCAAAAAACCTCAATCCACGCTTACGAAGTCGCGGGCATCAGCTAGTAAATAAATAAAGCCGACACACAAACTGCCGGTAATTTATTATGTAATGCTTACCGAACATTATATTTATAATAATAGTTACCTATACGGACTTTGTAAATCAGGTGACTGTATTAAGTCCACCCACGTAACTAAGCACCATATAAGGTTTCCACCCTTCGCCCACTGACAGACCACTAATGCCACGGTTCGGTAATAGGATTCCAGTCTCTAGTTACCTTTACCTATGAGAAATCACCGTATGTACGAGTATATTGCTGTATTTAAGTGTGAATAGCGTATTATACCTAAGGCAAAGGTTAACTGCCTTTTGTGGTAACAACTTTTAAGTCTATAAATCATAAAGAAAGTTGTTTTTTCGGTTGGTCGTTTAAAGAAAATTAGTGAAAATGTCTTTATCCGGAGTGCAGACAAAAGTGCTGAAAGTAATTTTCCTCAAGTAACTTTGTTGAGAAAGACGTAGTATTACCTATTCTGTTGAATAAGTTAGGCGCTATTTTCTCCTAAAGTGCGATATTTTAGCGAAAGACGATTTAGGGGCGTACGTACCTAGTATCTACGTATGACGTATTTATAATTTTTGATACTGGGGACACATTATTTGGGCGTACGAGTTTCCTATGATATTTTCACTCAAACACCGATACGTAAGTAAACTACGTTACCAAGTCCGTTGCCCGTTGGTATACCGTCGCGTTTGTTTTGTACCTGCATTTCAATTTACATGCTAGATTTTTATAGTAGTATATGCTTATCATATCTCATTACTAAATAATCTAATAGGTAGGTATACTTAGGTGAATATAATCTAAGAGGAAATATATAGGACTAGTTATGTATGAAAGAACGAGGGGCCACCCTCTATAAGAGGGGCCAAGGGCCCAGGGGCCATAAGAATTATTGACTCCTATTGTTGAAGATTAGGTCAAGGGTTAAATTGACTTATGGGGTAGTGCGATTTGATAATCGCAGAATATTAGTATGAATTTATATATAATTCAATCATATAACTTCCCATTTATATATGTATATATTATATTATATGTATGTATTATATTCTTCTAATAAACTAACCCTACTAACACTAGAATAAGAACAATTTATAAGTAACTTATTAATAATCGAGAACAAAAGACCGATATTATGTTAACACAGAAAATATTGTGACAAGAGGGTAAGCAGTCAACTACAACAACAAGCTGCGCTTATCCTAGTGTAGTTGGCAGCATAACATTAAATTGTGATCTGTAAAATGTAAAAGTCGGTAAAAATTTATTAAGTATACCTTTGTAATAACTTTACAGTTAAGATGAAAAATAAATAATATTTTCATTTCATTTCATTTCATTTGCATTATTTATTTCATCGATCTTAATCCTAGTCAAAGAGTTAAGTTTAATCTGTATTATTAAATCAATGGTTTAATCCGTAAAAAATATAATTGTGTAGGTACATAAATATATATATTACAGCTGTATATAATATGCTTGACGAACTGGCTGGATTGTTCCTTCGGTGACTGATAAAACAAATAATTATTGTTTAATCATTAGAATATTATAGAGACATTTTCATTTCTTTGCTTCAATTTTATTTACTGCCGATAGGTAGGTAATATAAAATATTGTAACGCTTGTGCACGTTTTTATTACACGTGCGCGTTAAAAAACGAAAAACGTGGCTATGAAACATTGGTCACTGAATTTTTATTAGTTAAGTAGATACTGTAATACCTATATTATGTGCCTTTATTATATACTAGCTGATGCCCGCGACTCCGTCCGCTTGGTTTAAGGTTTTTGTTTCCCGCGGGAACTCCTTAAGCTTCCGGGATAAAAATTAAAAATAGCCTATGTCACTCTCCATGGTCCTCAACTATACCCATGCCAAAAATCACGTCGATCCGTTGCTCCGTTGCAGCGTGATTGGAGGACAAACCAACAAACCAATAAACCAACAAACTAACACACTTTCGCATTTATAATATTAGTATGATAAGAATAAAATATTTTCCGTGTTCCATGAAATAAATAGCATTTTACGTACCTATGTGTACAAAATACATGTATTCAATTAGGTACTTAGGTGAATAAATTATTGCCGACTGTGCATTTCCTATCACGTGTAGATACCTATACAATATCACGTGCTTGGAATTCTCGCCAGGTGGTCTGACACGGGGATATTCACATCTAATTATAATAGGGGTGCCACGGCAATTTGGTCTTAAGCAACATTTGGCGTGGCCCATCAGGTATCTCTTATTACACACCAGCTGATGCCCGCGACTTCGTCCGCGTGGTTTGAGGTTTTTTGGTTACCGCGGGATCTTTTTCGGGATGAAAAGTAGCCTATGTGTTATTCCAGACTATAATCTATCCCTGTGCCAAAATCATCCAGATCCGTTCAGCCGTTATAAAGTTTTATGTGTTCGAACAAACCCAACTTTATTTTATATAATATTAAGATTAATCAAAATATATCTTATTATAATATAATTAATTATTGTAAGATTTTAATTTTTAAATTTTGTCCTCATTTAATTTATTCTTAATTCTTAAATTAATCGCAGGCTTCAGAATGTATTATAAGATATGAAGAAACGTAAGTCTAAGTTCCCCAATAATTCTATTAATTTAAAACTTTTATTTATTATTATTTTAACAGTTTTATTGGTATTTCGTGCGTGACTGGGTGACAGGATGCGGGCTTCCGTCTGCTGTAGTTACGTTCCCGTATCTACAAGGCCTACTATAAAAATAATAATAAGAGAAAAAAACTACATTACTCAATCATAATTTACTAATAAAATATTCCTGTTGCATGCACTTTTTCGTACCCGGTGCCTACCAAGACGGTCAATTGAGTAGAATATTTTTTGTCACATAAAAGTTCCTTCTGTTTTAGATTGTCACTGGGATTAGAGAGTTATAACGGTGGGTGTGTTGCCCGTTCTTTAACTTAGGTGCTTTGTCGGCAATCACGCCCACATCTCATTGAAATAATACACGGATTGAAAAGACGAACAACGTAGGCAGGCATGATGAGATACGAGTATGATGTTTCGTTATTTAAGAGTGATGCCCGGATAAACCCATTTAGGTAAAATTGTACCTACTACTACTTATAAATACAGGTTTTTGTCATCCCGTGGAAATTAACCCTTTGATTTTCCAGGATAAAACACTTTCCTCTCGTAATCTATCTTTGATCTAAATTTCATCATAATCCGTTGAACAGATGGACCGTGATTCGTGAAAGCATAGCAGACAGACAGACAGACACATTTTCACATTTATAATATTAGCATGGATTAAGTAGGTATAGCAGAGGTTTAATTTGATCGGATCAGCCATTTTTTTGAAAGCTATAATGTTAACTATTGTCTACAGATACGGCTGCTTGTTTAGAACAATGGCCGTCGCTATGGCAATTACTTGAGCTAAGTAGACCGACAGCAGACAACACAATAAATTTATAAACCGGGAAAATGTACCGGTAGTTTCTGGCTAATACTGCGTGCTCGACGCCGTGACCGTTTCGATGGGGGGAACATTGAATTTGTTACTTTATGTCGCAATGTTTGTAACTTTGATGTTCTTACTTCATTCAAATTAGATGCAACTCGCAAAAGTGGACAAATACATAAAGTAGAGACCAGATAATGGTAGCTACGCAGTTACTACTTAAATATTGAAGGAGACGATTCAAAGCGAAAACAAACCCGACCGACCGGTGTGTCTTATCAAGGCCGGTTAATCTAGCTAGCACTTGATGATAATAGTTAGCTATCGATTTATGGAAAAAAATGCCATGAACCGTTTTAGGGTTCATAACACATGACTGTGGTGTATCGACCGGACAGGACAAAACGTCAGCGCGAACTTTGAAATGTCCGCGTCGGATGGGACGGGACTGACGTTTCGTCTCGTTGCGTTAGTCCATACTCATAATATTTTAGGAAATGTCTTCTTATACACTATTTTTTCTTTCTTTATTCTTTAGTTTTTCTGAAGCTGTGTGTTTCTCTACAAAACGATGTGAATAAGGTATTTCTAGCAATTAATTGCCTGCATTTTTTATTTAAAACCAATAAAGTTACTGCGTACTCAATTTCCTACCAGCCCCCCTAGCATGGGCCGGGACATTTTCTCCCCGAGGAAAGGATAAAAATTAAAGAGTAACGAAAACAAGCAAAATCAAAAGCACAGATAAAAAATTATGACTCCTTGACATTAGTCGGGGACTAGTCTTTCCCCGCCTTATCACCGTCGATAATTATATCCACCCCTGTGCCCATACTCGGAGAGTGGATAAAACTGTCGGAGGGGATAAAATTTTTATCTCCGGCCCATGCTAGGGGGGCAGGAAGTCATAACCGACGTTGAGTGGTTCGTCAGTCTTCATACGTCAACCGGTATCACTTTTCCGCTTTACATCTAGAGAAACATCCCCCTGTCTAACCGACTCTAAAAATGGGAGGTTCAAAAGAGTTAAACGCGTGCGAGGCATCAATTGATTGTTTTTGCGAGTCCCAAATGTTAGTGCAATTTTCAAAAGTTGATAGAGTAGGTGGAAGTGTGTAGGCATAGAATCAAACGGGTTTTTGTTGTATCACACACAGCTAGTTTATATTTAAATTGATCCGGTTTTTTCTTTATCATGTATTAACTCAATATTGCATACTATTATTGAATGACTACTTACCTACTCGTACAATATATCTAAGGATGTCTTACCAATAATATAGCAGCTTAAAGCTTAGCAGCCTTCCTTACTACAGGTTCACTTATAGTACCTACTACCTACCCTACTAGCTGATGCCCGCGACTTCGTCCGCGTGGTTTAAGTTTTTTTTTATTCTCGCTGGAACTCCTTAATTTTTGGGTATAAAACAGAATGGATGTTTGTTACTCAATCACGTCGAGTGGCTGAACGGATCTGGATGAAATTTGGCACAGAGATAGATTATAGTCTGGAATAACACATAGGCTACTTTTTATCCCGGAAAATTAAAGAGTTCCCGCGGGAACCAAAATACCTCAATTCACGCGGACGAAGTCGGGGCATCAGCTAGTTTATTATATTTCTTATGTAACATTAACGATAACTCTCAGTGGTGCAAGTTGCAACTGAGCTTAGTATCGACTTTCAACTCGTAATGTATTACTATTTTTATAGAATCACCTGTTATCTAAGGTATATGTAGTAAAAGGAGCAAACTTTCAATCCCTGTGCAGAATATTAATGCCAAACACTTATTGATTTACCGCCCGCTTTGCTCTCGCCCACCTTATATGTAGACTTTCACTTACCTAATTAATTCTCTTCCTTATACCTCGACGGACTGTGAAGATGTTATTTATTTATTTTTTAACCGACTTCCAAAAAAGGAGGAGGTTCTCAATTCGGCGCGAATTTTTATTTTTATTATTTTTGTACAAAAATATCGTCTTAAAACTAATAAAAAAAAAGTGGACAAAGGTAAAGCTTATCTCTAAAAAGAAATCTCTTCCAGCCTTCCTTGAAAGTGAGTTGATGATCTCTTTTGCCAAAACTGTTATATAATAATTCCAGACGTGGCCGATGGTCGCGACTTCGTCCAAGTGGATTTAGGTTTTTGAAAATCCTGTGGCAAGTTTTTGATTTTCCGGGATTAAAAGTCGCCTACTTAAGTATATCTTTCCCCGGGATACAACCTATCTCCGTAATAACTAACAAACTTCATCAAAATCGGTCGATCAGATGGAGACTGCACGTTCATATTTGTAATATTAAGTTTATTATTCTGTTCCGACCATCAAATAGGTAGGGGAGCTGGGCTTAGGTACTTTCAATGGGTACAATGCCCGTAAAAGTTTGAATTAGGATAACGATAATGAAATTGATTGAAAAATATGTATTGGAGTAGTTTAGTATCTAGAATTACTTTTTACAATAGCTTTACGTATCTCCATTATAGGGTTTTACGAAAATCATGGAGTTTAAGTTAGGTACTTACTCGTATGTATACTTTACACAAATGCCAAATGAAAAAAGTTACATGTGGGTACCTTTTAAATACGATGGAGATCATTTAAGATATGTTTTTAGATACCAATTTAAGTAGGTACATAAGTATTTTTTTTAAATTAAAAGTCTACGCTAATTTGAATGTCAAAGTTACACACTTGATTGCGTGAATTGCGTCTCAGTACTATACCTTATAATATTATGTCATCAATATAAATAAAATTTTGCCAGGTTGGTATGAGGAAATTCTTATAAAAAAGATAAATAATAAAGCCGCGAACTTCGTAGAAAAATCTGTCCGATTCGGTGTAATGTGACGGAATCAATAGAATCATCTTTTTGTATGGACCAATCGATTGCTTTAATGACAAACAAATTTACTCGAAGGCTGCTGCCGAAAGGTGACTAATATCACCGCTTTATCTACTTCAGTATGTAAAAACGTTTAAAGGAAAAAATGTATAATAAAGAGAAACAGATTTTAAGAAATTATTAACTAAAGCCTACACTTTTTGTTAGTCATAAGTATGTCCCTTGATTGCACAATGCAAAGCAATAGGCTAAAATATCACTTTACCAAATGCATAAAATATAATCTGTGAGAAATCGAAATTATAGTTTATTTATAATCTTTTGGTACACATAACTTTGCATTGAGTAAATCAATTATATAGATTTTTTATAACTTTGGTTGCATAACTAATACACGATAACTATCTGAGGTATATTATGTGGTCTTTCTAAAATGCCACAAATATTGAAAAATAGAAATGTTAGTTAATAAGCGATTTTCATAATTTTTCCGAAGATATACGAGTAAGTAACATCATATGTGATAATAGCAAAGTTGACGACATGTGTTACAAGCAATCATCTAACAATGATTCTAATGTCGATGCTAACAATTAGCGTTACTACCTATATGTATATTTTATGAAAATTTTCAAAAATGTTTGACGACTTCGTTACTTAGTTCTATAGAAGCTCGTTAAAGAATCTATCACGCTTTCATAATCACCATAATGGTTCACGTAAATAACTTAAATATACGAGCTATTTTTGAGATATTTCCACTGGCTATTTTGCTAAAAATAGAGGTGCAAATGAGCCGGTATAGTGACTCTTGAAGTACTGAAAGTCTATCGTTGTGCCGGAAATAGTTGTCGGGCGGCGCGGCGGCGGCGGTACGCGGCTTTGGCTCTCTTTGGCCCACGATCCTGACTATCTAATGCTAGTGAAGCAATAAATGCATTTAGTGCAATTCGCCCCTCAAGTTTTTATTGCAATAAACTAAAGAATTGCATTTTTGTCTGGTATGATGGTTTGTAGATAAGAAATTTCTATAGGTGGGTATATGTAATATTAATTTGATTTAATTGCGAAAAAAATATATAACATAACTCTATGATTTTAATAAGTTACAACGTATACAAACGTATAAGTTAGTATAAGATGCTTTGTGGTAAGAAGTGCATTATTTTTGAAACTAGTTAAACAAAAATAGTTTAAAATATAATAACTGCTTTTAAGTAGGATGTCAGCTAGGGTGTTGTGTGCTTAATAATGGTTGTATTGGTTGCTTATTAATAATGCTAACTACGACCCGTATTGTAAATAGCTAGTTATCGAAATTAGTCGGGTATGATACGATTAAACATAATTTTTAACCGTATTGTTGACACAACCTATGTTTTCAAGTTTCAACTCACTCTTTCCTGGTGATGTAGAGCTAAGTATAATATTTTTAATGTAAAGTCCTGGATATAATAAGGCGCCTACCAACATATCTTTAAAATCATTTTAATATTATCTGCAATCGAAAGCGGCCTATTGATTTAAATGGCCGTGCTCTTGCTGAATAACGAAGGAGAAAGTTCGACTTCGAAGTGACTGTAGGTACATTCTACCATACGTGCAATACGGCCCACGATCCTGACTACCTAATGCTTGAAGTCTACTTCAATTGCTAAAAGTAACTAATTTTATTACATGATGTTTTTCCCATTGTTTGAATTTTTTTAGATACAGCGATCTCTATGTAGATAGCAGTGACTTTATTTCAATACTACCGAGCAGGAACCTATCTCTAAAATTAATAGTAATACCTATTACGTATTAGAATTTCAGCATGAGTAGTTAGGAATCTTTAAGCAAATATACCTACTTAGTTTATTTTGATGCATCATGTGCTATTATAGAATCGTTAACCTTGATCATGCCTTGATCTATGAAGGCGGAATGGCATGTCACCTGTTGGTGGATGTTACCATAGCTCTATGTACTTACTATATTGGTTGAAGAAGAGCTAGATAAGTTGTCACAAAATCTAGGTATGGCACAAGCATAGATTTAGGATTGGTCTTCGTTTTGTAGCGCAGCGGAGACCAATCTTAAATCTATGGGGATAAGACGACATATTATTACGTAAAAAAAATTGACTACAGGTAGGTAGGTGATGTACCTCAACCTAGACTGGTAGTCTGTTGGATTGTGGGTAAATGATGAATTTTTCGCTACTGAAATGCCGTCCCTACATATGCTATGTATGTTGTCGGGTGAATTTGGATTTCAATTTCGGTTATTGCGACTTGGCTTCGTTCTGTCTGTCCGGCTGACCGAAATGTGCGAACAACTTCTCTTTTATGTAAGGCCTTAATTTTTCCGAGAAAAATGTCAGTCAGCGGTATGTGACTCCACGGGACATCTCGTGGTTTTTTAGTGAATGAAAGGATGATGACGTTGTAGCACACACTGTAAGTTATTGGATTCGTGCTTTATCAGCTGACACCGACCGTTGCACAAACAACAACGAAAAATTGCGTAACTACCGTCTTTTGTTTTGATATTTCATTGTTAACGGTGAAACATTTGTGACAATATCTACCTTGTTTTTGATAGGTAGACATAGAATTAGATACGTCGTACTATTTATGTGTTGGACAAAATTCGGAGTCACCTACTGATTTCTTGATAATTTATGTCTTTAGGTAGAGTTACAAAAACGTCTTAAAAAAATTATTTTACAAACAAAAGCCGTATAGGCGCCGCGCGCCGATGCAAATAAACGCGTAAAATAAATAAATAAATAAATAAAATAAATAAATAAAAGTTTATTGACCAAATTATAACCACTACAATAGATACTACGTATATGTAAATAAATTTTTACAAATACAAATTAAACAATAAAAAAAAACTACGTTTGGTCAATGGGCCACCTCCTCAGCCCGTGCCACAGCATGAGAGATAGGTATATACCTACCAAACATACTGCAACGCTGATTTTCAGGAGGAGCCCAAGGATCAAGACGTCACGGACCATCACTTACATCTAATAAAATTTAAAAGACATGAAAACCACATTCAAGCATGCTTGATGTTTTTATACATTACATATACTTATTTAATTAAACATTTTGAGTAATTTCTTCATAAATAAATATATTTTTTTTGGCAAAGAAACCATTCTATATATTGTAAATGTTATTTTAATTAAAACTAAGAAATAAATTAAAAACTTATGGTAAATATTTTTAATGTTTAATTTAACCTCTTCCTCTTACCTATTGAAGTTAATAAGTTATCGACGAATACCTATGCCTACTTAAAATACAAAATACTTTAGGTGTTAAAGTTATATGCCATGTGTTTATTCATAAGGTACTACATTATATATCTCAGTTCTCATATTTCATTCATTCATATATTCAACCCGTAGATTAAACCAATTTAAGCGCAATATGGCACAGACATTATAGCTTGCATCGCGTCCTGGTTCTAATTATTTATTCCTATTCAAGAATAAAAACAAAATGAAAAACTTAATCCGTATGGGTGAATTATAGGGCAAAACCAAAAGCATAGATATTGCCTATTCAGTGGCGAAAGCGACTTTGATCGACACGAAGTTTCTAATAGGTATGATTAAACTCCATGGCTTTGAATCCTTACTAATATTATAAATGGGAAAGTGAGTTTGTTTGTATGTTTGTTCCGCTTTCACGCCGTAACTACTGAACCGATTGCTTTGAAATTTTGCAGACGTAAAGTTAGAAGTCCGGATTAAATAATAGGGTACTTTTTACCGGAAAATTAAAGAGTTCCCGCGGGAACTAAAACTCCTCAATCCACGCGGACGAAGTCGCGCTCTCAGCGCTATCAGCTAGTAGGTTATAGTTCTTAAACTTGTATATCTTGTATATCATAGTGAGATGAATGGGTCAGACGAGGTTTCTCATTAGTTGTAGGTACTTAGGTAATACATAGATGTCATCGGGTTTTCAACCAAACCAAAGAAAGAAACCAACCTGGTATGAACATAAAATCTCAGTAAGAAAACTTTTTTGAGATATACATATATAATATATCTACTTTTGTGCTTTTAAGTGCGCATATTTTTTTAAGTGCATAAATTTAGCTTCTCCATTAAAAGGTTTAAGGTATTACACGTAGGTAAGTAAAGTACCTCAGATATTTCCTGATCAAGGGAAAATTTAATAATTTAATAGAAGTAACGCGTAGTAGACGCTACTTAAAAGTGGCCTATGTCCAACAGTGGATGCATAATGGCTGATGATGATGATGATGAAACTCGTAGACCCCTCTACAATGTACCTATTGTACGAAATGTATTGTAGGTACTCGTAGATAAAAGGTGAACCTACTGCGTATAATATAATGTTTGCGCACCTAAGTATGTTTATTTGTTTGTCTTCTCTACCATTGCTTATTTACGTACCTGGTAGTTTTGAAGGTTCCAATCCAAATGAAAGCTGGCACAAATCACTAGTCAAACACTACAACAAAACGTTTATAAAAAAACAACCTTTAAAATATCACAGGGGAGGCAAATTCGTTTTATGGTGACGTCAAATAGAAGCACTCAAATCGTATGCTATCAGTTAATTGTATTGATTAGTTTTACACTGCGTCCGACGTCGGCGCTGCGTATTATACGTGTGGTGGCAATGGCTCTGTCAGCCGGCTTATAACAATAATATTATTCGGCAAAAAGTCGTAACTCCAGTTGTGACGTAGACTGGCGCTACGCGACCAAGCACGCATTGCTGCCCCTTCTGAGTAACTGATAAAGGCACTTAGCTATAAAAATATTCAACGAAACACCTACAGGACGACGGAAACCTATTTTGATACTTTCGGTCTAGTCGGGACTCGAGATCATCAATCCTCAAAAAAATTTACACTTCTAAGAGATTTCTAAGGAGTTTACAAATACAATCTATTACTAACTAGCTGATGCCTGCGACTTCGTCCGCGTGGATTAAGATTTTTGATTCCCGCCTTTCATCATAATCGGTTGAGCAGCAGACAGACGGACACACTTTTGCATTTATAATATTAGTATGGATACACTAAAAAAAATGCTTCTTAAATTTTTACTCCTAAGTTTAAGGTAATTGATCCCACTGAAGTTAAGTCGAGTTATCTTTTGTAACTAAACGTTTAGCAGTCATCACAAACAGATTTTTCAGTCAAATAGGTAGCGTGAAGTATGTAGCAAATGGCTTCTGAAAAAGGATGCAAATAATTCGAAATTAAAAAAAAACCTAAGATAAGCCTACAAGTTGATAAAGATTACTGCTACGGTGGGAGACTCCTATGCTGCTACTGTAAGCGAAAGAGACACATAGCTAATTTAAATGGTTAACAATACGTATTGTAAGGGGATAATATGAATCACTCCTTTCAGTTCATACTGCTTTCATGTAGCTAATAGAGGCGTCAGATTAAAACTTAAGCACCTATTTCTTAATCTTATCGAGAAAAGCTCACATTATTTTCACAATAAAATACAATCCTACTAAATATTTGTCATACAAATCGAAAGAATTAGAGTTCGGAAGTCCGAACATTGTTTGAGATAATGTAGAAGACTAAATGACGTAGCTTAATTGCAATCAAAGGAAACCTGAACATAATATCGGTAAATCCCATTATAAAAAGGTAAGTACCTACTTAAGTGTTCATAATCTAGGCGTTTAAGGAAAATTATTTTATGAGATCCTCATGCAAGAAAATAAGATAACAGATAATTTACCTACCTTTATATTAGTATTGTGAAGTACGCACTTAACTAGGAATTTCATATATGATATTGTGTAATATTAATGTGTTGAATATCAAACGCATTTCGCAACTTTTTTTAATAACTTAATGTAATTTAACACCTTTTATACAAGCCTTCTAGAGCTGCTCCTGATTACATTGTTTCCGCTCGCGCAGTGAATATAATCGCAATTGCTTCCATAATTAAAAATTTGCCAAGGTATTTTATCAATTACATACTTGGAAAGCATCTTACTAAAATAAGTATCGTGCTTGACAAAGTTCAATAAATAAATTTCTCAAGAAACATTTTGGGTATCCCCGTCCGTATCATCATTCATCAATCATCATGACGTCAACGTGCATAGCTATTGGGTTTCGAAATAAAGCAATTTTTACCTTCTTTTAAGATCAATATTTTCATATTAAGTTATACCTATGCACGGACTGAGATTCTAAAATATTATTTAATTTATCTAAAATCAAAATCTTTTACAGAGATAATAAAACGACACTTAGTAAATCTTATACCGATAGCTAATGACGACCTTCGAAAGATTGCATTTTTCCGGTATTTTCAAAAAGGATCCCTATACGAATTCTCATGGTTAAAATCCTGGAGGGTAAGATATACGGAAAAGATCACCTGAAAGACATACGGTATAAAAAAGTGGACCCCGCACAAATATTCTCAATTAAAGGAAATAAGAAGAACAAGATTTTTTCATGAGATTGACCCCGAGGCTTCATGCAGGTAGGCACATAAAGCATGACACTGACCACCAAACATCAAAATATGCCCGATGATGGTGGCACCTTTTGCCACTTCTGTATATATAAAATTCAAAGTCCTGACTGACTGACTGACTGACTGACTAACTGACTGACTTATATATCAACGCACAGCCTAAACCGCTGGTCCTAGAGACATGAAATTTGGAGGGTGTATTCTGTGTGAAGAGTAGGTATCCACTAAGAAAGGATTTTTCGAAATTCCACCCCCAAAGGGGTAAAATAGGGGTTGAAAGTTTGTATGAAAGTCCGTCATTTTTAAAGTTATATCCATGAAACTTGGTATTTGAGCTTCCGGTTCAAAATGAAGAAATTCGTGTTTCACCATTTTTGAAAATTCTACCCCCAAAGGGCTGAAATAGGGGATGAAAGTTTGTATGAAAGTCTTTTATTTTACAAGTTATTTTTAAAGTTATATCTACGAAACTTGGTATTTTGGTTTTCGGTTAAAAAAAAAGAAGGACGTGTGTAACAATTTTAAAAAATTCCACCCCCAGAGGGATTAAATAGGGGTTGAAAATTTTATGAAATTCCGTCGTTTTTCAAGCTATAGCCATGAAACTTGATATTTGGGCTTCCGGTTAAAAAAGGATGAAATACGGATTTCACAATTTTTGAAATTTCTATCCCCAAGAAAGTCAAAAAGGGAGTTTGTCTTTCAATCACGCCGCAACATAGCAACGGATCGGCGTGATTTTTTGCATGGGTATTGGGTATAGTTGAGTACCTGGAGAGTGACATAGGCTTCTTTTTATCCTGGAAAAGTAAGTAAGGAGTGCCTGTGGGAATTAAAAAACTTATGGACGTGGACGAAGCCGCGGGCGTCCGCTAGTATGTGATATTGAACAATCAATGTTTCATATTATGTAATAAAAAAATATTTCGATATATATTGCAGAATTTTTATTTTTCATTGAATATTGGCCAGACATTTCTTATATTTAATATGACATATCCAGAATAGAATAAAATCCTTATCAACAGGTATTATATATGTTTATACATGCTGTTTAAATAGCGATAGGATACTTCAGTAATAACCTGAGTAAGTAATTAGTCTATGATAATCTTGGTATGATTAAAATACTTATTTGCTAGCGTAAAGCAAATATCGAGGTAAGTACGAAGAGATTATAAAAAATATATCATCTTTATAATAATCCCTTGTTATAAAGATACCTGGGAAATACCAAATTTAATCATAATGAAAGAGTTACTGACGTCACGTTTAAATATTTGATGGTGCTTTATTATACAAATCTTCAAAGAAAAGTAAGTAAAACACTTTATTACATACAAACAAATAACAGAACACTAAGGTAACACGAATCGTGACAAAATTTACAACTTTTTACGGAAAAATTTAAACTTACTACGTTGGTGTTACTTGTTGTTTGTTGAAAAATGATTGTTTCTAAACTTTTATAAAGGCAGAATATTACGCACTTAATGGAAAATCCTAAACAGGTATAATTGTTATAATTCGCTTTTTCGGTCTGCTTATCCAATATGGCTGCTCGTATGTATCTTTTGTTAAAATCGAAGCGGCAATTATTATTTGATGGAAATAATTTAACCATGCAGGACATCAATCCCTCGAAAATGCTCTACAATTATATTTTGTACTAATATTGTTCTGCACTAACTATGCATTATCTATTATATCGTTAAAACTATTTGAATTGAAATCAACGGCAATTAGTATTTAGTAAAACAGGTTTCAAAAACATAAAGAGACACCTGTATGTCCTACATGTTTTAAATAAATTGAATTGAAAAGGACTTCTTGATAAAGAGCTGATTACTAATAGATATTATATTATAAGACTGTTTTAATTGATCTTTATAAAAGTAAAAACTCGTCAAAACGTAAAAAGTGAAATTAGGCCATGGTTAGGCCATTCGATACCTAAGCGACACAGGATAATGGGAACTACGACAATGTATAGGCATAGTGCCTAATAGGCACTATGGTAGGCACTGAATTTTCACTGACCATCTCTTATTGAATCTTGTTCAAAACTTTTTATAGAAAGAGGCAATTTGATTAATTATTTATCTTATTTCAATTAAGAAGTTCTGCTCAATTATTATACAACTGAACACAAAGGGTGAACATTTTATAATTTCTCCAAGTAGCATATTTCCTTTTTACTCAGACAGTAACGGTCCCAATGTTTCAAATAAAAAAAAGGAAAAGGTGACATAACTGACTGACTGATTTATCAATACACAGCTTAAACCACTGGACGGATCGGACTGGCCGCAATTACAGATAGCTATTCATCCATCATCATCCATCCATCAGCCTGTATGAATCCAATGCTTTCGAGAGCGCGCCACCAAACACGGTAAGTAGATAGCTAATATGACGTAGGTATCTGCTAAGAAAGGATTTTTGAAAATTACACCCCTAAAGGGGTAAAATAGGTGTTTGAAATTTACCAATCAAAATCACAATTGAGCGTGAGTAAAGCTCCATAGTAAAAGTTATATTATAAGACACCTTTATTTTTGGTACCTACCTATCCAAACGTTACGTGGTGATTAGCAATATAAATAAGTTGGTTGTGTTTCTGCACACATTTGCATTCATTTCACTGTCGCGCTAAAACGCGACTCGCGTTTTTTCATTAATACGCTTCCGTGTGGGTAGAAAATAGAATATCTACCAACATATTGAGATAGAATACGTGAGACATGTACCTAGTTAGTTATATTATCTTCAGACTACTAGAGCTGAAATCTATTCTGGTCCGGTGTTAATGACTTTAGTAGGTAGGTATACAGATATGTATCGTAAGTTGACATTTAGGTCATGCTATTTTGGTCAGTGACGTACCTATATCGATATTTGGGAGACATTGAGGCATTATAAATATAAATAAATAAACAATTCTCGGAACGCAAATATAAATTTAAGAGTATGAACTCAGTTTTCACTATATTCTCTGAAAACATTAGGTTAGTGCCCGCCCCTAAAAAAGTTCACTCATTATGTAAGTATACTTACCTACCATCGGATCGGATATAGGTATGTAGTATGTATAATACATAATATAACTTCTATGTAGTATACACAATACCTATCTGATATTGTCTCTTCTGTGTCTCCAATTATAATATTAAAATCATCTTCATGTACCTACTTACCTAGAATACATGTAATGTACCTATTATGCGGTTTTCATTTTTCACCATCAATTAAGAACGTTTCCCGGGGAAGGTTTATTTAGACCATAAAATAAGAAAGCCACCCGTGTGAAAAGCGTACCTATTTCGATATATTGGTGTACATTTCATAATATGTAGAATGATTTTGTGCCTCGATAGATTGATGATAACGTGGAAAATCCGTTAATGTGTTACTGTAAGATGAGAAGGTTGCAGTGATAACAACCGGCATGGCTCAATAATGAATAATAATAAATTTTTCACACCACTCGCTCAACAACGCCTTATTACATGGCCTGTTATCTAAGGTTAAAGTAAGACATTAAATCCCTAGGGTTATAATGTTGTACTGAAATCCATTATTCCCTAGGGTTATAATGTGATTTGAATTTAGAATCATCGCGCATCTGAAGCAAGATCTGAAGGAAATTCTATTCATTCCAAAGAGGTTTTATTAATAATTCTTATTAGTATATCTATAAAGTCTAATTTCGGTAAACAGAATGTGTTCTCAGCAGGCGCGGCCAACTCGATTTTCGAAAACCGAAGCCGTGGCCCACTAGATTCGCACTGACGACATTTGTTTGTCAAATCGAGTAGATTCTCTCAGGATTCTAGATGCAACACCCTCGCTACGCTCGGGAGCTACTCTAAAATCCCTCGTTCCGCTTGGGATTTATCCCGGCGCCCGTGATATAATACATCGCATTACACCCGTGGTGAATAATCTACTATATACCGACTTTTACATTTTACAGATCACGAATATGGATTGTGTGAAAGAGGATATGCGTATAAAAAGGGTGAATGATAGGTTGACGGATATCAGAAGTGAGTGGAAGAAGAAAACATGTTGTGCCGACCCCACGTAGCGTGGGACAAGGGCAGGAGGAAGAAGACAGATCACGAATTAATGTTATGCTTTCAACTACACTAAGCGCAGCTAGTCAATGCACTTTCAAGGATCGTAGGTAAATAACCTATTTTAATCTAGTACCTACCTATGTACCAAATTCTGGGCAAAGTATCTATTAATATTATATTTAATCTGTGGTCTGGGGTTCCATCCAGCAGAATAGAGTCGATTCACATTTTGATGTATTATTATATCTGGAGTTGTACTTGTAGGTCTATCAGCATAAAGATAATAATATGTAGTTGTTAGTTTTCAAAATGCAAAACCATTGCATATTTCCAACACGCGGTAATTTTTCTTTACATTTCTATCTAGATAAAATCAATAAAGTATGTTGAACAAATCCAATACGAGCTCTAATGTCATTTTATAATAATTAATTAATTATGGAGGTCATAACAGTCGCGACATGGAAGTATCGGGTCAATCAATAACGTAGGTATACTTCAAACTAGGGTTGTAACGGAGGCGTTCATAGCGGAAGCAGAGGCGGATGCGGAGGTGAAGAGGCTTCGCCTCCGACGATGCGGAGGTTAACGGAAGCGGAGGCGGAGGTGGATTTCTGTGCTCTAGGATGCGATGAATCCCACATTTGATTTATTTTGAGGATTCTTCTAAGGACAGTTGTCTTTTTGCTTGTTGTAATGGTGTTACTGACGTCCCCTGCTTCGGTTTGTACCTCACGCATTGTAAGTCAACGTAAATAAACCTCCGTTACAACTCCGCAAAAAAAAAACGGCGGAGGCGGATACGGAAGCGGAGGTACGATTTCTTGCGAAAGTTCCGCACTTACGGAGGCGGAGGTGAGGCGAGGTTCCGTTACAACCCTACTTCAAACCTATACAAAAAATGTACAGACTAAGTGTATTAATCAATTTAAGATGTTTTATTCAGTAACGAATAACGATCCGACATAGCCACAGTAATGTTACACACCTAGCAACCGATACGTATTTTTATGAGACATTTATTTTTTATATTGAGACATGAATTTTATAGCATGAAGCTAGCACCAATTACCTACCAAGCCATTTTTGAATTAAATATTTAGTTATTTTCTAAAATCATTCAAAATGAAACCTTTAGGATACAGGTACCGTTTAAAATACACTAGGTATAAAATATAAGGTATAAAATACACTAGGTACCGGACAGGAAAAACCCTTGGACAAAACGTCCGCCCGAAACGTTTAAATCATGTTTAAATTATAAATTGAAAGGTTTATTGTAAAACACAAAAATCAAAATACACAGTGAAATCCTTTAGGTGACTCGTCAACTTACAGCCCACTGAGATTTTGAAAGTAGGTAGGCCTAGGCTCTTTCTATAAAGAAATTAGAACCCTAAGATAAGTAAAAATAGTTGCAACGAGATCTTTAAAACACCTAAATCCACATAATATGATAAATTCGAGGAAACAAGATAATTTTTTAACATGACGTGAGGTTTTCCTCAACATTCGGTTTCTTAAAACCAATGGTATACTTTCTCAGATTGAATCACGTTGAACGGTCCTTATATTACTTGCCCAGTGCTCACGTATCTGTTGCGAATTCACATTAATTCATTTTTACGTCAACAGTCTATTCTTATGAGAGGAATATGTACGTGGATCAACATGATATTGAACGCGATATGCCGGTTTACTCACGTAGACCATAATACCTAACAAATTGTGCATATAAATAATATACCTATTAAAATATCTTTCTATACCTTAAATAAACCTGTTCATAGTAACATCAATACACCGTTTGTTATTCTTAGTATTGTTTTCTTGTAACTACCGGTATTTCGAGTAATTTTCCATGATCTACAAAAATCCAGACTGATTTAAACGTATATATCTACTGAAATACTAAAAGTATTTGGCTGTCAGTTACATTTCAAACCAAATTGGACGATACCTTGCATCCCGGGACATAAATGGAACCACTTGTTATCTCGGAAAATTAGTACTTATAAATTTAAAAAAAACTGTGAAAGTTTTTGATGGATGGATGGATGTTTGTTACTCAATCACGCCAGAACGGCTGAAAGGATCTGGATGAAATTTGGCACGGAGACAGATTATTATACTCTGGAATGACACAGGCTACTTTATCCCAGAAAATTAAAATGTTTAAAACAAAAACCGTCAATCTACGCGGACGAAGTCGCGGGCATCAGCTAGTATATTTTAAATACGAAAGTGTGTCCGTCTATCTGTTATGTTTTCATGCCCCATATTCTGCAAACGGTTCATACGTTTTTGGCTAAATTTAGTGCAGTAATCGGTTGCATCCCGGAGGAGGACGTACCCTGCCTACCTAGGTTACTTTTTAATCCAGAAAATCGAAGAGTTCCGTGATTTTTCAAAACCAAAATCCACGCAGACGAATCGCGTGCTTCATCCTGTATTATAACATTTTTATTATCATTGCTCATGTCATAGTTACAACTTTACATGGAGGTATGTAGATATAATTAAAAATTAAAACAATTTTCCTTGAATAACGGACGTAGAAAAATGTTGGCAAAAAGGTAAGGCACTCGAGCACGTAAAGACGTATAAAGACTGTCTCGAGGGAATCAATTAGAGAAGTGAAATGATAATAGGACCACCAGACCGTGAAGCCAACGAACATTACCGAGGAGAGGGTTCGCTCGTAGATACAACATCAATGAATGCAGTATCTTGTAGTCGACCTTCACACATAACGAAAATAGCTTCCTTCACATTACCCTGCTTAACAACGGCGAACGATTTTATTCTTGGATGGATTATTTAAAATCATTGGCTTCTTGGAGAATCAAATCAAATCATTGTAAGACCTTTACTTTTTTCTTAATTCAGATTAAGCCTTGATTAAGCCTCACTTGGTGCTATTTGATGATGCTGTCTAAGATGAAAGTGTGCTAACCGGGAAGTTTATATTAAACCGGCATCGTACCTCTATACTTAAATTGCTTGGCCTCAAGGCTCCGCAAAGCAAGGGTGGCTAGTGGTGACAAGCGAGCACTTAATCAAAGTTAAGTACTAGGTGGCTGAATACTACCACCAGATCACACTGACAGAGTCAATTTAGAACTTGTGAATTAGGAATCAAGCTCAGGACCTTGCCTCACCGCGCTGCTATACGGGCCGTGTCGACACAAAGTATATACGTGCTATTTGGCTAGTTTTTGCCAGTAACTTATTTAATCTGTGGCTTTGCAATCAGTCTATCAGGTAATACCTACTCAATAATCCAGTAAACTGAAGAGAACAAAAACAGCTTACAATGTTTACGATAATTCAGAACAGTCAACAACGAGATTTAACTGCGTGACAAAAATGTAGGCCATGATTTACTTAGTAACGTTACGATTCAAAGAGTTCCGTTGCCGTGTGAATCCGTTTATACCATGACTATGTGTACCGTCTTTTGACCCAAATTACACTCAATAAAGCTTGATATATCACTATGGGTATGCTCATAGCTCTGGTATACTTGAAGCCACTTACAATATTACTAGAGAAGCAGTCCTGTAAAATCTGGATCAGTGAATTGATTTTATTAGTGCATTAATGCCTTGCTCTTTGTTTTGACGCAAACACTTGACCAGATTTTTTATTAAAAAGCTAAATATCTGTACGGGAGCAGGTGATATGGCTCGATCGTAACAATAGGATGATCATCCTCCGAGCAGGTATTGTGCTCGGGGACCGCTGGTTCGACATATTTTGTTCTTTGGAAGTCGTATATATATAATTAATATTTATATAGCGTTATTCAGAGAAAACTTCGTTATCGCGATTCAACTTTCTTATTCTTCGTGCCCTACTAGTAGTGCCATCTATTGGCTTTTGTGCGCACTGCGAAGACCGCCACAGTACCTAAGTTAGTACACGACACGGGTCCTGCATGCGGCGGTGCCGACGTCACCCGCAGTGCGGACCCATCACCCAACACCAAACACGACATCCGGTCTAGGGGCCCCTAGCCTTCAAGGCAGGGCCTAGCCAACCAAGGCTAAAAGACATTCACCGGGGTACAAAGTTACCCCGCGCCCCACCCGGGTAATGAGGCCAGGTCTCGAAGCCCGTACCCCCGCTTAGCCCTCAAGGGACAACCGGAGAAGACCCCTGCTCTCACCTAAGTAAGTAGCTGTTATCCCTATAGTTTACGTCTGCGTAATCAATGTGGAAGGGGCTCTTATTTGAGATTTTCGATGAGTTCAGTTCTTCATGTCAGAAATAAAATTGTAAGCCCGAAAGAAAATGTTTGTATTTGAGTCGTTCTTCAAATCATAAACCAGGGATGGGTCATGTTAACTGGGGCGCAGTTTGATTTATCCTCGTTTGCTAAAATATGGGATATTTAAGGCGAATGAAAGATCTATTTTGGCTACAGAAAGTCAGAAGTAAGCAGATATATATATATATTATATTGGACAAATAATAGTGGCAAGTACCTACTAAGACCAAATCAACATAGGACACAAAGGTACTATTGGCATTTTTTTTAGAAAAGATTTAAAACTTAATTGTTAAGTGTTGTAAACTTTATTATTATTTTCCGGTGATGTAGATTTTTGTGCTAAATACGTATGATGATACGCCTTCCAAAGGTTTCCCCTTATAGCTTATATTTTTGTTCATACTATATCTACGCCCTGCCTGTTTTTTTTAGGTCTAGGGGCGTTTGATTCGTCCAAGGCCGAAAATTGTTTTATTGATGCCTTATCTAATGTTCAAAATGCGAATATTATGCGCTAGCACACAAAGGAATAGCGGCACATGACGCGCTCCAATTCCGCAAAATAAAAGAAGGCCATTATTATCTGTTATGAAGGCATTAAAAAGCTACGATTATATTTAATAGGTATTAGGTACCATTAACCAGACCATGTTACCAACGTAGGTGACTATTTTTCCAAAATACCTTAAAAATACAAAATGCACTTTCACCCCTTTTTCACAAGAATTTTCAAGTATAAATTGAATAGTTTATGCGACAGTTATGTTTAGTCTAAGCAGTGCATGGCTTATGCAGTAGAATATACCTATGGCCTATAGGTACCTACCAAATAAGAGTCTAAAAATACTATGGGTCGGGGCATAATATTATAGTCAACAACAGCAGCGTTTAAAAGTAACAAATGGTCGTAATTTATTCAGGTCACTCTGCCCACTCGCCCCCGCACATGAGAACGAACAAAATACAGTACCTATCGGAAACGACAACCGTGCCGCCCCTATTCTGCTTCACTTTACAATGGCTTTCTTTAGACTAGAGCTATTTTCTCGCCCTACGCTGCGCCCTGAAATGTTATGACGGGCAATATTAACCTAACGTAGGGAAACTATGAAAAATGTTACTTATAAGAGCCTTTGTACACGGCGTATTTTATACGCGCAGACGACGCGCGTTTTACGACCAGAGTAGATAGTATAAGTAGTTTATATCGATACAAATGCTACTAATTTGTATCTATATAGACTATTTGTTACGCGAATTGACAGCGTGTCAAGTATGTGACTTTTTTTTAATTATTTTAAAGAGTAATAAATGCAAACATCTAGCCAAGTAGTGGAAAATAACATATTTATGTAGGTATATAATACGTATACGTAGTAACTATATTTACCCGAATATCGATATGCTCAAATAATATTTTGTTGAGCAGTTTGACATTCGTAAAACAATTTACCAATTATTATCAAATATTCCAAAACTTGCCAAATAACTTCCCCTTACATACGGGTTAATACTAGATGAAGGCCGCGACTTCGTCCGCATGGATTAAGCTTTTTAGATTCCCGGGGGAACTCCTTAATTTTCCGGGATAAAAAGTATGCCTATATCCTTTCCCGGGATGTAATCTACCGCTATACCAAATGTCATCAAAATCGGTTGAATAGATGGGCCGTGAAAGCGTAGCAGACAGAAGACATACAGACACACTTTCGCATTTATAATATTAGTATGGATTATATAAGTACTTAGTAATTTTTGTTTTATATGAGGTATAATTATAATATTTTATTATTTGGAAAATGGTAGTAGGTAGCCTTGGAGTTTGGACCTACGCTTTCGTGTTAATTAACGGGTCATAAATCATAGCGAAGCGTGACAAGTTTATTAATGGAGGTGGAGGCAAACTCCAAAAATCCTCACGCTTACTATGTAAATAGCACAATATTATTATGTAACCCGTGAATTTCTGTGGAGAAAAGTCCCAATCGCGATTAAGAGAAAATCACAAATATAACAAGTTTATCTTGCTATATATTATAGCTCGGTAGAACGATATTTGATAATTAATTAATTTTTCATCCCACCATCTCGGAAAGAGTATTTTTAATCTTCGATATCTGAATGCAAAAGCCGTTATTATCCTCTTGAGGATAAAGAAAATTGAATTTAGAACATCGTGTGCACGTTAGTAAATATCACTCGTCTATGAAGTTTGTGAATTCAAAACATCATTAAAACCTATTTACTTCTACCTCTATGGTGCCAAATTTCCATACAACCTTTTTTAACAAAACTCACACTCGTAACCTTCTTGGTGTACTTTTTTAATTTGCTTTGCGCGCATCCATTTTCTTTCACGTCATGTCATTTCCTCGCTGAGGTGGGATGAAAAGTTACGTGTTGCACTCGAGTGAAAAGATTTTTCACCTCGTGCTCTTTTGATTCCCTCGCTGACGCTCAGGATTCTAATTTTTGAAACACTCGCTGCGCTCGTGATTCAATTTTAGAATCCTTCGCTTGCTCGGTCATCAAAATTGAGCACACGGTTAAAAAACAACTTTTCACTCTTGTATAACAAATAACTATTGTTATACAACGAGCCCGCCAATTGGAGCAGCGTGGTGGGTCTAAGCTCTAATTCCCTCTCTCCCATGAGAGTGGAGGCCTGTGCCCAGCAGTGGGACGTTAATGGGCTGTAGTGGTGGTGGTGGTGGATACAACGAGGAAATGACATGACGTGAAAGAAAATGGTGCGCGCAAAGCAAATTAAAAAAGTACACCAAGAAGGTTACGAGTGTGAGTTTTTAACAAATCAAAAAAGGTTGTATGGAAATTCGGCACCATAGAGGTAGAAGTAAATAGGTTTTAATGATGTTTTGAATTCACAAACTTCATAGACGAGTGATAATTACTAACGTGCACACGATGTTCGAAATTCAATTTACTTTATCCTCAAGAGGATAATAACGGCTTTTGCATTCAGATATCGAAGATTAAAAATACTCTTTCCGAGATGGTGGGATGAAAATAACTATTAACCCCATGGTGCAAACTGCAACATTGATGCTATTGTTGACTTTAACCAGTATACAAGAATTTAGAAGGTTTATATTGAGTATTGACTGAAGAGTTATTATTCCAATCTATGTATTTAATTAACGCACAAAATATCACCAAACCTTGTACATAGACTTGTTATTTTTTATTATAATGAAACAATATTCACGCGTCTTCTCGCTATAGCCCACCCTATCCTCGGATCGCCGCACTGGTGTTAATAGTTATTTTATAATGTTCTGTTCTTTATAAATACAACTAGCTGATGCCCGCGACTTCGTCCGCGTGGTTTAAGTTTATTGTTATTCCCGCGGAAATCCTTAATTTTCCGGGATAAAAAGTAGCCTATGTCACTCTCCAGGTCCTCAACTATACCCATGCCAAAAATCACGTTAATACGTTGCTCCGTTGCGGCGTGATTGAAGGACAAACCAACAAACCAACAAACCAACAAACCAACAAACAAAGTGACTTTCGCATTTATAATATTAGTATGTTTTTTTAAAAAACAATATGATACTAATAGTATAATTTATGCGAAAGTTTGTTTATTTGATAGTTTGGTTGAATAGAGCCCTTGGTTAATGTAACTTTTTATCCCAGAAAATTAAGGAGTTCCCACGGGAGTTAAAAGACTTAAACTACACAGACGAAGTCGTGGGCGTCAGCTAGTTGAACAAAAAAAAATTAAAACAAAAGACGTTTTGAAAATACTAACAATAAACAGTAAACACCGCGCGCCCTCCATAAACAAAACATGAAGGAAAAACAAACAATTTAGGTACCTACGCATCACCACTTGCAAGTAGGGTTGGAAAATTACGTAATTTTACCGAAAAAGCTAGTAAAATACGGATATTTTACGGTAATTTATATATATTACGGTAAAATTACCGGCTACGTATGTATGCTGAAAAGTATAGTATAGTATATTATTTCAAATTAGAACGAATCATAATTCGATCTAATTTGAAATACACAGATACAGATCCTGTTGAAATGGATATGTTCGATATTAAAACTGCAGATGAAGAATCAGACACAGAAGACTTAATATTAATAATAGATCCATTATCTACTTAATTATGTATTTATTAGGTAATAGTAGATTATTAACCAAGGGGATAAAGCTGTCTTCTGTCGCGGGTGACGATTTAAATCGCGAGCGTAACGAAGGACTCGAGGTTTACTCCCGAGCGCAGCGAGGGTGTTTAAACTTAAATCATGAGCGAAGCGAGGGATTTAAGACGAGTCCTGAGTGTAGCGAGGGATTTAAGTTCACCCAAGACTAAGACAGCTTTATCACCGAGGAAAATACTCTACTTTTCGTACCATTTGCGAAAAAAATTACATAATAATAATATGAGATAAGCATTTATTAAAAATAATGACAATTAAAAGTAAAAGTTAACATTCGAAACATTGGTCTAATTAGACTAATATTTTTCTGTCGGAAAAGCAAAGGCATCAAGCTCATACGGCCTCGTCGGTTTTCGTAATTTTATTTAATACATAATCATAATAAATGCGTATTCCTTTTTCAAAAAGATGTATAATGCTTTATATACAAACTCAATGGTGTAAACACAAATGTAGTTCAGTATAAATTTCAGTAAGTATTCCAAATTTAAATCACATTCTCCCCCTATAGGATGAATGAAATTCAGTACAATTTTCTTTCCCTGTTTTTAACAGATTAAAAATGACTATTGTTATGTTCGCTTTTTGTGGCATAGAATGTCACTTTTTTGAGCAAGTGGTACGAAAATATTTTTATCTACTCCAGCATCGAAAAGTTCCAATTTCGAATTTGACAACTATATCGAATTGAACCCTCTTTCGTGTTTGCTTCTCATAACGATACAGTTCGTTGTATGGGAGCTGTATCGTTATGAGTCGTAGCTGTATCGATATGGTTATCTTCATAAATAGGATACCTATAGCTTAGCGGCTCTGGGTTCTGGCACTTGACTTTTTTATTAATTTATAAAGTAAAAAATTATAAAGACGTCCTTGTCGTAGATAAAATCTTGTATGCAACTGTACGTAATTAGTCATTTTAATTCTCGTACTATCCTATTTTGATACTCGGCAAGCCTCGTATCAAAAAACAGCACTCGAATTAAAATGACCCTCATTACGATACAGTTGCATAAATAGCTATTATCTACTCCAGCATCGAAAAGTTCCTATTTCGAATTTGACAACTATATCGAATTGAACCCTCTTTCGTGTTTGCTTCTCATAACGATACAGTTCGTTGTATGGGAGCTGTATCGTTATGAGTCGTAGCTGTATCGATATGGTTATCTTCATAAATAGGATACCTATAGCTTAGCGGCTCTGGGTTCTGGCACTTGACTTTTTTATTAATTTATAAAGTAAAAAATTATAAAGACGTCCTTGTCGTAGATAAAATCTTGTATGCAACTGTACGTAATTAGTCATTTTAATTCTCGTACTATCCTATTTTGATACTCGACAAGCCTCGTATCAAAAAACAGCACTCGAATTAAAATGACCCTCATTACGATACAGTTGCATAAATAGCTATTTGATTCTAAAGATATAAAGAGTAAATATAAAGAGAAAGATAGAGATACTTATAAATGAAACAATTATTGAGAGATTTTTTGTATGATTATTTGTTTTTGTTTTGCCATTGAAGGTGAAAGAATCGAGAATATTTACGATTTTTTTTTTACCAATTTTACCGTAATTTACGTAATTTATTTATATTTTACGTAAAATATGGTAAATATCCGAATTTTACGAAAGTAATATTACCGCTTTACATCGCTACTTGCAAGTCAACACCATAGATTAAAAAGATGCAGATACCCGCGACTTCGTCCGCGTAGAATAAGTTTTTCTTGCTGACGAAGTCGCGGGCATCAGCTTGTTTATAATGTATATAGTATAATATGATATCTCCTGAAGCATTTTGGATAAAATACGTGCTTCATGCCTTCATCATAAATATTCCCTCTTTATTGTTGGCATTATACTTGATCTTGATATTTGATAATCAACTTCAAAATTGGACAATGGCTTGGAAATGCGACAACTGTGGAAAGGTCAAACCAAGTCCTAGGGAGGTCGAAATTATAATGGGGCAAAAAGCTAAAAACGATACGCGTAACCCTCGCAAAGGGCATAGCAGGGTATTTGTATCATATTTTAAACAGATATATATTAAAATAACTTGAGTATAAATTCTTTGATTTTCCGGAAATAATTATTGTAAATGCCCTACCACGGGATGTAACCTATCACTGTAATCATTTGCGGGAAACTGATTTTAGTTTCAACTAGCTGATGCCCGCGACTTCGTCCGCGTGGTTTAAGTTTTCTTGATTCCCGCGGGAACTCCTTAATTTTCCGGGATAAAAAGCAGCCTATGTCACTCTCCAGGTCCTCAGCTATACCCATGCCAAAAATCACGTTACGAAACCCAGGAACATTTTGTATGGGAAAATCAAGGCAAAATAATTTTTTTTGATTTTATTTTTTTCGTCAATTTTCCAATGTTTTTAATAGTTATTCTGCTATTCGGGACGGAGACAAATACAACAAATCAAAGCCATGAAAATCCGTCCAGCCCAAACCCGACTTTGTTTTATATATTAAGATTACATATTTTATAGAGCAATTTTTTTTGTTTTTTAATATAAATATTTCGTCGAATGGTTTAGTTGACTTTAATATGACCTGTCTTTAATAATATTATCTATATTTTATTTAATATTTTTATTTTATTTGAGTAAGTACCTACCTATAGGTACTATTTTTTAGTCAACATAAACACGTTTAATGTTTACATACACAAACTATTCTAAGTACCTACCTACTAGGTACGATAAATAATTTCGGATAATATTACCTAACAGTTGTTTGTTTTAACATCTTCTGTTGGAACTTTGTCAAAACTTTTATTCTTATTTGCATTCTAGGTAAAGAGGCTTGATAAACATGTCAATGTATGGTGGTATTTAAGACACTTTTGTAATCAAGAAGATATTATAAAATAGTCTAAGTTGAAGAGAACGCTTCTTCCAGAGCTAATTTACCGTAATTTAAAATTATTGCCTAAATTAGGACAAAAGTCGGATGCATTACAGAGGTGGTTAGTAATTAGTATGACTGTTGCTAGGTATTTAAATATGACGGGAAAGAAACATGTGACAATATCATTTGATCTGAGTCAATATAGAATAAAATTTAATTAAATAACTGTTCCATCATGTGATTTTGCTTTGATGAAAATGTACTGGAATAAACTAAATATTTCCGCGTAAGTATATAGTGTACTAGATGATGCCCGCAACTTCGTCTGCGTGGATTGATTTTTTTTTATTCCCGCGGGAACTCTTCAATTTTCCGGGATAAAACAACGGGATCCTTCCCCGGGATACAACCTATCCCTGTACCAAATTTCATCAAAATCGGTTGAACAGCTACTTTTTTTTTATTCCCGCGGGAACTCTTCTATTTCCCGGGATAAAAAGTAGCCTATGTCCTTCCCCGGGATGTAACCTATCTCTGTACCAAATTTCATCAAAATCGGTTGAGTAGTTGGGCCGTGAAAGCGTAGCAGACAGACAGACAGACAGACAGATAGACAGACAGACAGACACACTTTCGCATTTATAATATTAGTATGGATTTAAGACTGATTTTTTAACTTATGAGAATTAACAGGGGTTATGAGCATTTACAGGGTCGAAAATTAAACAGGCGACGGAGGAAAAATAATTTAAATATTGAAGATATGAAATTCCACTCAAAGGAAACATTCCTTTATTTTTAAAAATATGAATTTGTATGCAGTCTGTAGCGGATGTCACGTATGCAAATTACGAACCGTGCCCTTTGTGAAACACTCTCTTCTCTACCCAACAATCTACGAAGATGATTCCATAATTTTTTTTTAATCATACCTAAATAGACAAGGATATTAAAATTAACAATATTATCTAAAATATTATTCTTATTCACTAAGGCCTATTAAATATTTTATTTGAATGTATAAATTAATCACCTCCATGCCTATTATGTTAATAAATTACTAATTATGTAATCACACTATGACCGTGACCTTATATTTGAATCTTAAATATTTGAAATAATATCTATGAAGCTGCTTCACTAAAACATGCAATGTCATTATTTCATAATGTTGTTCTCTGAGCGGTAACTTCTGATGATCTACAGAAATCAGAAACACATCGGAGAGCAGCGAAGCAAAGCTGTGTACAATCTCTTCCGGCAGAAAGTCTCGACTCTCGAGCATTCGCAACGAAAATTCGTGTTCGCTCAAGCGAATTCGATCAACCTGATAAAAGATTGACTAGTAAATTTAACACCTAGAACAATTTTAGTTTGCGTACCTCAGCTGATCCACGATATTTACAGCGGGAGATAGATTTACAGAAGAGATTTCCACTCTTCACATCATCTTGCTTATTCAGCGGCAGCGACGGGTTAGTTTCCTCTGTCCCCCTATTGAGGGTTCAAACTAACCCTGCGCTTTCTGAAATTTTCCCTTGTAAAATCTTAAAGGGAACAGAGATTTGCCTTCTGGTGATGTGAGTTTCGATTGAGACAAGAGAAGTGTAACACTGCTGTTCAAAATATAGCAAGCAAAGTAGAATAGTTACATTGACATTTTCCCTGCTATAGACACGAGCAGTTTAGGTGAAGCGAATGGATTCGCCTTACGTTTTCGAATAGCGCGATCAAGTGTGACCGAACACGATTAGAAATGTCGCTGACGACATTAATAAAAAATATTATTTTTATGATAATATAAACATAACGAATTGGCGTTTAAATTCTCTGAAATAACAACAGTATTTACGATTAATAACATTAAAACTTGTCGCTATGAGTGCATTAAAAGGAAAACTTTGGGATCAGTCACTGAAAATGCCACTGAAGATACTTTGACCGACCAAGTTGGCCCACTGGTTAAATTACTACTGAATTTATCGTTAATAGCTGATTTATGCTGCACCTATTCAACAAAAAGCAGTTCTACAGTTTTATAATATTAATATGTTACTTAATTTTCATCATAACAAATGTTTGATACGAGGCCGGAATGCATTTTTATCAAGTTTTTTTTCTCCAAATGGACTTCTTAAAACGAGTATTTTCATATTATACAGGAAGTTTTTTCTTTATTTTCACAAAATATAATACAGTATACTTGCTGTTCATAATATGTTGATTTGTTGTTTCATGGAATCAGTTTCAAAATATCTACTGAATTTCCACTAAATTAGATTAATGTTCAACGCCAAAACACAAATAATCTATATATATAAAATTCAAAGTCCTGACTGACTGACTTATATATCAACGCACAGCCTAAACCGCTGGTCCTAGAGACATGAAATTTGGAGAGTGTGTTCTTTGTGAAGACTAGGTATCCACTAAGAAAGGGTTTTTTCGAAATTCCATCCCCAAAGGGGTAAAATAGGGGTTGAAAGTTTGTATAAAAGTCCGTCGTTTTTCAAGTTATAGCCATAGACATTGGTATATGAGCTGCGGGTTGAAAATGAAAAAATACGTGTTTCACAGTTTTTGAAAATTCGACCCCCAAAGGGGTGAAATAGGGGATGAAAGTTCATTTCCGAAGATATTTTTCAAGCTATATCAACGAAACTTGATATTTTGGCTTTCGGTAAAAAATAAAGAAATATGTTTGTCACAGTTGTCCAAAATCCTACCCCGAAGGGGTAAGATAGGGCTTGAAAGTTTGTATGAAATTTCTTCATTTCTAAAGTTATAGCGATGAAACTTGATTTTTTAGCTTTCGGTTAAATATAAAGAATTACGTCTTTCACCATTTTTGAAAATTTAGTGAAATAGGGGATTAAAGTTTGTATGAAAGTCCTTCCTTTCTCAAGATATTTTTCAAGTTATTTCAACGAAGCTTGGTTTTCTGGCTTTTGGTAAAAAATAAAGAAGTACGTGTGTCACATTTTTCCCCCTAAGTGGTAAAATAGGGGTTGAAAGTTTGTATGAAAGTTATTAATTTTTCAAGTTATAGCCATTAGACTTGATATTTAAGAACGGCTGGACGGATCTGGATGAAATTGATGGCACAGAGACAGATTATAGTCTGGAATAGCACATAGGCTACTTTTTATCCCGGGAAATTAAAGAGTTCCCGCGGAAAATAAAAAATCTCAATCCACGCGAACGAAGTCGCGCGCATCAGCTAGTCACAATATAAACCTAAAGAAGATTCGAGAATGGTGCATAAAAACATCCTTCGAGAACAAAGAGGTGTAAATAATATCTTATCTACAATCTAGGTACATAATATTATTATCTTTTATGAATATAGTAGACAAATTCAAACTATTATCAAGTGATAAAACAATAATTATTATGTACTTATTTAAGATAGGTAATAAATAGGTACCTCTAGGTATTATCTGTTCGATTACAACGATTGTTTACAAATCACGGCGAGTAGGTACCTACCTACCTACACAATTCTAGCGGTAATATATTAAAGTAAGAGTTCTAGAAAATAAGAGTTTCTACATTCCCTCTGCTAGCACTCATCATTGAGGAAATTGCAGGGATTCATTGCATCATTTATACTCATTTAGCTTAAAAGAAATTTGTATAATATAAACACCGCGGCGCGTATATACATACACCTCAGCACTTAAAGGTAGCTAGTATTACAAGGATAACCCCGAATGTGCTGAAATATAAATTTCACACCATGGACAAGCCGGTCATTATTCATCATCCACTATAGAGTTCCTAGACCGCACACCCTGTCACGTCTAGGATATAAGACTACCAAATGATTATGCCGCAGAAAATAGAGGTACCTACCGTAGTAGGACCTTGTTTAAACAACTACGTGCTAGCTTCCAAGTTCGTTCTTCTTAGTTCTAAGGCGCAATAAATAATATTAAATCAAACATTTAATGGCTGCCTGACAGTTCGCAAATCTTATTATTCAATTGCTGCATTGTGAATAAAAACTCGATCTGGGTTCAACCTTGGCCTAAGTTTTTATCTATCGTTAGCACTAAGGTGCAATGGAGTTGTGATTAGGTACATAAAACAAAATTAGGTAACATTGTTAGGGTTTCGTAGTCGACAAGGAATCCATAGTTAGTAGAAATGTCCGTCCGTCCGTCCGTCGGTTCGTCTGTAGAATGTCCGCGGCTTAGCTACGATTCAAGCTATTTTTAAAACAAATACTGTTTTGAAATGGGTTATTTTGATCATAATATTTCTACCATACCAGTATACCAAAAGTTTGGAATATTACTAAATACGAGTGTTTTCTAGTACCTACCTATTACATAATTGACTTCCATTGACAACAATCAAAACACAATGAGAGTGATTGGCTCAATTGCTTATGTTATTCTATATGAATTTTGGCTATTATCAAGATTTATATCCGGCACATAGCTAGGATAATAACAAGTCCTTACTGAGCTGTCCTCTATATTGTACATATGTATATATTACGGGCAAGTTGATTAATCGGGGAGTATTAATGTGGACCGATCATTATGAATAATGACCAAGAGCGTCAGTCAAATCGATAAAGGAAAAGGTTCATTTTAGGCCTACTCTTGTACACTCTACCATAAATAGAGGAAAATACATAGATTGTATTAAAAATATAATAATTTAGAAAAGTAAAGTAAATAACGAGAAAAATATAAAAATGTATTTCATGTTTTCGATACGTTTCCAAGATGGCAACCTTCAGCCATAGAGAAGGCAGTAGGCGCGAAATGTATCAAATGTCATTTCTGACAGTCGCTGTCAAAATAACGTGTTTTTCTTTTAAAAACGTCAAAAATATGAATCCGCCATTGTTACCCACTCATGTTTAGTGTTGCTTAACTTGAAAAGATTAAATAATTTCGGCCACTGAATTAACGACGAATTTGTAGATTTGACCAATTAAAACTGGTTTAGTATTTTATTTTCCTTCATTTCTCTACTTGTACAAGACCAGGCCTACGCCCCATACAAATCTGAACCATCTGTTTTAATACTTTGACCGGCCTATATTAATATTTAGCTGATGCCCGCGACTTCGCCCGCGTAGTATTGTCATATTGTCCGGCTAGAAGTCGGGAAGTATTCATACTGACCGGTCCGGACCGGTGATAAATTCAAGCTGTCTCAAACGTTGATTTTTAAATGGACCATGCGCCGTCGGACATCATACTAATATGTATTATAAATGCGAAAATGTGTTTGTTTGTTGATTTGCCGCAACAGAGCAACAAATCGACGTGATTTTTTGCTTGGGTATATAGTTGAGGACCATATACATTTTTATCCCCGAAAAAACGGACGAAGTCGCTGGCACCATCTAGTAATATATTATATTTTTAACTATTGTAATTTCATCAATCATAAAAAATCGCCCAATTCAATAAACTAAAACAAAACACGAGAAGTAGATACGAGTACTAGTACATAATCAATGTTGCTACTTGGCCACAAAAAATAATAATGCACTTTCGTATATTGGCCACAAAAAATAATAATTATATATACGAGTATAACATCAAAGAATGCAAAGCGGGTCCAATGACAGCCGCCATAGGTATGAGCGCCAGTTTAGATCACACTTTGTAATCGTTCAAACGATAAGATTCAATTGTTTTTTTTTGTTTACTATGCTGGTGAGTGGTGACGGGTAGGTAGGTCACGCAAATTTATTAGAATCATCATTAGAACTCTGATGTAGAATTCAGTGTTAAGAATTGCTATAGAAGTAAGAGTAAAAATTAAGTAAATAATGTTAAGTAATAAAGTAAATTAACGCAGGTCAGTCACAATACATATATCATCTACGTACTACTTGTAATATTCATCAAATATTATACTATGTAGGTACATAGTACAACACTTTAGTTAGTTAAAGAATGCGTCATTATTTTGGTCAGATTTGGCATCACTCCATAAGTCGGCGTGCTCTTGAATCTCAGCGATTCATAATACGATCAGCCGAGTCTGTGAGTTCGAATGAAAAAGAACTCCCAAATGATGAAGGACACGCCGGTTGCTACCGAGGCCATCGAGACGACATTCGGCGGAGCGAGAAATCGAATACAACTTAAGTAAACGGCCAGAACAACTGGTTTTTACCACTTAAGTTATTTAAATGTCGAATTCAATAAGATGAATTCAGATATCTCTATACCCCGTATCGTTATAAGCGTCTATCTTATTGTGCCGTTCACATTGCAAAAGAGTACGTCTACATGTCTCAAGTCATTGTGAGAAATAGATATTACAATTCATACTGGATTACTCGCAGTATGGTAAGAGTGTCAAGGTTCAGAACTGTAACGAGTAAAGCTATACATTGAACGCTGGAGCATTTTAATGCAATGAGGGTTGCAGTTTTAGATGTGTGTGAGTTTTATGTTGATAACAAAATTCAAACCCTCAATAAAAGTTGTTCAATACCAGTGTGGTTGGCAAAAAACAGAATATTAATTGTACGATTAAAAAGTTCGCTTGCCAACAACCGGACACTGTAAACATGGCCATTCATGATGCTGGTGACCCTGGTGCTTGCGACGCGGAACTACATTCTCTACTTTTAACAAGTTCTTAATGTCACGATCTCTTTTTACTTTGTTCCAATACACAAGAATTCTCTTGATTTATTTGTGCGTTTGAAAAATAATATATTATGTATTGGGCCCTCATTTTAGTATGCATACCCATTATACCCAAAATGCAGGTAGTCATTTTTATTTAGGGTAATAGGGATTCGTTTTGGGTATAGCGGAAACAGTTCTTAGGTTTTCGTCACAAACTTGTCCCATTTTCGAAGGTGATAATAGGTGAATGGTGGGGTGTGCCACTACATGGAGTCTGTTGTCAGAAAGTGCACCATGAGGATAGCTCACCTGCGCCACATGAGTTTTTCCAAAAGTCGCAGAACTTGCTGCACGCACACATCTCGATAGAACTTCACTCAGCACTACCGCAAATTTATTTTTAAACTTCACTTCTACAGTTTCGCAATGTTTCAATCGGTGCGCACGATTTAGTAAATGTCGACGGCCGGGAAAACTTTATAATACGTCTAGTAAACAGTCGGGATGTAAACAAGTTTAGTGTTACGGCTTGGATCGCGGTCGCCCTGTACCGTTGAAGCGTAGAAAGCGCGGAGTGCCGGGCCAACGTTATGGACAGTCATCGTACCGGACAGAACGTCTGTATGGAGTTGTGGACAGCCGCAGTGGACAGTGGTACGCGCGTTTCGGGCTTATGAAAGCGCGGCGCGACGTGCTGCCAATGCGGGCGCCTTTCTGCGACTGCCGGCAGTAGGCAGTAGCATGGCTTCATCCGTCACTCCGCCGTCGATTCAATCGGATATATTTAAACCAGAGTAGAATCAGAGGGAAATAGACGAATTTCGCTCCTCCCTGATGAGATTGTTATTAACCGTTGATGGAACTGACGGCAAATCTTCGGGCTACATTAAATCGAATATTTAATATGCGTGAAATTGCAAGTTAACCCACCAATCGTACCTCATTACAAAAGTATCACGTATGACAGACTGGAAAAGCGACGTCATTTTAATATCAAATCAGAAAGCTCCGTTGCGTTGTTATTGTGGCGTTTCCAAATATTTCCATACAAAAGAGTTCAACGATTTGTTTATAGCTGTAACAATATCGTTAAACTTTAATATGATAAATGCGAAAGTGTGTTTGTTTGTTGATTTGTGCTCGCAACGGAGCAAAGGGTTGATGTTATTTTGCATGGATGAGTCATGAGAGTGACATACTCGTACCTAGGCTACTCTTCTTGGAAAATCAAATAATTGATTTTACGGGATATACCTATCTCTGTACCAATTTTATCACAATCGGTTGAAAAGATGGATCTTGAAAGCGTAGCAGACAGAGATAGACAGACACACTTTCGCATCTATAACTGTAGGCAGTATATGGATGCTTAGGAAAGAAAAGAAACGCCACTTATTTAATTTACAAGAAAATATTATTTGCTAGTTGCTACATCGCGATTAGTCCAAGCGAAGCCATAGCAACATAGCATAGCAACGAACAAATGGCAAGTAGTTAGTACATGCCTGCTTAGGTTAGGTATAAGGCCAAAGCCAAGGTGCTCGGAGGCGTACATAGGAATTTTAATTGAGGTTGCGAAGAATTCCTCTACCATAATATTATATTATACTAGCTGATGCCCGCGACTCCGTCCGCGTGGAGGTATGAAAAATAGATGTTGGCCGATTCTCAGACCTACGCAATATGCTCACAAAATTTCATGAGAATCGGTCAAGCCGTTTCGGAGGAGTATGGGAACGAAAATTGTGACACGAGAATTTTATATATAAGATAAACCTTTAAAATAGAACTAACTACCTGGGACAACTAACTGATTGAAATTGAATACCTACGAGGTTAGGTATAATCACAATGCTTACATCAAAAACTCAACTAAGTTTACATTTTTAGGGTTCCGTAGCCAAATTTGGCAAAAACGGAACCCTTATAGATTCGTCATGTCTGTCTGTCTGTCTGTCTGTCTGTCTGTCTGTCTGTCTGTCCGTCCGTATGTCACAGCCACTTTTTTCCGAAACTATAAGAACTATATTGTTGAAACTTGGTAAGTAGATGTATTCTGTGAACCGCATTAAGATTTTCTTACAAAAATAGAAAAAAATCAATAAATTTTGGGGGTTCCCCATACTTAGAACTGAAACTCAAAAAATTTTTTTTCATCTAACCCATACGTGTGGGGTATCTATGGATAGGTCTTCAAAAATGATATTGAGGTTTGTAATATCATTTTTTTCTAAACTGAATAGTTTGTGCGAGAGACACTTCCAAAGTGGTAAAATGTGTGTGTCCCCCCCTGTAACTTCTAAAATAAGAGAATGATAAAACTAAAAAAAATATATGATGTACATTACCATCCAAACTTCCACCGAAAATTGTTTTGAACGAGATCTAGTAAGTAGTTTTTTTTTAATACGTCATAAATCGTAAACCGCAATTTACCTTTCATTCAATCAACTCAAATATTTAAAAAAAACATTTAATTTAAAACTTACTACATGTTTGTACGGAACCCTCGGTGCGCGAGTCCGACTCGCACTTGGCCGGTTTTTTTGTACTAAGTAAGACGAGCCTAGACTTTAATGTACTGCAAAAACTAATAATTCAAAAAAGGATTTTTTAACCGTAGCATCCGACATCATATACCTGCTATGTTCAATTACATCTGAACATAGTATAATATCTGATCTTTATAAAGGGAATTAAAATTTTCGTGAAATGGATTTTTAATTAGTAACTAGGTAATAAATAATTATTATAAAGATGATGACATGTACGTTTAGGTACGTGAAAACACCATAATGTATGGGATTGTATGCAAAATATTTTTTGCTATATTTCACAACTTAATATGATTGTGTTCGTCAATCCATCTTATATGAACAAACGCTTAGGGTCAGGTGCACGGTGCACCACAGAAAGTTATAGTTAGTTTTGTTAAATTTTCTACTAAAGCACGCAAAGTGAGTGGCGCACTTGTCTGTATTCTTACATTTCTATTAAAAATAAGACTTCTTATTAAATGGTAAAAATATAATATGGCTTTTTTAGGGTTCCGTACCTCAAAAGGAAAAACGGAACCGTTATAGGATCACTTTGTTGTCCGTCCGTCTGTCTGTCTAGAGGAATCCTTCCTGAGGAACGCCCCTTGGAGCCCCCTTGGAGCTGTGAAATATCAAACTTCTAAGCTAACGCAATCAAAAGATACAGCCGTTTATGCTGCAAATTTTCGACACTCGCAAGGGAATTCGCATTCGCTCGCACGCATTTTTAATATAGGTTTTTTAATATATTATGTGGTCGTAATTTAACGTTAACGGATATGAATTGGTTAGGGATACGTGACTAACGTTGTTTGAGTTAAAGTTGAGTATTTCTTAGTCAGTAAGAATTTTTCTATATCTGTGGTTTGATCCATTAGGTATAGATAACCAGCTAAATACTTAATTAATTTCTCTCAATTCTTATCAGAGTTCATCGATTCCCTTTCTAATCTTTTGGTGGGTTAGAATAGGTAACGTGCCTGATGTAAATACTACTTATTTGATTATTTTACATATTATTTGAAATTATAATTGTATACTTATATTATGATGTTACCTCGCATTTAGATTCATCAACGTGTTACCCATTAAGTAGGTAAATGACGGCCGAATTCGAGGGCGGCATAAATGCTCAGCGGCCTTTACAAAGCCTTCATAGTTCATAAGTCTATGGATAATAATTATTTTAATAATACATTTATGTTCTTGAGGATAAGATTATGCAGTGTAGTGGAAACAAAAGTATACTTAGTAGAATTACAGGAGAACTACTTTTTAGTGAGACTTTGAACTTTAAACAAAAAAATTTAACTTCTACATAATACTTACGTAATATAACACATAATATGCTAAAAACCATAATAAGTAGGTAGATATGTTACCATTTGTGACTGCCGGGTAAGTAGGTACCTGTTGGGGTTTGTTCAACAGGATACAGGAAGAAATCGTACAAGTGACGCTGGGTTGCATTGCACATATTATGTGTTGACGCTGACGCTGACGCTGGGTTGCACACACTAGAGTAAAAACCATCTAAATTTGATACTATATTATGTGTGAGGTGATTGACCGGTTCACGGCTTTTGAAAATGATAACAGAAATTAATATGAACTAAGTATGTATAATAATATCTGTTCAATATATATTCAACCTTTTTCGGTCGCAATATTGCTGGCACTCTACACAACACACCACATTAAAAAACTACATTGACACTTATATTTCAAGATAAGAGTATGTATTATATTGCGTTCGGGGCACAATTACATCGCGGATAAATTTGTGAATATTGGTGTTGTGCTACAAAATACCTATCTGAACCCTCGGACTCGGACTCGGCGGTCGCGGCACCAAAAATATTTGAATCATACAGCGGGCGGGTGAGCTTAGTGTATTACTATATATTTATTGTATTGTATCAATACAGAGTAATTCCGGATCTATACCCACCCAACAGCAGACGGCAGACCAGCGCAGCTATTATTAATAATTTACATTTGGTCCTTCGAGAAGTGATTCTGCTGCCTGTGGTTGTGTTGGTATGGTTCCAACAGAATAACTCAGGGCGGTTCTTGGTCAGGGTTCCTTGCAGCGGGTAAGGGATCTCTGACACAAGATATAACCGATACTTACTCCAGCGGGGAGGAAGGTATCGCGTTGCGGGGTAATACTGACTACTAAACTCACACATTATAATATATGGTAGGGATACAGATAGTGTATTAGCGGTTATTATATTTATTAGTACAACATACAGCATACACATTTTATAGAGCCGATAAAACTTTTTTCCAATGTCTAAATGCTGATATATTTAATATGTAACAAATAAATATCGTTGAATATATTATAAGTAGATAAAATTAAAATCTAAATTAAATCTAAATTAAAAACTAAATTAAAAACTAAAAACTAAACATTAAAAATATCATCTATCCCGCTGCAATGAGGCAGTGTGCCCAGAACGCTGGCTGCGTTACCCCGCTGAATAGCCAAACTTATATGTTGGCCGAGGTAACTGCCAGCCCTCCGGTCACCTGTGGACTCTGTGAGACGAGAAGATAGATCCTTAAAAAAGGATCTGGCATCTTCGCCCCACGACCCCAGGGTTTCAACACCAAAAGGCACAAAAATGAAATTATTTTCAATAATTTCATACTTGCGCCTCTTGGCTCTTTCTGCATTAGTGGCCGCCGCTCCCGCTGACATGGAGGACGCCTGCAAGTGGGATAACGCTAGCGTATCCACGCATGTGGCATCCCAAACAAGCGACCTTCCTTGCTTCCACGGAACAAGAGTCATCCCGTCAGGTCTCTTACCATCACTGCGCGCCACGCCATTAGTCTCTAACACTGCAAGCACTTTAGCGGTGACAAGAGACCTACGAATGATGTCGTTCAGGGAAGCATGTCGCGAAAGACGACCGGCACTTTTAATACAAGAAAGCCCGTGATGGCCATACGCGTCCACTGCCCCACCACAGTGGCAAAGATGTGGCTGTTGTAACTTGGCGCCAAGTCGAAGACCAACCGCAATCGTCAGAGTGAGGTGGTCCAACAGAGTGCCTAAATGCTTAGACGGGAGAGCATGAAGCCAGTAACTTGATTCCCTCGTAGACACCGCAAGAAGACGAGCACGGTCGCTTGCAGTAGGTGATGAATTTATAAGCTCCTGCAAAACATCTGAACATAGTGCGTCGTCCCATTGTCTTTGAGAAAACAAAGATACCGGCTCCTTACTAGGACATGCCACATTGAAAGCACCTCTAGCTTCAGCCAAATACGACGGCTCAATGGGACCTAATGATTGGTTTAAAATATTGCCAAAGAGCTTAATCGTACTATAAGCAGAAGATAAAAATGCTGGTAATGATACACTGCTAATTTTACGAATGCCTAAACCACCGTACCGAACTGGGAGAGAGGCTTGTGTCCAAGTCGTGCCATCTAAAGGACAATTTAGAATTACATACACAATAATAATACATACACAACAATTACATTGTGTAAGCATTATTGCGGGCGGATTTGGTCATATAATATTATATCCATTTTGATTTTTTCATTTTGGGAATTTGATTTTCGTTGTTGGTTTTATTGATTTTTATTTATTTGACATTTGGCATATTCTATTTTATTCCAGCGGCTTGACATACAAATTTTGTTTTATTTTGAATTTGAATTCGAAACGAATTCGAATGCGGATGTTTTGTGTCTTGAAATATTATTAGGGCGGCCACACACTACGATTTTTTTTGCGGTTTTTATTAGGATAAAATGGCTCCTAAAAGTATTCAAGCAAGCCGTATGGTTAAAATGCGGTATGAAGTTGCGATATTTAATTTAGATATTATTTATGATATTGCTCAGAAAGCTTTCAATACTGAGAATTATCGAAATGAATTTAAGGTTAGATATTCCGATTTGGAGAATATTTACCACGAATTTACCTCTTGCTTTCTGGAGATACAGGCGGCTATGGATGAGGATAACTCTTCGGTAGTGGCGGAAAATATGGAAGAATATAAGGCATATAACAGGAAATATTATGATATTAAGTGGAAATATTTAGAACTCTTTCCAGATAGCGGTAGGCGGTCTCCAGACGAATTTAAGTCTGTGGAAGCGGGAAGTTGCGAAAGCAAACGCAAGCGTGACTTTTTACCAAAAGTGCAAATGCCAAAATTTCCTGGGGAGATCGAAGAGTTCCAATCATTTTTGGATCTATTTGAGTCTTTGGTGGGGAAGGATACTTCTCTGTCTGACACAGAAAAGTTATATTATTTATTAGGTTCACTAAGCGGAGAGCCGAAAAGCTTAATAAAGCATTTATCGGTTATAGGGGATAATTACTCGATTGCACTTGATTTATTGAAAACGCGGTATGAAAATTTTTATACTCCTCGGCAGTCGATAGATACTGTTCCGAGAGATAGAGAAGCGGATGGGGATGTCACTCCTAGATCAGTTATTCCTAACGCGGGTAAGATGGCTTCACAAAATACTGTTGCAAATGTGACTACGAATGCGGCGGAAGATGGTATTAATAGTTTTAATGCAGCAGGGGGCGGAGATAGTGGAACAAATTGGTCTTCGAATGTGCTGGGTTCTAAGTTTTATCAAAGAGCGGTCTCGTTATTAACAGCTATAGTTCGGGTCTTGGATAGGTGCGGTCAATTTAGAGAAGTGCGTGTACTGTTAGATGGCGGCAGTCAAACATCGTTTATATCTGAGGAATGCGCTAGTAGTTTAGGGTTGCGTAGATTCCGCTCAGGTACGATGACGTTTACGGGGTTAAACGGATCACAAGTAAGCGGATGTAACGGTGGGGTATATTTGACGGTTGTACCTAGGTATATGAAGAATCCTAGGCTGGTGTTTACCGCCACGGTTTTAAATAAAATAACGCCGAATTTTAGCTTGCCGGAAAACTTTGCGGATTCTTTTAGCAATCTGCATCTGGCAGATGATTTATTTTATTTAAGTAGGCCTGTAGATATCTTAATTGAAGCAGATATCTTAGGGGATATTCTGTTAAATGAAATAATTAAAATTAGTGGATTCACGGTCTTTGGGCATGTGTTAGTAGGTCCGGTTAATTTTGCGGTACAGCGTCCAGTAAATGATGCGGTTTATTTTTCGCAAACGTTTTTTAATAAGGTTTCTACGGATGAAATTTTAGAAAAATTCTGGGAATTAGAAGGTATCCCTGATAAAGTTGTTGCGGACCCAAAGGACTCACAGTGTGAAAAGTTCTTTGAAGAAACATATCAGCGCAGTGATACCGGTAGATTTATTGTGCGGCTACCATTTGTATCAAATAAGCCAGAATTAGGACGTTCGGTTCCACTGGCAAAAAAGCGGTGTTATGCGATGGAAAGGCGGTTAAAGTCAAATAAGTTGTTGTGGAAGAAATATATTAAGTTTAAAAATATAAGTTTAAAAATATTCGTCGCATCCGTAAAAAGGTAGCAGCCGTTCATGTAGTTACTGCGGATTTTGATGATATATTTACGCGGTTTAGTTCTTTGTCTAAGCTACAGTCAGTAGTAGTTTGTTTTTTGCGGTTTATTAGAAATGCGCAAAATGTTGGGGAAAAAAGTTAATGATATATTTCCATGTTAGAGAAGTTTTAATGTTCATATTTTAGTTTATTTGTGCGGTGAATATTTTTGTTAAAATAAGATTGCGGTTCTGCAAGGTGCAGAAGTTTAAGTGTAGGTTTATTGTTATGCAGCGGTTAGTTAATATAGTTAGATTTAATTATTTAGGTTTTCATAAGGCAAAACATGCGGACTTGCGGAAATGCGGATTTTTACTATAATGCGGTTTATGATTTTGATAATAATGTTGGTTGTGTCATTGCGGTAATGTAGATGTGCTAGACATATTATTTGGTTTACTTGCGGTTATATTGCGGCTTTGGTTTATTATATTATGCGGTAGATAAAGGCTTTAGCCTTTCTCGGGCGGGAATATGTTCAATATATATTCAACCTTTTTCGGTCGCAATATTGCTGGCACTCTACACAACACACCACATTAAAAAACTACATTGACACTTATATTTCAAGATAAGAGTATGTATTATATTGCGTTCGGGGCACAATTACATCGCGGATAAATTTGTGAATATTGGTGTTGTGCTACAAAATACCTATCTGAACCCTCGGACTCGGACTCGGCGGTCGCGGCACCAAAAATATTTGAATCATACAGCGGGCGGGTGAGCTTAGTGTATTACTATATATTTATTGTATTGTATCAATACAGAGTAATTCCGGATCTATACCCACCCAACAGCAGACGGCAGACCAGCGCAGCTATTATTAATAATTTACAATATCATAACATATATCATGCAGGGAAAAGAAGCCTAGCCGCAGAAGAATATCGTAACATACCTACGAAGAATATCGTGGCATACCTACGCCATAGGTACCAAACCTATAACCAAGAAAAAAATAGTTTAAATCAATGGTAGTTGAAAACATCTACCTATAGCAAACACGACGCACAACGACGACGAAAATAATACGACCTAATAAAGTAATCGGGAAGTGTTAATATGTCGTTGCTAATCAACACCTATATGCAACATTCAGATCTAAAGTGTGTTAAAGCCTCTCGTGCACATATTATTATGTACGTTGTAGTATTGGTTAGGTAGATACCTGTTTTCACCCGAAAAATATGCATTGAGCTTTTTTAACTAGGATGAGCAATGCTTTTATGCCTCTATGTCGTGCACGACACTGCTATTGCTATTACTTTCATAATGCACCCTGATGCCGAAAAGGATAATATTTTATACTATTAATGCCTGACAAATCAGTTATACCAGAATATAATACGGTAATATGCAGAGATTGTGTACCGACAGGCGACAGCAAAATTAGGCACGCGTTAATTGCCTTGCCTTCATAAACCTACTATGTGCCTACTTTAACTGATTGCCTCCAGCCGATTTCATTTAGGTTTGTCTTCGAATCAATCTCAGGTTATCTACCAAATTACAAGAATTCCCAGTTTTAGTATCTAAACGCAAATGACCGTAAATAAGATTGGACGTAAGTAAATAATATTTAACTGGTTTTTAATTAGTAGTTTAGATAACAACTGACTTATCATATAACTCATTATAATAATTACAAACCAATTCCTTTTTAGGGTTGCGTACCTGAAAGGCAGGTTTGCACTTTGTCACTGGTCACTTTTGCATACTTTAGTAACTACTAGCTACAGACTTGAAATTTGGAAAAGTTTTAAATACCTAATGCTTACCCAACTTTATTGCTAATGAAATAATTCAATATTACTATTACAAAAGAGGGGGTTGTTTAAGGTTGTTGTGGGTGTACTAGAGCGAGAGGGGTATCATATGAAAGGAATTACTTTGCTTCTAAAATATATATTTCTTTTCCATTTAAGTCACTTTGTTTTTGAGTTATGGTGAAAAAATGGAAAAAAAACACCTTCCCCCCTTTATCTCAGAAATTTGCAAAGCGAAATAATTGAGAAGCCATACAGCGTACTAATTATGGAAGTAGGAGCACAGAATAGGTAATGGTACAGTTGTAGGAGGTAAGTACCAGGTTACCTCCTACTTCCATGGTTAAATCTAAGCAGAGCAGATCTTTATCTTTATAAAGTGCAATAGAATATGAGTAATAAATAAATAAATTAAAGATAGTGAATGAGTGCGATACATTATTGCTATTGAAGTAAAGATAAGGTTATTTCCCGCTTTCTAGAACGACAGTTCAACGCAATGTCGAGGACAGTATGACCGGCCGCATAACGTAGACTATAATGTAGGTAGGTATTATATACTCGATATTATTAATGACAAATGATTTTTTATTGCCCTATACATATAGATAACTAGCTGATGCCCGCGACTTTGTCCGCGTGGATTTAGTTTTTAAAATCCCTCGGGAAGTCTTTGATTTTCCGGGATAAAAAGTAGCCTATGTCACTCTCAAGGTCCTCAACTATGCCCATGCAAAAAATCAAGTCAATCCGTTATTCTGTTGCGACGTGATTAAGGGACAAACCAAAAAATCTGCAAACCAACAAACAAACAAACACTTTTGCATTTATAATATTAGTAAGATAGTAAGAAGGAAGATTAGTAGGATTGTGCATAACTGAATTATATTCCGGAAATTCGTAACCTATATATAGGTTACCTATGCCTGTCGCAACGATGGGCTTGGGCTAAGGCTATGAAATGATAACAGAAAGACAAACACACTTCCGCATTTATAATATATAAAAGATCAAGTCAAGTTGTACCTGCGACTTCGTTCGCGATCGTTATTCTTGCGCTTGCAGTGGCGTTAATAAAATAATTAGCTACGAAAATGTTAACTAAATTAGGCCTTGCTCCCCACTATAACATTAAAACAGGAGCCGAACCGCGGACTAAAGCAGCTGGTGGTGAGGTCTACGCCCGCAGTGCGCAGCGTCTGTCCTTGCGCTTTATTTATTGTCATGGCATAGCAGATGCTGAGAGGAAACTGTACGCGTTTCAAGCGGAATGGAAAGTTGTTGGGGATTACGAATACCTCTAGTTGTTGGGGATTAGAGGTATTCGAGGAATAAAGACGCGTTTTCCGACTCCGCACCCTGTCAACACCTCCGCTTCTATAACGTTGTGCTGTAGAGTCGTCACTTTTAGTCGGAAGCCATTACATAATTTTGGTGGGCTTAGGTTTCTCAGCAGAATTATATGCACTCCATAAGTCTATGACTCCAACTTTTAAATTCCATGTGTGCGATGGAAGCCCGGGGGCAGATAACGAATACAAAAATTCTATGGGGTAATCTGTGGGCGTCTTGATCTGCAACCCGATTGATGGAGCTATAGTACTGCACATTGTCCCCATCAATACGCATCAATATGGTGTTGTTTATTGCAGCAGCTTGATCGTTTCGAGTGGTTAGTATAGCGCGCTCACAGAACCAAGAATTCTCTCGGACTGTCCAATTCTCTGTTTCACCATACACTAAAATAATTCGTTCCTCAGAAGAAGAAACTGTTTGGCATAAGCATTTTATAATACACGAAATTAAGTCCACATATCACAGGCAAACATAATATGGCATCGAAATATTATGGAAATACCGATGTAAACAGTAAATTATGTCAGCCGTCAGGCTGTTGACAGATTTTTTCTTGGTCGCAATTTTTTATACTTAATTAATTTTGTTTCCTTCAAACGCCACCAAAAAGATATTATTAAGTCCTAGTGAATTGCTGTACTCTGTTGAGGAGTTTTGTCCTCTATCTCTGATAATATTTATTAAATCTTGACTAAAAATGAACAAAACTTATTTACCTGATGATACATACCTTCTAATAAAGAAAGATTTATTCAAATCAGTTCAGATTTGACTGAGTTATGGACTTTGACAATCAACAAAAATCCCCTATCCTGGAGGAACCTTATTTTCTATCGGGATAAAAACTATCCTATATATTGACCCGGAGTATCAACTACCGCTTTAACAAATTTCATTTAAATCCGTTCATTAGTTTTCGCGTGATGCGCGGCCATACAGACAGACAGACGTACAAAAATTAAATAAAAATCTGTTTTGGGCTCAGCATCGATAGTAAAGCATACCCCGATTAAAATTTTCAGAATATATTAAATGTACAGCAGTTACAGTTTTATTTAAGTATAGATAGATAGGACTCAAAGTTAACATAAACTTCTCATCAAGTCATTAACCTTTTTATGTAGGTAATTTCCTCACATACTTTCAGTTTTTTTCGAATACATTGAGCTTCGGGCCAAAAACCCAAAGAGAGATTAAGGGATAGACTAAACAGTCACTCTCCGATTATTGCGGTACAAATAAACAGTGTAGTAAATGACGACAATGAACCTCGCTATCTCAGGTTATCGGATTCACTGGAGGTATTCTCTAACATCTTGAATTTTATACAATAATGAATATTGAATTATTTTGCTTGTCTGTTATATATTTACTAGAGAAGGTTTACTGAGTGGAAAGGAAAATATTTTATTCCCACTTTTATGCGACTTTATGGAAGTTTCAAGCTTTGAAGAGCAGATAATTTTGTATTGGGCAACCTACGAGCATGACGTATTTCGTAATATTTAGTACCGATTTTGTGCTGAAGAAACTCGATACGAGAGTGGAGTTTTTTCCGAGGATCGAGCCCCCGACTACCTGAAAAGGAAGTCGAACATCTAAACTCTATACTACTAGGTTATCACCGCTTATAAATAGGCGCCTTACCTGTTTGGCAGACAGTATTGAGAGTAACAACCTCCAGTCATGACGTCCTGTATTTGACGTATCGCATGTACAAAATGGAGATGTTTGTCTTTCACTTACCTGTAAAAAAAAAAAAAAAACTTTTATAATACCTACTAAATACGTATTACTTAATCGAGGTCTGCAATGGAAACATCTCTCTCTGCGTCGTATTCCCTATTGCTGAGGGTCGTAGCCCTTCCCTTAAATAACATAATGGCAGGGTTTTTTGGGATAGTAATGCGGTGGGTTCCCAGGTCCTTCCGCATACGACTCAACTAAGAGTACTCTCTTAGGCTTAACGTACTCTCCGAGGCACGGAGGAAATGAAAAGGCCAAATTCGGACTACAAAATTCGGTCACCCATCCAGTTACCGACTTGGGTCAACGTTGGTTGATTATAAAATCGCAATCGAATCGGCCACTCATCCCTCAAATAGACACATAATGGATATTCTAATAGAAAAATTTAATTCACGAAAACGGTCAGCCCCTATTATTTAACTCAGTGGCAATCAAAAAATGATAGCCGTAAAATGATCACAGTTGTATAATAGTTAGGGTTCCGTAGTTGCCTGTCAAAATATGCGGATATTTTATAGGTTGGTTGACTATTAAAGCGAAATATTTTTGAACGACCACTCCACACCATGGAATAGACGAGACCAAAAATTCATCCCCACTTTAGATACGTGTAGTGAAGGTGCCACTAGCACTATAACGTGCGTAACGTAAATAAATTAATTTGCCACGAAATTACAGCTTTCTACAACAAACAGCCTATATGAGCTAAGCTGCGGACAGACTAAGGAAACTATTTAAGGCTTCCTTGTAGACTACGGAACACTAAAGAGGAGGCTAGGTAACGAAAACAAAATATACTTAAAAATACTATATCTATTACCGCGCAAGTCGCAACCCGTAGTCTAAAGGAGAATAAACAGTACATACAACGCTTATAAACATATTCTGTGGCTGGCTATATTTCACGAGCCATTGAAACTACTTTTTACTATATAGTTCCAAAAATTGTACGTATCTTATATCTATATATATAAAAATGAATCCCTATTTCCCTTCGTTCGTTAATTATTTTTTTGTTGTGTTTGTTTGGACCTGGAGAGTGGCTACTTTTACGACCGGAAAATTAAGGAGTTCCCGCCGCAATAACAAAAAACTTAAACCACGCGGACGAAGTCGCGGGCATCAGTTAGTATATATATATATATATATAAAAATGAATCCCTATTTCCCTTGGTCACGGCATCACGCGTGAACGGCTGGACCAATTTCGCTAATTCTTTTTTTGTTGTATAGGTGAAGACCTGGAGAGTGACATAGGCTACTTTTTATCCCGGAAAATTAAGGAGTTCCCGCGGGAATAACGCGGGCATCAGCTAGTTTAATTAAAAAAATAATTGAAATAATGAGGTATCTTTACAAAGCTAAAAACTTCCATGTTTTGTTTGCGTCTTTGGTTGAGTATTTTTTATCAAACTATTTTATTACGTAAGTAAAATTAATAAATTATTTTTTGTTTTAAAGCAATACGCAAGTAATGTACCTAAGTAGGTACCTTCCGACACCTCTACTAAATTCTCTAAGTCTAAATTAAAAATATGCGTTAAAAAATTACTATTTCTCAACGAGGAAACTTTTCCGTGTTTGTGAAAAAAGAAAAAACTAAACAGGAATTGTAAACAGCCAATAATTAGAGCTCCATATTTACGTTACTACGTTTGCGAGTGCTTACCCACGGAGGAGTTGTTATGATAAGTGATGACCACGTGATGACCGACGGAATTATGTGCGAAAATCTATTTTTCAATTTCTTTGAATAAGTAGATACAGAAGGATTTTAATTAAATTAAAAATCATCCATCCTACGTCCTACCACAGTCCTGTACTTGGTAAGATAAGCTTGTGCAAGTGCCTCCTTCACCTTTTTAGAATCATTTATATTGAATGAATTATTTAGAATAGAATTTGGAGTCCGACTCGTACTTGGCCGGGGTTTTTTAATACTGGCACTTTGTTAGACAGGCAGGGTTCTGAATTCAAAAACAAAAGTAAAATTTTTTTTTATAAAAATATCAACACGTCGTTGGACACAGACAGATTTACCTAAGCAAAAGAATCAGTATAGAGATAAAGCTAGTGAAATCCAATATATCTATGCAATTTATAACCTAAGATTTAAATGCAAAAACACGTTTTCCAAGGTAATAAACGGGCGCATTACTATCTATAATAATTGCAAGAAGTATCATTTATTGTACCTACTACTACATAGAGTAGTAAAATCTTTCTGTCGGTGGCGTTCGAATGAACTAAATTGATTTCTCGTTTGAGCTGCGGATTCAATTAAAACTGGTATGTTTATTGTGGTCGTTTACAAAGGGATCTAGGTTTTATAGGAAATGAACCAGGAAAAATTCTTGTTTACTTTTCAAATGCTTGTCAAAGTGTCTAACCTCTAAATATGATAAAAAATCTATCCTACTAGTCAGACAGGGTAGTTAACCACCCAAGAACTAGGAACACGGAATTTGGAACATAAAATTTTCCCTTGGAAAAAATTTTGAACATATAATTGGAACATAAATTTTTCCCTTGGAAAATTCCCTTGGAAGCGAGAACTATCCATTTATATATGCAACCATGTAAATACTAATGAAATATTTTATGAAAATTCCTCTATATTTAAGTTCTTTGTGGTCCATAAACTAGTACCGTCTTGATATCCAGAATACTAATTACCTACCTAATAATGATAATCAAGAAATGATATAGAAATAGATGAAGAAAATTGTAGAGTAAAACAATACTGATTTAAGGGCATTGATCCCAAATAAAGATTATTATTATAAGAGGTATAATGAATGAAATAAAAACTTATCATGAAGTCTCTTTGTTTTAAAAACAATCAACTGAAAATAGTGCCACGCGAGGCTCTATACCTTCATTGAAAGTAACCCAATGGCCAATGCTCCGCGTTCAGTGACCTGAATTGCTTTTCCTCACTGACAGGGTTAATACCTACCTGTCTACTAAAAGTTGAACCACTGCTGAGCTTTGTGATATAGTAAAACTAAACGTGCATAAGCTTAGGTTCAACCGTTAAATGCTAATAACTAAACTGAAATTATGTTTTTATAAAATATTATAAAAGTTCTGAATAGGCTATTTGACAACAATGAAAATATACCTGAAATTGTGGTAAATCTCACTAATAACAACGTAAATAAGCATATTTCACTTTATTTTAATCAAATATATGTATATTTTTCAGCAAAATAAGAGTTTAATAATGTTATAATTTTTGATATTTTACCTGTGACAGGAACGCCCTGTGATTGGTTGCAACTCTGGTGACGTCACACTCGAAAATTTGCGGGAAAACAACAGCTTTTTGTACTGATTTTTCTGAGTGTTTTATCTTTTAGCTATTTAAACAGTAATTTTCTGGTTAACTTTATAACTAAACATACTAAGGAAATAAATAATTAAGTATTTCAAATCGCAGAATGGAATCAAATTTTGTGCGAGCTGATAATAGCAACCTACCTAAGGTAGATGCTTTTATGGTTGCACTTTACTTTAAGAATAATGCTGATTATTATGGCGCGGAACTGAAAAACATAAAAACAGCAATGTAAGTACCTACCGCGTCGAACATATTATTAGTCCTTCCTTTATTTATTATAATCATTAATCATTATCTTATTTTAGTTTGAATATTAAATTAAAAGGTAATTATTAGGTAGGTACTTACATCAAAGTGATCTTCACACATAAAAACATTTGAATGCGATAAAAAGGCCTTTGGATCTCTTCGAGCTAACTGTAACCATTTTTTTCGCCTTTTATCTGGTACAGACACAAACACTTTTTGAGGGCAATTTATGGAGGTATTTGTACATAATGGTACTACACAGCATTTGTACACCATTATTTCTGTTAAAATATATTAATTTTTATTAAATTTAAAGAAAAGCGAAGAAATTCAACTAAACTGTACGGTACTGTAGTCTATTTATATGCGTTTGACAATGTGTGACGTCACGAGTCAGATGACAAGCGCCATTACAAAATTGGCGTTTTTGGCGCGGTTTTGAAAATTGAAACTTTAAAAGTGGTTTTTAAAGGGAATTACATTAAATTTCCGCGGAATATCAATGTAATGTGCTTAATAGGTAGTAATAAATTCTTTAAAATCATTTTCAAAATTTAGTCAAATAGCCTATTGTGTATCATAAAACATAGTGGTGATAATAATATAGGTAGGTATAGGGTTGAGGGTGATACTACTTAGTGGTTAAGACGTCCGGCCTTCATAACGGGTTTAATGCCTGGGCGCGCACTAAGCATTTACTTTTCTGAATTATATGCGTTTTAATAATTTAAATAACAGAAGGAAAAATATCGTGAGGAAATCCCCAAGCCCGAGAGTTCTTCATAATTTCCTCAAAGGTGTGTAAAGTCTGCCAAGTGCCAATCCACAATTGGCCAGCGTGGTGGACTATTGCCGGCGAGCGGTGGGTTGGAATGATAATGATGATGATAGGGTTGATCGTATAGTTATGAATGATTTTGTTATTTAGCAAATTCAATATTACTATATAAAAAATGTTTGTTTTCTCAATAGCAAAACTACTTTATATTTATATGTTGTTTAAGAACGAAGTTTATTTACGATTAGGTTCGGTAAGTGTTCAGTAAATAAAGGTACACGCATTGTTCTTAATAAACGAAACTATTGTAGTTAAGCGTGAAAAAAATGAAGAAAATATTACGTTTAAAAATTGTATAGTCAGCGATTCAGTCAACACATTGTACCTTTATACTTCCAAGACTTCCATCGTTAGACCGAGGCTCCATTGCAGTAACATAAGCAGTTAATATTACAACAACCGATAATTAATTAATTATCGGTTTGACCCGTGGCAGATTATTATTATAATCATGTCGTTGCCTCAATCCAGCGGATAGCTGGATGCAAAGAAGATTTCGAGCCGGAATGTTATCTAAAATTATCCCTTTTTCTAATCGATACTTCCTGGTTACCCGTGCCGTCTAGACAGCCATATACGTACCTAGACTTTAATAAATACCTACTACCTACATTTTAAACGACGACGCATTAGGTGTTGAGATGCTGTTATCTCCTGCTCTACATATAATATTATCTTGATACATCACGGTAAATTAAACACATGTCCTACGTTGTTGAATAGTAGGTCTTTATCACAAAATGTCGGATATATTTACCTACTTTATATTCAGGTTAATATGTAGGTCTATTACGTCTAGCAACGTCCGATATCTATCTTAAATCTGTCGATTAGTACCTAAGACATAGTATACATGGAAATAATTTTGTGGTTTATTTTGACAACCAACAACATAACCTTATCTTCGAATCTGTTTAAACTTAGTAATACTATGATGCCCGCTACTCCGTCAACGTTTTTGATTCCCACGGGAACACTTTAATTCCCGGGTCAAAAAGTAGCATGTTTCCTTCCTTGGGATACAACCTATCTCTGTAATAAATATCACCAAATCGGTTTAAAAAATGGGCCGTGAAATCGTAGCAGACAGACATATCGCATAAATTATAATATTCGTATAGAAATAAGTATTATGTGCTAATAGCATGCTAATAAGTGAGTATACTATGCCAATAGGGCAGAAATAAGTACCTACCTGATGTGTTTGGTTAATTTTACTTACAGATAAATTACAGTGATCGCGATTGCTTTATAATTATAGTTAAATACCCGTTGAGGAGTTCCATCCCCTAGCTCGGAAACTTCAAACTATTGTGGGAGCAACAAAAAATATTAATACCGGTATGATGGATTTAAAATATTAAAACATACCTAATGAAAAGGAGTTTTAATACGGGGAAAGGTGGTGGTTGAAATATTTTAGTGGAGTTTATATAAAGTTACAGAAAAAATAAAAAAGTATCTAGCTAAAACCTTTACAAATCTTCACAATTTTCGAATCAGATTATTTTAAATGATTACTTATTAAGTATTTATAAAATTACGGGTTAATTTAATTTGCTAAGATAAAAAGTAGCACTTATGTGTTATTCCAGACTATGCTCTATCTCTGTGCCATATTTCATCCAGATCCGTTCAGCTGTTCGTGCGTGATTGAGTAACAAGCACCCATCCTTCCAAATTTTTGCATTTATTAGATGTCAGAACTTAGGAACTTTGTTTCGTTCAAAATCCACCTATTTATTATTATAAGCCTTCCAGTACTAAATAAAAATAATATAATTTACCAATTGACAAGAGAATGGTAACATCGATTCCAAGATTTTTTATTTTTTGCACTGAACGCTTCTTTATAGATGAACTATTGTTACATCATTGTAACTAGATTTAACCTCAAACTTGACTGATTATTTGTTATTATTAATATATTTATAGATACAAGAACAGAAGGTCATGCTATACCATTCAGACGCCTATCTGTGAGATTGTCTTCCTCATCCCACCACGGCTGATCTTGGTGCCTTCGTGTTTGCCTTTCAAAGTTCCCATAGTACTGGAACTCCATCATCAGCACAATACCATTCAGTCACACACTCTCGTTAACGCAAATTCGTTTTCGCGCGAAATATAAATCACAGACACCACGTATTGATTGAAGTGCGCGAGTTACTGATTTGTTTATAGCTCGAGACTCAAATGAGATAAAGCTGAGACGACCGGCACTTTATAATTAAAATACGGCTGCAGTATATGTTCACATGGCTACTGATATTGGAATGTAGAGTACAGCCGATATTGCCTTGCCTGCCCGGCCGGGGATTCTAAAATGTTTTATCTGCGCGTGTGAACGACTGCCTGCAAACACTATCAGGCGCTTTTGCAAATAAGAAAATTCATCTTCAGGAGACCTGGTTTACTTTGTTGAAGGTGACATGCGGTGATGAGGTTTAGGTGTTTATTTAGTAGACAGAGTATTTTATGAGCTTATATGTTCATGAAGGCTGGCCTAGTTTATGTTGAACCGTAATTTTATGATCCTAAACTGGTAACAATGTTCAACAATTAGCAACCGGACGGTTGGGATGTGTTAGGATAATTTGACGTATTTATTTTATTTCTAGCTGATCCATCCAGACTTCGCTCGGAAAATTTTGAAAAACCATTCTTAATGGGGGTTTCTGTAGCAACTTTGACCTAGTCGTGCGTCAGACCCGGCTTCTGTCACTAATCATACTAATATTATAAATGTGTTTGTTGGTTTGTTGGTTTCTCCTTCAATCACGAACGAACCCCTTTTTTTTTCAAAATAAAAAAAACATTCTAAATGCTAATCCACCGTATTCGTTTACATCAGTAGGTACTTAACTATGCTAAATAGCAACAAATTCATTTACCTAGTACTCAGTCCGTGTTTAAAGTAGGTATGCGAGGATCTCGGTTTTTAAAAAATCTAGTTTTTCTTAGTAGGGGTCTTTGTTATACATTGCAAAATCTTAAGTTTCATGACCGAGTCGTTTGTTGAGCTGCGCATTCAGAAATAATAATTGTTTCTGATAAAGAATTCGATGCCCTTATTAGAGCTGCAAGATAGTGATAAACGGCTGTGATGACGTTTTCCTTGTGATAAATGATAATAAGTGTAGTTAGGTATCTTAATTGTTGATATTAGTAATCTTCTCGAGTAACCTTATATTCATGATACTTTCTCAGTTCATTCACATTTATTGTGTAGGTGCGTATCTTGGTAAAAAAACATCGTGTAAAATGTGTTTTGGTCCATAGGTACCTATGCTGACAAAGTGAAAAATATCGATGTACCTATTTCAAAGAATAATCCTTTTCAGCACAATCTTCAAACGTAAGGTTATTAATCTAAATTAATCTACTTAGATGAATGCGAGAAAATTTGAATTCACGTAACTACGTAAATTCAAATCAAAGTAATCAGATAACACGAAATAGATCGATAAAAACTTAAATGCGATCTTAAATAGGAAGGTACATGAATAAAAACGTATTAGTAGATTATTAACCAAGGGGATAAAGCAGTGTCTTCTGTCGCGGGTGACGATTTAAATCGCGAGCGTAACGAAGGACTTAAGGTTTACTCCTGAGTGTAGCGAGGGATTTAAGTTCACCCAAGACTAAGACAGCTTTATCACCGAGGAAAATACTCTACTTTTCGTACCATTTGCGAAAAAATTAACACAATGATAATATGAGCTAAGCATTTATTAAAAATAATGACAATCAAAAGTAAAAGTTAACATTCGAAACATTGGTCCAATTATTGATAGAGAGAGTTCATAAGTTTTTAAATAATTTTCCTTGGATTTTGTTGGAAGCAAATTATTTATAATTGCGGCAGCATTTGCACTGATGGAATCCGACAATTCACTGTCACTGTAGCTTTGATTTAACATCGTAACGTATTTTTAGAACATTAACTTATTTATAAAAAAAATAAATTAAAATAAACTTAACGTTTATGTATTTGAAGAAAACAAAAACGCGGCAAATTCCTAGACTAATATTTTTTTGTCGGAGAAGCAAAGGCACAGAATAATATAATAGTAGGTACTGACGTAGCAAAGGCATCAAGCCCATACGGCCTCGTCGGTTTTCGTAATTTTATTTAATAATCATAACTGCATAATAAATGCGTATTCCTTTTTCAAAAAGATGTTTAATGCTTTATATACAAACTCAATGGTGTAAACACAGATGTATTTCAGTATAAATTTCGGTAAGTAGGTATTCCAAATTTAAATCACATTCTCCCCCTAGAGGATGAATGAAATTCAGTACAATTTTCTTTCCCTGTTTTTAACAGATTAAAAATGACTATTGTTATGTTCGCTTTTTGTGGCATAGAATGTCACTTTTTTGAGCAAGTGGTACGAAAAAAATATTATAGATTGTAAACAACGCAATGTTGAAGACCAACTGCAAAAGACAGTAGAATCTTCTTTCCGAACCGGTAGTAGAGTCAAAACATGACGTAACATAAGAGACATTTATGTCTTACATGTAAAAAATAAATTGAGTATTTACTAATCAAATTCTAGAAAAATACATAACACCCGAATGCACTTAGCATATTATCAATTGTTATAATCAAAAAAAGAATAGGTATACCTAATATTAATATCCGTAAAATAAAAAATAAGAATATTTAACCTACCAAAAATTTAAAATGTGATTAATTGACCGAGGGAAGCGAGGTCTCTTGGTCTACTATAGGACCACCATTATTGTACATAAAGGGGAAACAAAAATCAAAGTCTAAAAAATATAAAAAACTATACTCACACCGTTATTATTAAACAATCCGAACATGGTGTTGGTCTTAAGAACAAGTCATATGTAGTTCAAATTAAAATAACGAAAAAAGCAAATACTCATAAAAATAAATAAAGACACGCTTAAAGAGTTAATTTCGAAAATAAACAAAGAAGGCACGATCGCGTGAATGACTTTCGAAACGACACTAACTTCGTACTGAAACATTATGCAGATATCATGCTCTAAGCCTTCGTCAAACATCCACTCTAATAAAAATTCACATTGTATCTCATTCGTACGTACCTAGACGCTAAATAAACCTTTATGTACAAGCCATCAGCAAATACCTATATGCGTGTACAAAAGTTCATCAGCCTGGCATTATCTACTCATATACCAAAATATGATTAAGAATTCTGAATTTTATAATCACTCAGACATACGTACTCGTAAGCAACAAACTAGATAATATTTTTCCCTTAGTAACTTATCAAAAAGGGCAAATTACATTGATTACACGAATATGAGTAATGAATATATCAAATATTGAGGTAAATCTTATGTACGACTTCGTCCGCGTGAAATATGATTTTTACTCCTAAATTTTTCGGGATAAAAAGTAGCACATGTACGTCACTCCAATACCCATGCAACAAATCACGTCGATCCGTTGCACTGTTTTGGCGTGATTGCAGGACAAACAGACACACTTTGGCATTTAGGTATAATATTAGTATATGAGTCTCCATAAATATAATAAAGATTATAAAATACATAACTACATAGGTACATAATATACTATGTCAACTTATATACCATGAGAAACTTATTTTCCGCTGCTTACTACGTATATTATTTGTTCTATTTAAATACTCATTTGTAATGTATTTAAAAGATAAGATATAAATAAGTATCTACGTGCAACATTTTTTTATATTAATATATCTACTTGCCCATATAAATATAGGTATATCTTAAGTCATGTCAATAGTTTCGGGAATGTGAGCATATACCTAACATCCTAATAAACTTTCAGATAAGTAACCCACTAAATATAAATTACAATTTACAAGTTTAATAAAGATAAATTTATTTTACGAAATAATACTGCTGAATAAATATGAATAATTGTAGCTCTATGATTAACTTTAAATATGTATGATAATTTACAATGAACTATTAAGTAGGTATGCTTAGGTATTTGCACATGACTTGTCAGTCATGGTAGATGCCTGGTAGATTATTTTTTGCGTCAATCATGTTAATCCAGTGCAAATATTGAATAGCAAAATGGTAATAAATAGTACAAAGAGTAAGCCTGAAGCAAATAACGACTATGTAGCGTAGCATGACTACAACACGGCGAAACGTTACATGGAATGCGCACCTTCGTGTGTACGATTTTTAGTAATATACGAGGTCGAGTGTTAGTTATATACGAGACCAGAAATGCTCTCCCGGTCGAGGTGTGTATATAGTGCTTTTCTAAAAAATGAAACAAGTGACTTTTTTTTAATATATTATATTATGTAATTAAAAGAAAGTAAATAAAAAAGCAACCTACTTAAGAAATATTAAAAGTTAAATTAGTTTTTCTGACCAGCCTGTCGCTTGATTTTCCTCCTTCCACTTGATAAATTTTTCGTAAGTACGAATATATATCTTTCTTTGGAATTCGGCGGAAGCAAATTATTGTTAGCTAATTCGGCCTCCGCTCTCAGAAAAGGCGGCGTACAATCTAAATCCATAATATCCTCACTCGAACTCATTTTTTCGTCACTTTTAAATAATAAATTATAACGATTAAGTATATAGTTAATTCCCAGCTTTCAATATTATATTAGATAAAAAATAAATATTATACTTACTTTTAATTTTTTTTGCGCTGTGAGTGCTGAACAAGTTACAAGATATTCAGGAAGAAAGATTCCAAATTCAAACTTATGATATGTAATGAAAATACATACATTCTTTACTGGCCTAGGCCAGGAAGTTTAACTTTCGAACTCATTTACAGAGTATGAAATGTGCACATTTCATAATATCATTTTTTAGAAAATAGATAAACTTAGACTATGGAAGAAATAGACAAATCAGGTCTTTAGGAGTAACAAGGTACACAATAATTAAATGGCTAATGGCTTTAGGTGCTTAATCCTTAGCGTAACGCCTGGTTTACAATTCCAGCTCGATTTTATAGGGTTGCATACCTCAAGAGGAAAAAGGAAGCCTTTTGGATTGCACTTCGTTGTCCGTCTGTCTGTCAGTGAACACCCTTTAAATTCTCGGAAATGCGTGGAGGTTCTGTAAAAAAAAAAGCTTCTAAGTCAAGGCAATTTATGCCACATAGTTTGTATATTTTGACACTCGCCAATAAATTGAAACCTAACGGGTACTTCCCGTTGACCTAGAATCATGAAAGAAGCACGAATTGGCAAGAAGCACGGTCTCACAGCAGTATATAGGAAAAAATCCGAAAATCGTTAATTAGGGTTCCGTACTCATAATTGTTTGCCAGGCGCTACCAGTTTAGCGCTAAATATTTTGTTAGCCAGTTATCTCACAGCTGACTACGTGTTGATGTGACATCTTTCTTGTTATTTACTAAACAAAATTATACTGTGCGGTGGTATGGAACCCTTAATGCGTAAGTCTGACTTGCACTTGACCGGTTTTTAAATTTTTTTTTTTTTTACCATGGCTGAAGACTGAAAAAATCGGTTCAGAAACCACGGAGATATGCACCGACATACATTTAAAATAAAAAAATACGCGCTGAATTGCGAACCTCCTTTTTTTGGAAGTCGGTTAAAAACCGCACACAATAGCACGAAAGGACAGAACGTTCCATTCGACGAAGACGCGTCGTGCGGGCGTTAGATCCTGTCTGGTTCTAGTCTGTCGTAGCTAAGCGACTCTCGTAGCGCTACGAGGAATGCTACGAGACCTACACAATATTTTAATAATAAATTGGATCGGTAATTTAATTAAAATCGTCTATCTACATACTTTGTGTAGGGTATTAGGCCAATTTATAAATCAACTAGCTGATGCTCGCGACTTCGTCCGCGTGGATTAAGGGGTTTTTGGTTCCCGTGGGAACTTTATAATTTTCGGGGATAAAATTGCCTATGTGTCATTCTAGACTATAATGTATCTCTCTGCCAAATTTTTTCCAGATCCGTTCAGCCGTTCTGGCGTGATTGAGTAACAAACATCCATCCATACATCCATCCAAACTTTCACATTTATAATATTAGTATAGATGAGATGTTTATAGTTGGATAAGTGTATTCCTATCTGAGTAAGTATACTAATTTTCTATGCCATTACAATAGGAATTATACTATGATTACAATAATTTCTGAGATGGTTTTAGGGTTCCGTACCAAAATGGTAAAATGGAACCCTTATGGTGCGACTTTCTCCGTCTGTCTGTCCGTCTGTCCGTCTGTCCGTCCGTCACACTCGATTATTTCAGTAACTACCGAAGCTATCGACATGAAATTTGGAATAGTTGTGTATATTAGTGGCCCAAAGACACTGGAATTAAAAAAAATTGGAAATTATTTTTGTTCTTATTTACCCTCAGATTTTCCCCGCTTTTTAAGCGGGGAAAATCTGAGGGTTGAAATTTAAAAGTGAGATAACTGTACTGTGTGGGGTATCATATAAAAGGGTTTACTTTGTACATTCTTAATACAGATTTTTGATTATTTTTAGTTATGATAGTTTTTGATTTATCGGAGAAAATGTCTAAAAAAATACCGTTCCCCCCCCCTTATCTCCGGAGTTTACCAATCGAAATATTTGAAATAATTATGGTCAATAGGAATTTACGTATATTTTACAGGAAAACTATAGCCAATGCTCTAACTAGCATAGTTTTTTTGATATTAACAATAAACCTCTACAAACAAAGTTAGTCTTGCGGTTCATTAACAAAGGTAATTATTTATTAATAATGGTACGGAACCCTTCGTGCGTGAGTCCGACTCGCACTTGCCCGGTTTTTTATAGTAGGTATCTGTTTATTTTGGTTAGCTGTATCTTTAAAGGGTTCTCACAAGAGCCTTCTTTTTTTGCCTGACCAAGTGCACTCCATTGACCTTCTAATTAACGTGTACTCAATATTCACGGAAAAACGATTAGGTAAAACCCAGCCTCTGTATTATGTATCTAAATAAATGCAGTAGTAATAAGCATGCATAAATTTAATTTAGTAATATATATTTTTTTTTCAGGTTTAAAGCAAGATTTATCAGTGAGTATGTATATTTTAAACGTTTCTATGTTTTAAGTGAATTTCGAGTAATTAACAATTGAATACATGCAAAAATGAGAACCAGCAATGTCAACTTGACATTATGTTGGTATAGGTGTTATGCAAACTTTGGTAGGTACGTATTGTAGGTACGTCGTGCGCGTCGATTGCACTATAAGTAGGTACGCGGTTTCTAATAAGCCTTATTATATTCTACAAAAAATTATTTCCAAAAACCGACTTCCAAAGCCACTGTAAAGTAAAAAATAATTTTGATTTCTACACACTATGTTGAAGTCGGGCGAACCTGACGCGTCAACTATGCCTATCTTTGTTATACTCGCCCGACTTCAACATAGTGTGTAGAAATCAAAATTATTTTTTACTTTACAGTGGCTTTGGAAGTCGGTTTTTTGGAAAGAATTTTTATTTTTAACTTTTTAGTCAGAGTATCAGAGTTGAGGAGTTGGAAATTGGGTTTAAGTATGAAGTCGTTGCTTGACACCTACAATATTAATTCACCATACAAAATCCTAAACCACTATGTTTAAGGAGTTCTGTACCCTGCAACATCAGGGTTGAGGAGTTGGGACTTGGGTTTAAGTATGAAGTCGTTGCTTGACACCTACAATATTAATTCATCATAAAAAAATCTTAAATCGTTATTTTTAAGGAGTTCTGTACCCTACAGCATCAGGGTTGAGGAGTTGGGACTCAGAGTTGTATCGTATACACGTGACTTGATACCTACTATATGAATTCACCATCAAAACTCCTAACTCCCTAGTTTTGAGACGTAGGTACACCTACAGCATCAGGATTGAGGATTTGGAGTCAGATTTTTTTATGGGACCACCTCGTGAGCTTCCTCTAACCAATGTAAAAAAAAAATTTTCAAATCGGTTTAGAAACCACGGAGATATGCACCGACATACATTAAAAAAAAAAAAAAAAAAGATACGCGCCGAATTGAGAACCTCCTCCTTTTTTGGAAGTCGGTTATAAAGGTGCCAACATACCATTTTCTAATTACTTAGCTCTTCAAGAACTGGACAATTACCCAAAATACAGGCATTGCACATTTACGGTTACACGGTTGAATGGTAAAGAAAGAGAGTCCCACTTTATCATACAAATATAAATGCGGAATTGTGTTTGTTTGTTGCTTTGTAGGTTAGTCCTTCAATCACGCGGAAGGACGTAGGAACCTACCGTATTATCATCCCAAGAAATCTCCTACTATTATATGTGATTAATCAGAAGTGGTCACGACCCTCAGTTATGAGGAATACGATGCAGAGAGAGGTTAAGAATGAAATAGTTGAATGTAGAGTCACATGAGCGGCAGCCCTATGTTTACTTACTCATATAATGTTACGTTACTTAACGAAATATTTAGATTTATAAAATAATGAAAATTCTTACCTTCATAGTCCTTCCCAGCACCTAGAACATAAGCACTCCTCAGCAGATGTGCCATTTTACCTAATTTAATATACGATTTTCAATGCTGAACGTGTGCAAAATTTGAGTGTACAGAATGATAACATAGATTCTAACCTTATTACATAGATGTTGCGAAATAATAATTATACAGTGGAACTAATAAGTATTTACTACAAGAAATAAAAAAGGATTATTTTGGAAAGTAACGTCGAAACTACCGCACTAGTCGGCTAAAGCGATAATCGGCTACATCTCTGCTGCAATATAATAAAAAATCACGATCACGTAAGAAAGCCTCGTATAGTTAGTAACGTCAACAGTATGCGAATGATGTTGCGTGAGCGCTAACCGAAATTATAGGTTGCGATCTGCAAAGACGCAGCGAAAACCAAAGAGTAGAATGATATCTACTCGATTTTTATTTAAATAACAATAGGACTACAAACGATAGAAGTTGCAGTAGTATTATGGAAAAAGCATCATCAATCATTGTTACAAACTCGACTATTGTTATTATTGGTTGAATTTATGGTATGCTTGCTGCGACATTTTATTTTGGCCAATGGCAAAATGGTGCAATTACACTAAAGCAATCAATTTTCACCGTAATAGAGCCTTATCTACCTATCATCTTACTACTCATTATCATCGCCAGCCTGTGAATGTCCACAGCTTATTGAACGCTCACTCGCAAACGTTCACACAACCTACAGTGTGCGCTATACCACACCCCGTCTTCAGCAATCCTCTACCAGCTATTTCCGCAATCTTCATAATATTATCTTCTTCGCCTATCGTCGTGCTGGGTTGCGCCTCATACTAAGTATCTACCTACGCTTGTACTAATTGTTGTACTTACATACAACTATGTGATGCAAAATTAAATCACTACATTAGTTTAGGAATGACTCTACATATGCTCCAGTTCTTGCAAGGTTAAGATACAATAAAACTATCAGCGTTATCATATTTGAGAAGTGCGAGTCAACAACATGATGATAGGTAGATGCGATTATTTAGTGTAGGTGTCGCCTTCTAGATTTATAACTATAGTTGGGAAACCCACGGGTTCTCCTATTTTCATTTTGATAGAAGTAGAGTACGAAAAGAATTATTAATTCACAATTTTGAAGATTGACAACGATAATGAATGATGATTAAAAGATGACTGAAAAAAAAAAACATACAGGCAACTCTATGTATTTTCTAGTGCAATAAACTTAGAAACAATATGTAGCGGCGATCAGAGCCGAGACGCGTGTGCAAGCCAAACACACAAACTTGTAGACCGTAGGTGCCTACCGAATACCTTTATAATATTTAGGTAGGTACATATTTAAAAAAAAAAGTTATAAAAGTTTGTCTATAAAGAAAGAGTGTTACGTAGGTTATATGTAGTACCTAGTAATAGAGCTAAATTAGATCGAAAGAATCTAGTTGAGTTTGGAACGCGTTGGTATACCTATTTAAATGTGGTTTTATTGATTTCACTATATTATTCCTGATCTCAAATCCAACACCCCTAATCCTTGTCAGTATAGTATTGATTTCCACCTAAATAGTTACATTTTGTCTCTTGTACTTAGGTAGACATGAAGTGGTAAATATAGGTGGAAATCAGAAAGGGCATCCTCGCTCGCCCCATAGGGATTAGGGTTTGCAAATTGACCTAAATTCTGACGGAAAACCGGTAAGGGTTTATGAGATGGCGGTTATTACAATTTTACACCTTATTAACTTTTGGGGAAGATATAGGTACCTACCTACGTAGGTAACCAATCATTTTTAGGGTTCCGTACCTCAAGAGAAAAAAAGGAACCCTCATAGGATCACTTCGTTGTCCGTCTGTCTGTCTATCAACTTCAACACCCTTTTTCTCGGGAATGCGTGCAGGAAGTATCAAGATGAAATTAATATCAAATGACTTAGGTCTACGGTCCTTTGGAGCTGAAAAAAAATGAAGCTTCTAAGTCAACACAATCAAAAAAAAAACCGGGCAAGTGCGAGTCGGACTCGCGCACGAAGGGTTCCGTACCATTATTAATAAATAATTACCTTTGTTAATGATGAGATGATGGCATTATTAGCTACATCTATAAACACACAAAAGGAAAGCTCCACCAAATTAGCGAATGATATAGCAACTATAAAAGAGCAAATGTCAGAAATCAAGTCTGGTATTGACAAGACAGAGCAAAAATTAATAACTATAACTACAGAACACAAAAAAATTAAGGCTGATATAGAAAATATTACTAGTGTTACACTAACAATGGAGACGAGAATAGCAACCTTGGAGTGTGGTCTGCAGAAACTAAAGACATCACCGAATGAACTACCTATGACTGCTGAAGCCTCATATGGAGATATATTGGCCGAAATGACAGATCAGACTCTGAGAAAGAAAAATATTATAATAACTGGCATACCGGAACCGCAATGCACTGACTTTAGAGACCGACAGAATAAAGACAAAATTGACGTGATGAACATTATTAAAGCTATCTCAAAAGATAGCCCTGAACCCATCAAAATTATAAGAATCGGGAAATATAAACCTAGTGAAAATCGTCCCATCAAGGCCTGCTTTCAATCAGAACATACAACCAAGATTATACTTCGAAATAGAAGTAAGTTGAAGAACGAAGCAATAACAATATTTTCGGACCAAACGCCATTTCAGCAAGCACGATTTAAAAATCTCAGAGACGAACTGAAACGTCGGACTGCAAACGGAGAAGATAGCCTACGAATCAAGTATATTAAAGGCGTGCCTAAAATTGTCAGTTCTCTTCCAAAAAACGCCATGCCTTAAGTAATCGTAATAAAAAAGACAAATGCACCACATACCAAGTTTTAAACAATTATGATGGCTTAATAACTAATAAAAAATCACTGAAATGTCTATATGCTAACGCGCGGAGCATAGTCAAACCTGGAAAACTTGATGAGTTACGATGTATAGTGCATTCCTTTAAATATACGTTGCATCTTGTAATTTTAACAGAAACTTGGATTAAAAGCGATGAAGAGGCCAAAAGACTTCGTATACCAGGTTACACTCACTATTATCATTACAGAAAAAATGCTATTGGCGGAGGAGTCTCGATCTTTGCTAATAACAAAATAAAACATAGTTTAATTAAAGACCTCTCACAAGACGATAACCACTACTTATGGATACATCTAGAAAAGCTATCCGTGGACATTGGAGCTATATATAAACCTGGTCGAACAAACGCCAAAAACTTTCTAGACACTCTTTCTATACAACTAAATCGCAAGAAAAGAGCAGTAATTTTTGGAGACTTTAATTTTGATTTACTGGCCCCGGACAACTCAGTAGAAGATTATAAGGACACGCTCAAAGAAAACGGTTTCAAAATTATAAACAAGATCAACACTGAACACTGTACTCGTGAAACACCACAAAAGAAAACCCTACTCGACCATGTATCCACTAATCTCAAGGGCCACCAGTTTCACTTGGCTGTTATTGAATCCTCGATGTCAGACCATAAGCAGATTTATTTTGAAATAGATAAATATGAACCAGAACCGAGACGAAAAATTGAATATGAAACTATCGACTATATTAAACTCAATGAAACTGTAGAAATTAATAACACCGAGAATATCAACGATGACTACGAACAATTTGAAAACAAATTAATACAAAATATTCAGCACTATAAAGTCAAGAAAACTAAAATACTAAACCCTCCGAGACAGGACTGGGTAAATAAAAACATAATACATAAAATAAATCAAAAGAACATACTTTGGAATCAGTATAAAAGTAATTCAAAAGATGAGGATATTGAGAAAAAGTTCGTAAAAGAAAGAAAAGCAGTTTCAGAGGAAATACAAATTATGAAGAGTAATTACTATTGTAAAAGATTTTCCGAATGTAAGAAGGAACCGAAAAAGATGTGGGATCTAATAGATAGCTTAACTAACAATAAGATAAGAGAAGTCTCGATACCAACTAAGCTGAAAAAAGGAGATAAGGAATTGACAGATGGAAAAGAAATTTGCGAATATTTTAATGATTTTTTCTCAACTATTGGTTTATTGCTAGCGGAAGCTATTCAAACAAAGTACCATAATAACAAAATCTATACCGATGCAACACCTAACGTTAATAATCCTAACTTTGGCCTTAGTAAACTAAACATAACAACAACAAAAGAAATCATTGAAATAATAGATAAGTTAGACGTCAATACCAGTTCCGGAATTGATTGCATAAATACTAAAGTTATAAAGTCTATTAAAATCTCCATAGCTGACGAACTCACTCGGTGTGTAAATACCTGTTTACAAAATGGTAGTTTTCCCGCGAGTCTAAAAATAGCCAAAGTGACGCCTATATACAAATCTGGAACGAAAACAGATCCTGTCAATTATCGACCCATCTCCGTACTCCCAGTATTATCAAAAATTTTTGAGAAAGTTATTTACAATCAGCTAGAATCTTACTTGAACTCCATTGATTATCTATATCCTAAACAATATGGATTTCGATCAAAATCAAATACATTGTCTGCTACTGTTGACTTAGTTGCTAAAATAAAAAATAATATAGACGAAAAGAAAATTGCTCTTGGCATATTTATAGATCTTAAAAAAGCGTTCGATACAGTTAGCCACAAAATTCTCTTGGACAAATTAAAACACATAGGTATCACCGATAACGCTCACAAAATTTTTGAATCCTATTTAACTGATCGTTTCCAAGTAGTTAAGATTGGTGAATACCAAAGCATTAAAAAACTAATAACTTACGGAGTTCCTCAAGGCTCGATTCTTGGATCCATATTGTTTTTGATTTATATAAACAATATAAGTAAACTTGGGCTTAAAGGGGAACTATCACTATATGCCGATGATACCACCTTGTTTTATTATGGAAATAAAATTGAAGAGATAATTCAAGATGCCCAAAGTGATCTTAACCTACTTCATGTATGGTTTCAATGTAATTTGCTAACCCTTAATGTAAACAAAACCCACTATGTAATATTTGCAGCTAAAAATAAAAAAATTAAGGACTTTGAACCACTTAAAATAAATAATATTAATATTAGTAGGTCAGATTGCGAAAAATATTTAGGTTTAACTTTAGATAACAAGCTCACGTGGAAACCACACATTAAAAATATCAAAACTAAATTAGCATCTCTAACTGGAGCCCTTCGCAGCATAATACGTTGCCTACCCCATAAAGTCCGCTATTTAATCTATAACTCCCTAGTGAAGCCACACTTAGATTACTTAATCCAAGTATGGGGATCTGCAGCTAATAGTAATCTTAAAATATTACAAACGGCACAAAATAAATTGATTAAAGTATTATTTAACTACGATTTTTTAACATCAACAGAAAAAATATATAAAGAAACTAAACTAATGAATATAACAAATACATACAAATATTACACTTGTATCTTAATTCGAAAATTATTATCAAAAGAAATACATTCAAACATAACTTTTACAATCAAAAATAAATATCCTCAACTGCAACGTTTAAGAAGTGCCAATAACATAATTTTACGCCCCCCAAGAACCAACTATGGTAAGCGAAATATTACTTTTGAAAGTGCTCAGTTATAATATAATAAACTTCCGAAAAATATTAAGGAGTGCAAAAGCATACACACATTCAAAAAACTCCTAAAAGCCCACTTTACTAACAAAACTTAAACACACAGTTAAACATTATAATTTATAGTTATATACCAAACTGCCAAAGAAGGTACATCTTCAAAAACTACTTAAAATTTACTTATCCTATAAAAACTAAATACTTAAAATACTTAAATACTAAATTATATATATATTTCCGGAAAATAAAATGATTTATTTATTTATTTTTTAAATAATTAAAATATGATAGAAGAATTAAACTTTGGTCACTTCTAGTTAAGATATATCCATGTTTACACAGTTCCGTGGCAGACTATCCGCACTGTGCTATCCGTGTACTTGGTAGGTATGTTTTAGTTCAAGTTGTTGTTTCGTACAGCTAATGCCTAAGACTACCCTCACTATAAATTTAAGAGAAACTGAGTTGTATTTCGTTTAGAATTATTGTGTTTGTTGTAAATTATAGTAATATTATAAGTACTAATAATTATTATAGTAAACTTAAACTTAAACTCCTGTGCGCTCGAAATGTAATGTTCTTATTAAGTAATGTTAGCCTGTAAGTCTCAAATAAGTGAATTGTAAAATTCTTTCTGAGACAATAAATATCTTAAACCACAATGAACCGCAAGACTAACTTTGTTTGTAGAGGTTTATTGTTAATATCAAAAAAACTATGCTAGTTAGAGCATTGGCTATAGTTTTCCTGTAAAGTATACGTAAATTTCTATTGACCATAATTATTTCAAATTTTTCGATTGGTAAACTCCGGAGATAAGGGGGGGGAACGGTATTTTTTTAGACATTTTCCCCGATAAATCAAAAACTATCATAACTAAAAATAATTAAAAATCTGTTTTAGAATGTACAAAGTAAACCCTTTCATATGATACCCCACACAGTACAGTTATCTCACTTTTAAATTTCAACCCTCAGATTTTCCCCCCTTTTTAAATAGGAACAAAAATAATTTCCAAATTTTTTTAATTCCAGTGTCTTTGGGCCATTAATATACACAACTATTCCAAATTTCATGTCCTTAGCTTCGGTAGTTACTGAAATAATCGAGTGTGACGGACGGACAGACGGACAGACTGACGGAGAAAGTCGCACCATAAGGGTTCCATTTTACCATTTTGGTACGGAACCCTAAATACGGCCGTTGCCGCATATTTTGAAATCAAACCTAAACGGGTAATTCCCGTTGACAGAATCATATTTGGCAAGAAGAAAGGCCTCACAGCAAAAGTATATTACGAAAAAAAAACGATAATTGTTAATCAGGGTTCCGTACTCATATGGTGTCGAATTGTGCCCTATGTAAGCCAGTTATTTCACAGCTCATTACGTGTTGTTATGACATCTTTCTTGTTATTTACTAAAAAAAAATTACTGTGAGGTGTTACAGAACTCGCACTTGACCGGTTTTTAAGGTTCCGTACCTCAAAAGGTAAAAACGGATCCCTTATAGGATCACTTTGTTGACCGTCCGTCTGTGTGTCAAGACCCTTTTTCTCAGAAACGCATGGGATGTATCAAGCTGGAATTCATATCAAATACTCAAATCTACTGTCCCTTGGAGCTGTGAAAAAATCAAGCTTCTACGCCAACGCAATCAAAAGATGCAGCCGTTTATGCTGCAAAGGACATTGTTCCATCCCCATACAAAGTTCGCCTAAGAACCAACCGTCATAAAACATTGATTACTGGGTTCAAATTAATACCTTTTTATACTTGAGAGCAGATTAAAACAACGGACACTTGCTAAGAAATTACTTATAACCAAAAATATTTTCAATTTTGAGGATATTTCAGCTTTCACAATCAATCTGCTTGATCAAATAAATGTCATCTTTAACCAATTGTAATACAGCTGTAAACAGTATGTAGATAAGACAAGATTCGCAGTAGTCCGTCAAAAACATTACAGATGGCGTTATTAATAAGGATGCAGGTATCGTCATAGTTCATCGATAACTTCACAGATGGCGTTAGAAATATTAAATTATTGTACTTTCAATAGATGGCGTTGCGAGATTCAGAATATTAGTGCACTTAGCACTTTAAGCTGCTTTTATCTTGTTTCTTACGATACGGATCTAGCGCTCAAGCGGTTGTATTGGATATTATTTTAACCTGTAAGTTATTGATCTGTGGTTAATAATCGAGAGACGGAAACGTATAGTAATCAATTGAATACCCATTTATTTACTTTTAATTAATTTTAAGTGTCCGTTGAATTCTAATATTTGGAATAAAGTTTATAAAATAAGCTAAGAATTACTGTATATTTCAAACGTATGTTGATTCTTAGGCGAATTTGGTGAATGTCCTTTTCGACACTCGCAAGGGAATTAAAACCTACAGGGTACTTCCCGTGAACTCAGAATCTTGAAATTTGGTAAGAAGCAACGTATTATAGCACAGATAAAGGAATAATTGCGAAAAGAATCCGTATCCCCGCTAACCGAAATTTTAAGAACTTTTGATGAGCTTTGTGCATGATATATTAGTATTATAACAAAAAGAAAATTAAAACATTAAAGTTTAATCCCTCCTTAGTAGAATGTTGCAAAAAAAATATTTTGTGTAAAAATAATGAAAAAATTTTATTGAAATATAATAGTGAAATTCTCATTCTTGCGGAATACGATTACCATTTTTACACTTTTAGGCGATACTTTTGACCCATATAAATCCAAGAAAAATTGTAATAAATGACTTATAAAAAATATTAATATGATAAACACACTCTTAAAATTGGACTGTTGCAATTCGTTTTTAAACGTTCTATACAAAATTAATTAATAAAAAAATCAAATCAATGTGCACGATTTATCAAAATTTACGCGTCACAATAACCCCTATTTCTTAAAACTTTGGCGAATTTACTGATAAAATAAAATTTCCCATGAATGTTTAGTATTTATATAACATAAATTGTACAAAAATACATTTCTGTAAAATACCTATATGACCAAAAAAAATATCAAAAGTCTTATAAATTTCACGTGTAAAATGCTACTGCAGACCGCACGACCGGCATACCGAGCCCAGCGCTCTTCGAGGGAGGACGTGTTTCTGGATGGGCTCTTTTGTATGTGTGCGTGAGCTCTCTCACAAGCCTTTGTAAAAACGTGTTGCTAACAATACATAGCGCGACTGCCTTAGTTTGATGAGCAGAGAATGTTAGGTTCTTGATCCGATTCAATCGATATTAAATGAATGCGTGATACGTATTTAATAATAAGGATAATTTTTTTATAACTATTAAATAATTTTGAACGATACAATATTATAATCGCATACTGTTTTTCTCGTATATCGGGATTTAAGTATGCGTAATATTTGTATAGGTTTTGAATTTACTTTCTTGAAATATTATATTTTCTTTGAAATCGTAATTGCAAAACTCAACGTGGCATACGTTGTTGCTGAGAGATTTTGGTGAATACAGTTTTCATAGCATTACTTATATTAAATTTTTATTTATCCACTACAAGCTTAGCCCTTGACTGCGATCTCACCTGATGGTAACTGATGATTTCTATTCTACGAGGCATCGTACTGGAGCGCTCAAGGGCTTCAGAAATTATGAATTCCCAAATTGATCGTAAACAATCATTATATCACGGGTCAATAAAAGGTACCTATTTTTAAAAAAATTATACGACTGCCTGAAAAACGGAGTATATTGTTTTCAGGGTTCATGTATGTATGTATGTATGTATGTGAGTTTGTATATTCCACCATAATTTCTATACGCCTGAACCAATTTTGATAAATGAGGTATCGTTAGAATCCCTAGCTTATTCCGGGTGACATAGGCTAGTAAAATTTTCAAAAAAAGTGATGGGGTGACCATGGTCTCGCATTAAAAACTAGAGTAGATTTTTTTTTCGAAAATAAGTTTAACTATAAATTCATCATCTAGAAAATGATGAGTAGATTCCAAAAATATATACTAATATAATTCAATATCTAGTGATTCCCAAAAAATATCATTTAATAAAAATGTGAATAAGACTCCATTGTTAATTAATCAATGACTGTGGGTTCGTTACGTAGTAGATAGTTACGGGCTACGGCAGAGCAGTCGTATTTATTAATAATTTTAATTATATTCACTTGTTCATTGTTTTATAGATTTTATTTATTCTTTTACCTTTCGACAATAGTACCGTGCAAATCGCACTGCCTTTCGATCAAAATACTAAACAATATTATAAGTCATAAAATATTACCGCAACGATTTGAAATTCTAAAACCAAGAAGCCCATCATGAATACAATTTAATTTGTACTTTATCGTAAGCTGCATCAGGTATATATTGCAATACACATTTTAATACAATATCATTTCTTTTACAAATTTACTTAGAGTAACAAAGCTCAATGGTCATAAAGTTTTTATGTAAAGCATATTGTTTCGTTTGAGATACTCTGCTCTGCTCAACTGCTTCCAACAAAACCATACAAGTTTAGTGTTTTTGTTTTTCTGACCTTGGCATCTCTATATGGACTTAGACATTGTAATCAGTGAAAATAATATTTAGGCCCTTGCTTTGTAATTGGATTGGAGTATTCGCTTCTGGATTTGATTTTACTTGTTTTATATATCACAAGGTAAGATCAACATACTTACTTGCTAATATTATAAATGCGAAAGCCACCTTGTTTGTTGGTTTGTTGATTTGTCCTTCAATCACGCCGCAACGGAGCAACGGATTGACGTGATTTTTGGCATAGATATAGTTGAGGACCTGGAGAGTGACATTGGCTACTTTTTATCCCGGAAAATTAAGGAGTTCTCGCGGGAATAACAAAAAACTTAAACCACGCGGACGATGTCGCGGGCATCAGCTAGTTATTTTATATTCAGTAACCTGAAAGTTGCATAGTCACTAGCCACGGCCGAAGCCTTCCACCAGACCAGACCAGGGCAGAAAATATTATAAATGCGAAAGTGTGTTGTGTCTGTCTGTCTGTCTGTCTGTCTGTCTGCTACGCTTTCACGGATAACATTTCAGCTATACAACTTAGTAGAGAAAACGAAGCTCTGCTGTTTAGGAACAGCTGGCTGAACAAGAAAATATCAAAATTGGAAGATGCGGCCTTTGGGACTCTGTTTTTTTTTTGGATGCCACGCCAGATGCATTGTATAGTAAAGAGATAATAGAAATAAAATGTCCCCAATCTGCCATCGGAAAGGATCCTGAGGAAGCCGTAAAGCAAAATCAAATAAAATAAAATGTGGAAAGCAGTAAATCAATCAATGACACAAAATAAGAGCTATGGTATTACCAAATTAGAGCCAGTTACACATAACTCAAAAAATTATCATACTTATTTACTTCCAGAAATTTTGGATTCCTGAAAAGCTAGATCTATGCCTCTCAGAGACAGTTTTATGATAAAAATATTTATATAAGTATACTATATAAGAATATTTAAAACTCAGCCCTTGACTGCTTTCTCATCTGATGCTAAGTGATCATGCAGCCTAAGACGGTAGCGGGCAAACCCGTTAGGGATGTCATATCCCTAATCGGTTATAACCCATAACCCTATAACCCATAACCCTTATCGGTTTCTAAACGATATCGTACTGGAATGCTTACTCCCTTGGTGGCTCATCTTTGCAGATAGGGTGATATATAGCCACGGCCGAAGCCTTCAACTAGACAATACCAGACAAGATTTGGAAATTGCAAATTCCGGAAATAACCTTGCAGTGGTCAATTTGTGAATTGAAAATAGGGTTAGGATTTATTTATATCTTTTAACTAATCATGATTACAATTGAATTTGTACTTTATCATAAACTGCATAAGGTATGTTTTGCAAAGACATATTTTAATACAACATAATTGGTAACATTTACATTACCTGATACCTGAGAGGGTCCGCGTGTTTGTGATATTATTTATGACCAATCCTCTGCACGTGCTAACTAACTACACCTGCGTAATACACAATACCAATCGCTTATCTGTGAGTTGTTTTCAAAATAACAATGGCGTTTTCGAGACAACTGAATTACTCTAATGACCCATGTAGTAAAACTTGGTCAATAATCGTGTACCTTAATTGTTAATAACAGTCAGATAGCCGTATAGGTTTTAAAATTTAAAAAATCATAAATTTTAATGATAAGTAAAAAAACGAAAAACTTGTAGGTGTATCTAGTTTTTAGTGTTACATTATGATACCCGTGTGCAAACTTATTTTATAAAAGTTTATGTATGCCAAATAAACATTTATCAAACGAGAAAATAATATTTAAGTGATAACTAAGATTATACAATTTTATTAACATGGTGAAAATATTACGAACTTGACTACACAATTTGACAAAGTATCAAAGTAGCTTTATCGGCCTATGCCGTCTTTGTGTGAGTGCAGCTAACGGTCTTGCTGTGCGGTATACCTACAGATTCCAAAATTTACTGAGCGCGCAATTAGGCGGGCGAGAATATGGACCCTTAAGTACATCATATAATAAAAATATTAAAAATATTTTTAAACGCCGCCCGTTTAAAAATATTAAACTCGCACTTAACCGTTTTTTTTATTTTGAAAATTAAGTTCATACCAGATTTTCTCAATAACGATATGTAAGTATATTAATTTAGATTTATGAAAATCTCCAGCAAGATCATAATAACCTATATTTTGTAAAGCCATAAATCGATATAACTCAGGTAGGTAGGTACCTAAATAGTTCATACAAATAAGCGTGATAATAATCTCAAGGCCAATTTAATACTACGCTTGATTATGCTATGTGTGGATTATCTACATAGGTAAATATAGCTTAGAAAATAGAAATCAAATTTTTAGTAGGTACCTACTTTCATCAATGATGATATTATAATAATCAAATCAGAAGCCAAAAAAATAGGTTTAAAAATCCCGGGGGAACGCTTTGATTTTCCGGGATAAAAAGCAGCCTATGTCACTCCGTCCTCAACTATACTCATGCCAAAAATCACGTCGATCCGTTGCTCTGTTTCGGCTTGATTGAAGGACAAACCAACACACCAATAAACCAACAAACAAACACACTTTCGCATTTATAATATTAATATGATTAGGTACAATATACAATAGTAGGTAACAATAAACAAAATAATACCTACTTACCTACCAGCTATAGTTTGTAGCTATTTTAAATGAATTAATGGTGTTTTAGTGTAGGTCACCATGGATACAACCTCGTTGCCCCATTATACCTATATAGTCTAGCTATTACACCATTATGAATATACTTACCCTGCGGTTGCTATCGCATCTCAGATGTCAAAGTTCAAGCACCTAATTACCTAAGTACATCGTAAACAGTAAAAAAAACGAAATCGTGAAAACAATTACCTATTAGGTACGATACGAATGAAATGATCTTTCCGTACACCTTTAATAATAAAATACATGTACTACTAAATGCGAAAGTTTGGATGGATGGATGTTTGTTACTCAATCACGCCAGCTTAGCCATTGGCTGAACGGATCCGGATAAAACTTGGCACAGAGATAGATTTTACCTAGTCTGGACCACCGGAAAATTAAAGAGTTCCCACGGGAACCAACAAATCCACGCGGACGAAGTCAAGGGCATCATCTCGAATAATATATAGGTGATGTCCTCCCGAATTTCCGCCGCGGCGGCCATTCTCCACCATTGGCCATGTGCGCAAAGGCAAACTTACCCTGGTGGGAGGCTTCGGCCGTGGCGTAACTACCAACCTTAACTAGATCTAGTGTTCCAGTACGATGCCGTGTAGAAACCGATTAGTGGTATGGGTTTAATATAACTGCCATACCCCTATTAGGTTAGCCCGCTACCATCTTAGAATGCATCACTTACCATCAGGTGAGATTGCAGCCAAGGCCTAACTTGTAGTGGATAAAAAAAAACTCTCTAAAGTCGAACTTATCTAATCTCATCTCATAGCCGGATGGGATAGAAAATCCGACATAACCGGAGAGAGATAAGGCGCAGGACCCAAGGCTTGACGTGCTCTCTGCGTCTGAGGCATTTGGGATTTGTTAAACCCTCATGCCTCAGACGCAGAGAGTGGCGGTGGCGGTGTTCTGCCAACTTTCTTACTCCAGCAGGGCGACCGCGTATCTTTTGCATCAATCATTGATGCATCGCAATCACCTCTGATTGGCTGAATTTATAACTCATAACCTGTCACCAATGAGGATAAATGCTGCAACTCGTACACGCGTACGCGCGCGCTCAGGGTGTCTCATCGCGCAGGTGGCATCGCGTGTCAAAAATACACAGTAAAATCAATCCTAAAATCTACATCTTATTTTATTTACATCTAAGTAGGTACACTCGGGGATACCCGACCATTTTTTTAAAGATGCGATCTTAAACCTCTTCCTCAGTGTCATACTTACTGGACTCTCCTCCTGCGGGGAAAACTTTCGCAAGGTGCTCTTTCTGACTTTAAACCTAAGAATACTAACTAAGGGGATTATGTATTACATATTACCCTTAGTTAAACCCGTGCGTTGTATATATGTCACCGTAAGATTGTAAAAACCGTTAGACTCGCGAAATTGTAAACTGTCGAATGATTACAATATAACGCATTATTTTTCGGTAGCTTGTAATCTGTTAGGTTTATTAACCCGATAAAACCTAATGTGTGATTATTTATGTAGAACCCTAACCTAACCTACAAGAAAGAGACAAGAAAACGTAAATACAATGATTATTTCAAAAATTGACACTTAGAACATTGAAAGGTTCACAATCTTTCGACTGTTTACAATATATCGAAAAAAAAAGCGTTAGATTACAATCTTACGGTGACATATACATACAGAATGGAAATGTGGAATGATGCTCGAATGATGAGGACCAGACCTTCCACTGTTGCTTATACTAAAGAATTTAAAGCCTAGGATTCTAGGTGGCTTCACAACACAGAATTAAAGTGTTTAAATTAAAGACAACTGTATTTTTATAAAATATTATGTAATTCCTACTAAACCAACTTCTGCAAATAAATAAGAATTTGCTTCCATGTTAAAATAGGCTTCGAACTCCCAAGCGCTAGCATAAACTTCAATTAAATTTTCATCTCTACAATGTGCTATGTTTTCTGAAACAAACCAACTATTAAAAAAAAAAATTATTTTCTTAAACTACTGTCACTGATAGTACAAACTATGAAAATATGAGATTTGAGGGTATTCAGTAGTATCTTTCACATCTTGTGATTTAGGAAAGTAAGTGTTTATATCCATCTGCTAGTTCCCTCTATTTGTACATCTATGAAGATTTTATTTAAATTTATTAACGGTGCTTCTCACAAAGTTTCTAAACTTATTTAAATAAATATCAAAAATTGCAGAACTGGCAGGATTTGAACCTGTGTCTCCCTGGCAATTGCACCCAGAACGCCTTTGCGCGCTAGGCTATTGTTCACTTATCTGTCAGCGCCGAAATTTGAGATATGCATCTTTAATCCAGTCTTTTAACGTGACAGTCTTTTGGGAGTCTTTCAATTTTTGATATGTATTTAAGTAAGTTTAGATTTTATTTATTATACATTTTATTTTTGTTATTTATGGAGCTGCCTTGTTTATTGTACCTGTTATAACTTGTTTTAAACGAAGTTCCTTTTGTAATGTGTTACATATTTTGTCAATGTTTTCAGATATTTCACTGACGGACCAAGTGTTTATGACAGGTTTTTCGATTGACTGTAACTTGGCCAATGCCTGCATTTGATGGCTTATTAATTCAGCTCCTGCAAAATTCATTCAAAGCATTATTTCTTTTTAAACTCAAACAAAAGAGGAATGCATGAAGGCATACTTACCACCATTCCATGAGTCTAGCTATCTATAAGTTTGATGGTAACGTTTTCAATAATTAAAAATGAAAACTACCATTTTTAGGAAACAAAGATTTTTTAAAATTGGTAACTTAATTAAATCTATACTATGTTAAAAAAAGAATTACCTTCAACTATATCCTTCAGAGCATCCAATGACTCCAGTAGGCTTTCAGTGAGTGGTTTAGTTTGATGTGGATAGTAGTCATCTTCACACTCATGCAACTTCAAAGAGGTTAAAGATTTGCATATTTGTACTCCTCTGACTCTGATATTTAGCCAATCATTTAGGAGACGATGAAGATTTGACAAATGAGTGTAAACAGTCTTCGATATTCCAGGACTATCCTTGTTCGGGCTACTAATTTCTACAAGATTAATTTTAATTAAAAAATCGTTGGAAACTCTGAAGCAAAGGAAATTAAAATTTACATACAGAACTAAGTTACCCTTCGAACTGATGTGGATGTTTAAATTTTGGGCACTTTTAGATGGAGTTTTTGACATGATTATTCTTTGATCTGACATATTTAGTATTTACCATCATAATAATATATTATAATTATTAATTCAATACAATTAGATAGGTATCATGGAAATAGAAAATTATATTCTGAATACTGATAATTAACTTTTCTGTAAATAAAAACCCTTTTCTAGATAAGGCTTAGAATAATAACCAGCATAAGCATATACTCGAACTACCTATATTCTCTTTGTACTCGAATTTTTATATTTATTTTTTGAATTAGACAAGTGACGACTGAGTACTGACGACACCGTGACGTGACGGTGACCGTGTGACGACACCTTGAACCATAGATAATACACTACCTTGAACCTTCTTTTTCTGGTCGATACAAAGTACTCTGTGTCATGTGTGGTCGGCCGTCGGTGGACGTCAGTGGACGTGGACCGTGGACGAGACTCGAGAGACGCCCAGTGTTGCCAACCAGTACGGAACGCACCCCCCTAACAGCAGCTTGAATTCCCTGGTCCCAAATAGGCACCTTTTTTGTGCGGTATATTGAAATGAATAAAAAAAATACACACTTACAAAATGAATTGAACGTTTATTTCCGTTGGACATCATATTTTAGGTAAGTAACATAAAATCTAAAGAAGTTAGTCTTAATTTCATGTTTCAAATTTCATTGACGTCAGGATAATTATCGATTATTTCCTTTGATTAGGTATATAGAGAGGATGTGCCCTAACATATTTAAATTGAAGCTTCCTATAACCTTAAAATGGGCGGAGCTTAATCCGGGCATTAGGGCTGAAATTGATGAACAGGAAAAAATTCAAGATGGCGGAATTTATTTTTCCATAGAAAATGTAGTATTGAAAAGGCTTCATCACTACAGCCTATTAACGTCCCACTGCTGGGCACAGGCCTCCACTCTCATAGGAGAGTGGGAATCAGAGCTTAGACCCACCACGCTGCTCCAATGCGGGTTGGCGGGCTTTAACGACTATTATCATGTTAGTGATAATAACCGGGACCGACGGCTTAACGTGCTCTCCGAGGCACGGGGGTGAAACACCGCCAACTTCCAACTCCGGGCTAGCACTGAGAATTTCTTAATTGAAAAACCCAATACCTAACTTTTCATGCCCGACCGGGAATCGAACCCAGGACCTCGTGATCCGCAGTCGACTATGCTTACCACTAGACCAACGAGGCAATTGAAGAGGCTTACAAGTGTAGAACTATGCAAGACTTTGATGCGGTTTTTTTACAAGATTTGTTCTGTATGGAAGAATTGTCGGTTTGCTGTTAGGAAAGCCAAGATGGCGAAGTTCAATGGCACCCAAAGGTACCCGATCGTCAGTGGTATGATATTGATATTAATCAACTAAGGAAGGTTTCTTTGTGTTTTTACTTCAACGGTCTCTTACACTGTATGCATGTCTGGAAAGATTATTTACATTAAAAGGCCCTTTTAGATATTTAAGGGGTCTCTGTTTTATGTTTTTTTATGAGAATTTTTTTTACGTCTATCGGACGCGTGGCACTCTGGCGCTTCCACTGTGCTCGCTAGCATAGCAGTGGGTTGTTTACTTCAGAACACATAGGCAGTAAACACTAGGATAGAAGGAGAGCAAGTAAGTAGACAGTGGGCCGCGCGGTCTACGCGGGCGGGTGCGGTTCCATTTCAAAATTTGTTTTTAAAGAAGAACTCTCCATAATTTTTCGGAGAAAAAATATATGGAGGTTTTTATTTCAGAAAGTACCTATACTAAATGGAAGAGTGGAGTGAAAGTACCTATACTAAATCGTTAAGGGATCAACGCACAGCCTAAACCGCTGGGGTTAGCAACTTGAAATTTTGACAGTAGGTTCCTTTTGTGACGTAGGCGCTCACTAAGGAAAGATTTTTCAAAATTCTACTCCTACGGGGGTGAAATAGGGGGTGAAATTTTGTATGAAACTCCGGGTTGGCACTGAGAATTTCTTAATTGAAAAACCCAATACCTAACTTTTATGCCCGACCGGGAATCGAACCCAGGACCTCGTGATCCGCAGTCGACTATGCTAACCACTAGACCAACGAGGCAGTCAAAAATAGTAATTAGTTAAAATGATACACAATAACTGCAATGAAGGGACCCAAAACCACTTGAATAGACACTGTAATTTTCGAATACGAGACACCATCCCGGAGATCGGGCGTCTTAATCACAAGGTTATCATCGCTACAGCCTAAAATGAGTTTGGCAATATTATAAGTAGAAGCTGACTGTTCAATTTCATCTCTCTACCCCTCTGAGTGAGAAACAGTAGGAGTGAAACGCATCATCACTTACCATCAGGTGAGATCACAGTCAAGGGCTAACTTGTGGAGGATTAAAAAAAAAAAAAAAAGTGATATGAAATTTTAATTTTATCGATACTCAATTTATTTGTAAACAATACAATCCCCACACTATATAAACACTCAAACAAAAACTAATGAAATAATCCAAATTTTCGGGGATAGTGCAAAAATTTACGTGTTTTGGATTCAGTAAAGAAGAAACTAAGCTATAATTAGTTGAAATAACTTAAAATACTCGCCACAAAAAGAAAAATAAAAACAACTATGTTACTCACTTAAGAAATGAAATTCCTGGGCGTTTTACAATACTATTATTACGACACCCCACAACTGAGCACTTCACCATTGTTAATTACACAAAACTGCACAAAACTAAGCAAAAACACATAAAAATATTATGAAAATATTCACAAAACTGGTAATTAGCCACAACCAAAACACCGTAAGCAATACAGACGCCACATAAAGGTACAAAAAAATTGGCTTCAATAGCAAAATTTGATGACGTCATATGACAATTGCCTGACACGTTCACGCACTAACATAATACACCTGTCTCATTCTAAAAACGTAGCTTTCAATAAGTAAGAATAGTCAAAACATAGTAGTACATGTTTTATTAACAAAATGCATCGTATAACTATAATTGAGTAAAATGTAACACATCCTCTCTATATACCTAATCAAAGATTATTTCATCCAAGACATCATGGACCTGGCTATCGAGTTTCGTTTTACTATTGCCTGTATATTCAAAGTCATACATATTGACGTTAAATAATTAATTATAATATATTATAGGTAATCAAATGAAATACATAATATTTTCTGGAAAGATCAGAAAAGAGGAAAGCGTATAAACACAATGGCACGTCGGTCGACTTACATCTTACATTATTCTATTTTGAATGATAATATGAACTGCAAAATTTTGTTTTGTACCCCTAGAAAATGACCACAAAAAATGGTTTCCCCCCAAAAGTGCCCCTAGAAAAGTTTCGCCCCTAGAAATACCCCTTTCCATCTAAATTGCCCCTAAATTTAGGGGGAAAACCTCCAAGTTGGCAACACTGGTGACGACACGTTTTGACTGGTTTTGACACAAGGAAATTATGACTACTTTTGACATATGTTACTTGTCTATGGTTTTGACGGGCGCTCTTTATTTGGGAGTATGGAGCAGGTATGGAGGGTAGAGTAGAATGAGTGTTATATCTGTATATAAAAAGTGTCCATCGAAATGCATTAAATTGGGGGCGCCACCTATCATCAGGGTAAATTTAAAAGGAAGCGCCAAATATTATTACAATAGGTTTGAGAAATAAACAAGGAAAGAAAACATTCATAATTATTTTGTACAACGTAAGTTGTTGAAATTTTTAATAAATAACTACTTAAGTCGACAATTACAATAAAATTATATGAATTTTTTTAACTCGGTATCATTGAGTTACCATCGAAACGCTAAAAACGGCACGGTCAAACTGTTCATAAATACATATTCTAAACAGTCTTCACCTCAGTCGCGCATGAGTACACCAAGCGACAACATGCCGTTTTGCTCCGTAAAAAGTGCAAAAACAATCCGAAAGATGCGAAAAAAAGATAGAGTATCATATTTTAGGTAGGAAAATACTTTATATACATTTACTTTACGGTTAGTAGCGAAATAATCACGCAATCGTACCTAAATTAAATATTTTGTCATCATTATTACAATATTTGAAATGCGCAGCTATCACGTTCACACGCTTACCCAGGTTTACGCGCCAATAGAGAACGCGATAGAGGCGCGTCGCAGCGAAATGTATACAAAAATATGGAGTAGTTTACTTTTATTTTTCTAATATTGAAGATGTAAACTGGTACAATTCAAATGCCCATTTTTTTGATAAATTAATATGGGTTTGTTTAGAATTAGAATAGACTTAGATGAGGAACAATTCTTTCAAAATCGATATCTGGCAGTTATGGTAATCATCATAGAAAAAGAAACTGTTGTCACACTCTTAAATTACGATTCCATATTTTTTTCTATTGGACAAAAAAATACGATTTTTTGGGTAATATCGCAAACTTTTTTAATATTGCCATTTCTTGTAAATATTAATTTATTTACAAAAACCAATGCTCTTACAAGAACGCAATTTCACCGTGTACAACAGATCGCGCAGAGTAAATGTCATCATTTACATTAACGATCAAATCATTTACATTAACGATCTTCCTTATCTTGCCTAGGATAATCATGGGATAGTATTGTTTGCTGATGATACATCACTTTTGTTTAAAATAAATCGTTACGAAACAACTTTTGACGAAGTAAACAACTCTCTCACTAAAGTGGTACAGTGGTTTGAAGCTAATAACCTACTCCTCAATGGGAAAAAGACAAAGTGTATCAAAATTTACTTTACCTAATGTCAAACAGGTAAAAACCACTGTACAACTTGATCATGAGGAATAAGATGTAGTGGATACCGCTGTTTTTCTTGGAATAACGCTAGATGCTAAACTCCAATGGGGCAATCACATAAATGACTTATCGAACAGGCATAGTTCTACTGCATACGCGGTCAAAAAGATTCGCCAGTTGACAGATATAGAAACGGCGAGATTAGTTTATTTTGCTTACTTTCACAGCATTATGTCATATGGTATATTATTATGGGGTAATGCTGCTGATATTAATTCTGATTTTGTGTTGCAGAAGAGGGCTGTTCTAGCCATATATAATTTGGGACCAAGAGAGTCACTAAGAGATAAATATAAAGAAATCAATATTATGACAGTGCACAACCAATACATATTTGAAAATTTAGTATACGTGCATAAACACATTGATAAATTCAAGAAGAAAAGTCATTTTCATAATGTCAATACTAGAAATAAAAATAAACTTGTAATGCCTGCATCTAGGCTTAGTAAAACTAGCAATTCATTTGTTGGAAACAGTGTCCGCTTCTACAATAAGCTCCCAGAAGACATGTTTAAAATGTCTCTGAATAAGTTCAAAGTTAATGTAAAACGTAAACTGATTTAAAATCGGATTACTTGGCAATGATTTGATCTAGTGGCTCAGATAGTCCTTAGTTAAAATGATTTGTGAAATGATGATAATGAAAAAAAACCACGGCTGAGTTTGTTGTGGGCTCTTCTCAGACCAGGGCGCGTTCGGAACCCTCGTAGCTTTAGTTTTAAGATACCGTTACTGATTATAACCATTATATTTCATTTATAAATAACTGGACGTCAACAAGTGTAGTATACCTACCTAAATTGAATAAAAATTATTTGACTTGACTTGATGTATGTGGTTTTGCCAGTTTTATAATCAGTTAAATTTATTTCGATGTACTTTTTTTATTTTTTTGTCACTAGTTTTTTTATTAATTAAGAACTAGATAAAAAGTAGCCTATGTCCTTCCCCGGGAGATAACCTACCTCCATACAAAATACCAAATTTCAGCAAAATCAGTTGAAATGATGGGCAGACTTTCAAATCGGTTAAGAAACATCTAAGAAATAAGTGTACATATATTTTCTTTTAAAATACGCGCCGAATTGAGAACCTCCTCCTTTGTTGAAAGTCGGTTAAAAAGTAGCCTATATCCTTCTCCGGGACGTAATCTATCCCTATACCATATTTCGTTAAAATTGGTTGAAAAGTTTGGCCGTTAAAGCGTAGCAGACAAACAGACAGACAGACAAACACATTTTCGCATTTAAAATATTAGTATGGATTTCAATTCGCGAATTTCGTGAGAGGGATTCGAACCCACGACATCTTACTACTTAATGAAATTTTAACCTGCCAATAAGGAACTGTTTTCTATTTAAAATACGTAGATAAAATATTTAATACACCTTATAACATAAGATAATTTTCATAAAATCACCTATCACCAGTAAAATATTTAAAAAAAATACCTAATACAAAATTGGCGACTCATATAGCACTCTACATCGGAACACAAAAGTCTTCTACTGATTCATTGCAAAATGTCGTATGTGTCGAACTTTTATTACAAAATTTAACCCTAAGAATAAAACTATATGGTTGATTTTTGTGAACCGTTTGGTGTCTCAGTCTATATTATCTATAGCTGTGTTTGTGCGATTGAGGACGCTTTTTGAGTATTAATTTGTAGCTATTGTTATATCCTAGATAATAGATCGATGCTCGGCATACTTCACTTCATCAACAATTGCTACATTCATACCATACCCTTTGTCAACACCAGCGCCATTGTGGGAGTTTTTTGAACTGTTATTTAGTTATTTATAGCAACCTCTGGACACTTTTTCACCATTTCTCCCATAGGAGATGACACTCCAGGACACTCCTTCTACGTTACCCACCTGGGAGCTGGAGCTGGTTGACCAGAGACAAGGAACCTTTAGGAGTTTTGACATTACGTATACGTTGCATTAATATTTACTATTGTAATTTGTATTGTGTTTGTTTGTTGTGCTCTGTTTGTTGTGTTGGTGAATGGTGAGAGGTTTATCTTGATACACAGGTAAACCGAAAAGTCGTAACTCGTAATATTGGAAATACTAAGAAATAATAACGCCTGCTTGCGAAGACTAAAACATAACTATATTAGTTGTAAATTGTTGAACACACTGTAATGTTTTAATTTTACGCACCGACTGAAGCCTGAATGATTTTATGATAAAAAACGGAGTTCTATTCAAATTACACATATTTTTAAATAAAATCTTTCTATATATAATATTTGAAATGTCTGGGCCAATTCAGGACGTCGTGGAAGAAGATGCAGCAGATTTGCAGTTTCCCAAAGGTTTAAAATTAGTAACATTTATTGAGGTTATGTTTGTAATGAGTTATTTAATTGTTTATTCTAAGAAACTTTATTTTACATTTAGAATTTGAAAACGCTGAAACTTTACTTATATCAGAAGTTGACATGTTATTAGAGCATAGAAAGGCACAAAACGAGTCAGCTGAAGAAGAACAAGAGTTTTCTGAGGTATTCATGAAGACCCTGACTTATACAAACATGTTCAAAAAGTTCAAAAACAAAGAAACTATTACTGCCATCAGAAAGTAAGTATTTATTTCAGTTTTTTTTGTGATATCTGAAATCAGTTTGCAGGAATCTGTAAGAGCAAACATTTTGTGGATGATCACGATGAAACATTTAGGGGCTCAGTCCATGTCAGACAATCCGTGTCTGATGTTTTGTCGGCAAAATTATACTTACTGATTGCAATATGGAAATGCCCACTTCCGACAAAAGTTAAATCCGACATACACCAATTTGGTGCATCCTGACAGATCTGATTGTCAGTGGAAAATGAATTTTTCGGAAATGTATGAGCTTATACATACTCACTGACAGTCAGTGAATACATGAAATGCACTTCCCAAGATAGGCAGCAACAAAGTGATTGATGTAAATTGTATGTGTTGAGTTGGTCTAAAACTCCTCCCAATTATGGGACCTACAAAATGTGGGCGAAACCTCTAAAACTTAACCCTCAAGTCAGTATTCATCACAATATGATGGAACTTTGGAAGGCATTGTGCATTTTCATAATACTTATCATACTTACGTAAAGTCCTATTATAATTTATGCATAAAAAATATTTATAATTTGAATAAATGCGAAAGTGCGAACCTATGAGGATCAACCTATCTATTTTAGGCACCTATAAACCTACCTTGGTAGCTTGTCTACCTTGTATCTAATCAAAAAGACATTTCAAAAGAGGTAGCTAGGTATAGTCCAACAAACTTATCTGACCTGGTGACAGCGTCGCTGGTATACTATATGAAAAATAAAATAATAAAAACATAAACTAAACAGGCATATAAATTCGTTCCAAATTTGGCCACGGGGCCAGATAAGTTGGTGGGACTATAATTAGTTATGAATTACAACCACCGTTCACCAAATCAAGACATTTTTCTTTAAAAAAAACTGAGACTAAGCGTACTGGTAACTTGTGACTGTGTAAAGAATTTATCATTGAAATGTTGCTTTTCACTAACTACTATAATTTCAGAAAATATTATAAACCCAGCAGGCTTTGTCAGATGACAAAGATGTATTCACTTATTAATTACATGACCATTCACCAGTTCGACATTTTTCTTTTCAGCCTACTGCAGTCAAAAAAGTTACATAAATTTGAAATTGCAAGCTTAGCCAATTTATGTCCAGAAACACCTGAGGAAGCCAAAGCATTGATTCCATCTTTAGAGGGCAGATTTGAAGATGAAGAGCTCAGGATATTGTTGGACGATATACAGACTAAACGTAGTATTCAGTATTAGTATAATACTGCTAGCTATATTATTTATTAAAGAAAATATACCATGATCTTAACTAAATGTTTATTTTTAATTTACTTACTCCCCAATTCAAATATAATACTTATGAGGCATTAGACTCTAGTCACTAGAGTCTAATGCCTCATAAGTATTATATTTGAGTCGAACATGCTAACCACTAGAGTCTAGTGGAGGCATGTTGGACTGCAGCCGACAAGGTCCCGGGTCCGAGTCCCGGCGTATAAGTTTAGAATTTTTAGTTTAGAAGCGGTCCGTTGGTGGACGTTTGGCCGTAAAAGAAATCATTTCTAAGAATCTTGAAGCTATACATCCATATCCATACCTACTAATATTATAAATGCGAAAGTGTGTCTGTTACGCTTTCACGGCCTAACTACTCAACCGATTTTGATGAAATTTGGCATGGAGATAGGTCACATCCCGGGGAAGGACATAAGCTACTTTTTATCCCGGAAAATTGAAGAGTTTCCGCGGGTATGTCCAATCGCTTTTGATGAAATTTGGTACAGGGATAGGTTGTTTCCCGGGGAAGGACGTAGGCTATTTATCCAGGAAAATTGAGTTCCCGCGGGAATCAATGAACCTTAATCCATACGTACGAAGTCGCGGGCATCATTAGTAGTTTATATTTTTGCCTCACTGACCGCTCCCAAAAAAAACCGGTCAAGTGCGAGTCGGACTCGCGCACCGAGGGTTCCGTACAAACATGTAGTAAGTTTTAAATTATTAAAAAAACTACTTACTAGATCTCGTTCAAACCAATTTTCGGTGGAAGTTTGCATGGTAATGTACATCATATATTTTTTTTAGTTTTATCATTCTCTTATTTTAGAAGTTACAGGGGGGGGGGGGGGGGACACATTTTACCACTTTGGAAGTGTCTCTCGCGCAAATTATTAAGTTTAGAAAAAAATTATATTGCAAACCTCAATATCATTTTTGAAGACCTATCCACACGTATGGGTTAGATGAAAAAAAAAATTTGAGTTTCAGTTCTAAGTATGGGGAACCACCAAAATTTATTGTTTTTTTTTCTATTTTTGTAAGAAAATCTTAATGTGGTTCACAGAATACATCTACTTACCAAGTTAAGTTTCAACAGTATAGTTCTTATAGTTTCGGAAAAAAGTGGCTGTGACATACGGACGGACAGACAGACAGACAGACATGACGAATCTATAAGGGTTTCGTTTTTGCCAAATTTGGCTACGGAACCCTAAAAACATCATACAAATATAAAGGGATATGATGGAATTAAATAAAAACCGAATATTTTAAATCAGTCTGTATATTGGATATGTCTGCAATACAGCAAGATACATTACAATGAAAACAGGTAAAATGGATAAAATATTGGAAACAAAAATAGTAATTAGAATTTCTTCTTTGAAACAAAACTATAATAAAACCATTCTTATCATTACTTAAAATCGATACTATTATAATTGATGTTAATTAATGCCTCTAAAACAAGCCTTTTGTTGAACATGACATGTAAAAAAATTAAAGAATTTTTTCAATAAACCTCAACAACTTTAGAAAACTAAAACTCAACAATCCTTCCATAATTTCCTTAATCACTAATTTTTAAGTCGCCTAAACATTTTTCTTTAACAAAATGCTGAACAAAAGGCTTGCTTATTTATAAACTTATCTCAATGGGCACTTTTGGTTTAGTTTTATGTTAGTATTAAAATCTAATATCGTAGTAATAAAAATTACAAACTTATCAATCATCTAAAAGCAAACATTAAAATAATATTAACCATCTATAAAAGAACTATCAAATCTAAGATTCTAGCTTTACTTTTATGTTACATCCTCATCTCGCGCATTTCCTACCCCGAACATACAAAAATATCTTTATGTACTTTAGAAACATAAATTTTTATACACAGAGTTGTTTCATTTGTGAATATGGTTTACAAATGTATTTGAAGAGCGCAAGAAGTAAACTGAGAAAGGTATTTGATGATGTCTTCATAACGTAGTGTACATATTTTACCCTAAACAAGACTGGTCACTACCTAGCACCTACTAACAACCAACTATAACATTTGAGGTTATTATTCGTTTAGGCATATGCTACAAGCATAATATAAATGAATTCCTCAATTATACAACTTGGACTCTTACAATAATTGATGAATATGATTAATGGAATGTGGAAACAACTCTATATATAGAAAGCTCTTACATAAAATTAATTGGTTAGGGTACCGGTTGTATAGCACACATTTATTAACAGCTAACGTTTTCGGGTCATCTAAAATTACTAAATCTTAAAATAGGTAACGACATTGGGAAAGATAAATACTAAAGTACAACCTGGACCTGTGACATTAATCTAAATATTGTAAGTCGTACGTTAGTAAAGCAGAATATTGTTTGGGGTTTCATGTAAGAATCTATTAACATCTGGAAACTAACAGAAAGCGATGCGAATATAAAACTTACGATGATTACAGATACTGTACAATATTGTTTATGAGTGCAACTTAATGAAAGTTTCTTTGGAGGAAACAAAAAGTCACAGATTTACAACATATTTAAAAGGTTCGGTTGAATATTTGTCAACATTACAGCTAGATATTGCACTTATGAGAGACATCTACACAGTAATCCGGTTTTTAAATACTGGCTCGGCTTTGTATTCCATATTAAAATGAATTTTCTTATTTTTGTGCAGTATATACTAATATCGTTACAATATTTACTACTAATGATTGTGAAATCATACATGAGTTTTATTGGCTTTATATAACACTACTGAATATTTTTTAAGTATCTACAATACATACATATTCAAAAAATGAAATAATTTGTACGCAATCAAAACTTTTTTTTAGTTTTGATCGTTACTAACACTGCTTATCTTATAAACTGCCATCAAGTTACCGCAAGTCCAAGAGGTATTTGAACATCTGCCTGTCGCCAGTGCAAACCTCCCGCTCTTCGCCTTACACATATAAAATCACTCCTCAGCACCTTCGGTAACACTTCACAGCTCATGGTCACTTTCTACTCTGTGCTTTACCTATCAAGAGTACAATTAGATATAAGCACGCTCGCGTATCAGTGCCGCAAGTTGTCAAGTTACAATCTTTATTCACTTACATATCACATTCATTTGTTAAATAATATAATTGATACACATTATTATTTAAAATTATATAATACACATATTATAAATATCAGCAACTTGAAATTTACAATCACATTGTTCACATTTGAAATTCGGCATATATCATAAGTGTGGCTCTTAATAAAATTTTTGATTTGAGCAATGACAAGTTTTAAAATACTCTATATTCCAAAGGTGAGCCGTCCAAAAAATATATATTCGCCGTCGAAATTTACAAACCTTTAAAAAATAATAGAACAGATCTAAGTTACTATGTTTTCAACATTCTACATTATCAGTCTCGATGATAGAAATGCGTTTTGGCCAAATTGAGAGATCCAATTGGCATGGTCCATACTTTCCTATCCAATGATATTATAAAACAAGTACCGTGTCTATCCGTTGCACCCAGTACAGTTACCTGACCTACGCATTTCTCAAAAAAATGTAAACAACACTGTATATTATACTCTCAATATACAATCAAAAACTTTCATTTTTTACATATTGTGTGGTAATATTCTTATATTATGAGGTGGCCTAAGTTCACATTTCTAATACCAGGCTTGAAGGAAAACGGTGCGCATGCTCGACTATATATAGATTTTTATATTTATATTTTATCATAATGTAATCATTGTCAAGATACCTGTACCAAAGCATGAGTAAAGATTTAAAAAATCAGTCTATCATCTTCAACATTTCTTGTCAAATCCCATAATTTAAAGCTATCTTCATTAGAAAAACAGCGTACCTCGAGCCAACAGAAACTCTGGCCCATAAGAATTTTGGTCCATTCATCATCTCCGATAATAATAATTCGAATGCAGAAACAAATATTTAATACTTGAAGTTATTATTTTGTATTACGTTTCTACGTATATGAGTTTATGTACAGATTTAAACAATATTTGAGATCAAAATTGTAATCCAGTCACTCTGCGTCTAAAACATAGGTAGTCGTTTTAACCCAGATCTTTCTATAACAGAAAAACCATAAACGGTTATAGTACTTGCGGTTGGCGAAATTTGGGTTGTGTTTTTTGTTTTATCTGAATATGAAAATACTAGCGCCGCCAGCTCTCCAAAAATTGATGAGCGTGATTTTTCATTTTTTTTATAATAATTTAGATGATAAACTGGTGTATCCCAGCCACAAACTAAAAATTTTTAGCCGCGGCCCATAAAACAGATCAGTTAACATTTATAACAAAATACCTAAATTTATCACCGACGAAAATAATGATACGACATTTAAACGAAAACTCAAACAATGGCTCTTAAATAATTGTTTTTATGAGATAGATGAGTTACTTAGAATGTAGAAAATGTCAAAACTAATCGGACTCAAGACCTCAATTGCATGACAGTTACGTTTATGTTCGTATTCAATCCGAGATAATTTATGACTCATACCTAATTTAATATGTAATATAAATATTGAACTCGATCTTTAAAAATATTAAGTTGACATATTTATTTAATTTTGTTATTGTTTAATGTTAATGCTAATCCAAATGTTTTAAATTAAAATAAGTGTAACCATTGCAATGCCCTGACGGGGCCTCATGTAGTTAATGATTGTTATTATGTACATGAATGCAATTAGCAATAAATAAAATAAAAATAAAATAATGAACTTTTAACTATTCAAATAGACAATTTAATTTATATACAATTTATTATTGTCACTAATGATTAACTGATTCGTACTCACTCACGATATAGTATTACACCATCGTCAGTATTTTGCAAATTTACATAATAGATCCTTTAGTAGATGATTCCCGCGACTTCGTCCGCGTGGATTAAGTTTTTTTGTTTCCCGCGGAAACTCTTGAATTTTCCGGGATAAAAGTTGCCTATGTCCTTCCCCGGGATACAACCTATCCCTGTACCAAATTTCATCAAAATCGGTTGAACAGATGGGCCGTGAAAGCGTAGCAGACAGACAGACAGACACACTTTCGCATTTATAATATTAGTATGGATTATCCCAAGAAAACTCCTTCCATTATTTGATTAATGGAAAGGAGTCACTATCCTCAGTAATGAGGAATACGACGCAGAGAGAGACATAATATATCAAACACAAAAAATGTTTCTTTATTTGCAAATCATTTTAAGATTAATTAATGCAAATCAAGTGTTGCAAATGTTCTTAATTTATTGCAAACCGAAACATTACAAGCAAAATAAATGATTTTACTGCAATGTTTTTTCGTTATCCAAGTAGATTATTTGCAAATCACATTATTTAATATTATTTTTATTATTTTTGAATAGAAAATTTGTTCATAGTGATGTCAATAAATTTTATAAACAACTTATACCTAAGAATGTCACACTAATACATATTGCATTAATGTATCACATAACATGTCAGGAAATAATTATATTCAAGAGAGTGGAGTCATGTAGGTGTAAGATACACACTGTACCACTTATATTAATTCAATGTGGCGGATTATAGAGAATTAAAGTTCTAGTTCTTTCATTATCATGGACTTCCGCAAAGTAGCACCTGCTTGAACAATGACTTGGGGGTGATGTGTGATGTTTATGGGTCGTATGTGACCAACAGCAATGTCTGGTGACTTTAATTACAATAGGGTATTTGACATTTTCATTGGTATAGAAATAAAAATATATTATGTGACCATACACTATACTATCGGTTGAAATTCACACAAACGCCAAAGCTTCTTGAAAACACTTACAACCAACTGTACAATCATACATATTTATGAAATGTAGTATCTTGCAATGTTCCATGTCTATTACAAAAGTGGATGGATTTAATCTGAAATGTACAATCTGTGTTTAATATCCTTTCTAATCTTTACTTTGAACAATGACTTGGGGGTGATGTGTGATGTTTATGGGTTGTATATGACCAACAGTTATGTCTGGTGACTTTAATTACAACAGGGTATTTGACATTTTCATAGGTATACAAATAAAGCAGGTTAAAATATGTTGGAACGTAAATATACTCAAGTGTAACAAATAGTGTGAAACAAATTTCTCTACAGTAAAGGAATGCTTGATTTTTAACACTCAATTTAGTAATAGTTATTTATGAAATGGTTGCATAATTCATTATTTTCATTTTCAATTATTCACCATTATCATATTCATTTCATTAATAAATTTACATTAGAGATAGTCCTAAACACTCTATGTCATGTAGTCGTCATTCTTAATGTCATAATAAGAATTTTAAGATGTGAGCGTAGTTAAAGTTAACTAAAGCTTCATTTACACAAGTGAAACATAGTGCGACATTGTGGCATGCCACAGGGCTGACTGTTAAAATGTAGCATGACTCACAAAGTTGGCAGGCTGTCTTAGTGTAATAATCTATTTAAATAAAATCAATTGCCGAATGCCCAGCATGGCTGGACCGATTATGATGGAATTTTTGTGTGTATTTGTGTGGGTCCAGAGATTGTTTATACTCTCAAATGGACCCGGTAGGGGGCGCTGCAATCAGTTTCTAGGTTCTAGGCCGTCAGCCGGGCCCTCGGCAGTTTATTATAATCGATTTACGGCACGATTAGTCTCGTTATAAAATATACTGTGGCTTAAGACCGCAAGTTAATATTTCCATTTGTAGGATGCCGCATTGTCGCATATTGTTAAGGATATAATATACAAATTGTTGACTCACAAAATAAAGGATAAAATAGAAAAAATAAAGGATACAATACGAAAGTTGAACATTGCGCTAAAACCATACATCCTCTAAATCCATTATTGTGTTTGTTCAACTTTTAAGACGCGATAAAAAGTAAATATAAATCTCTACGAACCTGGATCGATCCCTGCTACAATTTAAATGTTGTGGTTGAATTTATGGTATGCTTACTGCGTCAATAGATTTTGGTCAATAGCGAATGAGTGTTGAGTCAAGAGATGCGATTGTTACGCCACATATTTCACTGTCGGTAAAATGATTGACAATGAAGTTCTGACAGATCATAATAGTCCAGCAATTTGGTACTCAAAAAGGGTGTTTTACAAGAAGAAAAAGATAGCATCACCAGATTTAGCCATGTCAATCTAATTTAGTTTAAAGATATTGTAAAACACTCACAATACAAATTTATTTAAACTGTGGAAGGTGAATTTAGGTTTTGGTTTGCGGCGCTCGTACGTCTAAATTTATCGATTTTACAAAAAATAAGGTTACTACACAAATTGCAGGGAATTTTCATAACTATTTTCATCGTAAAATTAGTCCGAAAGGAGTTACTGTCAAAACACTGTTTTTGGGCGCCATTTTTCCAATATGGCGGCGCGAGCGGCAAAGATGAAGGTGGCAAAGTGAAAATTCGGAAAGAGCAAGTCCAAATCTATTAAGTGGAAGTTTTCATGACTCCCGAAAACTTTTCCAGGTAAAACTACTAAATACTAAAGTGGCACAAATTTTTCTAGACGAAATAAACATTTAATTCCAAAACAATCGCATTCACTTCTGACTGGCACAATCGCCAAAATCCATTGTTGCAGCAAGCATGCCATTCATTCAGTCAATCACAACTTTCGACAATGTAAAAATGGTTGTGATAGCAGAGGTAACCTTTTCAACTTTGAGAATTAAAGCCAAACCGCACTATAGTGCAGTAGTAATGTGGTTAGGTTCACATGGACCTATAGAAATAATTGTTCTCGTGTCGCGCCGCTACAGTGCGGTTAGACGTTTAATTGGATGGGGGAATAAATTCAACATCTGAAACACTGTAGGAAAATGCCAAATACCCTATTGCGTCGCCGGGTGACGTCCGCCCCCCGGGGCGCGTCGCGTCAGTGCGGCGAGGCGTGCGCGCGCGCGGGCGTGGCGGGCGCGGGGGTGAGGGGCGCGGCGGGGGAGCGCGCGGGGGCGGCGGGCTGCAGCGGCTGGAACGCGGAGCCGAGCGACGGCCGCAGCGTGAACGCGGGCACGGACGGCTTCATCGGCATCGGCTCCACGTACGCGCCCTCGCCCGCCTTCAGGTTCACCTGTTTCACAACAAACAGCTTTACCCAACAACCTCAATTTACATAGACGGGTTCTGTCAAACAAAGAATGTGGACTTATTTTACCAACGCCATCTAGTTTGAAAAGCGGGACAGCGCTATGGCGGGGGCAAGGACAGGCTTATACAGATGAGGTGCACCGTGCATGCACCACAAGCCGGACGCCCAACTTTTTTCTATGAAAGGGTCCATCTAGTACCTACATCGATGGTTTTACCGTACGAAGCTTATATAATTAATTTTTTATCCTGTTTTGAAAAGGTTTGTTTTGTTCCATGTTTAATCCTCGGTCTAGGTTGGATCCTACTTGCCAAGAAGATACCTATTCACTTAAAAGTATCTAAAACTTAAGAGGCCGGAGAACGCCGCTCGCAACTTCTATTCGAACCGCAAATATAAATTTGCCGGTATATTGCTATCTCTATTTGGCTAATGACACATGATCGCGTGCAAGCGCGATAGCAATATGAGCGTACAGAATTTGTTATACATTTAGTCCAAGTTCCGTGAATACCAAAAATGATTAATGAAAAATTTTTGTGTTTTTAACTTCGTGTTGTCATTCTGTAACTTGACAATAAAGGCTATGTTCCTGATCAATTAGTACGTGAGATATCGTTGGTTTTAATAGGAAACAAATAAGGAGAAAACATGTAATTTATGTCGTAAAAACTTACATTGCTTACAGTGCTAAGTGCTTACATTTAATTTTGGGGAAGTATTTTGAAAAAAATAATTATCCATTGACCTAGATAAATACAAGTTCAATCTTAATAATCGCATAATATGGTGGAAATATTCTCGAATTACAAAGTATTTTGGTATTACGTTTGTATGGGCAATTCGTCCTCCGCTGGCCCGTTAAGGTATTATTACATTATACTAATATTATAAATGCGAAAGTGTATTTGTTTGTTGGTTGGTCCTTTAATCACGTGGCAACAGAGCAACAGATCGACGTGATTTTTTGCATGAGCATAGTTGAGGACCTGGTATAAGCTAATTTTTATCCCGGAAAATTAAGGAGTTCCCGTGGGAATCAAAAAAAGTTATTCCACCCAGACATTGTATGGGTGGTATGCCACTCATGAAACTTTGATCAAATCTATAGTCTGTGTCAGGAAAGAAGTGTCAGGCAATTAGTGGAACTATTATAATATTGTTATTTGTTTAATTGAAGTCGTTGGCCTCAGCTAGTCTATATAAATAAAAATAAATGTTGCTAAGCGCATAACTCGAGAACCGCTCGACTAATTCGGCAATTTTTTTTTTTGGATGTTCCTTAACTTCCACGGAATGTTTTTATATAAAAAAAAAAACATTAAAGTTCCCGCGGGAATTAAAAAACCTCAAATGGATGTTTGGTACTCAATCACGCCAGAACGGCTGAACGGATCTGAATAAAATTTGGCATAGAGATAGATTACAGTCTGGAAAAACAGCTACTTTTATCCCGGAAAATTGAAGAGTTCCCGCGGGAATTAAAAAATCAAAATCCACGCGGACGAAGTCGCGGCATCAGCTAGTTTATAATATTAATAAAGTAGGCTTTACCTTCTCGCAACCATCTGGAGGTTCTCGAGCTAGGAATCGATTTATCTGTGGTGATGTGCCGAGTTTGGAGCCGTCGAGATCTGGTGACGAGCAGACGCTGCCGCCTGGAAAGCCAAATTACAGATTAAAACATGATATCGGCACCAGTCATTATTCTATTGTGAAATAACAAAATATTATGTCTTCTAACAAGCAAAAAACTGGAACTATTACTAGTGATACTGGTCCTCCCAAAAGTTAGTTTTATGTTTGAAAAACATTATAAACTATCGATTGAAGGTTAAAATGTGCGTCGAATTTTTGTGGTGTTTAGTATTTCATACAACATCCCATACTAAGCACGCGTTTTGAAGTTTGAAAACAAGTTGCTGATTTGACTGTTTTACAAACACCCAATTTTGTTTTAAATTTTATTCATTTTCCATGGGTCATACCTAAGTTCTCGTGGGAAGAACTTGAAAGGCGCAGAGCAAACTATGGTCGCCTGATTATTTCAGAATATCAGAAATATTGTGTAATAAATCATTATTCCATGTATTCCAAAATCAACTCTACTCAACTGTACACAAGCAACGGAATATCAGAATTGCATGCTTGGAGTTTTCTGTTGGTGCATTGCTATTCATTGCAGCAAGATGCAAGGGATCTAAGTGGACGAGCACAGTCTTTTGCTCAAGTTTCTATGGAATGCATGCATGTTTAAAATATGAACTCATGGATGTTTGTTTCTTTTTTTTATATTTGTAGCTGTTATTCATGATATTGGTATGACATGAATAAAAGTGCAACTTTTTATAAGTACAGATTAAATGAATGAGGGAAACCAAGTATTTTGTTGTTGTATTACATGAGTTAATATCATAACGATTTTTGACAAATTATTTTCAAAATAAAGTCAGTTTATCTGTACTTGTTATAAAAAGTTTTCAGTATTAGTTATAAATTGCAATGTTGTTTTTAGTAATGAAGTTTTAAACCATAAGTTCTATGCCCAAAACACAGGAACATGTCAAACCTCACAAGTACCTATGCCAATCGAAAGTAGTATTTTAACTAATATTATAAATGAGAATGTGAGTTTATTTGTTATGCTTTCATGGCCCATCTTTTCAACCTATTTTGATGAAAAGAAAATGTTCATTTTAGGCCAACTCTTGTACACTCTACCATGAATAGAGGAAAATACATAGATTGTATTAAAAATATAATAATTTAGAACAGCAAAATAACGAGCAAAACATAAAAATGTATTTCAAGTTTTCAATAGTTTCCAAGATGGCAACCTTCAGCCATAGAGCCATAGGCGCAAAATGTTTCAAATGACATTTCTGACAGTCACTGTCAAAATAACGTTTTTCTTTTGAAAACGTCAAAAAATTGTTACCCACTCATGTTTAGTGTTCCATAACTTGGAAAGATTAAATAATTTTACCACTGAAATTACGACGAATTCGTAGATTGGACCAATAAAAACCGATCTAGTATTTTATTTTCCTTCATTTCTCTGCTTGTACAAGACTTGGCCTACGCCCCATACAAATCTGGACCGTCTCCTTTGGTGCAGACATAGGTTGTGTCCCAGGGAAAGACGCAAATTACTTTTTATCTCGGAAAATATTAAAGAATTCCCATGGGAATTAAAACAACTAACACCACGCGGACGAAGTCGCAAGCATTAACTAGTGAATTCATACGCGAGTCTTAATTCTTAACAGTCTCGGCAAAACTATGTTCCTGTGTAGTTGGCGTAGAGCTTATCAATAGATATTTTACTGCAGTGTGTCTAAATCTAAAGTGTAGGTGAATTAGAGACCTGTCGCTAGCAGCTCTGCTGAGCCCGCGCTGGAGAGAGATCCTCGGGATGGTGGATCTATGCCCACAATTTATTTTAATTATATTTATTTACTTTCCTCATAATCAATCAATCAATATTCATTTATTCAAATTAGCTACACTTATTGACGTCAAAATACCTATAAAACATGATGGTGATAATCAGTTACAACTAAAGCTACGAGGGTTCCTGATAATATGACTGATTAAAAATCTTATTCACTTTAATGGAATTAGTTAGAAGTCAATTGGGAAACTATAATATTTTTAACTAACAAATATAAGATTATTATAATAAACGAATTAAACATTTACAATTGTGTTGTATTAAAACTCTGAACTAAATTAACTTGTCATATTTTCCATGATTACTTTGTATAGTTAGTTTAGACATGGTGGTGAATTCTGTTGTATACAATCACTAAACTTTATACTTTTTAAGGATAGCGCTAATTGTACAGGCCATATAGTAATGTCCTTTTCCGGAGGGAGCACTATGAAAGGAATATCGATACATTAAGAGTCAGTTTAGTTTAAAGATTTTGTACAACAGAATTAAGCCGAAATAGCAGAATTTCAGTTGATCGAAAGTGATGCTGGCACTTTATTGATAAGGCCACAGATATAATACACATAAATAGAAATCAGTCAAAGAGTAGAAGAAAGACAGAAATATTTCATATTATGCAAAATACTATGATAACCTGAACCTCTATGGAACAAATATAATGCAGCCTTCTGATTTGATCTGATCTCCTTGCTTTATTTTAGTTAAGCATAAGGTGCAATAGGGTAAGCCAATGGGAAGGATTTCCATTATTTTGTTGACTAAATTAAATTGAATCAGTTAGGCTGCTGACATAATTATCTCCTAAGCTTCTGTAAGAAGTCAATGTGTAGGTTATTAATGTAATAAATATGTAAATTTAATATAATAGTAAAATCACATAATATGATATTCTACATAACATTTGTAAGCCGGTTCGGCTAATATGCTGGACTATGTGACTAAATATATGTACACATATTATGCAAATAAAGTATCTGAATCTTTCAATGGTGCCAGCTTGGTTGCGCACAAACTTTAAATTAATTTGACACACCTAAACAAAGTAGCCACACAAAATCACAAGGAGACAAAGTCAAATTTACATTGTTTAAAGATAATTTTAGACTTTTAAAGGAGATCGGCGAAGTATGACCCAGCTAATTTAAAAACCATTCAGATTCAGAAATCATTTAATATTTTTTAATATATTTTAATGTATTTTTCTGTGTAAACACCAAATTTTTAGAAGATGGGGATCAAAAATAAAAATAATTACGAAACAATAAAAAAGTCGTTCTAATGGCAATACGGAGTATAGACACCAGAGTTTAAAAGTAGAAACTAACGCGTCAATCAAATGTCATTCGTGGACCGTGGTAGAGATGTGCCAACTCGGAAAAAACACGTTAACTCGAGTTGAAATTCAGGTAACTCGGAATTGAATTCGAGTTTCACAACTCGAGCTAGCATAAAGAAACTAAGTGTATTTTATTTGTTACAAAATACTTTTTTAAATACATATGTGTACTTCAATCCAACTCCCTGTTAGGACAATTATTATTATCATTGCTTATCTTCGTAGGTAGGATTGAAATAAAAAGGTTTTTATAGTTTACCTAGATAATAATTTATACCGTTCGCATTAGAGTTAATACACAGTTATTTTTGGTTTTAGTCTTAGTTTAGTTATAGTAAGTACCTACTCATATTTAACAACAAAACCAGTTAGGTATATAGCAGTCTGACACAAAATAATAATATCAGTCTAACTTTATAATGTAGGTACATAATAATAGGCATGATGACTGATTTTGAAAAATGGTCAGATTATGTTCGGAAGTATCTACTGTTTCGAAAAAATATCTTATTTCAGCAGAAAAATAAAGTTTAGTAGATAAAATTAGCATTTGAAATTTAAATTTTAAAATTCACGCCAAAACGTTCGGCGGTGTCATGGCGTCGTTGTGACGTCACTATTGTTTTATTACCAATGTACTCTGTGCAGTGTGCAGAAAGCAATAGTGTGATTTTCAAAGCTCGAAAACAAACAATTGTGACGTCATCCGCTTCTTTGTGTTTTATGCAATATGGCGGATTGCTGTATTTTATAGTTTTATTTTATCAAAATAAATAGCAATCTCACTCGATATTGAAAAATAAATACGTTTTTTATAATCCATGAATCCTATTTCATTAGATAAATACATAATTGCATTGATTCTTGGTTACTGTCATCATGCCTATTATGTTATTAATAGTTTAATCATCACAATGAAAATATTCATAAATAACTTTTTTTAATTGTTGGTGTCATTCGGTCAATGCAATGGCGGGTGGCGGGAGTACGTAGACAGAGAAAGAGATATAGACAGGGTGTCAGCGTATACAGTATGCGATATTAATTAATTAATAAATACGTAATTGTAATTAATTAAAAACGTTAATTTAATTCAAACGCGATGCATTATCGATACAGTCCTGCGCTGAATTACCTGCCGGCACCCCTCGCTCCTCTTTTACCCGATGTCACCTGAAATGCTCACGCGTTAGCAAATACTACGATACTTCGCGACGCGGTTGTATCGCTATTGAATTGCTTCTGTCGCACGTTGTAAATGCGACTAACGCCCAAAAGTAGCGATGCATAAGCGCGTTAGGGTTAACCCCCCTTTTCAAACAGTAAGAATAGTATAATAACAACCATCAATTTGTATGTCATTATATACTTACTGGCCGCGTTATGAATTATATACCTACTATAGGTTTAATGTACCCAGCAGGTAGGTAACTTGTTTTTATGTAGATAGGAAAGCGTATTACTATTTGGTACATAGTCAGATAATGTTAATCTGCAGTGCCTGATAGATTTTTCAAAGCTATTAAATGGTATCTGGCTAAAAAACCATGAAATAGAAATCTAACCTCACTTTTAACTATTACTACGAATATCTTTTTTCTCCCAACTTTATTTGATTGACTTTCATAAACTTTATTGGTTAGTCTGGTTTAGTATAAAAAGTATGAGAAGTTTGATGTGTGAACGTGAACCTCAAGTTTGGGTCAAACACTATATGGGAGCTCGCCGACCTCCTTTCGTTTATTTTAGAGAATGTCTACAAATCGATGTAGCGCTAATTATTTCTTAAGGTTTGACCTAAATAAGAAATGTATGTATAATGTAAACAATATACCTGATGAGTGAGCTGTGTGGCACAGATCATGTGGAGTTTGTGTGTTGACTGAACGCCTCAGGAGCTCAGCGAGCGGCGCGCGGTGCCCTTCTGGCGTGACCTGGGGATACACAACAAATAATTATACGTAAGAGCCTATGCACACGGCATCTTTTCTACGGGCACGGCCAAAACACTCGCCACTTCAAATATTGGATAGAAGCAGGCATTACTTTGCCTGTTGGTAGTTTGGAAGATTTCTGTGGTGTGCTGAATATCGCGGGCTACAAGTGCGGGATACACACTGTACCACATAGATTTACCTATTGTCGCGGATTATAGCGAATTAAACTTCTAGTTTTTTCACTCGCCACTTCAGTTGCAATCGGAAACTCTTGCAGACATCCAAATTTATAGTAACAAGTATGTATTGACTATTGACACAGACGCGTTGTTTATGCGTGTTTCATATCTATTTCAATTTAACTCTGTAACAGTAGGCCGAGTGGGAGATTTATTAACGTATTCTATCGCGACAACGACGATTGGAAGTTATATGGAATTGATCAAGAGAGTAGTTCACGTTGTGGCGATCAAATGGGAAGAAAATCCTCACTACGATTGTGTCGATCGACGCAACGCGTTACTTTCAACTTCTACACTTTCTGCCCTCCGTTAAGAATGAACTATAATTTATATTTTAAGTTCCAATTACAGATAAACAAGATTGTTCAGATTACCTTATCTCGTAGCCGGTCTACATGAGGTGTTTGTGTGCCACTGGCTGGGTACAGCACAAGTCTTTCTATCTCTTGGTTGAGACCTTCCACTGATGAGCGTGCTGCCCTCAAGGGGACGCCACCAGTGCCAAAACGGGACCCTGCAAGAAATACACTTTGCCTTTACCTATACCTTTTTGGGTTTATATATGTCACCGTAAGATTGCAAAGGCCGTTGGATTGTAATCTAACTAGCGATATTGTAAACTTTCGACTGATTACAATTTAACGCATTGTTTTTCGTTAGATTTTAATCTGTTAGATATATTAACCCGATAAAACCTAAGTGCCGTTTCATTGGTCATTTATGTCGAACCCTAACCTAACCTACAAGAAAAAGACAAGAAAACGTAAATACAATGATTATTTCAACAATTGACACTCGGACCATTGAACGGTTAACAATCCATCGACAGTTTACAATATTGCTAGTTGGATTACAATCTAACGGTTTTTGCAATCTTACGGTGACATATATAAATAGTATAAACTTCAACAATTTTGTATCATGGCTTAGGCCTTGGGACAAAGTCAAAAATATTTAGTTAATATGGCATTAATATTCAAACATCAGCATTAAGTGTGTACAAGTTGCTGAAGATAAAGGCTGATGCTTCTAATTTTTCTTAACATGAAATATTTTTGGGAAAATATGCAGGTTTGAGAAATACAAGAAGCAACTATCCCTATCTATAGGCATTGGATGTTTGAGTAACAAACATCCGTCAATCCATACATCCAAACTTTTTCATTTATAATATTAGTATAGAAGCATAGATTAGAGTTAGCGAGTGATCAACATACACAGACCGCACAAGCAGTCAGAGTCAACAGCAGCTACCATTGACAAGCTGCTGCCAACCACCCGAAGCAGTCGCAACTGCTCGAGTGGTCCATGTATGTGTGTAAAGTGTATTTAGATTGAATTGAGCTAATTTGTAAACAAATATGGCGGTACTGATCACGTGACATTATTTTGACATGACCCCTAATGATGGGACTATTGCTGAATTATATGAGCAATGAACTATTGAACGATTACTGAACGAATTATCTCCAATGCAAAGAATACTCGTATTTTATATAGGAGAAACGCTACTGTTGTTGGATACAAGCTCGCTCTGTGACCGTAAGCATCGACGTTCAGAATCGAAAACGTAATCGAATTATTTGAATCACGTTATTTTATTATATTAAATTTACGGATATTTTTATATGAAAATTATTCTAATAAGTCGTAAATTCTGAAGTAATCAATAACAAGAAAATTATCATAAAGTTTTTACAGGGGAGCTGTTAATATGTTTTGGCTGACCCGGTATTTAGAAGGTATCGAGATGGTGTGAAATAGGGGAAGCGCTACATAACCGTAGAGTTATTGGATATGTAACCACTTTTATTACTTTAATTGTATATCTAAAATAAAAAAAATGAATACAATGTATAAATAAAGATGTTTTTACGGCAATTTCACAATTTTTTATTTTCATAAATAAATGTTTACATATATTTTTTAAATCTAACTTAAAATTAAAATTCTTCGAATGAGCTGTCCGAACTTTCAATTTGAATGAATAGTTTCATTCAGTAACACAGAAGTTGAAAATGGTAGGCACTTTTAGGAACGAAGATTTCCTTTTTCAGGATTACCACAACAGATATCGATTTTGAAAAATCTTTCATTAATAAAGAAGATCAAAATGGCGGTCAATTGTTAAGATTTATACAATTTTTTTTTTTATTTGTTATATAGTAAAACAGGAAATGTATAATTTTTTTTTATATAACTACATTATTTAAGTGTCGTAAAAATATTTTTATTCATACCTATATATTATTTATGTATCAATATGTATTTTAATTTCGTTGTACAATCATTAAAGTCATAAGAGAGCTTTAAAGTCCAATAACTGTACCGTTTCCCTGTACCATATCGGTACCGACTAAATATTGGGTCAGTCAAAACATCAACGGCCCAATAAAAACTTTGAAATAATATTGTTGTTATTTATTACTTTAGTATTTACGACTTAATAAGATAATTTTGAAATGAAAAACATTCGTATACGATATATAATAAAATAACGTGATTTACAGAATTCGATTACAATGTTTTCGATTCTGAACGAATTATATCGATGTTTACGGTCACTGACTCAGTATTAGTCATTCGTTTTTAGTCTGTGGTTGCGATGTCGTATCTGAGCAACACTATAAAATCCAAGTAATACGAAACGTCAAAACAAAAATTTTACTTTAATCTGTGGGACTTTATTTGTGTTTTCATTCAGTTTTTATTAAAAATATTGTATAAATACTGGATAAATGGAAGAAATAATACACTGCATGTTTACGTTAGATGTTGTTTGTGGACTACAAGCAGTTTGTGTGTGTTTTCAATTGCTTTAACATTGTGAAAAGTGTTTACAAAGTTACGCGTTAGCAAAAAGGTTTGTTTGTTTACAAATTAGCTCAATTCAATCTAAATACACTGTACATAGAAGACTGCATGTGTGTTCACCATGCAGTCGCAGCTTGAAGCAGTCCACTCTGACTGCTTCAAGCTGTCCATGTATCTGAGGCCTAAGATGGTAATTATTTTTAAAATGGATTATTCAGAAATGAATAATTCCCAAATTGACCCAACACTTAAGGACCTCTCTCTTGTAAGGCTACATTGCTTACTGTCATTTCTTAAGAACTAAGTAAGTAGTTTAACTCATTGCAATTGTACTTACAGAAGCCAGGACTCATAGAATGTGAAGAATAATCTCCCGATGCGGATGGTTTGTGTGGTCTTTGGAGGCGGCTTCTGAGGAAACGGTCTAGTTTGTCATCTTCTGAGCCTCTAGAGGACCTCCCAGAAATTCCACCTCCATCATCAGTCTAAAAAATAAAGAAAATTTATTCATAGCAAACATTTGCCTAATGAATATAAAAAACTTAAAGCACAATAAGAATGTTTGGAAGACATTGCCATAAACGATAAGACCACCTTTGCATGCCTCAAAGGTGGTCTTATCCTATTCTTAAGTTTCAATATTTTTTGTAATTATTTTTTATTTGAGTACTAACACTTCACTCAAGAAATCTTTATTTCTGGTAAGCTCTTTCAACATCCACCTCATTTATTTTACTATGTAAATCAAATACATTGATAGAGCTCCTGATTTCATTTATATGACATTCATATTATTTTTAGAATATGTTTGTTTCCTGCCTTGTTGAATATGGTTGATGTCAGGCCTGGCAAAACATTATGTATTGCATTTGTGCTAAACATATTTTTCTCAAACATGCTTGGAAATTTGAGCATTATTTTGACAACCTTCTTCGAGATAAATTGAACTTGCTGTACTAGCCAAATACATGCGAGCAGTGGCCGGGTAAAGTTGTATGAAAATTCATATCTATCGTGGTTTAGGGACCAAATAAATTACATAGTTAATTCATATCTTTCGTGTAATTTAAAATGGAATGATATTTTACTCCGAAACATGGCAACCAAGGAGGTTTTTCAAAGGTTTTATTTAAATTTCGAACTAGCTTGCAAAGAGAAAGCTGTTTATTGAAAAAAAAAACAAATGAACACTTGAACGCGGGAAAAATTATTGTTGTTCGTTGTTCGTCATTGATTTTGAAATGTATTTGACAAAATGAGTTCAAGTGAAGACAATGAGTGTGATGAACTTACTTTAACGCCACCTGAAATTCCAGAGGCGGCAAGAGCCGTAATTGAAAACTTGTTACTGCCAAAATCGAAAGAAAAATATTTGTAAAACCTATGAAATTTTGTTCAATGGAAGAATGAAAGAAAATCAAAATCGAAGTTCTGTCTAGGTACTACTTAGTTTTAATTTCCGCACATTATTTGAGAAAAGTACTATACAAGCCTTAGTCACAACTAGGCATTGATGGACTTACGCTGCAGTAATGTACTATATGTACATTAAATATTTCAAGAAAATTATTGATAATAAAAAATCTTACTTGTGTGGACTTATCAACTTGTAACTGGCCTGCATGAAGGTAGTAGTCCCTGGGCCATTGGCCTTTATGATAAAGAGTGTCTAGGGAGGCTGTGCGTCTGATAACACTGGAGCTGAAGCGTCCTTTTCCTGCTAGCATATAGAAATTACATGTGTTATTCTTAAAATAATATGGAATATGTTTGATTCATAAATATGAAATAAGCTCATCAGATTAAAAAATATGATAATTTTATATCTGAATTTTGTTTTTTCTGATATATTATATTATTATTAGATAAGGCCAGCACATGTGTCAAACTGGATTTAGGCTTTTTTACTTACATTACCAGTCATAGTCGCTGGGATACAACCTATCTTTGTACCAAATTTCATTAAAATAGGATAAATAGACAGCCAGTAAAAAAGTAACAGGCAGACACACTTTCATATAGTTAATATTATTATGGAAGTATGGATAATTCATTAAATCTTGCTGTCTATTATATTAAATGGACCACTGTAAGGTAGAAGCAGAATGAAAGTAAGATCATCAAGTATAAACAAAGACTGTAAACAATACCTTTGTAGTTGACAGCTCCAGGACTCCTCTGTCCAGAGAGCGCGTGATCGGGCGATATCCGGCGCCACACGTTCGTTGGTGAGAGCGTTGGACTATTCGCGGCGTTCTTCTTCAGTCCGCCGCCTTTCATAACTGACGACACCGGTAAAGTCGCCCTCATAGGGCCCTGCTTGCCCACAGGACAATCCGACTGTTTTCGAACACGGCCCGACATTTTAAACCCCCACACGTTACTATCAATTAAAAAAATATATCCCTTGCACCAACTATAACACAAGCTAACCCGCAATGTCCAATAAAATAACATAAACCGCCGACGCCGCACAGGTCCTTTGTAGAAGGAATTTGTTAGGCCATGAAAATGACTGCGCTACGGATTTATACATAAGACTATATTATACAGCACTGGCAACGGCGAATGTGTAAAACTACAAATAAACATAAATCGGTTGCACTTAGTCTTCATTGGTCTTCTGATCTTACAAGTAGTGGATAAAACAGAATTTAACAAACAAGTCACATTTTTTTCTGCACTTTAATGGATGAATGAATAAAACTGACAGATGACATGGGAGATCGCGCCATTCTTTTGCTGTTTGAAAATAACCTTTAGATAATTATATAACTCTGTTGTAATATTTAAAATTAAAAGCACGAAGACAACTGTGCATTAATGATCAAAATTATACAATTTATTTCTAGTCTTCGGCATTGCAACTAACAGCTGATTACTCCGCCATGACAGATTGTCTGTGGTTGTAGTCAAGACTCAAGAGTCAGACTCAAGACTCAAAGTCCAGAGACAAATAGTCACAGGTTAGCATAGAGAAGAACACAGATAGACTAGCTATTCTTGTACGGATCTTTGATTTTAATACTCAATCACAGATTTATAAAAAATTGGTTGGCTGTAAAGTCGGTATACGGGCGAAAGTTTTACGTGACAACGACTTTGAGTGGTAAAATAATTTTAATGTGAATATTCATTCGTATAGTAGGAAGAAGGATGAAATAATAGTAACAATTTAAAACATTTATTTATACAAAGAACTTTTTATGTCTGTCTCTCTCGCTCTTAGGCGGGCTAACCATGCCCGAGTGGAAGGGACGCGTGCCTCTCACTCGCTCTCATTGTGAGCGCATAACGTGAGCGGAGCGTAACGCAGTTTCTTGAAGTGTCACCCGGCAAACCAATTTATAAAACGTTGTCACGTCAAAATGTCACCGTAAGATGGTAAAAACCGTAAGATTGTAATCTAACGCCTTTTTTTCGATAGATTGTAAACAGTCGAAAGATTGTGAACCGTTCAATGTTTTAAGGGTCAATTTTTGAAATATTCATTGTATTTACGTTTTCTTGTCTCTTTCTTGTAGGTTAGGTTAAGGTTCGACATAAATGATCAAGTAGTGCCTGGCCTGCATCGGGTTAATAAACCTAACAGATTACAATCTACCGAAAAATAATCCGTTATATAGTAATCATTCGACAGTTTACAATTTCGCAAGTTAGATTAGAATCTAACGGTTTTTACAATCTTACGGTGACATAAATATGTCTGTGTCAAAGCTTAATCAAATCAAAGCTTATTCAATGGTACGGATTACAAATTGTCTCTGGGGTTACCTTTTTATTTTAAAAATAAACTACAAAGCTCTAAGTTCCAGTGTTTCGCATCGAATGAACAGTTTTCTTTGGACGGGTTCTTTCGAAAATCACATCATACACCCCATTAGTGGTGTCGTTGTCGTATTTTTGACGGACGACACGAAACTGTTTTCCTAGCGACGAAAACGGTCGTCGTTGCAACTGGTTTGAATATGGCTTCTAAGCAGTCTTTAAACCAGTTGCGATGACAACCGTTCTTTAGAAGGAAACCAACGTTCAATGCCAAGTGAATTTACACTTTTAGTCAATAACGCTAAAATCTGTACGCACGGATTTGACCATCGCATCACGAACGACAGCATATGTAAGGTTAGTCTACTGGTAATACATTATCACCTGTATGACGTGGACAAAAAGTTTACTTTGTATTGTGAGAACTGTTTTGAGAACGAACGTGGAACTATAAGGACGACGCGCCATTTGCGACGACGTGTGTCGTTGAATCAATTCAATCTCGACTGTATTTTCTTATATGTCCGAAAATATAGAAAGACTGATTTGTGCAACGAAGACTGTTTTACCCAGGACGTAAAAACGGTTTCACCGTCGCAGAACAGAAAACGGTCTTTAGAACGACGAAACGCCCACCAGTACACCCCATGGGGGTAATGGATTTCACTACAACATTTCAACCCCGCTAAGCCATAAGAATGTAATGACTTACTTAAAATAGATAACAGGTCTTGTAATACGGCATCGTCGAGCGAGTGGTGTGAAAAAGTCTTTAACACGGGAACCCCTTACTTCTGACATAGTAATGAATGAAAGCAGCAGCAACTTTGTACGTGTGAAAAGGTATTTTCTTCTTTTCCGATTTACGGTAGATAGGTAATTCTTAATTCCTAGACATAGATGATTAAGTGTTCAGGGGGTAGAGATATAATAATTAGTAAGTAGATTAAAATCATGGTAATAATTATGTACTTTTATTAGGTAGATTTAAATCAAAATAAGTAACTAATAACAAAACAGTACAGCAACAATTTCAGTAGGACATAAACAGCAAGTACTTCATGTCAATTAGCAAAAAATAAATTTATATTATATTATAATATTTTAATTATTCTACATTATTTTCTTCAGAATTGCACTAAACAAATGTCTTTCGTTATTTAGATAAATATTATACATAGGTACCTGATGCGTACCTATAGGTTTGTCTAGTTAGATACTGGCAGCACTGGGACCAGATAAATTTTAGGGCAATCAACAGATTTGACCCGAACTATTTTTTTATTTTCCCGCCATTTTGCAGACTCAGCTTTCACTAGGCAGACTTACCTACTTACACCAAAATATTTAGGTTTATTTGAAAACTCTTGAAACTGAAAAAATTTAAATACTTTTCCGGGATAAAACCTATGTCCTACCCCGGGATACCACCTATTCCTGTACCAAATTTCATCAAAATCGGGTGAACAGATGAGCCGTTAAAGCTTAGCAGACAGACAGACATATACACTTTTGCATTTATAATATTAGTATGGATTAAATACGCGCAGTGCACACTGTATAGTTATTATCCTGCAATTGGGAGTGCGGCAATTTAACTGCCACCATACAAAACAACTGTTTCGATGCCGCCATCTTTGTCGTACCTACAATTTTATAGTAGCAAGTAGTTATTACGATAAACTAATATAAAAAGAAGTTTCAGTGTGTCATGTTGATAATAAGAAAAGAGTTCTTATGCCACACTAAATGACACACTAAAATCTCGCTGACACATAAATACATACATTTTATACAAATAAACAACACACGAGCGTTGTTTTATTTGTGTGTAAAATGGCATTTTTTTCATTCAATCACAATTGTTTTGTAAATTATGGTATGAAACGTGCACAGTGAACATTAAAGTAAGTAACAGCGTTATTTATGTTTGCGCCTTTAGTGTAATTTTCATCATGCTGCGCTTGTAGCAGTCCCTAAGTCGGTCATTGTAACTAAGAAGAAGGTATAGTAGCATTATTTTAGTTCTACGTTATACATTTTATTATGTTTCTATAAGTTATTATTAAAAATAAAATAAAGACAAATATCACAAAAACGCCACTTTTAGTAGCTGCATGTAACATAATTTAATATAAAAAATTATTTTTAAACAACCGACTTCAAACTCCCGCGCCAACTTTACAACAACAAGCACACGGTATACAAAGTACTTATTTTATTGTTGATATTTTAAAAACCGCTCGACCGATTTCGATAAAATTTAGATGCGACCACTTGGGAAGTATGCCCTTTCAAATAAAAAAAGAATCATCCAAATCGGTCCACCCAGTCAAAAGTTCTGAGGTTACAAACATTAAAAAACAGTCTAATTGAGAACCTCCTCCTTTTTTTGAAGTCGGTTGAAAATACGATACGCCGAAAATGTCGGCGTTAATCATTACCACCCAGGTTTTTACATACTAATTTCAAGCCAACACACGATACTTATCCAACAATACAATACTTCCAACACACTAGGATTTTAAATTATAGTTTCACACTGAAAAATCATCAAACACATAGAAATGTATTTACTGTAAGTATACCGGAATTAAGTAGTACATTGCAATTCAAAAAACACCACAATAATTCTTTAAATACACTTATAAAATATCCACCACCGCATAATGTCTACGTGACAGAAGTGTAGACAACGCATCACATTTAATTGCAATTAAAAAACAATAATAATAGTCTTACTATTAACGTGATGGAAGGTTTCAATGAAAATCAATTTAGTCGTTCATACTTCATTATGTCAGCTATAGTCTGTGTAAAAAAAGATGGGAGTCTGATCTTTAGATACTGGCAACACTTTGCTATACAAAAAAAATTGATACACGACTTAACCACGACCTAACTTATTCCTCGCCTTTACGCACCTTTCGTTATACAGACTTATAACCAACGACCTTAATTTCCTGCAAACCCTGACAAACAAAGAATGTGGACTTACTTTACTAACGCCATCTAGTCTGAAAAGCGAGACAGCGCTATGGCGGAGACAAGAACAGGCTTATACAGGTGAGGGGCATGCCCTACAAGTCCGACGCCAACTTTTTTCTATGAAAGGGCCCATCTAGTACCTACATTATTATAACGATGCTCATAACTCCTTTTTTTGCTGAGATTAAGACCAGTCAAGTTATACAAATTATTTTCACGCGTGTAAAATGTGTTCAGTGCTACCAATTTTGACTAAACTCTTGAATTTGACTTTGAAAGTCAAAACTTAAAGTTTACGGTATTGAATTGCTTTGCAACAGTTGACAGTAAGCAAATACAAACTTTTAATCTAGCCTTACTAGTTCAGGTAAAATGTACATTCAATAAACGTGTATACTAAGAAGTACCGGCTCTATTTGGATCTATTTTTTGCCTTTTCTCTGCAATCCACGCATGTATACGATCCTTTAGTTCGGTGTTTGATTTAACTTGGTCCATAGACAGCGGCGAGCGGTTAAACGGATCCGACTGGTCACTTAGAAGATGCCTGAAAAATTTTAGTGTAAAAATTAATGCCTTATTATTTACTAAATAACCACGACTACTTGCGCGTGGGTTGGTTTCTTAAAAAGTCTTATTTTCCGGAACAAAAAGTGCCCTTTAAATTTTATAATTTTTTTAATAATTTTCCAGTAGAAATGAACCTTACTTAGGGCATGTAAAATTATTTAAATCTAATTTTTAAAATTCATTAATACATGTTAACAGCACCTTTCTGTAAGCCACCTTTTAATCGATTGAATGTTAGTTCTCTAATTGCTTTCGGAATTTGATTGTTTAAAATAAATAGATTTTACTGCACAGTTTTTTACTAGAATGGCACTTTAATATCCTGGCATTCTTTTTTTATGGGATCTCTAGTCATACCCGGGATGCAAGCTATCTTTGTACCAAAGGAGACTGAGCAGCACTATATGGAGTTTGGGCTAATAACAAATATTTTTGTGTCTCGATATAAGTTTGCTTAAAATAAAGTTTGATAACCCTACTTTCATATACAAAAAGAATTTTTAATTTATTCCTCCCAGTTTTTGAGAAAAACAATTTTATGTAAAAGGTTAGGTTAGGTATGGTAGTAGGTACCACACTTCACCAGGGCGATTCTACTGCTGCCTATGGTAAAACCAGTAAATAGTTATTGCCAATGAATCAATATTTGAAGATATATAAGGTGCCATTGTAGTTATATTTTAAAAAAATGTCTTTAACAGTACCAGTGAGTATTACTTTAACCTTGCTAATAGACAACGCTTACTAATAAAGTCAACGAGCTTAAAATAAGAGTCACAGGGCTCCAAAAATAACAACACTGCACAAACGCGTAAACGCAAGCTGCAACATAGAGAAGTTTTAGCGCATACAGAGGAAATAATATAGGTACTATATCTCAACTCGACGTACAAGAAAACGGCATGGGATTAAAATATCTAAATTCGAATCACCTTTGCTGTCGAAAATAGCAAAAATGTCAGTAAGCAAAAACCACAGACAACTAACCTGCAAGTGTTGCAACTAGCACCGAGTTGAGTCGATTCTATCAAAATGGTTTGCAAATAAATATCTATATTTTTTATAGTACTATGAAAATGATAGTTTTTAATCGATTTTAAGTCGATCACCGCCCGTTTTTATTTCATCGATTTCAATAATAACATCACTAGGTATGTCTACGGATAAAAACCGGCCAAGTGCGAGTCGGACTCGCGCACCGAGGGTTCCGTACTCAAGAAGTAGGTATAATTACCTTTGTTAATGAACCGCAAAACTAACTTTGTTTGTAGAGGTTTACTGTTAATATCAATAAATTACGTTTGTTGTATGGGAGCCCCCCTTTAATATTTACTTTATTGATATTTAATTATTTATTTTGAAAGGTAATATACAAGTTAATATTCTGTGAAAATTTGAACCGTCTACCTGTTACCGTTTTTAATATTGAGCAAAAAAATACGAAAAAAACACGTTTATTGTATGGGGACCCCCCTTAATATATATATTTTTTTAATTTTTAGTATTTGTTGTTATAGCGGCAACGGAAATACATCATTTGTGAAAATTTCAGCTTTCTAGCTATCACGGTCTATGAGATACAGCCTGGAGACAGACAGACAGACAGACAGACAGACAGACAGCGGAGTCTTAGTAATAGGGTCCCGTTTTTACCCTTTGGGTACGGAACCCTAAAAATGGAGTCTGGTTTTACAAATACAATTAGAGTACTTTTAAAATGATGAAAAAATCTCGGGATAGGCAGCACTTTGTCTTTTATGCCAAACTGAATTAAAAAATTAAACTTAAATTATGAAAATAATTATCTTCTGACACAAGCATAGCCTGTGTATGTTCAGTCTCCTTTCGACAAAATCGAATTAAGGTAGAAAGGTAGACTCACATTTCAATTATTACTAGCTGATGCCCGCGACTTTGTCCACGTGGATTGAGGTTTTTGATTCCCGCGAGAGCTCGCGAGAAAAAGTCACCTATGTGCTATTTCAGACTATAATCTATCTCATCTATCCCTGTGCCAAATTTCATGCAAATCCGTTCAGCCGTGATTGATTAACAAACATCCATCCATCCAAACCTTCGCATTTATAATATTAGTAGGTATAGATTAGTATGGATATTATCAATCTCTTTTTTAATCAATCTTGATAAATTCTTTGGATTTTACGGTGTCTTAACTTGGTACGACGACTACACTTTGGGCCTCCCCAGGGAAAATCATGAAGCCCTGACTAATGATGGCAAGGATCTCCTCGTCACGCTGTCACTACTCAACCAGTTAACTCATACCTGGCGATAGTAGTTCTGTCGACGGTGGTCCTGGAGCTGGGCAGCGTGACGGGGTCCAGCATGAGGGTGCTCATGATAGGATCGAGGAACTCCTCAGGCGCATTGGCAAGAATTTCCTCGTCACGCTGGCGCTGCTCAGCCAGCGTGCTGACTCGCGCTGCCACTTCTTGCAGGGAAGTTATGAGGCCACCGCCTCCGATGCGTACTGTTGAGGATATCAAATGTGATTTTTTAAAGCTCGAAAACAGTCGGAATATAACAGCCTTGTTATTAAAACTGTACACTCTTGCTCTTGTAAGTCTTTTAAAATTTAAAATATCTATGTATACTTATTGCTAATTGCTATATCACATTTGCGTTTTAAATTGAATTGAAATTTTGGAAAAGATAAAAGATTGTATATTTGTTTAGTGATGAAGGTTTAATTAGGCTGATATTTGACTCATTCGATGTATTTCACTCGGTTCGTTCTTTGGCGGGGATACGCCATATTGGAATTATTTGCATAAATACGAGTATTTTGACTTTGGTAAATCAGTCTTCTACCGGCAGACTCAGCGATTATTGAATACTTTTGTGTTAAGATCGCAATTTGATTTAGAGCTTAGCAGTAGCAACTGCAGCCTGATCAAATGATCAATTTATTGTTATTGTGATGCTTTGGCCAAGTTTTATACTTAACTGTTTACATTAAATCTCTCGTGAAACCGCTACACGTTGTGACCATTCGCTCGTGGAAGTTTTAAAGAGAGTACAAACATATTTTAAAAGTAATTTTAATTATTTGCCCACTACTGGAATTATGCTTACACACACTATGAGGCGAAAGGTAAGCCATGAATTATCTTGAGTGTGCACAAACCTGGACGTCCCACGCACAAATAAATCCGTTTTGTACGCTTTTACGATAGCCACCCACAAATACAAAGCTCGGCTTAGGACTCACGTACTGTAATCTATAATGATTACGTCATTTCACACACACACCCACCCACACGCACGCACACACACACACACACACCCACCCACACACACACTCACACACACACACACACACACCCAGCTCACGTTACCTTTACTTCATTATGTATTACTACCGAATGCCCGCGACTACGTCCGCGTGGATTGAGGTTTTTTGGTTCCCGCGGGAACTCCTTAATTTTCCGGGATAAAAAGTAGCCTATGTGCTATTCCAGACTATATTCTATCTCTGTGCCAAATTTCAGCCAGATCCGTGCAGCCGTTGGCGCGTGATTGAGTAACAAACATCCATACATCCATACAACTATACATCCATACATCCATCCAAACTTTCGCATTTATAATATTTATTTGATTACTGTAAATCTGGAGGTGTCAGTTTCAAACTAACGCAGTTGTTATCTTAATATATATAAATCTCGTGTCACAATGTTTGTCCTCAATGGACTCCTAAACCACTTAACCGATTATAATAAAATTCGCACACCATGTGCAGTTCGATCCAACTTGAGAGATAGGATAGTTTAAATCTTAAAAAAACATCAATTCACGCGGACGAAGTCGCGGGCATCATCTAGTTTTTCTATATTTTTTAAGGCTGTACTTGTACTTTTCTTACTATGTACTTTGATAAATAAATAAATTATTATTACCTAGCACGGCCTCAGCGAGCGTGAAAAGTTGCGGCGAATAGGAGCGTCCATCATCCGAAACGGCGGCACAGAATCGCTGGCTGTTGCCCAGTTCCACGTACATGCGACAAATATCCAGTACTGTTTTCGCCGGATCGAACTCGTACTCTTTCAAATCTTTTACCTAAAAATAGTTTATTAGTCGCCTATTGGATTTCGAAGTCCGTAACCTTTAAATGGTTTATTTAACAATACTGGGATAAAATTGTAAACAAAATACAATTACAATTAAATACAATGAATTCTGCTTGTGAGATCTCCAGGTGTAACAAGGTGGGGGTAGCAGAAGAAAATTGAAGTGTGGACGTGAGACGTACAAACTTTCGTATTGTATCCTGTGTTGATGCAGTCTAAGATGGTAGCGGGCTAACCTGTTAGGGGCATGGCAGTTATAATTAACCCATACCGGCCTAATCGGTTTCTACACGGCATCGCACCAGAACGCTGAGTCGCTTGGTGGAACGGCTTTACCGGTAACTAGCCACGGCCGAAGCCTCCCACCAGGCCAGACCAGGGAAAATTCAGAAATTATAAATTCCCAAATTGACCCTGCCGGGGATCGAACTCGGGACCTCCGCACGTTAAGACAACAGCGCTTAACACTACGCCAGGGATGTCGTTGAGGATGCTGTGGTGAAATACTGAAACGCTCTAACATTGCAATGCAGAAAAAAGTGTGTATGTGTGTGTGTGCAATTCACACACGGCAGAAGTGAAACTTCAGAAAAGTATTCTACGAGAGAATGAGATAAATATAACTTGTATTCTCCATATCTCATTCTCTCTCAGTCTAAATCCGATTATGAATATGTTTGTTTCTTTTTAGTGTCGCTTTATAGTTTCATCGAATTTTCAAATCACAACGATTCTAAAGAAGTTTCACTTCACACACCGCAGAAGTGAAACTTCTGAAAAGTAGCCTACTAGTCTAAATGCGTTTGAAGGTTTCTCACTGGCTTAATCCTTTGCGTGCATGATTGCCTGGTAGAGATCGCTTCAAAATGATAAGACCACCAATTGTACCATTGCTTAGTTTTATTGTTATTGTGTACAACTATGTGTTTTTTGATTCGGTGTACAGTAATTAATTTTTTCATTCAATGTAGAAAAGAGTCCAACTCACCTTGAAATTCTTCTTGTTAGGTCCCACAAGGTGCAACAGAAAGTAGTTGAGCATGGAAGCGATGCGGTCTACCAGAGTGGGGTGGCAGAAGAAATACGGAGCATGAGACGTGAGTCGAACGAGCGTGCGTATCGTATCACGGCCGAGGATATTGTCGAAACGGGCTAGCATGCCAATATGCGACAGGTTGGCTAGGTTTTGTTCGCGTTCATGTTGAGGTAAACTTGCCCAAGCACCTGATTCCCTGGAATTATTAAATGATAGGTTAGCGCTTGACTGTGGTTCTGATGGAGCGATGAAATGGGACGGCTGTTGGCTCCCAACACAAGCTGAGTGGCTTACCTGTTTGTTGCACTGCTGTACAATACAGTGTTGATATTTTATGCACCCAACTGTTTTAGTTTAAGTTTACTCACGTAGAAGTGCTCAAATAAAGAATTTTCTTTCTTTCTTTCTTTCTGTTTATTAAACCAATACACTTTCTTATTTGTTTATATGTGGTGTCTTACAAGAATGTTAATTTTTAATTTCATCGTCAGGGTCTGTATCCGCATATAATTGAAATTACGTACGTACGAAGCTATTTGCTTACTCGTTTCTAATTCGAACCGCTAGGACATGCCCTACCGGCTTCCGTTTTTCCCTCCGCTTATAATATTGGTATCTTCAAATCAAGAGTGAATAGGCACCTCTTAGGCTAGCGCACATGCAAGCCGGATTTTTGCATGAGGATAGTTGCGGACCTGGAGTGTGACATAGGCTACTTTTTATCCCGGAAAATTAAGGAGTTCCCGTGGGAATTAAGTAAATAATTCCACGCGGACGAAGTCGCGGGCTATCAGCTAGTTGTATTCTAATTACAAAAAAAATAGGTACATACTGCGCCGTTTGCATTGTCCGTATCTGAGCCATGTTTCCTAGCGCTTCGTCCAAGAGAAAAATGGCGTCATTCATCAATAAATTCACGAAGCGTAAAAATAATGGCGGGTGAACTGCTTCCATGTTAGCTTCGGCTTCCTTCGCCAAGCGCCTAAAATCATAGAAAACCAATCAAGAAGGTACTTTTCGACTAAACTGAAGATGAGCGGAGCTGAGTGTAGAAGAACTTCAGAAGTGTGTAAAGAGAGGACGCGATAAGTTTTCTACTACCAATAATATTATTTTACTGAACACGCATTCCCACAACGTCGTTTTAGTGACAATCAAGGATTCGTTGAAGGGAGGTCTAAACATATAAAAGGAAAAGGTGACTGGACGGATCGGGCTGAGCTTTTATGACGTAGGCAACCGGATTTTTGAAAATTCATCCCCTAAAGGGGTAAAATAAGGGTTTGAAATTTGTATGAAAATTAAACATAACGTAAGCGAAGCTGCGGGCACAAGCTCTTAGGTTTATATAGAAGTGACAAGTATTATATTACGCAACACCTGTCTAGACGAGACATTGTGCCCGTGGCAGCTCTCTCTCACTGCCTGTTTTATAAATCATACACTAAAAATTGCATAGGCATTTTAAGGAGAAACTAGGTCTAATAAATACTAAACATTTTCTTTAAAACGATACATAAACAATTTTGTGCAAAAATATTGACGAGATTGTCCATCAAATATTTTTATTGAGAAATGACAACAACAAGATTCAAAGAAAAAATAGTAAAAAAAGTGTGTGCAAATCGCACCCGGCAGAAGTGAAACTTCAGAAAAGTAGCCTAGGAGAGAATGAGATAAATATAACTTGTATTCTATCTCATGCTCTCGCAGGCTAAATCCTATTATGAATATGTTTGTCTCTTTTTGGTGTCGCTTCATCGTTTTATCGAATTTTCAAATCACAACGATTCTAAAGAAGTTTCACTTCAATCAAAACCGATTAACAATATGATATAAGAAACTTACGTAAAAGCGTCCCTGTGCTCCTCAGAACCCCAAAGGAAATCCATAACGAGGTACATTGGACGGCGATAGTTGAACTTTTGTTCGAACTGTACACTCTGTCCCGTCATTTCTATTCCTACAAACACATCCAGCAAGCAGGATACGAGCTGCAAAATAACATACACAAATAAATATATATTTTTTCATTTTCAAATATACCACGTTTAGACCGTTTGATCGTTCCTACATAGAAACGAAGATAGATACGACCATTGGCCATATAAAAATAAAGTCAATTCATGGGTAAGAAACAAGCAGATATCAAAATGTCGGACTACATGTTATTTTATTTGCTTTAATATCATACATCACTGGGAACTCTGATTTTCCTGAATAAAAGGTAACCTTACATCCTTCCCCTGGATGCAACTTGCTTCTGTACCACATTTTGTCACAATGAGTTGAACAGATTGGCCTTGAAATGTAATAGACAGTAGACACTTTCGCATTCACTTAAAATATTAAAAGAACTTTTACAAGTGCTTTTGAATCATCGAGTGAATCTACCACTTGTTCGGAATGATATTCCTACCGAGAAGAACCAGCAAGAAACTCGGTGGTTGCTCTTTTGATAAATTAATTTACAATTTCATCAATATAATATAAATACATAAGTAACGGCTGGAGCTAATCAAATCCATGCTCTTATATCATTTACGTAATCTTCAACAGTATAATAAGCTTTTTTCAGAAGCATACTTTTAATGGATTACTTCTGTAAAGGCAAGTTTAAAATAGGTTGTGGGTCGAGATTAAAATGCCTTACTTGTAGTCTATGTGGGTGGTTCTTGAAAAGTTGTTCCCTGTAGAAAGACGCTATGTTGCTCAGGGGTTGTTGGTCGTCCGGGTGGTTCGGCAGCATCGCTTCAAGACATTCTGCAAGACGCGCCCTAAGATATGCAAAAATGCCTTGATTAATTTTATTATATAATAGTGGGAACGGCAGACGTCCTGCCCTGAACCTTAAACCCGATTGCAGCGCCCCCTACCGGGTCCAAATATAAATATAAACCATCCCTGGACCAACTCAAACACACACAATTACACATCCAGGGTTCAAAACAATAATTTAGTAATTCATATAGGATTCAATAGATAGTAGACCAGGGATTCACAAACTATTTTGGGCTAGAGACCCCTTTTCCAAAATGAACTGATACCTCAGACCCCCGCAGCCACATTAAAAATCCTATCTCTAGTTTTTTTCCTATTGATACAAAAATACTTACCAATTTAAAAACTTTGCGGTTTGTTAAGTGTATATTTCTAAGTGAGTAAATTTGACATAATTTTTTCATCAAAATTTAACAAAATAAATAGACATCATATTCAGTAAATATCAAGCGTAATTAATACAAATTACATAAAAAAAACTTATAAGTAGGTCATTCTTTTTGAAAAAAAAAAACATTAAAATAGGTGTCGAGTTTAGACCTCGTCGACCCCCAAAATCAGTTTTCGTTTAAGTCGACCCCTGGGAAACCGAAATCGACCCCTTTGGGAATCCCTGGTGTAGACTATTATATTCTCTAGCACGAATTCCAGAATGTATTTGCAGTGCTATGGATTTAAAGAATAATCACCTCAAATGCGGGTTGTAAGTCCTTGAGGAGTCGCCCATGAACGTGAGCACCAGAGTGAGCGCCGGTTGCAACAGGCCGGCGATGTCCGCCTCCTCAGTAATGGCGCCCACGGTGCGCCGCGCCATGGTTATTAACACTACTATATTCTCTAGCACGAATTCTGGAATGCATCTGTATGGACAATATATTTTAAGTTTATTTTGCCATGTATGCATATTAGATTGCCGATACGAAGTAACTTATCTGTGTAAACTTATCACGATTAATTATTTGTCTTTTATTTTTTTAAGATTTTACGTAGTGTTAGTGTTCTCCCAAAATATGTAGCTGCCACTTATAGTATTTTTATTTATTTGATATGCCAAGGATATATTAAGGCGGATATCTGATATGAATTTCTAATAAATTATGATTGAAACTATACGACATAATCAAGATTTAAAAAGTTTTTTTTACGTTGAACCTTCGTCACAAAAAGACTCTCGCAGCCCTCTCGTTTCACATTGTCTTCTTAAAGTATTGTTTGAAAGTGTTCCTATCTTAAAGTTAACATAACATACCTTAAAGTATCAGGCGGTGCAGTAGTAACAGGCATCTGCACAGGCACCATAGTAACGGGGGCGTAGCTTGTTTGTGGAGCTTCAGGATTGGCTCGTATCGCCACTTGTACCAGCCAGGTGGAAGTGGTGGCTTGGAGGCGGTGCAGGTTGGTCAACATTTCATTTTCCAAAAGAGCACAACGGAGGCTGACAAACCTGAGAATTAGATAAATTATTTAAAAATGCTAAGTGAATAACGAATTTGAAATGTATGAAATTATTACTCTCAGAGATGTACAACTGAACTATATATTATTATCTAACACTTAGTTACTTGTTCTTTAGTGCTTTCCGATGTGTTTATTGTCTGCTTTTGCTGAGCAAAAGGAAACTGAGGTTTCGTGAATAACTACAGCGAAAATTGGTGCTTGAACTTAGGTAGGTTTTGTATTTATTAATTATTCCGTAACAAATATTTTTCCAATTTTGGCCACCGGGTCAGATAAGTTTGTGGGGCTATAAGTTATAATGTTCACTACGGGCGTCCCCAGCATGTGGTCCCCAGCTCCTGACCGCACCTCCACAACTGAAGGATTAGTGTAAGGCGTGTAATTACTTGGTCATGAGGAAGTGCGCGCGCTGTCGCAACGGCTCGAGCATGTGGAGCGCGGCCGCCACATCGGCCATCGCTCGCTGCGCACGCCCCAGCTCCTGAACGCACCTCCGCAACTGAAGGATTAGTGTAAGGCGTGTAATTACTTGGTCATGAGGAAGTGCGCGCGCTGTCGCAACGGCTCGAGCATGTGGTGCGCGGCCGCCACGTCGGCCATCGCTCGCTGCGCACGCCCCAGCTCCTGACCGCACCTCCATAACTTTTCAGCACACACACGCACACCTAAACACCCCATTTACATATATATATATCAGATTACAACCACAAATTAAAGATTTAGTATCTACAATAATTACGCACACTTCTGTTTAATAGCAGCGCAATATAGATTTAAAAATATGGGGATAAGTGTGCAGCAAAAGCAATGCAGTATCATTTTGGTAGCCGAAATCACCAATCCTGCTTAGCTTCAAAACTGATTAACAAATTAAGAGAATAATTTGAAACAGAAAAAAACAGGCAACTTATGTATTGATCAAAACTGCCTGAGAACTAAACTTCTGTCCGTAACTTATACTTATACTCCGTATACTTACCTAGGTCAATACATTTCTGAGTCATAAAAAAGCATTCGGTAACAAAGTTGTATGTTTCCGCAGTTGGCCTCTTCATAGTCTGTCCGTCTTCCGATTCACGCGCGGGCAGCAAACACGTTTCACTGTGTAAAAAATCCAGATGCACAGATTTGGCTGCACACTCTTCGGGCTGAAAAATATTTTTGGCTTAATTTTTTATGGAATTTGAATGTTGTTGTGCATCTGTTTCAATAAAATTCGAAAAGGCAGAATTTATTTTGATGAGATATTTCTCTGCAGTATAATGTCTTAAGCCTATGGTAAAACAGAAATGCTGATGTAGTGACCAACAACAGTAAGTTTTAACCATAAAGAAGAAATCATGTAAGATCCAGTTTTGTAAAGTGAAGTGATTGTTAAAGTCTCACCAATACTGCACCATATGTAGGATCAATTTTAAGTGACTTCGGATCATCAGCTGTAGCACAAAATGGTTGACACAACTGCAACAAAACTGCGCCAAGATTTATCATGAATCCATCGGAAACGCAGGATAAAGTTGCTGCACTCATTTCTCCTGCCTGGAAAGTAAATAAATATTTTTAAACGAAAGAAGATAAAAGCGGTCTCAATACAGTACGATTATTAAAATGTTTTTATTGATACATAATTTTATGTAAGTGTTTAATTATACTATTATATTTTTTTCACAAAAAATTTGCCAAGTTGTTCCTATGAAACTCTAAACAGATAACACTACAAATCTCAAAACCAGTGGAAAAAAAAGAAGAGAGAAAGACCAAAGAAAATACGGATGGATTGTTTGAAAGAGGATATGTATAGGGATATTTGTTGACAGATGACAGAAGCGAGCGAAAGAAGAAGACTCATTGTGCCGACCTTAAATAGCCTGGTATAAGAATGGGAAGAAAAAGAATTGCACAAGTCAAGAAAGAAAAACATTCAACACAAGTGCTTGGATTTGTAAAAATTCTATATAATATGTATTTTAATTTTACCTGAACATTCCAAAGTTTTCCTCTAGCAACATTAGTTTTTAAACACTTTCCAATCCATGACAATAATCTATTTTTTATTGCTGGGCCACATTTTAGAAGAGTCAAAAATATTTTGTGTAAATTATTTGTCAGATGTGTTGAGGCATTCCAAATTGATGTTTCAGTCATTGAGGTAGCTGCCTGAAATAAAAAATAAGCACTGAAAAATTCAGTTGTACACAAAAGTTAAACAATAATTATTGGGCTAAAAACTTTCTGCCCTTTTGTGCAGAAAACATAACCCTGTAAAAATATTATTATTATTCTATCCATATTTTAATATTATTTTTATATAATATTATAGTAGTAATAATAGTCTTTACTGCTTACATACAACAACAGTTACACATCTAACACCCACTTGCATAAGGGTGTTACATGTGTTTAAGTAAAATATTTTATACCTGTCCTTTTCATGTCATCCCAGAATCAACTAATCAAAAAGTGACAGCATCAAAGAATTTAATTACTTAAATCAGTTTTAGGCAGTGTTGTGCAAGTCGGTCAGAGTTTATTAATTGTAATTTATGATTAAAATTGAATAAAAAAAAGTTTTGCATATCTAGCTAGACTGAAACTATTTTAATATACTTGGTGCCATGGATGGGATCAATCAGAATTTGCAGTATTTTCTATGAACAGAAACACACTGTAAGGATACTATTGCAATATGCTGCTGGGGGGTCCTCGCCGACCTGGGCGGCCTGCTTGGATTCTGGAGTGAGTTCGGCTGGCTGGAGTGATCCAGCGGGGAGTCGCACCAGAGGTCTCACGCACAACGGGCACCTGTGCTTAAGTGCGGAAAAGCCCAGAGATAGAAGAAGAAGATGCTGTTGGGTGTACAGTGTTAAATAGATTTGCTTTAAAACTTACGTCTTCGTCGGCGAGGACGAGGACCCCGATAACTTACATCACCCGAACGTAGTTTCAACCCACGGCCTAGGGGCCGTACGGACTAGTCTAGACCAAACAACCTCTGATTTGTACCAACATCATCCCTAGGAGCGGTATATATACGAGAGGCACAGCATATTCAATCCGAAAAAAACCCATTAAAACTTAATACCTGGTCCATAGGATTATCGAAGAATTCAGGCATCCCTGTAGCAGTCCGAGGTAAAACTGACAAACTCAACAGAGCACCTATCACAGAGTCCTGGTACAGTCTTCCATTTGTCTCAATCTTTGGTTCACATGCTTCCATTAGTATTGATGCTAGATATGTATTTCCTGTAACATATATCGATAATTGTTTTATAGACTAGCATTCCTTATGTTTGACTGTGGACCTCACATTAGGCAACCTGTATTGTTAGGTCTTGATGGAGAAATTCCAAAGTGATAGACTCAGCCCAAGATCAATTATATAACACGGAAAGTTGCAACAGTAACTACTATAATAAAGCAATATTTAGATACAAAATTCAATAGTAGATTGTTATACAAGTTTATAGATGTATCTCACCTGCAAAAAGTTGTATTGATGGTAATATGTAAATAGGTAAATTAACTAAGTTTGATTTATTGATATCAACATGAATCCTCTTTAGTACTGGTATCATAGCATCTCGCAATTGGTTTTGACAATCATCATCTTCTGAAAAATAGATATCAAATTAAGTTTACTTTTCATTATGAGGCAGATAATAATCTAAAAGCTAGGATAAATATCTGAATAATGAAGATATCAATGTACATATTAGTTAAAAATTTGATTATTTGTATGTAGGTTTTTGATATAATCACATACTTCAAGTAAGGATTTTCACAAATTCCATGAGCGAAGCTGGGGCAGGGCCAGGGCAGTCCTTTCCAGTTAGAAATAAAGATTAGTAAAAAGTTAAACTAGTACTACAATGACTTACCATCTGCAACAAACGCTTTTACTAATTCATTAAAAAAAGTGTGACTTTGGGATCCTCCATTTTGCAGTATTTCCACAAGTTGCACTGAAAAATCCTGTCCCTCAAATAATGCAGGCTGTTTTAATGCCGTCACAGCATTCCGAAGAATAAGTTCATTCATTTTTTCTAATGCATCCCTGATAAACTGTGTATTAGTTTGACTGTTATTCTGAAGATTTTCCATTGAACTAAACAAATACGGAAATACTCGTGTCTGTATGACATGTTCTTTGAATATCTTGCTTGTCTTGGGAATTACATATTGCTCAATATCTTGTAACAACAGTCTTTCAAATAGTGCTTGTTCTAATGTTTCTAAATCAATATGAACTCTTGGATTCATAGCTTGTGCTAGTTCTTCAAGATATACTAATTGTTCGTCAGATTGGCCATCCACAGCGTTAGAATTTATGGTGAAATGGAAAACATTCTCAACTATTCGGTTTATCATCTGAACCTGTACTTGCCCGTTGGTCTGCTTCGCATCCAATGATACTGGACTGTTGTTAAACTCCGTATCATTGGTAGTTTTCAAACCAGACACTCCTAATAGACCCGCAAAAGGATTACTTGGATCAGACATTTTAATTCAAACTTTTGAATGAAAATCAAAACAAATGCACAAACATGTATTCATATTGTAAACAAGAAACTGGTTATGTACAAACGTGTCAGTAAGGTTAAAATAGGTATATGTTTTTTTCCGTACAGACGAAATTTCAAATTTCTTAAAAAAGTGCTGACTGTAATAAATTCGCTATCACAATTCACAATTCACAAAAACATGAGAATGATCAATGATAAATAATATTATTTGACAAATTGACATTGACATTTCACGTAACGTTCACGAAACTGGTCTTTTATAATCTATTATATATATTATATATCTATTTTAATATTTTTTATCAACTCTAATCAGCCACATAATTTGTGCTCTGTTATTAACAAACAGAATGCAGAAATAGTTTCTAAATTAATAATCATCTACTTTAATGTTTTCAAAGGTTTTGCGACGATTTTGCACGAGACAAATGACTTGATTTTATATCTTTAGTCTATGGTCTACTCTATTGCAAGGCTAACAATTGGCAAACTTTTATGAATTAAATTTCGATTCATTCAAAATTCTTAGTTATATTCAAAACAGATATATTATAAAATGAATAAAAACATTATTTAACATAAATTTTTTATCGAAATATAATTATGATTATATTCAAACACAATTCGACCGGAACATTTGTGTTTCTCAATGTGGTAACAATGTCGCAACATAAGCGACCTACGCCACATAATTGGCGTGTTAAAAATTGGAACTAAACTATTACGAATCTTGCCTTTGTTTCGCTGCAGTCGTCGTCCGAATTCGAAATCAATATTTTGCGTATTCTATTTGCTACGCCGTCTTTATGCAGCAATGCTATGAAAGATTTCTTTTACATGGCGTATAGTAGTCGCACATAGTGATTTGTTCATTTAATGTAAGATTGGTAACACTATTATGTATTTAATTGTTAGGCCACATAATCAAATGCGTGCCCCCTATATTTTTATCGCAATAAGTGCTTGGTCTGCTCAAATTGTCACACACGTGCAATATTTAATTGCTACACATTTTTTTCAATAAGGATTTAATCCTAATTTACAAACTATCAATATTTCCTGAATTTCGAAACGTTTTACGTTGTTGACTTAAATTCTCAAAATGGCGGCCGCCAGTTTTAAGAATTTAAGTATGTTGAAATATTTTATTATTTGAGTAACTTTATTTTATTATCTGTTTGTATGAAAAATTTGTATAGCATTTGCATGAACTATTTTCAATTGTCATTGTTAATTATAATCTAACGATGACTGGTCAGATAAGTATTTATTAATTAACGATTGTTATTTTCTATGGGTAGGTACCTACTTAATCTAAGTATGGTCCTTAATATTATCTAATGGGGATAAAGGTGGTGGAAATAATTTATGCTTTTGTAATCATTTTCACTAATAAATTGTCTATTCGAGTTCTTTAGTTGTAAAAGTTTTCGTATAAATGTCGAGCCTTATTAGTGGTCTGCTTTTTTCATAAGTAGATAATTTAGGATTGGTCTTACGACGGAGCGAGACCAATCCTAAATCTATGGCCTTTTTTACATTCAGTTAAAATTTAGGTACGACCTATACAAATTGGTAGGTTAGCAGTTAGTCATACAGACGCGAGTCACTATACGCCAATCTTAGTACGTCTGTGTTTGTGTGAGTGAACGTTGTACGCGTGACCTCGAAAAGGGAAGGACACCGACAAAATAATATCTCGCCGTTCTAGAAGGTTGACGTCATTAATTTAAATCGTGGTGAGGCGAGAGCGCTGCGCACAGCAAATAGCGAGGCATTGTGAAATGTGAACGGCCACCCACTGCTTGCATACCTATCTGCCCGTATCTAATAATAATTTACTTGAAAGTTGTGGCTATGTACAGTTAGTAGTCGACTGACTGCTGCCATATACATGTTGAATTATTCTAAACTGCGCATTTTTCTTTGATTTGTGATACTGGAAAAATTCCAATGACAATCGACTTTATTGTTCCGACGTTTATTAGGTATAGTATTGACAATATCGACAATAATTATTGATCTCGCTTTAAACAAGATACCTACCTATAGGATATAGTCATAAAATGTTATTAAATTAACCAGGTAGGTATTATTGTAAACAATGATTCCTACGTAGATATTTTTAACAGAGTTTTAGCTATGCAGTCTTATTTAGGGCGTCAATCTTCACACTATTTACCTACCTAAGTACATGTATTTATGTGTGAGTATTTATGTATAATCAGTATCAGTCAGATTGTGAATCACAGTGTGAATGATTTTTTTTTGCAATAATTAGGTTTATTGTTCTATGACAAGTATATTTTGCAAATATTTTGTAGAATCAACGGTATTCTTTGTTATTTGCTATATATGCAATCAAAACCTATTTGGAGTAGGTAGGTACTGTTCAACTGATGTCTTCTCAATATGGTCGGGTTATACGAAAATGGCGATGGATCTGCGACGTTGCCAACTGTGATGTCATGATCACTGAATATGGCGATTTAGCGAAATAAAGCACGATCATTGATCAATGTTAATTTAATTAATGTACCTATCATATTATATATATCGTTAAAATAACTAGGTATATAATTGTGTTAGTTTAATATGATGGAGTTGATTATTTAACAAGTCTTTAAAACGAATAGTTATGTATCTTTAAAAAGTATAAAAAGAAACATGTTAGGTATTATATAACCTAGATAACGGGTTAATTGATAACATACCTACATAATCAAAGTTTTCTCAATACTTTGGCAATATGCCTTTATTACATTTTTAAAATATTGAAGTTAAGTGCAGAACTGAATATAAGCACTAAGTACTAATCGATATATGTACTTATTAGGTTTTTTTTTAATTAATAAGGTCATGGTTCACATTTTTCCGTTGAATGTGATTGTTCTCATAACTACCTATTTGTCAAGATTCGTCTATTGCGTAAGCTTTTTCGAACCTCATCTGAATATCCATAATTATGTCAATAGAGATCATCGATGTTCGCTACTACTATGCACTTATAATTATTTGAGATAAGGAATTGGGAAACAGATGTAGAGATTTCCATGTCAATGAATATATTTTATCATAATAATTAATAATTAGAAATTAATTCCTAAAAAACATCACATAACAATATTATCATCATTTTGGGTGCAATATAATATCTACTGAGTATGCATAAAATCAGTCTATAATATTTTCGATAAGAGTAGTTAAGTACGAATAGTTTTATTAGTCGCAAGGACTTAGTGAGAATAATTCATTACCTATCTATGTTTATTATTTGGTAATTACTTACAATAAGTTTATTTTATCTATAGGTATGTAATATTCACCACCATTCTGATGTATCATATGAAATTATTTTTTCAAATTACGTTAGGTGTTATTTAAATATTACCTATCATATTTTGCGTTAGGATTTTTTAACTTAACAGCGCGGCGGTCATCAACATGCGTAGTTGTCTCCAATATCCGATATATTAAAATACTAGGCCCGCAACTACGTCCGCGTGGATTGAGGTTTTTGGTTCCCGCGGGAACTCCTTAGTTTTCCGGGATAAAAAGTAGCCTATGTGTTATGTATTCCAGACTATAATCTATCTCTGTGCCAGATTTCATCCATTGCGGGCGTGATTGAATTACAAACATCCATACATCAGTCCAAACTTTGGCATTTATGATATTAATTTGATTTGAGTTATATTTAAGCTAACTATATATAATATACGATATAGGTAATTTGTTTGGTAAAATAATTTTTATGGTAATAACTTACCTAAAGAACTAATGGTTCAAAAAAATTGGTAAAACGAGAAAAAATGTTTTTATGATTCGTACATTTATTTGTATTCAGTTAGAACACATTTTTGTAACCGATAAAATAATATTATGTTTTTGTTAAGTACATTATTGCACTCTCGATAGTTTAAACTTTAAACTCTAAAACTTCGATGTCATTAATTTTATGCTATCTCAATTTCAGTATCGTCAAAATGGCAGAACCAGCAACTAACATAGAAGATTTAGAAGACGGAGAGATTGAAAGTGATGGCGAGGAAGCCAACGATGCCCAAAATGAAGCAAAAAACGAAGAAGCAGTTTCAGTGGTTGATGATGAAAATATTGATCGGGATAACTCAGAAGTCCAAAAATTTTACTATTCAAAATCAGGTAAGAAAAAGAAATCTAAATCAAATAAAAACGAACAAAAACTTAAAGATAAAAGTAAGAAAAGCCGTAAGTCTGTTAATAAAGAAGAAGATTTTGCTGGTAGTGTTGAAAAAGCTATAAGAAAGGCTATGAACAAAGCTGAAGCTAACGAAGCGCAAGATGAGGAATACGTTGATGAGCGACGTAAACATAAGAAAAGAAAGAAGTATGATGGGAAGGAAGGGCAAAGTAAAAAACGTAAAAAGCAAGATTATTCAGATGAAATGGATGAAAGTGAAATGATGTGCGTTAGGGGAGCATCTCCAGTACAGAGAGAGTCTCCTCAAGATATGTATCAAGATGAAGATAAGGACTCTTATGAATCAGATAGTAGCCATGACTCCAGAGGACATTCAACCCATCGACAGCAACGACACAGACCACCTCAACGTGAAAGAAACAAAAATAAAAATAATGATAGAAGACGAGGGACTCACCCGATGCAAGACCCTGAGGGCGTTTGTTTATATTTTATGCAAGGAAAATGTCATAAGGGTGACGACTGTATTTATTCACATGACGCTCATCCGCCACGCAAAATGGAATTGTGTAAGTTTTATCTTATGGACTGTTGTGCGAAAAGAGATAAATGTCTATATATGCATGCAGATTTCCCTTGCAAATATTACCATACTGGGCTTCCTTGTATATACAAAGATGAATGTAAATTCGCACATGGTAAACCTCTAAATGAAGGTCTAAAAAATATTCTGCTAAAACATATTGAATCTGCGCCTAAAGAAATTTTGGGTGATTTTCCAAGACTAAATAGGGAAGGAGCAATGAAGATGATTCAAACTACACAACTTAAATTAATACAGCAGTTTTCAGAAAACGCAGATAGCCAAGGAAGAAATATACCTTCACTTTTCGACTTAAATATTCCAAATCCACAAAATAATTTCGATTCAGTTCAAAGCAATCAGTTTAGTAGTGAAAGGCCGAATAAAGTTTCACCAAAAGTGCGTCAATCACGGTGGCATAATGATGATCAAAGTTCAAACTTATCTCCAAATAGTAATTTAGGTACTAATAACGTTTTGTCCATTAAAAATTTAAATGGGGTCTTAACACCTAGGCAAATTTCGGATCTCACTAAAATGGGCATAGAAAATCTCGATCAGCTAGGTCAATTGACTGTACTGCAGTTAAATAGTATTGGTATATCATTAAAACAGATAACCGAAATTCAATTAAATACAATGAGCATTCAAAAATTCGGTTTAATTAATAATGCAGAGCAACAGGCTCCATATCTAGGACCGAACATAACGAAAGATTTAGACTTACGTGTTCCGCCTGCAGCACCAACATCTAACAGCCTGACTATGCCAACTGAATTGCCTGAGCAAGATATTGATATGCGTTTTCTTCCAAATATAACTGCCGGCGTAAAAGAAGATTGTTCTAAGCCCTTAAAAAAGGATACAAGTAGTAAAGATATGATTGATATTGATCAGTATACTAAAGATGCGCTGAAATTTGCCTCTAAAGATAAGGAAAATATTGATAATTCGAATGAAGCTTTAGATACTGCTAAAGGGAATACTTTGAATGAAGTGAAAGATGTTGACCACCGAGTGCTCTCATTTGTTGAAACCGATCCATCCTGCCGTCAACCTGATACAGGAGAACATTTATTACATCCTGAAGGCGATACAGACATCCGTTTTCTGCAACCGGAACCCATTTTCAAAAACCCTGAAAAAAGAAACCGTCGTTCTACAACAGATGACGACGATGATAATAATTTGTTGATAGACGAAAAATGGTATTCAAGCGACGAAGAGAAGGGCGGCAACAAAAAGAAATCCCCATGTCCTTCACCACAGAAATCATTATTGTCACCACCAGCACCTCATGTCATAGAACCAGCGGCTGTTTTAAGTAAACTCGGAGACCTTTCCAAAATTGACATCAGCGAAGAAGTCACAAAGTTGTTAAATACAATGAAAAATAATTTACAAGATAACAAACTAAATACCAGTGAACCACCTGAGCACAACATATCAAGGGATCCTCGATCCAGAAGATCTCCTGTTCGAACTACTGAAAAGGTTATAAAATCCCCCCCTAGCAAAAAACCTCCACGAGTGTCAATATATGAATGTGTTGACGGTGAACCTACTGACGGACGTAGAAGGAGTGATGTTGATTTACGACAAACAGATTTTAAAACTCCAAGCTTCGGGGATACAGATTTGCGGCAAACCGTGAGTGGTGATATTGATTTTCGCTTAGCTTTACCTTTCAAAGCAATGACTAATTACACACCGGCGTCTGAGATTAATGGCTCTATTAATAGTCACCCTCCAATTCCATATAAATTAGTACCAGTACATATTCCACGACCAGATTACACTGATATCAGAAACAGTACTGCCAAATCTCAAGCTTTAACGGATCCTAGGCTAAGAAAAGTCTTTAGACTATCGGTAGAAGAATCAAATAGTGATAGTGAAAAACCTACTAAAAATGTAAATTCAGGGCCACGAATAGATCCCCGTAGAAAACCAAAAGAAATTGTTGGTCAAATTGAGAATTCCAATCAAGAACAGAAATGCACTACGTTAGAGTTGCAAACAATTTTGCAAAATTCTACTTGGTACCGGGAATTAAGCTCGACACATAAAATCTTTGTTAACCAAAACTTAGCGCCCATAACTCAAACGATAAAACAGTATCAACAAGAACAAATGCCTGGTAAAAAATTTGATATAACACCAATTCAAAGCAATACCGTATTATGTAGTATTTTTAATAATTTAGGCATTACGCTGGGAGAAAATGGCGAGTTTTCATATCTACCAAAACCCAAAGAGGCTTTATTAAAAACACCAACAAATTTTAATCAGAATACAAATCCGTTTTCCAGTATGCCAGGACCACCAGGCTCCATGGAAGGTAACATGAATATGATGAACATGCAATCAATGGGTGCGATGAATTCTTTGAATCATTTACATGGCTTCAATCAGGGTTTACCTGATCCACGAGGTGGTCCTACTCCCGGACTTTTAGGTATAGCCCCGAACATACCTCATAATTTCAATAACAACAATAAATTCGGAGGTCCTCCCAATTTCGGAAATATGGGATTTAACGGTCCTCAAGGTGATTTTAATTACATGGAAGGTGAACAAAACTTCCAAAGATTTCCTAACAGAGGCGGACACCGTGGTCGTGGAAATGATCGATGGAATCGCGGTGGTTCTGGCAGGGGTCATAGAGATCGAAAAAACTTCAATGAACGTGGCAACTGGAAAAATGATAGACATTAGCTGTTGTAAAATACCCTTACATGATACCCTTCCACATGTTACTAAGTGTGATCAAGGTGATAATTTGATTAGTAGCAGATATGTTAAGATGAAGTTTTTTATAATTTATTATATCCTGATAGAGTAAGATATTCTGTACAAGGTCATAAATATAGTTAGTAGAAAATAATGTATATATTTTTGAAAGTAATCGATTCGTTATAATTTCTAATAAGGTTAATCATATAAAATTAATAAGGTATTGTGTAATAGAAAAGTAGCAAAGAAACAAATGAATTCTTTAGTTCATTTTAAAAAGTACTCATTATACGAGCCAAATGTTTTAAGACTGAGTGCAGGTTTATAATCAAGTTTTTATGTTTATAATAATAATTATGTTGATACATACACGATGATTCGTGTTGATTGTGATCAAACTATCGTACATTTCGTGATCTTGTGATCGTGTGATGTTAGAAAATATGTTTTGAGGCATAATTCCGTCTTTAAAAAAAAGGATAGCAATAAGCTTTTAGATTTGCAATTAAATTATTTTAGGGAAATCACGTATATTGTGTCCTAATCGAAAGCAATATGATCCTTAACAGTAATTTACCTGTTGCTGTAGATGTAGCAAAACTAGACTTCCGTTCTTTTTGAAATATACTGTAAAAGTTGTATCAATTAAAGCCCACTCAACTTAAAAATAAATATATCTTTAATACATTAACAGACTGTCTTAATTTGTAACTTTTCAAACCTCTACTTTCAGTTACAGCGGCATACGTGCACCTTTTCCATTTAAAGCAGGAAAGTGAAAATACCAAAACTACCTAATTTAATGTTACAGACGAAAAAATGAATGGATGTTTTTCAGATATCACGTATGTTGAAACTCAGGCGAGGTGAGTAATACCGGTAAGAACAATTACTTACTGGAATAAAACGTGATACATTACATGGCATTGACTTTATTTATTGTCTGTAAGATGGAAATGACGTAATTGGAAAAGTCGATTTTTAAGCGATTCCCTCCTGCTTTCAAATTAACAGCCACTTGTGATACTTTGGAAAATGTGGGAGCTGCAAGAAACAAGAGCTAGATAAATACTTAAATCGAAATTTTTAAACAAAAACATCTCAAGAATGTCTTATTTTAGACGCAGTTTTTGTTTCGCAGTTTTGTAACCTGTTTTGTAAATTCCTAATACCATCAGTTATGATGATAACCTGAGGTAAAATTAGATACATTTTATGAAATATGAGACACTTTATTTTTATTCCAGTAAACATGAAATAAGATATTCTTAAGGGACGAATTTATATTAATAAAGTAGGGCTACATACACAAACTTAAGGACTCCAAGTCTTCTTGATCGTCTTCACAATTGTAGAATACTACGCATTGCTTGGCTGACAACTTCGCCTGGCTTACAAAATAATTATACAGTAGTTCCATTTCCCTTGCTGCTACGTTGACAGTGTTTGGTGAACAGACTAATATTACACCTTGGACGCCAAGACGAAGGGCTGGCCAACAGGACTCGTATCTGGTAGTAAAAGTTGTCAAAACACACTTGTAATAGTAATTATTTATTATTGGGGTGTTGAGATATAGTTAAAAGAGTAAGTAAGTAGTTAAATATTATATTGAGACTGTACTGTGGATAGGTCCCGGCTAGCTTAGGGTACCTGTTTTCTCGAGGTTGTTTTATAGGTGCAACGCTTACTTGTGGTCACCACTGCAGTCCCACATTTCGATGTCAACCTTAAATTGCTTATCATTGACGTTCAAATGCGACAGTTCAAACTCAACAATTCGCACACCTTGCGTTGGTCTAGGTATCCCGACATCTTCCATGTTTGTGGATTCTGATAAATAGTTGGCTATACATGTCTTTCCACTCTGAAAGAAAATTTACATTGTAAAGATGCAGTCACGCTTAAGTGCTTGCACAGATGAAATAATATTTTGGTGGTGGTGTATTGCAAGTTGCAAGTGATGATCGCTCAATCACAGTGATAAAAGAAAACCCAGTACTTCTGTACACGGGTGCGTTTTTTCGTCACAGAACTAGCAAGAAAAATTCCCAGTGGTTCTATCAACATAATTAAGTGATCAACAGAACTACTGGGAAATAGGAATAAAATATATCACAAAACACAAAGTGTGCACGCAATTCTTCATATAATACGTATGATACCGGATGCTCAGGTTCGGTGGCATCTGTCGCGTCACAACATGGTCACACACCACGCTAGTTCCATGACGCCACAACAAAATAGTGTATGCAATGTTTGCACTATCATACATTCCCAAAAACGCGAAGTATTTCGAACTAGGTTGGTCAAGAAATTCGATGATTGCATTATTTGGAGCCTATGTTTGGAGCTAATACATTACATCAGAGGGTCCAATTAATAGTATTTTCAACTTGTCAAGATGCATGACGTTTTTTCTCAGCAACTATCATTAAATTCACTTGCACTTTCATCAGATAACTGGTATTGTAATATTAAAAAGAAAATAAATTACTTAAAGGACCTTAGTTTTGTTTACATTGGAATTATCCTAGCAACTGTATTATTGATTGAATGTGAGTGACAGAGTTGCAATAGATAAGAAAGATTATGATCTATCCAAGCCAAGCCGATCCAATCCGGAAAATTCAACAGCTACGAAATCGTAGATCGCATTTTTTTTAAAGTAATTAAATTAACTAAATCTAAGTTTGGCTATTCAGCGGGGTAACGCAGCCAGCGTTCTGGGCACACTGCCTCATTGCAGCGGGATAGATGAAATTTTTAATGTTTAGTTTTCAGTTTTTAATTTAGTTTTTAATTTAGGTTTAATTTAGAATTTAATGATTTGTATTCTTAATAATTACTTAATAAATTTATATAGCAAGAGATTACATAATAATATGTTATTATGTACTTATCTTTTTTCTAGTTATAGAAAAACAGACTACTAAATATTACTAATATGTAATAAGTAATATTATATCTAAATGCAAAAGTTGGGATGGAATATGAATGTATGGATGTTTGTTACTCAATTAAGCCCCAATGACTGAACGGATCTGGCTGAAATTTGGCACAGAGATTATAGTCTGGAATAGCACATAGGCTGCTTTTTATCCCGGATATTGAAAGAGTTCCCGCGGGAACCAGAAAACCTCAAACCACGTAGACGAAGTCGCGGGCATCCGCTAGTCCGCTAGCTAGTAATAGGTGCATAATATAGGGTATAGGTTTATCTCGATGAGGCCAGGGGACTCTCAAGCTCAGAGATGTACAGGTTTAGTAGGTACTTAGTTACATAGTACTTATTACTTATATAATGATCCCCGTTAGTTTAAAAAAATCTATTGAAATATAGGTTCATGTTGAAATCTTTCGGTAAGTTCGAACTTTGAACCACCACCGATTAGCCTTATGTACCCATGTAGTTATGTACTAAGTAAGTAGGTAGATAATTAGGTGTGTTCGGTGGCTCCTTGCAATGACTTTAATAATTAATTATTTCATAAAAGAAAAACTGACACTTCGTGTCGAGATCTTTACATAGATGTCGTTACTTGCATTCATGAAGACGTCTTTCTTGTACAGTCCGTCAAACTTATCAGACGCGGTGGCTAAAATTGGAACTAATTAGGTAGGTTAAGTTTTGCATTTTCTATTCGAACAAAATATTTTTCAATACAGTTGTCAAACATGGCGCACTTTCAGAGGCTGTAGTTATGATTCGTAAAATTGAATCTTTCGCATAGGCATCTTACTTTTACACGGTCGTGACTTACTTTTACAAGCTCGACACTTACTTTTGCAGTTTAGTTTTAAATTTTCCAAGTCAATTAAAAAAGTTTATTAGCAAGGAGTTTTCATACATAGAATATAATCGGATAGGCTTTTTACGAGGAAAAATGAATGAATCCGTACGTTTTAGCATTGAATTTTCAAAACTCTTTTAAATGGTTGTTGATTATATTTAATTACCAGTTTTAATTTAATTATTTTCAACCTTTGACAAAAATCGAATAGGCTGTATACGCGTAGGTACGAACCCGTAGCCTAGTTTCGTTGAAAAAAAAATATGTCCAGGTGTAAATACGCGCCATTTGCTGAAATTTTTTATTTTTTATGTGATAAATTGATTATATTTTCAACTGTATTGAAAAATTCTTTTAAATGGTTGTTGATTATATTTAATTACCAGTTTTAATTTAATTATTTTCAACACTTGACAAAAATCGAATAGGCTGTATACGCGTAGGTACGAACCCGTAGCCTAGTTTCGTTGAAAAAAAAATATGTCCAGGTGTAAATACGCGCCATTTGCTGAAATTTTTTATTTTTTATGTGATAAAATGATTATATTTTTGTACTATTTCCCACAACTGCATTGAAAAACGTCGTGTGATACACGGGTGTGAAGGTTATTGCAAACTCGTGACATTAAAAACCCTCACCTTCGGCTCGGGCTTATTAATGACAGCTCGTTTGCAATAACCTACTTTCCACCCTTGTATCACAATATACTATTTTTAGCCTATTAAGTACCTACGAAAGTTTAACATAAACAATCAATTGCACAATAATTAATTGAGTAGGTACTACTACCTATAATACTAGTGTAGTAACTAGTACCTACTTGTGGCGTGCTTAGACGCTGGCTGGTCATAGCTTCGAAGTAGGTAGGTATATTTTTCAAATGATCAAAATTCGAGGTGAACATATTATCATCACTTCATAGTATGAAGTTCATACTAATCTTACTAATATTATAAATGCGAAAGTTTGGATGGATGTATGGATGTATGGATGGATGTTTTGTTACTCAATCACAACGGCTGAACGGATCTGGCTGAAAGGCACAGAGATAGATTATAGTCTGGAATAGCACATAGGCTACTTTTTATCCCGGATAATACGCATGTGACAGTAACCAAGAATCAATGAAATTATGAATGTATCTAATGAAATAGGATTCATGGATTATAAAAAACGTATTTATTTTTCTATTTAGAGTGAGATTGCTATTTATTTTGATAAAATAAAACTATAAAATACAGCAATCCGCCATGTTGCATAAAACACAAAGAAGCGAATGACGTCACAATTGTTTGTTTTCGAGCTTTGAAAATCACACTATTGCTTACTGCACACTGCACAGAGTACATTGGTAAAAACAATAGTGACGTCCCAACGACGCCATGACACCGCCGAACGTTTTGGCGGGAATTTTAAAATTTAAATTCAAATGCTTATTTTATCTACCAAACTTTATTTTTCTGCTGAAATAAGATATTTTTTCGAAATAGTAGATACTTCCGAACATAATCTGACCATTTTTCAAAATCAGTCATCATGCCTATTAAGGAGTTCCCGCGGGAACCAAAAAAACCTCAATCCACGCGGACGTAGTCGCGGGCATCAGCTAGTGTACTATAAATTTTTAAAGAATTACCTACCCCTGTTAAGTTTTTGTTTTTATTTTAATAATAATTTAAACTAGTGACGCTGTCACCCTCACCGGGTCAGATATACAAGGTGTAAGGTAAATGGTATAACATACCGGCGGCTACCCATGCCATTTTGACGTTATAAACACTATGATAGAGTTAAAAAGTCAAAATTAATTATCAAAAACTTCCATACAAAATTAATTAGTTAATTATGGAAAATAAATTTTCGCAACCCTGTGGAGTCCTTTGTTCCTTCTACACCTAAAGTCAGAACTGCACTACAAGCGATAATAATAATTATTATCGTATCGTTATGCAATTTGGCAATTCATTGCAATTTGCAAATCATTGAAAGAACAAACTACACAGAATAATTAATTATTGATCAAAACTTAAACGAAGTAAGTCGAGAAATTAATCACAGGGAAAGGCGGCTCATAAAGTAAGGATAAGTGACTGACTTCGACTTACGAAGTCCGATACTAGTCGGGCATTTTTTTACAACAATACGTAAGTTCTAGCCGGGCTTTTGTTTTGAGAATTTAATTGCATGCCGAATAATGATTACTTTAGTATCGCGACTGGATTTTATCGCAACGCTCGCACTGGCAACGAGGCTTTACATACGTCGTATTGTTCGTTGGTAAATCGATGTTCGCAGTTCATTGATATTGAATCAGCTGTTTTAAGGGATGCCACCTCAACATTAATGCTAAAATTTTGAAGTCCACATAACTCCCCTAGGATATGAGCTACACGTCTTATGACATTTTTCCAATATATCTATACACCATCTAACATGGGTAGCCGCGGGTATGTTATACTAATTATCTTACACCTTGTATAAAGACGAACTATGCACTTAAGTAGGTAGGTAGTACATAGGTACCTAAGATTTATTATATTTAAGTACTACCGTAAACTTACGTTTCGGATTATGATGAAGCTTTGACGTAGATTTTTCAAGTTCGATGGTAAAGGCCAGTGAATGTGATAGGTATAAAATTTATATGGTCAACTTCCTATCAAAAAATTCGCCATTTAAAGTAGGTACCTACCTACTGAGATCAAAATTATGACCAAATTCTTTGCTTTTATTGGCCAGGCATATTTTTTTACACTTTGAGTTTAAAAATAAGTGGATTAATAGTAGATTATACACCAAGGGGATAAAGCACTGTTTTATGTCACGGGCGCTACATTGAATCCTGAACGTAACGAAGGACTCCAAATTTAACTCCCGAGCGCAGCGAGGGTGTTATAAGTTAATTCCCGACCAAAGGGAGGGAATTAAGATTGAGTCCTGAGTGCAGTGAGGGATTCAAGCGCCCAAGAAAAAAACTGCTTTATCCCGGTGGTGTATACTCTACTTTATACTTCTACCATAACAGTAAAACAAACTGTAACGGTTAGATATTTATTGCAAATCATAGTAAGTAGGATACATAGGTCTAGTAAATAATAAAAAGAAAAGACAAATGAAAAGTGAATGTTCACGTTCGATGGAGTCACATTTGTCCAGTTCTGAAAATTAAGAGTGATATTAGGTGCACTGTTTTTATTGAAATTGGTAGTTACTTGTGACGCTGTTATGTTAGTTGGTATTTCTTCCTCCACTTTTGGGTTTGCTGTTGACGGCGGCACTACATTGATTTGACATTTTGATGTCGATGGCTGGGGCATTTGGAGCTGCAGTAGTGGCGTCCAAGGATCTACAACAGAAGCTGCAGAAGTCTTTGTAGGAACATTTTCACACAAACGAGCGCTGATTTTCCTCTTGTTTTCCAAAGAATCTTCTAAGTACCCTTCGGCAACGGTACTAGATTTCCATCCACCGTGTCTCTTAATTACGGTCAAATCTGCACCTGCGTCGGCCAAAAGAGTAGCAGAAGTTCGGCGAAAACAATGACCTGTGTAGAGATTGATGTCCGGCAAACTCAATAAAGCTGCGATTGCCTTAGGGGTGCTACCTACTAATTTTATTTTTACCCATTGGCTGCCGGGTACACTTTCCATTTCTGTACTGGATTAAAAAACGATTTGTATTCATTCCAGTTGGTCGAAGTGATTGGTATTTTTCTACAGTTTTTACATGGTCTTCGCGCACAACGAACGATCTCTCTCTTTTAGTTTTGGTGTCTGGCAATTTAACCAAAAGCAGTGTATCAGAATGCTTTTTCATATTAACAGTGTTCAAGTTTACTAATTCGTTACAGCGACAAGCACCATTTATTCCCAAAATTAATATCACCTGAAACAAAAACGATGGAATATTAGGTAGAGGTTTGATTATAGTTAACAAGGTAGCATAAGAAATAGATTTAGCTAAGTACATTTTTAGTAGGTAGATACAATGTGTTAGTAGGTATGTAATAGTAGTAAGGTTAGGTAGGTTCTCACTTTTATAGCAAGAAATTGATCATCAGGGGCTTGCTCCAGAAAAGATTGTATGTTTTCAACGCTCAGTACTTTTGATTTTTTTGCTTGATAATTAGAAGATTGTTTCTTTAAAAATGCTATGAGTCTTGTGTATTTCTTGATAGAAATATTGTGTTTTACATCGATGGTCGCTTTCAGCATTGAAAAAATGCTCCACAGGCTGGATGATTTCTTGGTTTTTGTTTATTCTTCGAAATAACAGAGGAGCACTGGTTCAGAGATACTTTTTACGCCTTTATGATTTCTCCATTGTATGAAATTTTCATATGTTTTTAAGTAAATCTGCTTTGATTTATCCGGCAATAATTCACCAACAATTCTTTCCGCGTCGAGTTTCATTGTTTGCTCGTATTCGCTATCGTCTGAGTCACTAAATGATGACATTTTGCAATATTTAGGACCACTTTTTATTGAATTTGTAAAAATTTGTAACGAAATACGTAGATAGATTGTAGATGTGGAATAATTTGTCATTTGTTTTTATTTCGCGCTTTGGCGCCGCTGCTTTGATATTCAAACTTTTTGCTTTTCATGCTGCCAGTGTTTATGCAGGTACACATACCTACTCCTTTTGGTTTAAAAACTTTTATGTCAAATGGTACGATCGTTTGGTCGACCAGTCTGGAGCCTAGACTCTGTTGTGCATATTTACAATATGGGGTTGGTCAACTAGTTGGGCGATCGATCGACTAGATTACGGCCCTAGGGCATGAAGACTGACTTTAGACCCGCTAAAGTATGATTAAAACAGTAGTAAAGGTATGGTAGAAGTATAAAAATATTAATTTTAGTATAATTTTATGAAGCTCCACGGAGGGACGTATTCAACAAAGATAAGAGAAGAAAAAAAAAACCGGCCAAGTGCGAGTCGGACTCGCGCACCGAGGGTTCCGTACAAGCCTGTATAATTAAAAGTTATGGTATTTTTATTCCACTTATCTATTTTAATTTCAATTTAAAATCTCTACGCGTTCATGCGGAAAGAGGAAGTAAGTTTTAAATTATTAAAAATATTTTTATTAATGATGTAACTAAAAATTTACGCTTTTCGCAATTTTTACTATAACTGTGCTATAAGACGTTGCTTGGTACAAAATTTCAAGATTCTGAGTTCACGGGAAGTACCCTGTAGGTTTTGATTCCCTTGCGAGTGTCGAAATTTGCAGCATAGACGGCTGTATCTTTTGATTGTGTTGGATTAGAAGTTTGATTTTTTCACAGCTCCAAGGGACAGTAGACCTGAGTATTTGATATGAATTTCAGCTTGATACCTCCATGCATTCCTGAGAAAAAGGGTCTTGATACACAGACGGACGGACAACAAAGTGATCCTATAAGGGTTCAGTTTTTTCCTTTTGAGGTACGGAACCCTAAAAAACTTAAAATGTCGCCAAGCCAACAGTGTAGGTATCCAAGTAGGTATCTCCCTAAATAGTGCACCGATTTGATGAAACAGGGGCTAGGTTGAGTAAGTACCTATAACAGCTCTGAATACCCGAAATACACTTACGAATAACATTAAAATCAATGCGCATTGCCGTGCGTCTCGATAAAGTGGAGGCTGGATAGTATAGAATCCCACCAAAAGCATGCAATGTAAAGTTGGTTGTCAAGACTCACAGGTTTGAACCTGTGAGTCTTGACAACCAACTGTTAAAAAGTTATGAGATCTCTAGTAGAGCCCCTAGTTGAGCTCCGAGTACCACATTGATAGGTATGTACATGCAATAAATAATAAGTCTACCTTTAAGTTGACCTACGGAGTACGGGCGTATAGTGTGAACTGTAGGTAGGTACCTACCTAAATGCACAACTTCATAATTATTTTCCTTGTACTTCTAGGAGCCGCGTTATTATGCTTCCGCGAAGTACCTACCTAAGCATGTGATAAGGGGTTTTAGTTTTCCAGCATTAGGTAATTAAGTACCTAGTAGTTATGCCGTACCTACCTATTTACCTACTTAGGTATGCGTTTGATTACTCTATGTTTATGCGGCGTAAAATGTAAATGCAACATCTATCTCATACCAGAAGCATCTCGCATAAGTAAGTACCTACTTACACCTTACGTTAGAGAGTATGTAATAGGTACAACCAGTTTCAAATTGCAATCTCTGCATGGCAAATGTCAACGACCTACCATGTCTAACTCTGAGAAACATGTAAATAAACTATAAGCACACAAGTGAAGCAAACGTAAATAGCTCATTTATATTCACTAAACTTATTCATCCGTCATCATCATAACTTGACATGAAGCTCATTACGTACAAGTACCTACTTACAACATCTTTTGCCCTGCAAGTCGTCGTTTTGGCCCCAAACGATGTTACGTACCTAGTTAGTTATTTACAAAACTGCATTGAAATGAAATACCTACCTCCCTACTCGGTACCTACTTATGTATTATTCTGAAATGGGCGCTTACCTTTTGGACTTTTTTGCAATAAGTAGGTAACTCCTATTATAATTAATGTTTAGAAAAATGTTAATGTGTAAATGTTAGTTTGGATGTTTTTTTACTCCTTCACGCTACACTACTGTACTTAATTTATTTACCTACCTACTTCCTACTTACCTATTGTACTTAATATCTTGTTTTTTAATAGAGCAACTGCTGAGTTTCTTGCTGGCTCCTCAGTAGAACCGCTTTCTGAACCGGTGGTGGAGTCAAAACATGATGTAACATAAGAGGCACCTGTATGTTATACATGTTATAAATAAATTGAGTATTGAATAGGTAAGTATATTGAGTACAACGACTGAGCCGAATTGGATGAAAATCTGGGGCGTATAACCTAAATTAACACATGTGTTAATATTATATATATATTATATTATAGGTATTATGTATAATACCTATAATATCCGCGACCGCAACTCAGTGGTGAAATCTGATGGTGGTGGTGTTTTGCTCGCAGTGGATGGCCGCATAAAATCATATTGCATGCGTCAGTGGGAGAGTGAGTGTGAGGATCTTTGGGTGGTAATCGAACTCAAAATAGGCAAGTTAAAGAAGAAAATTGGTATTTGTTGTGTATATAATATGGCTCCTCCTGTTAATGCCAGCCTTTTGCAACTGTTCTTAAATAATACGAGTTCCGTGTTGAATGAAGTCGATGAGGTTATCATAATGGGGGATTTTAATCTTGGTTTTATCTCATGGAATAAAAATAATTCGTACTCGTTTGCTGAACCCAGCAATTATAATTGTAATTTAGGTTACGCTCTGATTGATTACCTACCACTTAACAATCTTTATCAATTCAATACCAATTTAGGGTCTAAGGGTAAAGTATTAGATTTGATTTTGAGCATAATATTGGATATATCTGTAAGTGAATCGTCTGAGATTTTGAGCAAAATCGACCAACTACATCCTCCTCTAGATGTAGTAATTAATTTTGAGTCTGTTATCAGTAACGCAGTAATAAGTAAAGCTCGTTCGGACTTCAATTTTTATAAAGCTGACTACTCCAAGATAAAACGTTCCCTGCAGGGTATTGATTGGTTGGAATTGTTGGCTCCTAGGATGTCCACTGATGAGATGGTTAAAATTTTTTACAGCAATTTGATCACCATTTTTGAACTTGTTATACCCAAGCATCAGTCTCGCCCTGCCTCTTTACCATTGTGGTTTAGCTACAAGCTCAGGAAATTATTAAATGAAAAGAATAAGCTGCGTTCTATAGGCGTTCTAGGTTTCGTATTCATGGTAATCCTCGAGATAAATTAGAATTTGAAATACTGAGAGGTCGCTGTCATACTCTGTTTAAATCTTGCTACAACCAGTATAATCAGAGTATAGAGGATAAAATTAAGCGTAATCCTAATGCATTTTGGGGGTATGTAAAGGGTAAGCGTAAAGGAGCTACACTGCCTTGACGTATGTGTTATGGTGATCATGTCGCAACAGAAGGTACTGATATTGCGAATTTATTTGCCGACCACTTTGAATCTGTGTTTCTTGAATGCCCTGTTACTACTGGTTTTGACACAATGCCAATAGATAACGCCAGTGATGTCCTTACGAATATTAGACTTACCGAAAAGACGATAATGAAAAGCTTGAACCGAATAAACAGCAACAAGGCTTCTGGTCCTGATGGTATTCCGGGTTTATTTGTCAAAAAATGTGCTCGTGAACTCTGCTTACCGCTTAAAATAATTTTCAATAGATCCCTAGAAACTGGTACCTTTCCTTCTGAGTGGAAGAAGGTTCGCGTAATTCCAATTCATAAAAAAGATGATGTTAGTAACGTTCGTAATTATAGACCTATATCCTTGTTATCAACCTTTGCTAAAATCTTTGAATCTCTAGTTTGTCCGATTATTACTTCTCACACCAAGTCTAGAATTAGTCCTAAACAGCACGGGTTCCAAAATCAAAAGTCTGTTATTAGTAACCTATTGTCTTATGTCAATTTTATAGCGAAACGCTTAGATGACGGAACTGAAGTTGATTCTATATACACCGATTTTTCTAGCGCCTTTGATAAAGTACATCATGGAATTTTGTTGCATAAATTATTTCATGTATACGGTATATGTGGCAGTCTTTTGTCTTGGTTTGATTCGTATCTAAGGGATCGGATTCAGTCTGTAGCTGTCAAGGGATATGAGTCACGGCCTTATAAGGCAGTATCAGGGGTGCCTCAAGGATCACACCTTGGCCCTATTCTGTTTATTCTCTTTATTAACGAAATTGTCGATTGTGTGACTAATAGTGAATGTCTCCTATTTGCTGACGACATGAAAATTTTTAAATCTATTAATAATACTCAGGACACGGTCTTGCTTCAGGATGATTTAAACAGAATACATGAGTGGTGTGAGCGCAACTGTATGATAATTAATGCATCTAAGTGCCACTTTGTTAAATTCACAAAAAAAACGAATCAGGTTCCTTCAAGTTACACCATCAACGGTGAAAATGTAATCCGTACGAATCATGTAAGAGATTTGGGCGTTATTGTTGATGATAAATTAAGCTTCAAACAACATTATGATAGTATTGTCTCTAGAACTTCCAAGACCGTAGGTTTTTTAAAGCGATCATGCAAAGAATTTCGTTCATCACGAACTAAGATTATACTTTTCAATGCCTATGTAACGAGTACATTGGAATATGCCAGTGTAATATGGAATCCTTATCATGCATGTCACATATCTAGAATAGAACGAATTCAGCGTTCTTTTACACGTTATCTATCATTTAAAAATATCCAAGTTCCTAGACGCAGCACATATGACGACAGGTTAAAAATTCTCAAAATGGACAGCTTGGTGGCTCGTAGATTTAGACTTGACGTATGTTTGTTGCACAAAATCTTAAACGGTCAGCTTTTGTGCTCAGACATCTTAGAACAAATAAAAATTATAATCCCTCGACTCGGGGTAAGAAGTCGAGAGAAACGTCTCTTTCACGTGGCGTTTGCAAGAACAGCATCTTGTAGTAATTCACCCATTCCTCGCATGCTCAAGTGCTACAATGACATTTGTGTATCGGGTGCTATTGATGTGGACATCTTCCATGACAAACTGCCCAAATTCAAAAGAAAAATTGCTGGTCGCTGAGCCCTCTCCTTTTGGTACATTTTTGTTATTTTCATATATTTTCATATATTTGTATTAAGTATTGTTAATTTTAAATTTACGTATTATTATTATTTTTGTAATTGGCAATTTACCTCCTCCTAGTTAAGTAGGTATACTATTTCTAACTTTATAACTTTCTTATAAGTTAGTTAAGCATACTGATGTAAGAATAGGATCTCTAAAATATTGTAAGTGCATGTTAGTAACTAGATCTTAGTGTCACACCTGTAATGGACAACCATACGGGCAAAGTTGGAAATATATTGTTGTTATTATAATGTATGGAAGTTGTTGGTGTGAATAAAATAAAAATAAAAAATAAAAATAAAATATGCTACTACTATATTATATACTGCCTCGTTGGTCTAGTGGTTAGCATAGTCGACTGCGGATCACGAGGTCCTGGGTTCGATTCCCGGTCGGGCATAAAAGTTAGGTTTTGGGTTTTTCAATTAAGAAATTCTCAGTGCCAGCCCGGAGTTGGAAGTTGGCGGTGTTTCACCCCCGTGCCTCGGAGAGCACGTTAAGCCGTCGGTCCCGGTTATTATACTAACATGATAATAATCGTTAAAGCCCGCCAACCCGCATTGGAGCAGCGTGGTGGGTCTAAGCTCTAATTCCCGCTCTCCTATGAGAGTGGAGGCCTGTGCCCAGCAGTGGCATATCTATCCTGGAAAATTAAAGAGTTCCCGCGGGAATCAAAAACCTTATTAACCTGGGAAAATACTCATTAGCTAGCTCGTTCACCAGTAGAGCTAATTGGTTGTAGTCGGTAGTGGTAGTAGTGCGATCGACCCTTCGAATCTGAGTAGGTATAGTCTCCTCATAGCCTCGCCTCGAGATTGAGCCCCCTCTACCCGAGGTTCGGGTGCATGCGCTAGGAAGTGCATCTTTTCGGCATACTGCTAGCTTTGCGGCTCCGTCATAATTCTCGTACGTGGTATTGTTTTGGTTGGGCTTCAAGTCATTGAAGCCTCTAGGTTTCAAATAATTCACACAGGTGACGTGAGATGGAGCTAGTAGTAGCGCAGGATGTTATTATTTTAAATCTTTATCTTTATAATTGAAAGAAAATTATAATAAAATAAAATGGTCTGGTATTCCCGGATGTGTCTACCTACTAGGAATAAACCACTGAATAAACGCACTAATTGATTTTGTATTGAGTAAAATCCATCTGTCCGTCCGTCTGTCTCTCTGTCAGTCTGTCTGTAGAATTTTGTTGAACAATAATTGGTATAGGTAGACTACAAATTCTACACTCTCTTTTTCTCACTTAGCTCCATAGAATCGATAGGTACTTAAGTACCTACCTACGCAGACCTAGCAATAACCTAGCATGTTGCTGCTGCTGAAATCAAATCTAAGTCTACTAATATTAAAATTTATAAATGCGAAAGTTTGGATGGATGGATGGATGGATAGATGTATGGTTGGATGGATGGATGGATGTATGGATGTATGGATGTATGAATGGATGGATGTTTGTTACTCAATCATGCCAGAACGGCTGAACGGATTTTCTTGCGATAGATTATTGTCTGGATTAGATTAAAAAGTAGCACCATAGGCTACTTATTATCCCGGAAAATTAAGGAGGAAGAAGGAAATAAACCTAGTCTAATTTTTATATAAATACTAACTCTGAATACTACTTATAATACCTACCCCGGAAGTACCTACCAGGTGCTGGACCATAAAAGGAAATTGAAATAACTGTTCCTAAGACAGGTCGAGAACTGGAAATGTTACTAACCTTACGTTATAGTTATCCACGCCTTAGTACCTGTCAGGTAGGTATATTTAATCTTAGTGCAAACGAAAGTACCTAGTAAGTGTACTTCTGTCTTTAGTGGATTGTTTTTACAAGATAAGAGACGTTGTGAAGATAATGAAGTTATTAGAAAGAAAGAAAGAAAAAAACATTTATTCACAGCATTGTGCCACACAGAACAATACCATAAGGTAAATGTTACCCTGGCGCCTCCTGTAGGTATCTGAGCACTAGACTCATGATCAAGTCGTCATAGAATCAGCATGATAACGCTTGTCATGTGTGGCACAACCTGAAAACGGCATCAGCTCAGCATAATGCAAGATTCTTGCAAGGCTTACAAGAGCATTCAGCGCTGATTTTCTGCTGGACCCCTCCTCCAGATGACGCCATGGCTTCATAGCTAAATACGCCTTTTGTAATTGCTAAGTTAAGGCTAAGTTAACACTTTCGCTGCGGCAGCATTGGATCTAAACCGTCGGCTAGTGCGTTACGAGACAAATACTGCCCGTATCTATATATTTTCCTGCTATTCGTTACGACCTCTATTTTGCCGTACCGGAACCTGACTTTCAAAGTCCATGCAGACGTGGAAACTCCTCATATCAATGGTTTTTTTGAACAAATCGATAGGCTACATCCTCGTGTATACCTAGCTGCGGTAGCCCCGGGTTCTCTATGATATTTCGAAAGATACAGAGATTTTTCAAAATCAGTCATTTACGGCAATATATATGCCGTATATAGCATAGAAGTTAAAACATTGCTAGGGATGGGGGGTTTGCTTCTGAAATGACAATCGATATTTTAAAGATATAAATACAACATAATTCTTCATAATTAGTCAACATAATAATTATTCTTACAAATAAAAATAAAAATCAAATAAATAAAAATAAAAATTGGTCACATGTACTTAGTACAAAACACCAATTAATAAAAATGTAAATAGTTTTTTTTTAATTTTGATTCATTTTAGCGTATCAAACTAGTGGTTCGCCCCGAACTGAGACCTCGCGGCGCCATCTATTGACATCATTGTGAAGTTCCGTTGAAAATAATAGGCCCATTAAAAATTCAATAATTTCGTTTCCATATAATATTTATCTAATTTTAGTATTTGTTGTACAAGTACAGGATATAAGTCAAATAATTGATCAAGTTTTAGGCTCAGCATTTCAGTAAATTTAGAGTTCTGAGGTCAACTTTGGACGTTAGAAAATCTCCACTTTGAGAACCCCCCATTTCGTCAATTATAGGGGAAAAATAAAAAAAAAATATATTTTTGGACTCTATTCCTAATTATCTTTAAAATGATATACCGCAACCCTATGTAACGCTATAAGAATTTTTTTTCTTCATATTCGCTTCTATGAGAGCCCCCCTGAAATAAAGATTTTTATTACTTTTTAAGCCATATTCGGCGGGAGGCCATCGGTTTATATCCATAATTTTTAAATTTGAAGTACCTAATTACGTTCAGTAATTCAGAAGTTATAAGGCTCTGACAGACGGACGGACGGTCGGACGGACGGACAAGTGCAAATTCACTCAAGTAGACTCAGAGACCTTCGCTTCGCTCGGTCGATTATTATAATTACTTTTTTCAAATCTATGATGAGATCACACAATATTAGGAACTTTAATTTAACGAAATAAAATAAATTTTGAAAACTAGGTTTCATCAACGTTCTATATTCTATAGAAGTCTAGCACTTCTAGCGTTGTTCAGTGTGATAACTAGGTAGTTATCACACTGAACAACTTTCACACTTGACATCGATAGTTTTTTGCATAAAAATATCGAGCGGCCTCACTTAGGCACAGCCAACACTAGTGCAAACTGAGTGGCCGCGCGGACGCATGCAGGGAGGCACGGGTTTGGGGGGATACGGCAAGATAGTCGCCGTACCGCACTGAATAAAAATACTTACCTTACTGTGCGTTACGGCAACTATTTTGCCGTATATTATTAGTGTACTATATTATTATATTAAAAGCTACCATATTGAAAAAATCACTGTCTCTTTCCTACACGCACGGGAACATAGTTAGATCACCCCCGCACGGCGCGCAAAACAAGGATAACTACTTAGCTGCCGCACTGGCTGACCGTCAAATACGGCAAAATACTTGCCGTAACGCAGCGAATGTGTTAAGGCTTTACAAATATTATTATGTACCTATATAATGATTAATGACGTAGTTTCATATTTATTCGTAAAATTCTACCATCGTTTATGAGGCCCATGTCATATTCTTAATCTTAGCTGTATTCGGATGAGGAATAATTATTGAACAAGCTTTTTTATCTAATCTAGCCTAATAATAAAAAAACCCTGTCAAGTGCGAGTCAGACTCGCGCGCAAAGGGTTCCGTACCACCGCACAATGTACCTAAATTATTTTAGTAAGTAAATAAACAATAATTAATCAAACAAGACAGATATCGTAACAAGCCGCTAATACTTAGCTGTGAAATAACTGGCTTACGAGTTACGTATGTTTCTGAACGGGTAGAGCCTGACAAACAATTCGACACCCTATGAATACGGAACCCCAAATAAGGATTTCAGATTTTTTCCTATAGGTATAAATTGTGTAAGTGTTAAGTCAACGGGAAGGTGATTTATTGGCGAGTGTCAAAATATCTAAAGATAAGGTACCTGGGTCGAATATGGCCACCTTAAGGTTTGTTATGCATTTTTAATATTAATAAAGCTAAAACAAATAAGTTATAGTGCTTATTCATGAAGAAAGACTATTTATCTTTACGACAAATGCAAAAAAATACAGAGATATTCAACCATAAGTAGTATTTTTAAAAGTTTTAAAAAAAATAGAAATTGGCCATATTTCCGACAGGGGAGGTAAATATGCCCATATAAGTGGCCATATTTACTGTATGAATTTACTTATTTAGATGCTTCTTAATAAACCAAAATAAAACATGATATTATGTTTTAATAGAGCATTTATCTAAAAGATAATTTTTGGACGACATTCAGTACCTACAAGTAAAGAACTTATCATTTAAAGATATCAAAATCAACAATGAAATTAAAAAAGTTTTTTTAATTTAAACTTAAATTGCTACACATATAAAAAATCAACAAAATTATCAAAAAGAAAACGTAACATTTGAGATCCTTCGTAGGTAAATCACAATAATATTACAAACTAGAAAAAAAGTAGGTAAACAAAAGTATTTATAATTTAGTCCTGACTGCACCGGGTGCAAACAAATTTATCAGTGTCTTCTTTTGTTAACCCAACACAGTCTTCATGAACATACGTGTTACATAAAAAGCATAGTCTCATGTCTGCTATTCTATCCTCATCGCAAATGTAACAATACCAGCTGTTTTTAGATTTTTTTGAATGTCCTGTACCTTTTTGTTTAGAAACCTTAGCAGTTACTGCTTCAGTCTTATTCATTTTAGCAGAATATTTTCTTTTTTGGGAAGAAACTTTAGATGGACCTGGCATATTTTTCATTTTTTGTTTAGTATTGGATGGTTCTGGCTTATTATTTTTCTCAGTAAACATTGATATTTTTAGCTCTTGTGCCAGACTATTAATAGCTTTTGCTCTAGGTGTAGTTTTTGGGCTTGACATTTTCTCCGGGGTTTTTAAAATTTCACAAAAAGATGAATACGACTCATTTAGTATTGTGGAGCTGACTTTTGATTCAGTTTTTGGGTTTCTATTATTCTTGTGCTGCTTTATTTTGGATAAAGTAATTTCGTCGCTACTATTGGAGTCTTCGTAGACACTTGCAGATCTATCTACTTGAGTTGGGTGGGGTGTATTATTATCAGAAGTATTGTCTAGAATGGCAGCACCACGGTTTGCAGTTTTTAGCAATTGATGTTTACTTGTCTGGGAATCTTTTTGATCTGGATACAGTATAGGTACTGGATTTTCAACAGAGGTATCAGTTAGAGCAAGAGACAGCTTAGGTGGAGTTGAATTATGTTCGTCGTCATTTAGAAGAGGATGAGGAGGAATAACCTGATTTCCACTGGCATCAATAGCGGCACTTTCATTGGGATTTCTGGCGGGATGGATTTGGGACAAGCGGCGTTCTTGAGGAGGAATGAGCACATTTTCGCTAGCAGTAGTATCGTCGCTATCAATAGAGTCTTCATTTCTTTGAGAAAGAATCAACAGACTTTCGCTAGCATTAGTATCGTCACTGTCAATGGGTTTTTCATTTCCTTGAGGAGGAATCAACAGATTTTCGCTAGCGTTAGTAGCGTCGCTGTCATTAGGGTCATTATTTTCTTGATTTTCAGAAGGTCCAGGTATTGTGGAATTAAAGGTAGGTATGCTGGGAGCGTATGCCTCTTCTGGTATCCTTGCTAGATTAAATGGAAAAATTCCGGTCGCTTCAAATCCAGATTTGATATTAGCAGGTGTTGCAGCTTTGTCCCACACTTTGGAAAATAATATCCCAAACCTTTGTTTTGTAATTTTTCTATCTTCGTGTATTGACCAGTACTTTAAGACTTCCTCGTCCCAGTAATATTCAAAAGATCGAAACACCGACTTGTCCATCGGCTGTAACTCGTGTGTGGTGTTACTAGGAAGGCAAAAAAGCTTGATGTCAAATTTTTCTGCTGCTTCAACAATCGAAAAGTCTAAGTGGCATTTGGCTCCATCAAAGATAAGTAAGCAAGGTCCTGGCAATTTAAATTTGGAAAAATGGTGAATCCAATTCACAAAGGTTTCAGAGTTCATACTCCCTTTGGGTGTCATTTGGGCTATTGAGCTGATTGGTAAGGAATCTACCCATTCTGGCTTCATGCGTTTGCCTTTGAAGAGAATCATGGGCGGAATCACATGACCCAAGGCATTGCCACATGAAACTATTGTGACATTCTCGCCGTGTTCTGGTGCTACTAAATGTACTCTCTTGGATCCACGTTCAGCCAAAACTTCTGGTGATTTGTGCAAATTAAGCTGGCAGCCCTTTTCGTCAATATTGAAAATGCGTTCCGGTTTGTTCATAATGTCATTATCTTCCAATACTTTCTTTAATTTAGCAAAATAATCAGAAACCACAGCTTTATTCAATTTTTGCGCCCTTGCAGGATTTAGGTTTTGTGCTTTTCGTGCGCTAATATTTCTATGACGTTTTAAAAATCCTCTCAGCCAATCTCGTCCCACCATCAAATCTCCACCTGCCGCTGAAATGTTATTTCGATCACAGAATGTCTTTACGCATCTACGTAGTACACGCTGTGTCAATGGGTAACCCACATTGCACAACCGAATAACACGGGATGCCAAAATCATCTCTAGTTCAGGGTTGAGAAGTGGTTTCCGACCCAAAGTAGATTTAGTCTCCTTTTTCTCTTGTAAATAACGCCTCAGAGTGCGTCTTGGCACATTATAATGCTTTGCAGCCGTATATACCTTCATCTTACCGCTTTTGACCGCAGATAAAGCTAGTTTCATAGACGCTTCTGACCAATTACCTCGAAGCCCTTTAGTTTTATAGCGTGCCATAATCTAAAACAAAAAAAAGATAGTGTTAATAATTTAGTACCGTAAATATGGCCAATCAGTGGCCATATTTGCAGTCATACATTTTTTTGTTTTTATATTCACAAATGTAAAACACAATATTACTTTGATAATTAAACAAAGAAATATCATAAAGCAATCGTCATACAACATCTTAATGTCATTATCAAAGATTCTTATTTGAAAAATTACAAAATACAGGACAATACTTACTTTATGTTTTTATAACCTCAACAGCATGTTTCACTCTAATGGACACTGGGCGACTAGCGGGCGCGCGGGAACGGTGACAGGTGCGCCGCTCGGATATGTGCGACACTAGCGACAATATATAGTCGCGTTCAGGTTATTAAACATTTTCGTGTTCGGAATAATGGTATGTGGCCATATTTTCCGGCTGGCCATATTCGACCCAGGTACCTTATAAAAGGAAAAGGTGACTGAATGACTGACTGACTGATTTATCATCGCACAGCTCAAACTACTGGACGAATCGAGCTGTGTGCCAGTGAACTTGAACCACGCGTTTCCGAGAAAAAGTTGATTTACTGACAGACGAACAGACAGACAGAGAGACAGGCAGACGGACAACGAAGTGATCCTCTAAGATCACTGGTCCGTTCGGGCATAGATTAATTATATACTGGTTTATATATTGTCTTTGGTTCGGGTTCCTTTTTCCCTCTTGTGGTACGGAACCCAAAAAAAAAATGGAAGTACTTACCTCACAGATGGTTTATATTGCAAGTAAACCTACCCACCTACTTTAATATACATGCTTAACACGTGGGCGGCCGGGAAGTGCTTTGCGACATGACGCGAGCGCAGTTGAGAGTTAATAGAGTTTTGCTTTTGTTTCATTATGGCTTTGCATCATAGGAGGTTTAAAGTTACTTTACGAATAAGTGATTACCGTCACTAATTAAACTTTGATTTCCATTAAAAGCAAAATGTGTTGTAGGTACAATGGTCAAGGTTTGTTAACTTCGGACCACTATTTTTCACCTCCTCAATCATGGATGTGTGCTGCTGATTAGCTGGTTATAGTTAAATTTTAACAATAAAAAATAAAAACAAGATATCATTCGTACCTCCATGGTTAATGGAGGTACGGTTATGAGGAAATAAATAATTTCCCTGACTAGCGCAAACCGCTTTCCTTTTTTGACGATACACGATATAACTTTTGTAGGTACTTTAGTCTGTAACCGTCTGATTTGCCTTTTGACGACCTCCCTGGCGCAGTGCTCAGTGCTGTTGTCTAAAAGCAGGAGGTTTCGGGTTCCATCCCGGGCAGGTCGATTTGGGAATTTATAATTCCTGTATTTTCTCTGATCTGCTCTGGTTGGAGGGTTTGGCCGTGACCAGTTACCACCCTACCGGCAAAGACGTGCCGCCAAGCGATTTAGCGTTCCAGTACGATGCCGTGTAGAAACCGATTAGGGGTATGGGTTTAATATATAACTGCCATGCCCCTAACAGGTTAGCCCCCTACCATCTTAGACTGCATTATCACTTACCATCAAGTGAGACCGCAGTCAAGGGCTAACTTGTAGTTGATAAAATAAATAAATAAATAAATATAATAATAGTGGATAAAAAAAAGCAACTGACGCAGATTGGTTAAGACAAAGTATTGAGCTTCCAGTTTAATAATAACTAAGGTAGGTATATCAAATCATAACATAAGCTCGTAAGTAAATTCTACAAAATCGGATATAAATATTTATGGTTTCGGTGATCTGATAAAATCGAAAATAATTGATCTACAAAAAAAATTTCAAGCAATAAATGTAAGTACCTAGTAAGTATTCATAAATATTTCAAAATATGAAATTCCCTTGCTGTACAGCTCCATTATTATAATAAGAGTATACACTCGTTTATTGCTATTCGAAAGGCTGCCCACTATCTGTCCTATAAATCAAGGAAGCATCCGGGTTCGTCGTGCTATCCAGCTTGTACTTTCAGTTATACCATAATATAGGTAGAGCCTAGGTGTCCTAACGCTAGGTCATCGACCGCCTCCAGCCTCAGAGGCTAGATTCGCAGGATACGATAAACTTCAATAGTGCATTGGTTGTATACAGTTCACTAACTTGTCTTTAGTTGTTAGACGGCAGACGTTCCAACTTTTCATGTTAACTCAATCAAGATTTAGGATTTACTTAGCTATTTTTTTGTTTTTTGTACTCAACAAAACGGTTTTATAACGAGTTATTTTTCTAGTGTTTGCGAAAGATTTCCTTCCCATTGACTTTAGTCCATACCTCCCTACGAAGATGAGTAGAGAGAGATGCCTATTATTATTTGTGCTCTTGCTTTGGATTTATGTATCTTATGTTTCTACGTACTAGTAGGTCATTGGCGATAGAATGCTCTAAATTAATTTAGAGAGAAACAAAACTCTATTACTATAAGTACATTAGTCGACTCGAACGATCTTTTTTTTTATCACGACACTATATGCTATAAGTTTAGACCAATCGAATTTTATACCAATTCGAACTATGTGCATAATTGGCTTAAAATACCGAATCGACATACATCAAACAAATTTACGATCTGTAGGCATTGATGTATAATTTTAGTATGTCTGTAGGTACAAAATAAGTATGGTCGTTACTCGTTAGTAGATAAGTACCTTCTTTAATTTATTTTGTGGCAGTATGTTGAGCTGCAACAAAACAGGACAAATGCATAGCATGATGTGTATTAATCATACTCGTTCATCTTTGCATCAACTTATATTTTAGATATAACTTATTCTTACACCTATATTTTATAACTTACATGCCACATGGGTAGACTTTATTTCTGTTTTGTTAAGGTTCAAATAGAGTTTTTACTTGTATTCAAAAATAAGATATAATTTATGGTTTCGCAGAAGACATGTTGAAGATAACTATGACTTACAACGTGTCAATACGACCATACTTAATTTTAGTTCGGAGTGGCAGGCGGAATGTGAACAATCACATTCTACGCGAGACTCTTCACATTATACGAGTACCATAGCTCTTTTGCGTTTCCGAGCTCGAAGCTTACGTCAGAAACTTTAAAAAAAATCCTCATTCAGTCAAAATTATTTTCCGGGCATCACCATCACCGCACTACATAAATTTCAATCGATTGATAAATCAATCTTAATTGAGGATCAGTGTGCCTTTTTAATGTTCCTTAAGGTTGTAACCATGTAGCGGTTAACCCACTAATTGCGCGTTTAAACGATCAATCCCGGCCATAAACAAACATCGCAAATTGAATGCGAGTAGCAATTCGAGTCCAATTACTATTTTATCGTTTATCTCCAATGAGTGTTTCATTTTCACGTGCATTGCAATAAAATTGTCGCATTGTATAGGTTACTGGGTAATTGATTAATGTAGCATCGATACGGCCTTATCGCGGATCGCAGCGTACGCACAATGTCCAATAAAGAAGGCGGTTTTATCAGATGCTGTAAATGAATCAGTGCAGACTGCAGGGGAGTTTGCGGTTCGGGGAGCTTTAGATGCGATTAGGTTTGCTTTTTTTTTTCTCTATATACATTCGCGTATTGAAGTAAGCAACATTCAAAACATGGTGTATATTTTATTTCTTAAATATTTTGTTACTAGACGATGCCGCTTAATTTTTTCCCGCGGGAGCTCTATCATTTTTCGGGATAAAAATAGCCTATGTCTTCCCTGGGATACAACCTACCTGTATACCCATCAAAATCGGTCGAAAAGATGGGCCGTGAAAGCGTAGCAGACAGACAGAGAGACAGGCAGACAGACACTTTCGAATTTATAATACTTATTAAGTATGGATAAACGTACCTGGAATGCGATTACCAACTTAACAACTTAGTACATTACTTACAGTAAAAGACATCATAATATTATTTGAATGTCCATTGGCTCCACATGTTTATAACACGGTATTTTACTGTCAAATCTGCACTCCACGTATTTGTTTATGTAAATAAGGTGATAAAAAGGTGGTTCAGACACTATATTATCAGTGAAGTCGCACCGATAAAAGGTGTGTAAAAAGTAATCCTAAGATTCCTATTCAATGATAATTTCAAATTTAACTCATAAATTACTTACATTACAGTTTCATATCAGCATCGAGAATGCTGCATCGGATCTAGTGACATGACCTTTGTGTTCCTTATGATGTTTCTTTCCTCAGATTTTATCAATACAGGTAGTATTTGGTTTGGTTTTAAAGGCATACTTACTAGCTGATGTACGCGTGGAATAAGTTTTTAAGCTATTGCATAAAATAGCTTCTATCGCGGGCCTTGAGCGGGGAGACCGAATCCAGAAATTCCGTAACGAAAACAATATTACAATTTGTCAATACGAAGGTAAATTTCGCCACCATCTACAAGGTTAAAGTAGCTCAGGTGGGAAATGGGCGGTCACGATTCCAGAAGACCCCGGTTCGAAATCCAGATGTCTCCAGTTCGATTTTTTTTAATACATAGTTGTAACCGTTTTAACCCGTTTTTAAATCATTATTTTTATCGTTTTATCGTTTCATCGTTTTTAAATACATTTTAAACGTACTTCAATCGCATCGCCATGGCCGACAAGCAACCGCTCGACCAGAGGCCGCCGAAACAGGGAAGAGGACGAACAGGGATTCCGCGCGCAGTGGTACGCCGGAATATAATGGACCAATCCATTACCCCGTTCCCTGCCGCCGAGTTCGTCAGTCGTCCTCCGACCACTACTACTACCGCCGCCACCACCTCGCCGATAGAATCGGAAACAAGCGAAGACAGCGACGACGATACGCCTGCCATCGTAGCCCGCGTAGTTGTACCTACGCCTGGCTTCGAATTGGCCAAGCGCGCACGTCCGAGCTCCTCCTCCTCAGGCTCGTCCGGAAATCAGGAGGACAAGCGGGTTAAGCTTATAGCTTAGCCCTACCCGCACCGCCCCCTGACTACCAGGACTACAGGCTATGCAAATAATTTGCAATAGCTTTACCGCGGCAGTCTCCGAGTGCCACACGTCTTTTTTTTTTAATTCCCACGAGAATTCCTTTTTCTTGAATTTCCGGGATAAAATGTAGCCTATGTCACTCTCCAGGTGGCATACTACCATCGCTAAAAGCATTATTATAATAATATTGTTGGCGATCGTGTTTTGGAATTTTAATCCTTATTTTAGGGACGTCAAGGTACGTGACATAAAGCTGTTATTTCGAACTAATACTGCTTTAGGCGATGGTGGTAACCCCTCAGGTCCTCAACTATACCTACCCATTGCAAAAAATCACGTCAATCCGTTGCTCTGTTGTGGCGTGATTGAAGGACAAACCAACGAACAAACACACTTTCGCATTTATAATATTAAGTATGATGTCTTATGGTTAATTAATATCGATCAATTAGTGCAATACATTTTGCTACTAGGTGTAATTTTATGTTCCCATACCAGTCACATCGTTACAAATACTTACATCAAGAAAATGTGACATGGGTCATTCAGATTTGTCTTCTAATAGATACTATGGGATACAAAAAAAACAAATAAGACTAAGTACATTAGCGCCCGAGAGGTTTATTTAGTTTTATTATTAAGTTCATGCAAAGGGTCCAATGATAGGATATTCTCATTCATATTTTAATTTAACCCAGCTGTGTTCCTATTGGGTCATCAATCACTTTATTATTTGTTATTATTTTCTCATAAGAATTGCCATCGCTACTTAATTGAATTTTGCATTATCTATGCTTGTATGCAGCTGTTCTGAGGTCTTATTAGAAAAGGGTTTCTACTATCGAAATTTTGCCTGAGAAATTAAATACTTATTCGATTTTGCCTTTCGGTACATTTCCGAACAAATATGATGTCTTATAATCATCATCATGACGTTATGGTAACCCAAGCTCTGCTGCAGTTTCGTATAATGGATATTTTGAAAATTTAAGTTACTTACTGTGCATCTACGATATAAAAAATCTCAAATTTCTAGATCCAGCGATGCAGATACCTAGAATGTAGGTATTCCTTGCTGGACAAAAAAATTGTGCTATAAAAAACAAAGACACATAAAATTTCGACAGTATTTTATTTGGAGCAGAGAGCCATTGCAAGAGCTTTTGTTAGGCGGCTTCCCAAACGAGCTGCAGAGTGGTCGATCCGTGCTGTTTTAGAATATATTTCGCACTCCGCTACCACTGTAGAGTTGCATGACTCCTGTAACACAAGATTGTTGTTTAGTAAAGCAATCGTGCTGGGAGTCGCTAAATTATTGTAATTTCTCTTTGAACGCTTTGTATTTAAATAACCGCGCAGCATCTTCTCACGACTTCGTGCTATTCGAAATTAAATATTCTGCACGAACTTTCCTATGTTACGTTTTTTACTTTATAAGTAATAGAATTGCATTGATACCTGTTTTCGACAAATTTAAAATGAAAAGATCCTTTTAATGATTAATTATTGTCTTATAAAGTAAGATTACCATTCTGAAGTTAACATTTCAGTTATGAAAAAAATGGTTTAGCGTTTAAACATATTGATTAATGATGTTAATATTGGTCTTTTTACCTTGTAATGGTTGAGTTGCACTTCTTTAAAGGGCGCCGACCATCCAGCGATGCCCGCCGCTCCGAGACTTGCCAAAGGATAATGATTAAATGCTGTCAGCACTCTCTTTGTGAGCATAAAGCTTTTGCTGTAATGTCCTATAGGGCTAATAACTGCTGAGCTAACTATATGACTTGCTAGTTTAGGTATAAGCATTTCTTTGCCACATACTGGTTTATATTTGTGTATTGCATCGATGGCATTTTCATAATCTAGTCCATTCTTAAGACTAGTATCATCTATTAATTCAATTTGTTCTAATACTACATTTTCACTATCGTTTATTCGTACGTCATCTCGCTTTATATAAATCTTACTCGAATTTCTATGTTTACTAGATTTGTAGTTGCTGACTTCTTGCAGAAAGTCGAAGAAGAAAACGTTTCGAACTAAAATTGCAGAATATCGGTTTGAATTCCAACCTTCATAAGTTAATCTTTTCAACAGTTCAGTCCAAGTGTAAGCTATTTTTGGTAATAGTATTTCGTCCACGTCTAGCGGAACAATGAATTTAGATTCTCTAAGATTTCTGTATAGACAATCATTGTACGTTAAAATATGATCTCTTCTCCTCTGCCATAGAGATCTTTCAGAACTATATTTAATAGGAACATGAAATAAACGGACAATGCCTTGCGAGCGATAACGAAGCAACACTTCTTCGCTTTCCTTACTTAAGCTATCTATATACATATCAATCATATCCACTCCAAGCAACTTATTTGTCTCAACCCATTCAACCAAATTTTGTGATATATCTTTTTGGAAAGTCATATCTTTTACGCATATTGTGAAGGTTCTTTCATATTTATATTTAGTATTTGAAGGTGTCAGAATTAATCCGTTCGAAGGATCTTCGCATGGTTGGGTGACAACGGATACAATAGACGCATCAGTTATAGCCTCAGTCAATGGACAAGATAGTAGGAGGGGTGTAACAACTTCGGATTGACTATTATCCCATTCATGCCACCATATTTCTTGTGGCTTTGCTGCAACAACTTCTACTGCATATTTGTTCGTATCCATTGAACGTGTTTGACAGAACAACGGCCCCTCGGATGAAATGTTGCGACCTGCGAACAAATATTATGAATTATGCCATTAAATCCATACATTCATTTTTATTTCTTATCCTCTAACCAAAAAGAAAGTCATTAAAAAGTATAAGAGGCATACGCATTCTTTTAAAGAAAAATTAAGAAACTAGAGTGATAACCAAATAATGGTGTAAAAGATTTAACGTTGAATTTTTACGAATCAATAAAAAATCTGTTATTTTCTGATATAACTTAGAGTGCAGAGAAAGGCACTAGTGGCACACCGCGTAGGTTGATAATAGTTATTTATCCGAGCTATTTTCTTGTGATCACATCGTTCAGGACCGTCATTACAACGGTTCTTCGATTGCCGTCTGGATGACACTTCCTACTATATAATATATCAAACAGTAAAGTATAAACGTACTTGACTCTAACCCACCAGGCATGCTTTTAGTGTTTCTGAGTCAATAGGTAGGTACATGTTAATAAGCAGGTACTGACAGATTCATAAAGGAGAGCGACTAGGAGCACCTAGCATGTACGAGGTACCAGAATATTTTTATTCCTATTATCTAAACAAATTCTTTACTTGATTTTACGTTCGATAACAATTAGGTAATTGGTTGCTACAGTTATTCAAGTAAATAATGTAGAAGTTTGATTTAAGTAATTTGCCAAAAAATTCTATAGTCAACTTAACCGTAAAATTGTAAAAACCGTTAGATTGTAATCTAACGCTTTTTATTTCGATAGATTGTAAACTGTCAAAAGATTGTGATCCGTTCAACGTTCTGATTGTAAATTTTTGAAATCATTATGTTTTCTCGTCTCTTGTAGGTTAGGTTAGGGTTCGACATAAATAATCAGGTAGTACCCGGCCTGGGTTTAATCGGGTCAATATACCTAACAGATTACAATCTACCGAAAAATAATGCGTTAAATTGTAATCTTTCGACAGTTTACAATCTCGCGAGATAGATTATAATCTAACGGTTTTTACAATTTTACGGTGACATATACAACGCAAAAGAGTATTTTTTGTCTCGATATACACCATCACGAGGTTTGCTATGACTGGGGGGTTACTATGAGCCCTTAAAGCAGGACAGAAATTGAACTGCAGCACAGTTCAATGCAGTGTCTGCCTACCAGTTCAGTGCCTTGAAGTATAGTGCAGTTATTTATAAGCAATATCTGTCCTGCTATAAGAGCTCATAGTAACCCCCCTGTACCTATGTGTAACTTAATACTAAATGAACACAAAATGTTTCATGACTATGAGTCATGACGTTAAACTCCACCACGGTTTTTAATCTGTCACTACTTTAATATTATGGGGAGAGAAGTTTATCTGACCCGGGGAAGAATCCACACGATGCATGCCCGACACGGACACCTTGGAGTGACAAATGAGTGTAAACTTATCTCACTCGTGCGTTCATACTGTGATGCTGCACGATCACGTCATGGATTTTGTTTTTTGCTACTGGATAAGGTATTGCGAACAGATTACTTTTCAATTTTAAACTCTTTTGTGTTTCATAATTATTTTTGTTTTACTGTTTTATAAGCCAACACATAATATCTATAGTTCGCGCGCGAGTTGAATGCAGAGCTTTTGTATGTGTCACCATACATTAGCTCTGCATTCAACTCGTGCGCGAACTGCACGTGTGTATTAATCACAACATTAGCTTTTTTAAGCTACAATTTTTTTTTATGATGGCGCGGTGGAGTCCTAAACGGGTGCATTATTTTATTCGTTTATCTTACTTCATTTTAATAATAATTTTATATTCGCTATTATTGTAATTTTTGTAATGGTTTCATAGGTTGATTTTAGTTTGCTGTTCTGGTGATTCTATCAGTTAGCTATTTATTCCAGTTAACAAAATCACTGATTGATCTTCCGGGTTAGGAAATGGGAACTTATATTTTTTTAGACGTGTATACTGTTTTCATCACCACATCATTTCAGACGCCTCAACTCGCTCTGTGACATAGTTGCACCATACATGCCTTCCCATTTACATTTGAATGAACCAATAACCATGACTATTAATATTGCATTCTGTATAATTAGTCTTTTATTGTAAAGGATCGATGATCTTGCCAGCATAGCCATTTTTTTGGTGTTGAAAAAAAATCACTAAAGCATAGCCTGCATATAAATTCTTATTGCAGGGCGTTTAAAGAAATCGTCGCCGCCACTACAATATGGAAGAGTGGGATGGGATGACCTGCTCGAAAAGGAATTCGCACGACGCGTTGACAAATGATACTGAACTTATCGTACTCCTCCTTTTGATAAAATATGCTTCACAACCAGCTCTTTTTTGCTACTGTTCTGTTCTATGAGTAAGTAAGGTTAACACATTTTAATGAACGGGCTAGATTCTTGAAGGTCGATTTATTTTTATTTTCAAAAGTTTTGATTATGGTGTCATCTTATCATCTTATATATATTTATATATAGGTAAAAATGAATCCCTATTTCCCTTGGTCACGGCATCACGCGTGAACGACTGGACCAATTTCGCTAATTCTTTTTTTGTTGTATAGTTGAGGACCTGTAGAGTGACATAGGCTACTTTTTATCCCGGAAAATTAAGGAGTTCCCGCGGGAATACCAAAAAACTTAAACCACGCTGACGAAGTCGCGGGCATTAGCTAGACTGCAATACGAATCAGCGTGATGAGAATCAGATGTGATTGCGCTGATTGACGGATATTTTTTTCTAGACTCTATAAGAGTAATTTAAGTTACTATAGGTACCTACTCGTGAAAACAAAGGGTTTTTACTTCTTACGGGATTAAAAGAAATGCTGAATCCGGGAGGAAGAAGGATCCGAGAAGACGCGGGCAACTACTAGTTATAATAAAATCTAAAACATAAATTACATAGACACGTTCTCGGCTAAAATATTTAAAAACAATCTACACGCACCTCCATGCAAAAACACTACAATTCCTCACCGCGTCCAGTGGAAACAAAACAACTTTGTCAGATCTAAATAAATGGTCCAGGCAAGCGCTTAAAACAAGTCTTGTGTGAGGTGTTAATAAATGTCCTGTGCTAATGCGTTGGACAATTGTTTAATTACAGCATTTTTTTATTTCTTAGTCATATTTTGCTTTTGTATGTATATCATGACTTGCGTTAGTGGGCTTATGTACCTAGTAGAGCTGCAGCAATGGTTTTAAACGTAGAGACTTCTGCTTAGATGGATAATTTAACAATTAAAAAGAACTTGAGACACACAATGTGCAGTCGTAGGTACTATTCCATAATGTTTATGGAAGTTGTAATAAAGGAGCTCTTTTAAAAGTTCACAATACGAAACACAAGCAGCTATGCTCCTGCAGGCACGCTTCGCAATCACGACGTGCTGTTGTATGAATAGCATCAAACACAGCTACCAAGTATATGAACTAGAATACCTATAAATAAAGATCTATAGACGCGTATTCGCGTAACGCGCGAAACTCTATCGCGTAAGTTTTCAGGAAGATAAAATCAAGGATGACCATATTGGATTCGAATTTCGTACATGCAACTTACTTACTGCTTGTAATAAAACATCTTCATTGGTTATTACCGGAACGAATAGATATTCGTATCTCGTAATTTTTTAAAAACCTTTTCGTATTTTGACGCCTATAGCCATGTGATGTGAGCTTAGCGGTTGGTGCATAATTTTTATTAAGACCTCAACAACTACCTGCTAATTACCTATTACTCGCGATATATAATTAAAGAATGAAATTCTTTTTCCCTTTGCTGGTTGGCAGAAAAATGTACTCCTACGTTAATAATGTCATGTGAATAATGTATGACGGTAGGTTTTATTTTAATTAACCGACAGTGCATCAAGATGCGCTTGCGCCTGAGGGCGTATTAATAAAACTTGTCAATTGCGCCACCTAGGTATGCCGTAGAATAGTGATGGGCCTGCAGTTCTTTTGTAGTCAGTAGGTCATCACATCACTACAGCCTATTAACGTCCCACTGCTGGGCACAGGCCTCCACTCTCATAGGAGAGCGAGAATTAGAGCTTAGACCCACCACGCTGCTCCAATGCGGGTTGGCGGGCTTTAACGGCTATTATCATGTTAGTGATAATAACCGGGACCGACGGCTTAACGTGCTCTCCGAGGCACGGGGGTGAAACACCGCCAACTTCCAACTCCGGGCTGGCACTGAGAATTTCTTAATTGGAAAACCCAATACCTAACTTTTATGCCCGACCGGGAATCGAACCCAGGACCTTGTGATCAGCAGTCGACTATGCTAACCGCTAGACCATCGAGGCAGTCATATTTTCATGGGATTGTGGTAAGTATAATATAAACACTATCTATAGAACTATAGTTAATCCATGATTCCCTGGATTATATCTATCAGATTAGGCATCCCGGCTTAAATATCTACCCAATGAACCACCAATAGGTTTTAGCTTTTTAAAGTTTTATCATCTTTGTCCAACTCTGATTTTAGTAGCCCATCACTACCAGATGTGGTACCTAATAAAAAATCAAACGTTCCATTTATCATATTTTTCCCAGCTTTGTTGAAATATATAATAGGCACCTACACAGGTGTTTTCGAATGCAGTTGGTACAGAATGCAGAGCACCTTGCCATATTTGTAACAGATAAATCTGAAAGCTCAATTAGAAGAAACTTTAACTCAGGAAATATCACTAAGAAAATAGGTACCTAATACCTATCTGCCGAATTGACAACCTCCCTTTTAGAAGCCGGCAAAAAATACCTCTTTACTTTTTGCCTACGTACTTATTCATATTCCAAAGGTTTTTGTCCTGTATCTTCCTCCGTATCTATTAAGTGTAGGTATGTTAATGAAAACATTAAAACAGGCTAGTGTTTTTTTTTAAATTACCTAATTGACCTAGCTTAATATTTAACCACGGGAGTAGGTTTATGCAAACTACTCGAATTATGTTCTTGTCTGCTATAAATTGCTTGACATTTATAACTATGTTGATTATAATTACAGTTACTTATGGAAAAATAAATGTACTGCTCTCAACCTGTTTAATCATACAGCACGTAGAACTCAGCGTTATCTTTACAGTTTTCTTAATTCAATTCAATGCTAAAAGGATCTGCTAAAATGGAGCGAAAGATTCAGATAGATATGCTGCACTTTGATGTTGAACCTCTTTATTTGTTAATTTTTTTTGTCCGCAAACAAAACACCTCTATACACTATTCGATAATGATCGACACTATGTAAGTAATAAATGTTGAAAAACTTGATTATATTCTAAAATACACCTTATTAAGAATTGGTGCAAACTGCAAGTTAGGTTCTATCTTTTAAGAGTCGTTTTTATCGAAGAATTTACTCGAAGAGCATACCTACCATTATGAAGGTAGGGTAGGTATGTCGTGATTGTTCACAGATGGCAATGTTAAGAATGTTCCTACTGACCGTGAAAATTAGCAAGAATGCGTATGTAGCGTTGCGAAGTCCTATCATCGTAGTAGGCAGCATACAGCGAGACCGATGTCCCCCTTACTTTCTGCCACGAAGAGCTATGGGTGACAGGCGACCAGGTACGGTTCTGAAAAGTAAAAATTAAATAATATTAATAATATGTAGTGGGTATGTAAGTAGGTATCTACTCGAAGTCTAGTGGGTGACTTCTGCCTTGGCAAAGCCGTTGGCGTCGAGACATTTTTAGCGTAGGTACTTGTTCAGCACAGAAACGGTTCGATAAAACTGTTTGATAAAACTGATGTAGGTACCTACCAACAAAATATGATACAATACCCTTTCCAGCTTAAAACTAACATTGGTTAATACCGAAATCATTGACCGAAATAGAGCATTTTTCTACACACACTGAATTTTATGTAAGAAAATTATTCCATATCTAACATATTATTATATTTGGTCGTGCGTACCAGTATAGCGAATTCCATCATGCAGTAGGTTACCTATAGCTATTTTACTAAAGAAATAATATTCACATAAATATTTCTGAGCAGATTCTATTTCTTATGGCACCCCAACATTTTTCCTGACAATTAAGCACTTACTCTAGCCTATTATCAAAATAAAAAAAATATACAAGGTACCGTACGCTCTCAACTGAGAGTGGCGCAAATTATGGTAATCGTTTACCTAATTGGGAAATTTGCAAACCGCTTCTACTAAGAATTGTACGAATATAGGTGTTCCTCAGAAAAAAACAACAATATAAACGACTGCTTCCCACGTATTATGTTTCATGTTTTCTTTTCATGCAGGGAAATATTAGTTGTGAAGGTAGGTAGGTACCTACCTTTTATATTTCAATCGTTTTTTAAGACATATTTTCTATATTATATTTCTAACTTTTTTATTCGGAAATATATTATAAGTAGATAAAATTAAAATCTAAATTAAATTTAAATTAAAAACTAAATTAAAAACTAAAAACTAAACATTAAAAATATCATCTATCCCGCTGCAATGAGGCAGTGTGCCCAGAACGCTGGCTGCGTTTTGGGCACACTGTCTATCAATATCAATACTTTTTAGAAATATTTAGTGAAAATGAAAAAAAACAAAAAATAGATCTTTTCATGTGAGCCAACTTTATGATGCTTAGATATGTATGACAAGTCAATACTACCTACCCATCGTACCAGTTGGAATGCAGATATGTTGTTAAGAAAAATTTCATAGCTCAGAAAGTATGACTACAATATCTAATGCATACGAGTACTATGGAATAATAGTGGTCTGGTGGTGGAGTCTGACAAAAGCTAGTAAAAATAGATTTTTTTAAATTAAAATCTTTTTTCATGATGGCTTAGTATAGCCGCAAATTATGGCTTAAGTGCGTGTGCCGGTAGCGGTTACAATTTAATATCTTAATACGATCGCCCCTTCAGAACGTGGTTAGCAGTAATTAATTTAAGGATGTGTCACTTTCAATGCATTCCGGCATCGAGCGTAGCTGGTTCATTTGCATAAATCGAGCCTTCTTTGCTTCTACGGAGGAAAGTCACTGATTTATATACCAGCTTTTTAAACAGAATCTATATTTTTCTTACATCGCCATTATAAATTCTACCCTGTAAAACAGTTAAAAGGTTCATTATAGCAAGTATCAAGGCTTGAAACTTAGGACCTTTGTTTTACAAAATGATTCATGAGCGGAGTCGTGCTTGATTAGCTATTGTGCTTTCGAACGTGTCAAGTATTGTTTTATACTGATTCTCTATTGAATAGGTTTACTTATTAGATCATCAAATGATATTTATTGGAGAAATGCGCCCTTACATTCACCGAGAACAAAGAATATGGTTACAATTTCGTAGTAGGTATCCTCTTTTTGCGAGCTTAGAATATTGCCGCTTTGTATGCAAACTGAGGATAGGTAAAGGAACCGGTTAGTTAAATTGTCTGCTTTGTATTAAAACTAGCGAATGCCTGCGACTTGCTTGCTAAGAGGTTGTCGATCGTAAAAACAGTTAAAACCTACCATACTTACCTACTATTTCTCTACTTTAACATAACAACAAACAATAATTAGTTTCACTGAGTCATTATGCTGTTATAATAGTCACGTTCTGAGTTTGTTGTGGGCTCTTCTCAGACCAGAGCGCGTTTGGAACCCTCATAGCTCTAGTTTTAAGATACAGTAAGTAACTGAAAATAACCATCATGATTTATAAGTAATTGATTGACGTCAATAAGTATAGGTACAGTGTTCCAAATTTGAATAAATAAATATTGAATTTAATTGAATAAGTTACAAGCATGACATACCCAAGTAAAGCCATAAGTCGAGTCTGTCGTTGACTTGAAAATAGGACTAAAAATATTTGAAACATTAAGCAATTTACAGCAATAATGTACACCATTATCTATATAGATTATAGATAATAAAATACTTTTTTCACACGACTCGCTCAACAACGCCTTATTACATGGCCTGTTATCTAAGGTTAAAGTAAGACATTAAATCCCTAGGGTTATAATGTGATTTGAATTTAGAATCATCGCGCATCTGAAGCAAGATCTGAAGGAAATTCTATTCATTCCAAAGAGGTTTTATTCATAATTCTTATTGCTATACACATAAAGTCTAATTTCGGTAAACATAATGTGTTCTCAGCAGGCGCGACCAACTCGATTTTCGAAAACCAAAGCCGTGGCCCACTAGATTCGCACTGACGAAATTTGTTTGTCAAATCGAGTAGGCCACACCAGCTGAAAGAATTGGTTGTATCGCGAGGTGTGAAAAGTAGAGTATTCACCGTAGGGGTAATGCTACTCTCAGGATTCTAGATGCAACACCCTCGCTACGCTCGGGAGTTACTCTAAAATCCCTCCTTCCGCTTGGGATTTATCCCGGCGCCCGTGACATAATACATCGCATTACCCCCGTGGTGAATAATCTACTATTAAACAACCGACTTCAAACTCCCGCGCCAACTTTAGGTACAACAACAAGCACACGCTATACCAAGTACTTATTACCCGACTGCGGAACGCACAGGGTTATGTGTTCATCAGTCTATATATGTTTGTATGTTCCTTGCAGGACAGCTACAGCCTAAACGCGTGGACCGATTTTGATGATTCTTGCACCAGTTTATGCCGAGTATATCAGTAGAGTATCACTGTGAAAGCCGAATTTGAGAAAAAACAAAATGGCGCCCTCTAGAAACCATAATGTAACAAATTAAAAAATTAAAGCCGATAGACTATGGCAAGTGGGGTATCGATGAATAAATAAATAAAAAATAAAAAAATAAAAAGCCTTTATTATTCCTTAGTTTACAGAGATAGATTATAGAGTACATACTAAAAGATACAACTATAGATTAGTAAGATAAAACAAGGGTAGTTATTGTAGTACAATTGTGATATAGTGATATTGGTTTAAATAATTTTAGTTGATATTTCAGTAATAATATTGTTGTTTGAATTTAAACCAAGGACCCCTTGCGGGTAAAGGCCTCCTCCATTTTGTGCCATGCTTTTCGATTCTGTGCTGTGTTGATCCAGCTTTTTCCAGCAATGCCCACTATATGTCTGACCAACGTTCTTTGGGACGCCCGCGTTTCCTAATGCCTTTTGGGCCGCTCCACTGCGTTGTGCGTTTTGACCATTTATCGTTGCAAGTGCGTGCAACGTGGCCTGCCCATTTCCATTTTTGGCTCTTACTATGACATAGAGCGTCTATAATTTTTGTTTTATTTCTGATAGAGTCACTTTTCTGCCTATCTTTCAGTTTGATGCTTAGGATGCTACGCTCCATGGCCCGTTGACACGTTTGAATCTTGTGGCATAAAGTGTTATTATAGATCCAAGTTTGGCAGCCGTATGTCAGACACGGAAGCAGACAGGAGTCCATTACCTTTTTCTTCAGCTTTAAGGGTAAATTGGATTTCAAGACTTCTTTGTGGCTCCAGAATTTGTTCCATGTTATATTAATTCTTCTTGAAACCTCGTCTTCATTTCTAGATTTATTAAATGATATTTCTTTCCCTAGGTAAATGTAGCTGTCGACATAATCTATCTTCGAGTTCTGCACTGTTGTAGGGATTCTTATACTATTTGTCAACGCCTTTGTTTTGCTAGTATTAAGTTGGAGTCCTACCTTGTTGCTCACGTCGTTTAACTCATTTGTCATCTCCTCGAGTTGGGCTGACGTCTCTGAAAAGATAGCAATATCGTCAGCGAATCTGAGGTTGGTTAGATGGTTTCCGTTTATATAAATTCCTTTATTATGCCATTTTAGTTCGTTCATTACATGTTGCAGCACGCAGATAAATAGCTTTGGAGAAAGAGGGTCGCCTTGTTTTACTCCTCTGCGGATATTGATTACTGGGCCGACTCTATCGAGCTTGACTCTACTTGTACTGTTTCTGTAGATATCTTTGAGCAAATCTATGTAGGTTTCTGGAACGTTGCATCCTGAGAGTGCATTCCAAATGCTTTGGTGGGAAATCGAATCGAACGCTTTAGCATAGTCTATAAAACCTACGTAGAGTGGCTTGTTGAACTCTACATATTTCTCTATTATTTGCTCCACGGTAAAAATGTGGTCTATTGTGCAGAAACCCTTACGAAAACCTGCCTGCTCTACCGGTTGGTTTACTTCTATAAAAGGCTCTAGTTTCTTCTCAAGACATGAAGCAAACAATTTATAGAGAGATGGTAATAAGCTGATAGGTCTGTAGTTTCCCACGTCGGTTGGATCACCCTTTTTATATAAGAGTATAATTCTGGATTCCGCCCACGTTCTAGGGACTCTACGTTCTTGCAATATTTTATTGAAGAGTGAAGTCAAAGGGGAAATTAAGAAGATTTTCGCAAGTTTTATTGCAATATTTGGAATATTGTCTGGGCCAGGGCTCTTATCATTTTTCATTTTATCTATTCTGCTTAATATTTCCTGTTCGTTGAAACAAATGTGTAAATTTTGAGGGATTATTTCTGCTTGCTGCTCGGTTGGCGTGCTAGCGTTGAAGTCTGCTTTTTCGTAGAGATCTTTATAGTACTCCGTTGCGATATTCACTATGTCGAGACGAGATTGTAGAGTTCCTCTGGCAGAGTTTGTTGGTTTTAATTGAGGTATCCATTTTTTACTCGAATCTAATTGTTTGTGGGCTTTTTTGAGACTGCCTCTGTTAGCAAGTTGGTTCTCTATAATGGAGAGTCTATGATTTTCGTAGTCTCTTTTCATGAGTTTGTTTGACAACTTGTATAGATTCGATAGATGTTCCTTTTCTGTTTTGCTTAAGAAGTGTTTATGCTGGAGCTCTGAACGCTTCTTCATTGTTTCTTTTGTTTCAGATGAGATGAAACTTACTCTATCGTTGCGTGAGCATTTTGACGATTGTAAGCAGGCTAACAATAATGATTCAATTTTTTGGTAGTGTGACTCTACACTGTCGTTTTCTTGTATATTCAAGGTTTTACTTTTATTTTTCATGTTCTCGAAAAATAGTTTCTGCTCTGATAAGTTTTTTAACTGAGAATGTTGCTGTTTGAATTTCGTTCTTGATTTCTTTTGTTTTTCAAGGCTAAATGTTCCACGGACGAGTCGGTGATCAGACGGGAAGATGTTTTGGTGAATTATTTCGATGTTTTGGAAATTTCGTGGGGAATTGGAGAGAATTAGGTCGATTTGATTTTTGATTTCTTTATTTGGAGAAATCCAGGTCCATTGATTTTTAGCTTTTTTCTTGAAGATGGAGTTAATAATTGTTAGTTTGTTTTCAAGCGCAAATTGTAATAATAATTCACCCCTATGGTTCCGTGAACCATAGCAGTAGGGGCCCAACACTTTATCTTCTCCGGATTTTCTCTGTCCTACTTTAGAATTAAAATCTCCCATTATTATAGCGCGCTTGTCTGCCATATTTATTGCTTTCCGTAATTGATCGTAGAAATCCATGATATCATCCGAGGATGAGTCTAGAGTTGGTGCGTAGACTTGAATTATTGACAGCTCGGTTTCAGCGAATCGTAACTTTAGCAGACATACCCTTTCCGAAATTCCAATATAACTTTGAATGTTGAATTTAAGTTTCTTTTTTATTAGAAAACCTACGCCATGTTGGCCTGAAATTTTCCCCGTGTAACATAAAATGTGTTTCTCGTCCTCGATTATGTCTGTCTCGGCCCTGCGGACTTCGGATAAGCCTATTATGTCGTAGTTGATATCAGCAATCGCTTCTTTCAGTAGCTCTAGCCTAGCTGGTGATAGTAAAGATCTAACATTATACGTACAAATAAATAGTTTTTTACTTTGAGTATTGAAGTATGGAGGGTTTTGGTCGTTATCTCCCTTGGAGACCACCCGAATTGGGAGATTGAGAGAGGTCCTTGACGGTAGTGGCTATTCCGTTTCGCTGTGGTTGTCAGATTGGTTTGGTGTGAGTCTCGGTTTTTGGGATATGTATTTCTTGAGGTCGACTCTATTTTTCTTGGCCGGTTGTGGTTTCATCGTATTTTCTGGAGAAATAAAGGCCCTCTTGAATCGAATCGATGAATAGGTCTTGCAAAATCATAGTTAGGTTCCCTTGATCATTTTCTCATTTTATCGATCATTTAGGATTTACGAGGTTTCAAAGGTTCATTTTTAGTGTATTCCTTTGTGTCGCACTACAGACAAAACGGCTGAACTGATTTTGATAATACTTGCACCACTAGATTTATCTTAATCTTCTGAATGTCATAACGGAAGCCGAATTTGAGAAAAAACAAAATGGCAGCCTCTAGAAGCCATAATGTAACAAATTAAAAAATTAAAGTCGATAGACTATGCCAAGTGGGATATCGATGAATAGGTCTTGCAAAATCATAGTTAGGTTCCCTTGACCATTTTCTCATTTTAACGATTATTTAGGATTTACGAGGTTTCAAAGGTCCATTTTTGTGTATTCCTTTGTGTCGCACTACAGACAAAACGGCTGAACCGATTTTGATAATACTTGCACCACTAGATTTATCTTAATCTGGTGAGTGTCACTACGGAGGCCGAATTTGAGAAAAACAAAATGGCGTTAAATCGTATAATATTAATAAAATTTATCAAGGCGCAGTCGCACGTCCAATAGCTAACCTTAACGTGCGACTGCGCCTTGATAAATTTTATTAATATTATACGATTTAAATTGATAATAATGAAATACTTCAATTCATGTCTTGTTTTATACTTTTTGGTATCCAAGCAGTCGGGTTTTTTGTTTTTTATAAATTACTTTTTTATTTTATTGCTGATATTTTAAAAACCGCTCGACCGATTTCGATAAAATTTATATGGGACCACATGGGAAGTATGCTCTTTCAAATAAAAAAAGAATCATCCACATCGGTCCACCCAGTCAAAAGTTCTGAGGTAACAAACATAAAAAAAAAAAAAACAGTCGAATTGAGAACCTCCTCCTTTTTTTGAAGTCGGTTGAAAAATGAATCCCTACTTCCCTTGGTTGCATCACGCGTGAACGGCTTATTGTATAGGTAGTATTGTTGTATAGGTGAGTACCTGGAGAGTGACATTGGCTAATTTTTATCCCGGAAAATTAAGGAGTTCCCGCGGGAATAACAAAAAACTTAAACCACGCGGACGAAGTGGCGGGCATCAGCTAGTCTTAAATAAAACTCGATGAATTAACAACCTTCGTAATTGAACCATCTCGCCAGACTCCAGAGGAACCAATTAGGTGCGCGAGCTTAGAATAGATCGATTACGCGTGCTATAATTCAATCCGGGACCTCTATGTTGTGGGTTGAGCATTTGTACTACTGGTATAAAGGTTCTCTGAATGTGTGTATTACCTATGTATAGCCTTTATTACGCTTCGCAGTCCAGCGCATTTTATATCTGAACATTTGTACCGAACTTTCTTTTTATTTCGTTCACTCAATTTTATTATAACAGATTCCCTGAGATCTTTATCCAGATTTTATTTATTATAAAATTTATTGCCTATATTTATATTTTATATATGAGGTAGGTACTTACATATTATTATAAGATGGCTTACTCATAAAGTGTAATGTGTGATTTAACATATACGTAGGTTGTTATAAGGCGATCTTTATGACTATACAGCTATAACTACTAGATTTAGTACAGTAGTAAAAATCGCCCAATGGTAATAAACTTTTAATAATACTAGATGATGTACACGACTTCGTCCGCGTGGATTACGTTTTTTTATTCTCGCGGTTACACTTCAATTTTCAGGGATAAAAAGTACTTACTTAGCCTTCCCCGGGATACAACCTATGTCTGTACCAAATTTTATCATAATTGGTTGAAAAGTGTAGCAGACAGACAGACACATACTAAGATTACCTACTTAAAACGCCTTTAGACAGTTACGACTTACGAGACGCCTGCCTGCAGTCCAAGCACGATCTGTGCGACATACCTAATCGTTATCTCTCGCGACTTATTTTGCAAAGCTTTGTTTATTAAAACCGCGAGTAAGCGTTTTCGCGTGGTTGTGCTTAGGCTGACCGTGACTTTGAAAAGGGGTCGCGCTTTGTCTTGATCTGAGTTTTGTCAAACTCAAATGCAACAAGCAACGTGACTAGAAGCCCGGTCACGTTCCAAGGCTTTGGTTTAACATTTTAATGACTAATCATTCCTCTATGAAGAGGACAGTTATCTTTGCTACTAACCTATTTATTTAGTGATACGATACGGAAGTAGGTACCAAAGCGTAGTAACTACAGTAGTTAACTACTTTACTGTATTTATTTTGTCTTTACATTTAAATATGGGGAACTGTTTGCATCATACTAATATTATAAATGCGAAAATCACTTTGTTTGTTGGTTTGTTGGTTTGTTGGGTTGTTGGTTTGTTGGTTTGTCCTTCAATCACGCCGCAACGGAGCAACGGATTGACGTGATTTTTGGCATGGGTATAGTTGAGGACCTGGAAAGTGACATAGGCTTTTTATCCCGGAAAATTAAGGAGTTCCCGCGGGAATAACAAAAAACTTAAACCACGCGGACGAAGTCGCGGGCATCAGCTAGTATTATATATAAACACAGCATCTTTTATAGGTCCCTTGTTATAATTGAGAGCAAATACTTTGTGCTTATTACAATTATGTAATTAATTACGTCGATAGCTGGATTGTTGACCATGGAGTGAGATCCATCTCATCACTAGATCTTTTCGAGTATCATAAGTTTAGCCATACCTATCACATTCATAATATCCATATTATTATTCCATAGTTAGGTAGTAGGTACCTATCACCTATCCATATTCCACTATTACCTACATTCACTAGCCCTTTCGTCACTACATCTTGGACCGAGCAGGGCAAAACATCCACGCTAAAAGTCTACGTTACTCACTTTTATAATATAGAGCGCGACCCGACAAAACGTCGTTCTCCCTCCGACGCGGTAGGCGGTAGTTTCGCGCTGGGCCGCTGACGTTTTGTTTTGTCACATCTATGTTCTAAGAATTATGAATGATTATCTATAGTTAATGTTATTAGGAAAATGCCAAAGATTAATTAGTGTTCTAACCTGTGGTTCTAAGTTTCTAACAATATACAATTGTGTAAAATACATATTACATTACGCTCTTTGTGAGCTAGACTATAGGTATTAGAACCCTAAGGTATAAAATAAGTAGATAAAAAATACTAGGTCGAAGATAATTTCATATAAAAAATTATTGTTAAACAACCGACTTCAAACTCCCGCGCCAACTTTACAACAACAAGCACACGCTATACAAAGTACTTATTTTATTGTTGATATTTTAAAAACCGCTCGACCGATTTCGATAAAATTTATATGAGACCACTTGCCCTTTCAAATAAAAAAAGAATCATTCAAATCAGTCCACCCAGTCAAAGGTTCTAAGGTAACAAACATTAAAAAAAAATACAGTCGAATTGAGAACCTCCTCCTTTTTTTGAAGTCGGTTAAAAAGCAAAAAATATTATGACCTCATATTTTGTAGCAGTCGCGTTTCACACGAACAAAATGGCAATAAGTACTAATATAATTTAATCGACTGTAATGCTATATAATCAATTCCCAGCCCAATTTCATCTCCATTATCTAATGCCGTAACTAGCCATAAAAGCGCACGGTGCGAGCTTCTATGTGCCTTTGAAAATGTTCTCGTCTTAGCCAGCTCCGAAAAATGTCTATATAAATAAATGATCCAAAAACAAAACTTTTGTCCAAATAAGAAGTGGACATATTTAAGATCCAATGCGCCTCGCATCGAGTTTCGATTTAGGTACCTACCTAGTAAAGCTGAGTGCGAACGAAGCGAGCGCAGAATCCATATCCATATTAATATTATAAATGCAAAAGTGTGTCTGTCTGTCGGTTTGTCTGCTACACTTTCACGGCCCATCTGTTCAACCGATTTTGATGAAATTTGGTATGGGGATAGTTTGTATCCCGGTATGTATGTAGGCTACTTTTAATCCCGGAAAAGCAAAGAGTTCCCGTGGGAATCAAAAAACCTTAATCTACGCGGACGAAGTCGCGGGCATCATCTATAGTGTAAATAATAATCGGGTACGGTATACTAGCCGGTTGGCATTTTCCTATGCAAATGATTTTAAAAAGCACAATTGAAAAGTATTGTATGGGAACATTATGGGAATGCTTTAAATGTTTACTTCGTGACTAGCACATTGAAGGAATCAATATTTTATTGTTATTGGTATTTCATTGTATGATAAATTTCTCGTAATATGGCTATTATTGCCCCTTCTTGAGTTCTTGTTACACGATCGTAAAAAATATGCTCCGTAGATAGGCCTAAGAACATAATGTTACAGAATAACACAACCTTTCGTTTACAGAATTCAAGACAAACTAGATAATATACCTACGCAGGTAGGTAAGTAGGTATATGATAACTTTTGAGTTGCTATAGAAAACAGGCAAAAAACTGGCAGATTTTCCCTGGAAAACCTATAATCAATGCTTGTTTTAGAGAAAACAATGGCGTATATTATAAAGTACCTATTCAAAATGTATTTGGGACATACGGATAGAATCAACTCTACAGCGCAGCTAATTGTATCTTCTAAGGATAAGGTCAAGTACGATTAGATAATAAAATTGTCCAGAATAACTTCTGAACGCAAACTTTCTCGATATAAATTTTCTCCTTGTGCAATAGCAACGCGTGAAGCTACGCCTAATATACCTACTTCGTTAGCTACGGAGAAAACAGTTTCCCGTGTGATGACTTTTATTCTAATAAATAAACATATAAAAGCAAATATTTTATGCAAATATGGTCTAAATCTAAAAGCATGTCTCAGGTATTTTCGTACATGTACCTATATCAATAACTAGAGGTACCTATTATTTAGTACAAAATCCTAAATGAAGTAGTTGTAGGTAAACATGATTTACATATTTGATAAATATGTAAATGTATGTTTAACCTCGCGAGACCTGGGTCAACGTCTTCCGTATACCAATAGTATTTTTGACTAAACAGGTATAGCATATTTTGTAACAGCATAAAGTTTTGTTTAATAATTTTTTCACATTGCATGAAAAACGGCGAGAAACTGCAAAAGAATAGTTTGCTTTTATACCTGTAACTGATTCCATGAACAAGTAGCAGTGAAGCGTAAAATTCAATATTCTATACTTTGGATGTTCGCTATTGTTCTTTCAACAAGTTTGACGAAAACTGTTATGCACCTACGCTACTACTTCCTACTATATAGGAATTATGTTGCTACATAAACGAGTAAGTATAATATCTTCCTACAGCATCTATCTATGCAGCACCTGGGCGTCTAAAACCAGTGCCCACTCGTGCGGGAGCCTTTTACTTAGAATACATTATTCTATTTATGCATTTCTATGCTGCATATCACATTGGGGTTTCCATTTCTCAAATGAAAATCTCAGGATAAAATATATTTTTTTAAGAGGCATTTACATAAATCACGTCGCCCAGCAAATCTTATACAATATTCTGTTTGGGGATCTAAATGGACAAAAAATCTTGAGACGAATAAATAAGAATTAAAAAGCTGCGAAATGCTTACTATACCAAATTAATGTTTTCTAACGCCTCTGACGTAGAACGTATTTACGATTTTTAAAAAAATACGAAAGCCGTTACACGATTGACAGCCCGATATGATTTGTTAGCGCAAAACGTATTATTCGAACTTTAAGGAGTTCATAATTGCATGGTTTTCGATAAACAAGCATCTACGACCTATAAGTTCGAATCAGCCGTTTGGCAAACGTAGCCGATTACGATGTTCGCACACAATCGCACTGCAGACTATAGAGTTGTAGAGCCCTTATTTTATTTTAATATCATATTTTATATTTTGCTAAACTTTTATCATTGCTCTTTGCTTTGCGGCTCATTCTTTCCCTTATACATGTAATGATGTAATCCTTAACATTTCCTTGTGATTTACCTTAATGTTTCTCTATAAGTAACTTTATTATTACATTACTTTTGAATGTACAAAAAACGTATTGCAGATTGCTTTGTTTTCACCAGAAAAGTATTGAAATCAGGACAAGTTTTTAGAAAAGACAGATGGTGACCTACCTAGTTGATACAGTCCAGGAAGAAAACGCGAATAATAAGTTAGTATAAACTAATATTATGCTTATTTCTTAGATTGTATTCTTATCAACATAACATCTTCTCAGACTTTCGTTATTTGCATAGAATTTATGCAAACATAGTATTCCATCCATTATAAGTGTTTTTAATTACGACGTCGTAAATAAGTGCTAAGTGCTAACTACATATTGTTTGCGAAAAAGGAAATTGTGAGTGATAACAATGTGGAGTTTAATGACCGAAAGCTTTGAAATGGTGTTATTTTACATAGAAACTGATATTACATTCATCGTTGTACTTATAACCCTCAAAAACATCAGGGTTAAAGTATCAAAATTCTTCTTTAGTCATCTCAGTAACTTATTTCTTTGGAAAATAAACGTCGAGCATCATAGAATCAAGAGTTAATAGCGCCTTTATTATTTAACTAGATGATGCCCGCGACTTCGTTGGCGTGGATTAAGTTTTTTGATTCCCGCGGGAACTACTTAATTTTCCGGGATAAAAAGTAGCCTATGCCCTTCCCGGGTATCAAACTATCCCTATACCAAATTTCATCAAAATTGGTTGAAGACATATTTTTTTTTGATTCCCGCGGGAACTCTTAAATTTTCCGGAATAAAGCCGTGAAAGCGTAGCAGACAGACATACACACTTTCGCATTCATATTATTAGTATGGATATATAGTATGGAAGTATGGATTTTATTATTGTTTTTTTTTTAAACGGTAGGCTTTATTATACGCACAAATTAAATTTCGCCAAGGATGGTTAGTATTAGTACATATTAATCTGCCAGGAAGTTGCCTCATTTGCATTTTATTGGCTAAAGTTCGAGTTTGATATTTACAGAGTCCTATTATTTTTTTATGGGAATGCAAGGCATTGTTTATAGAAAAAAGTTTATGGTCAATTTTGCCGGATAGCACTTACCTACTGAGGGCGATGTTATTAAATCGCATTATAAGATAATAAAATGTGTGGAATTAATCTTGGTATAGATGCAAGGTTTTTATGATTGAAGAAAAATACTGTTTATTTTTACTCATTGTACCTTTGCCCTAAGTGTATGAATACTATATTTTTAACCGACTTCCAAAAAAGGAGGAGGTTCTCAATTCGGCGCGTATCTTTTTTTTTTTTTTTTTTTTTTTTTTTTTTAATGTATGTCGGTGCATATCTCCGTGGTTTCTAAACCGATTTGAATTTTTTTTTTACATTGGTTAGAGGAAGCTCACGAGGTGGTCCCATAAAAAAATCTGACTCCAAATCCTCAATCCTGATGCTGTAGGTGTACCTACGTCTCAAAACTAGGGAGTTAGGAGTTTTGATGGTGAATTCATATAGTAGGTATCAAGTCACGTGTATACGATACAACTCTGAGTCCCAACTCCTCAACCCTGAGACCCAACTCCTCAACCCTGATGCTGTAGGGTACAGAACTCCTTAAAAATAACGATTTAAGATTTTTTTATGATGAATTAATATTGTAGGTGTCAAGCAACGACTTCATACTTAAACCCAAGTCCCAACTCCTCAACCCTGATGCTGCAGGGTACAGAACTCCTTAAACATAGTGGTTTAGGATTTTTTTATGGTGAATTAATATTGTAGGTGTCAAGCAACGACTTCATACTTAAACCCTATTTCCAACTCCTCAACTCTGATGCTGCATGGTACTGCACTCCTAAGCCGTAGGGATTTAGAGTACACTAAAAAGTTAAAAATAAAAATTCTTTCCAAAAAACCGACTTCCAAAGCCACTGTAAAGTAAAAAATAATTTTGATTTCTACACACTATGTTGAAGTCGGGCGAGTATAACAAAGATAGGCATAGTTGACGCGTCAGGTTCGCCCGACTTCAACATAGTGTGTAGAAATCAAAATTATTTTTTACTTTACAGTGGCTTTGGAAGTCGGTTTTTTGGAAAGAATTTTTATTAAGTGTATATTGTGAATGTTGTAGATGTAATACTATTATTTGTAGAAATCGCAATAAAAGATCTAATAATTATAAAAGATTTAATTTATTACTAAAATTTGTCGAATATGATTCCTACTGCTTTATAGTTTACTAGATGATGTCCGCGACTTCGTCCGCGTGGATCAAGGTTTTTTGTTCTCGCAGGAACTCCTTAATTTTTGGGATAAAAAGTAGTCTATGCCCTTCCCCGGAATATAACCTACGTCTATACCAAATTTCAGCAAAATCAGTTGAACAGACTGACAGACAGACAGACACACTTTCGCATTTATAATATTAGTATGGATTAGTACTAACTAATAAAGTTGAAAATTTTGTAGTGCTGGGATTTATTACAATTGTAATTTAACCAATGATTTCATGATAGTTATAAAAAAGGTACGTATAGTTCATTAGAGCTTGCGTCTTCTAAACGACGTTTCTTAATTTAAGCACCAAAAAATCCAATCATGAATAACAAAGTACCTATAAAACATTTTCCTATTTTTATAAATAAAGGCCATATGAAAATGAAATTGAAATGATTTATTTCACGTAGGACAACTTATGCCACTTATGATAAGTCGTAAGAATCTACCAATGATGATTGATTGATTTTACTTGAATCTTAAAATGATTGATTTAACTTACTTGCTAAAAATCACTAATAATGCTTACAATAAAACGTATATTCGGGAAAGCCGGGAGCCGGTTACAGGCCACCGGTAAGGGTCTGTCGAGCTCTGCTTGCTTGGCTTCCGAGTAACCAATTATGGTCCTCATGGTCGACTGATTCTCTTGTACTTGCTGTCCATTCCATCCCAGCCCCGAATGCCACTCGTTGACACTGGCTATCCAACTCACACAGAATATTGTCACGCCAGCAAGTAAAAATTTTGTCACTCGAACAAATTTCCGCGTGCCACGTGACATCGCGTTTTAATTATAATCCATTTTAATTAATATATTTTATATTTATGTCAATTATTATTCAAATATAAAGATAGTAAAAATTATTTTGAATGTTGCGTTGTTGGGATGCGTCTGCGACATCGGAAGTCGCGGATGAGCGTTGTGCGCATGCGTCCGAGGCGCAATACTATGGCGGACTGCGCTTGAACAGCTGATAGCGTATCAACTAACTCAGCCTAATCGTTATAAACGCTTCAACGTAGAAATCTAGTTTTCTATCACCAGTTTTGCGCGCACCAACTTCTAATTTCAACTTCTTGAATGGGATGTAGCTAGAAGATTTGAAGGGGTGGGGAATTGAATGGACGAATCATACCTCTCACAGGTTTGATTTTTAAATTTTGATAAGCTTATTATCTAAACGCTTCAACGTAGAAATCTAGTTTTCTCCCACCAGTTTTGCGCGCACCTACTTCTAATTTCAACTTCTTCAGAGATGTAGCTAGAAGATTTGAAGGGAATGGTGAATTGAATGGACGTATCATACCTCTCATAGGTTTGATTTTTAAATTCTGATAAGCTTATTTTATGGTACATAGTTTCTTGAAATTAAAAAAAAATCTTCGTAACCTGCTCTACTATTGATACTATTCCTAAATTATAATTTTTCGTTAAGTTCTTTAATTTATCTATACAGTACCTGTACTAATATTAATTTTAAATGCGAAAGTTTTGATGTGTGGATGGATGAATGTTTGTGTCTGGAATAGAACATAGGCTACTTTTTACCCCGAAAAATCAAAGAGTTCCCGCGGGAAACAAAAAAAAATCTCTATCCACGAGGATGAAATCGCGGGTGTCAATACCTAGTAGGTATAGTTGTTTATAAGATGATGATCACAACTTCGTCCGCGTATACCTATTAAGTTTTTTGATTCCCGCAGAAACTCTTTGATTTACCGGGTTAAAATGTAGCCTATGTGTTATTCCAGACTATCTCTGTGCCAAATTCCATCCAGATCCGTTCAGCCGTTCTGGCGTGATTGAGTAACAAACATTCATGCATCCACCCATCAAAACTTTCGCATTTATTCGCCTATATTCAGGTGATAAATGGAAATAGGTCTCCATTCCAAATTTCGTCCAAATATGTTCAGTCATTGTGGCATGAAACAGTTACAAACAGCCAAACATACAAACTTTCGCAATTATAAAATTAGTAACATTGCGTAAAAACAGTAATTAATACCCATTACCCACTCAAAATTTTCATTTAACTTGAAAAGAGGCGTAATAACTATCTTAGGGTAAGATGTCCCCAAAAATAGAAATAGGAAAATAGGTATTCAAATAGGTGTTCTGAAAAAAGTAAATCTATATCACATAGCATACTTAGTGAAAAAAAATTTGTGCGTATGAAATGCTTATACCTAATTTAAGTACTTATTTACTTATGAGCAGAAGTTTATATTGGGTACTATAATCACAATAACATAAGCCTTAAGTTTTATAGGGATGGTATAAGAGATTTTCTATATTTATTTATGACCAGTTAATAATTTCTCATAATTTTATTATTTTGTATCTAGCGGCTCCGGTTCTCTATTATGGGGGAATTTTCTAAGCTTGAGTGGTAGTGCCTATAAAAAGATGTTGCAACCTTACGCCGAACAAGTAATTTTATAGTGAGACGGCTCTCCCATAATAATGTAATGGTCATTTGTTTAATTGCGTAAGATCGATTATTGACGGCTTGTACTTTAATCGTTCGCATGATCAGGTTCTTGTGGATATAATATGTTCAAAGATGGCTTTGTAACGAACTCGTAGTTCGTTACCTACTAATCATAGCTTCCTTACCTTATGTAAGAGTAAATTGTGATTAACATAATATTAACACTGCTGTCTACACAATTAATTGCTATAAATGCTACTAGGTAAAGTCTAAATAAAATCTTTGAAATATCAACATATAAAAATCTACTTAACATGTCTTTTTCCATCGTCGTAAGTGCCATCCAGGCCGGAGTATCTATTAAAATAACCAAGTAACTATTGGTAAATAATTATATTGTCATTGATATAAAAGGCGCCTACCAATGCTTTCAAACTTCACACCTAGTGTAAAGATTCAGTTACTTATTAAACGAGTCTAGAATAAATTGATAAAAACCGGCCAAGTGCAAGTCAGACTCGCGCACAAAGGGTTCCGTACCACTACACTATATAAATTCTTATAGTAAATATCAAGAAGATGTCATACCAAGTAACAACACATAATAATGAAAGCTATGAAATAACTGGCTTACTTGTATACTCGTAATATGGCGCTAAACTGGTAGCCGCTGACAAACAATTCTACACTCTATGGACACAGAATAGGTAATAATAATATAAGGTATGCTATGAGTACGGAAACCTAATTAACGGTTTTCAGATTTTATTATTATACATGTGCGATGAGACTTTGCTTCTTACCAATTTTCATAATTATAGGTGAAAGGGAAGTAGCCTATAGGTTTTGATTTATTGGCGAGTGTCAAAATATGCGGCATAGACGGCCGTATATTTCGATTGCGTTGCCTAAGAAGCTTTATTTTTTTACGGCTGTAAAAAATCACTAAGAGCGTAGACGTAGTTTGATATTAATTATTTCAAATTGATACCTCAATGAAAAAAAAGGTGTTGACAGACAGACAGACGGACTACGAAGTGATCCTATATGGGTTCCTTTTTTTCCTCTTGCGGTATGGATCCCTGAAAAACGGTACCAAATCCGGTCGCCTAGATGCATGTCGAGTTTAATTTTTAGAAATAGTATTATTATTATGATTTTTATATGCCTTCAGTGATTGATTTATTGTGTCACTAATCAATCAAACAACTATTTCCATACAAAATGTGAGAGAATTAAACCGGATTTACTTACATAATATTATGTAAAACAGAAATAAACAGTTTTAACGAGAACCCGATCTAGTAAAATCTAAATAGTTATCATTAGCTTATGTCCTCTTGCTACAATTTTATTTACACTCGTAGCACACGAGAAATTCCGCGCCATTCTTGTTTAACGTATTTATGCTTAACTAGGCGTTAGTTGATGGAACAGCATGATATGTAACGTGTCTAATGCAAATGTCTGTGTACGAGAAAACAAGAATTAGCTGGATACATTGAGTTACACCACGGAGCAGCAGGAATATTTCATTGCAACGTCAGCGCGACCTAAAGTCACGAGATTTTTAATAGTGGGTAACTTGATTTTAAATCATTACAGACTAGCTGACCCCCGCAAATTCGTTCGCGTAGAATAATTTCTTTTTAAATTCCCACGGGAACTCCTCAATTTTCCGGGATGAAAAGTAGCCTATGTCACTCTCCAGGTCCTCAACTATACCCATGCGATCCGTTAAAATCAAAAATCTCGTCGATCCGTTACTCTGTTGCGGCGTGATTGAAGGATAAACAAACACTTTCGCATTTATGATTTAAGTATGATAATTTGTTTAAAAAAAATAAGGGACAGCTATTTGCCAATTGGTTCGTTTGTGAAGACTATTTTACTCTTATGTAATAATATATAGCTTGTCGATTTTTGTATTAAAGCCTAGTAGGTATTTAACAACTCCCTCTCTGGAAACGTATAAATTCTGGATACGTTCGTTCGATACAAACGGGTACTTACATATAATTAATGACTCTGCCTTGTGAACAAGCGTGTCGCTGACAGTCACGTTAAATATACGTAAATATAAACCCATATAACAAGACATTGCTGCTCTAGTATATATGAAAACTCTCTATCTGGAAAAGTATCTATGGATGCGTCAGCTCGAGACAGACGGGTAAATGACGCCGCCTTGTGGAACAGGACACGGGGACAGACACGTTAAGTATACGTAAATATAAGCCCATATTACAATGACATTGCTGCTCTAGTATGTATGACAACTCTCTATCTGGAAAAGTATCTATGGATGCGTCAGCTTGAGACAGAGGGGTAAATGACTCCCGCCTTGGGGAACAGGACACGGGGACAGAAACGTACTCGTAATACTATAGCGTAATAAAGTAAATGCATGTTGCTTTGTGATACCACAAAATAAAATAAATAAATGAATGGGTTATTTCATAATAAAGTAAGTATCCCTACAGTTTCTCGGATTCCCTTTCTCACATTTTATACCGAGTGATGGTCGGTATTTAGATTTGAGTGACGACCTCCCTGGCGCAGTACTTAGGCAGCGCTGTGATGATGGATGATTGTAATCGGATACCAAAATCCGGAAATTTTTTAATAAAAATTACACACGTTTCCTATTAATTTTATATATTTCTTTGACAACAATTTCTGTGTGCTAAAGTTTTTCGGGAGGTTATTAAAAAATATAACCATGAAAGCTGTGGTTTCTAACCTAACCCAGCTGTAAGGATTTCGGGTGCTTTACCCATATCCTAGACTGACAAATAAATAGTTTTACTTATATAGTTAAGTTGGCTCGACTTTTTATACAAATTCTAGTTCTTAATACATAAGTATTCGATGGTATAATATACAATTGTAGGTACATGCATCGGATAGCCATCCGGTGAATGGACAGGTATTCAATTCCGGGGCATGTACTACGTATACACATGCATTGTAGCCTATACTCAGTGAAAAACGCGATCCATTGTCCGATGAAAATCAAGGACGTCTACAAGCGGTCTAAGATTTGTATTGCACCAGAACCGCGAGGGAAATAAATAAACAATGTGAATTGTGAAGTTACTCTGCTATTGCGTCTAACGCCGTAGTGGGTTCAATACTCGACCAGCGCTAACGAACAAGATGCTCGTGTCCAGATAAACAGTATTTTAATACGAACCCTGTTCTGTGACTCTGGCTTTGTGCGAATTCAGTTTTATTATGTTCTAGTGCTATGGCTGAAGGTGTGATGCGCGGATTTTTACCAAATGGGTCGGCGGGATAAAATCTTTGCTAACTCTGTCCATTTCAAATAAACTTATGTGCTTTACGCCAACATTAATATTTTTAGGCTTCCATACCTCAAAAGGAAAAAGAGTTATTCTTATTAGGGTTCTGTTACCTCAAGAGGAAAAAAGAACCCTTATAGGATCACTTCGTTGTCCGTCTGTCTGTCTATCAGCTACCCTTTTTCTCGGGAACGCGTGGAGGTATCAAGTTGAAATTCATATCAAAAACTTAGGTCCTTTGAAGCTGTAAAAAAATCAAGTCAATGCAATCAAAAGATACGGCCATTTATGCCGCATATTTTGTCACTCGCATTTTGGGAAATCCTGATCTGACAGCACTTCTCTAAATTACATTTTTTTAAATATTTATTTTCCCCAAATCTAATGAGTAATGACTTGGATATTTGTTCTACTGTTGTATAATATATCTATAATATTTTAGGATAATATAAAATATCTATAATATTTTAAGGTAAGTAATATAAATATCTTGTGCTGATAAAAAGTAAGAATGTAAAAAAAGCAAAAAAAATGCCTACTTAAAAGCACGTCCAAGCGCGACCACAAAACGTACAATTAGTTTTTTAACGACTCACCTGGCTCATTGTGGGAACAAACTGCATCATAATCTGGCCACAGGAAATCATTTTATGCTTCACTTCATCACCAATACCGTTGCCTGGGATGTAATAAAAACGATCACTAATAAAACTAATTCGGATAAAACTTAAAGTCCAACAAACTTAACTGACCCGGTGGCCAAAATTGGAACTAATTTTAAGCCTGTTTTTTTTACTAGATGATGCATGCGACTTCGTCCGCGTGGATTAAGGTTTTTTTGATTCCCGCGGGAACTCTTTAATTTTTCGGGATAAAAAGTATGTCCTTCCCCGGGATACAACCTATCCCTGTACCAAATTTCATCAAAATCGGTTGAACAGATGGGCCGTGAAAGCGTAACAGACAGACAGATAGACACACTTTCGCATTTATAATATTAGTATGTATATTATATAGTATGGAAGTATAGATATGGATAGTATGGATATACAAGTAGCGACGCTGTCACCGGGTCAGATATTAAGTTTGTAGGACTATAAGTTTTAAGTTTTAACTTACAAAACTCCGGATCTGATTTGATCCGATGCATCAAGGGAGACAGTGACAAGATAGTGACTGATACCTACTTCGAAGTAGATTGAGTTCTCAGTTTCAAAGCGGATCGTGGATGTAAGAAAATTCCGATTGGTATATATATTATGTATTAACTCATAGATATTATGTTAAATCATAAATGTGTAAATTAGGTTTACATAACTTTTTGGAAATACAATGATTGCCAATGCTTTAGTTCGTTATACTTAAATTTAAAAGTATTTATTACCTAAGCCTCACTAATTAATAATTACATTAGGCACGCATATAAACCGATCAAAATATTATTATAGCCCATGATTAATTGTCGTCCACTGATTATAGTACCTATTCAGATCATCTACACTAAATGAAAATTACAATGTAAACCCAACAGAATCAAATTAATGTACCCTGATGCAATCTAAAGGCATCGAGAAAGCATATTTGTGTCTTGATGTGTTTATTAAATTGTCGTAAGTAATTTACGAGAGAAGAACGACATCCCGAAGTGTGTATTTACTCGCGTTCGGGCTTGTATTTATCATAATTGTCTTAAACACAGCCAATGAGCAGAAATAAGTGGAGGTAAATTGTGATGAACGTCAATATGCAATTAGTTTTTCTTTTTTTACGACTAAGGGAAGGAAATCATCTGTATGTTTATTTTGAGATATTCCTTGCGGCCAACCAACCTGGTGGGTACTTGTTTAGATAGGATTAGTTGACAAGCTAGTTTTATAGATAGAAAATTGACTGACATAAGATTAGATTATTCTGTACTTGGGAAATGATCTTTTTCTCTCCATAATTAGAAGTAGGTACTTAATTCAAACTTCGATGCACTTCTTTGCCGTGCAAATATCATCAACTAAAACGATTTGGGAGGTCTAAAAATGATGGTCAATTTAGGATAACATGAACTGCCCTGAGCAGAGGAATAGCTGATAGTTGGAGGTTAGTATAAGGGCGGATTAACAAACTCAAAAGCCGGCAACTCATTGGCGGTTCCTCTGGTGCTGCAGATGTTCCTGGGCGCTGGTAATCACTTAACATCAGGTGACCCGCCTGCTCGTTTGCTCATATTTGCAAAAAAAAAAATGATTGCGTGCCAAAAATAAAAAGTCACGACAGTACAAGAACACGCAAATAAATTGTACTTTAGTTGGAAAATAAAAGTACACAGTACAGCTTTCTTGTAAGACTGTGCAAGTGACGTTGTACTCGTATTTGCACTCAATTACAAAATAAACGCCTTCATAAAGAGTCGGACCACATTGTGCAAGGTTAAAAGAGAAAATGCCCTGTGGTCAGTATAAATTGAATCTATAATCCAGTATTGAGTGGTCGTTACCGTGATATGTGTTCGGGCAGTGAAAAAAGCTTAAAAGGTTCTTTACAGATACAATTTGAGGCAGAAATATTCAAAGATAGGTAGTATCAAGACCGCCTTTGCATGTTAAATTTCTTACCACCTTACCTTATCTGGCCTATGGCCTATACTGGCCATGTGTACTAAACAATGCAAAAAACAAATTTCAAATATAAATTTAAAAGTACTTTGTCCTGCATTGTTATTTTTTGGATGTAAGAAATCATGGATAACTTTTGTTTGTTTAGCCTTGTGCTTTGCACGGAATGAATGTAAATATTGAGTTCTTCTGATAAGAAGTTCTCAGTACTAGCCCGGAGGTTAGCAAGTTGGCGGTGTTTGTTGTGGTAGCGCCTGATCTCTCTCCGGTCGTGTCGGATTTTCCGTCCCATCGGGCTACGAGAGTAAAGGAACAGAGAGTGCACCTGTGTTTGCGCACACACTTGTGCACTACAATATCTCCCGCGCAGATGTCGACTCTTTCTGGAGATTGGTCGGCGCTGCCGAAATTCGCTCGGGAGGACATTATTTATTACGTACCTACCTAATGAATGTATTGTATATAAGCACTTTGACATATTTTAGTCTATTATTTTATTTATTTGAACCCTTTGTTGTCGAGACTAAGTAGATGTGCCTATTGGCTGAACAAATTGTCCACAACCTGTCGTGCCTGGCAATTACCCGATGTTTACAGACCCTAGGAGTCAACTTAAGTATTCTCATCAAGATTTGACAAGCTACCCTTCGTTATGTGGACGTTTTGTATCTGAACTCTACAATCTCGCAAGAAACAAAGTGGCATTCAGTTCGAATAATTTTTCCTTCTTTGGTCAAAGAATTACGTTAGCAGATTTAGTTCGGCCCTATTGGGAGACTCACTTTGTACGTTGATTCTAAATCTAATATTACATTATTATTTTCAGTAGCTATCCACCTTATTTAGGGACCTGCAAAATATATAGAACTAGGCGATGCCCGTGACTTCGTCCGCGTGGATTAAGGTTTTATGATTCCTGCGGTGGCCTATGTCCTTCCCCGAGATGTACCTTATCTCTATACCAAATTTCATCCAAATTGGTTCAAAACATGGGCCGTGAAAGCGTAGCAGGCAGACAGACAGACACACTTTCGAATCTATAATATTAGTATGGATGAGAGCTGTTTGGTCGTTAAAATAAATTGTAAACAGCCCATAACATTTTTCAATGCAATGTTTCGTTGTATATAGGTATTGTTTTAAAAGCACCTATATTTTAGCACGTCTACAGATTGCTTCTATACGCAACGCAGCCGAGTAACCTTATACCTACCGTAGAAAATACAAATAGCACGCGACTTATCTCAAGTACGTGCCTACCTACTGGCAGATACTCTCAGTTGTTACCAGTTGCGGCCTGAGGTCGTAACTCGTGCCTCAAAGTGGCACACAACATTTTTAATCCACATCGTAGTTGCAATCTCAATAAACCAATTTGCGACGGGTCCCGATGTTCACGATACGCGATCCTACCTTAAATATTGGGCGACCATAAGTTTTGGTTTCACTCGGATTATACCCGTTTACCTTGGATTAAGATACCTACTTTCAACTCTAACCTTCATCTCATTGTGTGTTGAACACCGATGAATGATTTTTTTGGCCCTGTCACAAATACCAATAGTGGGATTATACATATTTAATTGAGTACAAGCAAATTAGTTTTAGTATAAAAATACGGGCATCATTATCGGAACATATTCAGGCGTACGTCTGTCAGACGTCTACCAAAAATAATCTATGGGTTGGAAAAAACGAAAGCTTTCCTTGCCGTGGAAAGCTCCGATTATTTATCGTTATATGATACCAGTTAAAATCTCGTTTTCATAGTCGAGTCGTAACTGGTATTAAAAGAGATCTGGGAGTCCACCGTATTATTATCCCAAAAACCTTCTACTATTTTGATAAGTGGAATCCTCCTCTTCACGATCCTTAACAATGTGGAAAACTACGCAGAGAGAGAAAGAGGGAGAGATCCATACATGTATCTTTACAATCAATGTAAGAATAATATTGATATATGTAAATGGCTATTTCTGAAGTACACTCGTACAAAGTCTGTTAACTAAATTAAATTGATAGACCCTACTCCAGTGCTAACATTTCCCAGAGTAGGTATTATGAAAGAGATAGCAATACGTTTAGATATGTCAGTTTAGCTACACTTGTCTCAGTAAAATTTACCAAATCGTGGTAAGCCTGATCACAAGCCCTTTGTTTCGGCGACGTGCTATCCGACCAAACTGATCCCTTGAGGTATTCGATAAAAAACACTTATTTATAAGTCTGTCTGTCAGGGAGATACATTGTTTGTCGTATTTATGGACCTATAATTTGTGACACGTAATCGTTATTTAGTTACTAATTGAACGACTAGGTAATGGTTCATTTGGCTCGGATTTAAAAAGCTCGGAATTATTTTATCAGTGTGATGGTTTGTCCAGTATTTATGTTGCTCCGTTGCTATCTATGAACCTAGTTTATTACGAGGAAAGTGAAGTTAAACCACAGAATAGGTAATAGTACAATGGTTAAACAGCATACTTTCTACGTTGAATATTACCTACTAGCTGATACCCGCGACTTTGTCCGCGTGGATTGAGGAGTTTTAGTTCCCGCGGGAACTCAATAATTTTCCGGGATAAAAAGTACCCTATTATTTAATCCGGACTTCTAACTTTACGTCTGCAAAATTTCAAAGCAATCGGTTCAGTAGTTACGGCGTGAAAGCGGAACAAACATACAAATAAACTCACTTTCCCATTTATAATATTAGTAAGGATGTGTGTCTTACGCATACCATGTTGACTATACTTTTTTAACATAGTCTTCTTATTCAAATCTTTCATTGACAACCTGTATGTAGTAGTTAGCAATGGATTAGTAAGATGAAGTAAATCATAGTATTAGGAAGGAAATAAACGTTTACACGTGTTTGTATGCCCACTTACACGTAAACGGACATAAAAATTCGTTTTTCATATGCGTCATTCCCTCAACTTTGAGGATCGTGACACCCCTTCAATAACATTCTTCTCACGATGTTCTTCCATTTCCCTTTGTTTCCCGCCGCGTGGATGGCTTCACAGATCGGTGTGACAACTGCTTCCTTTATTTGGTCTGCCCAACATCTCAGGCTACGTCCGCGGGGCCTCTTTCCTCCGATCTTAGCAGTGACTATAACATAAGTTTATGTATGGTGTTTAAAACATTGGTAAAAAAAGATAATAGGTAGGTACTGTTGACGATATCTTAATTTAATTCCTGAAGTATGAACTTCCTTGGAATCCAACATAATAGCGCATTGTTAGTGTATATACAGTCTGTGGTTATTATTTGTAACAGTTTCCACGCATTATTGTGTATTATCGTGTGAGTGTTTGAAACAGCCTAAGCACATATTTGCATTGTAATATCTAGTTCGGTTGGCTTTGTATGTAGAGCTATTCTACGATACCGTTGTTATGAGAAAGTTTAATTGTGTCACTGTTGTGTATTGTACCTATATCATGAAACCTTTCGTTCTAATTTAATTTAACGTCTTCCGGCCTTTCAATGGCAGAGACTTGAATAAAATTTTCAAAGTTTCTGTTCAAAGATATTTACTTAAATCTTATTTGCTAGAGTTACGAAAATCTGCGAATCTGTATGGAGACGCCAAATCCCGACGTTTGGTTATCACGGATCACCCGTACCTACTCTGTACAGTGTACACGTACCAAATGATAGATTATGACTATGCAAATGTCTCGCAAAGAACTTTACTTTTTTTTAAATTTTAATTTGATCTATTTATTCAGGATACCCTTAAGGTGTGTCTGGTAGTTCAAATACTCACTGAGTAATAATCGTAGATTAGATAGATCAAATTATAATTATAGTCATATTACCACCATTTGCGACGAAAAAATATTCTTAGAGAGAAAAAAAAAACAGTTGAAATAATTTAGCCAATAGTTATTTAGATTCTTAGGTTCAATAATAATTTAGAAAATTGGCAAAATTTCCTACTAATAAAACAAATGGCCTGTGTGAGCATATTTTTTAACTAGGTATATTATAAGAGCAGCCGCAATTACCTACGAGAATAATCGCGCAAAAAATTCAAAATTTGTTTACATGATGGATGTGCTGAGAAATTAAGTTCGCTCAGTGCGAACTTGTGTAATTTAAAGTTAATTAAAGTAAAAAACACTATACAGTATCTACAAAGGTTTATCCTTTTATTTCAACTGCCACACAATCTCAAAACTCCCTGAGCGAAGTCGGATAACCCAGCTAGCTAATAAACAGTAAGTAGCTAGTTTACAAAAATATTATCAACTTACTCTTGGCATCGTCACTTTATCCCATAGACCCAAATGGTTATGTTATATGCATTATGCAGAGCCTACACGTTTTTTTTGCTGTCGTATATTATATAGTAACCTTACCATACACTAGCCATTATCAATTACGCTTCGGACAAGAACTTCCATTAATATTAATGAAAATTTGCCATTTCAAACTCAAACGCCAGCGTGTGCTTTCATCACATAAGGCAAATGGTGTTTAATTAATAGCCTTGTATGTTACCTTACCAAGCTAGTATTGTAATGGAACATGTACAGGTAACTCTGTCTTATCATACTGTTGATCTGTGGACAGACTTTTCTATTGATATTCACTGTAAGGGCTAATTTTAGCCCTGCATTTTTTCAAAGGAGACATTTAAACCTTTTTAAGCATTGATGAGTAATACGTGGAAGGTGTACTTCACCAATATAAATGAATGGTTATTTTTTCTAGGCTAGCTCATATATAGATGTTATATAATATGTAGATAGTTCTAAAAGGGTACAAAGAACAAAGCAATGAAGATTTGCCTTCGTAGTAGGAACTGGGACATATTATCTATTTTGTCCTTTTGTCTCTCGCAATACTTTAGTTTTAGTTTGATGACTAGCTAGGAGTTGACTGCCATCTCGGTAACTGACTGTGGCCCGTATTAATAAACCAACATCAGCTAAGAACTGGTACCCAAGTATCGATTAAGCATAGGTTGACCGATACTTGAGAACCTGCTCTAAGCTCGATGTTGGCTTGCCGATCTATGAAATTTATGATAGAAGCGCTTTACAACCTGGTAAAGCGCTACGGTGTATGGCAGTTTACTAAACCCTTAAGTACCTACTTATATACCTGACACGTAACTTCTAGTATCTATAGAAATAGAACTTTAGGAGACATTGCCCTGTCTTCTTACGCAGCATTGCATAGTTTAACACCGTAATAAATAAGAGCGTTGGAACTTTTATGATTCTGGTACATGATTTAAATGCCGCATGGATAAATTATTTATTTCATGGGGCGGCACCATCAAACGTAAAATTGATTTTGTACGCCATAACATTCGACGTGCGAATCCCGCGGTGATTCGCAGCTACTTTGTACTTGTACATCGAAACTTTATTGCATAATTCATTTTATCTTCATGTTTAATTATTGTTATCTAATTGTTTTGCTTTATGGTCCCTCCTTCATAAGTTCGTATGTGCCTTATCAGAAAAACTCACTCAAAAATACTCAAAGTTGTTCAGGAGGCGATCGAGAGTCATCTCATTGTAAATTATAAGATCTATAAAGATCCATAGGTATGGGTACAACTATCAGAGAATCGTTGGAGTAACAGAAATAGTTCAAATCGGAAATAGCAACATGGCTCGTACCTATCATCGAGGAATTCCCAAGAATCCCAAGGTGCATAAATGGCTATACAATGGAAAACGCAGTATGTACTCGCGACTAGGTGGACGCGGACATGCGACATCAAACGGTCGAATTGTTTACAACAAACAGCACAAAACTGGAATTGTTTGGAACATTTCAGGAGAGCTACCTACTATAGCTACTAGGAGCGACGTTTCTAATACGAACTGCTAGGGTGTGGAACACCCTCCCAGCGCACGTGTTTCCTGCCACAGATAACAAGTCAATTCAAGGTTTCAAGGCAAGTGTGAATAGGCATCTTCTAGGCAAGCGCGTTCGAACCTAGACCTCATCATTGCTTTGCACTAAGCATGATTGTCGTCAAGCGCAAGCCTATCTCGCAATTAAAAAAGAGAGATAAAAAAGAGCACGGGACGTAGCTCAGTCAGGCGACGATGGTAGCTTCTATATAAATGATGATCGTGGGTGCGAATCTTTAATGCATCATATTTTGTGTCAAGATGCTGTGTTTAGTGGATTTTTTGTGGAGTCAACTGATGGCTTGTTATTTTATTTCCCAGACGGTCTCTAGTGGTTCTAAAACTGATTACTATGTTAATTAAAGTCGCTTTGAGTAGGTACTTGTGAGAAACAAAAATAATTGGAATTCTAACAGTTTTTACTGTGAATTTATCGGATGTTTGCTCATGTCCATCTAGATTAGATTAGATTAATTTACTATTAATGAATTCTATCAGATGTTTGCGATGTTGACCGGTTCACACGGTTAAATTCCTAGCAAATAGAGATGTAATACTCGACAAACAAAAAAGAATCATAATAATTATCTTACACTTAGCAATTCTACGTCTATAAGTATGCTGTAGAAAGTCCATAATATAATGTTGTAAATGCGAACGTGAGTTTGTCTGTCCATCTGCTACGCTTTAACGGCTCATCTTTTCAACCGATTGTGATGAAATTTTGTATGGCGGTAGGTTACATTCCAGGGAGGACATAGGCTATTCTCCCGGGAATAAGAAAAATCTTAATTCACGCGGACTAAGTTGCGGGCATCATCTAATCTTACTAATTTATAATACGTGAAACATATTTCACTATTCACTAAAGATTATTTTTCTCTTAATTTTGTGTCAAGTTAAAGCAAGTAAAACTGCTAGACGTCAATGAAAACGCAGATCTAAATCTCGGCGAAGGTTCTAGGCGCGTTTATTTTTCCTAACAGCACGAAAAGTGCCTATTCAACTGTCTGCCTTGATAAATTGTTAAAGATTTGCATATAAAAGGGTGAAAGAATTCCAACATCTAAGTTTGTCCTCACGGAACCTTTTACGGAACTTGGAAGTTGGCGCGTCCCTTAATGGCTTTAATGTAAGCAAAGTTTTGGTTTGGAGCTTTCTAGGAGGTTTACCTTAAAAGTAACGTAAGAAAAGTCCAGTAAAAGAGTCTTGGGCTGGAAGGTACAATGAGGCATTATGTTGGTACAATTCTCTTTGATGCATCATGGTGGTGGTTTCTGGTGGGAGGTTTCGGTCGTGGCTAGTTACCTATCACCCTACCGACAAAGACTGTGGAATTAAAAAAAAAGGTAGAATTTTGGCTAATAATGCAAACACTCGTCTCTACATACAAAAAAATTTGAAGAACTGTCTTCTGTCACTTCTACGAATTTACAAACATTTCCGAGTGAATCATTAGTAACCATCAGGCAAGATTTTGATTGATCGCAAAATGCGGACTTGTTGTCCGTAAAAATACATATTGATATTTAGCTGAGAACAAGTGCTTACTCAGCGTTGGTTGAAGGTTGTTATAAGGAGGTAGGAGCCAGGTCAACGACTGCTCCTAGCGGTCCCTAGATGATATAATTATAACTGGCCAGCAGGATTCCCTTTCCGGTTCGTGAGGCCATTTAACTTCCTAGAAGTCGAAGGTTCCACTTTTTATTCAGGACCATTCTTGCGTAACTTGCTTGACTTTTTATTCTAATAAACGAGTTGGTAGTTGGTACTACATCATGATAACACCAGGCGTTATAAAACCGGACTTAATGCTGGCAGCATACAGTCGATGTAAGTAATCGTTTGCTTTGTATTATTCAAGTAAAATACTTGAGAAGTACCTGTCTATGTGCGCTTACCTTTCAAGCACGCTCGTCATGCCCTTTGGTTAGAAAATAAAAAGTTCAGTATGTGGTCCGATATCTCAAAGGTTTTGTAGCGAGGGTTTACCATAAACGGATAAAGAAAATTTTCGAATTGTTTTAATAAAATGCAATTCCATTTACCTTCTAGGTTAATTTGCTCGTAGGTTTAAAAAAAAGTTGCTTCAAATATGGTAGCATGCTGAATAAGTGAACAACCTAGATCTATAAATATTTTAATATGTCTAACAATACTCTCAGCTTCCAAGTTCGTTTTCAAAGCATAATATTATTATTATGAACTTTATCGTGAAATGTAGATACCTACTTAATTGTGATGAAAACCAATTGAAGACCGTAATAAAATCCAGGAAGATTAGAAGTTATGAGGTTGTACTTAAATGCATGGAAAAATTTGGATTGCATTTTTTCTCTATACTGGAAGGAAGCGATGCATAAATAAATATCATATTATGCGCTACGAATTTGTATGGACTAATAATAATAATTGCGAAAGTGTGACTGTCTGTCTGTCTGCTACCCATCTGATTTGGTATGGAAGTAGGTTATATCCCGGGGAAGGACATATACTTTTTATCTCGGAAAATTAAGGACTTCTTGCGGGAATCGAAAAAACTTAGTCCACGCGGACGAAGTCGCGGGAATCATATAGTCTTATATAACAGTGTGGTCTCGTGAGGACTGGGCAGGTCAACGCTTTAGGCAATCCAGGGATCATTGAAATACGTTGCCATTGTTGTACCATCCGCTGAATAAATATTTCTGTTAGCGTACCACCCAGGCCGCACGCGAGCCCTACAAGCATGATTGATCTCTGAAGGGCAGATATAAATGGACTGAATGTATTAACATGGTTATTGAAACGATTATACGAAACATGCTTTTACAAGTTGGAGTTTAGATCTTTTTTGTGGAAAATGAAATAGATGAGGGGAAATCAAATAGGTACCTGCTGAATACCTGCTTAAGGTAAGCAAATATTATGCGCAGGTTGTTATTATATTTATTTTGTCGTTAATTATTTAAGTATATTGGGAAATCCACGCCATATAGTATTTACATAAGTATGTAAGTACTTAGTTTTATATACATACTGTGCCATGTTTTCGTTGGTATTGGATAGAAGCAGGCGTTATTGCTTTGCGGAAGTCCATAGTGCACTGTACCACATACGAGTAGATTTACCTCCTGTGGCGGATTATATTGAATACAATTTTTAGTTTCTTCATTAATCGTTGGTGTCTACCCGCATTTGATCCTTCCTAAGATTATGAATGTGAAAGTTTGGATGTTTGTAAGTTTGGCATAGTTTTGGATGTTTTTTAAGGTTCCGTAGCCAAATTTGGCAAAAACGGAACCCTTATAGATTCGTCATGTCTGTCTGTCTGTCTGTCCGTCCGTATATCACAGCCACTTTTTTCCGAAACTATAAGAGCTATACTGTTGAAACTTGGTAAGTAGATGTATTCTGTAAACCGCATTAAGATTTTCTTATAAAAATAGAAAAAAAACAATAAATTTTGGGGTTCCCCATACTTAGAACTGAAACTCAAAAATTTTTTTTTCATCTAACCCATAGGTGTGGGGTATCTATGGATAGGTCTTCAAAAATGGTATTGAGGTTTGTAATATCATTTTTTTCTAAACTGAATAGTTTGCTCGAGAGACACTTCCAAAGTGGTAAAATGTGTGTCCCCCCCCTGTAACTTCTAAAATAAGAGAATGATAAAACTAAAAAAAATATATGTTGTACAGTACCATGCAAACTACCACCGAAAATTGGTTTGAACGAGATCAAGTAAGTAGTTTTTTTTTAATACGTCATTAATCGTAAATCGCAATTTACCTTTCATTCAATCAACTCAAATATTAAAAAAAAACATTTAATTTAAAACTTACTACAGGTTTGTACGGAACCCTCGGTGCGCGAGTCCGACTCGCACTTGGCCGGTTTTTATTAGTCCTTCACGCCACAATGACAACCGATTTGGCTGAAATTTGGAACGTTTTATCCCGGAAATCAAAGAGTTTCTGCGGGAATCAAACAACCTTATATTAAAAAATTAAAATATCGATCTCTACGTCTTTAATTTTAATTTCAATAATATTATAACTAGTTATAAAACTTAGGTACCTATGTATGTCTATGCCGAGTTTCTTGCTGGTTCTTCTCGGTAGGAATGGCATTCCGAACCAGTCGTAGATTCACTCGACGATTCAAAAGTACTTGTAAAAGTCTATTTGAATAAAAATAATTTGAATTTTGAATTTTTGAATTTTGTAGGCGAAGGAAACTCAACATTCACTGCTACAATTCTTACAGTTGCCTCTTACTAAACTTTGCACCTGTAAAAACTATTAGTGCAGTTTTAATTCTTCTTGGGATCCAAGTAGATACGAAAGACGAAATGTTGTGAGCTCATTAGCTACAGTAGCGGCAAGATTACTCAGAAGTACAACAGTGGATCTAATTAGCGGCACCACGTAAGAATGTTCGGTATTTGCTTTATGTGTTGTGATTTAACTATCTTAGCCAAGGTACGTGTAAAGTGTAAACCTCTCCATGCAATACGTTCAAAGCATTTCGCGTGTAAGTGTGACCGTTCCTATTTAAAACAAGCCGGCTCGCGCGGCTGGCTGCAATTTGTAGGTGGTCGTAACATTTGTTGCAGTTAGCACTAATAGCCTAACTAGGTAAAGCTATTGGTGCAATGTATTGCTGGTGGATAGAAACACACCTCTTTTTTATGCCTTGAGGTCTTGCACTTTTTAATAGCTCCTAGTATGAGGTCCACAGTTAAGCATATATAAGGGATACATGAGTCAAATCGCTAAACAAACAATGTAAACTTAATTAGTTTTAAAGATTCTACTTTGTTTTAACGTGTACCTTATTTTCACTACTATTCTTGTTACCTTTAAAAACATTTTTGGAAATAAAGTTTGTATTGTATTGTATAGCTTATCGTGATTCATTTGCATCATGGAGGCTTCATCAGACTGTCATAATGATGAAAGTAGAGATACATATTTAAATCTTCACCAGGTACTTCAAGTCTAGTCCCGTCCGTCTGTCTGTCTGTGTACAGACATAGCTATTTTATGCACCCACTAGTGAAAGGACATTGACCAGCGCCCATACAAAGTTCGCCTAAGAACCAACAGTCATACAACATACATTACCGGATTCAAAATAACACATAATTACTACCGTAAGTAGATTTAAACAACGGACACTCAAAGAATTTATTTATTACCAAAAATATTTTCAATTTCGAGGTTATTTCGACTCAATCTGCTTGAAAAATAAATATCGTCTTTATGCAATTGTAATAGAGCAGTAAACAGTATGTAGAAAAGATAAGTTTCGTCGTAGTTCACCAAAAACATGACAGATGGCGTTATAAATATTAATTTATTGTACTTTCAATAGATGGCGTTGCGAGATTCAGAATACTAGCGCACTCAGCGCTTCAAAATGCTTTTATCTTATTTCCTAAGTTACGGAACCAGCGCTCAAGCGGGGGTATTGTATATTATTTTAACCTGTAAGTTATTGATCTGTGGATAATAATCGAGAGACGGAAAAGTACGGTAATCAATTTGATAACCATTAATTTATTTTTTAATTAATTTGAAGTGTCCGTTGAATTCTAATATTTGGAATAAAGGTTAAAAAATAAGCTATGAATTACGGTATATTTCAAAATTATGTTGATTCTTAGGCGAATTTGGACAATGTCCTTTCGTAGTCAGTGATGTACCTATAGGTATTAGTGAACCTAACATCGTTAACGCTGCAGGACAAATAAAATTTTGAAAAGAAATGAAAATAGGGGTAGGTACCTGCTTCCCAAAATATCTTTACCCTGCCTTACATTGTTGAGCAGGTAAGTATTCTGATTTCTGAAGTCGTTAAGAAGTTTATTACAGTTTTTGGAAGAAGACTAGTAAGTATATGAAATATTGGCCTTCAAAGTTAAAAGCAAACGATGTGTGTTCTGAGATGCATTAATTGACCAGTTTTTTAAAGATGTGATGTTCATCTCGTTTGTTCGTAACCTTACTGAGAGGAAATTGTTGAATTTCAATTAGCTTTTGTATTCTGAAGTCGGGTTTATTTTGATTAAAGTTTATTAGACACCGGTTTGTTCTGGACTACGATAAAACCTGAAACTAGACAGCGGGGTGGTCCTCACAAAGCGCGGCAGCCTCAGGGCCGGCAGTGCGGTTGGTTTTTACTTTAGATTTAGAAGTGTCACCTGTTCGCCTCGAGCTTTCGACCACAGATTAAATAATAGTTAAGTACTTTTTTTATCGACTAGTGATGATGCAGTCTAAGATGGTAGCGGGCTAACCTGCTCGGGGCATGGCAGTTATAATTATTAACAAACCTCTAATCGGCATCGTACACGGCATCGTATCGGAACGCTAAATCGCTTGGCGGCACGACTTTGCCGGTAAGGTGGTATCTACGTGGTGGTACCGCGACCGAAGCCTCCCACCAGGCCAGACCAGGGAAACTTCAGAAATTATAAATTCATAAATTGGGTCAATATGGGAATTTAGGTCAATTATTAGCCGGGGATCGAACGTTAAGACAACAGCGCTCAACACAGCGCCAGGGAGGTCGTCGCTACTTACTTGTACAAGTAACTTGAACTTCGTCGAAAGAAAAGCGAGATCGAGGCAGGCGCGTCCATACCGTGCACCGTCAGCAAGATCCAGCTAGGATGCCACGTTAGGTAAGTGTGGACCTAGCTAATGAAATATCATTATACGATGAAACTCGCTAATCTGTAAAAGGAAGGATTATGGCAGTTGAACAGATCTCTATCACTAATAGGCCGCAACGTGGCATCGTAGCGGAACGAATAACTCGTTTGGCGGCAGAGCTTTGCCGGTAGCGTTAGTAAAATAATTAGGTGTAGCTTGAGCCACCCACAAATTGCAATGCAAGAAAATTTTGCTTTGATTCTAGAAACATCTGACTATGGACATGACATCTTAATATATATAAATCTCGTGCCACAATGTTTGTCCTCAATGGACTCCTAAACCACTTAACCGATTATAATAAAATTCGCACACCATGTGCAATTCGATCCAACTTGAGAGATAGGATAGTTTAAATCTTAAAAAAACATCAATTCACGCGGACGAAGTCGCGGGCATCATCTAGTTTACTATGAATTCGGGCACTGCTCATGATTGTGCGTAATGGCTCATCAATTTAAAGAGATCTTTACGCTAATTAATTAATAAAGTTTATCTAGCTTGATTTTATGCCTTAATTTGAGTTTTCTATTTCTATCTTACATACCTACTGATACCAGTAATCAAACTTCTATCCGAACCAGTCATTCCCTGTATCTCGTTGCAGCAATGCACAGGTATTTGGAGTACCTATGTAAACTTTGATAATTAGTGATAATAATTAATATCGTCGCAATTTTTTTAATTGTACCTATGGTATTTTAGTTTATGCTTTACCTACCTACAAATCCAACGAGTAATGGAAACAATTAGCATTTTAAGTAGGCATAAAAGCAAAACAAAATCAAGAAAAGATTATTATTGTTTTATTATGGTTAAATGCTGTCAGCGTCTTGAATTGCCTCGCGGGACGCCTGAATGATTACAATTTTAATCCAAAAATAATATTATGTACATATTATTACCGTAGCTATTATACTTAAAAAGGTGCATTTCATTATCTTTAGTACCCTAAACAGGATTTTGTTTTTTTATTTATTTTATGTAGGTAGATATAAAATATTTTCTATATGAAAACTTTGCTTATCACGCTGTATGACTCATCGTCTTTATCGCTATCAAGATTGACTAGTAATTACATTAAAAACAGCTTATTACCTACACATTTAATCAATAAATGTTTAACCACTATCTCTCTCTGGGTTTGGCCAAGCTCAAACTTGCTCAAGCTTAAGCTTTCTGAAGCTTGGCTTTTCTACCCAACGATTTCGAGTTCCAAGTGGCTGGGTAGGGATCGACACGGACGTATTTATACGACTGCCTGAAAAAAGGAGTATATTGTTTTCAGGAATCATGTATGTATGTATGTATGTATGTATGTATGTATGTATGTATGTATGTATGTATGTATGTATGTATGTATGTATGTATGTATGTATGTATGTATGTATGTATGTATGTATGTATGTATGTATGTATGTATGTATGTATGTATGTATGTATGTATGTATGTATGTATGTATGTATGTATGTATGTATGTATGTATGTGAGTTTGTATATTCCACCATAACTTCTATACGCCTGAGCCGATTTTGATAAATGAGGTATCGTTAGAATCCCTAGCTTATTCCGGGCGACATAGGCTACACAAAAAAAAATTGATGGGGTGACCATGGTTCCGCATTAAAGACTAAAGTTGAAAAAAAATATTCGAAAATAAGATTAACTATATAATCATAATCTAGAAAATGACGAGTAGATTCCAAAAATACATAACACTATAGTTCAATATCCAGTGATTCACAAAATAATATTGTGAATAAGATTCCAAAGGTGATTATTGACTGTGGTAGGTATCGTTACGTAGTAGCAGTGGTAGCCGTACTTCCATTCGAGGGGGATTTTGTATTACAAAACTGTCCAAAAAAGGAGTGTTATGTTTTCAGGGTTCGTGTATGTGTGTGTGTCTACGGCAGAGCAGTCGTATTTTTTAATAATTTTAATTATATTCACTTGTTTCCTCTTTTTCTTACCTTTCGGCACCTGAATTTAGTGCCTAAAAATCTTAACCGTGGGTTAGTAATCTGCTTTTCCAGCTTTCCTGTAGAAACGTAGTGCCAAGATCGTTAAATTTAAAAGGGTCGAAACTTACTTAGGTGCCGAGAATAAGAGAGCTTTTTGTTTTTTTCTGAGAAAGTGTCATCTATTATTGACTAGCTGATGCCCGCGACTTCGTCCGCGTGGTTAAAGTTTTTTGTTATTCCCGCGGGAAATCCTTAACTTTCCGGGATAAAAAGTAACCTATGTCACTCTCCAGGTCCTCACCTATACAACAAAAAAAGAATTAGCGAAATTGGTCCAGCCGTTCACGCGTGATGCCGTGACGAAGGAAAATGGGGATTCATTTTTATATATAGAAAAAGAAGATATTTGAATTCGTTGTGATTGAATTTGTTTACCAATAAGGAAAACCAAAATTCATGGATCAAATGAGCACAAACAATAATAATTTCAATGACCTTATGTAAAGATGCCTCGTGTAATATCGAACTTCTGGCTTTAGAATTATAATGTATCTATATTGTACTTCTGGGGCAATTACCTACAAAGGACGTGTGCTCGCAACCTGCCCAATTATAATACCAATTACATTAATGTTCAAACTCGAGCAGAACACGTACCCCAATTACAATGTGATGTTATTTGGTTAGGTTATGTGCAAGTGAAAGACAAAATTGTCTGCGGATATGTCGACAAAGTTTATAAGTAGCGCCCGATTTTTACAACAAGTTAGTAAAAAGTACTTACTTAGTTTTTCGTGAAAATACTATAATTATGATAAAATTTATTATTATAATATGTTTGTGAAAATGTTATTTTGACATTTGTCAATCATACTAATAAATATTATAAATGCGAAATTGTTGGTTTGTCCTTCAATCATGCCGCAACGGGGCAACGGATCTACGTGATTTGGTATGGGTATAGTTGAAGACGTGGAGACTGAGATAGGCTACTTTATATCCCGGAAAATGAAGAAGTTCGCCCGGGAATCAATACAATCGGCTGATGCGTAAAACTTAGTACAAAGATAAATATTTCTGTATGAGTTATGATTTTTGCTTTAGTGTTTGATATGTTAGATAAACCCTGAATTTCTAAGCGCAGTTCTTATTGTTACTAGTGAAACAATGTAAGTTAACCAACGTACAAGTGTAAACCTATGTAAAAGTTTAACAACTAACTAAGTTTTAACATATAAGTTCCATCTGGGGCTCTAGTCATTTGATCATAGTTGGAGTTGGATATGTCTAGGCGGGATACTATTACTACTAGTTACTACTACTTATTCTGTGGTAATACTTAGCACAGTATGCTCTTAGCTTAACTTTGCGACGTGTTACTTGTATTGAGTGTGCGCGGATTCTCGTACGCAGAGATTGCTCAGGAGCGGTTGTTCCAACGTCAATCAGTCCATATTTTAGCGTTTTCTTTCTTTTGCCTTGCCCCACTATAATTGCACATCATAAATCCTCATCGTTGACGTGCCATGATGAATGCGAAATGTAGAACGCGTAACTAATGGACCGGAATACGTTACAAGCGCGGTAACTAGGGGTTATTTTAGTCGCAATTTGAATTTTATATGTGTACCTACGTAATCCAGTGAATATATTGCAGTTGTTTGTTGTCAATTCCTGCGGTTTTGCTTGTACGATAGAAAATAATTGAATCTCAGGCTGCACGCGAGAGGTATCCTCTAGGTACGTTGCGTAGGCATCGATCGCCATTTGGTCGTTAGGTAGGTACTAATTTGAGAAATATTGGAAATAATAAATTCTTACTCATTACCTATACTTACTGGCTAACTCCTTAGTCCTTGTTTACTTACAGTCTAGGGAATATATTTTATGAACTCTATAAATTCAGAAAACTATAGTTTTGTATAGGTACAGATTTTTAAATTTTTTTTTTAAATTTTGCTACAAGTAAGACCATGGTAGGTACAAAGATAATTTTTTGAGTTTCACTTTCGCATGAGGAACTTTTATTGCCAAACGGGACAGGTAGGTATACACGCAACGCAACGGGTCCTATTGGGATTTCTTCATCCTAGGATCGAAACCAAAATATAAGTGACTTAAACAACAAGTATAGATATTAAGAGAAAATCGTTACACTTATCTGTAAGTATGCATAATAGGTAGGTAAATGGTTAGATTGTAGGTAGGTAAATAGTTTTTTTTTGCAATTTGGCATTCATAGTCAGTCGGCAATACAAATATGTCTTTGAAAATATAACTATTTTCGTAATTATAGGCTGGGTGCAGTAACGGTACTGAATTATTTAGGTACAAGGATAAGAAATACCCGCTCACAATGCTATAGTTACTTGTTAACTTAATTTCAGCTCTTGAGAAACCCACATAGGAAGCGAATCATACTTCGTATACCTACTCATATTATACCTAAATGCGAAAATGTGTTTGTTTGTTGGTTTATTGGTTTGTGGTTTGTTGGTTTGTCCTTCAATCACGCCACAACGAAGCAACTGATCAACATGATTTTTGGCATAGGTATAGTTGAGGACCTGGAGAGTGACATAGGCTACTTTTTATCCCGGAAAATTATAGAGTTCCCGCGGGAATCAAAAACTTACACAACGCGGACGAAGTCGCGGGCATCAGCTAGTTTGACATAATCGCACCCTTCAAAACAAATCTCGTTAAGTACTATTTAATCTGGAAATTCATATTTTACTTATTTTGTTTATAACACTCATTGTGTACCTATTGATGGAATTGTTGACGGTATACCTAAATACGAAAACGCTCTGGAAACAATAATACCTATATGTTTCAGATCACATTTTTAAAAATCAATTTAATAAAATAAAGACTGATTTTATAGTCACATACCAGAGCACGCTTAAGGCGCCTTATACAAATTTCATACTTTTCCAGGTACACTTTAAAGAAATAGGAATTCTAGCTGTGGGGATATCATGGTATCAAATTAAAGGTCATGTATTCAGCGTTCGTTTGACCATATAAAAAATGCACACTCCATACAAATTTTCTGCATAAATACGTAATATCGAACGCATGAATCGCTTAAAATGACGAAAAATGGGGTCTGTTCAGGAACCCTCATTTATGTATCCGCTGCATATTTTGATTAGTAATTTATAAAAAAATGATGGCATATATAGTCCTCTATCTAAACTATGCCACATTGTGCGTCCAAGTGAAGTACGTAGTCATTTATGCGTCCCACCATATTTTTTTCATACTTTTTCTAAGGAAAATATCCGAGGACTTGATTTTTCGCCTCAGTTTGCGCTGAAACGCGCTCGTGAACGGATGGGTGTATCACTTTTTGTCAAAAATTTTATTACGATTTCGCGAGTGCAGTGTTTGTATACTGCGGATGGAAAAAATTGATATTTTTATTTGGAACCGAAATAAAAGTAATTACAACACCAAAATTTATTTGGAAAAGCTATATACAATTTAACAACTATTTTTGACCGACTTAAAAAAAGTAGGAGATCCTGAATTCGACGAGTTTTTTCTTTTTTCAAAGCAAGTAGGTAGGTATACCGATTTCTACGAGATTTCTAAACCAGTTTTCGTAAAAGATCGAGGTTCACGAAATGTTTCATAAATATTTCTGAACCAAAGTACTTAATCAACCGAGTTTCTCTGACCAACTCCCGATTCCATCATGAGACCCTGGACACCAACTACTTTCTAGGTCTTTAGTACCTACTTGGCAAGACAAATCCAATGAGCCCAAACACGAAGGAGTTGAGATGAGTATTTGAAGAGGTCCTGTGACGACCTCCCGATTCCATCATGATACCCTGGACGCCAAGTACATTCTTGGTCTTTAGTACCTACACGATAAGACAAATCCAATGAGCTCAAACACGAAGGAGTTACGATGAGTATTTGAGGAGTTCTCCACCATGAGTTCACCCGTGAAGTTGGTCATGTGTTCATATTTCAAACTAGATGATTCCCGCGACTTCGTCTGCGTGGATTCATGTTTTTGGATTCCCGCGGGAACTCTTCAATTTTCCGGGATGAAAAGTAGCCTATGTCCTTCCCTGGGATGTAACCTATCTCTGTACCAAATTTCATCAAAATCGGTTGAGTAGTTGGGCCGTGAAAGCGTAGCAGACAGACAGACAGACAGACAGACAGACACACTTTCGCATTTATAATATTAGTATGGATATCAGCTAAATCGGTTGAACTCTTCAAGTTCAATTCTTGAAAAATTCCTTTCACATTCATAGTAATTATAATATTATTACTAGCTGATGCCCGCGATTTCGTCCGCAAGGATTGAGGTTTTTTGGTTCCCGCGGGAACTCCTTAGTTTTCCTGGATAAAAAGTAGCCTATGTGTTATTCCAGACTATAATCTATCTCTGTGACAAGTTTCATCCAGATCCGTTCAGCCGTTCGGGCGTGATTAACAAACATCCATCCATACATCCAAACTTTCGCATTTATAATATTTATTTGATTATTATTATATATTATATTATTATATTATTTGATTAGTAAGACTAGCTAATGCCGGCAAGTTCGTCCGCGTGGTTTTAGCTTTTTTGATTCCCGCAGGAACTCCTTAATTTTCCGGGATAAAACGTAGCCTATGTCACTCTCCAGGTCCTCAACTATACCAATACCAAAAATCACGTCGATCCCTTGCTCCGTTGCGGCGTGATTGAAAGACAAACCAACAAATCAACAAACCAAAAAACAAAAACACTCGCATTTATTTTATTAGTATGATTACGTTACTATAGTTACCTACTAGGTAAATATAGGTTGCGGCCAACGCGCAACGACACAACAAAGGAAGAATATAGAAGGCGAACACTTATAGGTAATTTTCTGTGGGAACAAGTATTGCTAAACTCACACATACACATGTTATCATTATTACTATTTGTCATTATATCTCGCTAGCTAATGCCCGTGACTTTGTCCGCGTGGAATGCTTTTCGTAAGAAACGTTTTCGTTCGACCGTTTCTATTTCAGCTCTATTTCATACAGATAAGAACTTTTATAGCATACTAGCTGATGCCCGCGACTTCGTCCGCGTGGTTTAAGTTTTTTGTTATTCCCGAGGGAACTACTTAATTTTCCGGGATAAAAAGTAGATTATGTCACTCTCCAGGTCTTCAACTATACCCATGCCAAAAATCACGTCGATCCGTTGCGCCGTTGAAGCGTGATTGAAGGACAAACCAACAAACCAACAAACAAACTGACTTTCGCATTTATAATATTAGTATGATGATAAATGAAATCATAATAATGAAGTACTTAGATCCCTCGGGAATAACAAAAAACTTAAACCACGCGGACGAAGTCGCGGGCATCATCTAGTTTATTATATAATATTTGAAACGCAAAAAAGAAGTAGGTATAGGTAAACGGTTTTAGGTTTTCATAAAAGAAACAGGTATTTAGATGGCGTGTATTATACAATTTTATGTGTAAAACTGTGTGTGACCCGGATAAGTTTTTCAATTATTTCCGTACTAGATGATGGCCGCGATTTCGTCCACGTGGATTACGGTTTTTTGATTACCGCAGGAACTCTATAATTTTCCAGGGTAAAAAGTAGGTACCTAGCTTATGTCCTTACACCTATACATACAACCTAACCTTTTACGAAATTTCATCAAAATCGGTTGAGTAGATGGGCCGTGAAAGCGTGGCAGACAGACAGACACACTTTCGCATTTATAATATTAGTATGGATGCCTAGAGACGGCTTTGATTATTTACTAATGGACTGTATCGAAAAATGCAAATATGAATTGTGTACGAGAGCCACGGGGGCACGGGGGCGCGGGGCGGGATCTCTGATTCGGCGGCGCTGGCAGCGACGCGCTAAGTTACCTACTTAGCGCGTTGCGCCAGTGGTGCGCCCAGGGTTGCCAGGTGTTCGGTATTTTAGCAAGTATAACAAAAATGCCGAAGTATGAGTGGTTCGGTTTATTCAGTTTCATACATAATGAAGACGTTTTCCATTTCTTTCTTTCGAATCGTGTCGAAACGTGAGCGAAGGTCAGTCATTTGTGATTTTTGATTTCAAATCAAGCGTAGACTTGGTGAAGCCTAAATTATGCATACCTGTAACTTTTAATGCCTACTGCCATAATATGTGTAATTTTATAAAATAAATCTATACTAATATTATAAAGAGGTAAAGTTTGTGAGTGTCATAGGCTATAGATATATTAACCCGAAAAATTTGGGAGTTCCCGTGGGAATTTAAAAAACTTATTTCACGCGGACGAAGTCGCGGGAATCTGCTAGTATTGTGTAAAATAATTATTATCAGTTGTGTTTGTTCCTATCAACGGTCTCGTCCTTGTTCGGTAGATTTCAAAACCAAATTTGGCAACCCTGGCCGTGCCGCGGTCACTCCGGCGGACTTTACTATTTTTATATTTTACGATTATTCTTTTTTAGGGTACCGTACCCAGAGTGCCACCGGGACCCTATTACTAAGCCTGCGCTCTCTGTCCGTCTGTCTGTCAGCGGGCAGTAGGTATCACATGAATCGTATGAATGAGAATGAATGAAATTACACTTTTATTGTAGGTACACCACATAAAAATACACCAAATAAAAAAAAAATACACCACAATGAAAACCTGTCATGTGCGAGTCGGACACGAAGGGTTCCGTACCATTTAGTTTTACATTTGACATGTATAGTATGCGCGCGAGTTGAATGCATCGTGTGTCACCGTACAATATTAGCTCTGCATTCAACTCGCGCGCGTACTATAGGTACATAGAAGAACATAGCGTTTGTGAATGATCGGGCGCATACATACCTAATCTATCTATATTAGTAAGTAGGTAGGATGTCAATCTTTTTTCTATCTATTCTATATATATAAAATCGTTTGTCCTGACTGGCTATTAACGCACAGCCTAAACCGCTGGGGTTAGAAACTTCAAATTTTGATAGTAGGTTCCTTCTATGATGTAGGCGCTCACTATGGAAGGATTTTTAAAATTCCACCCCTAAAGGGTTGAAATAGGGGTGAAAGTTTGTATGAAAGTCCGTCATCTTTCAAGTTATATCCATGAAACTTGGGGTTTGAGCTTTTGGTAAAAAATAAAGAAGTACGTGTTAACGTGTGTGTACTGTTTTTGGGAATTCCAGCCCCAAAGGGGTAAAATAGGGGTTGAAAGCTTGTATGAAAGTCCTTCATTTTTCAAGTTATAGGTAGCCATGAAACTTGGCATTTGGGCTTTCGGTTAAATATGAAGAAGTACGTGTGTTACCATTTTTGAAAATTCGACCCGCAAAGGGGTGAAATAGGGGAGGAAAGTTTGTATGAAAGTTCTTTATTTTTTGGTTTACATTCATGAAAATTGGTATTTGGGCTTTCGATTAAATATAAAGAAACGCGTGTTTCAGGATTTTTGGAAATTTCACCCCCAAGGAATTATTAAAAATTTCACCCGAGCGAAGCAGGGGCGCGTCCGCTAGTATTTACTGTAATAATGTGGCGCGGAGGCATAGATATTAGGTATATGTAATGTAGTAAATAAATAATATTCAAATATTTCAAGTAACAAAATTGGTTAGTTGGCTATAAAATAGAGCGTAGAGCGTATTGCTATATATGCGTACATATATATGCTGTAGTGTGGCGAGTTTTATACCTACAGTTGGTTGCCGCCTGATTGTATATCGGGCCTTAAAGGCAACTTTAATATTATTAATTATTTAAGGAGGTGGGTGTTAACTAGAACGGTAACATATCTATCATTATTCTTGGCATCAGGAACAATGGCGTAGGAGGCGATAGATATGGCTCTGTTTACTAAAGAAAGATATACGCATGTCTTTGAACCGAGCCTGTTTATGAAATATTGCTTTCTCGTGATATAGAATCCCTGGCGCAGAGTTGAACGCTATTGTTTTAATGTGGGAGGTATCGGGTTCGATTCCCGGCAGGGTCAATTTGGGAATTAATAATTTCTGAATTTTCTCTGGTCTGGCTAGTTACCACCCTTCCGGCAAAGACGTACCGCCAAGCGATTTAGAATTCCGGTACGATGCCGTGTAGAAACCGACTAGGGGTATGAGTTTAATATACCATCTTAGACTGCATCATCACTTACCATCAGATGAGATTTCAGTCAAGGGCTAACTTGTAGTGAAATAAAAAAAAATGCCTAGGACGTGGGCCGTGGCGCGTGAGCAACAAGCAGAGATAATTTGACGTCTCCTGTCAGCCGAGCCCGCTTGCTTACCCAACGACACTCGGCTAAAAGACTACTATTAATCGTAGTTGACAGATCAATTACCTCCACTCTTGCGCATATCGCACCGGGATTTTGATTTGTGATTCATAAACTATGGCCAGTAACTATAATTTTTATTCTGTACATGCACGGACAGCGGTCATAGAACTTTAACCGCCGCGCGTCTAAATGGAGAGGTTTTATTAATTGACCGGTTATTTTTAGGGTTCCGTACCAAAATGGTAAAATGGAACCCTTATGGTGCGACTTTCTCCATCTGTCTGTCCGTCTGTCCGTCTGTCCGTCCGTCACACTCGATTATTTCAGTAACTACCGAAGCTATCGACATGGAATTTGGAATAGTTGTGTATATTAGTGGCCCAAAGACACTGGAATTAAAAAAAATTGGAAATTATTTTTGTTCTTATTTAAAAAGGGGGGAAAATCTGAGGGTTGAAATTTAAAAGTGAGATAACTGTACTGTGTGGGGTATCATATGAAAGGGTTTACTTTGTACATTCTAAAACAGATTTTTAATTATTTTTAGTTATGATAGTTTTTGATTTATCGGGGAAAATGTCTAAAAAAATACCGTTCCCCCCCCCTTATCTCCGGAGTTTACCAATCGAAAAATTTGAAATAATTATGGTCAATAGGAATTTACGTATATTTTACAGGAAAACTATAGCCAATGCTCTAACTAGCATAGTTTTTTTGACATTAACAATAAACCTCTACAAACAAAGTTATTCTTGCGGTTCATTAACAAAGGTAATTATTTATTAATAATGGTACGGAACCCTTCGTGCGCGAGTCCGACTCGCACTTGCCCGGTTTTTTTTTTAATTGATTTGTTGATAGGGTGTGTTGTCAGTTGTCACGTTAGGTCCAGATAAATTTCAGATAATCAGCACTAAAATGCTCAAGAAAATAATTGGTTTATCAATTCCAATAGATTCTACGAGTTTTTACGAGATTCTACCAAGAAAAAAAAAATGCTTGGATGACTGAGCTTTTACTTTCACTCACGAATAGGGATATTAGGTATAATGGGTAACCTACAAGTTATACCCAATGGATTAGGAATCTCTTTATTTTATACCTACCGGGATTTCACTAAGTCATAAAAAATGTTCATAAGATTGTAAGTTGTAATAAAACACTTTTTACTTTTTATTAAGATTTACCTAGATATTTCGAGAGACTCTTGTCGGGTAGAATATTGATGGAATACCATCAAAAAAATTGAGTAGGTAGAGCTGCCTTACAAAAAAGCTGAGGGTATCAAATTCTTATTTTGCATAATTTGTCCATTCGATGCACAATGCGAAAGCTATTTAATAATATTATGTTCATATAATATTTTCACATACCTATAAATAATGTTTATTTTATTATTGAGTTTCTCAGAGTTTCTTGCTGGTTTTTTTGTAGGGAAGGCATTCGGACCACTGCATTAACTTTATTGCTTCAATAGCACTTTGTAAAAGTTTGTTTGATAAAATGTTTATAATATTCTAGTAGGTATATACTATTACTTCTAACTTTATATTTTTAATCTGCTTTAGATACTTATTAAGTATTACCAATTAGTACCTAGAGTAACCTTTGTATTCAGTAAAAATATTTCTAAATGCCATCTAGCGGAGCTTTTTGGAACGCTAATCTGTAACCTGTAGTGTTTCAACTTTCCTCACATCTTGTTTCACTATTTATAGGAACCCAAGTTTTTGCCCTTAAGTACTTGAGCCGCGACAGATGTCGCTATAAGTAGGTACACGCCACATAAATCATGGAACCCACATCGGAATCTCGAGCCTCGACCAACTCTAGTCCAGTTTTATTTGAGTGTATTAAAACAACAGGGGTGTTAAAAACAAGCCGTTAAATTGCTACTCGTTAAAGGTATATTGCAACTCTAATCAAATCATCAATACCCTACCACCTACCTACCTAGGTTTGATCCCAGTCTGTCCCGCTTATCATCTAAAGCGACTGGGCTACCGTGGTAGCTTATTCGCAGCCAGGATGCAGAAAGCAATGATATTGTGCTTGGTACGGCTGGGAGAGTTCGACGGTTTTTCAACACGTTATCCTGATCCCCGGCTGTCCCTGGCCTCCCCTGCCGGGGTGTATTTATTTAAGCTTAACGTACTCGTATATGTAAGTTTATTATTAACTTTTAAAAACCAATTACAATTTGCATTTTGCATACAGGTACTCTGTCACTCTATATCTATACGATAGGGAGAAAGATAGAGTTTAACCACACGTGGTTTAACGGTTTTTTGGCACGTAGGTACAATTTTTACAGACCAGGTCTCCACGTTTTACTGTGCCAAAAAGAACTATGTTCTAAAATATACCCTGGTGTCACAGCTTGTAGGAGATTTATGAGAATTAATATAGCAACAACATAATTGTTCGTTGAACTTATTCCAAAAAAAACCTTCCAAAAATATGCTGACTGAATTTTTTGCTGACTTTGATAAAATTAGGTTACGTCTGACAACTACCTAGGTATCTAGAAAATTGCGTTCCGAGGCCTAAATTTCATTTTAGCTTCCATCGCCCGATTCAATAAAATAAAAAGTTACTAGATTTTACGAATAAGTAAACATCGGTCCCGAATTCACAGAATTGAAACGAATATTCGAATCTACTGGTCGGTTAAATATTGGGGTCCCATGTTACATATTAAAACAGTTACTTTCATAAAGTTTTTATATTGCTTATTAACAAAGTTTAAAATCATTCAGATATTTTTTTTTTTTACCTACAACATACCTTTTATTAACGTTTATTTACAGACATAACATCCAAAATCTAAAATTATGCGATAATATGTAACGATAACTTGAGTTCACCATCAAAATATAGGTAATTTTATAACAAACGCGATGGTATAGCATTGGCTACAATGAAATTGCCAAAATAATTAATTAATATTAATTAATTTAAAAATAGCCTGGACCGGATTTTGATAGGCAACCTATTTGGGCGTATTTATCTATTATTATTAAATAAAAATAAAAAGTAGGTTTCATCTGGTAAACATCGGTGAAGGTCATTGTATATCCGGCTCTAAGAGCATACAATAATAAATAGATAAATAAATCATTTATTTGCTGGAAACATTGTACCTACTATTAAGAGGACACAGACCAAATTTGACCAAACATCACTACTTCACCGAAAATAATTTGCACGTCAGTAGTGCAAATTATTTTAGGTGAATTTTGAAATGATTTTCATGCAAAAAGTCACAAATAACTAAGTACACGTAACGCAGAGCAAAATTAAATGTGTTTCTGACCAATTGCAATCCTAGAGTGAATAGGTAGGCATTTTCTGGGCAAGTGTGTCCCATCTTAGCCCGCATCATCACTTCCTGCAACATGGTGGTCAAGCGTAACTCACGCAAGCCTTTAATGAATGAACAAAATAAAATTAATATTTCCCACTTTTATTAGTAGTCAGTAAATTGGCTCAAAAAATATTTTATTTTAAGTAAGAAATAATTAAAGTTCAACATAAACACTTCTGGGAATTTCAATATTAAGGAGTTGATTTTATTATTGGTTTCTTAATTTGTGTAGCAGCTAAACAGTTCAACTTTCAAATAGGCAAATGTAGCAGACGTTTCCCTACTGTAATATTGCTATACTGTGACTATACACACATATCTATTGAGGCGAACAAATAGCACATATGTATTATTATATACTCCTAGAAATAGGAATTATTGTTCATACGATGAAACAGAAATTTAATTTCGGCCGCAAGTAGGCTACATACAAAGGAAGCCTCAAATCCATATCTGGCGCGAAGCCTCCGCTCAAGCTTTGTGTCGCAGAGCAAGTTCTCCGTCTCCGCTATTGAGGTCAACCTCGGGGAATCATTTTACGAGCCCGCTTCAAGTATTTCAGCAAAATTTTAGATAAGCATGAAAGCTTCGGCGAATAGACTTTATCTTTATCGTTTTAACGAGATGCTTCAGAAGCAAATACGAGTGCACTAAGCTAGCTCTTATGTGTGGAGATATATTAAATACGAGCAATTAAGAAGTTCCTAACTAAGATTAAGGCTTATAATTTAATAATATAAAAAATTCTTTTTAAACAACCGACTTCAAACTCCCGCGCCAACTTTACAACAACAAGCACACGCTATACAAAGTACTTATTTTATTGTTGATATTTTAAAAACCGCTCGACCGATTTCGATAAAATTTATATGGGACCCCTTGGGAAGTATGCCCTTTCAAATAAAAAACGAATCATCCAAATCGGTCCACCTAGTCAAAAGTTCTGAGGTAACAAACATAAAAAAAAAAATATAGTCCAATTGAAAACCTCCTCCTTTTTTTGAAGTCGGTAGAAAAGATGTTTTATTCACGTGATGAATAAACTGTATGTGACTGTACAACTATCTATACTTATAATAAAACTGTAACAGGTCCAATTCTGTACATTGAAGATATTTTGAAAATTTTTTTTGGGCACTCATTATTCGATACTGAAGCCAAGTCTGTCTGCATCTTGGCCGCGCATCACGCCGAAACTACTGAATGTATTCAAACGAAACTTGGCACGATTCGAGCCCATACTACGAGGTAGGACATAGGATACTTTTTATCCCGAAATTCTACCCCCGAAGGGGTGAAATAGGGGCTGAAAGTTTGTATGAAAGTCCTTAATTTCTCAAGTTATAGCCATGAAACTTGTTATATGAGCTGCGGGTTGAAAATGAAAACATATGTGTTTCACAGTTTTTCAAAATTCCACCCCCGAAGGGGTGAAATGGGGGTTGAGAGTTTGTATGAAAATCCTTAATTTCTCAAGTTATAACCATGAAACAGCATTTGGGCTTTCGTTAAAATATGAAGAAGGACGCGTGTTTCACTATTATAGGGGGATTATACCGTGGGATAGTAATATAGGCTACTTTTTATCCCGGCAAATTAAGGAGTTCCCGAGGGAATCAAAAAGACTTAAAACACGCGGACGGAGTCGCGGGCATCAGCTAGTAAAAAATATACGGCGATCTTTCAATAACGATCTACGGACTACGGGTGGATAGTGGAAACCAAAAAGAGCTGGGAAATATTGAGGTTTGAGGTTTCGTCAGTAAATATCCATCTGAAACTGAATAATGAAACGAGAGATGGGTTTTACTTCTGACCAGTTTAATTTCACCGAAAATCCCTCGCCTATCGTCAACTTTTCACTTTGTTTTTAGACTAGGATTTTCTAGTTTCGATTACCTCACAAAAAACGAGTATATTCGAGTATATGTTCGTGGGATACTTTAAGCTTATGACAAATCTGCATATATCAGTTCTTATTTCTTATTCAGTATTTATTTCTTATTCAGTTCTACAGCGGTTACTTATGTACACATTGATCTAATAAAATTATTGTAAATGAATTATTTAAAAAGAGCAACCACCGAGTTTCTTGCTGGTTCTTCTCGGTAGGAATGGCATTCCGAACCAGTGGTAGATTCACTTGACGATTCAAAAGTACTTGTAAAAGTTTATTTGAATAAAAAAACATTTGATTTGATTTGATTTGATATTTTTATTTTTACCAATTAACTTCTAACACATGGTCTGGATAAGATTCGGAAGGACGAAACTTTGTGGAAGTTTTGACTAATGAAGGTTGATAGACGTTGGACTCTAGAGTCCAAACTAAATTAATTCCTTCTTGACGCTACGTACTTAATGGATATGATGGATGGCGGCGAAAATGATGCAGCAAAAAGTTTTTTGTTCATATCATGTAGTAAAAGTACAAAAGAACTTATATTCTATGACATTAATATATTCTTTGACGACCTCCGTGGCGCAGTGTTAACGTGCGGAGGTCCCGGGTTCGATCCCCGGCAGGGTTTGGAAATTTATAATTTCTGAATATTCCCTGGTCTGGCCTGGTGGGAGGCTTCAGCCGTGGCTAGTTACCACCCTACCGGCAAAGAAGTGCCGCCAAGCGATTTAGCGATCCGGTACGATGCCGTGTAGAAACCGAATAGGGATATAGCTTTAATGTAACGGACATGCTCTTAACAGGTTAGCCCGCTACCATCTTAGACTGCATCATCATTTACCATCAGGTGAGATCGCAGCCAAGGGCTAACTTGTAGTGGATAAAAAAAACCTTGACTTAAAACAACTTGATAAAAGAAATCGGCCTCAAAATAGCTGTTCTGTGTGGTGGTCATTGAAATACGGACGAAGGTAACGCAAGTTAACAGTAAAGTAAATATTTCTTTGGAATCAAACGATAAACGTCTGAGTTGCGCTCACATGGCTCAAGTCGCGCCTATAGAAGATTTATTTTTTCATTTTTATGACAAAGTTCTCTGATAACTCGTCATGCTCACATTCCAATTTTCATGTGACTGTGAAAATTCCAAAGATTTATTGCGATGCCTGACGTTTACGGTTCCACAAGCGGTGCGGGTGGCCCGCGTGGCATTCAATCATCACGTTTCTGACAGGCGTTTATACGAGTAGGGACTGAGAGTAGGGACGAGCTGGCCTCTTGTTTTTTTATTAAATTTATTCGTGCGAATTGCTATAAATTGGTAGATCTACTTTCAAACGATTATAAATTGCGATACGTAAACAGCTCCTCTTAATAGAATTTATAATGGTCGTTTTAGATGTGGTTTTTACAAAACAGGTAATAGCAGAGACATGGCAAGGACTTACGATTAATCGATACCTGTAGTGAACTTGTATAATAGATATCTTTGCCATCCTTCGTCATCCAAGTTTGCGTCACACCAATTCTAATTAAAAAAAACAAAGACGGTCCTATGCCCAGTTAAATAAGATCATGCCTCCTCCTAAAGAAAATCCGTGGTGGCCTCTATTAGTTTTTTTTTTAATAAGCTAAATAGTTCTCTAGCCGCAAAACTGCAGCGAACAGTAAAATTTAATGAAAGCGGGCAAACGTTGCCTACTTTTAAACTTGATACCTTTTGTTCCCCGACGAGGCACGCCTCACTGCATCTGTTTATTAGCGCTCTTGCAGATTACTGTACAGGAATTTCTTTGTTATTCCTGCTTTAGAAGAAACTAATTGAATTAAGTGAGGAATTCTTTGGGATTGCAAGTACAAGCAAGAAATGCTGTACTTAGTTAAGTGATTGTAGAATAATACAAGATGCTTATCTTGTCTTGTTATGGTCGAGAGCTTCCATGAAAATATCCGCTCATCTATGATTGGTCTTATATTTTTGTCATGTAAAAGCGATTTATAATACGTCCAATTCTGAAATCGGTGTGAAAATTTGCCTCTCTATTAGATATAGACTCCCGTAATAGGGAGTCTATATCTGATATTGGTTGTTTAGTTGTTCATTCGTTGTAAATACTAAGTAGTGTCAAACTAGGTCTATAGAGGCGATATTATGTGCCATGTTGTATTAGTAGGTAGTTAGTATCGGTATTTACTTCTTATTATAAGAACAGCCCTGACTAGACTGCTTTATCTTTTGGTACAGTACAGAGAGATAGGTTACATCCCGGAGAAGGATAAAGGCTTTTTACTCCGGAAATTAAGGACTACCCTCGGGGTAAAAAAACTTGCTCCACGAGGACGCAGTCGCGGTCAACATCTAGTCAAAAGTATTTTTGCTGTAGCTTAAATATAAACTTTGTAATTTTCTAACGTCAAAGTGTGCGAGGACAACATAAAGCTAATTATGCAGGGGCAAAGCCTTCGAAATAATTCAAATGTTGACGGAGGATGTTCCCTGCTAAATAATTCATAAGTCACTCAGTGACGTCACAGTTGGCGAAGCGGGCTACAGAGTGGAGGAACTCTGGAACTTTAGAAAACGACGCTGATAGTTTTTTGATTTCATTTGTTTCGCATGGTAGATATAGTTGAATGCAGAGTAAATGTACCTATGGTGACACATACATTTTCTGCATTCTACTCGCGCACGAACTGTATATTTTACGCTTCGAGTGAGTATTCACGTCATTGTAGTTTTTTTATTGCTGAGGGAACGCCGAATTTTCTGTGATAAAAAGTGGTTTATCTCTATACCAAATTTCATCAAAATTGGTTGTCAAGATGGGTGGTGAAAGCATAGCAGACAAACAAACATACATACATTCTGATATGTGTATTATACTTATCTTTAAGTATTAATTTTTTTGTTTGGATGTATCACTTGCCGAGGTTGCTCTAGGCATCAATAAAAGAAACTGGGAGTCCTCACTCAGATCACTGAAAACCACCTCGGGCCAGGGTCGCTGCTCACTAAAGTGAACAGTAAGTTGCAGGAACCTTACGGATACAATGATGACGTAACCTACTATGTACTTAGATAGGTATATTCGTGTGATCGGTACAAAATCCCATTCAGCTGGAAGATTGGAATTCGGATTTAGTGTGACCGTCGTCCATACTTGCTACGAGCTTGCATGCTCTCATTTATTTTGATTGCACGAAGCACCGTTGCAGTTAGAGTCAACACAGACTGGCGCGCCCACCACAGTCTAGAGTAGAGTCGAGTAGACGAGTAGATTTTGACAACTTTCCTGGCGCAGTGATCAGCTCTGGGAGGTTTCTGGTTTGATTCCCTGCTCCGCAGGTATTATCAGTATTATTACACATCCATGCAATGCAGGAAATATATGTCTATTATAAAACAATATTTTGTCGTATTTCGCAATGCAGGGCAATATAAAATCTACACAATATAATAAATAAAAACTAAATTTTGGAAACAGTTATCCAAGGTATAGATAGGGCAAGGACAACCTACCGTGGTACCTATATTCCGTTTTTAAGATGCATCAAAAATTATTTAGTTTTCTCAATGTTTTTAAGGTTATACTTATTTTAATTTATTATTAAACATTTTTTTATTTTTCAATTAAAATATAAGTATTAAATGTAGAGAGTTATTTTAACGGATTCCAAATAAAGCAAAATGCCAAAAATTATTAGCATGCGACGCATTCTCGAGTATTTCAGTCCTACCTCATGGTATCTATGGTATGGCACGTCTATGCCTCAGATTGTTAGCAATTTGTCGATGGTTGTTGGTATCTTGACTTGGAGATATCTTCCAAATACCTAGATAATAATTTAAACATAATATACTTATTTCAACTGGACATTCTATAGGTGAGAGCAATAGGTGATTAGCCCGGTCTTCTGGTCTTCAGCTATTGCTCTCTTCGAGCATTAGTTAGCTATTAAGAGTGGAGAAGACGTGCCTATCCCTCTGCCAAATCTATAGGAGAGACTATCATCATTCTCGTTACATACTTGAGATTATAAGAGGACTGTAGGTGTGCTGTAGGTGTGTTCTGATTGTGTATGTTATTTTGTTGTGTGTGTTGTAGTGATAGACATTTTGCAAAAAAAATAGCAGTAAATAGGTGTTCGACTGGTGTTGGTTAAATGCTTGAAAATTTTACCCAACTATATGTTAGATCCTTGGTCCTAGAAACATGGGTTACGTATGTCTACCCAATCTATACTAATATTTTATATTATAAATGCGAAAGTTTGGATGGATGGATATATGGATGGAGGGATGGATGGATGGATGTTTGTTACTCTGCAATCACGCCAGAATGGCTGAACGGATCTGGATAAAATTTGGCACAGATATAGATTATGCTCTGGAATAACACATAGGCTAGGTACTTTTTATCCCGGAAAATTAAAGAGGTACCGCAGGAACCTAAAAAAGCTCAATCCACGCGTACACAGTCGCGGAAATCATCTAGTAATTTATTATTGTAACAATAATGTTGTCTTTAGAAGTTTTAAAAAGAGTAACTTTTCTGTTTCTCGCTGACTCTTCTCTGTATAAGAATCTATTATCCAAACTGGTGGCAGAGTCGAACCGTATCATTGTACTTGTAAAGAAAACGGTAAGTAGATATATTAGATTTTTACCTATAGGTACAATCATCATTTAATAACATTAGTTAAATCATATCTAAGTATTATAAACTTGAAGTTTAATTTCACCAGTTAATTAGCAGCGTCTTTAAATTCGCAAGTTACCTAATTAGAAACACCCGGTTGACTTCAAAGACATCTGTTAGTACTATGTATTTCAAGCGAACTGAACCGACGCGACGTCTACATATTCAATATTGGTGAATCACTTGAATATTACGTAGATTTTCCGAAGAAATTTGCGTCTTCAAAGCTTAGGTATGTAAATGTGAGTAATTCTCTTTTAGGATATTCTGCCGCGCCGAATACATCAAACAGTGTTGACGGTCGTGATTGAATCTGAAGTTTATTTACTAGAACACTCTCGGTGTTGTTGAAGATCTACTAATAATTTTATTAATGCGAAAGTTTGGATGGACGGATGCATGGATGTTTGTTACTCATTCACGCCAGAACGGCTGAACGGAACTGGATGAAATTTGGCACAGAGATAGATTACAGTCTGGCATAATACATGGGCTACTTTGTATCCTGGAAAATTAAAAAGTTCCCGTGGGAGCCAAAAAACTTCAATCCACGCGGATGAAATCGCGGCCATCACTAGCGTTTTACATAAATATATAAAAATACTACACAAAACATATTAAAAAATAATTCTGCCAAACTTTCACGCAGCCGGTGGTCAGGGCTCCAAAGAACCTTTATATATTTTTATATCCGAACTCTTTCAACCCAACAACCAAGCGAAAGCTACTTGAGGTGTTAGTCGAACTTTTTTGGCACTATACTATTACAATAATATTAGTGTGCCAAGTTGCATTCAAGCCCGTATAGTAGTCTTTTAGTACATGTAAAAGGTGACTGACTGACTGCCTGATCTGTCTACGCACAGCTCAGACCGCTGGACAAATCGGGCTGAAATTTGGCAAGCAAATAGCTACTATGACGTCGACATCCGCGAAAGCAATTTTGAAGATTCAACCACCAAGGGGTAAAAATAGGGGTTTGAAATTTGTGTAGTCCACGCGGACGAAGTCACGGGCATAAGCTAGTATCTTTACAAATGTGATCTTGGTTCTTTTAACTCAAACCACGAAACAAATTAAGGTTCACATTCATCTTTTACAAGTCTTGCGGAGAATTTTGATATTATCAACTTGAACTGTACAGTTTCATATGGACCTTGGCAGTTTCGCACAGGAGTTTTGTAACCATGGCATTACTATTCCTACTAGATTAATTGTTAACTCTGGGTTCTAACTCTTCAATCTTGCTTCCATTCATATACCTACCTAATATCATACAGTAAACTTCATACATCACACAGTAATCATACAGTTAGTTACACCCCGGCGGAATAATATTTCCGTTTATAATGTGAATACGAACCGCAAATATTCAAATTCTTTATAACTCGTAGAATCTCAAGTTAATACTTAATGGATGCACTTTGATCGTTCAAATTGCCAGTTCTCTTCTAATCCTTCATTGTAGCGTAGGTTTTATGGGAATTCTTCGACGTATGACACGAATAGTTCTTTAGCCCGAATATCCCCTAAGGAACCGTAAACGTTAATGTAAACGGGTTTCCTTCGCCTGTTATTGGTGAGAGATGTAATAAAGCTCAAACCCTCGACGCAAGTTCACTGGACCGTTACAAAATATGTCTGTTAATTAATTCAGTTTTTTTTTTATCTTTTTTTTTTTTTTTTTTTTATTGAAAATAATACAATAGAACTTAATGCTAGCTAGCCTAACCTAATTACTATATAAATCATGCCCGCGTGGAATAGTGGCAAGAATGCTGGCTGCATTTCCGCGCTGGACAGCCAGGCTGATCCTTTGCGCAAAAAATAAATAATTCAATTAATTCAGGGATTGATTTCATGAAAAATGTCGGTATGGGTGGCATGTTTCACAACATTGCGTATTAACAAAAAGCTTTTTGTACCTATATAGCACCTAAACACTGGTGTTTAGACATAATTTTCACAGAGCCTTCCAAAATTTCATCTGTGATTGATTGGGGCTAACTTGGTCTACAGTCGCAACTACTTAACCGATTTTGATGAAATTTGGTACAGAGATAGTTTACATTCCGGGGAAGGACATAGGCTCACGGAAAAGGGGCTCCCGCAGGAATAGAAAAAACTTAGTCCACGCGGACGAAGTCGCGGGAATCTTCTAGTAATATAATATATTGATGAAATATTAAAATAATAGGTACAGATACGTAGAGGACGAGGAGCAATTTTGAAGCATTACGCTGCTTGCTATAAGTAGCTTTTATTTATGAGGGATATTATAATATTTTATTTAAACAAACTCTTTTGTTAATAATTGAGTAGGTACCTACCTACTATGAATACTAGGTAATATTATAAAGAGGAAAGATTTGTTTGTTTGTAATGGATAAACTCATAAACTACTCAACCGATATAGAAAGCTACATTATCAGCGAGAAACATAGGCTATATTTTATTCTGAAAAAAATTAGAGATCCTTACGAAAATTGCAATAATGTCAATGAAGTCGGAAAAAATCGTCTCTTCTGAGAGGTTACGAGGCGGGCGCTGACTAAATAGGTAAAGTTACACAAAAACAATGAGGCAGATGTGGTGAGGACGGGGACGGACGTACTCATACAATGTAATATTAAAATGTAAAACCTGCCCACTGCCCACTGGGTACATTGGGTATAGACTATTAGGATTAAGCCGGGGCGGATCGCTAGGTATAGTATAAAGTGCAATGTATCGTATTAGTCATTAAAGTATGAATACCTGTCTCACTATCTAATAATTAATTACTTTGCATTAGGTAAAACTTTTTTCATCCCACCATCTCTGAAAGAGTATTTTTACGCTTCAATATCTGAATGCAAAAGCCGTTATTATCCTCTTGAGGATAAAGTAAATTGAATTTAGAACATCGTGTACACGTTAGTAAATATCACTCGTCTATGAAGTTTGTGAATTCAAAACATCATTAAAACCTATTTACTTCTACCTCTATGGTGCCGAATTTCCATACAACCGTTTTTAATTTGTTAAAACCTCACACTCGTAACCTGTACTTTTACGTACGTACGTACGTGTACTTTTTTAATTTACTTTGTGCGCACCATTTTCTTTTACGTCATATTGTTTAAAATTAAACCCTTCGATTAAAAACAAGAAGATTGAAAATAAGTGAAAAACCTAAAATGAGTGATTCTAGTGACGAAGAAGTTAATTTGACGCCAACAGAATTGACTGAAACTGTTAAAATGCGGAAATGAGCTTTCTCCCTCAACAATCACGCGAGAAGTATTTCATTTCCTCGCTGAGGTGGGATGAAAAATTACGTGTTGCACTCGAGTGAAAAGATTTTTCACCTCGTGCTCTTTTGATTCCCTCGCTGACGCTCAGGATTCTAATTTTTGAACCACTCGCTGCGCTCGTGATTTTAGAATCCTTCGCTTGCTCGGTCATCAAAATTGAGCACGCGGTAAAAAAACAACTTTTCACTCTTGTATAACAAATAACTATGATTAGTTTGTTACGCTGGTCACGAAATGCACTAAAACCAATTTCGGATTTACAAATTGAAATGTTTGATGCGGTTTTGTTTTGCCTTTCCGATTTAATGAGTGGTTGTGGGCTGCAAACTAATGTATGAAATTGTAAATTATTTACTAGCCAACATGGTTGTTTCATTGATAATTAATTATAGCCAAGTTATTTTAATATGTAAATTATTGTTTTTACTTTATTTCTGACAATCATTGACGTTTCATATGTGTACAAAGTTCAATAATGAAACTTATTCAATAGCCCAAGAATTAAAATTGTAATATACATTTTTAATTACAACATTATTATTTTTAAATAAAAAATCATGAATGATGAACTTTTTGAAAAGCAAAAAATAAACACAATTAATATAATACCTTGATATGTAAATAGAAAATGTATCGAATGCTCTGTGATGAGTAATAATTTTGGTTTATTGTATCGTAAATATCGCACTTAGCTCATTTTGAGGGTAATAAAAATACGTTACATTTACGTTCCGCATACATCACGAAATAAGTATTTTTTTTATATACGTCTGCCTAATCAATGGATACTGTTGAAGTTTGCAAGGAGCCTATAAGTACTGTCATGCACGGAAAATATGTGTAATTAATTTTCACTGTTATTTTTTCGCGCATTTTAAGTATTCTTCCTGTACCCTGACAGAAAAATAAGCACTTACAATGACGGCTGATGCCATACTCTTGTGAATTTGTTTCACAATATAAATACATATAAAGATATCTATATATATTATCATACTAATATTATAAATGCGAAAGTCACTTTGTTTGTTGGTTTGTTGGTTTGTCCTTCAATCACGCCGCAACGGAGCAACGGATTGACGTGATTTTTGGCAAGGGTATAGTTGAGGACCTGGAGAGTGACATAGGGTTCTTTTTATCCCGGAAAATTAAAGAGTTCCGGCGGGAATAACAAAAAACTTGAACCACTCGGACGAAGTCGTGGGCTTCAGCTAGATATGGAAATAAAAATACCAAAAAGTTATACTTACAAAGCAAAGAAGCGGTACAAAGACCAATTTAAAGTTAATTAGAGTGAGGAAATGTTTCTTTGCTCAACTTCACCCTTGCTATGATCTTTAAACTTTGAAATTAGTATCGACATTTTACAAAGTACCTACATACCAAACTCTACGGAGTTTAGAGTAGAGATGCCATGTATGTGAAGATTCTGGATTTATCCAATTTATGATACACAGTCTTCACTCTTACAGTACATTATGAACACAAAATATTTATTGTAATTAATTATAAGTATTTTACCTAAGTTACCTAGATAAATTTTCCAAAGCTTTACGATTACTGTCAGTGACAAAGTGCTGCAAATGCCCCAAGATTCTGCTTAGAATCGAGATACTGAAGTCTGAACCATTTAAATATAGACGAGTACATAAAAAACTGTGACAGACGCCAATTCTACGTCCTACCTTCTCGGGAGTAAAGAAATTAAATGCGCCCACCTGCCAGCTAAGTTTATTACACGGATGTCTGCTAGGAGGAGAGAAATATTTTCTCGTCGTCTGACGCGTTGGAGTTAACGTATCGTAAAGTTGGACAGTTATTGCATTTGAAGACTTTCCTGAAGTTTCCTCTGTACATGAAGAGTTTCTTCCTACATCAAATTCAAATTCAAGAAATAGGACGTGCAAGAACCAGTAGAGCCTAAAAAAGTATAAGTAGGTACAGTTGACCTGTGCTGACGTCATCAGCATTTATCCTATGTTCCCGCTGCGCTCAAATTTCGCAAATCGTTTGAGTACTTCTATTATTGGATGTAATTTATTTTGTGGCTTTGTCTATTAGCATTCACATTACGCAGGAACAAGTGAAGATATTTAGATGGAACTTTTGCATCTAGATACCCCAAATACAGCTGAAAGTTCTTGTAAAAGCTTCAGAGCCACTTAAGCTTAAGTGTCCAACTTTAAGTAGGTATTAAATTCATGAGAGCCGTGTAGATATAATGCGGTGTATAACCACGTATAACCTCAAGAACAGATAATACTAGCTGATGCCCGCGACTTCATCCGCGTAAGCGGACGATCGCGATCTGCGATCACGTCGATCCGTTGCTTTTTGGCGGCGTGATTGAAATACAAACAAACACTATGCACCACAGACCATATAACCAACCATATATATAGGTTTACTACTCGGTGCTATGCACTATGTACCTACTTTGTATTATTATACATTCTAAGGAAATAAATATTTTGAAGTAAAGCTTATATTGAGTGTGTTTCTAAGAGTTGAGTCTATTTTAGATCAGAAGAATTGTATGGGAAAATAATATTTTGTACTTATGTAAAAATGATGATATCGAATCGATGTCCAATACCAATATCGGATCTGCTTATTAAGGTCACTTTCACTTAAATTAAAAACTTTATATAGAAAGACATCACAAAATGAAACATATTCATTTTGTGATGACCTATATAAAGTTTTTAATTTGCGCATATTTTTAGATTTTTATTACACGACAATCTGTCGGAAAGAGTGCAGAAAATAAATTTTCTTGGAAAATAACTAAAAGTTAACGCGTCATAAAAGCTACGACATTTATTGGGATTGAAAACTTCGCAAGACCTTCCCATTTATTCAGATAAATCTTGCAGGTGTAGAGAATTGGTGATATTTGATAGCATGCAGCACGTATTTGCCTTGCCAACAGCAGAATGTATTTTTCTAGTTTACCTAGTTCCTTTTGTTTCCCCTGTAATGATAAATTTATAAAATATCTGGAATAAAAATTTTTTAGGTCATCATACTGATTTTTATAAATATGTCTGCTAAGCTTTTACGGTCCATCCGTTTTACAGTTTTGGAGAAAGGTTAAAGAGATAATCTTGCATCCCGGGGACGGACTAAGCTCGCGTGAAAATCTTAAGCGAATAAGGCCGCGAGCATTATCTACCATATTATTTAATCAGTTTTTGCTTTGCACGAGTAGCCTTAAATGTGAATAACTCCCAAGGTCCTTATCATAATGTTTTAAGTTTAGTCAATAATTTGGTTTTAAGGTATAAGAAAACTTTGTTTAACTTTTAGAAGCCCACTTACGAGTCGTTTAGTAATATAATGCTGCCTTTTTTTTCGCTGTGTTAGTTTTTATTTTCGTTCTGATTTTTCCTCTTTTGTAGGGACCTTCTATCTATGTTTCTTTATGATCTTGTCTTAAGTTTACTGCATGTACTTACCTACGTTCGTAAGGAAGAGTTTAATATACCAAGGATTACGCATTAAGGCTAAAGTGCTGTGAAACAATCCATCGTTATAGAACACCTTTTATAGATTTCATTATAGGTACAAGGCTTTAAAACTCAGAAGTAGGTATCTATATTTTCAATTATTAAATTGACATATTGAAAGTCTTTTTAATTTTAAAATAATTAGACTAAAAAGTCTAATTATTTTAAAATTAAAAAGAAAATGAACCGACTTCAAAAGCACTGAAAAACATTGAATTCCCGCGGGAACTCTTTAACTTTCCGCGATAAAAAGTAGCCTACGTGCTATTCCAGACTATAATCTATCTCTGTGCCAAATTTCAGCCAGATCCGTTCAGCCGTTGGGGCGTGATTGAGTAACAAGCATCCATCCATACATCCATCCATCCAAACTTTCGCATTTATAATATTTATTTGATTACTTTCATCCAATGTACGTACATTGAATGAAAGGAGAGTACTTATGAAAAGGGAATACTTATTCTAAGCCAATGAACAAATAATCAAAACTTAAATTGTAGGTAGTTTTTGAAGTTGGCGCCAAATTAATGGATATATTATTCGAGTAGTAAAAATAATACGACTTACGAGTAATACATAACCAGCAAACCTTCTAACTACATACAATCCTAAGCCGAATTAACGATTCATACTTTAATTTTATAATGGTAGGAATACCATTATAAAATTAAAGTAAATCAAACCAAAATAAAAAAAATCATCGATTTGGAACATCCAAAATTACACTCGAATAACTTTCCAAACACAATCGTGGCGTGAATAATACAAAAAGCTTCGCCTATAAAGGCAAAAGGCATAATTGAGGTTCTACTTTAATCCAGAAAACTTATTGTGTGCTTAATAGCCCGTGAAGGCTGAGCTCCTTTAAGAACCCCGGCAAGAATTCGTTTGAAAATCATTCGCTCATACAAATATTAAACGAAAGAGCTAAGATCATTTTATCAACCGACTTCAAAAAAAGGAGGAGGTTCTCAATTCGACTGTTTTTTTTTTTTTTTTAATGTTTGTTACCTCAGAACTTTTGACTGGGTGGACCGATTTGGATGATTCTTTTTTTATTTGAAAGAACATACTTCCCATGTGGTCCCATATAAATTTTATCGAAATCGGTCGAGCGGTTTTAAAAATATCAACAATAAAATAAGTACTTTGTATAGCGTGTGCTTGTTGTTGTAAACTTGGCGCGGGAGTTTGAAGTCGGTTGTTTAAAAAGTATTTTTTATATTAAATTATTAATTATCTATACTTTGTATTTACAAAAGGTATCTTTTTCATATCTTCGATATTTGCTTATCTACATAGGTACGACAAAATGTTCGGGGTTGATTCTTGAGTTGGGTGTAAGATTTTTGAAGGTGTTTCGGATGTCAAAAAGTAAAATTATTTATTTATAATAGGTACTGTAACTATAGTTCGCGCACGAGTTGAATGCAGAGCTAATGTATGGCTTAACATACTATTCTGTGGTATGGTGACACATATTTACTCTGCATTCAACTGGCACGCGAACTGTACAAGTGGTTTTTAAACTGATTCTCTGTATCCCAAAAAGATTTAAAATTCTACTGACTGCTCTAAAAACATTCTGTATAAGTTGAAACAAAACTGAAACATTAATTGAAACAACTTGAGCAAAAAGCAGTAACCGTTTTCCGGACGATGACGGATAAAGGGTCGTTCTCGCCTGATTGTAATTAATTCCAGTTCGGTTCATCAAATTCTAGAGTTATTTTGGTAATTTTCACTGACACCCTTTATTATCCGTATTTATATTATATAATACGTAATATCATAAATTCGAAAGGGTGTTTGTTTGTTGGGTTTCCCTTCAATCACGCCGTAACAGTGTAACTCGATTGACTCGATCTTACTCTTGGCGTGGGTGTAGTTGACCCCCTGTGGAGAGTGGAATTAAGCTAACTTTTTCCTTGTAAACCAAAGAGTTCCCCCGGGAGTTTTGAAACATAATTCACAAGGACGAAGTTCCTAATGAACTATGTAGTTAATTAGGACTTATTAATTATACAGTAAAAATATTCCTCGTTTGTGCTTATATGGAAAGAAATTGTAATGCGTTACGAGAAGTTTAAAATATGTACAATGTGTAAGTCTGATATGACAAGAAAATAAAATTTTATATGTACACGCTTTTTCCCCAGCTTCTATTACGTTACGTTCGATTTTCATATAAATTTGAAACTCCTACGAGTATGTTATCTCTTTTGGGGTTGAATTTTCAAAAATCCTTTCTTAGCAGATGCCTACGTCATTAAAGCTATCCATACCAAATTTGAGCCCGATCTGTCTGGTGGTTGACCCTGTATTATGATACATCAGTCCGTCACCTTTTCCTTTTAGTTATTTAGAAAAGAAAAATTAAACAGGTTTCAATCCATAAAATTCTTAGCCACCTAATAAGTAAAAATCCTTTTCTATTTTATATTGTTTCCGACCGGAAACGCTCCGGTGCCTCCACTTCATAAAGCCTCTATTCATTGGCATGTTTCCAGCTTGCAATTGTGCTTCCAAGAGGTTAATGAGCTAAACAGCCAATATTTATTGTGTTCTAGTAGTTTGAAGTTTGTCGAAATTGTAAAATCTAGGTTAATTTTCCGTTAGTAGAACAACTATTTTATAACTATATGCCAGATGATCCGGCTTCGTATACGCGTGGATTTTGTAGCCTTTTTGGATTTGAACTCTTTGATGTGCCGGGATAAAAAATAACCTACATATTATGTCCATCCCAGGGATTAGGTCCAACATATCTCTTTACCTCGTTGAACTTATGGGCCGTGAAAGCGTAGGAGACAGAGGGATGGTCAGGAATTTATACTAGTATTGCGGTTCGCCCCGGTTTCGCACGGGTTAATCATCATAAAAGTCCATACTCAATAATAGGTAGTCGGTAAAACGGTTACTCGCTGATAAAGTAAGTGAAAGAATTTTTAAAATCGGTTGAGTAGTTTTTGAGTTTATCCATTATTATTATTATTATTATTAAACACTTTATTTGTACCACCACAAGTAAAAATAACATACCACCATCCATTACCACCAAACGAATCTTTCCTCTTTATAATATACTAGATGATGCCCGCGACTTCGTCCGAGTGGATAAGGAGACAGACATACAGAAAGACAGGCAGATTGATAGACAGACAGACACACTTTCGCATTTATAATATTAGTGTGGATTAGTTTAGATGGGAAAGAGTGTGCTCAGTAACTTCACAACCTTATTCCCCATGTTCCATCAACCACAGAGCAGCAAAAAACTGTGCTCGCATTGGTATTCTTATGTGGTTGACATCCTGTCCATAAAAATGTTGTCCTATCTACTTATTTAACTTTATTTGAATTGCAAAGTTTTAATAAATAAGACACCTGTACACCTGCGGCCTCATGCGGCACCTCAAACTTTCAAGTTTATGACTTAAACGTCTGGCTGCGATGATATTTTGTTGAACCACGTAGACTTTTTACCTTTAAAGATACTTAAAAATAATATGAATATTTTCAATATCATCAAAAAAAAAATATGAACGCAGAGGAATTGATGATGATGAAACGAAATTGTGCTTACGGTCGGTTTCTGAATTGAGAATTTCATGTTGAGTCTGTCTCAAAGACTACTTAAGGACTAATTAAGCAAATTTTTGTTTCTGAATTGATATGGTGTAAGGTTTGAGAGTTGGAACTTGCTGTTTTTGCTTGAATGCTTAATTCAGAAACCGGCCCAATATCAATTGAGAAACAAAAATTTGCTTAATTAGTCCTTAAGTAGTCTCTCAACATGAAATTCTCAATTCAGAAACCGGCCGTTATTAGTCAAACATCCATAAAACTATCCCTATACCTACCATTAGTAATTCATAGTTTAAACCACGAAATAAGTAATATTTTACTAAAAAAGATTGTAGTTTATTTTGTTTGAATACTCGCCGAATTTATTTTGTTACGTGAAAATAGGTAAGCCTCATAAGTCGTAAAATATACGGTGTACATCCTCGTTGGAAGTTTTCATCGGACAGCAATAGAACATTTTATACGCCTAATCAATGGGTATTGTGGCCTCCCGCACGTATCGTCTGATTGTACACTCCTTCGTATAGAAAACTACCTGTATATTATTACCTTTAGAAATGTATTTTTCTTTATTGAAGATTTTTCGTATATATTTTATAGAAGAAAATGAGATACGAAGTCGTTTATGTGAAATAGAGCAGCTAAGTGGGCTAGTAAATAAACTGTAAAGTTAATTTTCATATTTTTCTGACTTCGATAATTTCATATTATACCTTTTTCTTGTTCATTATCATCATCTTTACCTATCGACATATTAATTTTAAAGAACGTTACATTAAACTGTGGGCTATATACAATAAGTATAGAATATAGATACACCCTTCGAAGTTCGAGCATTTAACATCACTACAGCCTATTAACGTCCCACTGCTGGGCACAGGCCTCCACTCTCATAGGAGAGCGGGAATTAGAGCTTAGCTTAACGATTATTATCATGTTAGTGATAATAACCGGGACCGACGGCTTAACGTGCTCTCCGAGGCACGGGGGTGAAACACCGCCAACTTCCAACTCCGGGCTGGCACTGAGAATTTCTTAATTGAAAAACCCAATACCTAACTTTTATGCCCGACCAGGAATCGAACCCAGGACCTCGTGATCCGCAGTCGACTATGCTGACCACTAGACCAACGAGGCAGTAACGAGGTAGTCGAGCATTTAACACCACGCCTATGTTTTAATCAATGGAGTGCTGAAGGTATTTACTGAATTACTGAGCTCAAGCTGTCTTATAGCGACTCTGCTTAAGTTTATTACACCAACGTCTGTCAGGAGGAGTGAAAATATATTATATTGGTGGGAAAATAACGCCTCCGAGGTGCTCGTAAAATGTCGTGGACGACTTTTATAGCGTTTGATAACGTTGCAGATATGACGCGTCTCTATCCACACATAAAACACGAGAACTAGATGATACCCGCACGGACTGATGAAAACCCCCATTTGAACTCTTTGAGTTTCCGGAAAAAAATATTGCATTCCGTCCCTAGAAAAAACTACTTAGATTACCATAATAAATTTTGGCAAAATAGCGTCAGAAGGACATACTTTTGAATTTATAATTAATATTAAGATGGGTATTATATACATATAAATATATAATCAAGGCCTAAGTAGGCACCCACCCATCATGCTGTAGGTATATTGTTTTAAAATATTCTGAGATAAACTTCTATCTCTCAGACGGATAAAATTTACCACAGAATATTGTCTTGAGTCTGACCCTTAGAATAAATATTTGTTAGGTGTACTCTTTACCCTGACCTTTATCAATAAGAAAACATAATTTCTCATTATTTTGATTAATTAATATTATAACGCATCAATCGCAGGCCTAATTAGGCTTATTTTATAATTTGCGGTGAAAGTAACGCAGAATATACCCCCCAGGATTAATAAAATTCATTAATATTATATGGAGATTTAGTTGTCTATGATAGGTCTAGAGTCTAGACTAACCCATTGTAACTTTGTTTGTATCAACATTTTTTATCAAATACGGGTAGGACGTTGGGGTTCCAGGGATCTTACAATGCCTATCCCGCACTGTAAGCCACAGTGTTCAGTGCTAGTAGACCCCAAGGTGGAATAAATGGACGGACGAGACGCAGTTTGTCACTGGATTCAGGCAGAGCAAGACCGTGGCATGTGGAAGTCCCTACAGTATTTTGTTGACGACGAGTAGGACAGGCCAACAGAAACAATCATTATATATTAAACAATAAAACTAACGGAAATTTTCAAACTAGGTGGCTACCTATCTAAACTAGACCTGCAACCAGATCATACACTAGTTCCTCTTTGCAATAAAGGTAGCGAAGATTTAAATGAGTTACGTGTACCAGCAACTTAATCGGCTTCATCTTGGATCAAAAATTCGTGCCGAATGAAAAGTCAAAGCGGAATTCGGCAACCGGATTACATTTATGGATTTTCCTTTAGGAAACGGAATACTCAGAGGATTTTCATGTCAGGCACGTACCGAATTTTCCACTGTGAAATGAATTCCGCTATAAACAAATTTAAACCTGAATATTTTTGGTCACTTGATAACATCTCTATATAGAAGGTGACGAGTACTCTTGTTTCAATAAATAACCTTATTATTAGCTGTTTATTCTGCGCAGAAGCGTTACTTAATTGAAAATTAAGTACTTCGTAAATCGTAAACATTTCAGAAAAATCTGAGGAAACCACATTTAAATAGGACAGAATGTTGTAACGTCTCACTGAGTATAAACATTTTTGAGACTTACTCATATTTTTTGTGTGAAAAAACCTGTGAAAAAAATTAAAAAAACTTAACCTCTGAAGGATTTACCTATATTGGTAGTTAAAACCTGTGAGTTAGATTTCTTAGGATTTGTTTATAATCCTCAATTGAGCTATTTTCCCAGCCCTGGTATTAAAGTATTCAAGATTTCCCATCGCTATTACAGGAATGCTAGTGATGCCCGCTAAAGTCGAGACGCGATTTATGAAATAAGTAAAATTACATCGAGGCATATTTCGCGAGATATTGTCAATCTTTGAGATTTATGCAAAGTAAATAACGGAACAACATTCTATTATTATTAAATTCTTCATATTATTATTCGGCTGGGGAGCGTTTGGGAAACTTCTTGACATCTTCTCGTCCAACCCTCAGTGCCTGAAGACGACAGTCTTCGAACAGCGTGTGTTGCCAGGATGACTTACGGCTCCGAAAGTTGGCTTGATAAAAGAGCTCACAGTTACTCAGCGGGCGATGGAGAGGCTCGGACTCCGAGCATAGCCCTTCTTCATCGCCCGCTGACCCTCCGGTACACTCCGAGCCTCGGAGTATCCCTACATGATCAAATCAGAAACGAGGAGATTCGTAAAAGAACCAGAGCTAGTGATTTAGCTCGAAGAGTCGCTAAGTAATTACATAATATTAAATCCTATAGTAATAACTTAAAATATAAATACAAGCAACCTATTGCTCTTGAAATATAGAGTTCCAAGTTATGTACCTACATAATTTAAATAACTAACGCAGATAAGGGATCATTTAAATTGTAATTAATCATTCAAAACCGAGCAACAGCTTAGGTTAATATTGATTTACACAACAAGTTTACACAATAACAAATTCCTGGATAAGACACTTCGTCTATAAACCGAAGCAAGATTCTCTGAAAGGCAATCAATTCTGAAGTTAGGCAACAATTTGAGTAATTAAAGACCACCAAACTAACCCTTCGAAGTAGGACTACGTACAGACACACTTCGAAATGACTTTCATAGTTATTATGTAAAACTTCTGTATTACGTACGTTGTAAGTGATTGTAATACGAGTAGGTAGTTATCTTTTTCCAAACAACAATATATTAACACAATGAATCACGATAGAGACGATCCTATAGGAGTATAAGCTGTTATTTGATATATCAAAACTAATATTATAAAGAGGAAAAATTTGTTTGTTTGTTTGTTTGTTTGTTTGATTGTAATGGATAAACTCAAAAACTACTCAACCGATTTTAACAATTCTTTCACCTATAGAAAGCTACTTTATCAGCGAGTAACATAGGCTACATTTTATTTTAAAATAAATATATTAGAGATCCCTTCGAAAAATGCAATAATGTGCAGTCGGAAAAATTCACCTAATTTAACTTTTTACGTTAAACCTCTATTCGTCTATTAATTCAGACTTCTTTCTTCTTTTATGTCATATTTGACAAGACACTTTTATTTCATATTTGTCAAGACAAACATAATAAATACAAGAAAACTTACATTCATTTTTTTTACATTTTAATATCTAACTGCTGTGGACATGCTGCGAAAAGCCTAAAAGATCAAGGTCTCAACTTTCTAAACATAGTTCCCAGGCGAGGGCAGTGAAAATACGTCATATTGGAGATTCTTTATTTGAAAATGAAAATCGTCTTTCAAGTCAGAGAGAATACCTACGTGTCGCAATCGCGTACCACCTGGGGATTACAAACGGATACCGACGGGTGCTTATAATATAATAGAAATTATGTAACATTACCAATGTAAATACCTCATCTGTAAATTGTTTACTTTGTTTTTTTTTTTTTCACGATAAAATTACAAATCTGAATTGCACCCGTGCGAAGCCGGGGCGGACCGCTAGTAATTTACAAAACTAATGATCATTAATTTTATATCCGTATTCCTTTCACTACACGAGTAATTGTATAAAGTTCTATGGAACAGCTGACCTTATTAAACGTAAATTGCATTCATTCCGAGCTCTTTGCAACGTGAAACATTGTTGCATATGCATAGTAGTACATCCTCTACTCACTCGGTAAGTAATTTATACATAGCTTGCAATTTTCTTGAAACCACTTTAATGTAGTGCTTTGAAGTGCAAGGTATGAAAACTTGATTAGTGTAGTGTGTAGTAATGTGTCTTAAAGTGAGTATATATTTTTTCATTATTCTGTATCTATTAGTGTGAGGTTAGATGAGTTGTGTGTCGCGTAATTCCTGCTTCATTATGTTTTATACATCGATATATATGTAGGTCCTAGATGGGCGTTTTCATAGAGAGAAGTTGGGCGTCCGATTTGTAGGGCGTGCGCCTCACCTGTATAAGCCCCGTCCACGCCATAGCGCTGTCCCGTTTTCAGACTAGATGGCGTTATTAAAATAAGTTCACATTATTTGTTTGACAGAGCCCATCTATGTAAAGCGAAGTCGTTGATTTTATACAAAAGTTAAAAAGCTGCCACATTTGAGTTTGAGACATGGCGTCGTGTGCAGCAGAAATAACGCGACTCTGTCACAGCTCAAGAAATACACTCATCTGGTCTTGCTGTTATAGATACAGAATAACAAAAGGATTGGAAAGTTAGTTTTTCTATTGATTTCTTGCTTACTTGCCATGTCCCTGATAAACGCCAAATCAACTTTAAAGGCTACCAATAGAACATGAAGAAAGGAAGATAAACTAAAAGAAAGATTTACAGGAGGTAGTTAATTAAATGTTTCGCCACAGAAAACGTATTGAGGGGGTTCAAAGGGATTTATTGTCTCAATCCTCTTTTAGGCAGATTAAGGTGAATAAATTTCGCGGCTGAATTATTTCAAACTAGGGTTACCTCGACGGATCAGGATGATTGGTCCGAGGTTACCGTGTTGTGGAATTTTAGGTGCAAACGCAATTACGTTTCTTTGTGAAATCCCTGAATCCTTTTAGTGTTTTTTTATGATTTTTCCAAAATGACCTCAAGTATATTATGATTGTAAGTAAATTCAAACAATTTCATTTCATTTAAGTATGCAAAGTCATGCCTCTAACACCCGAAGAGCAAGAACCGGCAGGAAGCTCAGCAGAAAGGTGTTAGGTAGGTAGGTACAATACGAAGTAAATTAATGTAGTTTTCAGAAGACAGCTGATATAATGCTATTTCACGCCGACTCAACATCAGATTCGTTTTTTTTCTTTAAAAATGGGTTCGTGTCAGCCAGAGTCATAAAAATTTTTGGGGACTATTTCTGGAGGGATATTTATTTAAAAATGTGTTGTGTTTTATTTTGGCCCAGTTTTGTTGCACCGATTTTGATGATTTGTGAAAGGGGTTAAACTGACAGATCAACGCCATTGATCTATTACACATACATTACATACATTACAGTACATTTGAACTACTTACACATTGACATCTTTTGAAGCAAAAAGGAAAGTCTAATTGAGTGGGATTACATCCAAAGGAGGATAAGTCGTCCTCGAGTGAACCGCTTCGCCGCGATTGACATGGTAATGTGACCTCGGCACCGTTCTAATTGACATGCAAATTTTCAGCTCTCGTTCACATTCTCAAATCAAAAGTTAATGATATACTTAAAGATTAAAGGGTATTATGTTGTTTTTATTGATGACATTATTGGCTAAGGAAATACAAGTATTAATAGATTAGGTACAATACATGCTTTAGGGTACTAAGGCTCTACCTACATCGATTTCTGCCTACTTATATTTTCAGGTGCAAACAATTATTGACCGAGCGAAGAAGGTCTCTGAGTCTACTTGAGTGAATTTGCACTTGTCCGTCCGTCCGTCCGTCTGTCAGAGCCTTATAACTTCTGAATTACTGAACTTAATTAATTCAAATTTAAATATAATATGTAAACCGATGGCCTCCAGCCGAATATGGCTTAAAAAGTTACAAAATTTATTTCAGGGGGGGGGGCTCTCATAGAAGCGAATGCGAAGGAAAATCTTTTTTATAGCGTTACATAGGGTTCCGGTATATCATTTTAAAGATAATTAGGAATAGAGTCCAAAAATATATATTTTTTTAATTTTTACCCTAATATTGACGAAATGGGGGGCTTTCAAAGTGGAGATTTTCTAACGTCCAAAGTTGACCTCAAAACTCTAAATTTTCTGAATGGCTGGGTCTGAAACTTCATAAATTATTTGAATTATATCCTGTACTTAAACAACAAATATTAAGTATAAGGAAACGAAATTATTTAATTTTTAATGAGCTTCAGTATTTTTAACAGAACTTCACAATGATGTCAATAGATGTCGCTCTGTAAAAGTTTATTCGTTTGTGCTTAAAAATAATAAACTATCATAGGGATATCATAGGTCTCAGATAGGGGCGAACCACTAGTTAGTATTATGTCGTGGGTCTCCGGCCGTGACGATGTCGTAATTAGACATATCAAAGTCGTATGTTACACTAGTAGCAGTCTAGTTTTCCTTAAATTATAAAAGTTAAACAAATCGCTGAAATATTCTAGCGGAACGCGTAAGCTACGCACTTTGCATGATAAATTCAATCAAACCTACCAATGCATACTTCAGTTGTATTATAAATTATTTTCATTTGCATATTCAGACACTAATGAACTGTACATTTACTGATTAAAAATAACTTCCCAATGTACATAATAAAACATTTCTAAACAATGGATTTCATTATTATAGACTACAAATCAATAAAGAAGCTTGGGCGACATGATGCTAAACTCACGAGAGTTTCAGGACGTGAAGATGTAATTTGTTAAAATCTATTTTTGTTAATTTTTTAAGATTAAATAAAATACAATAATGCGATTTTACAAAATATAAGTTGATCTAAGTAATTCAATGGGTAATTTTTTTATTTTATATGATGACGTACTGGGAACTGTTTTTTTTTATCCACTACAAGTTAGCCCTTGACTGCGATCTCACCAGATGGCAGTCTAAGATGGTAGCAGGCTTACCTGTTAGGGGCATGGCAGTTATATTATATTAAGCCCATACCCCTATTCGGTTTCTACACGACATCGTACCGGAACGCTCAATCGCTTGGCGGCACATCTTTGCCGGTAGGGTGGTAACTAGCCACGGCCGAAGCTTCCCACCAGGCCAGACCAGGGAAAATTCAGAAATTATAAATTCCCAAATTGACCCTGCCGGGGATCGAACCCGGGACCTCCGCACGTTAACTGAACTGATTGATCACGTTGGTATATTTCCAGTAATAATTATATCCCTTCCCACTTTCCCGTCAAAACGCCCTCGCGAAGGTCTAATGCCACAGGATATAAAAGTAAAGCTAGTCACAGAAATAGGTTCCTTTCTCAAACTTAATCCATAAACCAACATTATTTGAATTCATTATGTCATTTGCAAGTATTGATGTCGCATACTGGTGAAGCTATACACCAAATTTACTTAATACGTACCTCTTATTATATAGGATGGCCGCCATTTTTATATGTACCTAGCGTTCATTCTTGTTAAGGCCCTCATCGATGAACGAGCCGTAAGCTCATTGGTAAACATCATAACGGTTTGCTCATCGGCTCATAAAACAGCTTATAATATAGGTACTCGTAGAATGATCTACTAGCGAGATTTATCAGTGAGTCTCGGAGGTTCTTCTTAACTATTACAAGAAAAATCACAACTTTAATCTCCATAGCAGGTGGCTTGTGTTGTGGGCGGCTGGCTTCTGCTTCGATGCTTCGCTCCCACGCGCGGAACAGTTTAATATAGATTCAAAGGAACTAGGACTTCAGGCGTGGGCGCCTGACACGAAGACTGCAAGTGTCACCTTTCATGTTGATAGTCACTCAACTGCAGCCCTCTTGGTGGTTTGTTCAGATACAGGGTAGGAAAAGGATAGATCTAGTATTGTCTATCCTTCTTCTATGTTCTAGAACCTTTCGAGATACGGAACCATTAAAATTCATCCTTAAAAATTATAAATGCGAAAGTTTGTCTGTCTCCGTAAACGCTTTCACGGCCCGACTGTTCAACCACTTAATGAAATTTGGTACAAAGATAATAATATATAGGTTGCGTCCTGGGGAATGATATACTATATCCTTTTTATCCCGGAAAATCCAGTAGTTCCCACGGAAGTTTCAAAAACCCAAATAATAAATATACACGTAGATACTATGTCGCTTCCATCATCTGGTCATAAATAAAGGTCAAATACAGATAGAAATGAAGTAATGCTTGACCTTGTTCTAAGCAGCAATACAATAACGTGGGATGTGACTATGATCCCAATATCTCGAGAGATAGGCGGAGACGTTTGACGCCGCACGCTCCGCCTTTTAGAAGATTAACTTTCTGGCATCGCAATAACATATCAACTTTTTATTTCGTTTACATCCATACTACTTACTCAATATGAGTATTTTAAGTGCTCATATTGGTGGTTATAATCGTATCCCAGATACAATCACTGTCAACTAAGTATTGTACAGTTTTGTACGAAAAGGTATGGTATCTTGGTATCTTTTTCATTTTTGCATAATACCCATTATGGTTATAGTTTACGACCGAGAGTGTCATAGGCAACTTCAAGAAGTATTTATACAATTAATAACTGTGTTAAATTCTCAATGGAATTCGGAGATCATTAGATCACTGAGGATCAATAGGGGGTGGCACCTGTATTGTCATGCATATGGTTGACATACCTACCCCTAATTGGCTTCTAAGCGTCTCTTCTGAGATAGTTAAAGCTACAAGTTAATCGGCTTTAGATAAACATGTAACATAGGATTGGCTTCATTATTTGTACACAAACTCTAATTTATTAATCTCTGTATTTAATCATCAGATTAATGTCATGTCAGAGTTGGATAAATCTAATTCTGCGTAAGCACTATTACCTAATAGACTAAGAGATAGCTGCACTTTTTGTAACCATCCCCAGAAAAGCTGATTCAGTAATAGCTGGGTACACAATACAATCTCCATGATAATGGTAGTGAAAGACTGACCGCATGCTGATGGGCCTTTCACTAGATATGGGCGGTCAAAGACGTGTTATCGTTACCAAAAATGAACTATACTTAATTAGAAAAGCTGATTCTTGTACAGTATTAAATTATGCGTAATACCTATATGTATAAACAGTATAAGAACTGACTTGGTAGACCAAATAAACTAAAAATACTCACCTATTGATTATGATGATGATAGTAAAACAAACACCCGATTTGAATAATTTCCTTTTTATTTAAGACATTCATATTTAAATATTGGTAACCTAATTATCACAATGAAAATAAATCACAAAGTTTGACAAAATAAAAAAGTTTTCAATTAAAATATCAAAAAATAATATTAACAACAAAACTAACTAAATAAAAACAAGTTATTAAATATAGTAGGAATTCAAGCTCGATTGCATTAGTAGATTAAATTAGTTAAATATTATGATTTCGTACAAATTGACTAATTTTTTTATAATATATCAAAAAACAAATACCTAACTTTGTATTGTGTGAGTGTAGGTACTCATTATCGGTTTTCACTTTTCATATAATTAGGCAATAACACAGCAGGAGAGTCTTTCCACATTAGGTTATGATATACGTAATAAAAGTATCATAATTATATTATTTGCCTTAAAAACTATAAAAAATAAGCCTAAAAATATATAAAAAGCGTGCCTAAGCGTATTCTTATAATCTAGTTTATTGGACTTCGGTATATCTTTGGAGTACAGTTTTAGGTCACAACACAGTGAGTTTAGTACAGGGCAAATTCCTGAAATTTACGTATACTTACTTAGTATAGAAATTTCGAATACAGTCCTATTTAATAACAAAAATTACAACTTACCTATTGCAAAAAACTATAAGTAATTGTAGATACTATAAATGTGGATAGACTCTTGACAATTCTTATACGAAAAAGAAGAAAAATATTTTAAGAAAAAGAAAGATCTTATTAAGATACATTTGTCTATGCCTCAAAAACTATGACATCATATGGAATACTGAATATTATCATAAAACAGAACTTAGTTATTATGATATTATTTTTATCAGTCTGTACGGTCTGTAGCTTCATACGAAATTGTGATATGCTAAATGCTTATTTAATTATTTATGAAATGTACTTTCAGGATCATAGGAGATAGGAACATGTTTGGTAAATTATTAATTTACGTTTAAAAGATCGACAAAGAAGTTTTAAAAGTTCGAAAAATACAACATTGGTTTGACTAATGAATAAGTTGTACACATGTGTTAACGATTAGAATTTTCCTAATTACAAAGTTGTAGGGCTCAGTTATGCTAATATTAATTTACATGAATAAATAATCATTTATTTACTGGGAAAACTACATTTTTATTTCATAACTTCATATGGTTGTTCCTATTTTTTTCATGTTACTAAAGGTAAAAAAACAACAAAGCAGGTACAACTAAAAATGCCTTACGAGAAGAGAGTGCTAAATATTTAAGGTACAAAATTTATTTCTTAATTCACCATTCAATTATTGTTTCTAATTTAACATTAAATTCATTAGCTATAATTTTCATGATCATAATTTCCGCATCATCATTATTATTATTATTGTATTGGGTATAAATAAAATGGTCATATTACTGACTTAGTACTAAACGGATGTCTTGCTCGACGCGTGAATGTCGCCAATGCTTTTGACTCGGCGATGTCTTTTTTGTTTCACGACGCTGTCATCGGACTTAGGCAGTGGGGAGCTCACTCTGTGGGCTTGCTCCGCTCTTTGCCCATACCTGGAAATAATATGAATACGTTTAACATCAGTCTCGTCCGTCGTCAACCGATTGACCTTCACAGCTGGACATATGAGTAAATCTGCCAACGCTGCGCTTTCCGCTGCGGGGTCGTCATTCCAGCACTTTGGGACCCCAACGTCTTTCAAAGTCAGATCTTTGAACTATTTTACATCTCTACTATGTTATAAATACATTGATTATACCTAGCATGGTTTAAAACGTTTAGGAAGTTACGTAGTAAGCACAGTGCTGCGTAGCGAACTTCGATTATCAATTTAATTATAAGTGTTTATTATTTTCTAGTATACGTAGTCCATATTTTTATAAATTTATATCGTTACGTTGTTAACATAAAAAATTGATTTATTTTAATAACAATTACCTGTGATTGAAAGTTTCTAATTCAAACTTACCTGTGCGTAATACGGTCTGTCTCTTTAATGTCATTGAGTCGTGACATACTATCCCTCGTCGATACACTTGATTGTGAGTATAAGCTTAGAGGAGTATATATTGGTTCGTATTCCTGTAGAGTGGGCGGTGGGGCGTACGTCTGCATGCTCAGTTGCGAAAGGGTACGCACAGCTATGGGGGGTGAATACGACATGTAAGGCTGCGTCAAACTCATGACACTCGAACTTTCGCTTGAACTAGATGGTGATGGCCGATCGTGTTTGGGTTTTAGAGCTCCTAGTGCACGGGTTATTGATCCCTGAAAAGGTAAATGATTTTAAATAGACCTTTAAAAATAAGTACCTACCTACCTATTTTACCACTAGCTGACCCGCGACTTCATCTGTGTTAATTAAAGTTTATTATGCCGTAGGAATTTTCGTTTCTTTTTAAATAAACATTTTATATCCATATTCAGGATGTACGAGTAAGTTTTCTCTGCGTAAAATTTCGTCAAGATCGGTTAAACCGTGATAAGGTAACAGATACACAGTTTTAGACAGATACTTTCAGATATTAATAGAAATTAGAAGATTTAAGCCTTAAACTTACCCTCAAACTGTGCCTCCTAGAATCAGCGCTGAAGTCAATTCCTGGCAAGCCCGTGGCGACTGATCTTGAGTATGGCCGTCCCAACAACCTTATTTGATGACCGAACATATTCCTGTAAAATATGAATGTTACAAGCACCGCGCTATAAAGGTACAAATTTGAGAAATCATTCACTATAGCCAAATAGCAGTTAGCTTTTATTTTGTCTGTAATTACTCCCTCAAATTTGCACTAATTCGTTTCAAACATTGCTAACACAAAAAGCAGACATGCATAGTCTATTGTAATGTGTTTACATTGCTTTTATATCTTGGCTTGTATTGAATATATTTTTAATCAAATATATTCTAGATTCGTATAATTTGATGATCGGAATTAAATAGAGATCAAACTATAATGATCTAGATTCTAGACATTATTATGATCGAAGAGCTATAGGAACTTTAATACAACTCGGCATAGACACCAAAAGCATGATGCACTTAAAAATAATACGAATCATGCTAATTGTGTGTAAGAGTGATGAGCCAAATGGGCTCAGAGAAACATAAGAAACATTTAATAAACCAAAGAACAATACCGCATCTGATACACAAAATTATCGGTTTATAAATAGTTTCACGTCTATTTTATTAGTTTCTTTATTAATAAGAGCGATATTTTTCTTCGTAAGAAAGATGAAAACAACAACGATAATATTTATTACGTCTATAGCAGACAAGCATAATATTATAATCATTGTGTTGAAATCAATAAAATCTTTTACGTATGGTTGTAAACAAATCAATCAATGCTTTATGGAAGAAAGAAAGTTTGTACGGACAGAGTGGACAAAGCCCGAAAAGTGCGATCTAATGATGATGACAGAGTAGCATTCATGACGTATCGATAAAATGGTTTACCGTTCTGTCTCGATGTTAGGATCGCCAAGTTTATGGTGATGTTCAAGAAAAGAAATTGGCTCGATATCCCTTAGGTTTTTCTTTTTGAAAGGATTTATTCACATTTATATGACAATTAATAATGTTACAATAAAACTAATACACCGTTGTCAACTTTACAATATGAATGTATACAAGTCAAAAACATAGTTATCTTACAATATTAGTATATACTATTTATTGTTATAACCCTAAAGCTATTGTGAATGGTTCTGTTTTACATCTAATGGTATTTAAGGAAATTTAAACTGTTAATTATGTTTAAAAATGTGTTGCTATAAATAGAAATAAAACTTTCGTAATATTTTTAATATTTGTATCTTCGTAATGGGCATTAACTCACCCCCTAAAATAATATAAAGCATTTCATGCTTTTATACCAATATAAGCTACTTCGTATGTTATATAGTTACTAAAATTACCAAATCGATTGTTTCCAATAACATTAAATGTGACAAATCTAAACTACGGCACGTCGGAAAGTTCTGGGGGCACATGTAGAGAGAACACCGAATCTAACACAGACGAAGGCGAAGGGGCGACGAATTGTGTTGTGAAGTTTTCCATTATGAACTTTTCGTTATGCTGTACTTACAAACCACGACTCCTACTATTACTTATCAGTCTTCACCGCTCGTAAAGTTTTCGATAAAAAAGTAAATGAGCAATTTCAAGAAACATTTCTACAAAATCGCAACAGAATATTTACTTTCGTGTAAAAATAGCACTTTTACAAATATTTGTAGTGGAAATTTTACATAGGTAGGTAAAGGTTTTAAAAGGACATCGAAGCGACATTTATTTTCTGAAGGAGAGCTTTTTGTTTTTTTTTGGTTTATCTTTGTTTTGTGGACAACATGGATGCTCGGGCAGCCTCCACTTGCAGTTCTTCCACCTGGCAAAATATCGTATACCTGCAGGATTGCACCTTATATTATAATCATCTACAGGTTGCACACCTACGGGGTTGTGACGGTGGCTATGCTTTCATGCAGTGCATTTCTCCTTTTTGCTCATAGGGTTTTATTGTGTTATTGCAGTAATTTGTTTGTGTTACAAAATATTGCACTTTGAAAGTTGTATTTAATAAGAATATCGAATAAATTATCTCTTCTTTATGTTTGATAAACTTTGTCTAAAATGGTACCATTTTCAAGATTTTTTTGACTTTACTTACAATACTTAAAAAATTACATACGCTTTTCATAGATATGATTCATGGCAAATGTTAGAATATTATTCTAAATACTAAATAATGTTTAAGGAATACGAAATTTTTGTTTACCTTGCTGGAACAATTAGTGCATCAAACTCAGCTACTAGATGTCTTCGTATTATACTCTTGGATGGCGGTATACCTAGAGCAGTAGCCATTGTTTCACCGGTAAAAGACGGTTCCAATACAACCAATCCACCGTGTACACCACTATCTATGAATAAAAAAAAATTAGTTTAGTTAAAATGATATTTTGAATTATATAATATTTTACAGGTAAAATGTAAATTATATTGTGTTTTGAAAAGTCACCTTTGAGATTATCAGCAAATTCGCCTAAATCAATGTTATGCGCCCAACGCATAAACCTTTGATTGGTCCATACTAGCGGATCTGCATCTACGTTTTCACATTGATGCCGCCTCACTGCTAAAGCCTGAGAAAATAATTGCTTTTAGTTAATTCAAATAAGCAGAGTTTTTTTATAGAAAATTATTGTCATTGTATTTTAATATTATCTATCTATCATAGATCAGGAATTGATTTTATTTGAATAAATTAGTATTACCATAATCTTTCGTAAAGCAAAGACATGATAATTTAATATGTTCAGAATAACTAAAAAAATGCTCTTCCAATGCATTTATGCAGTTATGAAAAAGAATAGTATCTGTTGACCTACTGTGAGACTGACTATTCAAATAATAATAAATAATTATTACTTTATGCAAATAAGATAACATGACACATAGTACTTTAAAAATACAGAATCCTATTGTGATGAGCGAGAAGAACGTGGAATTTTTTTGTTCAATATTGGTCTGGAATTTAAAAGAGGCTTGAATAAGAAATGATTAACGACGTTATCATTACAGGGGTCGCAGCTACACGAAACAGCCTGTTAGGCCGGTCGGAAATAGGTTCCACCAATTAAGCACATAACATGGATATTCATCATCATCATCATCACTACAGCCCATTAACGTCCCACTGCTGGGCACAGGCCTCCACTCTCATAGGAGAGCGGGAATTAGAGCTTAGACCCACCACGCTGCTCCAATGCGGGTTGGCCGGCTTTAACGACTATTATCATGTAAGTGATAATAACCGGGACCGACGGCTTAACGTGCTCTCCGAGGCACGGGGGTGAAACACCGCCAACTTCCAACTCCGGGCTGGAACTGAGAATTTCTTAATTGAAAAACCCAATACCTAACTTTTTATGCCCGACCGGGAATCGAACCCAGGACCTCGTGATCCGCAGTCGACTATGCTAACCGCTAGACCAACGAGGCAGTCAACATGGATATTATTAATTAAAATATACTTTGAATACGTATATAGCCACCACAGATTAAAATTATAATTCCATTTGATTATTTGTGGAATACGTAGATAAAACAATTAATTATTATTACTTTGGTTTCAAAATATCAACAAACTTTTTAAAGAACAAATCTCCAAGTTTGAAATATCAAATGTAGTGATGGTAACGGAGGGAGAGAAACTCAAATCTTGCCCTGAAATATTTTGACTAAAGTCTGTGTTCACCCTAATAAGCTTCGCAGTGCTCTATTTGTTTGCCTTCGTCTTATCTCTGTTTTTGTTTATCGTGAATGAACTGTGAATTTGTTTTACGAATAAAACACTTTTAACGAAAAGAAAAAGACCGTCTCCTCCAAACTGAAATTTTGTTTGTATTCATCATTTTTGCAGATAAATAATCAAGATATTTTTATCATGAGGACCGCCGAAACTAAAGGGAAATTAGAAATAGGTAAGTACTCAATCGGAAAAGTTTTATATAGAGAGCATATTATAACATTGTGGATCCATACTAATATTATAAATGCGAAAGTGTGTCTGTCTGTCTGTCTGTCTGTCTGCTACGCTTTCACGGCCCATCTGTTCAACCGATTTTGATGAAATTTGGTACAGGGATAAGTTATATCCCGGGGAAGGACATAGGCTACTTTTTATCCCGGAAAATTTTAGAGTTCCCGCGGGAATCAAAAAATGTATCTGTTCAGCCGATTTTAATGAAATTTGGTACAGGGGTAGGTTGTATCCCGGGAAAGGACATAGGCTACTTTTTATCCCGGAAAATTCAGGAGTTCCCGCGGGACTCGAAAAAACTTGGTCCACGCGGACGAAGTCGCGGGTATCATCTAGTATAAAATAAATGGATTCCGTAGTTATTACTTTCACGAGAAGGTCATAGCCTAGTTGCGGCTGTGAAGATCGTACTCTTCTGAAAATAGGTCGACTAAGTATTGAGATCTGTACATACATAAATAATTGTGCATTAAAATTATCATACTTATCATTCCAAGTGTTGAGAAGAAAAATAGGTCAAGACTTTAACTTAATTCAAGTGTAGAAGGCAACAAAAGAAGAGAGGAATAAAAATGTACTTTGAAGAAAATGTACACACTTACTTGTCTATCGTATTTCATTATCCTTAGTAGATGGATGCCATGGACGATAGAAGCTTGGTGGAATTTCCTGGTAACACCAAGATATTTCTCTAGCTCCTTCTTGCTGATGGTATCTAGCATCCGAGCGTCCACCAGATTTGTCACGAATGATTCGGCATACTGTTGGCATATTTAACAACAAAAAATGTCGATAAATAAAGATGAATTTAATCTAAGGTTACGTAACTTTGAGAATATTATAATTAAAAAAACGTGTATTAATAAAATATTTTGTCAAATAATTATACAAAAATATTATAAATAAAAATATTATAAATATATCATAAATAAAATATACAATTTACCACAATATTAGTGAAAATTACCTTGGTAATCCTAACTTACCTGTGAAAGTCCTAAATCAGGTAACCACTCGGCAGCAACCCAAGCGTGAGTCAGCTGGCCGATGCTGGGGTTTCGCACGAGGTCTGGCCGCCGCCTCTCCTCTATCGCCAGCCGCAGTTTCTTCCTGTGCATGGGCTGGCTGATCCCCAGGCCGACCTCCAGGTCCGTGTCTGTGAGCTCGAGCAGAACCTGCCCATTCAAAGCACGAATCTAGAAACAACCAGAACACAATATTTGACGCTTCTATTGCGTCAGCTGCTTACTATACTTTAATACAGATAAAAATTTACCGTAAAATATAAGTTTCAATATAAAATAAAAGGTAAGTTAAATTAAAATGAATCATTTTTGTGTCTTCGTCAAGCGTCAAGCTTAAGCTAGTAGTAAGTAGTAGGTTTCGTCAAGTTAGATAGGTATACAAGTAGGTATATTTAATTTAACAAAGCTATACAAAGGAAATCTAATAATATTATGAATAATATTTTGTGGAATGTATGGTTATGATAATATTATATTAACTCTTGTTTTAATAATGTCCCCTTGTGTCTCGACTCGCGTTCGTTCGGAGAGTCGTGTAATATGATTTAATATAAAATACGATGCCCTCGATGCTGAGAATGTTATATAAAAAAGTCGTAATAGTGTCAGGTTTATGAGCTGTGAGGAGAAAAGTTATTTTTCAATTTAGGACATTTCTAAAATATTCTCTCTACATTTTATAAAAAAATATTTTCATAACTTATTTTATTTGACGTTGAGGATATTTCACGTTGCTTTTCCAGTTTAACATTAATATAATAATAATATGTCCGTATTGCAAAACCATATTGAGAAAATAGTTATTAATCCATACTAATATTATAAATGCGAAAGTGTGTCTGTCTGTCTGTCTGCTACGCTTTCACGGCCCAACTACTCAACTCAATTTTTATGAAATTGGGTATGGGGATAGTTTGTATCCAGGGGAAGGACATGGGCTACTTTAACTTTTATCCTGGAAAATGAAGGAGCTTCCGTGGAATTATAAAACATCAATCCCCGCGGACGAAGTTGCGGGCATCATCTAGTATTTTATATGATGTATATTAATGACATTTTAAAAGCGATTGTAAAGTACTAAGCGAAACCAATTTTCTTAGGAATTATTGTTATCCATCTAAATAGAATTCGAATTTTTGTTTTCCAATATAAAATTATAACAATATCTCTCCGTCCCGAACCGATAACAGACGTGATTTGAATAAACAAATACCGCGATGAATTTACTAAAGGACTGTGTTGCGACTTCATTTCCATATAAATGTAACAAAATTATTATTGTGAATAATAAATGAGTTTCCATGAAAATGTATACTATTTTGTCTTCTTGTCAAGTTTTGTCGTGAAAAGTTTGTGAGACGGAAATAATTTAGATTAGGAGAGCTAATTTTGTGGGATTAAATACTAATTTTCATTTTTTCTTTAGACTACCTGAAATAATAAAAAAGTTTGCTATATACTACAGAGACTAATTTGTTATATTATTATAATATTTAATAGATAGTATTTGAGCAAAATATTTGGAAAAACACAAGTGCTGCGTAGCTCAGGTTGGTAGTCAAAAGATGTATCCAAGTTTACAATAGTTACCTAATGTATTTTTTATTATATCATATATTTTGCCGTTAATAATTATACTTAATTATTAAAATTAATATGAAGCGCATAAAATATAAAGATGTTCATTTAAAATTAATGTTTAAAATATGTTAGCTCACCTTGCCACTCTTCACATTGTCGGCGATCGCAGCTGCATACTGCGGCATGCCAAGAGCGAGTTCCAGCCAGGCAATGATGGCGGGTGCGCGCCATCTTGACACGGGCAGAGAGGCTGCTTCGCGTAGTGCCGCTTCACTGCCGAGAGGTGACCACGCGCGGCTTGTGCTGCCCGTACCAGCGTATACTGGCTCTGTCATGAAAAATGTTCATTATTAATTTGATTTTGTGCGAAACAAATCAAGTATGCATCTTCTGGCAAGCGCAAGTCTGATTGCAGCCAAGCCAATAAATTAAAAAAATGCGCTTATTATGCAATTGCCGTATTTATGAGAAAAGTTGTAGGTACGTACGAGTGCAAATTAATATGTGATCATGATAATCAATATGGTCATATTTTATTTAACGAGAATAATTAATCAAAAAGTCATATAAAATACTGTGACAAGTTAGATTTTCTTGACACCTTACCCAGGTGGCGTGTATTGGAGCCATATTATCTCACAGTGTAGGATTTTCATAAAATCCCATCAATGTGTGTGAGCGAGAAGAAGCATTGCTTCGCTTTCGTAGTGTCCCAATACCGCATGGCTGCCCTTATTGCTTACCGCTTTCATGCCCACTGCTAGCAGCACTGCCTGATTTGGTACGGTGTCGACTTCGAGCAAACACTCTTGAGATCGATCCCCACGCTGAGCCTCTTCCTCGACCGCCTTTGGAACCACCAGCCCGCGACCTCATGCCTACCAGTCCGGAGTCACATTCCCCCGGACTTGACAGTTGCTCGACTGACCTTTTAAACCAGAATTAGAAAGAGGAAAGAGATGAGGAAAATGTGCTCGCAAGAAAACTTGTACAATTATTGGTACAGATGAAGCGAGTGTGATAAAAAAATAAGGCAGTGGCGGTGAAGTCCACACCATGTGCACTGGTTTGCGGTCTGGTCACATCCTTGCTAGCCAAATTCTCCGTCGATATTTTACGTGGAATTTTTATAAGTAGTAAGGGAATGGGCTGACAGAACGGTGTTCAAATTAAGGTTTCTAAAATAATAAAGGAGTTCAGTAGAAGGATAATCATAGGTCGGAATAGGTATGTGATTATACCTACGAATAATTTTAGGGAACGAAGAGGCGAGACAAGGTGACCCGACAATATCACATTAAGTATAATATTATGCAGACGGTGTTACACGAACTGCTCTCCTGTGGCACGAGGTGTCGCGACAGTTTGTAACTGTTTAAAATATTACACAAGTTTCTAGAAACAAAAGGAAAAAGCACTTTGAACTAGTGCACAGTATGCAAGTTAATGCTCACTGCAATATTTTTTATTATCGGTAGATATCTTTATTTTAACGCATAATTCTGATGCAGAAAATTTTCAATACAGAAATATGAACACGAATTTCTGAAATTTAAATGCGGAAACGCTCTGTTTGCTTTTCTTCTGGGTGTGTGTGATCAGCTGTATTGATTCGAGTTCGATCGATTCGAGTCATAATTCGAGTTCACACACCTGTAAAATACTTATGTAAGCTAGAATATAATATCTCAATTTCCTCTTATATTGAAATGTTAATTTACCTTTGCACTTTTGTCATACTCTCAGAAAGAGCATTTATTGTTAATTTTTTTGTAGAACAGACACAGCGAAATTAAGCATAATATAACATAGATGCAGGCATAAAGTTAATATTTGATATTAAAAGTAGTCGCCGATGTAATTTCTACTCGCTCCAGTTGTTAAATTTGTTTCCGGGGAAGTTCATTTAAATTCAATGTCGCACCGTTTTTAAACTGTATTTTGTTTAAAAGCTTTTGGCGCTAAATTAATTATACCCTGAAAATTTCAAGTGCTTTTTTTTATTATGACAGAACTGAAAAATAAAATTTACACTGTCGAAAATATTTTTCGATTTGTCCCCGTTCTAAACTGTTCAACAGCTAAATTCATTAATTCTTTTACAATTAATTTAAATGCCTTTATTTTGTAATCATACTATTACTGCCATAATCAGTATCTACACCTTATTAGAAATTTTGATAACTGAAGAAATGATTCAACAAAGCGAAATGAACATTGGTTTAGTCAGTCATAACTCTTTTTAAAAGTTAACGACGTGGTTACTGATTTGACAAATAAAAATTAGCTGTAATATTTTGAGTGCTCGAAGCAGTGTTTAATTCGTAAAAACCTAGCAAGCGGCATAATTTAAGAGTCGTTCAAGTTTGTTAAATTTTGACTAACATAAGCAACGATAGCTAATGGTTTGAATCAAGTGAACCTGACTCTTTTTTGATAATAACAAAATGTTTCTGATGGTTTAAAAAAAGGAACGAACGATGATGTTAAATAAAATAAAAACAATATCTACGAAAAAATTGAAAAAAAGTTTAATTCGCTATAATCCGCCACAGAAGTCAAATCTATGTGGTACAGTGCGTATCTCGAACCTGATGCCCGCGACATTCACCACACCACATAAACCCTCAAAAATACCCTCAACGTACGTTTCACTCCGATACCGGAGCATCTTCAGGAGATGTTGCCTTTAAAATTCACGATTGTAAAGTCAATCGTGTCAATCAATCCTTACAATCGTGCATTGTAAATGCATGCACTCCCGCAAAGTAACACCTGCTTCTATCCAATAACAATATCTACTATGAGAGTAGGTAACAATACAAAATCTACAAACCTGGAGAGCGATGCGGCATCAATAGAGCGCGAGAATGACGAGGCGCTATTGTGCGGGGACAGCGTTGGGCTACAGTCGCGAGGCGTGCTCACTGCAACAACATGTATACATCCATCATCTCGTTCTCCCTGGCCTAGATTATACAATACGTTGTTTTTTGAAGTGAAACTTCTTTAGAATCGTTGTGATTTGAAAATTCGATGAAACGAAAAAGCGACACCAAAAAGAGACAAACATATATTCATAATAGGATTTAGCCTGCGAGAGAATGAGATAGAATACAAGTTATATTTATCTCATTCTCTCGTAGGCTACTTTTGTTGATGTTTCGCTTCTGCCGTGTGTGAATTGCACACACACCCTTTATTTATTTATTTCTACTACAAGTTGGCCCTTGACTGCGATATCACCTGGTAGTCATTTTGTGACGTTTTGTTAATAAGGAGGATCCAAACTATGCGTCACTAACTCATAAAGTAACATAGATCGGGATGTGCCTGGATCACGGCCTTTCAGCTTTGAATAAGACTAACTAAGTTTCAATCCTACCATGATTTGGGATTAAGTTGCACTTCGATACATTGCTTTTACAAAGTGGTCATACGGTTTATTTTAGCTTATCTGGAGGCACCAGAAACTAGCCGGTCACTTTAATATAGGTATTGCAATATGGACCCAGCTATAATTGTTGCATTGTCCTAGGCACAGACCATACAACCAGTTGACTGAGCATGGCGGGCCGCCTCACCAGCCAAACGTTAGCAGTATGACTGCTAACGCTACGTTTTGTGCCTAAAGTCGCCCTCAGTCCGTATTCGACAGTGCTCGGGAATTGATCGAGAAAAAAGACGAAAAATATGCCTCTTTGCAGCATTAAATGGCGTGGAAAGAGAAGCAATACCTCCAGCTATGCAAAGGATGGGATAGCATTTCCTAATTAAGTGTAGATATGTAATAATAAATAAAAATCATTAATACGCATAAAAATAATGTCTTTCAGTTTTTCTTTGTCTTTCACATGTAGTTCTACATATCTCTGTCTCTTCCACGCATTGCCCAGTGTAACCTGTGCAACTATCGATAAGTTATATCGATAGTTGAATGCCAATACATTAATTTATTTAGTAATTCCGAACAATTCTGAAGTAAAAGAGCAGGTTAAAGGTTTATTATTTATTTGATTGTTTACTACTAATATTAAAAAGTTTCTGTTGAAAACTTAAGTTCTTTAGTATACATACTAATCCATACTAATATTATAAACGCGAAAGTGTGTCTGTCTGTCTGCTACGCTTTCACGGCCCATCTGTTCAACCGATTTTGATGAAATTTGGTACAGGGATAAGTTGTATCCCGGGGAAGAACATAGTGTCAAAGACATTAGACCACACTGCTAGTAGGTTAAAAATAAACACAAAGATAACCATGAATAGATGTTAATTTCTGTTCATTCCAGTTTGTTGTGTATGTTAGAATCACATTCTATCCAGAAGAAACTGCAAGAAACTGGTATAGTTGCTCTTTAAAAATTATTGAACAGCCAATGATATTAAAACAATATTATATAAAAACGATGAACTATTAAAGTTGATTTTACAATTATATTGATTTTAATAAATTTCACTACAAGATCTGTCTCAAAATATTCCAAAAGCCAATTGTTTAGAAATCGATAATGATAACCTAACATAACCTCTTAAAATAGTATGTAATTATAATTTATACTTATCTCAGCAAAATGCAGTAATCCACCCTAATCTTCACCAATACAATCAATAATAATATACACTTTATCCACTTGTAATAACTCCTCAAATTTTAATACTGACTGAACTCCCGACGCCATTTTCTCTCACCTTTATACTATTTTTCTGTTACCGACCCACCAACATTCTCCTGAATTTTTGTGATTGGCTGTCATGATTACAGCCTATATATTGAAAAGCTACGATTGGTGATTAAATTACTTAGCATCAATCAAAATAAACTCTGCATCCTGCAACACTCAATGTTGCCAAAATATAACCTCCAAAGTAAAATGAACAATTCATTGCAAGAAACCTAAATTGAACATGAAATGCAATGCAAAATCACCTATGAATCACAACTCAGCATCGCAACAACACTGCGAATAGCGTTCATTCCTCACAATAGGCTACTTTTTATCCCAGAAAATTCAAAGGTTCCCGCGGGAATCAAAAAATTTATCTGTTCAACCGATTTTAATGAAATTTGGTACAGGGGTAGGTTGTATCCCGGGAAATTCAAGAGTTCCGATTCAAGGGAACCGAAAAAACTTGGTCCACGCGGATGAAGTCGCGGGAATCATCTAGTTTTTCAATAAAGCGCATTTGGATACAGCCGTTAGTTTTAACTTTAATGCAGATGGATGGATGGTTTTAATTTATGATCAACACTAGCTAATGCCCGCGACTTTATGATCCCCGCGGGAACTTTTTAATTTTCCGGGATAAAAGCCTGTGTCCTTCCCCGGGATAGAACCTACCCTGTAGCAAATTTCGTAAAAATCGGACATTATAGAAGAAGAATAAACTGATATTAATCCATACTAATATTATTATTATTATTAATTAATTATCATCAAATAAATATTATAAATGCGAAAGTTTGGATGGATGGATGTATGGATGTATGGATGTTTGTTACTCAATCACGCGCCAACGGCTTAACGGATCTGGCTGAAATTTGGCACAGAGATAGAATATAGTCTGGAATAGCACACAGGCTACTTTTTATCCCGGAAAATTAAGGAGTTCCCGCGGGAACCAAAAAACTTCGATCCACGCGTACGAAGTCGCGGGCATCAGCTAGTATTATAAATGCGAAAGTGTGTCAGTCTGTCTGCTACGCTTTCACGGCCCATCTGTTCAACCGATTTTGATGAAATTTGGTACAGAGATAGGTTGTATCCCGGGGAAGGACATAGGCTACTTTTTATCCCGGAAAATTCAAGAGTTCGCGCGGGAATCAAAAATATTTATCTCTTCAGTCGACTTTGATGAAATTTGGTTTGATGAAAGACGCGGCAGATCCGAGAACTCGATTGCAGCGCCCCCTAATGGGTTCAATTGTGAATATAAACCAATCCGGGTCCGACTAAAAGACACAAAAATTTCCATCAGAATCGGTCCAGCCGTTTTGAAGTGATGCGAGAATATACATGCGGCATTTAAAAAAAATTAAACATATAAATTATACATATCAGATAATCCGTACTAGGTAATATTTTAAATGTATGTAAGTATGGATGTATGGATGTTTGTTACTCTTTCACGCAAAAACTACTGAACGGATCTGGATGAAGTTTGTCACAGATATAGATTTTATTCTGGAACAACACAAAGGCTACTTTTTATCCCGGAAAATTAAAGAGTTTCCGCGAGAACCAAAAACCTTAATACACGCGGACGAAGTCGCGGGCATCCGCTAGTTATCTATAAGTATACATAATATGGTGGTATTTTGCTGTTTGAATAAAATGATTTGTATTGATTTTCCAATACTGGTAATATATATACCTATTAGACTTTATCGATATATTTTCTGTCGCGCAGCGGGCAGCCCAAGTGCCGCGGTAACATATATAACTGTGTATAGTTGATCTTGAGCCAGCCAATAAGAAATCCCATTATTACCCCGTCCCCCGCCAGAAAATGGTGAGTTGTGTTTCAAAGCGAAAATTAGCCTATTAGCTCTCAATAGGTTTACTACTCGGTGCTTACCCCCACAGACCATACAACCAGTTGACTGAGCATGGCGGGCCGCCTCACCAGCCAAACGTTAGCAGTATGACTGCTAACGCTACGTTTTGTGCCTAAAGTCGCCCTCAGTCCGTATTCGACAGTGCTCGGGAATTGATCGAGAAAAAAGACGAAAAATATGCCTCTTTGCAGCATTAAATGGCGTGGAAAGAGAAGCAATACCTCCAGCTATGCAAAGGATGGGATAGCATTTCCTAATTAAGTGTAGATATGTAATAATAAATAAAAATCATTAATACGCATAAAAATAATGTCTTTCAGTTTTTCTTTGTCTTTCACATGTAGTTCTACATATCTCTGTCTCTTCCACGCATTGCCCAGTGTAACCTGTGCAACTATCGATAAGTTATATCGATAGTTGAATGCCAATACATTAATTTATTTAGTAATTCCGAACAATTCTGAAGTAAAAGAGCAGGTTAAAGGTTTATTATTTATTTGATTGTTTACTACTAATATTAAAAAGTTTCTGTTGAAAACTTAAGTTCTTTAGTATACATACTAATCCATACTAATATTATAAACGCGAAAGTGTGTCTGTCTGTCTGCTACGCTTTCACGGCCCATCTGTTCAACCGATTTTGATGAAATTTGGTACAGGGATAAGTTGTATCCCGGGGAAGAACATAGTGTCAAAGACATTAGACCACACTGCTAGTAGGTTAAAAATAAACACAAAGATAACCATGAATAGATGTTAATTTCTGTTCATTCCAGTTTGTTGTGTATGTTAGAATCACATTCTATCCAGAAGAAACTGCAAGAAACTGGTATAGTTGCTCTTTAAAAATTATTGAACAGCCAATGATATTAAAACAATATTATATAAAAACGATGAACTATTAAAGTTGATTTTACAATTATATTGATTTTAATAAATTTCACTACAAGATCTGTCTCAAAATATTCCAAAAGCCAATTGTTTAGAAATCGATAATGATAACCTAACATAACCTCTTAAAATAGTATGTAATTATAATTTATACTTATCTCAGCAAAATGCAGTAATCCACCCTAATCTTCACCAATACAATCAATAATAATATACACTTTATCCACTTGTAATAACTCCTCAAATTTTAATACTGACTGAACTCCCGACGCCATTTTCTCTCACCTTTATACTATTTTTCTGTTACCGACCCACCAACATTCTCCTGAATTTTTGTGATTGGCTGTCATGATTACAGCCTATATATTGAAAAGCTACGATTGGTGATTAAATTACTTAGCATCAATCAAAATAAACTCTGCATCCTGCAACACTCAATGTTGCCAAAATATAACCTCCAAAGTAAAATGAACAATTCATTGCAAGAAACCTAAATTGAACATGAAATGCAATGCAAAATCACCTATGAATCACAACTCAGCATCGCAACAACACTGCGAATAGCGTTCATTCCTCACAATAGGCTACTTTTTATCCCAGAAAATTCAAAGGTTCCCGCGGGAATCAAAAAATTTATCTGTTCAACCGATTTTAATGAAATTTGGTACAGGGGTAGGTTGTATCCCGGGAAATTCAAGAGTTCCGATTCAAGGGAACCGAAAAAACTTGGTCCACGCGGATGAAGTCGCGGGAATCATCTAGTTTTTCAATAAAGCGCATTTGGATACAGCCGTTAGTTTTAACTTTAATGCAGATGGATGGATGGTTTTAATTTATGATCAACACTAGCTAATGCCCGCGACTTTATGATCCCCGCGGGAACTTTTTAATTTTCCGGGATAAAAGCCTGTGTCCTTCCCCGGGATAGAACCTACCCTGTAGCAAATTTCGTAAAAATCGGACATTATAGAAGAAGAATAAACTGATATTAATCCATACTAATATTATTATTATTATTAATTAATTATCATCAAATAAATATTATAAATGCGAAAGTTTGGATGGATGGATGTATGGATGTATGGATGTTTGTTACTCAATCACGCGCCAACGGCTTAACGGATCTGGCTGAAATTTGGCACAGAGATAGAATATAGTCTGGAATAGCACACAGGCTACTTTTTATCCCGGAAAATTAAGGAGTTCCCGCGGGAACCAAAAAACTTCGATCCACGCGTACGAAGTCGCGGGCATCAGCTAGTATTATAAATGCGAAAGTGTGTCAGTCTGTCTGCTACGCTTTCACGGCCCATCTGTTCAACCGATTTTGATGAAATTTGGTACAGAGATAGGTTGTATCCCGGGGAAGGACATAGGCTACTTTTTATCCCGGAAAATTCAAGAGTTCGCGCGGGAATCAAAAATATTTATCTCTTCAGTCGACTTTGATGAAATTTGGTTTGATGAAAGACGCGGCAGATCCGAGAACTCGATTGCAGCGCCCCCTAATGGGTTCAATTGTGAATATAAACCAATCCGGGTCCGACTAAAAGACACAAAAATTTCCATCAGAATCGGTCCAGCCGTTTTGAAGTGATGCGAGAATATACATGCGGCATTTAAAAAAAATTAAACATATAAATTATACATATCAGATAATCCGTACTAGGTAATATTTTAAATGTATGTAAGTATGGATGTATGGATGTTTGTTACTCTTTCACGCAAAAACTACTGAACGGATCTGGATGAAGTTTGTCACAGATATAGATTTTATTCTGGAACAACACAAAGGCTACTTTTTATCCCGGAAAATTAAAGAGTTTCCGCGAGAACCAAAAACCTTAATACACGCGGACGAAGTCGCGGGCATCCGCTAGTTATCTATAAGTATACAAAATATGGTGGTATTTTGCTGTTTGAATAAAATGATTTGTATTGATTTTCCAATACTGGTAATATATATACCTATTAGACTTTATCGATATATTTTCTGTCGCGCAGCGGGCAGCCCAAGTGCCGCGGTAACATATATAACTGTGTATAGTTGATCTTGAGCCAGCCAATAAGAAATCCCATTATTACCCCGTCCCCCGCCAGAAAATGGTGAGTTGGGTTTCAAAGCGAAAATTAGCCTATTAGCTCTCAATAGGTTTACTACTCGGTGGTCCTAGGTTATCTTTGCTTCCCAGGAACCGGTTTGTATGGAAATGTAGTTATGTTGCTTCTAAAACATTATTTAGAATAGATTGAGACGGTTTCTATGATATGGATATAGAGTTTATGAAATGATATTCATTTATACCTATTAATTCTTATCCTTACTAAAACTTGAGCGCTTGTATAAAATACTCTAGATAAGAAATTGAGGCGTCTTTTTTTTACAAAATGAGAAATATCCCTTTTAATTACAGTATATCAGTAACCTGAAACGGTAGCCTGCACAAATATTTATTCAGGCTATCAATGAAACCTTTTGAAAAGAAAATTATAAAAAAGAGCTTATTAAAAAACAATTCTTCTTTGTTAAAGCAAACTCTGTGCCATTATTTTCTATTATATTCTTCATTATTTAATGTAGTTACAAACGTAATTAAATAAAATAATGAAGTAATGATCATGTATTGGAAAATAACAACTATTATAGGTACCTACCCAGTACTCTATTCTCACTTGCAAAAATAAACAACTACTGAGAGCATACGTGAATGGTATGCACCTTCAAAATATTAATTTTAAACTTAATCAAATCAGAATGATATTCATTTTAACATACGAGTATAAGTTGCTTCTTTATTCTGAGCAATTGTAGGAGTGCATTAAAAATAACAAGTCCGCTATCGTGGATGTTCCGCTGTGGATTTAGAATGACGTCACGCAGCTTACCATGCATTGTCATCCAAACTAAACGTGTACCTATACAAAATTTCAGCTCAATCGGTTGAAGATATCTGCTTCAAAATTGAGTTGCAAGATTCCATCCGAACAAACATACATATATAGTTATATACATTGCAAGTTAAATAAAAAACTTTGATGAAGAGTGAATAGGCATCTTCTAGACAGTCCCAACTTAGGTCGCATCATCACTTCCCATCAGGTGTGAATGGATAATTAATAAAAAAAAATCGAAGCTTCAACTTAAAACTTAAAGTAAAATAGGTACCTATGTAGGATACGAAGCTCGAACCTTAATGGCCGACGATTGTGATTTTAATCCATTAAAACAGATAGGTATAACGCGAAGCGGTTTATGAAAATAAGGAGAAAGGTTTTTCATTAAACACCTTTTATTGTAAGAAAATGTTGACTCAACGGTCTATAACGTTGCGGAAGCGGAACAAAATAATGTTCCTTTTGTATGAGTTAGTGTATATTGAAAACGATGGTAATTCAATGTAAGTAGACAAAGAGCTTACATATATACTAATCCATACTAATATTATAAATGCGAAAGTGTATCTGTCTGTCCGTCTGTCTGTCTGACTGTCTGTCTGCTACGATTTCACGGCCTATCTGATTACCGATTTTGATGAAATTTGGAACAGAGATAGGTTGTATCCTGGGGAATATGTTAGCCTACTTTTTATCCCGGAAAATTAAGGAGTTCCCGCGGGAATCCAAAAATCACGCGGGCGAAGTCGAGGGCATCATCTAGTAATTATCAAAACCAAATTATTTTAATTTGAATCTTTTACGCTGTACATTATAGCTGTTGTTATGTTTTGGGCATTTAATGGTTATGGTTATGGTTATGGTGAATCTATGGTTAGGTATGGTTATCTATGGTTTTGGGAAAATAAACAGATGGCAATGTAAGTATGTAAAACGTGTTGAGCATGTATTGAGGTTGAGAAAACTTTTATACACGTGGTAAATAACTCAAAATTGAGTTTTTTTCTTACAAAAATAACTGAGTATCTTCATATTTCTTTACAAACATTCGGTGAAATCACAAAGAGTTGAAGCTATATTATCTCCACGAAGTTATAGATTTACTATTCTTTGTATATTTACTTACGCTGATATATAGGGTGTGCGGAAGACACGAGTGAAGCTGCGTCTGTATCATACGGGTCCAGGGTGGGCGGCAATCCCTCTGCTGTGGAGTCAGACAGGTTTCCGCCGCACACGGACGTGGCACCGCCGTCGCTGCTACCTGTCACTGACAACGCTTTATTAACATAAACACAGGTGTTTAATAGCCGCCGCGTAAGTTGAACTATACGCAGAAACACATTTCGGGTGTCAAAAGAAGTGCGGTATGAGGTGCGCCGCGAGGGGCCATGCGTTACCATACCTACCCCTCGTTCCCCGCGCTTGCTCCGATCGACCCTGTAGAACAATGTACGCAAACGACCGCCATTTTGGGTCAACTTACGGGACGTAATTTATAAATTAGCAAGGAGACCATGACTCAAAACTCACATTGCCCCTTCAGCCATTTGGATTCTTGCACTCCTTTATGGAATTCAGCAATATGGTTGTATATTATTAAAAGTGAATTACGTATGAAACTTTGACAATAAGATTAAAAAACAAATATGAGATCAACTGCCCTGAACTTGCTGTGTTACCTAAATACTATAATAAGGAGCAATTCGATTCGATGAGTAAATCCTTTCAAAGCTGGCAGCGCATTGGCGGTTCTTCTGGTGGTGCAAATATTCATGGGTGACGGTAATCACTTAACATCGGTGAATCACTTGATCGTTTGCTTGCTGTATATTTAAAAAACGCACTTATTGCCTTATATTATGCAATAGGTAATTTATGCTATTTTTAAAACAACATATTTTTTAAGATTACGTGTAAAATGATACTGCTTATACCTATTTGATTTTCTGGCATGTTAAGATAGTAACCTCTAACGCCAGAGTCGGCACTACAGCTACCTCGGTCGCCCATCAGACCCGACGGTCCGCCCAGGATCATCGGTGGGCCGAGCCCCAGTGAAGCCACGCTCTCGCCTTCTGACAGACACCCTGCAGCTTGCAACTGCCTTCGCGCCTGTGAACAAATACCCCACATTATATTTTCGTTTTATTAATAGGTATAGTTTTTAATCAATTTTTTTTAATAGATGACGGTTTAACGGTTTAGTCTTTTTAAAGAAAAACTACTTTCGTATTTATAGTATTGAAGTAAGATGTCGGTTGGGAGTAGGATTTGCGAACGCAGGTGAAACACAACGATTTAAGTACGAGGTAAAATTATGTAGAAACAGTTTCGTGATTTACAGATTCATACTAATATTATAAACATTAAATTGTGTCTATCTGTCTGTCCGCTACGCTTAAACGGCCCTTCTTTTCAACCGAATTTGATGAAATTTAGTAAATCCCGGGGAAGGTTTCTTTTAATACCGGAAAATTAAAGAGTTCCCGCGGGTGAAGTCGCGGGCATCATCTTGTATTATATAGGTATGTATTGTATTTTTATTTGAGTACGAGTTTTATAGCAATAAAACCTCGAATTTATAATTTAGGTTATATAAAACAGCATCAGCAAGCATCAGTTAAAGAAAACAAAAGTCTATAGCTACGCCAACATTTTGAGTGATTGAGTTCCTTTATTCGGAAGCTGAATATAAAAACAGCTGTTATACTTAATTTTCCTCCACATTTTCATCAGAAGGCGCAATTTGAATTGGTAATGAGTAGGTAATGTCGATGATGGATGGACAAAGGTGCCGACTGCGGGATATAACCTGGCCGCATTATACACAACTGCCCGCACGGTATATGATTATTTTTATGTACACTACTGAAGATTATTTAAATATTTATTTCGAAATACTTCCCAGTAAACTTTTTAAATTTTAGACCTATGTACCTACTTACCTAACCCTACTTACCACGTAGCAACTAGCAAGTTCGTAGCGTATTGCTACGATCGCTGCAAAGGCAATATTGTAGTACTTGTTGAGTATAAAATTCGATACGATACGATTTTAACAAAAATTCTAGATAAATTAATTTGACTTTATATCGAATAAAAACTTCATGAAGTATTGTTGATAATTTTTAAATTGCATAGATTATATTATTATTGGTAACTCTTTTGCTTTATAATGCTAAGCTACATTATTCCTAATATACTCTACAATATTGAAATGTCGATTAAATAATTATTTAAATGGAACAATATTGTTCTCTACATAGAAGCATTAAGCTGATTACTAATACGTATTAAATACAATTTCGTATAGTACGCTGTTACGAATGGGTATAATATATTATATACCTAAGGCATTCCCGACCACTAGTAATGTATGGATGTACCTACTAACTATCACATTACATGCAAAACCTATTACTCTTGATAGATTATGTAACACAGTGATCGGGAACATTCATCCCTAACACCTATTAACTATGAATCTACATAATTATATTATAGCTTGCGATTGTTCCTTTAATTGAGTGCGCTACAATTTCTGTACATTGAGTTTAATAGTATAATAATAACTATTTATGAAAAATATAAATGCGAAATGGTGTTTATCTGTTTCTTATGTGTAACATAAATAACGATAACTACAGATATACCTAGTATAGCTAGATAGACTATTGGCTATATACTGCTGGGTGTCTGATATAGATAGATAGATAGATAGATAAATGCTTTATTGCCACACAAAACATTAAAAAGAAACAATAAAGTTAACAATCAAAAAGAAATAACAAGTGCGCAAAGGCGGTCTTATCACTAAAAGTGATCTCCTCCAGACAACCTTTAATTAAAGAAGCTAATGCAATGAAGCGGGATAGTGCAACAACATTAATACATATTTATAATATACTAAGTACATAAACTATACATTCTAATAATACATAAACAATTACACAAATAAAATACTAAAACATATAAATAATAAAATACCAATACATTTAATCATAATACATACCTATATAAATATTTCGGACCTACTTAACAAAAGTAAACAAATACATATATAATTATAGCATATTAGTAAGATAAAATTCTTTTAAACGATTCTTAAAAATACTCAAAGATTTTGAATGTCTAATATTACCTGGTAGCGCATTCCATAACTTGACTGTCTTTACCGTAAAGGAATTTGCATACACCTCAGTCCGACTCAATGGTATTTCTAACTTATTGTCGTCCCTTGACCGCAAATAAAATTGAATGTCTTTGCTGCCAAGAAAAGTGAATCGCTCTTTCAAATATGGTGGCGTTTGAGGATGATATAAAATAGTGTATAGGAGCGAAAGAGCGTGTAAGTTTCTGCGGGATCGAATTGGCAGCCACTTCAACTGTGCCCGAAACTCAGAGACATGATCATATTTGCGCAGGCCATAGATGTAGCGCAGGCCATAGATGTAACATGTAGTGTCAACACTTGGACGACATCCAGCCCAGTGGATGAGGAAAGCGGAGGTCTCTTTGTGGTGGCGTACTCTCCAAAGGGCCTATTCCCAGTGCATTATTACAGGCTTAATGTGCGCGCTGTTGTCTTAATGTGCGGATGTCCCGAGATGGATTTCCGGAATTTATAATTTCTGAATTTGCCCTGGTTTGGCCTGGTGGAAGCCTTCGGCCGTGGCTAGTTAACCTACCGGCGACGTGCCGCCAAGCGATTTAGCGTTCTGGTACGATGCCGTGTAGAAACCGATTAGGGGAATGGGTTTAATATAACTGCCATGCCCCTAACAGGTTAGCCCGCTACCATCATAGACTGCATCTTCACTTATCAACAGGTGAGATCGCAGTCAAGGGCTAACTTTTAGTGGATAAAAAAAGGCTAATGGATGACGCATTCTGAACCCATAAAAACATACCTCATACAACTGCTCCCTGGCGTGCCGCAACTGCGTGTCACGCGCGCTGAGTGCTGCCGCGAGCTGCAAAGACCGCTCGGCTTCGTCCCGCGCGTGACGTAACAGCGCCGCTCGCTCACGCTCCCTTTCCGCACGCTCGACACCTAGCGCCGAAGACGCGCCGCTTCTGGACCGCATCTTTACAATGAAAGTCAAAATGGTCCTTACATTTTTGGAAGGACATCTCTACAACAACGGCGAGAAATACAATATTATGTTGAATTTAGAAAAGTCAATGTATCAATCAATTTAGTATTTATACTAATATTACCTATAAATGCGAAAGTGTGTCTGTCTGCCTGTCTGTAAGCTACGCTTTCACGGCTCATGTGTTCAACCAATTTTGATGAAATTTGGTACAGGGATAGGTGGTATCCCGGGGAAGAACATTTTTATCCCGGAAAATAAAACAGTTCCCGCGGAAATCAAATAACTTTAATCCACGTGGACGAAGTCGCGGGCCTCATCAAGTATTCCATACCTATAGTTTCTAGTAGATATTTGGCGCACATGCATAGGTCGACTTTCATACATTTTTCTGTTCGATTATTCTTGAAGAATATACATTTTTTAATTTTTTTTATTTGTTTTATGATTTCTTTAGGGCATTTTACAGACGCAAGTTTCATGTCAGGCAAATATTTACATTATTTATAATTTATAATCGGCATTCAAAAAGTGTCAGATTTACGCATGTGTGAGGTGTGAGGTTTACATTCGTCTTAAAAGATGTCGCCCGTGTCTCCTAAATAATGCGTCAAAAAAATATATTTGAGCGCCATCTATCATTATACTGTAAAAAGTACTTCGCAGTTACATGCTATAAAATTTTATAGGATAAGGGAAGTTGAATGAAGGTTCATATCTAAGCACGAGAATTGTGGAAATTTACACAAACGAGTGAGATTCATAAATTAAATATTAGGTCGTCGCACGCGCTCGTGTATTCCCCTAGCTAAGCACGAGCATTGTGGATTTATTTAATTGTATGGCGTTTACATACAGTTTATTAAGCGTTTCTATAAAAAGAACGCTTATTTCGCTCGTTTAGCACCACGGGGACACATGCAGGGAGGTAGACGGTAGTTCCTGCGTGGATTGTGTATTGCGATTATTTACCTACTTAGGATTTGTAGAGTTCAAAATGAACCAAATAAACAAGACATTTGGCAACATAATATAGGAAACGTAAATATTCCAATGCGCCTATGTAACTCCAGGTCCTCAACTATTCCCATGCAAAAAATAACCTTAAGGGTCGAAGTACTGAAACATTGTTTTCTGTTCCGACGTTTTAGGATAGGAAAAATGAAAATTTCATTACTAAATTAATACCATTTGCTACTCAGTTAAATGAAGTATGACGTAATTAAAAAAAGTGGTCATAAAATCGTATAGTAACTGCAGAAAATTATCGAGAAATTCATGGAAAACTCAAAAAAGGCGTTATCGCGTTCCGACTATTGTGATTTAATCTGAGACCTTATATAAACAAAAGTTACTTCAAATTAATCATTAAAGATCAAGGAACACTTTAATTAAACAATATTTTCAATACAACTTAAAGTTTTTGTACAATCTGGTTGCAAAGATCCCTAATACGAATTTTTCATACAAATTTACACTGGCTCGTCCAACCCAAATGTCAAAACTTATAGCCTAAGAGATAACTGTATTTGTGGTAACTATCTTTTGGTAACTATAATTATATCTCCTTACTATTAATTTCCATGTTTCAGATTTATGTTAGTATTATCACAGATGGTCTAAGAGGTGATATACGTAAATTAAAATACTCGTAACTTAAATGGGAGATATTTAAACACTACACATTATCACATCAAAGCGGCGACACTTGAGCTATTTTTTACCCATGACGGAACGGACGGTATATATTTTTATGTGTTTGCCCTAAGAGGTTGTGCGATTGTTTGTTTGTTTGTGTACTTTTTAGTTACCATTTTCCTGGAAAACTACTGGACCGATTAGTATGCAGTTTTTTGCAATAGATATGCATAACTTCTGTCAAGGTTCTTGAATATGTTTTAGGGCCATAGTCCACTAAGCTGAGCTGCAATTTTGATTTTAATTTTTCAATATGTTTCCATTTTTCTGAAAATGTACTGGGCTCATTGAGATGCGGTGTTTTGCATTAGATATGTATAGCTTGTGAAAAAGTTCTTTAGATTTAGATATATTTTAAGTTATCATGCTATCGTGCGCGCTCCTATCGTGTTTTTTTATTATGTTACCTTTTTTCTGGAAAACTACTTTGCTGATTTAGATTCGGTTTAAAAAAAAAATGTTTAGCTTCTGAGAAGGTTCTTAGATATGTTTTAGGGCCATAGTCTACCAAGCTGTGCTGCAATCGTGATGTGGTAGGTGGTCGAACTCCTTCTCATCGTAAGCCCGTCGTGTTTGGACTCTTTTGATTTGCCTTGACAAGCGTTAACCTAGATGCTGTGGTCACAGGAACTCCAGTATTTTATCCATTATATTTTATAACGTATTTTTTGAACTGATATATTTTAACATTTATTTATCAGAATATTAAAGTTTGACACAATTTGACACCTCTACACATTACCATTTGGCCATAGTCCAACACGCTGGTCAAAAAAACTACTGAACCGACAAAGATGCAGTTTTGTGTTCATAAAACTACTTCCGCGAAGATCTAATTGTTGTTACAAAGTTATAAGGTCACAAATTATAATGGAGCGCTGCAGTTCATCGTGGGTTTTTTTTAAATTTAAATTTTACTACTTGACGTAAGTACAACTTGACGTACTTAACGATGTATTATGTATTTGAGAGGCAATATCTAGTACACGCCCCGATGAATAGAGTCAATTTTTATACTGGTTACTTAGGTACAGCGCATACTTTAATACTATACTAGAATAAGCCTTCCTAGTTATTGGTCATTTCTGGTAACAATAACTCGTCTTTGAGCGGCGATAAGTAGTCAGGTCCCCAGCCGCTTGCAGGCAGACCATCACAAATTCCACCAGACGATAGTTACTGTTGTGAATGATACGAGCACTTGATGAGAACTGACATTTATTATTACTGAAATATATAACAATATGATATAAAATTCACATCATCTTTCCCTTTTATTTTTTAATGTATATTATAAGTACATCTAGTTTTATTATAATTTTATAATTGGCTTAGATATGTAATTATATTTAAACAATACCTACGTATCTAATCCTAATTTATTTTTACTGCAATACCAACATAACAATATTATATGAAAATCACATCAGCAGCTATCTCCTAGCCTATATATTTTTTGAAAGCTTGCCCCCTTAAGCTCGATCCGTACCTCTGTTGCGGCTTGATTGAAGGACAAACCAACAAACAAACACAGTATCGCATTTATAATATTGGTAGGTACCTATGAAGTATGATTATAATTTATATACATACTAGCTTTTGCCCAGGGCTTCGCCCGCGTGAATAAAATGTAGCCTAAGTTCTAAGTCAGGCTATAAGCTATCTCCATTCCAAATTTCAGCCAAATCGGTTCAGTAGTTTTTGCGTGAAAGAGTAACGAACAAACTTACTTTCCCCCTTGTAATAATAAAAGTATGATACCTATGCTTACCTATAGACCTACTGTTTACCCGCGTGGATTTAAGTTTTTTAGTACTTACATACCTACCTATCCCCCGGGAACGGGATAAAAATGGCCTATACTCTATAATTATGTTAATCCAGAGTAAAAGCTGTCTCTATTTCAAATTCCAGCCAAATCGGTTCAGTACCTAAGTAGTATGTAGGTACCTACCTACCTAATTATTGTGTCGTGAATAAAAATATATATAAAAAATATCCAAACAACCATTTTAATATTTGATATTTTCATCTAAGTTTATAATTATTTACTTACTAGCTGATGCCCGCGACTTCGTCCGCGTGGTTTGAGTTTTTTGTTATTCCCGCGGGAACTCCTTATTTTTCCGGGATAAAAAGTAAGCCCGTGTCACTCTCCAGGCCCTCAACTATGCCCATGCCAAAAATCACGTCAATCCGTTGCTCCGTTGCGGCGTGATTGAAGGACAAACCAACAAACAAACACACTTTCACATTTATAATATTAGTATGATTTAGGTACCAATACTTTTTTTGCATTGTGTGATAAAAACAATCGCCTCGCAGCCGGTTAAGTACCTAACAAGAAGTAGGTGTAGGTACCTACACAAGACAACGCCGCGCGAAAGAAGCGCCGGCCGCCGCCCGCGCCACACGAGTATACCTACCTATAGTTGCCCGCGCTGCCGGCCGAAGGCTGAAGCTAGTACCACAGTATTGGTATCTACTATCTACCAATACTGTGCTATAAGTACGATCCGCGACTGCGAATATAGCTAGGTATTCGAATAATCTACAACTGCTGATGTAGACATTTGTGGGCAACTTATGGTTTCAGTTGTACGATCGGAATGACAACCTTATTTTATAACTCATAAGACTGAATTTCAAAAATGTCAAATGGTTTCATAAGGTTTAAATTAATTGAAACTTTTTATTTGTAGGTATTTTTTTAAATATAACCTTATAAATCTGCAATTATTATGACTCAATTTCAAAATGGAGTTTTATTCGTTAGTACTAACTAGTAACTACTAACTATGTGGGTGGTAATCGACTCAAATTAGGTAGTGGAGCATTATTCAAGTTGGTTACCTACTGATTTTGATACCTAATTAGAATGGAATTAAAATTGCATCGCTAGCCGGAGCGGCCTCTATAGTCCGGGAGGCAGCGGCACAAATTTCGGGTCATTTCCTCCTGTTTTTATTTTTTGAATATCTGCATGAGTTATGTATGCAATATGTACCGTACCTATGTCTAATAAGTATATATGACTGCCTCGTTGGTGTAGTGGTTAGCATGTTCGACTGCGGCCGACGAGGTCCCGGGTTCGAGTCCCAGGTCGGGTCACAACAAGTATTGGGGTTTTCAGACAAGAAATTCTCAGTACTAACCCGGAGTTAGGAAGTTGGCGGTGTTTCACTCCTGTGCCTCGGAGTGCACCTGTGGTTGCGCACACACTTGTGCAGTGGCTAATCTCTCAGGAGATTGGCCGCCGTGGCCGAAATTCGGTCGGGAGGACATTATTCATAATTATTATGTCTAATATGGTCGTAATAGGGTTGCGATTCCTGCAGAAAATTCATAAAAAATCTCCTAGCTTCTGGCATGAAACTTGCTCAACACATTAATTTGAACTTAAAATGTGTAAAAAATATCGTCTTCCAGCTGAATTCCTCAACTATGTATTCCATCCATCAACATTTTTTATTACGAAATGTGTGTGTACGGCCAAGTGCGAGTCGGTCGAACTTGCTTATCTCCGAAGTTTACCAATCCAAAAATACAGAAGTTAAAAAGTATTGTACAGAAGAATGAAAAATGTATAGATTGGAGTGAAATAACTGGTAAACTGATGTTAACAAACTTTATATTATCTATTTCTTTGACTAACTGAATTAATTGTAAAGCATATTCTTGTATTTTATTATATTCTTGTATCGCTAACAAGGGTTTACGATGGCAATAATGTCATTGTATCTGAATTTGAGACTAGAGAAGATTTATTGCAAGTGAGTAAATAGGTATTTAAGTACATCCATATTAAGTAATATTATATATAAGAAAATGTGTCTGTCTCTCTGTCTGTCACGCTTTAACTGCCCATCTTTTCAACCGATTTTGATATTAAAGTCAAAGTCAAACCATATATCTTCAAATTGGTACATGCAAAGTACTTTTTGACCGTCTATTTTACAAAGTATAAGATGTGATGGTGATAATTAATCAAATCATCCTTCAACTTCGGTATGAGTCGTAAAATGCTGATTTGAGTACCCATCAAAATCTGATTGCAGAATGATTTTACTGGTTAGTCAATATTTTTACCAGAAACTTTTATTTCTTTGCCAAATTGAATCAATATTCTTGCAAAATAAAAATTCTAATTCAATATAAAATGTACCTATTCTGATATAACAGACTAGCTGATACCAGCAACTTCGTCCGTGTGGATTTAAATTTTTAAACATGCCGTTGGAAGTCTTTGATTTACTGGGATAAAAAAGTCTACCTTATTCTTCATATTTTTTAATATATACGTGCCGTGAAAATAATCACGCTGATCCGTTGCTTCGTTGCGACGCGATTGAAATACAAACTAACAAATGTGCAATTTGTCACTTTTCCATACTCACATATTTTTATTCTATAATAATATTAATAGGTGACCCACCCCAGATTCGCACTTGTACCTAGTGTCTTTACTTAATGGTTAAAAACCTAATTTTGTATTGATTGGCTGTTATCCGTCCGGACTTCATCTCCGAACTATTCGTCAGGTCTTCATAAAATTTACTTAATAGTAGTACAATCTTTCTAATAAAGAACGAATTGTGTAAATCGGTTCAGATTTGGCTGAGTTATGGAGTATAATTGACAAATTATAAATTTATATAATTAAATTAATTAATAAAAGTATCAAGGCTCTATGTAGAATTTCCATTAACATGCGCTATTTTGCTCAGAAATTATAAAATTACTACTATTGCAGAAGATTTTATTAGTTGTTTTCAACATTACTAACTGCTGTAAGACTACTACCATGTTATTTAAATAATCAGTCTTCCTGCAATCGGCGCCTAAGGAGTCAATTTTGAGTGAATGCTCATAACCAATCCGTTGAGTAGAAGCGGCATTTGAAGGTAAATACTGAATTAATGTATTTCATACATCATTTTTAACATAGTTTTCTTCATATTTTACTTGAATGTAGTATTGTTTTCTAGTAAAGGTCGTAAATTCTTGAAATACATATGCAACAAAATATTGCTGCCGTGAATTCGTTACGGTCCTTTGAGTAACTCTTTCGAAATTGTCTGTCAATGGTACAAATTATTACTCAATGGATATCAATCATTTATACATTTATATACTGTTACTCAATCATTCATACAATGTGATTTTACATACTATAAATTGGTTGGAAGTTGCACTTATATTTTATAGATGTCATTTTACATATTTTAAGTACAAATTAAAGAATAAAGAGTTTAAAATACCCAAAAGTACCTACTACGACTATTATAATTTTATGGTAAGAAAGTGTGATAATTCACTTAACATTGTGATCAGTGCCCTTACTTTTCCTTTGAGTAATTGTCAAGGTTCCACTGACAAACTGTCCTCTCAAAAAACTGTCCTCTCAAAAATATTGCATTTATGCTTATAATATTGGTCATTTATCATTTATATAAGTTATTGTTATGTTATATTGAAATAGATATTTTTTATCGTAACTCGCAAAAACAAAAACATAAAAGATTGTCTATTTCAGAAGAAATATAGAAAAATATGACATTAATTTGTCATTATTGTGTTATATTGTCATTACGTTAGTCAAAAGAACTAAAATTATCAAATTTTGATAGTGTTTCTATTATTTTATGTTTTCCGTCCCATTTTTCTGATTGGCATGATTGGTAAGTCTAATAAAAACTTCTGTGAATCTTATTTAAAATGGTTTTTTTAAGTACATTTGTGAGATAAAGTTCTGTTTGAATGGAATAATTCTCCGTCGATTCATTTTAAAATGATTATTTTTACTATAATTTAACATAATATTTATAATCAGTGCTATTCCTCATAAAGATAAATAAGTAGGAAACACAAATCTATCAATAAAATAACAAAACATGGTAAAAAAAATCATCGATTTTAAATCATGTAGTTAACACGTTAAAAAAAACGCCCCAACTATAGTGTTATATATTTTTGGAATCTACTCATCAATTTCTAGATGATGATCATATAGTTAATCTTATTTTCGAAAAAAAAATCAATTTTAGTCTTTAATGCGGGACCATGGTCACCCCATCATTTATTTTTAAAATTTTACTAGCCTATGTCACCCGGAATAAGCTAGGGATTCTAACGATACCGCATTTATCAAAATCGGTTCAGGCGTATAGAAGTTATGGTGGAATATACAAACTCACATACATACATACATACATACATACATACATACATACATACATACATACATACATACATACATACCTACGTGAACCCTGAATACAATATGGTACTCCTTTTTTCAGGCAGTCGTATAAAAACATTTCGTTTCCTCTTGGTCTATAATATCGCGGTGATAATTTCTTATTTCGCTCTTGCGCGTAAATCACGCCGCATCAGTAGGGTTGCCACTTGCCACCCATACCCGGTTCTTGGTCTCTCGAAAATTTAATTATAAGTCGGCACTCTGTCCGAAATGATAGTTACGAATTAAATCGCATTAATGAGTACTTGTTGCTTAATTACGCCACTACTATTGAACCGATTTGGCTGAAATTTGTTATGAAACTTTTTATCCCGGAAAAAACCATGGTACTGGAACTACTATATTTTCACAACTTTTGAAGAAAAAAAATAATATTTTTAACTGACTTCAATAAGAGGTTATCAATTCGACACGCATAATATTCCGTGTGTAATATTATTGGAACTTCAAAATATTCACATAAATGACAATCTATTAGGGCTTCCAAACATAATGTTTGTCCATGCATTTCTCCGAAAATATGCGACCAATCGTTTTTTACTGGCTTACATTTAATTCAACTTAGATAACAGTGCAAGTTTCATTTGAGTTTGTTGTGAGCTCTTCTTATACCAGGGCGCGTTTGGAACCCTCGTAGCTTTAGTTTTAAGATACCGTAACCGATTATCACCATCATGTTTTTTTTAAAGTAAGTAATTTTTAACGTCAATAAGTGTACCTACAGTGTACCTATATTGAATAAATGATATTGACTATTATAATAGTTTCGATAGTTTCCAAGATTTGGGCAATTGTTCGTTTTCAGTAAGTATATTGAAATTTGAAGTAGCTTGTTTTCCAAAAAAAGTTGGCAACCCTAGCCGCATTATTGTCACCCGTCCCCAGCAAAGACACCCTACCGGCAAAGCCGTGCCGCCAAGCGATTAGCGTTCCGGTACGATGCCATGTAGTAACCAAAGGGGTATAAAGTATGGGTTTAATAAAAACTGCCATATTATCCCTACTAGGTTAGTCCGCTTCTATCTTAGACTGCATCATCACTTACGACCATCTCACATGGTGGCACCATCAACCATGTGAGATTGCAGTCAAAGCAAAGTTTATCTTGTATCCGAATTAAACAAAAAAAATACTAAGCAAAACTAGGCAGTTTTTGTTTAAATGCCATCTAGTTCAATTTTATAGTAAACAATTCGTAGTTTATGTTAGAACCACAGAACTTGGATAGCAATCATGATGTCAGTGTGTGCGTGGGGGTTGCGTATATACAGTAATCGATATGACAGATTTTTATTAGTGGACTATTTGACTAAATGGCTCCGTTTTAAATTAAACTAATGATGTGATAAAATAATACGCATTGATATACTGGCGCAAGTGTAATCAGTTTTAAAATCAGTGCATAGGAACTTTGCGAAAATATCAAAAACCTGTCAAAAGCCCTAACAACGCCATCTAGCGGGAAACTGTCCGGGAGAAGACGTTGTGTTGAGCCTTAAGTTAAACTTATAGGAACCGCCCGTTCTACCAAATCCATAACTTTTGATATATAAATAACACTGAATACATATTATTTTAATGTTCATACCGCAATGCAATTAATATTAAACATGATAAGTTCATTACTACGATATTAATACTGTATCAATGAAACAATAATCATTCCTCATTGTTGGAATGGAAACAGTTATTCGACAAATTTCATAAGCTGCAATCGATCATATTATTATTGTAATAAATTTTGATTGAATTAAAACAATAATTTGATGTTCAATAGGTATATTATAGTAAATACTGTTTCAATACGATGTGATGTTTTGAATATAATATCCGATTTAATTTACATATTAGTCACCACCCGTAAAAGCGTTCCTAGCTTAGTGGTGACATCGGGTTTCTTTTTTAGGCTGTCGGGGGTTCGCTCCTCAGGCTTTTAAATTTTCATTATAAGCAATGAAATAATAACACTTGCTCGACAGTGCTTTATTATGTTCTTACAGGCATGTAAAGTTTGCCATTGGTATCATAATTTTCAAAATCGGTTCAGTAGATCCAGAGAATACCACTTACAAACTCACAAAATCACAAACTTTACCTCTTTATAATATTAGTATAGATGACAATAGTGCCCAGATATACTATCATTACACACAAAATATAGAAAATTCGGCTGTATAAATAGTCGCTTCGGCATTATGTTTATTTTACTTGAACGCTACTTTATTTTATTATTCTCAACGACCTATATACCTAGTAGATATACATATAATTCAATGTTTATTCTGAAAGCGCAAATAAATTATTTACACAAAAGTAGCATGGGAAAACTAAATCAAATTACGTTTTTAGTTCATACGTTCTCGTCCATATACCTACGTACATCAAAATTCATTTGGTGTGCTAGCGTAGGTATAGGTTAGTATACAGATAAGTATATTATAATGTCATGTGATACGTAGGTACATCTCCGCGTACGACACCCTTACACGTAAAGGCGTACCTGCGTAGGCAAGTAATACACCTAAAGCCTACAAATTGAGCACGCACCTGTTCATAATTCCTAATGAAGTCCCTGAGCTCCTTTTCTTTGTCCTCTAGAGTGGCGTATAGCTGCTTCATCTGATTCAGCAAATCAAATTTCTCGGCTTTGAGCCTTTTCTTGTCGGCTTTCAGGGCTGCAACAAAGGAGGCTGTTAGTTTTACGCTTGCTACTGGCACGGCGGGCTGTGTTATTCATTTTACTCCACTATTTCAGTACACGGAAAGGCTCTATCGGGAATACGAATGCTTTAGTATGGGTATATTTCTTTGTAGCTTTTGTCGTACTAACGGTGTTACTTAAAAAAGCTTACATTTTTATTTTTTATCTATATATCTATTTAAAAATAAGTTTTGTAGCGAGGACCGGAATCTTATGAATGTAAATAACATATGCTTCCAAATAGGTGTAGCTAGTAGGCAGTGCACGTTACAGTTGTAAAACATTAAAGAAATGAAGACAGCAGATACATCAAGCATTTATTTCTTTAAACGATAGGTAAGTATATCTAGGATTAAATCCACCGGTACCACATGTGAGTCCTTTGTAATAACGAGGTTTTGTCAGATTGCTAGACTGGATGGAACTAAGCAAACACGGTTGGCTTCAACCAACGAAAGCAAATACGATTTTCCACCGGTACATAATATGACAGTACAATCTGCCCGTTCAGCGATTAGAAGGCTTACAAAGCTTACACGCTGATAAGCACCCTTTGATCGTCGCCGGTGCTTCATGGAATGGTTTGGATAACTTGACGTTTGTTTAGCTATATGTAGCTGGATTTAGTGCACTAGGCAATGAAACCGATTTTACATCGTAATTTTTTTATCGACTGTCATGTAGTAGAACAAACCTGAAGGAGGAAGCCAAAAGGGGGTAACGGTTCTGAGCATCTCGCCAAACTTTAACCCCTAAACAGGTAAAGAGCTCGCTGCTCAGCTAATCTAAGAATAAATGCGCCTCCAATTGTGTTAACGCTTACATGCAAAGCAGGTGTTGGTAAAGTACCTAGTTAGTACAAAAAAATTGGACATCGTCATTGGTCGTTCAGTCATGGCTATTTGCACATGAATACTACGGCTGGATCTGGTGGCCAACTAATGCATAAATAACGCAAACATTTAGTAAGGCGAGTCCACTTTTTAGACACACCAGATTAGACGACTTCTAACCCCTAAGAACAATATCGTCTGTTTTAGTGAGTCGTTGTCAATGAAAACTCAGACGCGGATTTCTAGTCTACCTATGAATCTGTATATCAGCAGTGATTAAAATGTTGCATATTTTATAGAGGTACAATGAACATGAATGTATCATCAATTCCAATAATCATTCAATAGTAATTTAAATAATAGAAAAATCCATGAACAAAAAGAAACCAATGGAATAGATCGGATTGGATTCAAAATGCATAATATAAAAGTGTAACATTCGTGAGTTAAAACCCGAAGTCAGTTATCTGCTATATTTAATTTTATGTCAACGGGATAAAGGCCATTTTGTATTGCTTTGACATAGCGGTGATACTTTGTACAAACTATTAACGTTAAAAGCTGTCGTTTCAGTCGACACATGGGGGGAACCATTTTGACATATAGGATTACTTGCTATCTTTTTAGGGTTCCGTACCAAAATGGTAAAATGGAACCCTTATGGTGCGACTTTCTCCGTCTGTCTGTCCGTCTGTCCGTCCGTCACACTCAATTATTTCAGTAACTACCGAAGCTATCGACATGAAATTTGGAATAGTTATGTATATTAGTGGCCCAAAGACACTGGAATTAAAAAAAATTGGAAATTATTTTTGTTCTTATTTAAAAAGGGGGGAAAATCGGAGGGTTGAAATTTAAAAGTGAGATAACTGTACTGTGTGGGGTATCATATGAAAGGGTTTACTTTGTACATTCTAAAACAGATTTTTAATTATTTTTAGTCATGATAGTTTTTGATTTATCAAGGAAAAAGTCTAAAAAAATACCGTTCCCCCCCCCTTATCTCCGGAGTTTACCAATCGAAAAATCTGAAATAATTACGGTCAATAGAAATTTATGTATATTTTACAGGAAAACTATAGCCAATGCTGTAACTAGCATAGTTTTTTTGATATTAACAGTAAACCTCTACAAACAAAGTTAGTTTTGCGGTTCATTAACAAAGGTAATTATTACCGTCAAAGATAGGGTTAAACGCAAGTTCTTCTAAGTACTCGTCGTCAAATAAACATATTGGTTTTTGCCTGATTGTTTTGCTTCAGTACCTACTTCTTGAGTACGGAACCCTCGGTGCGCGAGTCCGACTCGCACTTGGCCGGTTTTTTATAACTGTCTCTACTTTGTTTAAACATTTCAGGTAACATATATTTTATGTAAACTACTATTATTATACGGAATTAACTAACTCCTACGAGACACATTCTGCACGATATCAACCCTGGGAACCGTTTTATACGGCCCAAGTGTGTTCTATGGAATCCATACTAATATCGTCTAGTCCATACTAATATTATAAATGCGAAAGTGTGTCTGTCTGTATGTCTGTCTGTCCGTCTGTCTGTCTGTCTGTCTGCTACGCTTTCACGGCCCATCTGTTCAACCAATTTTGATGAAATTTGGTACAGGGATAGGTTATATCCCGGGGAAGGACATACTTTTTATTCCGAAAAATTCAAGAGTTCCCGCGGGAATTGAAAAAACTTGGTCCACGCGGACGAAGTCGCGGGAATCATCTAGTTTCTCAATAAATGTTTAGCCATTTATTAATTTGGTTGGACTTTAGCTTTACATATGGCTATGTTGATTCAAGCTCAAAATGTACTTACTCTGTTACGTTGTTCTGAGATCTAAAGTAACGTTTAAATTAATAGCAATAGGCTAATAGGTAATTGCGAGACTGGCGAGACTCTTGCTGCAAGACCAAGACCAAGACTGGGAGCGCAAGACCAAGACCAAGACCAAGACCAAGACCAGGTGTATTGGCGCAAGACGCAAGACCAAGACTGGCTCAGTCTCGTCTTGTTCTTGCATTTGGACAACACTAGATAGGTACGATCCCGGGAAAGGACATAGGCTTTATCCCGGAAAATTCAAGAGTTCCCGTGGCCATAAAATAAACTTAATTAACACGGACGAAGTCGTGGGTATCATCTAGTTCCCTATAAAATTCTATGGCCAGCAGTAGATCAAGGGTTATAACTGCTATACCCCAAATAGGTCAGCCCGTTACGATCTTAGACTGCCTTATCACTTACGAGTAGGTACGTAGGTTCTACTGTGAGTTCGCAGTTTCTTTCTTTTGACATTGGTTATTTTGGCGTTATCCTTGAAAGATAGGCAAAGATGTGCTATATAAGTAAGAATATAAGAATAACATATATTTAGGATAGGTCTTCGCTTGTGTAGCGCAATCCTAAATCTATGAAGAATAAGTGGCATATTATATCGATATAGTATAGTGACGACTGCGAAGACGTCACTCTATGGGCACGTTTCTGTACGATATTATAGTTATTTATGCAACAGTTGTGTAATAAGGGGTATTAAAACACGAATGCGAGTTTATCACACGACGCGAAGCGGAGTGTGATAATAGTATCGTATGAGTGTTTTAATACCTAATTATCAACAGTTGCATACAAGACTTTATCTACACTCATGATATGGATCCTCTATAACAGATTCTGAAATAGCTTACTGCTAACATTAAAACATCCAGTCCTAGTAACATAATATCATCCATTAATGAGTTTAAACAAATAAACTAAGTATTAATGAAAGAATTATTTATTGTAGTAGTAATTAACATTTTGTATAGTGCAATTATTAAAATTCACTTGATGTTCTATAGTGTTGGAAGGTCCCGCTCCAGATGTATTCGGCGGAATATTTATATTTACCACTTCACTATTTTTATTTTCTATGGAATTCGAAATTACATTCGAGACGTGGATTTATTATGGTTATTGCAGCGTTTAAAATATCTGGCGGTGTGCTATCAAAACTTGAATCGCTCATTTTTTTGTTAACAAAACAATAAAAAAACGAAGAAAAATGGCGGGGTAAATTCTAATAACCTACTTTTTTTTTACAGCGCGCGGCGTTCTGGTAGTGAAACGCGCGTGTTTGACAATGTTCTTTTTTAGGGTTCCGTACCAAAATGGTAAAATGGAACCCTTATGGTGCGACTTTCTCCGTCTGTCTGTCCGTCTGTCCGTCTGTCCGTCCGTCACACTCGATTATTTCAGTAACTACCGAAGCTATCGACATGAAATTTGGAATTGTTGTGTATATTAGTGGCCCAAAGACACTGGAATTAAAAAAAAATGGAAATTATTTTTGTTCTTATTGAAAAAGGGGGGAAAATCGGAGGGTTGAAATTTAAAAGTGAGATAACTGTACTGTGTGGGGTATTATATGAAAGGGTTTACTTTGTACATTCTAAAACAGATTTTTAATTATTATTAGCCATGATAGTTTTTGATTTATCGGGGAAAAAGTCTAAAAAAATACCGTTCCCCCCCCCCCCCCTCCTCCCCCCCTTATCTCCGGAGTTTACCAATCGAAAAATCTGAAATAATTATGGTCAATAGGAATTTATGTATATTTTACAGGAAAACTGTAGCCAATGCTCAAACTAGCATAGTTTTTTTGATATTAACAATAAACCTCTACAAACAAAGTTAGTTTTGCGGTTCATTAACAAAGGTAATTATTACCGTCAAAGATTGGGTTAAACGCAAGTTCTTCTAAGTACTCGTCGTCAAATAAACATATTGGTTTTTGCCTGATTGTTTTGCTTCAGTACCTACTTCTTGAGTACGGAACCCTCGGTGCGCGAGTCCGACTCGCACTTGGCCGGTTTTTTTGAAATTCGTATAGATGTTCTTTTTTTGTAATTCATACAGATACCACGCATCGAGCAGATGTAGCTGTCTGTTGAGTACCCTTTGCGCAGAGGGGATCGAAAAAAGAAACAAAGGAGTGTTGTAATGAAATTCAGTACAACATTACATATAACCCGTTTGGATGATGTAATGGTTATTATGACATTGGGTGTTTTAATGTTGGCAATAAGCTAACTGTTTCAGAACCTGTTATAGAGGATTTATAGCATGGGAGTAGATAAAGGTACTTACATACCTGCTATTGCATTTGCTTTAACGTAATGAGATAAGTTTTAATAAAGCCGCAATTTAGTTTTCCCATTTTACTAGCTTCGACTTCCGTGATAGCGAAGTCTTTGATACTATAACGTAAGTAAAGTCAAAGGGCGACCCTCAAGACGACGTGACTAGCAAAGTAATTCTTACCGCACGTTTCCGTCCAATACTTTCCGAAACATTATGAGTTTAGTTTATCAAACTGTCGGCCCGTTACTTCTTTTCCTATCATGAACATCGGCCTAACAAATTTCCTATCTTCGTGCTCGAGTGCCAGGGATAAAGTTTAGTTCAATAGTTTGTGCTGTCGCCATAGACTTTGCCTTGTTGACGGGGAATATTTTATATGGACGATAAACTCATTATACCTACGATTATGTTTTGAAAAAGTTCATGTGAACTAGTTTTTTTTAATGCAGAAAGGACTAGCTGATGCGCGCAACTTCGTTCGCGTAGTTTAAGATTTTTTTAACCTCGCGGGAACTCCTTAATTTTCCGGGATAAAAAGAAGCCTATGTCAGCCTCCAGGTCCGCAACTATACCCATGCCAAAAATCATGTCGATTCGTTGCTCCGTTGCGGCGTGATTGATGGACAATCCAACAAACAAACACACTTTCGCATTTATAATATTAGTATCAAGTATGATTAAGAAAAGATCGACTTCGATTCTTGGCTAGAGTATCTAAAACTTCTTAAATCGGTTGAGACATACTTAATTTCTGATGGTGGGAGGTTATTTGAAATTATCAAAGACCCGATATAGGCAACTCCTTTTTGATATGCAAGTATTCAATTCAATCTAATGTTGTCATTATACCTCATGAAACAGAAATTATAATATCTGTCAATTTTAGTCATTTCATGTCATTCGATTTAATCTGCAGATACGGACGCCATATTGAAAATAGTTAGCTTAGAAACGAGTGTATGAACTATGGTAATTTAGTCTCCTGTCGGCAGGGCAGACTCAGCGATTATTGAATACTTTTGTGTTTAGATCGCATTTTGATTTAGAGCTTAACGATAGCAATTTGGCCGGATCAAATGAATATTATCTGTAAGTTTAGCCATCTTTTATCTAATTACATTACTTAAATCTCTCGTGGAACCTCTACACGTTTAACCATTAATTATTCGTGCAAGTTCCAAATGAGAGTACAAATATATTAAAAGTGTCTCATAAATACCTACTTCTGGATTGTCTTTTACACTAATTGAACCAGAAAAATATGTATCTAATATCTAAGTATTTGAAGTCCTACATTGAACTTAAAAAAATGATCATATTGTTTGAAAAACAATAGCACGATATTTCGTCATGATCACACGATAGTAGGAAATTAAATTGACTAGATTGGGTAAATGAAACTATCGTTTAGAAGTCGGAGTGGTAATTTCGACTTTCGGGATCCTAAAAAGTCAACGAGTGTGCCTACAGGCGACGTGACTTGTGAACTAAACGGAGCCGTCGTAAACTCCAATACTTTGAGAAACATCTAGAGTTTTTTATCCAAAACTTATTAGGTATCTAATTTCGCCTGTAAGTAGAAGTAAAATTTAATAGTATTTAATAAGTAGGTGTAGTTACGTACTAGCCGTGGCGTCACCCTGGAGGGTTCCAGCTGAAAATCAGCTCTGGTAATTTATCGCAATGCATTCAGCATTATGCTGAGCTTTGATTGTGCCACGTCCGACAAGCGTTATCTTGGCACTTCTGTGTTTTTTATCAAGCTGCAAGATGTATCATTTCCGTGCATCAGACTAAGATTGATGTCTAAGTAAGTGGTCTAATTGTGTCTGATGTTATGTTACCGTACTACCGTACTGCTCACTTCTAAGCATTCAGGAAAAGCAAGCAGGCAAGCAAGCAATACGCACCACACCAGAAAAAGTGTTGAGTGTGCTTTGTCAGTTTTAGACGATTATTATAGCGAATTAAGCTGCTTGTTCCTTGGTTATCATTGGACTTCCGCAAAGTAACGTCTGCTTCTATTCAACCAATTACTATTCTCAAAACATAAATGATCTAATAGATCTACCCATACTCTTACCTTAGATCGATTTGGAAATTGCATGTAGGTAAGTTATTTATCGAGGTCAGGCCTATAACTCCATTCCGTTTAATGGCAACTCGCGCTGCTAATGTACCTACCCACTCGTAACGTGAAGTCATAAACTACAGTCATTAACAATTAACTCACAGTTTACAGCTTCTCTAGCGAGTAGGAGCTCCTTTTCTAACTGTTGAGGGTCGACGGGCGGTCCATCTTGCATGTCCCCTTGGGTTCGCTCCATCAACGTGTTCCCCGCCTCGCCCCTCTCCGCGGCGGCCACCAGCAGTCGCCGTACACGTGTCAACTCCGCCTGTATGACCATATTATATAGCATATCTAACAGGTGAAACAACATAACAGGTGAATATACGTAGCCACAAAATAAAACTGCTGTAGAAAAATATAGGTACCTTAGGTCCATTTTTTTCACACCCGTGAGAGAAATGGAACTTTGATTCAATTTGCTAATATTAAGAAATCTATTTAACTGGAGGGATTTCTCAAAATCGTTTCTTATTCTAGAGAATCTACAGGCTCCATGATCCAGAGATATCCTTTTTAGGTAAGTTCTAAACTTGCTTGACCCAACGATTGGAACTGTGGAGTTTCGACTTGTTTGTTAATTAGAGATAGGCATATGAATTAGCGAATTTTAAATCACAAGCTCATCGAAAATCCATTAAAGAAGAAGTCTCTATTTCAGAAGAGAGAACAGAATTTTGATCAAGGTGTGAAAAAGAAAATGGAAAATGGAGTGACGATGACCTAACACGAACCGTAAATTACTTTAAACTCAAACTCAACTTCATTCCTACACTCTTAACTTTCCATAGTTATTTGGTCTTTCCATAGTTATTAGTTGAATGCAGAGTAAATGTATATGGTGACATATACATTTACTCTGCATTCAACTCGCGCGAACTGTATATTCATACATCTATGTTAACATTTCCTTTGAAAATGTACCTGTACATTTTATTTACTAAAGGTTACTCTATCTAGTCACCCTAACGCCCGGCTGCATTACGATTAATCGTTATCGATTTGTAAACTTCTCCTAATGTTATACCCTTCGTATAAAACAAGTTTAAGTAAGTCACGCGATCACGGGAACAAATAGGTATTGTCGAGTTGTTACGTGCTTTAATATTATAGTAGGTAACAGCTTGCAATTTTCTTATACCTTTTCTTAATAAATTTCTAGTATCAACTAGCAAAATTCACGTCAAGAAGCCACTCCACTGAAGTGGAACACAGCTCCTGTGTTCAACAGGGCCAATCAGATTTTATATTGATAGATGACGTAATAACTTTATTACACGTATGTCTTACTTGTACATTGTCTCAATCATTTGATTGGTCTTAGAACATTCTTCGCACTCTTCATTTTCCACTCCGTTGCCGCATTAATGGACAGTGGACCTACTACCATCGCTTAAAGCAGTATTATTTTACATTTAGCAGTTTTATAATATGACGTACTCTGACGTCCCAGGATTATAATCATTCTTAAACAAGAGCAACAGGAAGATTAACATAATACTGCAATGGTGTAAGCCCCCAGGTAGCCACGTTACCCGATAAAGAAAACCTGTTTCGTATTTTATCAAATAAGTTTTTCCAGAACATCACTAAGCTAAATCAATTTCATTGAATGTGTCAGCGAAAAATAATTTTAAGACCCGATTGTACCACACTCTTGCAAATAAATTATTCTATTCTATCATAAAATTAATTCATAGATATGGAATAACAATATAAAGTGTCAGATAGATGATATTTTTAATGTTTAGTTTTCAGTTTTTAATTAAGTTTTTAATTTAGATTTTAATGATATCTTTAGATAGGTATAAAATAAAATAGGTTCATTCTCCGGACTCCAAATAAATCAAGTTAAAACGAAAAATGGCGTCCTTTTTATAAGACAAATAGAAACAAAGGAAGTTTCTTGTTATTATTTTGCAGATAAATACAAAATTTTCCGGGCAGCACATTGAAATGAAAGTCTTTGACAGTCTTTTATCATTTAAAAGAACCGCCATCTTTTCAATTAGATGCAAATAAATTAAAAGGGCGGCTAAAGTCGATCGTTTTTGAGCCGCGCACCATTCTGATATCCCTGGGGATGCGAGAACATCTTTCAGGATCTCTCTTTTCAGGACACGATAAGTAAATTAGCAAATTTTGTTTTATTTTTCCATTTAACAAAACTTTAACAACACACTGGATTGTTTCGTAGGCATGATGACTGATTTTGAAAAATGGTCAGATTATGTTCGGAAGTATCTACTATTTTGAAATTTTATTATTATTATTATTAAAACGCTTGGCGGTGTCATGGTGTCGTTTGTGACGTCACTATTGTTTTTACCAATGTACTCTGTGCAGTGTGCAGTAAACAATAGTGTGATTGTCAAAGCTCGAAAACAAACAATTGTGACGTCATTTACTTCTTGGTGTTTTACCCAATATGGCGGATTGATGTATTTTATAGTTTTATTTTATCAAAATAAATAGTAATCTCACTCGAAATAGAGAAATAAATACGTTTTTTATAATCCATGAATCATATTTCATTAGATAAATTCATAATTTCATTGATTCTTGGTGAATGTCATCATGCCTATTCTTGCGTATGCGATCTTGAAACTACTTATAACAATAATATGCATATATATAGCAAAATCGTTGCATATATACTTAAGTTTGTCTGTTTGTTATCTTTTCACGGCCAACACGTTTATTTGATTCGACGGGTACAGAGATAGCTTACACTACGGATGGACATAGGCTCTCGGAAATCTGAGTTCTCACGAGATTTTCATAAAAATCTAAATCTGAAGTCGCGGGCATCATCTAATAAAAGTGGAAGAGTATTTCAGATAAGATATAAATTATTATGACATGTATGAAAAATGACATGAAAATAGTTATTAATAATAATAGGGGTTACTAAAACATGAGTGTGTCTTAGCACACAAATGTTTTAATACTTAGATAGGTAGAGTTTCATACATTATTTTATCTAAACTCATATCCTAAAATCGAAACCATAAAATATTGTTAACATACCTACATAATCTATCCTAAACTTTTCTTGATATTATAATATCATACGTTTTTTTGAATGCCAGATGACATAGAGTTAATTCACATTTTCCCCTTGAATATAACTTTTGACAAACAAAAAAAAGAACAATATTTGTATGTAAATAATGCGCCTTATTTTATTTAACCGCGATAACCGCGCCATAGAAAACCGCAAGCGCATGCATGTCACCTTTCATCCTACAACACCACCCAAGCGACGCGCGAATCCGCCACCATGTTGACGTGAAAACCTCATGTATGAACAAATTCTCAGAAGCTAGAACCCGGTGTCTGTGAATTAGGAGTGATCGGTACTTTAATAAAAAAATATTTTATAGCATCAATTTGGTATGAAATCAGTGTTTTATTACTTACTAGCGGCCCGTCCCGGCTTCGCACGGGTAGACATAGGTACAGATATTTTTCATAATGGTGCACCCCCTTCTCCCGCACTGCCCCTCTCACGAAGAGTTAGTTAGTCGATGCGCTGCGTGGCGGCCGCCGCCGGCATGTATTTTTATTTTAATTTCATGATATCTTTTGAATGGAATGTCCGATTTCAATAATTCAAGAAGTAATCATCAGGTATTGAGACAGTCTTGAATATTAAGGACGTATTTCCGAAACGGATAGGTATGAAATCGCACTACTACACATGCTTCATTCCCACGCACACACATGCACGGATAAGCTGCGTTGAATCAATTTGTATCGATAGTCGATACTTCGATATATTATTATTATTATTTTTTGTTTTATCTATTTTTTATTTCCGGACTTCGGGCTCGTTTTGTTATTTATAATGAGATCTTAGCTCAATACTTGGTGAAGTGACCTGAAGGTATACTTCAACGACTACTACTGGAAATCCTAGACGCGTAGAGCTAGACATATCGAATTTGGGCTCGTTTTGTTAGTTATGATGAGATCTTACCACAGAACTTGGTGCAGTGACCTGAAGGTATACTTCGACATCCACAACTGGAACTCCTAGACGTGTAGAGCTAGGTGTATCGAATTTGGGCTCGTTTTGTTAGTTATGATGAGAGCTTACCACAGAACTTGGTGCAGTGACCTGAAGGTATACTTCAACATCCACTACTGGAACTCCTAGACGCGTAGAGCTAGGTGTATCGAATTTGGGCTCGTTTTGTTAGTTGTGCTGAGTTCTTACCACAGAACTTGGTGGAGTGATCTGAAGGAATACTTCGACATCCACAACTGGAACTCCTAGACGCGTAGAGCTAGGTGTATCGAATTTGGGCTCGTTTTGTTAGTTATGATGAGATCTTACCACAGAACTTGGTGGAGTGATCTGAAGGTATACTTCGACATCCACAACTGGAACTCCTAGATGCGTAGAGCTAGGTGTATCGAATTTGAGCTCGTTTTGTTAGTAATGATGAGTTCTTACCACAGAACTTGGTGGAGTGACCTGAAGGTATACTTCGACATCTACTACTGGAACTCCTAGACGCGTAGAGCTAGGTGTATCGAATTTGGGCTCGTTTTGTTAGTTATGATGAGATCTTACCACAGAACTTGGTGGAGTGATCTGAAGGTATACTTCGACATCCACAACTGGAACTCCTAGATGCGTAGAGCTAGGTGTATCGAATTTGGGCTCGTTTTATTAGTAATGATGAGATCTTACCACAGAACTTGGTGGAGTGACATGAAGGTATACTTCGACATCCACTACTGGAACTCCTAGACACGTAGAGCTAGGTGTATCGAATTTGGGCTCGTTTTGTTAGTTATGATGAGATCTTACCACAGAACTTGGTAGAGTGACCTGAAGTTATACTTCGACATCCACTACTGGAACTCCTAGATGCGTAGAGCTAGGTGTATCGAATTTGGGCTCGTTTTGTTAGTTATGATGAGTTCTTACCACAGAACTTGGTGGAGTGACCTGAAGGTATACTTCGACATCTACTACTGAAACTCCTAGACGCGTAGAGCTAGGTGTATCGAATTTGGGCTCGTTTTGTTAGTTATGATGAGATCTTACCACAGAACTTGGTGGAGTGACCTGAAGGTATACTTCGACATCCACTACTGGAACTCCTAGACGCGTAGAGCTAGGTGTATCGAATTTGGGCTCGTTTTGTTAGTTATGATGAGATCTTACCACAGAACTTGGTGGAGTGACCTGAAGGTATACTTCGACATCCCCTACTGGAACTCATCATAACTAACAAAACGAGTCCGAATTCGATACACCTAGCTCTACGCGTCCAGGAGTTCCAGTAGTGGATGTCGAAGTATACCTTCAGGTCACTCCACCAAGTTCTGTGGTAAGATCTCATCATAACTAACAAAACGAGCCCAAATTCGATACACCTAGCTCTACGCTTCAAGGAGTTCCGGTAGTGGATGTCGAAGTATACCTTCAGGTCACTCCACCAAGTTCTGTGGTTAGATCTCATCATAATTCGATACACCTAGCTCTACGCGTCTAGGAGTTTCAGTAGTAGATGTCGAAGTATACCTTCAGGTCACTCCATCAAGTTCTGTGGTAAGAACTCATCATAACTAACAAAACGAGCCCAAATTCGATACACCTAGCTCTACGCATCTAGAAGTTCCAGTAGTGGATGTCGAAGTATAACTTCAGGTCACTCTACCAAGTTCTGTGGTAAGATCTCATCATAACTAACAAAACGAGCCCAAATTCGATACACCTAGCTCTACGTGTCTAGGAGTTCCAGTAGTGGATCTCGAAGTATACCTTCAGGTCACTCCACCAAGTTCTGTGGTAAGATCTCATCATAATTCGATACACCTAGCTCTACGCGTCTAGGAGTTTCAGTAGTAGATGTCGAAGTATACCTTCAGGTCACTCCACCAAGTTCTGTGGTAAGAACTCATCATAACTAACAAAACGAGCCCAAATTCGATACACCTAGCTCTACGCATCTAGGAGTTTCAGTAGTGGATGTCGAGGTATAACTTCAGGTCACTCTACCAAGTTCTGTGGTAAGATCTCATCATAACTAACAAAACGAGCCCAAATTCGATACACATAGCTCTACGCGTCTAGGAGTTCCAGTAGTGCATGTCGAAGTATACCTTCAGGTCACTCCACCAAGTTCTGTGGTAAGATCTCATCATAACTAACAAAACGAGCCCAAATTCGATACACCTAGCTCTACGCATCTAGGAGTTCCAGTAGTGGATGTCGAAGTATAACTTTAGGTCACTCTACCAAGTTCTGTGATAAAATCTTATAATAACTAACAAAACGAGCCCAAATTCAATACACCTAGCTCTACGCGTCTAGGAGTTCCAGTAGTGGATGTCGAAGTATACCTTCATGTCACTCCACCAAGTTCTGTGGTAAGATCTCATCATCACTAACAAAACGAGCCCAAATTCGATACACCTAGCTCTACGCATCTAGGAGTTCCAGTTGTGGATGTCGAAGTATACCTTCAGATCACTCCAGCAAGTTCTGTGGTAAGATCTCATCATAACTAACAAAACGAGCCCAAATTCGATACACCTAGCTCTACGCGTCTAGGAGTTCCAGTTGTGGATGTCGAAGTATACCTTCAGGTCACTCCACCAAGTTCTGTGGTAAGATCTCATCATAACTAACAAAACGAGCCCAAATTCGATACACCTAGCTCTACGCGTCTAGGAGTTCCAGTAGTGGATGTCGAAGTATACCTTCAGGTCACTCCACCAAGTTCTGTGGTAAGATCTCATCATAACTAACAAAACGAGCCCAAATTCGATACACCTAGCTCTACGCGTCTAGGAGTTTCAGTAGTAGATGTCGAAGTATACCTTCAGGTCACTCCACCAAGTTCTGTGGTAAGAACTCATCATAACTAACAAATCGATGCCCAAATTCGATACACCTAGCTCTACGCGTCTAGGAGTTCCAGTAGTAGAGGTCGAAGTATACCTTCAGGTCACTCCACCAAGTTCTGTGGTAAGAACTCATCATAACTTACAAAACGAGCCCAAATTCAATACACCTAGCACTACGCATCTAGGAGTTCCAGTAGTGGATATCGAAGTATAACTTTAGGTCACTCTACCAAGTTCTGTGGTAAGATCTCATAATAACTAACAAAACGAGCCCAAATTCAATACACCTAGCTCTACGCGTCTAGGAGTTCCAGTAGTGGATGTCGAAGTATACCTTCATGTCACTCCACCAAGTTCTGTGGTAAGATCTCATCATAACTAACAAAACGAGCCCAAATTCGATACACCTAGCTCTACGCATCTAGGAGTTCCAGTTGTGGATGTCGAAGTATACCTTCAGATCACTCCACCAAGTTCTGTGGTAAGATCTCATCATAACTAACAAAACGAGCCCAAATTCGATACACCTAGCTCTACGCGTCTAGGAGTTCCAGTTGTGGATGTCGAAGTATTCCTTCAGGTTACTATACCAAGTTCTGTGGTAAGAACTCATCATAACTAACAAAACGAGCCCAAATCCGATACACCTAGCTCTACGCGTCTAGGAGTTCCAGTTGTGGATGTCGAAGTATACCTTCAGGTCACTCCACCAAGTTCTGTGGTAAGATCTCATCATAACTAGCAAAACGAGCCCAAATTCGATACACCTAGCTCTACGCGTCTAGGAGTTCCAGTTGTGGATGTCGAAGTATTCCTTCAGGTCACTATACCAAGTTCTGTGGTAAGAACTCATCATAACTAACAAAACGAGCCCAAATCCGATACACCTAGCTCTACGCGTCTAGGAGTTCCAGTTGTGGATGTCGAAGTATACCTTCAGGTCACTCCACCAAGTTCTGTGGTAAGATCTCATCATAACTAACAAAACGAGCCCAAATTCGATACACCTAACTCTACGCGTCTAGAAGTTCCAGTAGTAGCCCTCGAAGTATACCTTCAGGTCACTACCACGCTCGGGGAATAGAGACTAATAAATTTCTAAATTCTATCAAATAATAAAATTATGTTATGTAGGTAACATATTATGTACCTTATCGATATATCAGCATAGTCGATAACGTAAAATATAAATTATGTTCGCTCAACTATTTCGTGTCCGTACAGCGATGTTTTTCGACATCAGCGACTGCTTGCAACCGAGACAGGGTCCACTCACGACGGCGGTCAAACGCTGACTAATTTATAATTTGAAATGTAACCAGAGACCGAGTAAGATCAAAATAACCCTTATTTTCACTTTGTTAAGATTAACAAAGTGTGTGAAAAAAATACACGCGATTTTTATTTAATTTCTTGTACAATTCGTACTATTTTTAATATTTTTCTTACCAAAATTTGGAGGTGAACATATCTACTAACAGATGGTATTTTTTAATGACAAAAAATCGGCATATTTACAGTAAAAAATGTACCTAAAGTCACCCCTAAATCGTCAATTTTGAGTGACGAGGTGAGGGAAAATCATTTATATAGTATTAAAAATAAAGATTTTTTACAAAGTTATTACCAACAATTGGAGATATAGGATCAATCTATGTATAGTAATTTTTGGTTCCACCTTATTTTGCTTGACTTAGTCACAAAATGTACTGAAAACTCCAATATTTTAAGGGATTTGCAAATACGCCCTTAAATTATTTATTTGGATAAAAATTTATAAATGGTATGGATAACACGGTCTGATTTTGATCGGCATTTCTATCAATTTGTTAAATGTAAAAAAGTAGTTATAGTGACGTAACTACAATAGTTAGACACATGATCTCGCGAAGTTTTTTGTAGATATTGATATATTCTATAATATTGTCGAACATTTTTTTGTCCTATCATTAATACTCTTCGCAGCGTATGCGATGAAAGACATTTTATGGCTAATTTTTTTACACCTTCGGTTGGTTTTAATAGGAATTTCTAAAAATTTCTATAGTAATCTAGTACTAAATATAGCCTATGTTACTCAGTGATAATGTAGCTTTCTAATGAAAAAAGAATTATTAAAATCGGTCCAGTACTTTTTGAGTTTATTCGTTACATACAAAAATACAAAAATACAATTCTTTCCTCTTTATAATATTCTTTTTCATTTCACAAATGTTCGTGAATAATCTATGTCATTCATAGATTATTCGAACATAAATAACACGAACGTTTAATTGCATAATAATAATTCTAAGATATGAGCGTAGATAAGAGCTATTTAAGTATGCTTCAAGTGGAGCATGATGAGAGTATATCATAATAAGATCACCTGCAGGCGTTCGTTTTCCATCCGCAACCGACGCGCCAGCTGAGCAGCGCTGAGCATCCCCGGGGACGCGGGAACCTCTTCCTGCCTCGACCGGTCCGACCGCCCGCCAGGAGACCCCGAACCTGTTTGTTTTAGATGTTTTGATGTAATTCCATTTAACTTTAATATTTTAATCTTCCTATTTAAATTAATCATGAATAAGCAATAAAAGATGATCATAATATTAAATAACAGGTCAAGTGCGAGTCAGCTCGTGCACAAAAGGTTCCGTACCACCACACAATATAAATCATTTTAGTAAATAACAAGAAAGATGTCCATAACAGCGCGTAATCAGCTTTGAAACAACTGGCTTACAATTATTTTACTTATATTACTTATAATATTATAAATGCGAAAGTTTGGATGGATGTATGGATGTTTGTTACTCAATCACGCCCCAACAGCTTAAAGGATCTGGCTGAAATTTGGCACAGAGATAGATTATAGTCTGTAATAGCAATAGGCTAACCGCGGGAACCATAAAACATCGATCCACGCGTACGAAGTCGCGGGCATCAGCTAGTATGACGCTAAACTGGAAGCGCCTGACAAACAATTCGAACCCTATGAGTAAGGAACCCTAATTAACAATTTTCAGATTTTTTCCTATAGGTACTGTGTTATGAAATGTTGCTTCTTGCCAAATTACATGATTCTAGGTCAACGAGATGTACCCTCACGTACCCTATGTTTTGATTTATTGACGAGTGTCAAAATATGCAAAGTATGCGGCATAAACGGCGTATCTTTTGATTGCGTTGACTTAGAAGCTTGACTTTTTTACAGCCCCAAGGGACCGTGGACCTAAGTATTTGTTGATATTAATTTCGACTTGATAGATAGACAGACACGTGAACAGAATCTTGTAAAATATAATCTAAATCTACGCATCGTCTAAGTAATAATTAATAATAAAAGTATTATGTACAATATTTGTAGTTTAAAATGGGTAAGTAGTTTAAAACTAAAGTTTCTTGTACACAATCATATCACACGACCCAACTTATTTGATCTAACTTAGAAGTCGACGTTACCTATACGGTCGACATCCGTGTGATATTTCACACTTCCATATTATACACAAGAACACTGATATTATTACAAGTTATCGTGCCGCGTAAGTTCACCCAGTCACGAAAGCTTGGCCAGACGAATCGATTTTTTGTATATCATACGTCAGAGTAAAAGACACAGGTGTGTACGCTGCATATTTTATTGAGTCCCGTCCAGCTTTTACAGTTAAAGGTCAGGAGCACCAAAAAAAGCTATCGTTACCTATAGTTAAACTAACTAAAATAGCAAAGTGAGTGGCACTAGCTAGTATTTCACCTACATCCATAATTATAATGGCTATTAATTCAAATTCTGTCAAAAAAAAACGGCCAAGTGCGAGTCGGACTCGCGCACCGAGGGTTTCGTACAAACTGTGACGTGGTGGGCCGTCTACGATGTGGTGGCCGGCCCTTGGAGCTGTGAAAAAATCAAACTTCTAAGCCGACGCAATCGCAATTATTCTTTTATCTGTGCTATAATACGTTGCTTCGTACCAAATTTCAAGATTCTGAGTTCACGGGAAGTACCCTGTAGGTTTTGATTCCCTTGCGAGTGTCGAAAATTTGCAGCATAAACGTCTGTATCTTTTGATTGCGTTGGCTTAGAAGCTTGAATTTTTTACAGCTCAAAGGGACAGTAGACCTGAGTATATGATATGAATTTCAGCTTGATACCGCCATGCGTTCCTGAGAAAAAGGGGCTTGACACACAGACGGACGGACAACAAAGTGATCCTATAAGGGTTCCGTTTTTTCCTTTTGAGGTACGGAACCCTAATTAGAATAAATCCGACTGCAACCAAAACGTGTTAACCATAACGATATGCAATGCTTGTATCTAACGGGTCACATTTTTTTCAAATTATGAATACGAATAGTTGTAACGAAGCGTTACATATTTAAGTATTATTTATTTATAATGTAATTATTTATCATATAAAGCCATGTTTTTATTAAAATTATATTTATTATTTATATACTATTAAGATACTTAAGTAAGTATATTTACAACCAATTTCCGAACGCGACTTTGCTAGCGTCTGATATTAGCAATAGACGGAACCCGTGGCTTGAAGTTGGTTAATTGTTCTAACCTCATTCAGGCTCGGTGCGCTTCTAGCATCGGGTGTGATGCTTTTTGTCGCGTCTCAGCGCACTAGTTGGGACGCGACGCCATTTAAAATGCGTTTATAAATTCAGTGCAACTTTTCTCCCGCATTAGGGTAAGTTTTGAATGGTACCTAAAACACGTAATTCGTAGTAATTTTCTTCAAACATTGCTTATAGTTTTTTTATTTTTATTTTTGTTAATTTAGCTTAGTAATTAGTAAATTCATTATTTCAATTGTCCATTCCAACCTTTGTTTTAGCATTTCGTAAATAGTTTTATCAAAATTCATTAGAGTAACTTTTCATTAGATTGCATCATCTTTTTATTTTTTAAAAACACCCTCAGTTTGTTCATTAATTAATTTTATCTTTGCTTTTCATATTTTTGGGCCTTCAGCCAAATCATAATTAATACTAATTGTAAACTCCGTTCTGGATCCACCATACCGACAATTCTATCACTTCAAAGTACCTCCTGTGGTCTACACAGGCCAGGGCCGGATCCAGAATGGAATTTGATATACCAGACGATAACTAGTTTGGTTATCAATTCCAGGAGCAACGTTCGCACTTAAGATCATCGTGGCATACCACCCAGCCACGCCACACCAGCACCGTTCGGGATCCCAACTTTGACCATCTGCTGCGCTCTTCACCTCCGGGCCGACCATTACCATCGCGGCCAATCACCCAGGAGAGTACCTAACTACCACCGAGGTCTAAGCAGATATCACGTTACACCACGACCCTACAAATTTGTGTGCCTACTCGTTGAGCATAGCCGCGGTATCTCTGTGCCCATTTTAGAGTTCCGCCAATAAACTTTTTACCGTTTTACAATTTGCATTTTTTAAATTTCATTTCCGTTTTTTTTTATAAAAATTTATTTCCACCCCGGCACATAGTTAAACTTAAATTGTAATATTTGTCATCCTTACTGTATTTTTTATTACTAACTAGTGGCCCAGCAGACGTTTTCCTGCCCAATCTTCCTCGCAATTTTCCCATATTTTGTCATCGTTTTAACCTTCCCTGGACTACGAAAAACATTTCAAAACCAAATTCAGCTAAATCAGCCAGGCCGTTCTCGAGTTTTAGACAAACGAACAGCAATTGATTTTTATATTTAAATACGAGTAGATATAAAACTTTACAATATTCCAATCTAAATTCTAAACTTTTGACGGAATTTCAATATGGTTTTCACTATCGTTGACTTTGACACATCACTTCACTCGATACATAATATTATATTTATAAAAGCCTAGACAGAGAAAAAAGTCTAGTCTAGATTATATATGTCACCGTAATATTGTTAAATCGTAAGATTGTAATCTAACGCTTTTTTATTCGGTAGATTGTAAACAGTAGAAAGATTGTGAACCGTTCAATGTTTTAAGTGTCAATTTTTGAAATATTCATTGTACCTATTTACGTTTTCTTGTCTCTTTCTTGTAGGGTAGGTTAGGGTTCGACATGTATAATCAAGTAGTGTGTGGAGGACTTAGGTTCTAACCTAACAGATTACAATCTACCGAAAAATAATCCGTTATATTGTAATCATTCGACAGTTTACAATTTCGCGAGTTAGATTAAAATTTAACTGTTTTTACAATCTTACGGTGACATATACATATTTTATGCTTCGTGAAACGCTGAAAACTACAGACACAATACTTTTTACCTACCTTGAGATTTGATACTTTTTATTGCTCATAACTCGAACCTGCGATTGCAATGAGCTCTTTCAGTATTCAAAACCTTGTCCAGACCAATCGATAATAAGCATATTTCTTTTATTATAAGTTTACGAGCATAATTATACCTGACGTAGACGTGGACCCTAGAAATCTGCGCCACGTCTGAGTTGGTCGGTTTGATTGTGGCCGGTTTCTATACTTTTGCTTTAATTTAATCTACGTTAACGTGAAATAGTGTGACAGGCCGGCTGATCCTTTTCACAAAAAATTGAGCCAGCCTATTGTCATTAAGAAAATACTATCTACAATGTAAAAGAAGCCTTTATAATTTTTTTTTGATATATCAATTTCGCATTCCAGCATAAATATTATAAGCTCACACATACTCGTAACATGGAACCCTAAAAAGTTAAAAACTCCACGATTCAACGAATATCACGTATGCACGCGTGATGCCCAGAATTCCAGTACAAACACTGCGCCGCAAAAGTTCGCCCAGTCACGAATGGCTCGGCCAGACGAATCGATTATTCGTTTTATCGCACATCGCGGGCCGCAGGTGTGTACGCCGCCTGTTTTATTGCGCTTCGTGTCCTACTCTTGCAATTAAATCACTTACGACTTACGAGTCAGTGATTATTTAATCTTCTTTAAACGCGCCTTTAAGGCAATGTCAATTTTATACATTGCTAGCTGCACCCGGAAATGCCACCTAAAAAAAACAAAAAAAATAATTCATTGATTTTTTTGGGTCAGGAACCCTCGCGGGCGTCCCCAGATCACCCTACGAAAGTTTCATCACAACCTGATCCATTGGTTCGGAACGCATAGAGGACAAACATACAAACATTGATTTTTATTTGTACAACAATTATCACCTCACGTTGAAATGTGTAACTTTTTAAAAATCTTTCATTTGTAAATCTTTCATTTAGTATAGAATATCATCGATTATAACTTACAATGTCGATGTGATAGGTATAATTAATATAGCTGGTTTTTTTAAACTTTTTTTTTACATACATACATAAGTCGATTTTGGCAGATACACACAGACATCGTTAACTTAAAATTACTCTAACTATTACTCTAACTATAAGTACTCAGAGATTTTATACCTAAAAATCGCACTTAAATGCACCACCATAAACCACCAAACCACCATAACCGAGAACCATCATAAAATAAAACACCGTTATTTGAACAGTGAATTGGAAAGTTCACAGCTTCTGATTATTATCAGATGCTAATTAAAAACGTGGCGGAAACTAAATGATAAATTGCAACATCAGCCGGAAAGTTTCTTCTCTGCAAGTTTGTTGCGATCCCAAATGAGCTTATTCCCTACGGCAGCACCGAGCTCATTAGTACGGGAATTTCCGCTGAGGCGACGACGAATGTACCTACGCAAAACTTCTTTTAAAACTAGCAAACCAAAAGAACAACCGCCAACTCATACAGAGAAGTTCGCGAAAAAATAAAGGTCAATTACAAATCGAACTCGAGCATCCAGGGAGCTACTTCAAGCAAGCTTTTTAAATGGAATTGGAAAATCAAGTCTGTAAGACAAAATTAAATTGTGCTTTCTTTTGATTTTGTTTTTGTTATTTATTCAACGCTCTGGGAGTCCTAAGGTTATCAGTCAAGGTAAAATCAAACGCCTTTATAAATGAAATTGATTGACTGCGCAGAAACACTCAAATTTCGAATTCGCCTATAAATGCCACCATTTTCAAAATTAGAACAGGTTAGAATGACATGGACATTGGTTTGATTGTGTGTTGCCTTGTACAAAAATAAGTTCCTCCTTATTATAAAAAAAATCTCAGTAAACGCATGAAGCTTTTGTTCATCGCTGCCAACGTAAAAGCAATAACTTTTTTTAATGTTTTTATTTTCAAGCTTAATTTAAATCCAGTAGCGATACGACAACTGAAACATTGCAGCCACTATTCAACCCGAAAAAAATCGCAGACGATGACTGCAGGTACCTTAAGCTTTTATTTTGATTAATTATACGACTGCCTGAAAAAAGAAGTATATTGTTGTCAGGGTTCATGTATGTATGTATGTATGTGAGTTTTATATTCCACCATAACTTCTAACCGCCTGAATCGATTTTGATAAATGAGGTATCGTTAGAATCCCTAGCTTATTCCGGGTGACAGGCTACTAAAATTAAAAAATAAAATTGATGGGGTGACCATGGTTCCGCATTAAAGACTAAAGTTGGAAAAAAATAATAATAAGTATTTATAATATTATATCGGTACTTCCATTCCAGGAGGATTTTTTATTTCACGGCTGCCCAAAAAAGGAGTGTTATGTTTTCAGGGTTCGTGTATTATGTGTGTGTATGGCAGAGCAGTCGTACTTTTAAATAATTTTAATTATATTCACTTGTTTACGTAGGAGATTAATTTGCAAGAGAAAAGTCCGTAATAGATAGTATTTCCCAGCAGTAGGTAATAAATCAATTAGCTCTGACGTTAACCTTGTATTTGCGGTTAGTTGCCTCTGCTATTATTTAAATTGTATTTGAAACCGTATTTTACCAACGACCTCAATTTACATAGACGGGCCCTGTCAAACAAAGAATGTGGGCGTATTTTTAGCAACGCCATCAACGCCATCTAGTCTGAAAAGCGGGAACTTGCTTGCAACATTTGAATGAAAGCTTGAAAACGTATGACTCCGTCATAGATAATATAGGCCATAGCCATATAAGCCGTAAGGCCAGTTAGTTTAAAAAAAAACCGGCCAAGTGCGAGTCGGGCTCGCGCACCGAGGGTTCCGTACTCAAGAAGTAGGTACTGAAGCAAAACAATCAGGCAAAAACCAATATGTTTATTTGACGACGAGTACGAGGTTTACTGTTAATATAAAAAAAAACTATGCTAGTTAGAGCATTGGCTATAGTTTTCCTGTAAAATATACATAAATTCCTATTGACCATAATTATTTCAAATTTTTCGATTGGTAAATTCCGGAGATAAGGGGGGGGGGGGGGGGGGGGACGGTATTTTTTAGACTTTTTCCCCGATAAATCAAAAACTATCATGACTAAAATAATTAAAAATCTGTTTTAGAATGTACAAAGTAAACCCTTTCATATGATACCCCACACAGAACAGTTATCTCACTTTTAAATTTCAACCCTCCGATTTTCCCCCCTTTTTAAATAAGAACAAAAATAATTTCCAATTTTTTTTAATTCCAGTGTCTTTGGGCCACTAATATACACAACTATTTCAAATTTCATGTCGATAGCTTCGGTAGTTACTGAAATAATCGAGTGTGACGGACGGACAGACGGACAGACAGACGGAGAAAGTCGCACCATAAGGGTTCCATTTTACCATTTTGGTACGGAACCCTAAAAATCATACAGTTTGCCGCGGAAATTAAATGATTGCGCAATGGATAAAAATATTAAATAGGAAGATTAAATAACGTTTTTTTGGAAATGTATACTTAATTGTGACTTGAAACACTTACCTTAAAATAAAAATTGTACAGTGCCAAACTAATAAGACTTTAGATGTTAACCTAAGAATAACAAATTATCTACACGACGAGCGACCGTGACAGCGCTACGATGGGGACAAAGACAGGATAGGAACGCGTTCTCATAGCCCAACCTTTTTCTATGAAAGGGCCCATCTAGTACCTACTTATATATCGATGTATTTTACTTATTATTTCACGAAAAAAAAACTAAAATAGCTCCACTTTGGTCTAAACCTCTAGTTTTGTTTCGTATTCGTTTAGGTCAACACAGGCCTGGACAGATAAAGGAATACCTATACATAAAAAGGCATGACAGCATTTTCAGCACATCAGAACGTTACAGGTTGAACGTGAACGTAAATACAATTTGTAATATAAACAAAAATACAAAGAACCATCATGAAGAACGCACGAATATTTTTAATTTTTGGGCTTTATAACTAAAATATAAAATTGCTTTATACACATAGGTTTATGCCATTACATTATATAACGTGCGAAAATTCCAAACTAATTCCTAGCCTTAATCAGCAAAACAAACATGTCGGCCAACTTGTTAGCAACTATTATCTTCCGTATTATGAACAAGGGGAGCATATTACAGATGTCCTGTCTGAAAATAGCTCATCAAGGATTGATCAAAAAAGAAGAAAGAAGAAATGCTGAATCTTAACTGAATATACAAAGAGTGAAATCACGGGAATAATCTTCTTTACAAAATAAAAATAAAGAGAGACAGTGACTGACATGTCGTTGGGTCTAAGTACCTGCGTTGTTTTCACTATTTTTTCTTAGCAACACGACAATGTGGCCAATTCTATATAACACAATTTCTAAACTAAACTAAAGTAACACCTTTAAATCTTGTCCCTTTCTGCAAAGAGTATCATGAAAGGATTAGCAATATTTTAATTTAGTTTAGAGATTGTGTAGAACAGATACAGCCCCATTGGTGAACTAAATTGTGCCGTAGTCACACACACGTAAAAGCCACACAACATTAAGAAAACAACAAGATTTTTTTCTTTATGATGACTCCCAATAAAAGGTTTCCTGAAAATCCTTTTGAGTGAAGCCGGGAAGTGACAGTTTATAAAAGTCTTAAAAGTAACTATAAGTTCGTCATATTCTTTTTCTGATGGTATTCGAAACAAAATTACCGTAATGAAACTGTGATGAGGACACGTGCAAAATGTGCAAGGAGCTTATAAGATTTTCCAAGTTATATTTGACCTAGTTTCATAAAGACGCTGCGTAATAGCTTGTTGCAGCTTCAAAGAACTTCAAAGTAACGCAGAACTTAATATCAGAATAATAACTATCAAATAAATATTATAAATGCGAAAGTTTGGATGGATGGATGTATGGATGTTTGTTACTCAATCACGTGCCAACGGCTGAACGGATCTGGCTGAAATTTGGCACAGAGATAGAATATAGTCTGGAATAGCACATAGGCGCGGACACTTTTTATCGCGGACAATTCAAGAGTTCCCGCGGGAACCAAAAAACCTCAAATGGATGTTTGTTACTCAATCACGCCAGAACGGCTGAACGGATCTGGATGATATTTGGCACAGAGATAGATTATAGTCTGGACTATAATCTATCCTATCCTATCCTATCTACAAAACCTCGATCCACGCGTACGAAGTGCGGGCATCAGCTTGTTATATTATATTACTAGCTGTTGCCCGCGACTTTGTCCGTGTGGATTGAGGTTTTTGGTTCCCCGCAGGGACTCTTCAATTTTCCGGGATACAAAGTAATATATTATGTGCTAATCCAGACTATAATCTATCTCTGTGCCAAATTTCCTGCAGATCCGATTTGCCGCTGTGGCGTGATTGAGTAACAAACATCCATCCATCCAAAGTTTCGCATTCATAATATTAAAGTAAAGATAATATGTATCAGGTTCGTCATCGTAGGCCTTTGCGAGTTTTAGCCCAATGGTAATGATGCCCATCTCCCCGATATTAGGTTGTGGGACCAACGTAGAGTAGAGTCTATCTAGTTAAGCATAAGGGAAGCTTCCATAAAAGAAGCGCTTTAATTTAAGTTAAAATTTAAATAAAGAATCATCTTGCAAATCGAATTTTGTTAAGTAATAGTTCTTATTAAATATTTTGTATCCTTCTTCTGAACTACAAGTTTTCACGGACAGGCACCGTTTCTCAGCTCCGAGGTTTTCAACAAACTCAGAACTTTATCAGCAAAACCAACATGCCTGCCAACTAGTTAGTAACTTTATATCTGTAGGCAAGGATTTGTTATATTTCTATAGCAGCAAAGGCCCGTAAAATAAACTCAGCGATAACCAAAGGTGCCGTTTGACATTCAGTAAATCAGTACAGGATATGGGGCCACGCCACCAATGCTTGAAGCAATTAAACAATATTACTCAAAGTGACAGTTTGATGTCACGAACCTTGACGTTCCCAAAATAAGGATTATAATTCTAAAATAACAATAATGAAACAATATGACTTTAAAGCGTTGTTAGTATGGCCCAGCATGTTTGTTTTTTGTTTTTCCGACAAAAAATTTTTCCTATCCGACAAAAATTACGCTTATTATACTAAAAATATTAATTACAAGCGTTCATCCAATACTTAAGGTATTTTTAATCCTGAATGACGTCAGCTGCTCCTTAGTTGAACTCAATGTCTGTTAGTATTAAGAAGCAAACGACTCGTATTTTAGGTAGTATAGGCACATGGTATTTGTTACTCGTTTAATGGATCGCGTTGGAAACTTTGATCTTTCATTATAAATATAAAACCAGCGTCTAAAAGCACAATGAAGACCTATAGAGATAAAGGTTTGTTAAATCCCTGATCAATTTATTGGTAAACAAGAAGATGACGCTTAGAATTTTGTATCTCTTTAATTTTTACACGTACTCAAAAGAAATTTGTATACCGATATTTGAATTATTTATTGGTAGAAACTTTTGCGTATTTTATACCTTTCTATGTACAAGACATAACAGGTTAATAATTAATTTATACCTACCCCGCGTCGAAATCGCAAATCGCATCGAATTTGAAGTAAATAGGTTGCTAAGCCAATAAACGAACAAAATATTTGTTAGGTAAACTATTACCCAAATAAAACATACATACATACCCCCATCAAGAGTTGCAGTTATGTCCGCTCTAGGTTCAGGGCCATCACTACTCCTACCCGGAGATGTAGCATCTGGTAGAGGAACCTCCTCTTCCGAACTGTCAGCAGGATCAAGAACATTCCTGTCACTTGTATTGCTGTTCCCTCCTGTGCCAATTTCGGCGTACGTTCCACTGTCGCTGCCATTTTGTACGGACCATTTTATAGGTGAATCGATTTTGCCGTTTGCCTGATTCTCCTTGTTATCGTCGTCTGGTGAAGATACTGTGAAACACGTGATAATATCAGTTACAACTCCTGACTAATATATTAAACAGATATCATTACCTCTAAGTCTTAGTGATGTAAATACTCAAACTGGGTTAAGGTGCAAATAATCGACGTACCCATTGATTTTCGAGCTAAAGCGCTACGGAAATGAATATACAAGACACGACTTTAAAAAAATGTATGACTCCTCTTCTGTCGCATCACTACACGCTGCATCAATGCAACGTTTACACCCTACCCGACTCAATTTTGTATGGGTAAGGTAATTTTGGGTAAGTTGGCGTAAATTAATGAAAATGTTCGTGAGTTAAATATTATGCATATTCCAAATTCATTTAGGTATATGTACTTTGGTAGTAATTTAAATTAAGTAATATAAATAATTAACATGTTCTTAATTAAAAGCGTGCTAGTAAGTAAGCTTTACATACTTTGGATAATTAAATGGTTTTTACACTACGTCTGCCGAGAAATTAAATATTAGCAACACAGACAAAGAACTGGCTCGAGCCAATATTATTAGTTCTTAAATTTCGGTAAGTAATAAAATAAAAGCGTATGCCGTTAAGTATTGCTCGTTAAGTATTTATTTATGACTTGTACTTAGCTAATAAGTAACACTCCCATATCTCATTGATCTTTTATAGTTGTCAAAATCTAACTTAGCTCTTGACTGCGAGCTTGAACCTGATAGTCAGTGATGATGCAGGTGAAGTAATGAGCAGTATACTCTAGATGAGACCCCAAAACAATTTCTAAGCGGCTTTGTATCTAAACGCTTGTGGCACAGTTTTGTTTGTAGAGTGGTAGAGAGTAGATCAATCGCAGGCAAAGCCATCCATCCAGTTTACCCATACCAGGAACCCATATTCCTACGGCTAAATCGTTTGGTGACATAGTTTTCGCGGTAGGATGGTACCCAGCCCCCACTAGACCAATCCTGAGTCAATTTAATAATAATCACTGAAAGTCCCACCACTGTGGCCTTAGACCAAACTTGCGTCAGGAAAGTTTACAAAGACGAAATAACAAAGGTTAATACAAACCGATAAAAGGATTATCTTTGGTTTTAATGGAGAGCCGCGTCGATCTGTTCAGCGTGCCCTCCTTATCCCCGTTCAGCGAACCGTTGCGGGGTTTGTCCAGGGTGCTGATGAGGAGGCGGCGCTCCGGGGGGATGGGCCGCGGATCGTCGCTCCTGTCGAGCGCGGAGCATGCCGGTGTAATGAGCGGGTCTGCGGGCTCGGGCTCCGCTTCAGCCTCCACTCTTGTGCCAACTGACACTTGCTCGTCGACCATCTTGCGAAGTTTCGCCTGGAGACAGAATATAAATTAGCTTTTACGTGCTATTTTTTTATTATCTGACCCAACACATATTAAACATAGATCATACGCAGAAAGTACTTAAAATCTAACATAATTATTAACGTCTAAAATATGTCATGTCAACGAAAGGGCCCGAACTCAGCTGATTGTTGTGGTTACAAAATGTAACCAACGCTGTTATTCTGTTAGGGCTAGAATGAGGGAAGTTCAAGTGTTAGTAACTTAATTATTAAAGTTTGTTTTAAGAAAATTATTTCACTTTTACATTTTTTTATTCATTGTATCAATTTATCTCGTCTGTATACCTACCTATGTTTTTCGTATATGCAAGAATGCTTATTATGTTAAGTTTTTTACAGAAACGACCCTATACTTTTACAAAATTGCACGGATCAACGGTGTAAGATGCCTTGAGGGGCTTATTATAGATCCTGATAAAGCAAAGGTCGCATGTTCGCAAAATCCTCAATTATTGTAAATCCCAAGCAGGACCCGCTCGCTAGATTTTAGCACGAAAATATTTATTCAGTAGGTTTTATTAAATGCGAAGGTGTGTCTGTCTGCTACACTTTCACGGCCCATCTGTTCAATCGACTTTTATAAAATTTGACACAGAGACAGGCTGCATCCCTGGGACATAGGCTATATTTTATACCGGAAAATTTTTATACCGGAAAATTTTAAGTTCCCGCCTGCATCATCAAGTTTTGAATAAAATATATCATTTTTGACCGTCGTTGTGTGTTTTCGTTCTTTCATAGTTAAAAAAGCACGAACAATCATGCACGAGTTGCGCATTTTGCAGACGTTTAACCGGTCATTGGCATTTTATTCGTCAGCATGGCATTAATTACACAGTCGGTACCTGGATACTCGCGAAACGTTCCATAGATTAAAAATATTATGTTCGAGTCCCGTTAAAATCCATACAAAATATTGTCAAAAATATTAAGATTGTATCATAGCAGGTAAATTGAATATAAAAGCTCCGTAATGAAATTCAAAGCAACAAAAGTGTTATTCACATTTGTTCTGGATTAGAATTTTATTCCGCGAGGAAATAACATCGCCCTATTCAGTCTCCTTTGTGCGCCGAAAAAATTCCCACAGCCAAATTTCGTCGCTTTACAACGGATGAATCCTATGAAATAAAAGGTTCCCAGCTATATTATCCATTGAATATAAGAAATGGGCGTTATTTCATTTTATATCCAGGTCGCGACCGGGCTTGTGTCTAATTTTATGGATGCCGAACAAAAACAATTCAGGTTTACCTCATTTAGCCGGCGAATTATGAAGGCTCTATAAATGTCCTCATTTCTTAGGCCGTTGACTTTATTTACAGGGCTATTCATATGATATTTATGAGCACGTAGGAAGAGAAGATTGCGTAGTTTTTTTTCTGACTGCCTGTTTCATTTTCCTAGATAGTTATTATATAGGTACCTAATTCGATGAAGTATTCACTGTCATAGACCTTACGAACATGATCAGTCATAAAATTTAGGGTAAAGGGTCACTAAAACAAGTTAACTTTTTCAATAATAAAATTAATAACATCCGACGTTTTTAGAATGTTTTGAGAATTCTACAATTTTTTTATGCAACCATAATATTGATTATTAAATAATACCATATACCGTAGGTATACGCACTTAACAAGATATTATATTATTCGGTAATACTTACACTAAAGAAAGTCTTCTTAATTCATTGAATACATGAAAATGTAATAAATAGCTCCAATGCAAACTTTTATTAGCATTAAAAAAAATTATAAAACTAGTTTTATTCCCTCCTTTGTATAAAAAATACTAATATTATGCGTTATCAAGATAGTCATTAAAGTTGTCCTCTACGCCGAGCCGTAGCATTGTGAAAGACCAAGAGAGTGTGCTAGTGGAGTGCCCTGTTTAATAGGATCAACCTTTAAGGATGAAAACACACTTTGGGCATGACAGGACAAAACGTCCACACAAAATGTTGCTAGTTCAGGAAACTTGTTGTGATCTGTCGCAGTAGGCTCTGCAGCTTCATATAAAATTGTCGGCAGACATTTTGCCCGGCAGGCAATTTTCTGTGGGCGACGTGTGTTTTTGGCCTAATTTACCATTTGTAGCAACTTGAAGGCATTGTTTACTGTCCACCTGAAAAAGGTCTTATTACTATCCCTTAATGAACTTTAACCTTAACGTAATAGTCACTTCAATCGGTAAGTTTGATAGCTACGGAAAGGCGGATTACCTGAATAAAACCAACTTTGTAATCGATGTTAGCACTTCGATGAAACTTTGACATTGAAGCATATAATTACGGGGTATCACGTACAAAAAGCTAGTGGCCACGATTAAACGTGGCGTAGTTTTAAAGCCGATTTTGGTGCGATCATTATTACGACGATTACAGGAATTTTACCCTGAAACCTTTAAATCCGTATATATATATATGCCTGAGTTGGTGTGCATACAATATATAAAACTAAAGCCTATTATTAGAACAATTTTTTATGCCTGTTTAGATTTTGTTCTTTTTTTTAAAACTAAAAAAAATATATAAAAAATTTCATATAAACTAGCGACACTGTCATCGGTTCAGACAAGTTTGACGGACTGTACAATCCATAAACCTAATGAAACGTGCTGTGTCGGTCTAATCATAATATTTACCTGGGCGTCGCCTAGTATCCGGCGCACAAGCGCCATCAGGCCGCCGTGGCAGGCGCTATCATGCTATCCTCCCGACCCTCCCCTCATGGTGGCGACCCCGAACGTCAAACTATCCCCTATAACGTTGAACTATTCAACTTAGTTACAGTCTCCCCTTTTGTGTCCTTATGACCCGAATGGAGCAATCTGCAACAAAGAAAACTCGTATGAATTACTGTTAAAGGAGTAGGTACCTGTTTATGATATCGATACAATATTGTCGTTCACGTTACTAGGCTTAGTCCAATTTTCTATGTGAGAGAATGTATTGTTTTACTTTACTAAAGTAACTTTAGCGCGTGGATTATACAAAAATTGCTCTCCAAAGTCTATCTCTCCATTAGATATAACCTATTTTGTGTAACTATTATTTCAAACGTGCAATAAATCGTGTAGGCACTTTAAAAAAAATTAATTCATGTAGGTAACTTGTCAATTCATCAAAATGTCATCGTTACCAGAGAAATTAATTTAAAACCACTAGAATAGAAGAAGTTTAATTAAAAACCGCTCGTTACGCCACATTATTGGGTCAAGTATATCAGCCAAAAGCCATCAATGCGCGATAAAATAGTTAAAGTTTTATTCTTCCAATTTAAAATACATTTTAATTAAATATCTTTTACTGTAAGTGCTTATTGTACAAATAATGGAGGAGATAATGGACTTGAGTTTCTTTATTATTTTACAAGATTTTTCAAAAACCAGAGCATCAACCGTCATGTCAAGGGTAGTAGCTTTTATCCAGGATGTTAAAAATTTAGACATGTATAACCATTGGCGTGCACGGCACAGAGGCGTAAAGGTACTGCTTACCCGAGATAAAAAAGCTCAATGCATAATTTTCATCATTACCTGCCTGAAAGTAGGTATCTACGTAACCAATGCCTACCCGGGCTCCGAATATTGTGCACGACACTGTACAAACATGCATAAATGTAAATTAATTTAAAAAAAGGTACGTTAACTAGGTAGGTTAACTTTATTGTGGGTCTAAGTACAATAATTGATAAGAAAAATGAAAAATGATGGCATATGAAACGCTTTAGTTTGGAAACTATTATAGCAGCAAGTGTAGAGATGCATATTAAGTTGTATTTGGCATCGTATCAGAACCGTTAAACACCGCTAATTTAACCTCGAAATTGAATTCGGGTTACATTGCCAATTACAATGCCTACATTACAATGCCTAAAAGAATAATCGTATTGCAACTTCAGGTAAAATATTAGCAATATATTTTATGGTCTACATAAAATATAGGTAATTTCCTTTTGATTTCATATTATCTGTTGTTTCAATAAAACAGACGCCTTTCCAGTCAATAAAATCTGTTTTTATGGCGGTCGTACACACATTTATTTAAATTTCTGGGGAACAAAGCCGCTGTGGTGCTCAGTAGCAATAAAATGACTACAAAACACCATACAACGACCCGTAGTAAACATTCGATAAGCCCAGGGCAATCTAAAATTACCTCCTAATTTCTCAACGAAAGAGAAACAGAAGAATATTGCACAAATGTGTAGGTATCATTTCATATTATGTATTTTATTGTTATTGATGTTTGAAGCATGGATTGTTCAGGTGCTTTCATACAGATGGATGAACCACAGATAGGGACATACAGAGATAGAAGAAGCCTACACCTACAAAAACGCTGCTCTCTAGTAATAAAAGAAGGTAGCATAGAGTGGTTAGACGTTGAATCATTGGTACACGGCATTTATCTAAAAGGTCCTCTCGTTATATACCTATTATGCACAACATTTACCTAGTCAACTCTTACAAATCTGCATATTACAACCATTATACATACTACCACATGATACAATACATATTACCACATGATACAATTACTCTATTTCACATTTTACTAATATCCCACAGTTAGGGCTCACGTTCAAAATCACTCATATACCCGCAATTCAGGATCAAATACTGCTATAAGATGGCTTCCGCACACATTAATAGCAAGATGGCGCCATCTTCAGTATTGACATCTTAAAAATATTGCCAGCGACAAAATACCTAATATCGAATTATTTCTTACATCATGAATTTTGTGGTAGGATTTGATACATTGTTTTCAAATTTTCGCCGTAAGTATTTGAGTGATTTACCGCTACGTACATAAGGGGCTTATTTTCTTTTTAAAAGTGTAATGAAATCACTCGGAAAACCCTTTCAGGTTCAGGGTTACAGGCAGCCGTAGGCTGTCATTGTACACAAAAAGGTCTTTACGTTTACGTGACGCGGACGTCCTCCCACGGGCTGAGGTTCGCGCTCTGAAAATCAAAAATTCACCGACCGAAGCACAATATCGTACGGCCTACCTAAATTCGTTTTACTACATAGTACTGAATCAATCATATGGATTAGAAAGGCTTTGTATGGTTTGTTAGTTTTATCTACGAATTAAGCTACAAAGTTTCTTTAACTTTTTCTTTCAAAGAACCTACTTACGTGACCGCATATATCCTTAGCTTACAAATGTAAAAATCTAAAAGTAAGATGTTGCGAACTTGTTTGTCAAGGATTGATTGATTAAAATTCAATACGCAAAACACGTACAAAACATTCTGTAAAGTAGGTCAGCTCTTTCTATTATATTGTGATTCTTCAGGAATATGTTTTGGTTGAAGGTGTATTGTTTAAATCAATATATTTATTATTTTTAGATTAGAATCCAGAGTCATTTTCCCAACACGTTATTCATAGATTGATTGATTGATTTTTAAATGTCTTTATTGTAGCATGAAAATTACAAAAAGTTATACAATAGTTTAGGTAACTTATTGCTAACATCATTAAGGTAGGATGTTGTTTATGTTAATTCACCTCTGTCATATGAGCACTAACAATTAGAACATATTTTAGGTTAAATGAGCAGTCACAAAAACATAATACGATGATAATGTGCCATAATATGTATATTATAAAGCACTTTTGGGTTAATTCATAAGTAGATATCAAGATTAATATAAAATACTTGTGTAAGTATTAAATCTTACAATAAATTATAATTACGCCTAAAATGCAGAAGACCCAGGAGTATAATCTGCCCCTCTGACTAGCATTTGTGGACTACGAGAAAGCCTTTGATTCTGTCGAGACCTGGGCTGTTCTGGATTCATTGCAGCGATGCCAAGTCGACTGGCACTATATCCAAGTGTTGAGATGATTGTACTTGTACGAGGCCGCCACTATGACAGTTCAAGTCCAAGACCAACAAACGAATCCGATTTCCACACGAAGAGAGGTAAGACAGGGAGATGTTATATCCCCGAAACTTATCACTTTCACCCTGTAGGACGTGTTTTATGTCTTGGACTGGAAACTTGCGAATCGCTGCAGGACCTTGAAGAAATGCTGGCCGAGCTTAACTGTTCTTCCAGACGAGTGGGTCTTTAGATGAACACAGACAAAACAAAAGTCATGTTTAACGAGCACGTTATCTCAAGACCTGTTAAAGTCGGCAATGTCAGCATCGAAGTTGTTCAGGAATACAACTGTCATCGGACCAGCCTAAACAAGGCGGCGGGAAGCGGGTGGATGAGGAAGCCGGAGGACCGTATTTGGTGGCGCGCACAATATAACAGTCGACGTGTAACGCGGGTACGAAGAAAAATACTGAGCCACGGAATCGGTAACAACTAACGAGCAAAGTAAACCGGGCGCTTGTATTGTCAACACTGTTTTGAGTCACGAAGGAATAGAGTATTTCCTGCGTGTCATAGATTGACAATACGCAAAAACCGTGCAAAACATACTGGAAAGTATGTCCTCATCTATATTACATTTTGAGTCTCTAGGAATAAAATAAACCTATATATAAATCAATTCAGCTTTGCATCGATGTACGAGTTTGTGCAAACGTTCTAGTGTTCTGCTTCATTTGCGTGTAACTAAAGACTAACTCAAATTAATTATAACTTATGCCGTGTAGAATTTGTAATACGTACTAGCTCCAGCTCCAAGTAACATTGTTAGACGGCGACGAGTATACTCGGGTAATACCTATCCTTGTAAGTCTTTGCTCATTAAACCTACCATTGTGTCTGTTCAAATACCATTGAGTTTGTTACGCGGACAAAAAAATTACACAAATAGGTGTAAATTATTTGCTATTTATCCTGTCCTGTCTGTAATGTATACCCATTGTGGACCATTTAGGATACACCACGCCATTTTACATCTTTGATTAGGGCGATAGTTAAGAACATAATATTTTTGAGTAAGTATCTCCTTGTAGATCATTTTTATTCGGCGAAAGAGTTCCTCAATGCTTAGGTTCATCATTATATACACATTTTTTAATAAATCGATAACGAGAAAATATGCGTGTATTTTTTTAAGGTAACGCTTCTACTGTACCAAATTATATTTTTACCAAACGAATATCCATTTTACTTAGGTACTCTTCCATATACTCGTACTACCACCGTTCACGGAAATAGTGGTAGGGATTTCTTTTTCTGCTCTACTGCAATACAGTTAACTATTCAGCCCACAGAATGACTGACGGGGCAATTACATTTTTACCTGACGAATCGCTCGTCAGGTAAAAATGTAATTGACGCTGACGCAATTTTCCATCCACTCGTGGTTGGAATTGTGAGTTGTGACTTCCATGCATATAATACGACGATTTTCTTTCTAAACTGTCAACCACCTTCTACTGAATAAATTGCTTACCTAGAATTAAGAAAAGGAACGTTTTTTAAACGTATAGAGTATGGATTTAGTTTTTATAGAATCCTGCAGGAACTTATCGATTTTCCGGGACGATGAATAGCCCGGGATACAAGCTATCTCAGTACCACTTTTTTTTTTAAAAGGGCAGACATAATTTAGTATTTATAATTATAACATAAGTGTATGGATTTCGCATTTATAATTACTCCAGTAAACTTGCTTTATACCTATCTACCAACATTTCATGGGTAAGCAATAATTTAGTGACATAAATCTCTCAAAGTACCTACTAATATACACGAGCGATATTAATTTGTCTGTAATAAAGCCCTACCAAAAACCAATTACCTAAGTGTTCGCAAACATTAATCTTAAGAGTTAAACATAAATCAAATGCGAAGCCACGATTCCGAAAGCCTGAGGCTTTTTCTACCGGCAATTTAATAAAAAAGTACATCGTCGAAGACCTACGCTCGCTTTCGGAATTTTAATCAATTTTGCGGCTAATATTGGAGCGAGCCTTCGCAAATTATCACCTTAAGGAGACCGCTTATAGGGTCGTAAGATCCTAAGGGCCATTAGGGGCTGAAACTGCAATGCGAGTGACGTCAGCACCATCCGGGGCGCCGAATTATCAGCATTTCTTCGAAGCAATCGTTTCGAAGTCGAAATAGTAATGAGCGGAGTATGTAGTTCGGAGAAGTGCTTGAATGACAGTCTCATACCGGAAAACGGAGTGTTGGACAACCCCCCACTAAGTTGACGTGCGAACGCTAGCTAGTAACGGGAAGCCGCTGGAAGCGGTGTGGATGTCCATGCAGGAGATTTTCGTTTAGCAGTGAGCGGTGGACGCCGATCGGTTGAAATGATGATGGCGCCGAAACTTATCTAGGTAATGGAGCGGTTTGATAAATGGAGATTGGAGACCCCTGCTTTGAATCCTCAGTTTTTGAAACTTGGCAGTTTTTTTTTAATATTTATAAAATACCTTTTAAAACTCATGATACTGTGTCATACTGTAAAGTTTCGTCGCCTGAGGAAGTACTGTTCAGGTCCACTAGCTTCCTTTCCTAGACTAAAACGTTGCGGCTGCAATAGGCACACGCATTTTTAGGTCTTGCGGCTCTTACGCCTCTTGCTCGGGTCGTCTCACTGTATATGATCGTCTTTAGAGTGTTTCCCTTGACTTTATTCGTCAGGATAACAGCCCCAAATTAAATAAGGTGAGCTCACTCAGGTGATTTACATAACAGCCCGCTTACATTACGCGGAGCACGTTCGAGTGATCTTTGCCGAACAAGGGCGTTGTTTTGCCGGAAACTCAACATCAAATGGAAACTGCATTTTATCTATAAATAGTTTTTTCTGACCAAAAATGTACTTAGTATATTTATAACATGTTATTATTAATTATTAATACAGTTACTGGCACTTGTATGAATAGTTTCTGACAGGGAGGTATAAAGTATCACGGCCTAATTATAACGACAACGTCGTATCATTATAATTATTAGGCTGTCGTTCTTCATTCAACAAAATTATGACAGTAACTAGCTGATGCCTGCGACTTCGTACGCGTGGATTGAGGTTTTTTGGTTCTCGCGGGAACTCTTTAATTTTTCTGGGATAAAAAATAGCCTATGTGCTGTTCCAGACTATAACATCGATCCATCATCCATCCATACATCCATCCATCCAAACTTTCGAATTTAGCAAATTAATAAGTATAGATTAAAGAGACGTTACGTGGTCCGTAATTTTCGCCATGCACATGATACCTGGATATTTCTTCATTACTTTTGATTAATAAATTAAACATTATATTAACTTTAACAATTATTATTACAGAGACTAAAATACTTTTTTGTTTTATTTTTTAAGATTAAAAGTACAGAGTTTGATACCATATCAATTCTTGACTCCAAGAGTTGTCAGTACAACACAGGAGGTTTGCATATGTTGTTATGTTGAATGATGACGCAGCACTCCACACAAAAAATGCAAACCGCCCTCAACTTTCCTGACATATATTTTAAGAGCTCCTTTTATGCAAATCCAACACGTATACAGCGTTCATCAAAGCGATTGCGGTATCATTAAAAATCAGGTCACATTTTCCTAAATTTGCATAAAAAAGTTACTCGGGTAGGTAGACGTACGAGTTGCTCCGGTTACGTTGAACTCATTTTTGATTCGATAGGTGACTTTTTAAAAGTACCTACTGATTAATTTTGTTCAGAATCCACAATGCTCGTGAAAGACTCGTCAGTAAATTTTGTAAATTTGCGAAATTTTGTATTTCAGACGAGTGTGAACATTTGAACACTAGAAGGACAGCCAATATGCGCGAATTACCCCAAGGACGTGGTAAGACAGAACGTCCGCGCGAAAAATATCGCTTCGAAGGAGACACATGTTTTGTTTTGTCGCGCTAGTCTGTGCAGCTCGATACAAAAGTGAAAAATTACGTTGACTTTTCGTCCACCAGACAAAAGTGTTGTCCGTCCTAGGTATGGTTTCGCTCTTACTTTATAAAAATCTAGCTAGTAAAAAAGCTAGACTTAGTTAGACTTAGTTCAATTTTGTATTTACGTATAGGGCTAGTTTATGTTACCTACTTATAACTAATAATATGCATGCACTTGTAGTAAGTATATTTTAATTAAGCTATAAAGTATTCAAGGTGCCAACAGCGAGCCAGCAACTTTGTAAGTTATAACATGTGTGTTGGAGAAACTTTTCAACCAACAAACTTTACCCGCCTTTAAGGCTGTTAGGAAACTAATTTTCAATCATAGCAGTTTTCACAACTTTTACTTACTTAACAGACCAAATGCGGGAGCCACGTCTTACTATAGAAATGAAAACCTAAGCTGCTGAAATTCAAACTTTTCAGCCGCTGAAAATGTTGAAAAGAGGTTAGCGCTCCGAAGATTAAAACCCATGGTTTATAGATATAATTTTTATAGTTCCTTTAGAAATTGGTTGTCTGTAGGAGATCACTTTTAGCGATAAGACCGCCCTTGCGCACGTGCTATTTTCTGTTTTTGTTTATTTTTAAGTTATTTCTTTGTTATGTGTGGCAATAAAGAATTTATCTATCTATAATTAAACTGTTTGTCTGTTTACAACCTTTTTTGTGCCCGCATCATATTATTATGGATAAAAGTATAAAAACACTTTCACAGTTGAGAAGCAACGAAATCTTTTATTCATTGTTCTCATTGTTGATAAATTACAGCTTGCGGTTTAATGTACAGCGTTTCTAATAATAATTCAATCAATCATACATAAAAGTAAATAAGCCTATTTGTCATTGTCAAAGTATCATCTTGATTAAAATCGATCGATCGAAGACCCTTTTGTTAGCATTATTACTGTTTGTCATTATATCTTATGAAACAGGAAGTATAATATCTGTCAATTTGACCCGTTTCATGTCATTCGATTTATTCGGTGGGTACGGACGCCATATTGAAATTTGTTAGTATAAATGCGAGTGTTTTGACGATAATAATTCAGTCTCCTGCCGGCAGACTCAGCGATTATGGAATACTTTTGTGTTTAGATCGCATTTTGATTTAGAGCTTAACGATAGCAATCGTGGCCGGATCAAATGAATATTATCTGTAAGTTTAGCCATCTTTTATCTAATTACATTAAATCTCTCGTGGAACCACTACACGTTTAACCATTTATTCGTGCAAGTTCCAAATGAGAGTACAAATATATTAAAAGAGTCTCATAAATACCTACTTCTGGATTGTCTCTTACACTTTGATACTCAGTACTTTTTATGAATATTCAGTCAAGGGAATTAATTGTATTGATAGGTACAACATACTCATGCATAGTAACACGTCATGTGGGATCAATACCATATAGATACTATACTAGCACGTTTTATTTTTCATAATTAAACACAAGATTTTTGTCTTTGACCACAAAATTTTGCAAGTAGACCTCATATTTTGCAAAATACATTTCACCTACCATCATACTTTCAATTATATTAGCCCACTTTCCAAATTCAGAGAAATCTTTTTTAGTATTTTGACAAGACCAGCGATTATTTCGCCTGAGGCTACCAGGATGATCAAAGCTCTGTATGTAGGTACATAGCGAAAAGGATACCCTTTTTGCTCTCTTCACTGCCAGCTAAATTGCCTAGGTACCTAATTACTTGGATATGAGTTCTTATTTAGAAACGCAATATTATATTAACCAACCAATTAAACCGCTGGCGGATTTACTGAATAATTTTATGCAAGTAGTAGGTATATAACTAACTAACTGCCTCGTTGGTCTAGTGGTTAGCATAGTCGACTGCGGATCACGAGGTCCTGGGGTTCGATTCCCGGTCGGGCATAAAAGTTAGGTATTGGGTTTTCTCAGTGCCAGCCCGGAGTTGGAAGTTGGCGGTGTTTCACCCCCGTGCCTCGGAGAGCACGTTAAGCCGTCGGTCCCGGTTATTATCACTAACATGATAGTAGTCGTCAAAGCCCGCCAACCCGCATTGGAGCAGCGTGGTGGGTCTAAGTTCTAATTCCCGCTTTACTATGAGAGTGGAGGCATGTGCCCAGCAGTGGGACGTTAATAGGCTGTAGTGATGATGTGATGTGAGTATATAACTAATTTTGAAAATAGCAACCAAGGCCTCTTCTATTTCCCCAAATGATTCTATTTCTATCATAATATAACGAGCGATTGGAAAATAATATACTTATTATTTTCCATTAAGTTCGTCTGCTTTAGACCATAACCAAGGCTCAATTTTTCTCAATAATTTTATACAAAACTTGTACATATCGAGAATACCTTTACGTACCTATTATGCACCTATTACCCATTTAGTGTATGTGCGGTAACTAGTACAAACAATGTTCTAGTATCTTAAATATGCATGCACATATCTAATATCGATTATCGGATTGGGACATAGAATTGCAGATGTTGCTTATGATAGAACGCAACCGCAAATAGATGAAATTGTATTTAGAAGGCTTCCGTAGATAGATTTAGCTATCAATTCAGAGTTTAAATTATCTGATTTAGTTATGACGAGCAAGCAGTTTGACGTGCTACATGCTAGATTGTAATGTAGAAAATAGGTAGTTACATGCTAGACAAGTATGCGATGAAAAATAAAATAAATATAATGTATATGCGAGTTGACACAGGATATCAGGGCGAACAGAGCAAGCGCAATTATTTTTTCATTAGGAACACAGAATTAGGTGCCTGGGGTCTTAGGGTTGATCTCTATCCAATAGAATAAATTTCTACTTGGTACTTGGTAAGTTAGCTATACAACAGACTATACATAAGCACAGTAACACTCTAATATACAATTTAACTGTAACGGTTTTAATAATGAAAACGTTATCAGCCACAAGTAATAAAACAACCCCCATTTACGACCCGTGAGGTTTAATAGAATTTAAAATTTTTACGACACAAAGGTAAATTTGAACAAGTTATTTTGTTGCCTGATAATTTCGACGCCAATTCTAACTTTCACTGAGCAACATGGACTTAATTAAAACTCCCTATACGTAATACGTATACCATTTGGGCAGTAAAAGGACTAGTATTATGGGCAATTGAAATTGAAAATGGAAATGTTTCGTACACAGAGCGTTAACGTTATTATTTTATAATATTACTAGCTGATGCCCGCGACTTCGTTCGCGTGGATTGAGGTTTTTTAGTTCCCGCGGGAACTCTTTAATTTTCCGGGATATAAAGTAGCCTATGTGCAATTCCAGACTATAATCTGTCTCTGTGCCAAATTTCATCCAGATCCGTCCAGCCGTTCTTAAATATCAAGTATCATGGCTATAACTTGAAAAATGAATGACTTTCATACAAACTTTCAACCCCTATTTTATCACTTTGGGGGGCAAAATGTGACACACGTACTTCTTTATTTTTTTAACAAAAGCCAGAAAACCAAGTTTCGTTGAAATAACTTGAAAAATATCTTGAAAAAGGAATCACTTTCATACCAAGTTTCATCCCCTATTTCACCCCTTTGGGGGTCGAATTTTCAAAAACTGTGAAACACGTATTTCTTCATTTTCAACCCGCAGCTCATATACCAATGTTTATGGCTATGACATGAAAAACGGCGGACTTTCATACCAACTTTCAACCCCTATTTTACCCCTTTAGGGGTGGAATTTCGAAAAACCCTTTCTTCCTAGTCTTCACAAAGAACACACTCTCCAAATTTCATTTCTCTAGGACCAGCGGTTTAGGCTTTGCGTTGAAATATAAGTCAGTCAGTCAGTCAGTCAGTCAGGACTTTGAATTTTATATATATAGATTTTTGACCCATCAAAACTAACAACACCTTTGCTACTAGTAATGGTGTGATAACTGATAGACAAATAATTAACACAACAACAACAACAACACATACACGTACACCAATACATTTATATTGTTATCAAAGATTTACATCCAACGGAATAAAAATCATAGAAGAAAAGGATCGACATGATTTTTTTGTTGGATATACCTAGTTAAAGACCTGAAGAGTGACATAGGCTATTTTGTATCCCGAAAAATTTAAAAGTTCCCTCAGAATTTATAAACGTCTAAGCAAGTCCACGCGGACTAAGCCTCGAGCATAGATTTAGGATTGGTCTTACGAGGAGCGAGACCAATCCTAAATCTATGGCCTCGAGCATCATTAAGTAATAATATAAGAAAGAAGAAATAATTTTCAAAGATCTTAAAAATAACACATAACCTACACTTTAGTTGAGTTAAATGAGCTCGTAGATGATGTTAGTAAGGCGGAGTATAAAACAATATTTAAGGAGATACGCGGCAAAAGTTTGTGCACAGAGTACTGTCGGCACGAATTATATTGCTATTCTGAAACTTTGTTTCGCTCACATAGGTGGGAACGTGACTTCGTAACTGTTACTTTATTGAATAAAATAAAGCATACCTATTAAATGTGGTAGAACTGGCATTTTTGTTTAGAATAAATAGTACACAAAGGAATATATAGCTCTTTATTGCACGCCCTTAAAAAAAACATACGAGGGATGAAAATATTGTACAAAAGAATACAAAGGCTTATTATTGCTTGGGAAATCGCTTACAGATAACCTTTGCACAAAAGAGATGCAAGAAGTTGTTTAAAATTGTAATTAAAAAAATAAACTGACCTTCTGTGTATAACAAACGGCTGATTCCTAGCTTATGTTATTATACGTTTTATGTGGTCAGTTACCATGTGATATAAATGGCAAATATAACGTGGTTGTTTAGAAGCAAGTTAATTCTAGGTGGAAGAAGTAATTTGGAAAAGATACGCATAAATTTGACCTTTTTTTACAAAATTTGATCGTAGAAATTATACCAATAAGTACAATGTATTGCGATTTGAGACCTAAGTTATGTAATAGTTTGTATAGTTATATTCAAAGGACTAAAAGAACATTATAGTTCAAAACGATACCGTCAGCACAAATTGTGTTGCTATACCAGAACTTAGTTTCGCATCTACACACAGCTCGTTAACTAGGTGGGAACGTGACTTCGTAGCTGTAGAACATGATACATCAGTCGTTTCGGTTAGTGTGCACAGAATAAATTATTGTAATGTGACGATCTCAGGACTATATATATACGTGTGTGTATTCTATAATATATTGTGTGGGTATGTTCTATGCTTATCATATCATTAAATACATGGTATATAGTGTGCATTTTTGTCTCTCATAATTGGCTCAAACAATAAAATCTACCTTGACGATATCCTGCACCGGCCATTTTAAAATACATGAAAATGGAGCGATGTTACACCCTTACCTAATATTCTGTCCGTGTTGAAAATTTTTGAAATTCAACTTTAAATGATCTAACATGAAGTTGACACCTTAATAGTTCGACAAGAACCTATTTCATCCTTATAAATTTCCAGGGGATTTCAAAATCATAAGCCTATATTTTAGTGGCATTTCATACTGTCAGCAATATAGGGTTGTTAGCCTCTCAGTTCATAAATCACAAAGCAATCCACCAGCTATCCGATGCCATCTGGTTAGCAACATCATTTGTCAAGCTTCGCATTTCCAGGGAGAAAATGAAATGAGGAATAAGTTATAACCATGGTGTAGTGTTTTGGCTAAAACCACCTTCTGATAGGTATACTATCCCTACAAAAAAGCAATACTCGCCAACTAATATCATAAAAAGTGAAAGTGCGTCTATCTGTTTCTCTGCTACGCTTTCACGGTTCATCTGCTCAATAAACTGTAACAAAATTTGGTAAAGAGTTATATAAGTAGCATCCTGGGGGAAAGGACATAATATACCTACATTTGAACCCGGAAAAACAATTAGTTTCCATGGATTTCATCAGAAACCCAATTAAACGCGGACTTTTGCTAGAAGATGAATTATTTATTCATAATATTATCAGGCACTTTACACTAATAAATATTATAAGATTGAAAATGTCCGTCTGTTAGCTTTTCACGCCATATTAATGAAACCGATCTTGATAAAAATTGGGCTCTAGAGTAATGTCATCCACATTTTTGCTAAGTATATGATAATATTATAAAAATGTAATTTTGTACTAAAAAATAGTTACAACCTGTAGTGGCGATAACATAACGATTCTCGTCAAAGAGTAACTGTAGTGACTAATATCGGTAATGGATTGTAAAATTTTCGACGGCACAAAGTGCTATGAAAATTGGTTTATATGTAAGCATTTTAGTAAATTAATTTTTGACTTCATCGACGGTCAATTTATATGTTTAGGATTAGGAATAACCTAGTTAAAGAATTCGATTATACACAGCCGACAGAAGGTCGGCTCTAAACAAGCTTGTTCGATAGTCACGTTCAATTGACTTAAACCAAATTCAAAAGTAGTGAATAGTACTTAAAACTTGGACTTTCTGAAACAAACCGTCAGCACGAGCTGTGTGATGTGTCGCTGTTCTGAAACTTTGTTCCGCTCTAGCGCATTTTTTTTAATTTATTTAAAACTGACCAAGTCCGAATCCAGATTAGTCCAAAGGAAGTTCATTATCTTGGAAATAAATATAATATATTAACAGTTAATAATTGGCTTTTGGGCGCGTCTGTGATCAGCTTTATTTAAACATCTCTGTGGAAGCAATAAGGAAAGGCAACTAGGCCACTGTAACTCTACGTTGTTGTATTTAATACGGAGGCTTAAACTCAAGTATTTATGATGCTGTACAACAGCCACGCTTATACCAGAGCTGTTAAAGTAGCTTATATTATTAAGTACTTAGAAAGTCCGAAGGTCGATCGTGGGAATGAGCATTGCATAACAAAATTCCACAACCTATTTTAAACTTGCCGTTGCCGGGGCTTCGCGCGCTTATAGACGCTATTGTGTAGTGTTTTAGTTTTTTCTTTATTTTGTTGTGTTGTGATTTGTGAAGTATGATCCCTAGTGCTTCTCAAGTTGAGTACATAGAATGCCCACACTGTAGCGATGGCAGGCTGTTTAAAGGTCGTAAAGGCCTTAACATACATATCGCACGATGTCACGGACCACCAGCAAGCTCTTTAACTTGCCCAAATTTCATGTGCGATCAAACGCAAACAGGAAGTCAAAACCAGGTACCCTTCGAAATTTTATTATCAAAGTATAGTCAAAATATTCCTTTAATAAAACGCATTCCGCGAGGGGCGAGAATATCATTGGCTAGATCCTTATCACATACAATCCAAAATGTTTTATCAAATTCACTTTTGGCTTGGCAAAATCTTTTTTTGTTTTCATATAAACATTTTTCAGTAGATAAATCAGAAAGCGGGTCGCTATGTTCAAAATTAAAAAAAAATTGTTCGGTTGATCGCGTTTTCCAAATTCCTGACTGCTCATTTCGAACACAAAATTATAATTTGAAAAAAATTGTGGAAAACAAGGTTATGGATGGGGATCTTAAAAACGCAGCCCGCATTTTGTTTTCTAATGATACGCTGGCTCCATTTAACGATGAAACGCTAGAAGCCTTACGTGACAAGCATCCTTTACCAAATCCCGACTCTTTGCTTCCAGACCCACCTTCAAACGTTTCATTTTTACAGATAAAGGATGAAGAAACTTACGCTGCGATAATGTCATTCTCCAGTGGCTCTGCTGGTGGCATGGACGGCATAACACCACAACATCTAAAAGATCTTGTGGGAGTTACTGCTGGGGACGCCGGCAGGGCGCTTTTGAGTGACATTACCAGACTTTGTAATTTTATGTTATCTGGCGAGGTAAATTCATCCTTTCTGCCATTCCTTTACGGTGCGAGGCTCTGTGCTTTTAATAAAAAGGACGGTGGGATCCGGCCCATCGCTGTTGGCTGCACTTTTCGCCGATTGGCATCAAAATTAGCGTGTAGACACATAGTTTCGACCCTAAAGGATAAATTCCAACCTATTCAAGTTGGATTTGGCAGTAAAGGTGGTTGTGAGGCAGCAGTGCATTCGGCTCGTACTTTCTTAGCGAATGGCGAGGTTGAGGTACTGCTGAAAGTAGACGTAAAGAATGCTTTTAATTCATTGGACAGGGCAACTCTGCTGAACGAAGTTTCAACACAGCTTCCCGAAATTTACCCGTATGTTTGGCAATGTTACAGCTCTGCTTCCAAATTATTTTTTGGAGATGGCGATATTAAGTCCTCTGTAGGTGTTCAGCAAGGGGATCCCTTAGGTCCAGCCCTGTTCAGCTTAGGGATCCACAACCATATCTCAAATTTAACATCTAAATTTAACATATGGTATCTTGACGATGGAACCATTGGAGGCAACGTGGATGACGTTCTAAAAGATCTTAACAATGTTAAGCAACAATTTGGAAAAATTGGCTTAGAACTAAATTTTTCCAAATGTGAACTGTTCTTCACAGGAAAACTATCGCAAGATAGAATATTATCGGCCTCTGAATTATTTAACGAAATTGCCCCTAATATTAAGATTCTCGATAAACATTCACTTTGTCTTCTTGGTGCTCCTCTTTTTAACGAAGCCATACAACCAATCTTGGACAAAAAAGTCAGAACATTTTCGGCACATTCTGACAAATTGGGCGCTCTAAATTCTCACATAGCATTTTCGATCCTAAAATATTGCCTTTTTGTACCTAAATTAATTTATATTCTCCGTGCGAGCCCAATTTGGAAATTTCCTGGACTACTCGATATCATGGATGCCACCTTAAGAGATACGCTAGAAAAAATTCTAAATTTATCTTTTGATGATCAGTCCTGGAATCAAGCTACTTTACCGGTCAAGTATGGTGGCATCGGCGTGAGAAAAATTTCCAGTGTTGCTCTTCCGGCTTTTCTGTCCTCTGTGCATAGTATAAAAGAGCTTAGTTCTCAGATTCTTAATTCTAATCCAGTTTCATTGATCTATGCCACAGAGGCCCTAGAGAGTTGGAAGGTCAGGTGTCCCAATGACGACATCCCGAAGGAATGTTTCACACAAAAACTTTGGGATGTGCCGTTGGTTCGGCTGACACATACAAATTTGGTTCAAAATCTTACAAGTGAAAGAGATCGAGCAAGGCTTCTAGCCTTATCTGAAAAAGAATCCGGGTATTGGCTTCATGCCTTGCCATCGACAAATCTCGGCACTCTTTTAGATAATGAAAGTTTTCGTGTGGCTCTAGGTCTCAGATTGGGAGCACCCCTGTGCTACGAGCACAGATGTCCGTGTGGAAAAGAGGTTGATAAATTTGGAATTCACGGACTCTCTTGCCAAAGGAGCGCCGGTAGGCTTTTTCGGCATGGCTCTCTCAATGATACGATCAAAAGGGCTCTTGCCACCATAGATATTCCTGCGCTCATTGAGCCGGCAGGGATAAGTCGGGATGATGGCAAGAGACCTGATGGATTGACGCTGGTTCCCTGGGAACGGGGACGGGCGCTAATGTGGGACGCAACATGCGTAGACACATTGGCCCCGTGTCACATCAGGGAGACAGCATCAAGGCCGGGAGCCGCAGCAGAAAAGGCTGAATCCGGCAAGCGGCGGAAGTATGCCTCTCTCATAGAGAGTTACATATTTGTTCCGTTTGCCGTGGAGACCCTGGGGCCATGGAGTCTTAGTGCCAAAAACTTTTTACGAGATATTTCACCGCGGTTAATTGCCTCATCTGGTGACAGAAGGGCTGGCTCATTTTTTGCGCAAAGGATCAGCCTGGCTATCCAGCGCGGAAATGCAGCCAGCATTCTTGCCACCATTCCACGCGGGCATGATTTATATAGTAATTAGGTTAGGCTAGCTAGCATTAAGTTCTATTGTATTATTTTCAACTTGCCTTTACAAAAGTTTATGAAATCCATTAAAAGTATGCTCCTGAAAAAAGCTTATTATACTGTTGAAGATTATGCAAATGATGATAAAAGAGCATGGACTTGACTCGCTCCAGCAATGCTTAGGACTGGGGTTACTTATATATTTACACATTGATGATTGTAAAACAGCACATTCAGAATTACAAAAGAATATGCGATCTGCACGATAGGCCAACTAGAAACCGCCATAGGCTCGTGACTCCATCGCTCCGCCTCAATAAAGTCCGAAGGTCGTTCGTGGGAATGAGCATACTATTCTTTAACAAAATTCCTCAACTTATTATAAACTTGCCTTTACACAAGTTTAAGATAACCATTAAAAAATGCTCCTAAAAAAGCTTATTATACTGTCGAAGATTATATTAATGATAAAGGCGCATGGATTTGACTCGCTCCAGCAATGCTCAGGACTGTGGTTACTTATGTATCTGTATATTATGTTGTATGTAGATTATTTTAAAACATACCATATATCTTCTTTCTTCTTTGTCCTCGCCTTATCCCGTTACGCGGGGTCGGCTTTTCTTATCATGCGACGCCATGTAGATCTTGTGTTGGCGTCTTCGTCATTGAGGCCGAGGCGTTTCATGTCCCTTTGAACATTTGTCATCCAAGTAGTTTGGGGTCTTCCCCTACCCCTTCTTCTTGTAGCCATGGAAAGGCACTTTTTCACCACATAATCGTCGGGCCCACGCATTACGTGTCCGTAATACCTGAGCCTTGACTCTGATATTTTGTCGGTTATGTGTGCAACTTTAAAGCTTCCTCGTATATATTCATTCCGTACTTTGTCCTTGAGTGTTACTCCCGCCGCTCATCTCAGCATACACATTTCCGTGGTATGTAACTTCTGTTCATGGGTCTTTTTGGCTGCCCAAACTTCGCTGCCGTACAGTAATGCTGGTCGTACTGCCGTTTTATAGACCTTGCCTTTAGTTCTTATTGGCATTTTTGCGTCACATAGCACCCCCGTGAGAGTACGCCACTTCATCCATCCAGATGTCGTTCTTTGTGTTACGTCCGCTTCTATAGAGCCATCCTCGGAGAGAACGGATCCTAGATACTTGAATGTTTTAACTCTAGGGAGGGCCGTGCCACCCAGGGTGATACCCGGGTCAAGTGAAGCGTTGGGGTTGAAGTTACAGAACATATAATCGGTTTTTGTCCTGCTAATGCGCAAGCCATTTTGTTCCAGCGACTCCCTCCATTTTTCTAAGTCTTCTTGTAGCTCTCGCACACTGTCAGATATAAGAACTACGTCGTCAGCATACAAGTGATTCCATGGGGTTGATTTCTGGATTTTTGCCGTCAGATAGTTCATGACTACATTAAATAGCAGAGGGCTCAGTGCACTGCCCTGATGAACGCCAACTTTTATATCAAAGCTGTCAGATAGACCGGCTGCGCTTCTGACGCAGGTTTGGACGTTGTTGTACATGTCTTTAATGATGCGTGTGTAGCATTCAGGTACACTGTGCGCTCTGAGCGCCTGCCATATCAATGTTCTTGGCACTCGGTCAAAGGCTTTTTCTAGGTCAATGAATACCATCCAGAGATTTTGACAATTTTCTTTAGATTTTTCCATTACCAATCTTACGGCATGAATTGCATCCATGGTTCCCTTTCCGGGTGTGAAACCAAACTGGTTTTCCGTTAGCGAGATTATAGATGCTAGACGTTCACTGAGCACTCGTTCCCAGATCTTAAGGGTGTGTGATGTGAGTTTTATCCCCCGGAAGTTTCCGCACTCTCTAACGTCTCCCTTATTTTTGTAGAAGGGAACAAGTATGCTTTTTCTCCAGGCATCTGGCATTTTTTCAGTTGTTAGGATGTTATTGAACAAATTAGCTAGCCAGACTCCCCCACCTGCCTTCAGGGACTTCCACAGTTCGGCTGGTATGTCATCAGGCCCACAGGCCTTGTGGTTTTTCATTTTCAGAATGGCCTTTTTGACTTCTGCTATGGTGATTTGATTTATGGGTCCTTCTATTCTTGGTTCTTCAATTTCAGCCTGTCTAGGGAACTCCTCATTTAGCAGTATATGGTAATACTCGTACCACCTTTTACAGATATCTTTATCAGATGTGAGTAGCGTGCCTTTGCTATCCTTGATGTATTTCGTAGTCTTAAAATCCTTCGTGTTATTATGCCTGTTTTTAGCTATTTTATATATCTCTGTGTCCGAAGCCAGTTCTAGTTGTTGATAAAGGTCCAACTCTGCATTTTCCTTCTCAATCGCAACTGATCTTCTTGCAATCTTTTTCGCTTTTTTGTACTCTAGCTTATCCTCCTCTGAGCCACTCTCTTGCCATTTCTTGAACAGGCGTTTCTTTTCTGATACAGTGGATTTGGTGTTGTTATTCCACCATTTAGCATCTTTCTCGTTATGCAGGGGACCCTTGGATAAACCCAGTGTAGTTTTCGCTTGGGTAATACAGGCATCATGAAACTTAGACCAGTTTACTGTGGGAGAGTCGTGTAGTGAGGAGTCATTACTCAGATACTCAAGGATTTTATTTTTAAAATTGCTTCCCTTGTCCGTATTAAGTTCTCGCCATTTTATCCTCTCTACTCTCGTTATTTTATATTTAATTTGTCGTTTGAGTTTTAAAGCTACTAATAACAGTCTATGCTGTGATGTTAATGGTTCGCCTGGAATAACTTTGCAATCTTTAATTTGTTTGAGATTCTTTCTATCTGTCATTATATAGTCAATTTGTGTTTTGGACTTTCCACTTTTGTAGGTAATGAGGTGTTCCTCTTTCTTTTGAAAAAATGTGTTAACTACCACTAGGTTTAGAGATGCTGCAAATTCTAGTATTGTGGCTCCTTCTTTATTTTGCGTTCCATAACCAAAGCCCCCATGATGCTCCTCATATCCATCTGCGTCACTGCCTACATGCCCGTTGAGATCTCCGCAGATAATTCTTTGCTCAGTTGCCGGTAAAGCATTCATGTGTGTACACAATTCTTCCCAGAAGTCTTGTTTCTCTGTTTTAGGGCAGCCGACCTGGGGCGCGTAGACACAAACGATGTTGAGGCAGGTTTGGTTCTCCAAGGCTAGTTTTACAGACATGATACGGTCACTTGCTCTATTTATTTCTATTACCTTTTCGCTCAAATGTTGATCTAGAATAATCCCAACCCCATTTTTTCCACTTTCAGTACCATAATAAATAAATTTAAATCCCTTCCCGATTTGCCGTGATTTTGCACCTTTCCATTTTGTTTCTTGCACACAGCAGATGTTGATGCGACGTCGTTTTAAGATGGCGCTTAATTCAGCACTGCGTCCTGTCATCGTACCAATGTTCCAGCTAGCAATACGTAGTTCGGACATTGTTACGGTGCTTTTCTGTTTAGCTCTTCCGTCGCTTTTGGGGGACGCCCTAGTATGTTTCGCAGTTCCATCATCACCAACGTCGCTTAAGGGGGACGCCCTAGTATTCCTCGTGTTCTTTAATTTTTGCCTTTTCATGATAAGTATGGTGAAATTAGCTTTTGTTTTACGGCCGGTTGCCACCTGACGCCAAGAGTGTAGTCCACTACGGGGCTCGGGCGCCGCCGTTGGCCCGCTAGGGGCTCATCCGCCGCCATCCCTACTGAGCACTCCACCCTGAGCACCCAGCACGCACGCAGCCTCTACTCCGCATATGTCGAAGAAGCCTACGTGCGGGGTTTGATAACGGAGTATCCATTTCCGGTAAAACATAACATAAAACATACCATATATATATTTTTTTTTTCAAAAGAGCAACCACCGAGTTTCTTGCTGGTTCTTCTAGGTAGGAGCGGCATTCCGAACCAGTGGTAGATTCATTTGACAATTCATAAGAACTTGTAAAAAGTCTATTTGAATAAAAAATCATTTGAATTTGAATTTGAATTGAATTGTAGATTATTTTATTCAAAAGAGCAACCACCGAGTTACTTGCTGGTTCTTCTCGGTACCGATACTCGATCGATAGTGGTAGATTCACTCGTCGATTCAAAAGCACTTGTCAAAGTCTATTGGAATAAAAAAGAGTTCTATGAAGCTTGTTCTACAGATATATGCTAAGTTAATAAATAAGAATTTGAAAAGGATTATAATTAATATTGATTTTTACTTATAGTCCGAAACTTCGTCTAGGATTTAGGATCTTTTTAGTTCCCGGGGAACATTTAAACAAACGAACTTGATTTTCCAGCCAACATAAATAATATTATGACATTCCCCGTAATGCCAGACTGTCAAAATTTGTCTTGTACCTACTTAATAGCTCAAACAGATATTGCGAAATCGTAGCATACAATAATATACAGACAGACACACTTTCGCATTTATAAAACTTATAAAGACCAATTCTGCCGGTGCTACCGAGTTTCATAGTAAACAAACAAATTTAATTAAGTTTCCAAGTATCGTAAATTGATTCAAGTAAGCAGGTACCTACTTTGAAGTTACTAATTAACTGATAGGTTCACCTAATATAATATAAGCGGCAATACATAATGAACAAAATTGAATGTATCTTATCGTTTCGTGGTTAGTGTTAAATTATAATTATTAACTTTATATTTTAATTGTCTTTATTAAGTGTATTTTACGGTTAACGCACACCACCAGCCCGACGGCTCCATCAACACTTTGTGTATTTCGAATACTTTAATTAAATATTGTTAAACTGAAATCAAAATTAGTTTGTTTTTACTTTATTATACTGCAAATTAAACGTCGCGCGTCAATGGAGTCTTAAACAAAGGCTGCTCGATCACTTTCCATCAACTATAATTAACTTCATTGCCTAAAATGAAAAGGGGAAATGGATCAAATTTCGCTATAAAAATCATAAAATAAGTATCCATTTACGTTGTACATGTTTGGAGCAATTAAAAAGCTGAATCAATCATAATACGCGACATACTGTATTGGTCAATATTTTACATTTCGCATCCGAAGCGCCTTGGAAATGTCGGGTTTGACAAATGGCATCGCTAACCAGGTGGCATCGGATAGGTATGACATTTGAAATGGATTGCTTTTTGATTTATGAACTGGTAGATTAACAGACCCCAGTCCTGAAATGTCAGCTTTGAAATCCTCACTGTAAAATCATGATTGTTCATAACAAGTAACACCTGAGTGCTTGGCAACGATAAGGAAACGGAGTGAATATTTAAAATTAATTTGTAGATTATTTTAATATATCAGAAGAAGTTAATATACTACAGTATACCTGTATCATATTTTGTTGTTATATTAATAATTTTGAAATTGCTGTTCGTTAGGCTCGCTAAAACTCCGAAACAGCTTGACTTATTTTGATGGATATTTTTGAGTGTATTTGAGTGGGTCCCGGGATGGTTTTCAATTTTTATTCACAATAACTAGGCATGATGACTGATTTTGAAAAATGGTGAGATTATGTTTGGAAGTATCTACTATTTCGAAAAAATATCTTATTTCAACAGAAAAGTAAAGTTTGGTAGATAAAATTGGCATTTGAAATTTAAATTTTAAAATTCACGCCAAAACGCTCGGCGGTGTCGTGGCGTCGTTTGTGACGTCACTATTGTTTATACCAATGTACTCTGTGCAGTAAACAATAGTGTGATTGTCAAAGCTCGAAAACAGACAATTGTGACGTCATTCCCTTCTTGGTGTTTGATCCAATATGGCGGATTGCTGTATTTTATGGTTTTATTTTATCAAAATAAATAGCAATCTACTCGAAATAGAAAAATAAATACGTTTTTTATAATTCATGAATCCTTTTTCATTTGAAAAATTCATAATTTCATTGATTCTTGGTTGCTGTCATCATGCCTATTGGACCCGGTAGGAGGGTTCTAAGTTCAAGGCAAGACAACGTTTGCCGGGCCCACTAGTTAACAATTCAAATTAAAAAGCTTAATATACTGTCGAAGATTATATAAATGATAAAAGCGCACGGATTTGACTCGCTCCAGCAATGCTCAGCAGGGCGACCGCGTATCTTTTGCATCAATCATTGATACATCGCAATCACCTCCGATTGGCTGACTTGATATGCGTCAATGGATTTCGTCCAATAGTGGAAGAGTGTTAACCAATCAGAGGTGATTGCGATGTATCAATGATTGATGCAAAAGATACGCGGTCGCCCTGCAGGACTGCGGTTACTTTATATGTATCTTTTCATTGTACCTAAATGTATTTGAATTTTTTAAAAAGAGCAACCCTCGAGTTTCTTGCTGGTTCTTCTCGGTAGGAACGGCATTCCAAACCAGTGGTAGATTCGACTATTCATAAGGATTTGTAAAAAGTCTATTTGCATAAAAAACTTGAATTTGAATTTGACAAATAACTATACTTCTACTATGTCTCTGAAATCCTCTTGTAATGAAATGAAATTCCCAGAAGACGATGGGATTAAATCCTGAAGAGGTCTAAGCTTAGAAGACATATTTGAATCTAAAAGGCACTCACTTTTTCTTAGCACTGTCTTGAAGCTCGTCTTCAGCGGACATAACATTTTATTTGTATGGAAAGGCAACCCAAATTCACTATAATACGCAATCGTGATTGGGAGCTTTCGTCCTATTTATTTTTACTACTTTATCCCACATTATCGGAGTATATAAAATAGATGAATCGACGAATAAAGTAATAAACGAAGTCATGATAGACACAAATTCAATCTCACTATAAAGGTGACCGCACATCCACTGTAATAGACACTAGGGCCGCTAGAGCCTGCACCCCTTTCTTATTTTTAGGTACAAAAAACGCGAATGACACTATGATGCGAATCGTAGCACTACTTTGTCGCAGCAGTTGCCCTAACATGGTAAGCGTGCAATCCTCAATTCTTTAGCGCGTTGAAAATCCCGACTTACAGTTACGAGTATGTTGAACTCAAGTAATGTACTCAAGACAATTGAATTTTCATAATAATGAAAATAATAATCACGTGCGGCTCTACTAACACCTTTTGCGGCTCCTCTTTTAGTAGGTTAGCGATCAGTTTTAACGCGTGTCCTGGATGTTCGGATATCGAGCCCTAACTTTTACCATAAGCCATCAGAATTATCCGAACTCCTGAGAACATTTAATAAAGCTTTCCCTCCAAACATCGTGCACTGATTGGATTAATAAATTTAAAGTTGTTCGGTGGCTTTGCAACTTTAATGAATATTGGCAGGAGGTAATATTCATTGAACAGCATCTTACATTCTTTGTAAAACACTACTGAGAACGGGTGTTATATAATCCTGAGAGGTGGCTAGATTAAAACCCATTACCTACCTACGCATAGTTGTAAAGAAATATCTGGGAACCACGATTTATGGAAACTTTAGTAGAAATTGCCACAATAAGTTTATTATTATTTTTCAGATTTGGTAGAAAAAGTGATCAGAATTAAATATTTACGCGTAAGTATGTTTTTCTAAATAGTTAAATTACTTAAGCATATTGTTATTTTTTCCTACCTTGCAAAATGCAAACCTAAAAAAAAATCTACTCAACCGTACTAACAAAAATCTAAACATTATTTTACTTTCAATATATCCCGTTGCAACAAAAACAGAATAACACCGTCAATGTAGAAGTTTTCCAGTTTGGTCTTCAGACTGAGAGTAGTGTTACGAATTTCCGTGAAGTCAAATTTATTTTGAAGTAGTTTCAATGTGGCTGACTGTCCGGTGATTTGGGCCGAGGCTCTGCAGTTGACGGCTCTCGAGACACTTTGTGTCTACTTCTCAACGTAGACTGCACTTCGAATGAATTCCGGCCAAGGATTTGAAGTTAAATTTTAATATTAAATAATTTACAAGAGTCATCGGCTTCGTCCGCGTGGATTGAGGTTTTTGATTCCCGCGGGAACTCTGTAATTTTTCGGGATAAAATGTAACCCATAGCCCCAGTTAATTCTAGTAATAAGCTATCTCCACTCCAAATCTCAGCCAAATCGATGTTGTAAAGGAGTCACAATTTTTATATTAATCTGTTCTAGACATCAATAATTATTGTTTCTGTAAGTATAACAAACCCCTTTATATGTTTTGTACCGAAAAGTGCGTAGTTAGCGTGTGCGTAGCGTGTGCGTAGCGTGTGCGCCTGAGCGGCTCTAGTGGATTGAGTTTCACAAGAGAAGTGTAAAACGAGTAAAAATCTAAAGCAGTTGAAGTCCTAATCATATAAAAAATCGCGACTAAACTAAACGGATTGAAAGCTGTTCTGTATCAATCGGGTACTAAGCTTGCTAACTTTGGAGTGCAGCAATTCTGTGCAGATACAAACCCAGTCTCGAGTATCCATTAGTCACAGGAGCTCCAGACTGTTGGCCACGAAACCTTTTGTAATCTAAAATATAGTTTAAAATAAAATTGTGACTGACAGACTGATTTATCAACGCACAGCTCAAACCACACGACGGATCAGGCTGAAATTTGGCACACAGATAGCTTTTATGACATAGGTATACGCTAAGAAACGATTTTTGAAAATAGGCATGATGACTGATTTTGAAAAATGGAAAAGATTATGTTCGGAAGTATCTACTATTTCGAAAAAATATCTTATTTCAGTAGAAAAATAAAGTTTGGTAGATAAAATTAGCATTTGAAATTTAAATTTTAAAATTCACGCCAAAACGTTCGGAGGTGTCATGGCGTCGTTGTGACGTCACTATTGTTATTACCAATGTACTCTGTGCAGTGTGCAGTAAGCAATAGTGTGATTTTCAAAGCTCGAAAACAAACAATTGTGACGTCATTCGCTTCATTGTGTTTTATGCAACATGGCGGATTGCTGTATTTTATAGTTTTATTTTATCAAAATAAATAGCAATCTCACTCGAAATAGAAAAATAAATACGTTTTTTTATAATCCATGAATCCTATTTCATTAGATAAATTCATAATTTAATTGATTCTTGGTTACTGTCATCATGCCTATTGAACCCTTAAGAGGGGGTAAAATAGGGGTTTGAAATTTGTATGAAAATCGAACATAACATGACGAAGCTGCGGGCAAAAGCTAGTTTCAAAATAAAACTCTGCTATCTTATTATAAAATAATATTCAGGAATAATATCTTTAATTTCATCTTTAATTTTATCTTTTGGCTTTCGTTAAAAAATAAAGAATTACGTGTGTCACAGTTTTTCAAAATTCAACCCCTAAAGTGGTAAAATAGAGGTTGAAAATTTGTATGAAAGCTATAGCCATGAAACTTGGTATATGAGCTGAAAATTGAAAATTAAGAAATACGTGTTTCACAGTTTTTGAAAATTCAACCCCCAGAGGGGTGAAATAGGGTATGAAAGTTGGTATGAAAGGGCTTCATTTCTCAAGATATTTTAAAAGTTATATCAACGAAACTTGGTATCTGAGCTACTGGTTAAAAATAAAGAAATACGTTTATCACAGTTTTTCAAATTTCCACCCCCAAAGGGTTGAAAGATTGTATGAAAGTCCTTACTTTCTCAAGTTATAGCCATTAAACTTGGTATATGAGTTGCGGGTTGAAAATGAAGAAATACGTGTTTCGCAGTTTTTAAAAATTTGACCCCAAAGGGGTGAAATAGGGGATGAAAGTTGGTATAAAAGACCTATATTTCTCAAGATATTTTACAAGTTATATCAACGAAACTTGGTATTTTGGCTTTCGGTAAAAAATAAAGAAGTATGTGTGTCACACAGTCATGTCACAGTTTTTCTAAATTCCACCCCCAAAGAGGTAAAATAGGGGTTGGAAGTTTGTATGAAAGTCCTTCATTTCTCAAGTTATAGCCATGAAACTTGGTATGTGAGCTACCGGTTGAAAATAAAGAAATAGGTGTTTCACAGTTTTTGATAATTCTACCCCCAAAGGGGTGAAATATAGTTTGTCCTTCAATCATGCCGCAACAGAGCAACGGGTATTTTGCACGGGTCGTTGAGGTCCAGGAGAGTGGTATAGCCTACTTTTTATCCCGGATAATATGTGGGAAAACAAATTTATACCACGCGAACGAAGTCGCGAGCATCCGCTAGTCTGTAAATATTTGTCTTTATTTTGTCAAAAACCTAGGTACAAATGATCTTTCATTTCATTTTATTTATTTATTTATTAACATTTACGGGTCCTTAACACACTTGAGCGTTGTCGACTTGTCTGAGTGCTGTAGGTACATAGTACAATGTACATTGTACACTGCTCATATACAACATTTAATGCGGATGTACCACCACCTCTACACTGTAGAGAGTCTACACCAGTCGAGTAATCTACCACTAAATAATAACACCTTCCTGCCTTCTCGTCTTGGCTTGGTTCGGTTGGTAAGTTTTGCAAATGCGAAATACAGAACAATAAACATTCTCACGCTATTCAAATCCCATTAAAATTCGCAACCAAACCAAATAGATTCAAAGCTGTCCTGTACTTAAAGTTCCAAACGGATACTTGGTTGCAATTCGTTTGAAGTGCACCATTTCTGTTCAGATACAAACAGTCTCGAGTATCCCTCAGCTACAGAGAGCTCCGGGCTGCTAGCCACCAAAGCTATTGAAACTTCTAAATAAATTCTACTTTGCTTGCAAAATTTGAAACAACACTCCCTTAGTGCAGACTAGATAAATAAACTTTTCCAGTTTAACTTACCTATCGCTTCATTACTGAGCGCGCTATTAATGTAGTTTTATTTGTTTTACTTCATTTACTTTGGCGGCTCCCCTGGCGCAGTGTGTTAAGCGTTGTTGCCTTAACGTGTAGAGGTCCCGGCAGGGTCAATTTGGGAATTTATAATTTCTGAATTTTATCTGGTCTGGTCTAGTGGGAGGCTTCGGTCGTGGCTAGTTACCACCCTACCGACAAAGACGTACCTCCTACCGCCAAGCGATTATGCGTTCCACCAAAACTATTGTCAGATATTGTGAACCTTTGGCACAAGGCCATTTTAAAGTGTTTGTTCTATCAACCGTGCTAAAGTGTATGTATATCCGACTTTTTCATGTCAACCCCGGAATAAACTTATCAAAGAGTGACAGCATCAGAAAACTTAAATTAAAAGGCAGTATTCTGCAAGTCAGCGTTACAATGAGAAACAATCAGACTATAATACTTAAAATTTGAAAGTGTTTGTTTTTAGTTTTTCCATCAATCACGTCGCAACAGAGATCGACGATCAACAACAGGATGGACGTTATTATTGGCATGGGTATAGTTTAGGACCTGGAGAGTGACATACACTTTTTATCCCGGAAGATTAGGGAGTTCCCGTGGGAATTAAAAAAAACTTATTCCACGCGGACGAAGTCCGGGCATCACCTACTAGCTAGTAATCTAAAAATCAAAAGTTTTCAAGATAACTAGTTTGCATTCAAACTTCCTAGCCGATATCTTTTCCTTGAATATTTTCCATTATTTTCCTTCCATTTATCTCCCAGTTTCAGATAGATGCTATCAAGAACAGATCCACGTTCCGCACCGGCAGTTACCGAACGATTGAAACTACTTTAAAATAAATCTTCCCTAATCCATGAAATACCACACTACGTACACCTTCCTTTATTCTGGCTCCACAACAAAACATTAACATAATTTTATTTTTACTTACATTACCTTACATAATATTATGGATTAAATAAAAAATAGATGCCTAAGCAGAAATTTTCACTTTAATCATTCGGCCGGTTTCTGAATTGAGAATTTCATGTTGAGTCTGTCTCAAAGACTACTTAAGGACTAATTAAGCAAATTTTTGTTTCTGAATTGATATTAGCCGTATGATTAGATCATAATTAAATTTTTATTATCGTAGGAATTCATAATTTTATGTAGGTAGATAGGTACCAGGTGTCTACGGTCTTTATACATATTCAATTGGTAAATATAAAGTAGAAATCATACTATCCATACTAATATTATAAATGCGAAAGTGTGTCTGTCTGTCTGTCTGTTACGCTTTCACGGCCCAACTACTCTACCGATTTTGATGAAATTTGGTACAGAGATAGGTTAAATCCCGGGGAAGGACATAGAAAAACATAAATGCACGCGGACGAAGTCGCGGGCATCATCTAGTCATATTATAAATGTGAAAGTATATTTGTAGGTTTGTCCTTCAATCACGCTGCAACAGATCAACGGATCGACGTAATTTTTTGGATGGGCATAGCTGGCGGACCTGGACCGTGACCAGGACCAGGACCTAGTACCTGGAGAGTGACATAGGCTACTTTTTATCCCGGAAAATTAAGAAGTCCCTGCGGGAATCAAAAACCCCTTAAACCACGCGAACGAAGTCGCGGGCATCAGCTAGTAAAAAATATATATATCAATAGTGAAACTTTGATTAAGCACCTGATGATGACACATGATTTTAAACTTTTTGAAATAGGTTAAAATCATGGCGACCACAATGACTGTAGTAGTTGCATCACATTGCTTGAATTTATCGTATTGATGTTAAAACAATGCCGGTTCGTTTCGAGTTGCTTGAAGTGGTCTCTGTGGAGTTATTGTGAACTGAACTCGAAAAGTTAATTGCATATGCAAATTGAGTCAATGCTGGGTACACTGTGTGGACGTGACCTGAAACTACTTGACTTCGTGGGAGTATCATAGTTTTGTACACAGATCTCGATCACGAGTTTTGTATCGTGAACTAGTCGTCTATGGTATTACACATACTTAAATAATAAGTTTGAATAAAATATAGGTAGGTAAGCCCACCCACCCGTATTGGAGCAGCGTGGTGGGTCTAAGCTGTAATTTCCTCATTCCTATGAGAGAGCCTGTGCCCAGCGGTGGAACGTTAATGGGCTGTAGTGGTGGTGGTGGCGGCATAGGCAGGTGTTATATTGCATTTGTAGAGGATGACCTCTACATAAAAAAAAACAAATTGACATGGTTTTTTAAAATCCTGCGGGAACTCTTTCAATTAAGTAGCCTTAATGTCCGCCTTCAGCGATCAAGCTAGGTACCTATCTATGAAATTGGTTAAACAGATTAGCTGTAAAACGGTAAACAACAGGTAGATAGATAGACTCACATACTTTTACATCCATACTTATAAATGCGAAAGTGTGTCTGTCTGCTACGCTTTCATGGCCCATCTCGTCAACCAATTTTGATGAAATTGTGTATAGGGATAGTTTGTATTCCGGGGAAGAACATAGACTTCTTTTTATCCCGGAAAATTAAAGAGTTCCCGCGGGAATCAAAAAACCTTAATCCACTCGGACGGGCTTCAACTAATTTTTCATATTATCTACTTAGTATAGGATTGAAAGTGGAGGTGTAATATGCACCTACTTCGACTGTAATTATTTAACTTTGACTTACCAGTTACCACAATATGAGTGCCTACCTAATTGTTATTATTCAAGCAACCACAAGAAAATAGTACTAACTCTTCTTTTGTACTCGAGTTTCCATAGCGAAGTTTGCAATGTATAAATGTGTTATCTTGTTTGCTTTACAAGCATATTATTCTCTTACAATATGAAAAGCATGTAACAATGCGGGCATGTCTAGGCATAACGAATGTGACCTTTGTAAAGTTTATTAAGGCCGCCTTAACTTCTCAAGTCTTCCAAGCTCACAAGTAAATAGAGTATTATATTATTCTTGTTTGTATTTAGGTAAATATCAAGTTACTGTTTAGTGGCAAATATTATAATAATGTAACTGAAGACATGGCTTTAGATACTTAAATTGGAAGGAACATTAATTTATTAAATAGCTAGACGACGCCCGCGATTTCGTCCCCGTGGATTATGGTTTTTTGATTCCCGTGGGAACTGTTTAATTTTCGTGGATAGAGCCTATGACCTTCCCCAGGATGAAACCTATGTTTGTACCAAATTTCATAAAAATCGGTTGAAAAAATGGTAAAGGTGTAGCAGACAGACAGAAACTCTTTCGCATTTATAATATTAGTATGGATAAATATGGATGTATCCTATATGTAAACGAAGCTCTTCTTTAACATACTTAAGAATACGTTTGGCTGGTCAACGTGGGTACCTAAACCAGGTAATGCAGTTGAACCTACCTAATTGATACTATAACCTTGTAAGTAAGTACTTATATCTTTTAATCACTATTATAATAACATTAGGATAAGAATCTAGGATTATCGAAATCAAAAACCTGTTACATAAAAATACATCCTGAAATAACTTTGGAAATTAAGAAAAACGTTTTATTCGCAGAGTGAACAAAGAATGAAATATCTCCAGCAAATCACTTTAGAGTAGGATGTTTTACGATAATCATTTTGCTAAGAATGGCGAAATAGAAACAAAATGTAATAAATTATCCTCACTTTGCGAAGTCGTAGCTGAAATAAATGAAGGATTAACGCACGTGGTACCGTTAGGTGACGTTTAATAAATTTCCAGAATATATTATGGACCTTATTTCATTCTAAGGTCGACAGAAATGGATTATGCTTTCATAACAATATGTTAAAAGCTACCTTTTGTAAATCCTTAGACAAAATACGAAAGCGAATATTAACATCGGTCATACAAAGGAAAGTCATTTCCTGGCATTTTCACAATAGGTACCTACTTCAGATGAGATTCTGGAAGACAAAGTATGAAAGTGCCTACCTGAAAAAGAGAACCTAAAATAATTTTAATAATGTGTATATCATGAAGAGCTTACTATAGAAATGATCCTATGAATTAAGGACTAATAATGAAATAGCCTAAAGCAAACGTCGATTACATGAAATCGTTACAGTACTATGATATAAACAGTTAGAGTAAAGTTTTATGATATTCTAGGGTTTTTCATGTATCATTAAATACGTACGTCTCCATAAGTATATCGATTAAGGTTTTTTTTACATCCCTGAAGACTGCTTCATCTTCCGACATTACAGTATTCTTTTCCGTCTTTAGAGTGAAAGCTATCTCTGTGTACCGTTAAACGGCTCAAAAAGGTGGAAATTTTCACATTATTTTTAGGTTTACTCTCATATTACAAAAACATTTAGTAATTATCTTTTCGCATTCTCATTATTAGTATACGGATAGAGAAGCAAGTATCGATAAGTGTGGAAAATATAAAAGTAAAACCGCTATCGCCAGCAGCGGTAAACGTTTTCACCGTACCGCTTCCCCTAGCTGATTATGACCGGGTTTAATTGAAAAGCCCAACGCAACAAGCACTTCCTAACAGGGAATCACAACACTCAGCTCGAGTGCCGTATTTCCTCCAGGCATGTTCGGTGTACACTGTACTATACCTACTGCCAGAGGCCCTGTCGCTAGGGGAGAGAATAATCTATATTCCAACACAACTAAGGATCGCATGAATTGATTTTCGGAATGTGGAGATCATGCTTTGCTGGTAAAGAATTTCGTCGTTGTTCAATGCGTAAAATTGAATTAGCATTTTGCTTTACTAGTTGGCAAGATATGTAGCAGATACTCATGATAAACATGTTGAAATTTTCGATACCTATAGGTACCTACTATTCTTGAAGAGATCTTTGAGAGTTAATAAATAGATTCTTTTTCAATATCATATTTTCTCTACAAACTCAAATCTAAGGCCGCAATTATACTTATAATTTTTTATCATGTAAGTAGCTTACATTAGTCACTTACGAAATGTAAACATTGCTTTATGCATAGATTTAGGAGACCAATTATAAATCTATCGGCCGTTTTCTGAATTGAGAATTTCATGTTGAGTCTGTCTTAAGCATTTTTTTTGTTTATGAATTGATATTGTGTAAGGTTTGAGAGTTAAAACTTGCTGTTTTTGCTTGAATGCTTAATTCAGAAACCGGCCCAATATCTATTCAGAAACCAAAATTTGCGTAACTCAGACTCAACATGAAATTCTCAATTCAGAAACCGGCCGATGGCTATAAGCTTGAGAAAGTGAGCTATGTAAGTTACTAGGTACTTACGTACAAACTTACAAGTGTAATTACCTACTGCCTAAGATGGCGCTAACCTAAGCGAACAAGAATAAAACCGTTATGAGTATGTTTCACATACGGTTGCAATATTGAAACGCTCAATGTCCTACGAAAAAAAACTGGCCGATTCGATTGTCGATGGAGAATGAAAGGTTGAGCATGTCACTCATAAAATCGGTAAAAAGTCGGCTTAATTAACGGACCTACAAACATTCTGACATGGGCGGGGGCCTTAACTGGTAGTAGATATACGATGACACGTACATTTCGCGCGCGAGTTGAAATGTATGTTGACACATACAAAAGCTCTGCATTCAACTCGCGTGCGTACTATATAGTAAAACGACTGTAGTACACGTATTTCTCAGAGCAGGTCTGTTTTAGCAACATAAAAACTATGATAATATTGTAATCTTAAAGTTTAAACCATCGGCACAGCTCCTTGAGATATCCTTTTCATGCAAAAGTTAGAGGGTGGGATGGGCGCTCTGTTGTTCAAACTTCACACAGTACGTTTTACACGTCATAAATTTTACTCACGCTACACGATTAAGAAATGCGCCAGTGCCCGTTATCCATACAATGGAGCCTCGTTCACGGCTGCTATAGAAAATTTTGTAGTCCAAGAATACCCTTTTGTCCATACAAAAGGGCGGTTAAACCTTTGTTATCATACCACAATCCATTGCCGCTAACGCGTTCGACCCCAAGTAAAATAAAGCCATAACGTCCGGAAAATTATTAAACGTGTTTTACAAAGTACAAAAATACGCCAATAATAATTTATTTGCAAACTTGATGAATCTCGCGACTTCGTCCTCTTAGATATTATAGATTATAAAAATTCCAGGAGAACTTTTTGATTGTCTGGGATAAAAAGTAACTTAATATGAAACAGTTGGAATAATCAACTATGTCCATTACTTTGTTAGAACAAACTAATGAACAAAGACACTTTCGCATCGCATTTACTTACTAAGCGTAATGTTGATTCTTATTTCTTAAAAATTGAAACCTAGTACTTACTCAAAAATGTAAATTGTGTAACTTTTGTCTAAAGATCCGTCGTCTTTTTCTCGTTTCTGTAACAATAAGATAAGTTTTAAAGATAAATAATGCAACATAATATAACTTTATGAAATTCAATTATTGGTACTTAAGCACTAGATGTAGAAGGTACATAATTATATTATTTTAGAAAATACTCTTTTTTAAAAGTGTAAAACTATTTTTATTAAAAGTTTGTTTTATATTTGAAGCCATTTGAGAGCTGTTTAATTAAACTGCATCGAAAAAAGTTTCTTTTCTTTTTTGTAATACAAAGTACTTGAATATCGACGAATAAGAATTTTAAAAGAAAAAAAGACGCGCCCGGTCGCCCGAGAGTTCTTCATAAAGTTTTCAAAAGTATGTGGAGTCTGCAAACCCGCATTAGGGCCAGCGTGGCGGGCTACATGGCCAAATCTTGTGGCCGGTGTACTTCCGGAAAGCTCATACCGCCGATCGATCTGAATTTTGGTTTAATAACGCCAATTTTCGTAATGATATTCGTGATTAGGAATTAGGTCAAAATACGATATTGGTATATTAAATTTTATATTCATCGGCAGTATGCGCTTTTTGGAGGTTGATCCGCCAAATCTTTTTCATTTTAAGAGGAGACTCGTGCTCTTCTGTGAGCTGCCAATGGTTTAATATACCTAATAAGCTAGGTATCCCAAATATTGAATGCGTTATGTAAATGCGTGTGTTCAACATATGAAGGAACAACAGATAGTAATTATTTGTTTTTGTTTCCTTTATTAAAAATAATGTACCTACATGTATTATGTAAGCAATTGGAGGACGCTCTGACTTGCATCGAATACGATTCTCATATTTTATCGCCAACATATCGTACCCGTAGATGTGCACAAAGAGAGAAATGTATTAAAAACTGGTCGAGAGAAGGGCTTCTTTCAGGGTCCTGTACGTAATATGACTTGAAATATTTTGAAACTTTTTACACTTGGGTAATGCTTTTTTTCCAACTTAGTTCTAATGATATGTACGAGTAGTGGTCAAGTTTTTACCATTGAAAATGGCTATCAGATGCAAATCGCCTGAGACGTATTTTTGGCCATAGCTCCGAGGATTTTGGGAGGATTGAGATGGGAATAGTACCAAGAGTTGAGGAATTGATCGAGACACGTGTGAGCATGTGAATTTTGAAAATCAGCTGGTAACTTTTTTTGGAATTTTGAAAAATGTAAAAAAGTCGGGTTTTTTCAAACCCGTGTTTGATTACTAAATTGTAAATATTTCGGAAAAAACCGACTTAAGAAAAAATTTAAAAAACGGTTTACGGTAAGGGTATTAGTTTAGCTACAAAAAATCTTTGAAAATCGGTTAATAATTGTGACCTGTTAGGTGGTTCCTTTAGATTTGGAAATTGGAATTGCAGAAAAATGGGATTTCCGTATATAAACTTCTATGATTATTGACCAATCGCCATGGTAATGGTGTTAAAAGATGCGGATGCAGGCGAGAAGTGCATTCGAGTTGGAATTTTGAAAATTGGTTAGTATTTTTTTTTTTTACTTTAAAGAATAGATTTTTATTTCAGATTTTTTTCGTAAATTATTGTATTTATTTTCAATGCTCCGATTCTTGCGGGGACTGCGAACCATATTTCATCATCTATGAAGATCGATAGGGATCCATATTTGGGTACGGAACCCTAAAAATCGGTAGCAGCTTGCAATTGCTTTCATTTTATTTCAGCTGCGTGGTTTATGTATTATGGAAATTTGTGTTTTCCCTCGCAAAAGTTACAGTTAAAATATTTTTGGTTATTTATAATAATATGCGCATATTGTTTAACATTTTTATATTCATTGTAGTTTATTGATGTGGAAATGGGTCATGCCGAGCGTAAATAATTTACGTGTAGCATTCAAATTGAGTATTTATATTATGGCTATATATTGTTTAATTTTATTTTACTGTTGCTGCTTTATGTATGCCTTATAAAGGGGTTAAAAATTAATTATATTTATTTCCCTTTATAATATTAAATAACAAAAAAAATTGCTAGGAAGGTGACAAAAGGCTGGTTAGGTAAATATTATTAGGTAAATAAAGGTACGAATTTTAGAGAGCCGCATAGCTATGGACAAGGAGAAATTAAAAAAAAAACTTGTAGGCTTTTACCGTACTATTCTGTCCTTTTACTTAGTAATAGAAAGGCGAAGAAGTTTCTTCTCGAATAAATTAAATTACCACGGAATATTAACTAGAACTATGTAAGTAAATAAAATAGTTATCTGTTATACAAGAGTGAAAAGTTGTTTTTTAACCGCGTGCTCAATTTTGATGACCGAGCAAGCGAAGGATTCTAAAATTGAATCACGAGCGCAGCGAGTGGTTCAAAAATTAGAATCCTGAGCGTCAGCGAGGGAATCAAAAGAGCACGAGGTGAAAAATCTTTTCACTCGAGTGCAACACGTAACTTTTCATCCCACCTCAGCGAGGAAATTAAATACTTCTCGCGTGATTGTTGAGAGAGAAAGCTCATTTCCGCATTTTTAACAGTTTCAGTCAATTCTGTTGGCGTCAAATTAACTTCTTCGTCACTAGAATCACTCATTTTAGGTTTTTAACATACATATTTTCAATTTTCTTGTTTTTAATCGAAGGTTTTAATTTTAAGCAATATGACGTAAAAGAAAATGGTGCGCGCAAAGCAAATAAAAAAATCACAAAAAAGTATGCCAAAGAGGTTGAGTGTGAGGTTGTAACAAATTAAAAACGGTTGTATGGCAATTCGGCACCATAGAGGTAGAAGTAAATAGGTTTCAATGATGTTTTGAATTCACAAACTTCATAGACGAGTGATATTTACTAAAGTGCACATGATGTTCTAAATTCAATTTACTTTATCCTCAAGAGGATAATAACGGCTTTTGCAATCAGATATCGAAGCTTAAAAATACTCTTTCCGAGATGGTGGGATGAAAAATTCTTTTTTAAACAACCGACTTCAAACTCCCACGCCAACTTTACAACAACAAGCGCACGCTACACAAAGTACTTATTTTATTGTTGATATTTTAAAAATCGCTCGACCGATTTCGATAAAATTTATATGGGACCACCTTTGAAGTATACCCTTTCAAACAAAAAAAGAATTTTCAAAATCGGTCCAGGCGTCTTCGAGTAATCGGGGAACATACATAAAAAATAAAAAAAAAATAAAAAAAGATTCCGACGAATTGAGAACCTCCTCCTTTTTTGAAGTCGGTTAAAAATACACAAAGGGGTAGGTAGGTTAGGTATTCCCAACCGACTGCTTTCAGAATTTCTTAAAATAAAAGCTCAAACTACTCCAACGCAGAACTCGAATATTATCCTAAACACTTCTTGAACATCTTTATCGTTATTTGCCTTTCCAACTCTTGCACAAAAAGTTTAGAAAGTAGCGAAACTTTTTGGTGTTTCGAGAGAAGTATGAAAGTTTTCAACAGATATTCAATGTATTAGTCTTTTAGTCCTTTTAGTATTTTAGTCCATTTGTCTTATTTCGAAAATTGAAATGGAAGGTAAATATAATTGTATTTTTCAATTTTACCGTTGTAGCTGTTTTACAAGTTAGTAGGTACAATGTTTTGGCAGCAGTTTTGTTTTAATATTTAAAATAGATAGATTTCTGAAACGAAATTACGGTTATTAAGTACCTACTACTAATTACAATTAATTTTATTTGCTTTAATGAATTATCTAATCTAAACTAATATTATAAAGAGGAAAGATTTGTTTGTTTGTTTGTTTGTTTGTTTGTTTGTTTGTTTGTTTGTTTGTTTGTTTGTTTGTTTGTTTGTTTGTTTGTAATGGATAAACTCAAAAACTACTCAACCGATTTTAAAAATTCTTTCACCTATAGAAAGTTACTTTATCAGCGAGTAACATAGGCTACATTTTATTTTAAAATAAATTAGAGATCCTTTCGAAAATTGCAATAATGTGAATTAAGTCGGAAAAATTCACCTAAAAACTTTTTACGTTAAACCTCTATTCGTCTATTAATTCAGACTGTCTTTTATGTCATATATTTTGTCAAGACAAACATAATAAATACAAGAAAACATACCAACATTTTTTGTAAACATTTTAATATCTAACTGCTGTAGAAAGACTGCTAAAAGCCTAAAAGATCAAGTCTCAACTTAGTTGTTAGTTCTAAACATAGTTCCCAGGCGAGGGTGCCAGCGAAAATACGTTGTATTGGAGACTCAAGTGCCAAGCGTTCACAACGGTTTGCTGAACAAAATTTGAAAACGTATGGTGGAGTTGTTCGTCTCAGTGCCGACTGACCATTATTGGGTATGGACTATTTTGATCAAGTATCACCCGTGCGAAGCCGGGGCGGACCGCTAGTTAATGATAAAGGTGACCACGAATTTGCTGGATTTTAGTTTTTTAGAATCTCATGGGAACTTTGATTTTCCGCGATAATAGTACATAGGTGAGAGATGCAAGCTGTATAGGTGCCTAATTTCTTCGAGGAAATGTTCATTTCAATTTTGTATTTTTCTTGACTTATTTTTGTGTGTCAGCCCATAATAATCAGCCACATTGAATTTAGAGTAATCTAATTGGTATCATCGATATACATAGTACAGGCTTTAGACAACTCACATTATTCCATGGTTAGGTGAAAGCTCAGAGGCTCAGGGTACATGTTCAAATATAAAAAAAGTAAAAACATTCGGAAAATAACGTGCCTAAAATTATGGCAATGCCGTCATTCCTCAACAAGAACAGCGAGAAAATTTCCTTTTTAATTAACCACCCTTTTCATCCCAGCCAAGTTTAATTAAGGACCCCAAACCTTTTACATTGGTAATAATTGTAGGTATACCATATTTCAAAATCTGTTTTGTTATTATTAATTGCGAGGGAACTTGAAATGGTCCTAAAACCTTTTAAAGTCTCACCCCTTTCCTCTTTAAAAGCTTTTTATCGAATACTCTGCCAAGGAGTTGGGTACTTTTATAGTGTATGTTTATGTTTATTGAATACTTTTAGCCAGCGGTTCTAGGAGACAGCAACACTTAAACAACTTTAACTTTTTGGGAAAACATCAGACGATTTACCACCATCATGCGTCACGATATCTACCAGATGGTGGTAAGTTTTTTTATCCACTATAAGTTATCCCTTGACTTTAGTGTTGTAACTAGCCTCGGCCGAAGCCTCCCACCAGGCAAAGGTTAGTGGTTACGCAGGTATTGCTTACGATTTTTTCGCTGTCGTCGCATGTTGTGACGAGTTTGTTGCTGTAAAGATAAAGTCTTAAAACTTCTACGACTCTCCTCAAATGGTCTCTCGTCGAAAAATGTACGCTTGACAGGTTATGTTCAGATTGTCGTGTGTTGCATGTCATGAACGCTAATCTTGTCGTATAGAGTCCGTGAAAACGCGTTTCAAGAATTAAAAAAAAGTATAATATTAAGTCAGTGTTACCTAATCGTATTTCTAATATAAAGTAAGTAAGTCACAAATTCGGTTACTTCACTTTTGTAACAATGGATTACTATGTATTCAAACGAAATAAAATTGTGCTCCTGCTTACTTATTTCCAGAGAAATATGCTGCATGAAATACGATCGCCGATTTAACGCTAAATAAAAGTTCAGCGTTCCAGGCGTAACTCAATATTGAAATGTAAAATTTTAAACTTGAAGTATTTGTCTGACAAAAGTACCTAATTCATTCTTTATCTTTTAAAATCAAAAATTTAACGTGGGGAAAATGTCTGCAGCTAAGATTTTCTTGAGAGAAAAACTTAATTAGCACTAAGATTTGTGAATAAAAACGAATGCACAAGAGTTCGACCGCAATATTCAAGGCAATTCAATATTTTATCCAAGAGTTCCTGGATGGACTGGAGGAACTCACTGTCGCCACGGTGAATCGCTAAAAGATGTACAGTGGTTGAGTCGTGTTGGGGCAACAGACACAAATTCAAATGTTTTTTAGTCAAACAAACTTTTACAAATGCTTTTGAATCGTCAAGTGAATCTGGCACATTCGGAATGCCATTCCTTTGTCGAGAAGAGACACGCACTTGATAAATATTTATTATTAATGGACAAAATAACGTTAAGTACTACGGACTTTGTATTACAGAACGTATCTCCAGACAGTTCTATATGGTATCCTTCTGTTACGTTGACGTAGCAACGAGATTTCCTATAATAGGTAGTATAAACTGATTACAATCAAGGCGTGCAGGCAAAACAATTTGCCTTCCTTCCCCGAGTATTAGGTACGGGATTTAATTAAAAATCCCAACCCAGTAAGAGCTCGCTAACAGGGACTCACAACACTCAGCACTCTTAAATCCCGCGTATCTTTCGATTAACTTGGGGTTTTGGCGCTTGCTTCCTTTGTGAACTGCTTTCCGGGTTAGGGCGAAAACGCACTAGGGAAACGAAGGGCAAAACGTAGTCGTAGGGGGTTTGCTCTGTCGTGGTAGTCTGTTCAAACTACGTATTAAAGTGCTACAAAAATATTTTTTGTTGTAACTGCAGCATCAGGATCGAGCCGATGTAACTGGAGGTACAATAACCAAGTCCTGAAATATGCCTAATTAAATTATACGCTCCTTCAATATCAGATCATCAGATCTCTATGTCAATCAATTAGCAGTCTGATTCATAGAGATCTTAATTCTTTTTATGTACACCTTCATTATGAAAAAACAACGAACTCTACATCAATGGTATAATTATGAAAAGTATCACTATTATACAATGGTCAATGGTCATTGGTCTTCCATGCTATCATGAGCCATGAGGCACATTTCAATAAAGTTATTAAATTTTTTAAACAAGTTGATTAAAAAATAAGTAAATACCAAGAAAACAATTTATGAACTGCCTTGAACTTAATATTCTGTACGAGTATAATCTTCATTACAACATAGCTAAGCTCTCGTGAAAATTCGTAAATTGATTTTCGCAAATGAAGTGCTCGTTCGCATTTCGGGCCATTACATTAACTACGTTGTTGATTTTAATTTCAAACAGCGGTTTACAATTACCCCTCCGCGGTAAGCGTTTAGTTAAGTAACAATTTTATGTCTGACCTAACCTTTCCTGACCTTAGCTCTGATAGAAACTAGATCAATATTGAAACGGTTTAGGAATGGAATTCAAAATGAACCACCATTTGTGTATAATATGAGAATATAGGGCCTTATATCGTGTTTTGAATGAAAAAACAAAATGTTTCAAAAAAACAAATGGCAAGTTAACGATAGACGCTTACCACAAAGTGCCACTGCTCCAGACATTTCGTCAAAATGTTACTTATTGAAAAATCCATACTAAAATGTCACGTTACGTAAGTAATGGTAAACTGTACCTGTCACATTACGTTAGTGTATAAACGTTACGTTAATATTGGCAAAGTGTACCTACCTGTCTGTCTCGTATACGCTTTCACGGCCCAATATTTCAACTGATTTTAATGAAATTTGGTACAGAGATAGGTTGCATCCGTAGGGCATATTGTTTTTATTCGTTTTTATCCCGAAAAACCTAAACCCAGGCGGGCGTTATTCTAAATAACTTATTTAGTACTAGATGATTCCCGCGACTTCGTCCGCGTGGACCAAGTTTTTCCGATTCCCGCGGGAACTCTTGAATTTTCCGGAATAAAAAGCCTATGTCCTTCCCCGGGATACAACCTATCCCTGTACCAAATTTCATCAAAATCGGTTGAATAGATGGGTCGTGAAAGCGTAGCAGACAGACAGACAGACACACTTTCGCATTTATAATATTAGTATGGATTAGTATGGATATTAGTATGGATATGGATCAATATGTATAATTTATGGGAACTAAAGGAAAAATTTTAAAGCTAAAGATAAGTAGGCAATGCACGAGCTTCTAAGGCCGGAAATTTATTGAACGTCAGCTTTCAAGCGTACGGACATACGTTCGACTTTGGTTAAGTCTTCATATATTCTAGACTAGCATGAATGAACACTGAACGGGTTCATTTATTACGTTCTGCAAGTCTTCCATCACACACTATACTCGCCTTAATAGTATGCACGTCTTGTATGTGTATTAGGTATATTGTTTTGTAAATTAACAATACGGATCTAGTACGAAAACTAAAAAAGACTAAGCCTGTTTGTTTCCCCACAAGCTTTCGCCTTTATGATATAGAATAGACTTTAATTTGAAATAATCTCTGCCTCGTATCTGTACCTCAGTGCCGGATTTACCATAGAAGCTGAAAAAGCTGAAGCTTAGGGCGGCAAAATTGGCCCAAAAAAATAATTTGGTAGAGAAAAAAAGTAAGGCTGCGGACACGAGGTGGGGCTGCGGCGGCGGCGGGGCGGCGGCAACAGCCGCTTCCCCACTCGTGCCGCCTCGGGCGTGCCAGCCGCAGCCACTTCGACTGTCTTCGTGTCCGTTAGGTACTTAATATAGGTAAAAAAAGAAATTAACTTTAGAAGTCAGTAGGAGCGGCAAAAATTTTATAGCTTTGGGGCGGCAAATGCGTAAATCCAGCACTGCTGTACCTGCCATAGTATTTCCTCATTACTGTCTGTCGTGAACCCTTACCATTTCTAAGATTTTGATAATATTTTAGGAAGGTATATTAATAGTTCACCTGGTTTTAAGCCTACTGCTAATGCTGAGTAAGTAAAATATTGAATTTTTTATATACAAGGTGTAAGGTAAATGGTATAACATACCGGCGGCTACCCATGCCATTTTGACGTTATAAACACTATGGTAGAGTTAAAAGATCAAAATTAATTATCAAAAACTTCCATACAAAATTAATTAGTTAATTATGGAAAATAAATTTTGGCAACCCTGTGGAGTCCTTTGTTCCTTCTACGCCTAAAGTCAGAACTGTACTACAAGCGATAATAATAATTATTATCGTACCGTTATGCAATTTGGCAATTCATTACAATTTGCAAATCATTGAAAGAACAAACTACACAGAATAATTAATTATTGATCAAAACTTAAACGAAGTAAGTCGGGAAATTAATCACAGGGAAAGGCGGCTCATAAAGTAAGGATAAGTGACTGAATTCGACTTACGAAGTCCGATACTAGTCGGGCATTTTTTTACAACAATACGTAAGTTCTAGCCGGGCTTTTGCTTTGAGAATTTAATTGCATGCCGAATAATGATTACTTTAGTATCGCGACTGGATTTTATCGCAACGCTCGCACTGGTAACGAGGCTTAACATACGTCGTATTGTTCGCAGTTCATTGATATTGAATCAGCTGCTTTAAGGGATGCCACCTCAACATTTATGCTAAAATTTTGAAGTCCACATAACTCCCCAGGATATGAGCTACACGTCTTATGACATTTTTCCTATATATCTATACACCATCTAACATGGGTAGCCGCGGGTATGTTATACTAATTACCTTACACCTTGTATATAAAAATGAATCCCTATTTCCCTTGGTCACGGCATCACGCGTGAACGGCTGGACCAATTTCGCTTATTCTTTTTTAGGGTTCCGTACCAAAATGGTAAAATGGAACCCTTATGGTGCGACTTTCTCCGTCTGTCTGTCCGTCTGTCCGTCCGTCACACTCGATTATTTCAGTAACTACCGAAGCTATCGACATGAAATTTGGAATAGTTGTGTATATTTGTGGCCCAAAGACACTGGAATTAAAAAAAATTGGAAATTATTTTTGTTCCTATTTAAAAAGAGGGGAAAATCTGAGGGTTGAAATTTAAAAGTGAGATAACTGTACTGTGTGGGGTATCATATGAAAGGATTTACTTTGTACATTCTAAAACAGATTTTTAATTATTTTTAGTTATGATAGTTTTTGATTTATCGGGGAAAATGTCTAAAAAAATACCGTTCCCCCCCCTTATCTCCGGAGTTTACCAATCGAAAAATTTGAAATAATTATGGTCAATAGGAATTTTCGTATACTTTACAGGAAAACTATAGCCAATGCTCTTACTAGCATAGTTTTTTTGATATTAACAATAAACCTCTACAAACAAAGTTAGTCTTGCGGTTCATTAACAAAGGTAATTATTTATTAATAATGGTACGGAACCCTTCGTGCGCAAGTCCGACTCGCACTTGCCCGGTTTTTTTGTTGTATAGGTGAGGACCTGGAGAGTGACATAGGCTACTTTTTATCCCGGAAAATTAAGAAGTTCCCGCGGGAATAGCAAAAAACTTAAACCACGCGGACGAAGTCGCGGGCATCAGCTAGTTCATGATATAAAATTAAACCATTACATAGTGTTGCTAGTGTACCTAGTTCCGACCTATTGTATCTTTATTTATTTATAATAAAGCGTTCCGGAATTAATGGGAACTAATTTACATTTTACGCTTTATACCATTTACCCGTGAGGAAATATTGAAAGTTTTTGCATAAACTAAATTATTATTCGTATCTGTTTTCATAATTATTAAAACGACGCGACGCGACGGTCGCGCTACCATTTGTAAGGTTCCGTAACACATTAAATCCAATATTATTTTTATACATGTTAAAGTACAATGTTAAAGTAAATCTGTACTCAAACTCACTGACTACCAAACTATTTGCCTGTCTGCTATGCTTACCATCACTGAAGCCCATCACGGGATTTTTAAAAAATTTAATTCCACGTGGATTTAAGTACATTTTTTTTAATCTCAAAGGAACTCTTCGATTTTGGATGAAAAATCGGTTAAACAGATAGGCTGCGTAAATGTATCCACCACCCATCACCACCATAACCATCAGTATGGATTCGTCGATCATGAAAAGAAAAAATTAGATTCCTCAAACCCCTAAAGTATATTTTTTTAATGAATGTAAACAAATAGATAGAAGGTTGTAGTCTTACAATAGGTAAATAAAAATACCTACCTACACCTAAAAGCATCCTCACCAGCAGGTGCTGTTCTAAGTTTGACGAGGTTTGCCGAACTTTTAATTACAAGCGGCCAATAAATTCAGAACCCCTCTAGGGATTAAAGAGTGGGATTAAGGAAACTTAGACAGATTACAATTTGTTACGAACTACCTTGGATGCTAAAACCGTTGGTATAACCTCCGCACCGCGGAAAAGGAAGTTGGCTAATATAAATTTAAAACGATTCGCTAACGACTCAATTTCAGTTTGATTTTATTTTAATCTTAAAAGGTAGTTAAGTATCATTTTATATTTAGCTACTATTATATACGCCCCAGGTACAAAGGTCAAATGCCCAGTAAAAGTTTACGCAATTTTTTAACGGCTGACGAACTTTTAAAAGCTTTTGCGTAGGTACAGGTACGCGCGGAAGCGCATGTTCGGGTGACGTATAGTCCACGCAACTGACTGTGGCAGCTGTTACGTAAATATGATTTCTACATATGATCGCACCTCTAAGTAGCACCCGCTATTGGCCAAATTCTATTATCACAGCAAGAATATCTTCATACCAATCACAACGATTGAGCTCGTAGCATTGACCGATGCTGCTACGGAATAGGGCTACTGATTGCTAGATGGGTGAACCAAATATTTACAATATGACTGTTAACTTTACCTTATACCTTAAGTAATTAGTATAGTAAGAGCACGTAGCAGTTAGTCTTTATCATTAAAGTAAGGTCGTTATAAAGTTTCGAGTGCAATGCATTATAACCCACAACATTTTATTTGGAACAATGTTTTTAGTTTCAAATTGCTTCACCAAAAAAAATCTTACGTAGCAGCACATTTTCATGTTCACAAACTTTAAAAACGGGCGTTACACAACTTCCATATAAAACAGCCTTGAGCATGCATCTCTATTTCACATTTTGCTTCGTACAACAGGTACGCGAATGTCAAAGAGCATTGGAAAAATGAAAAACTAAAATAAAACTATGAACAGCTAACCTACCTAGACTGGCACTGTGTACAGCCTAAAAATCAATACCTGTCCTCTTATTTAAAAGTATGTAGGTACACAGTTTTTGGCTTCATAATTTAAAAAAAAATCGGCCAAGTGCGAGTCGGACTCGCGCACCGAGGGTTCCGTACTCAAGAAGTAGGTATAATTACCTTTGTTAATGAACCGCAAAACTAACTTTGTTTGTAGAGGTTTACTGTTAATATCAAAAAATTACGTTTGTTGTATGGGAGCCCCCCTTTAATATTTACTTTATTGATATTTAATTATTTATTTTGAAAGGTAATATACAAGTTAATATTCTGTGAAAATTTGAACCGTCTACCTGTTACCGTTTTTAATATTGAGCAAAAAAATACGAAAAAAACACGTTTATTGTATGGGGACCCCCCATAATATATATATTTTTTTAATTTTTAGTATTTGCTGTTATAGCGGCAACGGAAATACATCATTTGTGAAAATTTCAGCTTTCTAGCTATCACGGTCTATGAGATACAGCCTGGAGACAGACAGACAGACAGACAGACAGACAGACAGACAGACAGACAGACAGACAGCGGAGTCTTAGTAATAGGGTCCCGTTTTTACCCTTTGGGTACGGAACCCTAAAAAAGCGATGAGGAATTTTGAAATATAATATATCCAAGTGAGAATTTTTGAATAAATATTTTTATATATGATATGTGACGATTCTATTAAGCATCCCTGCCACGGTTGCTCTTCTTTCAAATTGAATCATCATTTAAGGTTGCAAGGTTGTTCGAGATGAATGCCACATATTTATTCAAACGTCATGTCCTGTCTGGTCCTATTCTCTATTTGGAGATATGTACCTAGTTCTCTACTTTCTACAATGACGAGCATATTATACGGGGATTATTTTTATTGAGGCATTTTCTTTTTATGTTTGAAACAATGCTCTAAAAAGCTTAAAATTTCCATAAAAGACGTCTGTGATTCTATATTTTAGTTAGTTGCTACCTGCATTTATGCGCCGGTGTTTTGTTCCTCTATCTTTATAATTACCAAGACTGCGAGCTGTAATAGACTCATTAGTAAAATAATGCTTTTCACATCTTATTTGCCGTCATTGTGTAGGTGTTTTAGTTTAAATTATTACTAATCTACTGTTTTCAATTTAATGATATGTTATTTATAACTCACCCCAATAAATACTAAAAATCAATAGATAAGTAAATGATATTAGTTGACTAACTAATTGTAACTCTACCTAGCGATTATTTCTCCATTTATCTATAAAAATCATCCATTACTTTCATTATTAACTACTTAATTATATTATACAACGCAACGGTCAATAGGGGAACGAAGAGTTCTTAAGAAAAATTTAAAATCCTCACGGATGAAATCGCAGTTATGAGTAAACTTACTCGTTTATTGCGAGCACTATTTGGGTTACTAGAGAACGAATTTGCGGCCTACATTCCGGTATAATATTCATAACTTACAACCATAACACTCAGGCGTTTGTATGTACAAAACGTAAATGTAAACAACTGACATATTTTTAGCGACCAATGCTACTTTTAGGGTTCCGTACCCAGAGGGTAAAAACGGGACCCTATTACTAAGACTCCGCTGTCTGTCTGTCTGTCTGTCTGTCTGTCTGTCTGTCTGTCTGTCTGTCTGTCTGTCTGTCTCCAGGCTGTATCTCATAGACCGTGATAGCTAGAAAGCTGAAATTTTCACAAATGATGTATTTCCGTTGCCGCTATAACAACAAATACTAAAAATTAAAAAAATATATATATTAAGGGGGGTCCCCATACAATAAACGTGTTTTTTTCGTATTTTTTTGCTTAATATTAAAAACGGTAACAGGTAGACGGTTCAAATTTTCACAGAATATTAACTTGTATATTACCTTTCAAAATAAATAATTAAATATCAATAAAGTAAATATTAAAGGGGGGCTCCCATACAACAAACGTAATTTTTTGATATTAACAGTAAACCTCTACAAACAAAGTTAGTTTTGCGGTTCATTAACAAAGGTAATTATACCTACTTCTTGAGTACGGAACCCTCGGTGCGCGAGTCCGACTCGCACTTGGCCGGTTTTTTTTTTTATTTATTTTCGTTTGTATTTTATGGTAAATTTCTTGGTCAGCAAAGAGGAAAAAGATTTTACGTTCACGGCTATGTTTTTTGGCAGTATCATCCCTTTAATTATGCACATCGGCAGAATGTTTGGAGTGTGTGGAGCCGAGGGCGACTTTCTTGATAACATCTCAAACTAAGCTTTATTTACTTTGGAATAATGGCTGCTCTTGACTCATCTTTATCCGCAGGTATGCGTTAAAACTATTTTTTTTTGTATTATAGAGTGATGACGACCTCCCTGGCGCCGTGGTGAGCGCAGCTGTCTTATAAGTGGGAGGTCCCGGGTTCAATCTCCAGCAGAGCTAATTTGAGCATTAAAAATTGTTTAATTTTCTCTGTTTTGGTCTATCGGGACTCAGGATGCGTCAGCTGTGGTATTAGTTACCACCCTACAGGGAAAGATGTGCCGCGCCAAGCGATTTAGCCGTCCAGAGCGATGCCGTACAAAAACCAATTAGGGGTATGGACCATGCCCCTAGTTGACGGGTTAGCCCGCTATCATCTTAAACTGCATCACCACCAGGTGAGATACTAGTCAAGGGCTAACTTGTAGTACAAAAAAGTATAAATTTAGTCATTAATTTTAAAAAAAAAACAGTTACATAATGGCGACGCACAAACGGATATGTCACCGTAAGATTGTAATCTAACGCTTTTCAACCGACTTCAAAAAAAGGAGGAGGTTCTCAATTCGACTGTATTTTTTTTTTTTTTAATTTTTTTTTTTTATGTTTGTTACCTCTGAACTTTTGACTGGGTGGACCGATTTGGATGATTCTTTTTTTATTTGAAAGAGCATACTTCCCATGTGGACCCATATAAATTTTATCGAAATCGGTCGAGCAGTTTTTTTAATATCAACAATAAAATAAGTACTTTGTGTAGCGTGTGCTTGTTGTTGTAAAGTTGGCGCGGGAGTTTGAAGTCGGTTGTTTAAAAAGTATTTTTTATATTAAATTATTTTTTCGATAGATTGTAAACAGTCGAAAGATTGTGAACCATTCAATGTTTTAAGAGTCAATTTTTGAAATATTCATTGTATTTACGTTTTCTTGTCTTTTTCTTGTAGGTTAGGTTAGGGTTCGACATAAATAATAAAGTACTACTTTATTATTTAGGTTCTATCCGGTTAATAAACCTAACAGATTACAATCTACCGAAAAATAATCCGTTATATTGTAATCATTCGACAGTTTACAATTTCGCGAGTTAGATTATAATCTAACGGTTTTTACAATCTTACGGTGACAGATACACAGGGACGACGGTATCATTCAAAACTTTGCACCCAGAAAATGACCTGGAACCCCGGTAAGAAGTTAAAAGAATATTAAGTGCTCTGACATTTAGGTAAAGGGAAAAAAAAAAAATGCTCTTTGTAAAGACTTTTTTAATTAAATCACTCGTGAATTCGCCTTTGAAGAAACCGCTGCTAAAGAAACTTGAACGAGTTGTAAAATGTCCAAAGTTTTCTTTTGCAATTCAAATTGTTCTTATTACTTTTAAAATGTGTATAATAATAATATAGCTGCGCTGTGTCTATATTATTAATTAAATAAACAATCAAGAAACATGGAGCTGCAAACTGCCATTGCAAATTATGCATAGTAGCAGTTGCCTATACCTGCATATTATGTCTACTTACTTATATTATGTAGTTCCGACCAATTTCTCCTAAGGATGCTGCGATGTCTAATTGAAAGCATTTTAAATTGAAAGGTTAATAAGTCTTAGTTCTTAAATACCACGAGAGCGGACAAAGAATAGCAGGAATAGCTAGAACTCTTTGCTAGAACTCCTGCTAAATATAAACCTGCTACTTATTCCTATTTTTAGGGTTCCGTACTGAGGTACGGAACCCTAAAAATATTCCTCCTCCTCCTCTCTTCCTCTTGAGAGAGGACAAAAGGAACTCTTATAAGTAGATCACTTCGTTGCCCGTCTATCAGTAGTCTGCCCGCCTACTACATACCTGTAGCAGAAAAGAAAATATAATAAAATCTACAAAATATTATTATAAGTTTCGTGAATGTGGGTGCATAAGAAATCAATACCTATGTCAATACCCAAAGCTTTTTGCCAGAGGCCCCCAATCGGTATTGAATGTTAATATTCTACACCCGTCCCCCATGAGAGTAGTCGCCTCACATCCCTCCAGCAACGGACGACTCAAAACCCCATGATAACAACAAAAGAAAACTATTTTTGTGTGCAATTGTACTTAAAATATACACATAATTCAAATAAATCTATTAAGTTATTTCAGTATTAGATTTTCGGTAAATTTTCCATAAGTCATTTTCCTAGGCCAGTATAAGATTTTCGGTAAATGTTCGAAATTAATAAGCTAATTTTTCCATGCCAAGAAAGTTGAAAATGATTTTTCAATGAATGACGTCCCAACTCATGGAAATACTGTAACCAAATGTTGCATTGTGAGTACAAGCCACAATTTTTTTTTATATTTTGGCGATAACAGGGTAGTATTATAGCTGTGCTCGCCTTATTGCGACAGTCACAATTTGTTGTAATTGGCTGTATGTTTAACATTTTGCTGCAACATGGTTGCAAGTGTACATTTGCCACAATGCTTTGCCGCCAAAAAGTCCGAAAGTGTTATAGTATGCGACGACTACACTAGCGGTGCCACGAGACGTATGCTAATAATCTGTACCTAAACGATTAGCTCCATATGACGCGGTTTAAATCTCCTTCTATTAACTTTAGCCACACCTTTACCAGGATGACACGCTATTGTCTGAGTTTGTCACTTACCATCAGGTGAAATTGCAGTCAAAGGCTTATTTATCATCTATTGAAAAGTACCGTCCAAATTATAGACTCAGCGAGTACCTACCGAAGAATAGGAGCTGTTCTTGACCGTATATTATTGAAATATTATATAACATCGTTGCTGAATATTTATCACGAGTATGAGAAATGAATAGGCAGGTACCCACCAACTTATATCTGCAGGGCGCAATCATCTCCGATTGGCTGAATTTATGGTATTCTTGCTGCGTCAATGGATTTCGTCTAATAGTGGAAGAGTGTTAACCAATCAGAGGTGATTGCGATGTATCAATGATTGATGCAAAAGATACGCGGTCGCCCTGCTGGACCAATGGCCAAAATTGGGACAAATTTTAATGCCTGCATTTAGTTTTTGTTTTTATAATTTTATTTTTTAATGTATACTAGCGACGCTGTCACCGGGTTATATAAGTTTGTGGCATGTGTACATACTTATGCATGTCAAGCGTAGCCATTACTGTGATGAACAAGGGTTCATTGAGCTATTATAATATAATTTATAGTACATAGAGCAAGGTAAATAGCGTCAGAGCACCACGGTCGGTTAACGAAGCGGTGGGGGCGTGCGGCAGCTAATATTTACTCTGTCAATCGAACCCCCACTTGCACATAAATAGATCTGAAGTACCCCAGGTTGATATAATTTGACATGCACTACCTCCACTCATGCAATATACAGGAACACTAAGTCAAATGTATTTATTCTGAATATTCTGTATCTCGCAATTTCGTCCGCGTGGATTTAGTTTTTTTATTCCCGTTATAATTCATTAATTATCTGGGATAAAAAGTAGTCTGTCTTTTCCCGGGATGCAACCTGTCTCTGGACCAAACCGTTAAAGTGTAGCAGGCAGAAAGACAGATAGACACACTTTCGGATTTACAATATTAGTATGGATATTTCAATTTTACTTTTATGTTGTTATAAAATTTCACGACCTACTAACAGACTTAGCAACGTACAGCTAGAAATATTGAGCAAGACGTGAAATGACTAACTTAATACAAGTTATACGTAAGTACCCAAGAGTTGAAAACATAAATCAGGAAAATCTCGTTCGGCTCGTAATTTACATTAGCAGAAATTAAAAAAAACGTTATTTTAAAGACTTCACAAGTTCGTTCCACCAAACATTAAAATATCTAATTTAACCACAGTTCGAAGCTGACATACAAAGTTCATTGAACTACAGTATCGCACATAATGTAAAGTAAATACCCACAGTTCAACACGATCGGTTAACAAAGCAGTCGGGAACGTGTAGCATGTAACATTGACTCTGTCAATCGATCCAACGTGATTAGAGAAATAGATACGTTAGTTAGCTTATATATATATTTTTTTTTTTTATTGTGTGGTATTTCAATTTTTCAATTTCAATTCAATTTATTTATTGTGAATACAACAATATGTGCACATTCAATATACTCCTTAAAAACTAGACAAGGTTATTATTATTCTGATACAAATGAGCAAAGGAGTGCTTAGACACCCGTACTAAGATAACTTGTATTACGGGTGTCGTCACCTTCCTCCGAACCTTTTACAATAATATGATTTCATTAATTATAATATGTATATATTATATTTAATTATTAAATGTTAATATCATTGGAAATTGGATGATTTAATTAGTGTGTGTGCGTTTGTGTGTGTGTGTGTGTGTGTGTGTGTGTGTGTGTGTGTGTGTTTGTGCGTGTGTGTGTGTGTGTGTGTGTGAGTATGCATATCAGTTCATTCGAGTGTCTGCCGTTAATTACGTTTACCATATACCATACAAATATTTTATTTTATAACTTTTAGTAATTCTTCTGTCTCATTATAATTAAGAGTTTTTAACCACGAAGTAAGCATGTTTTTACATTTGTTTTGATTAACGCAACTTATGTTAAGGATTTTATTTATTTTATTATATAAGCGAGGGCCAAGGACACAACTGTGGCGTTCAGCAAAAGCAGTTCGATAACGTTTAATCTGGTAGACGTTCCGAATGTTGCGCTTTTTTGGTTGCAGTAGTGATTCATTCGAAATTGCCGCATGTTTTCGTAGTATTATATTTAATATGATGTACAGCTGCCTGACTGATAACATTGAGCTTTCCCTATAGAGCAGATATGTAGGATGTCGTACAGGTTTCTTGTACATAACTTTCAGTGTGGCTCTCTGAGCTCTTTCTAGGCGAAGCGTCGTAGTAACAAAAGAGCCACCCCAAACCGTTATGACATAGACAATCAGGGATTGCACCAAAGCAAAGTAAGCCGCTTTTAATACGTCATCGTCAGCTGTTTTGGTTATCTTTCTAAATATGTAGGTAAGTTTCCTAATCCTATTAGTGACAAGATTAATGTGTGGGTTCCAACTTAATAAATTGTCCACTTGGATTCCCAGATATTTTATTTCAGACACATGATCAACTCTAGGACATCCACAGCAAGTTTGTGCGGTTAGACAGTTGTGTATCTGTATTGAAAGTGGTTCTGCAGGTTGTGATCTCCGACTAGCCGAGAAGGTCATCAGCTTGGTTTTAGTTGGGTTCAGTGTAAGTAAGTGATTGGTCAGCCACGTTTTTACTATATTAATAGCCTTTTCAGCGTGGGAGCGTGCCCGTTCCCAACTTTGCCCATTAATGAGCAGAACTGTGTCGTCTGCATAAGATAATATTTTTGTGTACGGGATGGTAAGCTTGCATAAATTATTAATGTAGATTAAAAACAATGTTGGGCCGAGCACGCTTCCCCGTGGAACTCCGTATGTCACAAACTCCTCTCGGCTAGTCAGAGAGCCGATCTTAACAACCTGTGTTCGATTAGTTAGGTAGTCCTTAAATATGCTAAGTGTATGTCCTCTTATACCAACGTTTTCCAGTCTGTCTACAAGAATAGGGACAGAGACGGTATCGAAAGCCTTGGTAAGATCGATGAATACCCCTATAACTTTTTGTCTACTTTCAATATTATTAACAATATGATCAGTCAATGTGCTAATAGCATCTTCCGTTGACAAGCCCTTCCTGAATCCATTACACTTAACATTTCGTAAGATCACAAATAAGCTTTTTAGATACAATACTGGTACATGATATCAAAATCACAAAATACTCAAAATTGAGAATTTAAACTTAGGTACTTTAAGACTTCTATGCATGCTAGCACTTTTTGTAAGGGTTTAAGTAATCGTTTTGTCGTCAAATTTTTACCGTGCAATTTATAGTTTTTGAATTAAATAGGACTTAATGGTTTCGCGCCTCATGACCGATTTTCCACCAAAATGGAAGAACGGGACTCAGTGTACCGATGATTATGAATTCAGGAAAAAATAAGGACGTGCATTTGTACCTAAGACAAAAAAAACGAAGAAAACAATTCACAAGACAATCGTTGGATTATCTATTTTTGGCATTGAAATAGAATGAATACTTTTTGGATTTTAAAAAGTATGAACGATACTCCAGCGCTTTTAAATTCAGGCCTGGATGAATAAATAAGAACCTGCCTCCCAAGTAGTAACCTTGGAAGCCTACCCAAATGAACCTGTTACAAAATTCATGAAATTCACGTTAAGATAACTGAACACGGGTATTATATGGATTAGAACGAGATTATTTGCCTCGAAACGGTTTGTAATTAGTTTTGGACTGCTATGAATACATTAATACCATCAAAGTGTTTGTACTATAAATTGTATGTATTTACCAAAGCAATTTATGATCAGTCTTACACAGGGAAATTTAAGGACGAGAACACACTACGGACCGGACAGGGCCAAACTTCCTCCAGAAACATCCGTGTCATTCGAAAATCACCGGTTCATATAAAAGTTTATATGAACCGGTCATTTCGGGCGGACGTTTTGTCCTCCGTGCTAAAGTGTGTTTTCGCTCGAATAGCCGTACCTGTAATCGACATCTACGCAACATTTAACTGGCAAGCTTAATCTCTTATCAGCACGTTTTTACCCGCAAGATGGTAATTACTAATTAGCCACGGTCCATGGCTGAAGGCCGAAACAGATTCAACTAGTTTAGAAAATTTGCCCTAATTGGAAATAGAATCCTTGACGTCCCACTTTTAAGACTTGCCACTGCACCAGGGTGGAAGTCAATACAATCGTCATTATTATCGTCATACATTTTCATTCTCTTAGGTATACAGGTATACGACTGAAATAAATTATATGTTGGTTGTATAGCCAAATACCTTTAGATCGGCCTTCATCGGTCCGAGCCTTGGAAGCCAGACGCCTCTAGTAGGTAAGCACTAAGCACGCGATTTACTACTTAGCCGACGATTAAATAGAAAGAAAATACTGCAGTCATGTTTAAGAAAACTTGAAGATAAACGGGTCAGTGATCCCTGGACGAATAAAAAAAACAGCGTTTCTATTACACGTACCTGTACAAGTTCTTATTATCAAGGTTTAGTAGGTCGTTGCTTTATTGGGCAAGTAAATTAAATGATATTCTTTATGGAGTAACTGAAGTTCGGTAACCTTTTAACCTTAAACCAAAGTTAAACCTTATAATGTTTAGCAGAAAGCACTCAAACCTTCGAGGTTACTCATAATTTCGTAATTTTAACATCTTCAAATTGAGTCCACTTAAAATTTCTAAATAATTTGTTACAAAGCTGCAGCCTTTATAATATAATATTACGTTTTTGATTTGTTTTTGAAACTCTGGAATTAAGAAGTATAAAAAGAGAAAGAAGTATAAAGACCTGTCGATATTCCAAATAATATATTGTTTGGAACATACCCCGGTATACAATAGTATGAAATGGTATTATTTTTTTATACATAGAATGAAATATTTAGGAGAGCAAAGCTTAATGTAAAATGGCGTCACCACGAGGCATCATACGACGCAAGTTATGTACTCATTAATTTCAAACTTATACACTCTTTGCCAGAGATATTCTCTGAAAGTAGTGCAGGTATATGCGCCCACGTCGTCACACTCTGATGAGGAAGTAGAGGCCGTATATGAAGACATTGTCAAGGCTATGGATAAGACTACCAAATCCTACTTCACGGTTGTTATGGGGGACTTCAACGCGAAGGTGGGAGTACAAGAACGCAGCGAATCAAGAGTTGGGCCTCATGGTGTTGGTACTAGAAATCGCAGGGGGCAAATGCTAGTCAACTTTCTTGAGAGGAGAGGTCTCTTCCTATTGAACTCGTTTTTCAAGAAAAGAGCCCATAGGAAGTGGACTTGGCAGAGCCCCAATAACGTGACCAGGAACGAGATTGACTTCATCATGTCGGATCGTAGGGATATATTCAGGGACGTCTCCGTGATCAACCGATTTAATACTGGAAGTGATCACCGTCTTGTGAGGGGATCCTTGAATATAGACCTTCAGTTAGAGAGACGACGTCTGATGGAGTCAACTCTTCGCCCAAGACCACACCGACCCATGGTTGTAACAGAAAAGTTCCAACTAGAGCTGAGGAACAGATTCGATCTGCTGGAAACCACCGACGCCGTTGATCAGAAATATGGCGACTTTGTGGATGTTGTTCGGGAAGTGGGTGGCAAATTTTGCCAAAAAGGTGGCAAAGTTCCCACATCCAAGATCTCTAGCGAGACCCTGGATTTGATGCAGCAAAGACGGGAAATGTGCTCGGCTTTGCCAGATAGGCAGTCTCTAAACAAGCTTATCAAAAAGCGAATACGCTTCGATATGCGTGCAGCCTCGACGCGTAATATACAAGATGCGATAGAACGCAATAGAGGAGCAAAAGTATTCGCTAAAAGCCTTGGGAGAAGCCATCTGACAAAGCTGAGAGCATCGGATGGCCGGATTGTTGCTTCGAAGCCAGAGGTGTTAGTTGAGATCGAGCAGTTTTACGAGCAGCTTTACTCTGCTCATGCTCCAAAACCTGCACCCACTCAGACTACGAACGACAAACGTGCGAGACTTGTGCGCCACTACACCGACGACCTCCCGGATATCGACGTTGGCGAGATTAGTATAGCCCTCGGACAGCTGAAGAACAACAAAGCCCCGGGCGATGACGGTATTACTGCGGAGCTCCTACGCGCAGGAGGAAAGCCAATACTTATTAAGCTTAAAGACCTCTTTAATACCGTCATCAAAACTGGCACAACACCGGAAGAATGGAACAGAAGTGTCACCGTACTCTTTTTCAAAAAAGGGGATAAGAGTCTGCTTAAGAACTACAGACCAATCTCACTTCTGAGCCATATTTACAAGCTGTTCTCGCGGGTTATTACGAATCGTCTCGCCCGAAGGCTTGACGAATTTCAGCCCCCGGAGCAGGCTGGGTTTCGCAAAGGCTACAGCACCGTAGACCACATTCACACGCTACGGCAGATTATGCAGAAGACCCAGGAGTATAATCTGCCCCTCTGTCTAGCGTTTGTGGACTACGAGAAGGCCTTTGATTCCATCGAGACCTGGGCTGTTCTGGATTCATTGCAGCGATGCCAAGTCGACTGGCACTATATCCAAGTGTTGAGATGCTTGTACGAGGCCGCCACCATGACAGTTCAGGTCCAAGGCCAACAAACAAATCCTATTCCCATACGAAGAGGGGTAAGACAGGGAGATGTTATATCCCCGAAACTTTTCACTTGCGCCCTGGAAGATGTGTTTAAGGTTTTGGACTGGAAGAGTCGAGGTATTAATGTTAATGGCGAATACATCTCACACTTGCGTTTTGCAGACGACATAGTTATACTGGCGGAATCGCTGCAGGACCTTGAAGAAATGCTCGCCGAGCTTAACTGTTCTTCCAGACGAGTGGGTCGTCAGATGAACATAGACAAAACAAAAGTCATGTTTAACGAACACGTTATCTCAAGACCTGTCAACGTCGGAAATGTCAGCATCGAAGTTGTTCAGGAATACAACTACCTTGGCCAGATTATACAACTTGGTAGGAACAACTTCGACAAGGAGGCTGACAGAAGAATTCAGTTGGGCTGGGCAGCATTTTCTAAACTACGTCAAGTCTTCGATTCGTCGATACCGCAAAGCCTAAAGACCAAGGTCTTCAACGAGTGTGTCCTGCCGGTAATGACGTATGGGGCGGAAACGTGGACACTGACGGTGGGCCTCGTCCACAAATTAAAAGTCGCTCAGCGTGCTATGGAGCGGGCTATGTTGGGAATCTCTCTCAGGGATAAAATCCGGAACGAGGAAATTCGTAAAAGAACTAAAGTGACCGACATAGCTCTGAGGATTAGCAAGCTGAAGTGGCAGTGGGCGGGTCATGTCTGTCGCAGAACCGATGGCCGTTGGGGCAGACGTGTTCTGGAGTGGAGACCGCGTACCGGCAAGCGCAGTGTAGGACGACCTCCAGCTCGATGGTCCGATGACCTAAAGAAGGTGGCGGGAAGCGGTTGGATGAGGAAGGCGGAGGACCGTGTTTGGTGGCGCGCTCTCGAAAAGGCCTATGTCCAGCAGTGGATGCATACAGGCTGATGGATTGGATTGGATTGGACACTCTTTGCGCAACAGCCATTTTAGTTACGTAGCCAATAATTATCATATTATATTCTGGGCTTATTCAACGTTAAGTTATACTTCCCACTAGATCAACTGATTAGTTCAACTGTTGAACTAATGGGATTTTTTCGCAGTAGTTCAACTGCAGATAAATCGTTTACAGAGTTGAACTTTTGGAGTAAAATAGATGAACCTGTTACCTATTCTGTGGTTGAACTCAACTATTAATTTAATGAAATTTTAATAATACAGTTCTACCTAGGTACATACATTTTTACCTATTTAACTTATCAGGTATATCAGCCTGTATCTACATCATAACGTTTAGTGGATTTACACCTTTTACATAGAAAGGCACGTAGGTACGTAGAAAGGTATGTATGGCATGCTTTCTCTTAAGAATAAATCAACTCTGCCAAATTACTGATACTGACAAATTTTGGCATCCCAGGTTACGGATTTGAATGAATGAATGAATGAAAAAACTTTATTGCACACCAAAAAAGTTACATGAAGAATAACAAAGTATATATTATCAAAACTAACATGGTAGTATGCAAAGGCGGCCTTATTGCTGCAAGCAATCTCTACCAGGCAACCCTTGGCTAGAGAGGAAAAAGTAAAGATAACAGGATAGTGCAAGTAAAACTTAAACACATTAGATATAATACTAATTAATAGTCAATAAATTATATACCTACTAGGTAAGATACTATAAATAAATAAACTCAATACTATACTCAATATGTATATATACACACATACATATATATATACATTTACAATATACATATATATATATAAATACATATCCATAAATACTTACAATATATTTTGAATAAACATAAATATGGTACACGATAGTAAAAAAATATATGCATAAATGGTTGAGATAAACTAATGTTGACTAGGATTGTATAGAAAGGTAATGCTTATTCAGACGATCTTTAAATATAGGGAGCGATTTAGAATGGCGAATCTCAAATGGTAGGGAGTTCCACAATACGACAGCCTTGATGGTAAAAGAATTACCATAGAATTTAGTAAAATGTGTAGGAAATTTAAGGCGATTATCAAAGCGAGACCTAAGATAGTGACCCGACGGATTATCAGCACCGAGGAAAATGAAACGTTCCTTGAGGTAAGAGGGAGTAGAGGGATTATAAAGAATTGAGTAAAGAAGAGTCAGAACATGTATGTTACGCCGCTGCCTAATCGGGAGCCACTTAAGCTGGGCGCGATAGCTGGAAATATGGTCGAACTTGCGTAGGCCAAAAATGAACCTAATGCAGAGGTTTTGTAGCCGCTCCAGCTTATTGAGCTGTTCTTCTGTTAAGTCAGGGTAACAACAGTCAGCATAGTCAAGTAAGGGGAGAAGAAGGGAATTAGCTAATGCAGTCTTAGTTTTGATAGGTAGTAGGTTTTTCCAACGCTTTAACGACCCAATTGTGGCAAATATTTTACGGCTCACCTCAGCTAACTGGGGGACCCATGAGAGTGAGCTATCAATGAGAATACCAAGGTTTTTGACGGTAGAACTAAATGGCAAGTTGGTCGCATCTACTCGGATGGGAGGCAAAGCGTTGAAGTTCAGTTTAGCTAGTTGACTGGTACTACCTATTACAGCTACCTGGGATTTATTAGCGTTAATGCTGAGACCGTGAGATTTACTCCATACGCAGATCTTGTCTAATTCATTATTCAATCTTTGAATGGCCACATTAATGTCATGGGCAGGAGCAGCAACGTAAACTTGTAGGTCATCAGCATATAAGTGAAAAGAAGAGGAGAGGAGTTGAGTGACAGTATTTGTAAAGATCGCAAAAAGGAGAGGAGAGAGGACACCACCTTGTGGGACACCAGCCGTGAGTGAGGTGAAGGAGGAGAATTTATTGTTAAGCTTCACACACTGCTGGCGGTCGCACAAATAACTGGAGAACCAAGAGATACTATTACAAGAAATATTAAGGGATTCTAGGACAGACAGGAGTAGCTCAAAGTCCACAGTATTAAACGCATTGCTAAAGTCTAGCAACGCAATGACAGAAATCAATTTGCGATCCATATTGGCACGAAGATCATCGCATACCTTAATAAGAGCCGTAGTAGTACTATGCCCTGTTCGAAAGCCAGACTGGTACGGACTGAGAAAATTGGTTTTGGATAGGTACAGGTTTAGTTGCTGACAGGCGATACGCTCAAGGACTTTAGACAGGAAGGGGAGGATGGAAATAGGGCGGTAGTTAGAGTAGGAAGTAGGATTTTTGGTTTTCGGAATTGGGATGACGTACGCCTTACGCCAGGAGCTAGGGAACTTATCGTTTGAGAAGGAAAAATTAAAGATATGAGAGAGGATAGGTAACACATGGTCAAGTAAAAGAAGAATCATCTTACGATTTATGCCATCACACCCAACAGCATCCGATTTGATAGCAATGATGTGTTTTTTTATATCATCTGTAGTAACATTCTGAAATCTAAATGGAGTGGAACACAAGGTAGGTAAGGATCTAAGGTGATTTAATGAAGCGGATTTAACTTGGCTATCAATGGGCGTGATGGTGGAGAAGTGTTTGTTGAGTGCATCAATATCAAGTTTGTCAGGAGAAATCAAGTGTTGACGCCCAATACCGAGTGATTCTAAGAATTTCCAAGTCCTTCCTGGGTTCTTATCAATAGAAGTATGAATAAAGTTCCTTTGCGCATCACGACAAACTTTACTACAGCGGTTTCTTAGAGACCTATATTTATTAAGATTCTCTTGAGTAGGCAGTAACTTATATTTGGCTTTAGCAGCGTTTCGCTTAGACATCAAAGCTCTGATGTCTTGCGTTAGCCACGGGGCAGGGAGATGTTTCAGCTTAATAGGACGTAGCGGAGCGTGTTTATCAAACAACTCAGTGAGGAAGGAGTTGAATAGTTCAACTTTGTCATCGATCGTATCGGCCTTAAAGATAAGATCCCAATCAATATTGTTGAGGTCAGGCATGAAGCTAAGATTATTGAATTTCTTAAAACTACGCCGCATAACAACGGTCGGCTTAGGCTTTGGGGGGCGAATTTTATACGACAGATAAATGAGATCATGATATGAGAAACCCTCAGCCGAGAGTTGGCCATGGGTTTGGACGCGGTCTGGAGTGGAAGTTATCATTAAATCCAACTGGGAAGGGGTACAATTTGGGAAAAAGTGTGTTGCATTAGTGGGGAGTAGGGAAAGGTTGGAGCTCTCAACAATATTGACAAGGCGTCTAGATCGGTGGTCGTTTTTTATCAAGCACGTATTGAAGTCGCCCATAATAATTGAATGATCAACAGTGGGCACGAATTGTTCTAATAGGATTTCAAGTGAATTGAAGTAATCGATATGGAGCGACGGACTATAAAAAGCGCCCAGAAGCACTTTGGTACTACCAAAAAGAACCTCAAGAAAGATATGCTCGGCAGATTCTGAATATTCTGATTTATACTGTTAGAAGAAATAAGGTAGCGTTAAAAACTCTTAAAAGCTTTTAAATCTTAATCCATAAAGACTTAAGGTCCTTCACCCAGCTACTAAATTATTTATCTCAAGGATTAGGAAACTAAGTGTCGCACAAGAAAGAACAAGGTATAACAATGTCACGAAGCATTACAAGGATTAATAGTAACAAATGGGCATCTCTCTGCGCGTACAATATTTGCATTTAAAGCTGTTTCCCACACCCTGGGGTGTGTCTATTGTCTTTAGATTATGGGGTAATGCAACCCCCATAATGAATGAGTGAAGACGGTACACAGGCGTGGCGTAAAGCCTTGTTTACGCTGGATCTTAACCCACAACGACATTTAACTCTTAACCCACTCAGGGCTGCAGTTTATGTCGTAACTCAGACAAAAAGCGTTTGTATGGTAATTTTTGCCATTTTCTGTCACAGCGAACTTTTGCTAGGAGTTTAAGTTTAAACTCCTAGCAAATGTTACGTACGCTGCGTAATAGCTACATTATGGCGGCAGCGGTGAAACCACGAGCCTTTCAACGTAAAAATGATCGCTACAGTGTGATCGCGTTCACCTCAGATTAGCTAGCACTATTTCGCTACTGACCAAATTCAGCCAATCACAACAATTGAGATTGTAACAATGATTGATGCAAGTTTTACATAATTGCACTGACGAAATCCAGCGTGAAAACGCCTTCGTAATATGTTAATTTCATACGTTTAGGTTTAACTTCCCAGCGATGTTTGTCGTACCGTCGCTGTACCTTAGGCGGTGTTGTACTCAAATTTTTGTGAAAATCATTAGCACTATGGGCCTGCATTGATACTATCTTTCAGATATCAGTTCACTACTTAACCCTTAAAAGCTATTGAGGCTGACACAAAGATTTCTTGTGGAAGGTTTTCAAGGCTCATAAATCTATACTTACTTTACTTACTAATATAAAAGTTGCGAAAGTTTGGATGTATGGATGGATGTTTGTAATTCAATCACGCCGGAACGGCTGAACGGATCTGGATGTAGTTTGGCACAGAAATAGATTATAATCTAGAATAACACATAGGCTTTTTATCCCGGAAAATTAAAATGTTCCCACGGGAACCAAAAATCCTCAATCCACGCGGGCGTAGTCGCGGGCATCAGCTAGTACGTTACATAAATAGTTGGTTTGATAATGTTTTCTCAAGTCTGGACGCAGCCTATAGCACAAAGTTTGATGAGACCATCAAACGCTACCTACCTTCAGTGTGTTTTGGACTGGAAAATATGGAAAATAATATTGGCACGCGTCCATTAGCCAAAGATTAAAGAGTCACAAAGTCAATGACCGCTTGGCTTACGTTGAACTTTGTGGATGCCAACTTGGGCAGAAATTTGCATAAGATAGAGTGCATACACGGTGAACCTATATCTACTTCTAAGTTTAAGTTTTTTCATTGAACTTTTTTATACAATTATGTACTTTCAGTAGTAATATGTAGTTAGTAGGTATTCTATGCTTTCAGTGTAATCAGCAAACACCTTAGTCAAAAATATCCAGGTTTTTCTTAACAAGGTTAACCGATCATCAGCATTTAGTTTAAATTATTAAGTCCATAACCTTTTGATATCAAAATTCAAACTTCAGGCAAAGTTGATGTTTGAACGAGGCGGTTAAATGGCTGAAATATAAAATAACAGTAAAAATACTCATAACATTTAGTAAGGTTTCATTCAAGAGTATACTTAGTTATCAACTACTAGTTAACAATTCGGGCCCAAAATCTAAACGAAGTTCAAATCTAAAATAACATAGAAAGCTGGCAAGTCTCCTCAAAATCCAATAGTCCAAGTAATCATTGGTTCAAAAGAAATAAGCTGATAAAACCACTGCGGTCGTTTAATACGCCTGGCAGAAATATATCTCGATGGCATCGAAGCTCCGCGGGATTCTCCCCATTAGATTTCATGGATTTCTCTCTTGTCCGCACATTAAATTATAACCGGAGTGAAAATGGTACTGAGGATTGAAATTTAATTTCAGATTGTGATAGAAAATAGAATTCCTTTTAGGGCGTATTTCCACAGTCCACCCCACGACAAACAAGACTTACAACAGCTATAAACAAGACTTACAACAGCTATAAGAAGAATAGAGCGCTATAAGGGCGCTTTATGAAGCTATTTTATCTATATATGAGCGAATAGATATATAAATGTAGATAAGTAGACTTATATTCGCTCACCTTTACTCATGCAATGAAACCACATAGACATATTTGTAGAACGGCTTTCTTGCTACGAGTTTATATCGTCAATGCCGCTTAACGTTTTACGGCACGGCAATTTAATCTACAGTTTAAATTGCCGTGCCGTGATGAACACTGAAAAAAAACAAATGATATGAACTTGCCGTATCATGTCGTCACATATTTCGTGCCTATGTGAAGACTACAAGCCACTGTGCTGGCTACTGCTGAAATCGTCACTCGTGGACCGTATATCGTATCGTGCCATGATCAGCGGTAAAACGCGCATAAGTGTTCAATGGGGGTTTTATAAAAAGCCGACTGAGTTAAACGGAAACGAAGGCTCCGTCACGAGCACCACAAGATGAAATGGACGAAGCTATTAACTCAATTGCAGTTTTTTGCCATATTTGAGTTTAAATTCAGCCCTAGTGCGGACAATTGAGAAGTTTTAATTATAATATAATATGTTTTACTAAAACTTGTTTAAAATGGTACCTGAGTGTTTGTCACTCGAAAAATCTGAACACACAGAAGCACAGCAGCTGACAGGCCTTTGGGAGGCATACTTAGTACATTGATATTCGAAATCGATAGCCTTATCCAAAACCTTTGAAATCCCGAACCTCTAAAGGACATTGCGTCCGTATAAATTTTTCATAAATTAAAACACATGAACGCAAAAATCGAGAAAATATTTAATCTAAATTAAAGTATGTATCGATTTAATTGGAACAAATGAAAGTACTAATGACACTAATATTTAATATTAAATGTCTTCCATCCAGTGCACAATAATTATAACTCACGAAAATATATTTTTTTAATATCCTCATGTTTTTCGGGTGAATCATCGTAGGAGTTTGCGAAAACTTTCGCAGACAAGTATTTAAAAGACAATCTATCAATAAGCAAGAAGTATAAATATTATTATCTAAGGTTTTATCCCGTAAAGCTGCAATGGAAATCAGTTATTCCACGCTGACGACTAACCAATAAATTTAGTTAGTGCCTAGGTACCAACTTTGCTTTCCACCGAGCTAATTCAAAACGAAGCTCTAAAAAATACAAGCCAGTTCCACTTACCAGAAACAATTTTCAAAGAATAAATAAAACTCGGCAGGCAACGCAAAACCATTTCGTACAACAAAAGAGTTTGTTTATTCAAAGAAGCACTCGACAGTAATTAGATTATGAGTGGGCTACCATTGCCTTAAGAAAAACAGGGCCAAGGACTTCGACCATCGATATAATAAAATTGTAAATCATATTCTTCTGTATAGTATACATTGACATCTGATCTTAACAAAATGTAAATGGGGCCAACCCGAACGTATAAAGTTTATATTTAAAAAAATGGCAAAATCGGTTCAGATTTGGCGTTTTTAAATTTAATCAATCAAAAATTTCACCCCCATTTTTCAAATTTTCACCCAAAATTTGAAAAATCCATACTACTATTATAAATGCGAAAATGTGAATGCCCGTCTGTCTGTTTATCTGTCTGCTACGGTTTCACGGCCCATCTGTTCAACCGATTGTAACATCGTCTATTACCGAAAGCCATAGGTAATAAACGGCGGAAACCACTAAAATACCTTAAAAATAGCTTGATTAAGTGAAGTTTCTAACGTGAATTTTTCGCATAGCGTCTATTGGATACGTTATTCATAGTTCAGATTTACGTTAGTTCATGTTCGCAATATAGCACGCGCTGGTGGAACGAAGAACAAACACTTGCCCCTGTCTCGATGTTAACGATGTTGTCCGATTTGTATATTGTACCTACCTACACGCTCGTTATTTCAGGCTACACAGTGCAAACCCCTGTGGCAGGCTAGAATATACTAGACTAGCTGATGCCCGCGACTTCGTCTGCGTGGAATAAGTTTTTTGATTCTCACGGGAACTCCTTAATTTTCCGGAATAAAAAGTCCAAGCCCATGCCACTCTCCAGGTCCTCAACTATACCCGTGCAAAAAATCACGTGGATCTGTTGCACTGTTGCAGCGTGATTGAAGGATAAACCAATAAACCAACTAACAAACACACTTTCGCATTTATAACATTAGTATGATTATCATTGATGGCCATACTTTGTCCGCGTGGATTAAGGTTTGGAATTCTTTGATTTTGTAGTAGCCTTTGTCCTTGGCCGGTACGCAAACTATCTCCGTACAAAAATTCGTTATAATCGGTTGGACAGATGATTCGTAAAAATGTAGCAGACAAACAGGCAGACAGATGGGTGGAAGTGTGGATTATTTTCCAATAGAAGTAAGGATTTTTGAGAAGACGGAGAAGAAGAAAAGAAACATTCATTGACATCATTGTGCCACACAGAACAATACCTTAAGGTAAATGTTACCATGGCGCTTCCAGTACCTGAGCATTAGACTCATGATCAAGTCATAGAAACACCATGATAACGCTTGTCGTGTGTGGAACAACCTTTTTTGAATGCAATGCAATGAATTACTACTAGATACTTATTGCCTTATGGGTATACAGAAGCATTTTGATGTAATAACATATTGAGCCAAAGTTGCTCAAAGATCCTGACGACCTCCCTGTGGCGGCGCTGTGGTGAGCGCTGAGTTCTGATAATTGAGTTAGATTCATGGGCAACTTGGTAACTTATGATTTTGGGGATTCAGCCATTTATCACATGCATGCAGCATGGCTATTTATCACACAAGCAAAGCCCTGCCGCCATGCAATCTAGCATTCCGATACACTGACCAGCCCCCCATCGTAGGTATGTACGATATCCTAAACGGTTGAGAATGGATACACGAAATTGAGCTCTAAGTCAATACTGTTATGGTTGATTTTACTTTGAAGCCGAACTTTGACGATTTGATCGACTATTCTTACATAATCGCACCTCTGGTTGACCAGCAGCGATGTAAAACTGCATTATTTTACTTAGCACATACTTTACCGCCCAGGTGAGATCGTAATCAATGGATAATTTGTAGTAGATAAGTAGGTACCTAAAACAAAAAAAAATATACAGTCCTTCATTTCATTTTTTAAATAATAACGCATAATTGTATTAACCCCTATTTAATTCCTTTGGAGAAGCAAACCTTGAATTATTTTAAAGGATGGAAAGCGCTGACGAAGATGAAAATAAAATAAGGAATGGGGAAGGAAATAAAAATGAGATAGCGGAATCTGATTTTGCATTTTATGGATTCATTCCCGAAATTGAAAATAGCTTGATCCGAAAATGAACAATGAACAAAATAAAGTCGTAAACAAACAACCTAAATTAACTTTCATAGTCCCGACAAAAAACGCAGTCCACAAACACAAACCGAAAGTAAATAACAAAATTTTCATGCCGCCGAGTATTCACAAAAATTTAATTAGAGTCCACTGGCGGAATAGCTCTAAGGCTTAGTGCTATATATTTTATGAGTTTCGTGTTTTTCTTCAGCCTGAGCTCATACGCTATACGACAAGAAAGTCTGACGATAAAATTAGCCTATTGCATTGCATATTATAACGCAACCACACTACATACAAAAATAGTATGTAACGTAGACAAAAAGTCTACGTTACTTACTTTTATAAGGATCCGCACATACTAGCCTGATTTGACAAAACGCAACTCCCTTCGACACGCGCTGATGCTTTGTCCATGTTTTGTCCTGTAGTCTGTACTATTCACACTTACTCCTAGAAGAAGATTAACGCTTAATTGGATAGTCAAATCAGATACTTTTTTCAACCTTCAAAACGTGCGCTTGAAATACTAAATTGAAACGTCCGTCATCAAAAGTCAAAGCACTTTTTACATTAATGGATAGGTAATTTAAGATGGCCATCGAACATAAAATTATCAGGAGACGTGGATATTATGTCTTTTGGCAAGTCCTCATCTATTTAATAATCACAAAAAAAAACATAGGCAGCATCCCAAGTGGAGGGCAAAGGTAAGCATGTAAATCTTTAACATGGTTAATACAAATAAAGAAAAATACAATGCCAACCAGAAGAAAGATTCAAATCCCGAGAGCTATAAACTCGGCATAAATATTTAATTGCAGTAAATCTACCTACTGCGAGGATTTTTACTACTTACCTAAATTAAATTATTATGTATGTTTTTCTGCTACACAGATTGTAACTTTTTTATTATTCTTGTACCAATACATAGTATTAACTCACTACTTAACATTAATGAGATGGGCATTAGAAAAGCTTATCTCTAATTGAGATTTGTTCTTCTCCCAGAGACTACCAAGACTGTTTTTTTTTATCCACTACAAGTTAGCCCTTGACTGCGATCTCACCTGATGGTAAGTGATGATGCCTACCTGCGACTATAACTGCTATACCTGGGACTGTGAGTGTGACCATTGAACCTACTATTACCTATTATGTGGCGTTACTTGATTATAGCACCTTGATACGAGCGGACACTACGCGTGTGCTATTACGCAAAATAAATGTTTTGTGATCTAATGTCATCTTCGCCTTTCTAATGAAACTGGTTTGGAGCACATCGGTTGGATGGTTTCAAAGTCTATAACGGACATAGGTAGAAACATTTTTTTTGTTTTATATATAAGGAAAATAAGATAATGTCATATTTTTAATAAAGACATTAATGCCTAGCTTGTGTACACAGCTTTATTTGGCTTTGAAGGCTCCAAGTTTAAATGCAAAATATTTTTCGAAATGCTGCTGGCGTAATTATATTCCTTAGGGAGACAATTTATATCCAGAAATTTGCCTGAATTTCAATGGCCATTTTATGCTATGTACTAAATGAAGGTGAAAAGTACCAGGCGAGTAACAGTCCCATACATTTCAATTATAGGTACCTAGTTACCCACATTAACCCTTTCCTGGCGCAATTCTAAGTATTTTAGATACTGAAAATGCAAGTAAAGTCGTGTAGATAAGTTGTGTGCAGAGGGTACATCAACGCCTTCATTAAACAAAATCATATACTTATACTATACTTCGTTGCGTCCGGTGCTATTTAATCTTCATGTTTTTCAGTATAGAAAACTAGATGAATTAACCCTAGCTCTGGCACGCCATTTTGCGAAATTGTGGGTGGGTGTCGAAATTTTGCGAAATTCGGGGCGGATCTGCAAGAGGTCACGTGGGTGGGTGTCGAATTTCGGGCCGTGAAAGCGTAGCAGACAGACAGACAAACACACTTTCGGATTTATAAAAATAGTGTGGATGTTGTCGCTTACACCTTTTGCACCTGTTGCAACTTACATAATATTATATTGTCTGTAGAGTATGCGCAGTATTTTCGTTTTATCTTTTTGGGAACAGCGTGAAGATACAATATCTCACTATATTTGGATATAGTGAGATATTGTATCTTAACCCTTGTCAATATCGACGTGTGGCCTGTGGGTATATGGCAATACAATGGCCGCACGGTTCAGGTAAATATACGAACTGCCGGCGAATATAAACAATACAATCTTTCCCTGGAGATTACCCAAAATAATTGAAAACTGACGGATTTCGGTTCCCTGTCTACCCATTTTCCTTTATTTATTATTCTACCGTATCGTATAAAAGTATAAACAAATACGTTGCAGTTTAAATACATGTGGCGAGGACTGGAGATGTATAAAAATACTAAAAATAATAATAATAATATAATGTATAAAAATTTCATCCAAATCCGTTCAGCCATTCGGGCGTGATTGAGTAACAAACATCCATCCATACATCCATCCATCCAAACTTTCGCATTTATTATATTAAATTTATTTATTTATATTTATTATTTATTGACTTTTTTCTCCATAGATCAATTATTGGTGTATGATGGTGACCACTACTCGAGTAGCAGGTATACACGAGACTACAACGACGAAAGTTCATTCTTAGCTGTTCATACACCACAAGCCAGTGTATGTCGCGGTTTTAGGAATTAGTCTAAATTCAAAATTCAAATTCAAATGATTTTTGAATCAAATAGACTTTTTACAAGTGCTTATGAATAGTCAAATGAATCTATCACTGGTTCGGAATTCCGTTCCTACAAAGAATTATATTGATAAATCCCACGTCAAGAGTACCGAACAACTTTAAGAGACTCACCCAATAGTAGGAAGATTGGCATGAACTTCAGTAGAGTCCAGCATTGGATAAATAAAGGCTAACAAAGAAGAAGTCAAGACCGTGCGTTGAGTGGAGTCCGAGGTTATTTAACAGATATTGATGTATTGGGTATCGTTAGAATCCTCACATCAGCCTGAGTGAGACGTGGCTACAAAATTTTTGATAAAAAAATATATTTTTGGCAGCCCAGTCATATTTTAGTACAGTTAATTATAGCTTATTTATTTATAGTAGCAATCGCCCGCAGTTGTTTCGCTCCCGAGTGAATTTCGAATAAACCCTCCTTATTCTTTGTTTTCCTTATAACGGAAACCTTTGTACTAAATTTCAGCTTTCTTAGTCTCAAAGTGCCTTAGCCCGTAAGCACAGATTAAATAATAACCTCAAATGTGCCTAACACAGAAGTATTAAAAGGCTAATATTTCCGGGATACCTACCACTAAAGGAAACAATCAAATTTATGGGACTCTAGACTCAATCTTACCAACCAGTTATTTTCTGCTTTCTGAGCATTTCCCTATAAGTCGATATTGCAAAATAATTCATAGTTAAAACTCTCCTCGCTCGCTGAGAGCGTACAAATATTCCTTTAACGAATGGGAACTGTAGAATCAGCTTCATTTGCGGTAACAATAAATACAATACTATTACCAGTTGTTTGTTCCACCGATACACTAGGGTCCAACATTTTCCCGATATTTATTTTATTTTTCCCGGTCCCACTACGGTATTACGATACTTAAATCTCCTTTAGTACTGGACTATTATTTCAATTTCCGTTACATAATTTTTGACGACTTCCCTGGCGCGGTAGATTTCGAGTTATATTTACAGACGAATTCGTCTATACTTACTATCAAATAAATATTATAAATGCGAAAGTTTGGATGGACGGATGTATGGATGGATGGATGTTTGTTACTCAATCACGCCAGAACAGCTGAACGGATCTGGATGAAATTTGGCACAGATATAGACTATACAGATATAGTCTGGAATAACACATATTTTTTATCCCGGAAATTTAAAGAGAACCGAAAACTTCAATCCATGCGGATAAAGTCGCGGGCACAAGCTAAGTAGTAATTTCTAAATATTCTCTAGTGATCTAGTCTGATGCGGGCTTCGGCATTAGTTTGTTATACCAATCTATTGGCAAAGACGTCCAAGAATCCAAGTCCAAGCACGGAGAAACTGCTATCGGTTATAGAGATTTTTTGGTTTTCTTTTTTATCCACTACAAGCTAGCCCTTGACAGCGATCTCACCTGATGGTAAGTGATGATGCAGCCTAAGATGGTAGCGGGCTAACCTGTTAGGGGCATGGCAGTAATATTAAACCCATACCCCTATTCGGTTTCTACACGGCATCGTACCGGAACGCTAAATCGCTTGGCGGCACGTCTTTACCGGTAGGGTGGTAACTAGCCACAGCCGAAGCCTCCCACCAGGCCAAACAGTCATTACGTACAATCCGTGTTTCAATAAGGACAAACAGTGCCGAGAAGTTGGAAATAGGTATCGTAACCCTTGCAAATTACTATTTTCCGTCTTAGACTGCATTGTCTCTTCTTAAGAGTAGTGAACGCAGCTAAGTAGCCTCGTAGATAACGTGGCTAATTATCACCATCACGTCTTATACTTTGTTAACGTGACGTTCAGAAGATGTACTTACTGTGTAGATAACTGTTTTGAATAAATATACTTGAGTTTTAGTTTAAGAGCTAACTTAAGGTATCTAATAAAAATTTAGGGGAAAAAGTTATGAACTCTCCCAGTCGCGTAGTATTAAAGAGCAATGTGTCACACCCAACGAAAGTAATACTCTGTTAACCGTTAGCACGTAGCTAGAGTTGCGAGGGTTAAGTGAGATGTTAGACTTAACCCTTTTAGTTGGGAACAATGGCCGTAAATACCAAGCACCGGTGTGCTTGCGACAAGCGGAAACTTGACGCTTTTCAAGCACATGTGTTAAAACGTTTCCACTTTTTCAAAATAGTTTTGCTTATCTTTTAATTACTTAAATTGAGTATCTTGACTTGAAAGTGTTGTAAAATAGATGTTAATAGAATAAATTATAATAATGGTAAAGTTAAAACACTTTTTCAGCCTTGCTGGGTTTTATTCCAGCCAAGTAAAATAAGACTCGTCAAGGGGTAATAATTAATTTGTAGACTTCCTATCATTTACCTAGAATTTCCTATCGCTGGGCAAACCGTCAACACCAACAAGCAAGCAATAAGTTAGCTATCCAGCATTCGATAAACTTGTAAATAATATTTTCTCATGATATGCTAACAACCAACAAATATTTAAAGTACTTTGTAAATTAAATTAAATCAATTAAATCACAGCCTCATAACCTTTCAATTTTCATGTATCTTATTTCAACTTGACCATAACAGCGAATGCTTTTGTTACAAACGAGAGCTTTCGAAATTAAAGCCGCAAACGAACACGTGCCGCAAGCTATTTGAAGTTAGATCAAAAACATGCACTCGTCTGTTACGAAACACACCACCGTATTTCAATTATTTATTAAACGCCTGACCGTGGGCAAAGCCGCAGGAATCAATAACTCAATACGTTCTATACTCTATGCCTTCTATTTACAGGTGCGGGCCGCCGATGTGCAAATAAAACTAATAAACTTTATGCAAACAATATCCTGACGTACCTATACCTACTCAAATGTGCATTTAATGTTAGATCAGTTTTCAGTATTGTTATGAAGACGGTTTAAAATTTTAAACGGCTCAGGGACTAAAAAATAGTTTAATGAAAATCCATGAAATGGATAATTTTCATCGTTACATATTATGAATCCATACTGATATTATAAGTGCGAAAGTGTGTCTATCTGTATGTCTGCTACGCTTTAACCGTTTACCGCCTCATCTTTTCTACCGATTTTTATAAAATTTGGTATAGAGCTATTTGGTATATAATATTCCGTGGAGGAACATAAGCTACTTTTTATCCCGGAAAATTAGGGATTTCCCGCGGGAATAATAAAAACTTAAGCAACACGGACGAAGTCGCAGGCATCATCCAGTAGTGGTAAGATAAAATGGGAAACGCCATCGCAATTTAAAATGTAGTAAATTACCGTGAGGAAACGTAAAAACATAATAACACCTGAAAGTGGTAATCTGAGCGTCCCTTTCCGTCGCATTCACACATTAAAATCAGTTTTAGAATCCGTTCTCCGTGAAGTAACAATTTTCGTGCTCACTCACCCCTAAGGTGGGGCCGGCGGGTATATAGCACAGGGGAAAATTAAATTTAACCCCAACACCAGCACAGAAGATTTTACATTTACAATCCATGCCAGTTTAAAGCGAGTCCACCCCCGCAATAGCCAAGTCTTAACCTCGCTTGAATAATCCCATTTCCAGCCTAAATTCAATTCATTTAAGCATTATAAAGTTTTTAAATCGTCCATTAGTAGAATTACCTACTCTTTTGACGTAGTACAGCTGTTAGGAATTAGCAGGGATATAAATTAGTTTTGACAACATCAATGAAGGAAGCTTTTAAGCTCCAAAACTCATGTAACTTTCAGAGCTATTTTACCCGTGCGGTTATCCGATATTTTACATTTTTGGCTACAAAAATTAAGTAAAACAAATTCTGTATTTATAAATTTTATCAGTTTTCACAAGATTGGAAGTTTATTTTTCTTTTGACAAGTTAAAAAACACACCTATTAGATGCTTTTACAATTTTCGCATTTTCTCAAGAGGGCGGGGCAGGCGTGCAGGATAAATTAGATTTGACCCCGACACCAGGGAGGAGGTTGTTATAGCTTAGCCATCCATGTCTCCGTTTTGCCAGACCGCCTCTGCAGTTTATTCATTTTTTATTATTTTCTGTGAAGCAAGAACAACACAAATGATATATTTCTTAATTTCTTCCGTAATGAGGTGCGTTTATTGCTCAACCGATTTTGGACTTTGACATCAATCAATCAATTCATTTATAATATTAAAAAAAAAATTGAAAAATTACGCGGTAAACGGTTTTTTTTTTTTTTTTTATTCACTACTAGTTAGCCCTTGACTGCGATCTCACCTGATGGTAAGTGATGATGCAGTCTAAGATGGTAGCGGGCTAACCTGCTATAGGGGCATGGCAGTTATATTAAACCCATACCCCTATTCGGTTTCTACACGGCATCGTACCGGAACGCTAAATCGCTTGGCGGCACGTCTTTGCCGGTAGGGTGGTAACTAGCCACGGCCGAAGCCTCCCACCAGGCAAACTTTTACAACTTACCAGGATTACTTTTGCAACTTGTGAAATTTGTATTGATTTGACTTTTTTATTAATTTATAAAGTAAAAAATTATAAAGACGTCCTTGTCGTAGATAAAATCTTGTATGCAACTGTACGTAATTAGTCATTTTAATTAAAAAACAGCACTCGAATTAAAATGTCCCTCATTACGATACAGTTGCATAAATAGCTATTATAATATTATTATATTTGTAGTGATAAAGCTCCTTGTACAAACATCGTGCTGAGGATAAACGCTAAAAATGTAATCCAGAATTATAATGAAACAAGTCATTAACGAAGTTTCAGGCTGAATCGAGCGGAGAGCTTAGCGTTAGAAGTTAAACAGTCTATCACCTCGTACAAAGCAGATTTTATGCTCATTTAATTTCACGGTCCGTAATACTTAGGCTTTGGAGCCTCTGCCCACTGTACTTTCATCGAGGTAACCTTTTCTTAATTCTCTTTATTAGTTGAACATTGAACAATGTAAAGCCTTCTTTGCTATAAACGCCAATCAACGCATATTTCCACACGCCTCAGTTTGCCTCTAATCGGGTCTACTCAGCCTCAGGCAAAGTTCTAAAAACTATCAGTGTGAGATCCAAGTCAAGGAAACATGCGTAAGCAGTGGATAAACATCACTTTTCAATTATTTTGGGTATCCACGGTGGAATAGTTGTCTAGATACGAAAACTGCCCATTTATTCACCTGAACCTTAGCCGCAGGCAACTTCAACGTCGATATTGATATGGGTGAGGGGAATTTCACTATATTTTACAGCCTGGTAAACGTGCCCGTCACACCAACAACAAACAACCAGTTCCTCTTGTAATAATTTATGTTATAGACATAAAACTTGAAAAATATGACTCGTACCTAAGTGTGAAATGATTCTGCGAAGAATGACCTAGATATAAAATATTTTTAAAAACCTCTAGAATACACGTGTATTTTAAGTGTTAGCTAAGGCTACCATACAAATAATATAAACTAGATGAAATCAAAACAAATCTGTTGGCGGATTATAGCAAAATAATTGTATTCTTTTCTTGCTAAATCATGAACTTCAGCAAAGTAACGTCTGATTCTATCCAATATACACGTAAACTAGATGAATTTCGGGATAAGAAGTAGCCTATGTCCTTCACCGGGAGACAACCTACCCCTGTACCAAATTTCATCAAAATCGGTTGAACGGATGAGCCGTGAAAGCGTAGCAGACAGACAGACATACAGACACACTTTCACATTTACGCTGCAACAGAGCAACAGATCGAAATATTCTTTTGCATGGGCATAGTTGAGGACTAGAAGAGTGACATAGGCTTTTATCCCGGTAAATTAGGGGTTTCCCGTGGGAATCAAAAAAACTTATTCGTTCGAAGTTGCGGACATCGGCTAGTATTATATAACACTTCAGACTTTTCGTTGATAGAGTTCCCATTCTGTTCAAGCTACCTAACAGACTATACACAACCTGTCCATTTATCATTTACCTGTGCCTTGGGTGTGTGGTGTGTCGATATTGACATGGGTGCGGAAGAATATCCACTATTTACAACCTCGTAAATAGTGGATCCCGTCGCGTTGAAACCAAATAACTAATTTTCCATGCTTCTGTATACCAATTTTGTAACTAGAGTGAGTATCTATACTAATATTAGGTCTTTACCAATGAAATTGCCGTTTTTAAGGGAGGAACATAAAGTCGATTTTTTTAAATATAATATATTTATTTAATCAAAGTATGTACCATTGCTATCTATGCACTTTTGCCATCTCATAGGTAGTTCATTGATCCCTTTACTAAAAAAATCATTCAAACGGGAATCAATAAAATCTTTGAAGGCGCTTTGGACTGCCCCATCGGAGATGAATTTTTTCCCTTGCAAGAAGTTATCCAAATTTCGAAAAAAATGGTAATCTGTAGGAGCAAGGTCCGGGGAGTACGGTGGATGTCTTAGACATTCCAATTGAAGCTCCTCTAATTTGGTAGCCGTCTGTTGTGCAGTGGTTGGTCTAGCGTTGTCCTGAAGCAGCAGTGGCCTAGATCGATTGACCAGCCTCGGTTGTTTAGCAGTTAGCTTTTCCATCATGGTTTCCATTTGCTGACCATAGACATCCGCCGTAATCGTCTGGCCAGATTTAAGAAAGCTGTAGAGAACGACACCGGCACTAGTCCACCAAACGCTCACGAATATTTTTTTTTGAGTCAATTATCGTTTGGGGCAGGATTTGGCTCGTTCGCCAGGGTTCAGCCATTACGATGTGCGTTTCCGATTATCGTACAGGATCCACTTTTCATCACAGGTAATAATTCGATTTAAAATCCCTTCATTATTGTGCCGGTTGAGTAATGTAACGCAGCAGTCGACGCGCGTTTGTCGGTTTGCTGCACTCAATTCATGAGGTACCCACCTTTCAAGCTTTTTTATCTTCCCAATTTGCTTTCAGTGGATTAAAACAGTTTTATCACTAACACCGCAGCCTGCAGCTAGCTCGGACATGGTTTGCGATGGATCCGCTTCCACAATAGCCTTCATTTCTTCATTATCAACTTTGGTCTCCGACCGTCCACGGGGCTTGTTCTGCAGGTCGAAATTTCCAAAACGAAAACCAAACCAAGTTGGAACCAAAAACGCACTGTGTTTTCTTTTGCGACACCACCACCGTACACATCATTAATCCTTCGAGCCGTTTCTGCAGCACTGGTGCCATGATGGAACTCGTTCTCGTAAATAACGCGAAATTTTAAGCTTTCCATTTTGTAAACTGAGTGACGCAAAAAAAAACCAAAAGAGGAAAAAACAAATGAATGAAGGTTTTCAAAACACAAAAGCATGAGTAAATAGCTGTATAAATTTGAAATTGAAATTCCTAACCAAGGAGGAGATATTTGAGATCAAAGTGGCCAGAACGACAAAACGGCAAATTCATATGTAAGTCCTTACTACTGAACCGATTGCTTTGAAATTTTGCAGACGTAAAGTTAGAAGTCCGGATTAAATAATAGGGTACTTTTTATCCCGGAAAATTAAAGAGTTCCCGCGGGAACTAAAACTCCTCAATCCACGCGGACGAAGTCGCGGGTATCAGCTAGTATTACTATAAATGCGAAAGTTTGTATGGATGGATGTTTGTTTCTCAATCACGCCAGAACCGCGAAACGAATCTGGACGAAATTTGGCACAGGAATAGCACATAGGCTACTTTATATCCCGGAAAATTAAAGAGTTCCCGCGGGAAAAAAACATCAATTCACTCACACACGAAGTCGCGGGCATCAATTAGTATGGAATACACGAAACACGAATAGTGCGGAGTTTTAGCTATGATTTTGCTTTTGTTTTTATCGTTTGAGCATTCAATCTCAGGTTCTAAGTAATAATGGTGCAGCCAAAATATTTTATAAAATAGTGGATTAACTGTTTTACACTCTAAGCACTTACCTATTAAAGGGGTTTGTTAAGCAATTTTTTTGGCCTAAATGGTATTTCTCTCCCTTATGATATTCATAGCATATAACATTCCAACATACTACACAACCTCGATAACCACTACAATATACAAGTAAGTAAATAATTATTTGGCATGGTAAACAAGCGAACCAAGCAACCTCGGTTCGTTATTCACAGAGAAACCACAGAGGCATTGAATATTAAAGTTCATTTAAGCTCACGCCATTTTCACATAGCTTCTAATTAAAATTCATATTACGGGGCAGGCAATTACTAATGCTACAATAAAGCTAAAAATAAAGGAGAAGTTTATTTGGAAACCCAAGCGTATAATTTCCACACGATAGTAAAATGTTATCTGCGAATTTAAGTTACATAAATAATGAACTTTGCTCGGCTCCATTTTGAAAGAATTATTTACAACAAAATCTGAAATGTCTCTCTTTCTATTTGTTACGTTTTCACGGCTTATCACTTTAACTGATTTTGACGAAATTTGGTAAATAGGTTGCATCCCAGGAAAGGATATAAGCAGGCTTGAGTTTTCAAGGTTTTTAAAAATCTTTAACCACGTGGTATCATCGGGTACCCTATTACAAGCTAAAGACTTCAACCGCGTTGATTTTATTTGGGTTTCTAAAAATTATATTCGCCTTAGCTTATTATCAGAGAAGAAATAATCCTGCTATGTCCGTCACCCGAATGCGTGCCATCTCTAGATTTGAGCCATAAAACGTGAAAAGGTAACAGGCAGAAGAAACACTTTCATATTTGTAATATTAAGTAGTGTTGATAGTATGGACACATTAAATAATTATACATATCAATACCTTTGTGTAGTAATAATTAGAATTTTTATATTAAGTAGGTACCTACTTAAATTTTTATAACAATACATTCTCTACGAAGTTTTTGGTAACAATAGTAAAATACTTATACAATATAATTGATAATTTTGGACGTTTTCTTAACAAAGTATATTAACCTTGTTCCAACGGCCCGTGTTACACAGAAAACGTCGAGAATGCTTGTACCTACTTCAAATGTCAAGAGAGAGTGTTAAATATTACCCGCGCTCGCAACCATTACTTTCCTTACAACAGCTTATATTCGTCCCATTTGAAAAAACCTTTGTTACAGACAATTAACTGCAGCGCTGGAATTTATGTCTTTCTAGGGCCTTTTCAACCGTCATTCTAATTTTTCTCAGCAAACACTGGATCTTGCAAGAGCACGACAATGAAGTACGAGTATAATGAGGATATTGCAGACTCTGCCATTTGAAACCTTTGATGATGGAGTACGACACAGCCTTCGCACCGCAATGCTTTCGATTTCTGTATAATATTTACCCAAAGGTTGATGAAAACTGCCTCGTTGGTATAGTGATTAGCATGTTCAACTGCAGATGACGAGGTCCAGAGTTCGATTACTTAACTAATATGGGGTTTTCTGACAAGAAATTTTCAGAAGTCAGGAAGTCAGCGATGTTTCATCCCCGTTCCTCGGAGAACACGTAAAGCCGTCGGTCCTATGCCTGATCTATCTCCGATCGTGTTTTTCTGTCCCATCGGGCTATGAGTCTAATCCATTGAAATAGAATGAGTAATAAAATTCTACATCAATGGTGTAATCGCATAAAGAATGCATAGTTATCTGTGTTTCCGAACACACTTGTGCACTATAATATTATTATCTACCGCGCAAATGGCCAATCGTCGTGAACGAAATTCTGTCGGCAGGACATTATTTACCGAAATTAATCACTAACTTTTAAGATCTATTTTATTATTACTCAATAAAAATATAAAAATATCTTTACTGTTTTAAAATTGCATCCAAAGAATAGTTTCTTTCGAAAAAATCCGCAACTACTCCGTTAACTCTTTCCACGTACAACGACTTATTTTGGGTTTCGTACAGGCACGGTTCTTCGGCGTGATATTTCATTTCAGTCATTTTCAAGGCGTCTTCAGTTTCAGCTGTTATTATTTTCATCGATATTAAGGCTTCAATCAAGCCAAGCACTGAATACTCTTGTAAGTGCCTTAGAAAAACACTCTTAGGATAAATTTCTTCGACATTTAAATTGCACTGTCTTAGAACAGCTGATAGGGTTCCAAAATATACGTCGAGTAGTTGGTCATAGTGTTTGGAAAGAAACTTTTGCTCCGTAGACATGTATAGGAAGTAAGATATATCTGTAGCCGGTGACGCATAGCGGACCAATTGGTAATCAACGAACAGGACATCCACTGGTCTCTTCCCCTGCAATTGAAAACCACAAATTACAAATATAAGGTCGACCTTCTCTGTGGTAACAATACAATAATAATAACAGCTGATCGGCTGTTCTTAATTTTAACAGTCTTCAAAAAGGATGTTAAATAAGAACAGCCGATGGATTAGGATGGATGTATTCGACGTAATATGTATATAAGAATGCTCATTTGTTTGTTAAAGATTTTCTCGAAAACTAGTCAACCGATATGAATGTTTATTTCACTATTATTGAGTGTAAATAAATAAAAACATGCTTATGCATATTAATCTTACCTGATATTTAAACATTATATTATTATTCCAGCAATCTCCGTGACAAATCGCACTATAATTGGGTACCGGTGCAGAACATTTATTTAGTAGCGCTAAAATATTCGGAGTAATATCTTCAAGCTTTGCTTTTGACACAGGATTTGAGATAACATTTATGGAAGATTTAAAATAGCTGATCAAACACTTCGGTATACTTCCCAGATCAGCATATTGAATATCCTTTGCGCACAAGTTACGTATTCCCGTAAACTCCTCGGGATAAAGTTTTTGTAAAGCAAACGATAGTGCGTGAAGTTTGGCAAGATTTTTGATCACTAAATAAGTGTGAGCAAAATCCATTTTGTGGAACCTATCCAAAGGCCCAAAGTCGTTTGAAATGTATACTACAACAGTTTCTTTATCGTATTCGATACTTGCTAGGATACAATTGGAAAATTTTATCTTTAAACCTTCAATTATTCCACATCTCCTCTGGATTTCTATCATTTTTGGGACGATTATCTCATAGAACACATATTCTCTGTGATAAGATGCCCTAAAGCACTCGCGATCTATTGGATTAGAATGCCATTTTACCATGACCCTTATTTCGATGAGCACACCATCTCTGAAACCTTTAATATTTACTTTATGTACACCACCGAGAAAACAGTCTATTTCTTCTGTACCGAAGACTATAAAATGTTCAATATGCTTAATGTTAGTAACATCAGACACTTTACGAATAATATCCACAAGATCTTCATGCAAACGAGATATTTTCCGAACACGCATCTTATGATTATATTTGACGAAGCAGCTGATAATACTAAAAAAATATCTTACAAATAGGTATATCAATTGAAACTCCTGACTGACACTATCGTAAGATACAGTTGTTTATTGTGACTGTGGCGATAAAGTGTTGTATTCTAGTGTATTGGTTTTCTCATGTAAATTGAGCAACATACAGCTACTCATATATTTTTTGTTTACAAATCAAATCCTCCGTAATTGTTGCTATCATGTGATTTTTCTTGTTTATCATAAGATTTTAGTTTCATATCTACTTCTAGCTAGATAAGTTATAGATAAAACGCATGTTATAGTTTCTGCCATGTTTGTAACATGAGCCCACGAAGCTGGCTTGCATTGAACGCTATCAGCGCGGAACAAGCCCTGTCCAGGCGAGGATGAGATAAACTAGTCTACAATACCTTTTATCACGTCTCTCAATGCGTGTTCAACGAACTTGTACGTAAGTATAATAGGCCACTGGTTTTGCATTCAACGCAGCTCAGCACAATTGTATAGAGGTTCTGGTCACTGCAAGTAATCTTGCTCCTATTGAAAACTACTTGATCGCTATATAGAAGCAATATTATAATTTCGTAATACAAAGCACAGTTTGTACGTGCTAGGGTGCACTCCATACAGGTTAATATAAGGTCCTGAATACTCTATTACAACACATTTCAGTTATATATCGAGACAATTTATCGTTCCATCGATTATTAATATTGTAAAATAATGTAGGTACATAAGTACTTATTAATTATTTTCCAGAAAAAGAATTTTCCAGTTTAATCTAATAATCTTTTATTATTTACTAAGTTAATCTATTTTACAACTTGTTTGTGTAGATTCTCATACCACGAAAATTAATTTATTAATGTATTCCTCGCCTCGCGAATATCTACCTGTATTCCGTATTACCAAAGGTATTCGTTTACACGCTAAAGGTAATTGAGTTCGTTCGCCTCGCTGAAAATATTTCGCTGGCAGGCACCTAGTTGTTTGTTTAGGATATGTTAGTTGACGCGGGTCTCCTGCTTCCAGGCATTCTGAATTTGTAAGACCCAAACCCATTTGCCACATCCTGGACGTATAAATTTATGACACCCTGTGCTATTTCATGGCAATGTACAGCTATTTGTCATGGGAAAACAAACATCTAATACATCAACAGAGTAAGGACTATGCATGAATAGCTTGGGGAATATTGTTCATGTTCCCTCAAAATATTCTGTGACTGTTGATAAGGAGCCTCAATCCTAAACAAGCAAGGTTTCCATTTCCTTTTTTGCTGGAAACCTACGTAAGTTGGCTACTATCGCCTGTTTGATAGAATCTTGGGTTTATTTTTCGCAACTTCTTTTTTCAAAATCTCAGGGTTTCCTTCAGACAATCGAGCGACTGCACATAAGATGAGTTTAGTGCTCAGTACTGAAAACCCTTTTTGGAAACCAATTTCGTCACCCAACACTCAAGACTTCTGTTGAAAGATTCATAGTGACTTCATTCATTTGAAGTTTTGAGTTTGATTTCTAAGAGTGAAAAATGTGAAATGTTTTCAATAACTAAAGCGTATAGTTGGCTGCAGTGAGTTCGAGCTTTCTTTACAAACCTCTTTCTTTACTTTTTTAGGGTTCCGTAGCCAAATTTGGCAAAAACGGAACCCTTATAGATTCGTCATGTCTGTCTGTCTGTCTGTCTGTCTGTCTGTCTGTCTGTCTGTCCGCCCGTATGTCACAGTCACTTTTTTCCGAAACTATACTGTTGAAACTTGGTAAGTAGAAGTATTCTGTAAACCGCATTAAGATTTTCTTACAAAAATAGAAAAAAAACAATAAATTTTGGGGGTCCCCATACTTAGAACTGAAACTCAAAATATTTTTTTTCATCTAACCCATACGTGTGGGGTATTTATGGATACGTCTTCAAAAATGATATTGAGGTTTGTAATATCATTTCTTTCTAAACTGAATAGTTTGCGCGAGAGACACTTCCAAAGTGGTAAAATGTGTGTCCCCCCCCCTGTAACTTCTAAAATAAGAGAATGATAAAACTAAAAAAAATATATGTTGTACATTACCATACAAACTTCCACCGAAAATTGGTTTGAACGAGATCTAGTAAGTAGTTTTTTTTTAATACGTCATAAATCGTAAACCGCAATTTACCTTTCATTCAATCAACTCAAATATTTAAAAAAAATATTTAATTTAAAACTTACTACAGGTTTGTACGGAACCCTCGGTGCGCGAGTCCGACTCGCACTTGGCCGGTTTTTTGCTTTCGATCAGGCTATAACTGTTAATGCCAATATGCATTTGAACTGATTCAATTGAATTTTATAATGCTGTCCTGAACCTTATTATTCTTATTGCCTAATTAATTATGTTTAAAACGTCCTTAGGCCTAATTAATTATTATTATAATGACAATATTGTAATCTTGTAAAGCGGAAGGTAATTTTATGGCCTAACTATTCACATTTGGAATATGACACCTATTAAAGTCTAGGTATATACACTCTTATATAGTAATTAGGTTAGGCTAGCTAGCTTTAAGTTCTATTGTATTGTTTTCAATAAATGTATGTCGCTTTAAAGTCTAAAAGAAACCATTATTTATGAACTTATGAACTTCAAGTTTCTGACCACCAAAATTTACATAAAACCATAGACTTAGCCTAATACTCAACTAATACCGTACAGTTGTAAAGCAGGGACCAAAGATGTCGACAATCTCTTTATTTATCTTGATGGTAACATTGCGTATTTGAAGTATCGATAAGTAGAGCTATTACTTCCAAAAAAATCTGCTGCAATGGTAACATAATGATGGCAAACGGAAATAAGTCTAGACTTTCGGGAAATGGGTACAAAAAGAATTCGCATGAAAAGTCTATTTTTTCGTTAGCTCGGCCACAGTGCTTGCTTGTTTGTGTACTTGGCCCTCGTACGTAATTGGCTACGACTGACTTATGTATATACATGTATATGAAAATATTATGTGGCTAATAGCAGTAACCTCCCTGGCGAAGTGGTGAGCGCTTTTTCTTTTAAGCGGTAGGTCCCAGGCTCCTGGGAGGGTCAATTTGGGAATTATTTAAACTTTTGAATTTTCTCTCTAGTCTGGTGCCGGCAAAGACGTCCGCCAAGCTCTCCGGTACGATGAAACCAATTAGGGGTATGGGTTCAATACTTGAGATTGCCATCAAGGGCTAATTTGTAGAGGATAAAAAACCAAGCCTGATCCAAGGTCAACTAATAGAGTTAAAATTGTGAAAAATTCAGTTCAGTGTTAGATAACCGAGCACGTTAAGCCGTCGGTCCCGGTTATTATCACTAACATGATAATAGTAGTTAAAGCTCGCCAACCCGCATTGGAGCAGCGTGGTGGGTCTAAGCTCTAATTCCCTCTCTCCTATGAGAGTGGAGGCCTGTGCCCAGCTGTGGGACGTTAATGGGCTATAGTGGTGGTGGTGGTGGTGGTAACCAGTTAGAGTAAAGCGCTTATGTTCTTTGTATCTACTCATGGGAAACTAGACAGTTTCCAATAGCACATTTTATAAGACCGGTGTACTAAATTATACTATGTATTATTGGATTACCAAACCCACAGGCCACACTAGTATCTGGTGGAATCAGTGTATACAATTAAGATTAAATGCTATTTATTGTCAATTTACTGGCTCCATTTTCAATAATCCAGGAAGCGAGCCCGGAATTTCGGCCTACATTTTCCACCTAACTCGAAAAAAAGGAGGTATTGTGAATGAACTCTTGTGCTAATAAATATCCCCCTTAACCCTTCAGATCTCACCCCCTACCATCGACTTTCGCACTTTCGACAGTGATTAGGATCGGTGTATGGCGTGAACACCCATGTCACAACAGACAGCCTGTCATAGAAGGTGTTATACTGAACTGTAATGAGTTTGTTACAGGATGTCTGAAATTCAACACTGACTTCCCCAGTTATTATTGGAGAAAATTAAATGGCTCCGATCAATTATTATTACATGAATGGGAGCAGATAGCTTGATGTACAAGTCTAGAGAGAGAATAGAACTAGTTAGTCAAAAAATTGTGGTAGGTAGGTATTCTTTGTTCTGGCTGTTTGTGATCAAGTGAAAATTATATCGCTTGCAGATATGATTCGTTCATTCGGAATAAAAGAAGAAAGTGTTAAAGATCCAGTATTTTAAACCTAACCTAACAAAATAAAACACCATAGATTTGTTTTTTACAGTAATTATTAGGCTAAGTGATATAGTATACCTAAAACGGACCTATACGATATACCACAGGATAAATAAATAATTAATAGCCTGTGGGTCTGTGCTTAAACTAAGGAACTCGAGTAAAACTTTTCTTTTATTAATTATTAGATAGGTTTGAAATGTTCTATTGATATGACTGTAAGTTCGTAAACGTGCTGATAGATGACGCTACGCGTTCGTTATACGGCGCTATTATTCTTAAGTGACAAAGTTATAAGATGAATCAGAATTGTTAAGTATCACACTTCCTTGTCTTGGGGAGCATAGTGCGCAGTGATCGTAAAGTGAGAGCACTGATGCTGACACCCAGTTATACTTGTATAACATACCCGCGCCCGGCTGCCGTCAAGGGAGTCCGAGCGCAATTTTTGTAAAGCCCTTTTACTTTACAGAGGGCTACTGTAAATTAGAGGTGTAAAAGTAACGAAAAAAAGCGTACCCGTATGTATTCGTTACTATAACAATTAGTACTCGTTACTATCGTATCGTTACGTTACTCGTTACTTCTGATACCTCATAAGATGCTATGAAAAAGCCACAAATAGGTTCTTTATAACGTAAGTTTTTAAATTCACCCATACAACGAAAAATGCGAGTAACAAAATGCATGCGAGTAACGAAATGCATTCGTGAGTAACGTTTCGTTACTCGGTACTGGATGGCGCACCCGTTACTCAGTACCGAATACATACGGTTCGCTACAGCTCTACTGTAAATAACTGAAATATACCTTACAATGGGTATGTATACCTTGCAAGAACTACGTACAACGTAGCATAAAAATGTAGGGCGGTTTTCAGACTTTTGACTTAGTTTTTTCGGCGCGTATAAAGCTCTCGTTTTTAGTGCACGTATATAAGACAACTTTTACCGCATACGCAACTCGTTAAGTCTGTATAACCGGGGGAACTCCTTCATTTTCCGTGATAAAAAGTATGCCTATGTATTTCCCTGGGATGCAACTTATCTCTGTACATCATTTCATTAAAATTGATTGAAAAAATGTGTCGCGAAAGTATAAATAAGTCTCATATTAGTATGGATAGGGTATGAATGAAATGTTAATCTAGAAAATTTACATCACTGTGATCAACTGAATGAATAGACTCATGAGATTTGGTCACTGTCTGGTGCCGACACATCTGCATAAACTAAATGCAAATAAGAGTACGTATTGTGAAAATGAGGACTCTGTATTATTGTATTTATTTGTCCAGATTTTGGTGTACAAAGATAAAATATATTAGTGAGTGAAATATTATAATAAATATAGAAAACAAACTAGGAACGAGTGTTCCCTGCCACAGAAAACTTGTTGCAAAATTTGAAGCCTATTTTTGATTTTATTTAAAATACCTAGGAACTGTAGAAAATTGTAAGATACCTTAGAGGTTAGGTTATTGTAATTATTAATTAAGTAATTAATGTATTATTTTTAGTTATGATTTCAAGTTGTTTAATACTAAGAGTACCTACCTACTGAGCTACTCTGGTGGTGGTGGGTTGCTTGGAAAACAATTTGACACCATCACTATGATCAAGTTCATCTTTAACGTCATACGTTCATCTTTAACTAGTATTTAAACGTAAACACCACGAAATTCAATGGGTGAGCAAAACATCTTTTTCTGTTCTTGCTCTAAAGAGCAAGTTAAGTAAAGAAAAAAAAACATTTTTTTCATCCCACCATCTCGGAAAGAGTATTTTTAATCTTCGATATCTGAATTCAAAAGCCGTTATTATCCTCTTGAGGATAAAGTAAATTGAATTAAGAACATCGTGTGCACGTTAGTAAATATCACTCGTCTATGAAGTTTGTGAATTCAAAACATCATTAAAACCTATTTACTTCTACCTCTATGGTGCCGAATTTCCATACAACCGTTTTTAATTTGTTAAAAACTCACACTCGTAACCTTTTGGTGTACTTTTTTAATTTGCTTTGCGCGCTCCATTTTCTTTCTTGTCATTTCCTCGCTGAGGTGGGATGAAAAGTTACGTGTTGCACTCGAGTGAAAAGATTTTTCACCTCGTGCTCTTTTGATTCCCTCGCTGACGCTCAGGATTCTAATTTTTGAACCACGAGCGCATCGCTTGCTCGGTCATCAATTGAGCACGCGGTTAAAAAACAACTTTTCACTCTTGTATAACAAATAACTATTTTCATCAGCCACGGCCGAAACACTCCATCAAACTAGACCTTGGTCATTTTAGAAATTATAAATTTTGAAAGTCAGAGCATATACCTAAGATAAGCTCCTTTATAAGAATGTATGCTATAGAATACTTTAGAACTCTCCAATCCTGAGGAAACGTGCATTTATACTGTTAGTATTTTCACATTGTTTCAACATAAAAAAAAATTGTTGACTAAAGGACACGGTTCAGATTTGTATGGGGCGTAGGCCAAGTCTTGTACAAGCAGAGAAATGAAAGAAAATTAAAAAACTAGACCAGTTTTAATTTGTCAAATCTACGAATTCGTCGTAATTTCAGTGATAAAATTATTTAATCTTTCCAAGTTATGGAACATTAGAGTGGGTAACAATGGCGGATTTATTAGTCTAAGGGCGGATTCATATTTTTGACGTTTTTAAAAGAAAAACACGTTAATTTGACAGTGACTATCAGAAATTACATTTGATAAATTTTGCGCCTACTGCTTTCTCAATAGCTGAAGGTTGCTATCTTGGAAACGTATCGAAAACTTGAAATACATTTTTTATATTTTTGCTCGTTATTTACTTTGCTGTTTTAAATTATTATATTTTTAATACAATCTATGTATTTTCCTCTATTCATGGTAGAGTGTACAAGAGTAGGCCTAAAATGAACCTTTTCTTTTGAATGCCAAATGTATTGTATCCACGCTCTTTGTCGCCGATAGTAAAATGTAAAGTGTCGCCTGCGGAACGTCTAAAGAGCAAACACAGGTAAATGCTGCAATATTGTGAGCTGAATACCTATAGCACTGGCCGATGGGCTTACCACTATAGCACATTAACGTTCCACTACTGGGCACAGGCCTCCACTCTCATAGCAGAGAGGTAATTAGAGCTTAGACCCACCACGCTGCTCCAATGCGGGTTGGCGGGCTTTGATATTAGCACGGGGGTGAAGCACCGCCAACTTCCTAACTCGTGACGTGTGGTGAAGTCTGGCCAATCTACTAGACTAGGGCGGTGGACTGTGGCCAAACTCTGAGATGACACCCGTGCTCAGTAGTCAGCGGGCAGTGCATTGAAATATGTAATAATGACGAACATTAGCATGAATTAGGATGAAGATTGAAAAATGTATTACCTACGCCTTTTACAGGGTTTTGGAGTATTGACGCCAAACTCGTCACAGCCATAGGTACCGATTTGACGTAAACCAGCTTCATAAAATATAAACATTTTCCAGAAAAATCGAGCGCACTGTGTCGAAATTCTGCTTTGAGCATCTCAAATGCAATACTGGCTTATTTTGTACTCTGCTCTGGGAAATGTTTGAAAGGACAAGGGAATTATTTTGAACAATCTCTTGTATACAATATACGGGAGGAGTACATACATTTGTGCTCTGTGAAATTTCGCTGCAGCTGCTTGCCAAAACTTTACCACAGAGACAAACCACTTGGGATGTTTATGGAGTTTATTAGATGAAGGGTTGGCATAAGTAAATTCCATTAGGTAATCAATAATTGTAGATACTTGAGTGCCAGATAGAGTAGAGAAATATCCAGATGTACCTACTGAAAAACGCAACTCTTGCAACGTCCGTCCGTTCGTCTTTCCGCTTTCGTTAGGTAACCGATTTCAACGAATTTTGGTTCAATAAACGGTTGCATCCCGGGGAAGGATACAGGATACTTTTTATCCCGAAAAATTAAAAAATTGGGAATCAAAAATCTTAATCCACGCGCACGGCATCATATATGTTTATGCTATAATAATGCTAATAAAAGCTATCCTTACTAATATTATAAATGGGAAAGTGAGTTTGTTTGTATGTTTGTTCCGCTTTCACGCCGTAACTACTGAACCGATTGCTTTGAAATTTTGCAGACGTAAAGTTAGAAGTCCGGATTAAATAATAGGGTACTTTTTATCCCGGAAAATTAAAGAGTTCCCGCGGGAACTAAAACTCCTCAATCCACGCGGACGAAGTCGCGGGTATCAGCTAGTAATATTATAATTTAGTATTTAGTATAATTAAGTATTCTGTGGTATTAGTAAGTACTTACCAATGTACTTATTAAGTAAGGCATGGTTACCATAGACTAATTGGAATATTAATTACTAGCGGTCCGCCCCGGCTTCGCACGGGTAGCACTTGATCAAAATAGTCCATACCCAATAATGGTCAGGTGGCACTGAGGCGAACAACTGACACCATGCGGTCTCAAATTTTGCTCAGCAAACCGCTGTGAACGCTTGGCACTTTAGCTATGACTTTAGTCTCCAATACGACGTATTTTCGCTGCCCTCACCTGGGAACTATGTTTAGAACTAACAACTAAGTTGAGACCTGGCTCTTTTAGGCATTTCGCAGTCTGTCTACAACAGTTAGATATTAAAATGTTTAAAAAAAAAAATTGTAACTTCTCTTGTATTTATTATGTTTGTCTTGACAAATATGACATAAAAGTGTCTTGACAAATATGACATAAGAGACAGTCTGAATTAAAAGACGAATAGAGGTTTAACGTAAAAAGTTAAATTAGGTGAATTTTTCCGACTTAATTCACATTATTGCAATTTTCGAAGGGATCTCTAATTTATTTTAAAATAAAATGCAGCCTATGTTACTTGCTGATAAAGTAGCTTTCTATAGGTGAAAGAATTTTTAAAATCGGTTCAGTAGTTTTTTAGTTTATCCATTACAAACAAACAAACAAACAAACAAACAAACAAACAAAGAAATCTTTCCTCTTTATAATATTAGTTTAGATTACCATGAAAGTTACATTATAATAAATTAGTAAATGGCATCAATAGATAAATAAAAAAGTGAGTTAAACCTATGTAATTACTTATAACAAATAAAACCAGAAAAGGTTAGTTACTTTTTGCGGACAACAATGCTCTTTTAAATTAGGATTTGATTACATAAAGAAAATAATGTTCTTTACCTACATTTTGGAAAAGGACTAATAATTCCGATAGATTTTTGATCAAACGAAATCGTTGTTTGAGGTTTAGCGGTAAAGTAGAACGCGTAAAAAAGTGTGAAATTAAAAGTAGCAATTATCGTTTGTAACCTCAAAGCCACTGAATGAGTTAAAATTAATTGGAGCGAAGTGATATGATGGAAATTTTGCGTTTCATGACAAATATCTTTAAATTATCATAACAGCAAAGCTTATATACGAATATCAGACAAAAGCAGGACTTTGGTTTAACAATAATTTCAAACTGACGATGCACGTCTCGAAAAACTGAGGGTATGAATATAATGATCATTAAATTTGAAATTGACTTGCTTTATTATAATTTCTCCACGTTTTCGAAATTACGGTGCTCAGCGCATGTTGCATAGAATTTTCGTACCAGTTTACCGATCTAGTTTAGTGTTTTATTTGCAAAATGAGAGTATCCTTGAGTAAATGTATTTGTTAGCGCATTGAATGGTTGTGTATTACGGGAATCCAAATATCCTAAGATCGGAAGTAAATACATTACGCAACATTTTCAATAAATACAACACGTCGACCCAGTTTATCCTCCCTATTGCATTGCTCAGTGCCGGTGTTAGGGTGCATTAGACCGTAGGGGTGTGTATCGATTGAGTCACCCCACACACTCCCACCCTTTCATTACTTGCGATACTCGCTTCATATTATCATTGTTTTAATGTGATGAATTTATTTTTATACGAAAATAGAGAAATATTATTTTGAATACACTTCATTTTCCGATTGTATTTAAAAATGTGGTATGTAAAAGAGTAAAATGTTCCATTTTTTTTCGTGCTCCAAATCTTCATTTTCTCTAGACTCAAGTAGACACTAGGCGTGTTTTGTGGCGCTCAAAGAATATTTAGTTTCAACCCTGAATTTAGTGGACACACAGGAGCAGTACCGACTCAGAATGTCTCAAAACAAAAATGGATTCAAAACGTTTATTAAAAATAATAAAATGTTCTTTAAAACCAACCAATACCAGTTGGCTTAATACCATCACTTAAAGCACTAATTTTTGTACTATTACCTATTCTGTGGTATTATTTCAAAATTTCAGTTTTATTTAATGTGCCTCGACGTCCCCTAAATAATGATAAGGTATAATAATAACATACAAGAGCGTCAACAATATTAAAATAATACTGCTTTAAGCGATGGTAGGCCCCCAGATTAGACTGATTATCTCTGAACCGATTCGTCCGAACATCTAAATTTAGAACATGAATGGTGACTGCTGATCAGTGATATGGCTAACGCAACAATTGTCAGTACTCAAGCTTGATTCCAACGATAATCTAATAAATGAACCGGTATCACCTTTTAGGGTTGTAACCACAGATCAGGTATTAGTTACTACGTGTTGTAACTAATGCGTAGAAATCATAATATGACCTCTTTTTAATTTTGTTCATGATTATATGCATAATATACTCATATTTCTCCCATAAAGGTACTCATATTTCCGGGAAAATATCTCTGTGCCAAATTTCATCCAGATCCGTTCAGCCGTTCAGGCATGATTGTGTAACAAACATCCATCCAGCCATCCATACATACATCCATCCATCCATCCATACACCCATCTATCCTTCCATCAAAACTTTCGCGTTTATAATATTAGTATAGATTGATAATTATTATCAGTAGCCTAATAGAAATAGGTAAATCAATGATTCTCAGAAACTAGGAACATATAATTTACACTGATATTAAATTAAGTAATTAAATAAAAATAATAACAGAAATTTAGTATACTTAACTATAGGCCACACGAATTAAGAAGTGCCAATTAAAGTGAAAACCTACAGTTCTATCAATGATCTTTCAATTATTGGAGTTCTACTAATACAAAAAAAGTAAAAATATAACGGATAAAACCGGAATTAGTTCACGTGAGTTCCGTTTAGCCAAGAAATATTTCTATTAGTTATAACTAATTACATAATTATATTTCTTAATCACCAGCTCTGCGTTTAACACCAACAAGTTGCCTTTAATAAAACTATGGGGAAAACTAGAGAGTTACTTATCATCCAAACTCGTAAATAAGTAGGCGCAAATTACACCACTAATTGCAAGATTGCGATTCATATGAAGTTCGTTCATACTTCATACCCGTGCAAAGTTTTAATAGCGTACGTGAGTTTCTTGTCGAGCGTTGGTAATACGACTCGCAGTCGTAAATGTGGGTAGTCGCGCATTATCCGCTTACCGCCTATTGCACTTATACCACGACCCATGAAATTTAATCCTAGCCGTTTATAGTATTAACTGCTTCAACATAAAATCAGTTTCTTTGAAATGCAAGGTGCATTTCAAAGAAACTGATTTTATTAACCGACTTCCAAAAAAGGAGGAGGTTCTCAATTCGGCGCGTTTTTTTTAAAATGTATGTCGGTGCATATCTCCGCGATTTCTGAACCGATTTGGTTTTTTTTCCTATCAATCGTTAGAGGAAGCTCTCGAGGTGGTCCCATAAAAAATTCTGACTCCAAATCCTCAACCCTGACACTAAAAAGTTAAAAGCCGAGCCGAGGGCGAGTCTGAAGCGTCAACTCTGCTTAGCCTTGTTATACGCCCGACTTCAACATAGTGGGTAGGTAGAAATCAAAATTATTTTGTACTTTATAGTGGCGTAGGAAGTCGGTTTTTTGGAAAGAATTTTTTAGTGATTTCTGTTCAACGGTAAGCATTTGAGTAAGTATTCTGTGCAGTATAACTCAATAACGATCAGCAGACCAAGCACAGTCAATGCGGTAATAATTTCTCGTAAGTTTGTTGCGATTTATCAACGACTAGCAGATGCCCACGACTTCGTCCGCGTGAAATAAGTTTTTTAAACGGGAACTCCCTATTTTTTTGGGTTAGTAATATATAGCCTATGACACTCACAAATAATGTGGCTTTCTATGGTACCAGAATTTTCAAAATCGGTTCAGTAGATCGAGAGATTACCCCCTACAACGTCATAAACACACAAACTTTATCTCTTTATAATATTAGTATAGATGAAGCATTAGATTATGCTCGGGCTACAGTAGTTATATTTAGTACGCTTTGATGATAAACACGTGAAAATAGACCTTAGTACCCCGTCAATCACGAATGGGGTGTATAACTGGAAAATACTAGGGACAGAAAAGAGGGTGTAACGCGAACTTCAAAACTTTTCATCAAACAAATAGGCAATAGCGATCTTAATTTGCGATTCTATGTATATAACAGTTTATCTCTTAGATTAAATGCGAATGTACATTTATTGAAAGAGATGCGGGCGATCAGGAACAATTTACCGTACAATGCGTGTACCTATCAATTGGTGCGCAGTACCACAGAAGTAACAGTGAATGGGAATCGTCTGAGACTCTTCACTGTTTTCCATAAGATATACCTAGGCATGATTGACGTAAGCGATATTCTTCCATAAAAAATATGTATTGACTATTTACATCCCCAAACTACTTAGTAATGCAAAGACGAATAATTTTATCAACTAATACTGAGGTATATAGTAAATATAAAACATTTTCTAGAAAATTGTAGATTACTATGAACAAAGCTTTTTGCTAACATTTACTTTACCCATTACGGGCCCTCAAACAAACCCAATATCAAAGCAATTTTCTCATAGAAATGTAAAGAGAAACGGGCTATGAAATAAAATACGTCTCGTATATATAAAAGAGGAATAAATAAAATATTGGTATTCGGTTGTATTTCATTCAGTATTTCCACAGCTTATATATTATTTCAGTTTTAATTAGGAGGTTTTCACCAATCATATTGATGAAAAAGTTTTTTTTTTATGTTTTTACTTCAACTTTATTGACGGTTCTATTAACCTATGGACGATTCTAACGAGACAGAAAAATGTAGCCTTTTATCAAAATATCAGTATCAAAGTATTTATTGACTATTTATCCATTCCTCATTTTTAGTGTTCCATAAGTATTCCTAGGCACCTTTTAGTCCCAACCCGGCATTTGAATTTGAGACCTTCAAATTGCGCAGTCGAATAAGCTTCACTCGCTTCGCTAGTCGCTACAATTTCTCTAAATCATGTATCAGTAGCCGACGGCATTAGCAAACACTCAAAACAAATCCTCTAATCAAGCGAGATCATGCCCGTATTAGGCATTACAAAGCAATTCCCGGTATTATAGCGGAAAATTAACCGTCAGCGAATACGTCTAAAATTCTAAATTAGACCCAATTAGTCGAATTTGTGCCTATCATCGCGCTGAACCGTAATATCAATAGCATTTGAACCACCGACGATTATCGATATTGGTCGATACCGCCTGGTCGCAAATACTCGTAGATATACCCAGCCGTTTTCTCGTTAAATTTACCAACATAATCACAGTGAATATTTGATTGAGGCCCTCTATTCTGAAAGGGTACTTGAAGTGAATACCGGACCGTAGGATGCAAGTGCAATTTCCAATTGAAGTTGAATTTTCTTCTTTTATTTAGAGAAAAAAGGACGGTAGGTAAGGATTATGTAATTTACGTAGCTAAATTGTTCTTGTGCTAGTAGCTTACTAGCTGATGCCCGCGACTTCGTCGGCGTGAATTTTTGTTATTCCCGTGGAGACTCTTTAATTTCTGGGGAAAACCCTACGCTACCCCGGGTTCTACAATCTACGCTACAATCTATAGCTGAACTAAATTTCCTCAAAATCGATTGAAAAGATGGGCCGTGATAGCGTTACAACAAACACACACACTCACATTAAACTATTAAAAATTACTGTTAAATTATGAAATAATACATTGTACCTGTTAATCATATAAACATACTAACAACTGCTATAGCAGCTATAGTAAGATTTTCATAGTGAAGATAGTAATTATAAACACCCCTTTCTACCATAGACACTCGGCCTCTTCAAACTCCCATAACTACAACGAGGGCTCCAAGTAGATACGGTACACTACCTTCTCTAAATAAATTGTCATCTATTACGAACCCTTTTTACTCGTAATTAAATGATTCCGGGTGTATTTTAAAATCTGCTTCCCGATTGTGTAAGGAAATCGGAATCGTAATCGTTTGTCAAAAGTATAATTCGACCTGATAGAAGAGTTCATAGATGCTTACATGTCACAAAGCGTGTATGAACTCCATAAACAGTTCGAGTAATAGGTACGTAAGTACGGTACGTAAGTAGGTATGTTTTATTATGTCAAATGATGTTGAATAGCTATCGCAGATTACATGGCAAAAGCCGCAAGCCCCAAAACGCAACCCATTTTTCGGTACTGATAATGGGGCGTAATGTTACCTCGATAACATTTAATTTCAATTTTCATCAAGAATCATTGCAATTAATTGGGGCAAAAACACACTATGGGCAAAAAATAATAAATCCGCGCACCATTTTTACTGACTTTCAAAAAAGGACGGAATGAACTTCAATCGGTTTTTTTTGCCAATGTTTCCTACAAAGAGATAAATAAACGTGAATTCTCCGCCTTGAAGTTTGGGTTAATCCGCAGTCAGTTTATCCCGACAAGCTCACTTCCGATACTTTCCCCGAGTCACAAATGTAAAATATCTTAAAGCGCTTGTTATGTCTTCGGGGGATGAAACTTTTTCAATTTTCATTCAAATGCCGAGTCGACGGCACTTAACGCGAAAATATTGCCAAATTCGCGGAAAAATATTCCCCCGGGTAAGTTTTCAAATACCTATTCGCTTTTGTGTATATATCCTCTGTTTTACACTCTTGACTATACTCAAAGTGAAGTATAATAATTTATAATAAGTACAAGGTTGTTGCATGATGGTCAATTCATCATCATCAAAGGTGATATTGTGATAGTACCTATAGTGGTAATTTTATGTAAAAATCTATTGGTGTAAAAAATCGTGGAATGTGTTGGATTCAATGATCTTTATGTTAGATCAATAATTACAGGTTCATCATTAACATCGTAAACCCACTATTTCACACAATGGAATCTTTTTTTGCGTAACCTCCTTCTTTTTTTAAATCGGTTGGAAGTCGATTAGAAATACAACCTCTCTTTATAAAGCTGTATTTCGATACAGTTGGGCAATTATAATTGGAATCATTTCGAACTAACTCGCAATAAAAATATATGGTAAAATATGGTATTTTATTACTATAATACCATATTTTACTATACACACATACACTATAATACCATATTTTATCATACATACACAAGTATAAACTTAAAGCTGTAATGCTGCTGGATCTTTGAGATTTTTCATTTACGTTTCTCTCTGAGGCAGATTCGCATTATGAAAAAAAATTTTGAAACGGTTACGGTGCTGGTCAGTTCTTGAAATAAATTGAGTATGAGAGTTTTTTAACCTACAATGGCATTATGTATATGCCACGTTTTTTCATCTGAAAGAATACTTACCACATCTGCAAGCGGTAATAAATTCAATTAGGATGGTACAGGCCTGTTTTTTTGGAAGAAAAGCTTCGGACACGAATAGCGTTTTAACATTTTAATATCCATCATAATATTAGGTCTTTTCCCGAAGTGAAATTATTGAAAGCGACGTGTTATAATATAAATCACCTTCCTATCCACTTACCTACCTTTTAATAGAAGAACTACGAGTACAAATTCTCTTTTATATTTTATGATGAGAGGAAACTTGCGATATTTACTTACTTGTCGCTATTTTTATTTTATCTTCGAGTTCCGCATTAGCGTGCATAGGATGCTTTTATTCCGCTTCGTCGAAGATTTCCCTCGGGAAATGCTGCAGACACAGTCGTTAGGTACTTAAAATAATAAATAGCATTAAGTAAATAATATTACAATCAAACGTATTTGATTTTCCTCAGCGTTGGCATAAAAGAATAAAGATAAAAGTGTATTAATTAGATGGCCATACATTACTTAACTTTATAGTAAGTAGGAACTAGCTGATGACCGCGACTTCATCCGCATGGCTGAAGTAATTTGTTTTATATTCCCGCGGGAACTCCTTCAGTTTCTAAAACAAAATGTCCTGTTCTTCCCCGGCACATAACCTGTCTGTACCAAATCTCATTTTCATCTTTACCAAAATCGTTGTTGAAAAGATGGCCCGTGAAATCACATTCGTATTTATAACGTATCAAAGAAACAAACTCACATTCGCATTTATAGGTAACAATATTAGTTAGGATAGCAGTTACATCGCAAGATAGCGCCTCCATCGCTGGAGCATTTTAATGGGGGCTACCCAACGACCTCAATTTACATAGACGGGCCCTGTCAAACAAAGAATGTGGGCGTATTTTTAGCAACGCCATCAACGCCATCTAGTCTGAAAAGCGGGAACTTGCTTGCAACATATATTGAAAACGTATGACTCGGTCATAGATAATAATTAGTTCATGGCCATAGAAGCCGTAAGGCCAGTTAGTAAAAAAATAAAATCATACAGTTTGCCGCGGAAATTAAATGATTGCGTAATGGATAGAAATATTAAATAGGATTATTCAATAACGTTTTTTTGGAAATTTATAATTGTGAATTGAATCACTTAGCTTAAAATAAAAATTGTTCAGTGCCAAACTAATAAGAGTTTAGATGTTAACATAAGAATAACAAATTATCTACACGACGTGCGACCGTGACAGCGCTACGATGGGGACAAAGACAGGTTAGGAACGCGTTCTCAAAGTCGGTCGCCCAACCTTTTTCTATGAAAGGGCCCATCTAGTACCTACATATATATCGATGGGGCTACCGCGTTTAAATTCTCCGCTAGAGGCGCTAGTGTAGAGTAAGATCTCCGAAATGTCAAATACTTATATCATTGGGCTTTTATCGCAGGTCTTGAAAATGTAAGATACGTGACAATGAATGTAAGTGCTCTGTGCTTTGAAAGCGGAACTAAGAAAAAAAAGTGCAAAATTAAGCGAGTTGAAAGAAAAATAATTCAGAAGTTAGTGCATTATGTGCCTGGTTCCTGTGTGCTTACTATTTAAAAAAATATTTTTGTCAAAGGTATGCTTGTTTACTGAATTTACAGCTATACTATAGACCTAACCAACTAGTGACCTAACCAACATAAAAACGGTAGGCCTCGTTCAAATGCCCAAGTAACACAAGTGCCGGGATATTACTTGTGATATTCCTAAATGTGGTACAAAAACTGGAAAACAGCAGTTCCTTTAAAATACTATGTTGTCATGACTACCAAAAACCCTTCTTAAAGTAAGTGTAGCTGAACCAATGGTCCATATGTCCTTCACATCTGCAGATAGGAAGGACCCTTACATTCCGACCCTCACAAACGCAAACGAAGATAAATTGAAGTGTTACCCGAGCCTTACTGTTTTATGTAGCCCAATATGGTTTTCAAATCTGGTAAAATGATTCATACCTAACCGTGCACAAAATAAAATAGGAAATGAAAAGGTAGTATACTAGTGGTTAAAAACTCGACAAGGGTTCTATCCCTAAGCACGACTTTTTTACAACCAAATATATTAAATAAATGTGAAGTCAGTTAATCCGAACTTAGCCAGCATAGTGGACTATGGCCCTTGTCATTCTGAGAGGAGACTAGTGCTCAGCAGTAGACCGGCGATGGGTTGATGATACTCAATATCGATTATTTCAAATATTACCTACATACAGGTGTCTTTTATGTTACGTCATGTTTTGGCTCTACCAAGGGTTCCTTTCAGATTATATTGAGAAGAGCCGGCAAGAAACTCAACACAGCAGCAGATGATGATGATAATGATGATGCTTATAAATAGGTCAATAACTGGTAAATAATATAACTGGTTATTGAATAGTAAATCAGTCATGTTACTGAAGGACCAATATCTGAATACCTACCAAACCCACAAAAGACGCGCTGACCTATAAAAAGAAGATACTTTCTCAATCCTCTCTCAGTGAATGCATCTGATTCAATGATTAATTCACAGAAAATTATTAAGGATGTGTCAAAAAGATCCTTACTGGGATTACATTCCATGCGGAAAACCCACAGGTCAGTCATTGTCAGCATCAATTAGAATTAAAACACCCATATACTTATTATATTTACTACAAAATACCAAACCAACAAACTTTACACTGTACTGAAAATGTTAACCAAGTTCATAATCTTAATCTCTCAGTAAACCTTGCCGATTCAATGGTCCATGTCACTTTAAATCTGGAGATAGGACGGCCCCCACCTTGCGTCGACCCCAGCAAACGTAAAGGAAGATAAATTGAACTGACATCCGAGCGTTACCGTTTTGTCGCACAATATCGCTTTACAATTTGCTGGAATGATCCTTACTTTCTGTGTACCCGTAACAGGTTATTATGACTGTAACCAAATTAGTCAAAGGCTTAGAATGACAGCTGTATAATATCAATAATAATAATTCAGTACTAACTTTTATACTCAAACTCAAATAAAATTAAAGAACTGGAAGTTTTATAATTTTATTACAGTGCTTCACACACGAGGATAGTTTCTAAACTTACTTAAATATACATATCAAAAATAACCGCGGATATTTACGCGGATTATATATACCGCGGAAATATCGCGGAACCGGCAGGATTTGAACCTGCGTCTCTCTGGGAATCGCGCCCTAAGCGCCTTGACCACTCTGCCACGGTTCACTTACCTACCAGTGCCGAAATTTGAGATATGCATCTTGTAATCCAGTCTTCTAACGCGACTGTTTATGCCATCCAGTAGCGATACATTGCAGTATCGAAACTACTTTCAAGGCCCATATTCGATGGAACTCATTGAACGAGGAATGACATGTTTTGCGTTAAACAAATTGTATAATTTTATTACAGTGCTTCACACACGAGGATAGTTTAGAAACTGGAAGTTTAATTCGCTATAATCCGCCACAACAGGTAAATCTATGTGGTACAGTGTGTATGTAATTGTAAAATTACAATCGTGCATTGTCGAGTCAACATCTCCTGAAGATTCGGTGTCGGAGTGAAACGTACGTTGAGAATAATTTGGAAGATTTGTGTAGTGTGGTCAATATCGCAATATATACACACTGTACCACATAGATTTACCTATTGTGGCGGATTAAACATCCAGTTCTTTCATTATCATGGACTTCCGCAAAGTAACGCCTGCTTCTTGTGTATTCAAATAAACTTTTAGAAATGCTTTTGAATCGTCGAGTGAATCTTCCCCTGGTCCGGAATGCCATTCCTGTTCTATTTAGACTTACCTACTATGAGTATGACATAAACATAATAATATCATGTTTTAAGCAATTTTATTATTCAAAATAGTATATATACGAAATAACGTATCGACACAAAGAAAAGGTAGAAAAGAAAATATAATGTTCAATCGGTGAATTCATACTTATTTACAAATAATAAAAAACTTGTTTTGCCAATATTCCTGTTTTTTCCGCTGTATATTTCCCATTTAGTTTTAATCAGGGAAAATTGTTTTACCTTTGGCTTGCTACACATTTCTTTGAATAGAATCGAGGTATCTTGAAAGAAGATGTTTTTATTAAAAAAAAGGATACAACAAACCACGGAGCCGTTATTCATACTTCAAAGAAGCAATTCATATAAAAAGATATGGGTATTATCAAGGTATTATCTCTCAATAGCATTCTTTGCCTTTATACATCGTGTGACAACAGATACGTGTAGCGTTTGTGTTCAACATAAAAACATCAATGGGATCTGAAAATAGCGTCCACCTAATGTTGCATATGTTATTTGGTTTCCTTCGGTATTTGTTTTATCCCCTCAATATTTTTTGAATAAATTGTAGTGTGATCCCGCTCGAAGGCACAGTAATCTCTACCAAATTTGAATGAGAAGCCTCGCTATTTGTGTATCTACGATCTGCTATCGGAATGCAAGTAAATTAGAAACCAATACTTGAAAACAGAAGCCTTACACAACGATTGTGCAACTATAAGTGTCATTCAGAATACAGATTAAAACTGAAAGATTCTTGGTTTTAAGATGATAGGTAGTAAGCCGAATAATTTTCATCAAAAAAGTTTTACCAAGAAGGAAAGATACATAGAACATAAAAATTCTTTCCAAAAAACCGACTTTCTAAGCCACTGTAAAGTAAAAAATTATTTTGATTTCTACACACTATGTTGAAGTCGGGCGAGCCTGACGCGTCAACTTTGCCTATCTTTGTTATACTCGCCCGACTTCAACATAGTGTGTAGAAATCAAAATTATTTTTTACTTTACAGTGGCTTTGGAAGTCGGTTTTTTGGAAAGAATTTTTATTTTTAACTTTTTAGTGTACACTTAATCCCCACGGGTTAGGAGTTCTGTACCCTGCAGCACCAGGGTTGAGGAGTTGGAACTCAGAGTTGAATCGTATACACGTGACTTGATAGCTACTATATGGATTCACCATCAAAACTTCCTAACTCCCTAGTTTTGAGTCGTAGGTATACCTGCAGCATCAGGATTGAGGATTTGGAGTCAGAATTTTTTATGGGACCATCTCGCGAGCTTCCTCTAACCACTGAAAAAATATTATTTCAAATCGGTTTGGAAACCACGGAGATATGCGGTGACATGCATTAAAAAAAAAACAAAAAAAAAAAAATTGGAGAAGAACGTGGTTGAGTAGTGGTTGGGCAAGGACCCTTATGCTTATTTAGTGAAATAAACAAAAACGTCGTAAACAGAACTTTTTGGCGACAGCTTATACTCGAATCTATCAACAAGAGGCCCTCCTAAATGATACCCGCGTGTGTAAAAATAGCTATTTATGCAACTGTATCGTAATGAGGGTCATTTTAATTCGAGTGCTGTTTTTTTGATACGAGGCTTGCCGAGTATCAAAATAGGATAGTACGAGAATTAAAATGACTAATTACGTACAGTTGCATACAAGATTTTATCTACGACAAGGACGTCTTTATAATTTTTTACTTTATAAATTAATAAAAACCAAAAGTGCCAGAACCCAGAGCCGCTAAGCTATAGGTATCCTATTTATGAAGATAACCATATCGATACAGCTACGACTCATAACGATACAGCTCCTATACAACGAACTGTATCGTTATGAGAAGCAAACACGAAAGAGGGTTCAATTCGATATAGTTGTCAAATTCGAAATTGGAACTTTTCGATGCTGGAGTAGATAAAAGCGTTTATAAAATACCTGGGGCAACTCCGAGTTGATAGAAAGTAGTTCAGAAGGACATACTCGTAAGTGTCACTCTCCCTAGATGCCAGCTATTTCTGCTGCTGCTTTTATTTTATATTTATTTAAACGTCAATTATGTAAATATTTCAATATTTCACCGATTTTCATCCATATTAAAGTTATAAGCCGAGAGTGACATAGACTACTTTTTATCCCGGAAAATTATAGAGATCCTTTAAGTTAAAAAAAAAACGGACGGTTTCGCAAGCCTCATCTATTAATTTAAAACAACTTTGGAAAACACCAATTTAACAGTGAGTAAAAGTAAGCGACAATAATAAAATTTTCATTTTGAAAACATGTTACTAAAACTAGGGCTAGACCAATGTCATTGAAACGTGCATAGTTGCAATGTGAAGCAATTCCTCTCGGGAGTGGGATGCAGTACTCTTACGACTTGCATTCATCGGCGCCGAACTGTAAAGACAAGCGCCTCTATTTGTATATCTGGAACGAAGACTGAGCTAATGGCAATTCCAATATTGGAAATGGAAATCCTTTGTAGGGAACAGCCTTCGGAGACAATATTGAATGCATATAAGGCGAAGACTGGTTTAATTACAACTGTCCCGTAATATGAAGTAGTATGACCTAGGGTTATATGAATCGATTTCGCTTGTTGCAACGTTATAAGTTAAAACACACTACGGACAAAAACTCCGCGTAACTCATTTACATTTATGTGGCCACACCAAATGTAGCGACAGGACAAACCGTCGTTCCAGTTAGATGCGGTTATGTATAATTTGTCCTATTTGTGTTTGAAGCCGGTTCCTATTTTGTCCGTTTATCTTTTGCAAATTCGTGTCTTGTATTGCCAGCATCTAATGATCAATTGTTGTAGCGCGAATAAAAACCTAAAACCTGGACTAGCGCCTTTTTAAAAGAAAATGTCATTCGTTTTTGTTTCCTAACTTTACTAGTCGTTATATTTGTTTAATATACTGAGGAGATCCTAGCACAAATGATCAAAAATGAATAATGTAACAAGAATAGTTAGTTTAGAATAGTGTAGTTTTCTTTCAGACTGAAAAAAACCTACAGTTCTACTCTACTCTACGGTTCTACATTAATAAATTAGCAACACTGAAAGTTTCAGTGTCGCTAATTTATTAACTAATTCATTTTGTTACTCGTAACTAACGTATCAAACTATGCACGGACTTAAATATCATTTTACTTGCATAGTATCATAGTAGAGCAATTTCTCCCGGGGGCAGTAAAGTGCACAAGCGCTCTAACGACTTGCATTCATCAATAGTGCAAACAATGTCCCAACAGACAATAGTAATTACAATATTGGAATTGCACGTCTAAAATAGAAAATAAAAGCAAATTTTCCGGATTTTAAACAAAACAAAAGGTGGGAGATCTCTTCTACTCTACCACATGTTCTCTTTATTTGTTGCGTATTTTTTATACTTTTCGTGTTTTTTTTTACAATAGAGTATATATAGAGCTCCGAATGGACATGAAAGTTTTGATTATATCGATCTAAAGTATCATAATCTGCTTCAGAATTCTATTAAAGTAATCGACAGTGGATTCAAACTTCTGTGATTATGACGTAGGGACCTATATGTATTTGAAATCAAGTTTTTTATCAGTAGTATACTTTCGCCTTGTTATACGACTGCCTGAAAAATGGAGTATATTGTTTTCAGGTTCATGTATGTATGTGAGTTTGTATATTCCACCATAACTGAACGGTTCGAATCGGTTCGCCTGAACCGATTTTGATAAATGAGGTATCGTTAGAATCCCTAGCTTATTCCGGGTGACATAGGTTAGTAAAATGTAAAAAAAAATTGATGGGGTGACCATGAAATACTAAAGTTGAAAAAAAATCGAAAATAAGAACTATTTAATCAACATGCAGAAAATGATAATTAGATTCCAAAAATATATAATAGATTCAGTGACAAAAAAATATCATTTAATAAAAATGTGAATAAGATTCCAAAGGTAATTAATGTTTTTTTACTACACGAATGCCCAAAAAAGGAGTGTTATGTTTTCAGGGTTCGTGTATGTATATGTGTCTACGGCAGAGCAGTCGTATTTTTTAATAATTTTAATTATATTCACTTGTTATCATTCTTGCGAATTGGTATTTTTAAGAAACCTAGTCTAAATACGAAAGCCCATGTGAAATTCGAAAATGTCTGTCTGACACTTTTTCTCCACCGTTTAAAAGCATTTTGATGAAATTTTGGTATTTCCGAAACGTACTAATATGCTTGGGCTACTTTTTATCCAGGAAAATCATAGAATTCCCACGGGAATTCAGAAAGGTTGCGGGCGTCATCATAGTTAGGTAGATAATAAACTTATATTTAGACAAAACTTGGTGTATTGAGATATACTTGAACAGTTTCACAATGCAGCGGCCAGCGATGTCTCCAGGGTGCGGTTCCATGCGCAAATGCTATAGCAACTTTATAACGAAACATGCTTTAGAAAGATCTCCTTTATTTTGATATCGATAATGCATTCGCGGTGAATAGAAATTCCAATACTGGAAACGGAGACATTATGCAAAACGAAAGCTCTGCAACCGCAAGTATCAATTAAGATCGCGGATTGAATGGAACTTCTCGTTTTCCATACATTTTCTTTATACACATATTTTTTACTTTGCTTTTAAATAATATACTTAAACCACCACTACCGCGGGTTCATGTTGAAAACCAAATCAGGCTTATTGAGTGTAAAAGCTAGTACTCATCCAAATAAAAAAATAAAAACATATCTAGCGCAGGCCAAGTACTTAAACTCATAGATAAATAGTGAGTCGTCCGATTTAATGTGCACATTCAATTCCAGGTGTATAAATGGACTAAGGAATTATACGGGACTGCGATAGTGGGGTGAAGTGCTTAATAAATAATTTATCACTTCGCGGAGAACAAAAACGCCACGAAGATCGGAAAGGAAGACATCTGCATGGACATTTATATAAGATACGTTGATCTAAATTATCTCTCCATTAAACCTTTAATAGCCATATTATATTAAGACATTAAAGACTTGGACACAACGCGATATAGCACCGTAGCGCGACTCCGAAGTGTATGATAGATTTCGTGATTTCGTCTTTCGTAATACTGGAGCGACAATTAGAATTTTTATCGTGTCTTAAATGTTCCTAAGCGAGCGTTGCCGCCACATTGTGGCAACACTGTATCCTTATCTGTTGCAGTAAGTGTAAAGCAAATAATTCGCCATTTTATGCCATGCAACATTTTTTCATTTATTATTACAAACCGTGCACATGACCCGGTCAATGTGACGTTATGTCTTGCAATCGCCATCTTGCATCGCTGCCGTTACGCATTGTGTGCGTCCAACCCTTAAAGCAGTGCGGTAGTAGCTAAAGGAAAAAGAAATTTAGGCCTACTATTGTACACTCTACCATGAACAGAGGGAAATACATAGATTGTATTAAAAATATAATAATTTAAAACAGTAAAGTAAATAACGAGCAAAAATATAAAAATGTATTTCAAGTTTTCGATACGTTTCCAAGGTGGCCAACCTTCAGCCATAGAGAAAGTAGTAGGCGCGAAATGTATCAAATGTAATTTCTGACAGTCACTGTCAAAATAACGTGTTTTTCTTTCGAAAACGTCAAAAAATATGAATCCGCAATTTCAAAATTATAAATTTTGGAATTGTCCCTGTCGGTGATCAACCCGGGACCTCCCGCTTAAAATACGACAGCGCTCACCACTACGCCAGGGTGGTGGTCATTATTCTGTTTCAACTGGTGCTCTATATAAATAAAATATATTCAGTAGAATATCTCGACGCAAATCCGTTAACCATAGCATATTTTAGGTAAAGAATGTCGTTAAAAGGCAGGTTATACACTTATTTTGGTTTGTATTATATTTCGGTTTCAAATATTACCGACCGACAAAGAAATTACACGGGTCTGCGATAGCGGAGTGAAGTGCTTAATAAATAATTTATCACGTTCGTTGCAGCGAACAAAGATATCACGTAGGTAGAACCAAGAATATCTAAATGGGCATTTATGTGAGATACGTAGGCACTTAAAACTGAAACTTTCGTACTTATCTCCGCTAGCATCTATCTACCCGTGGAAATTTAAAAAATTTGGTAAATATCTAATAAGTAATACACCAAAAATACGAACAGAATTTTCAAATCCCCCTTTATACCTATCGTTGCCGTTCACCGTAAAAAAGTGCCTAATATAATTATAATAGTTCTACTATGGTGCAAACTATAGTACAAACACAAAACTGCTAATCGGCGCGATGTGAATTCGCAACGCGGAAAACTGCGACGCGATTTGCGTGCGATGGGATTTCGTGCGGCAAGCAAGACGTCTTCCTTCTAAGGTTCGGCGGGTGACCAATCCCTCGATAATCGTCAAGCGCAGGCCGAGTAGGTGTTTTTTTACGTATTTGATCCTTAAGTACCTAATAGAACGGCTGCGTCATTATACCTTTAAACTCACTTTATAATATACTGAAATGATAAACCTAGCTTATAATAATAATTAACAATTATTAACAATAGAACCCAATTCATGGTATTATTTATAAGAATATTTGGCATGTTTGCATATTTATGTGACCTTACTTAAGAATAATGAGGTAACAAATTTATATATTAAGGCATATAAACTTTGAAACAGGGGATGATAACATCAATCATTCACATTGAAAAATCTAATTGAGAATCTGGTCCTTTTTTAGAAGTCAGTTAATAGGTAACAAAAAACGAAGTAAAAACGTATTTGACACACTTTCTTTCATACAATAATTGAAATTGAACAAAGCGTTTGAAATTACTTCAGGGCGTGATCACAAACTCAAATCAACAACACAATTTTCGAATTCGTTCTCATCTCAAGTGATCCTTGACCTATTCGTTTCCGTCAGAAATTACGCGATCTTTTTATTTTCCACTTTGATATTTTTTTCTTTTCTAAATAAAAATTCTTAAGAAGATTGTTAGTTTTACGGTTTGATTTGCCTGATTCAGGCGTGTCGTCGTCCGGTAATTCTATGCGATAGCTTTGATACACATATTGCATACTAGAATTCAGAATTCAGAAAGAGTATTGGTAAATGAACCAAGCAACATATAAGTTAAACTGTAACACTAAAAAAATACGTCTATTTTTACAATTAATCACACCTTACCTCTTAACATCCTACAGCGGAAGGTACCTGTTCTGAATTCTCTGCTAGCAAATATTCGGAAGTTCATACTTTGAAGCTTCAAGCTAGCTAACTTATAAGCTATGACGATTTAGAATAAATTTCTCGCGGAATCCACAGAACCTCAACTCTTCACATAAATAGAAAATCACAGTTCACCTAATATTTAAATTACTTAATAACGCAGACCCTCACCCACAGACCTGATAAAAAAGAGCAGACGATTTTAATGGGAAGGGATGCAAATATTTCTTCTTCCCCGCCTAGAGCGCCATATAATAACGCTGTTAGTATGCAAACCTCTCCGGCGTAAACGCATCTTGCTTAATTAAAAAAGCCTTATATTATAAAACCAGCTGACTCGCCCTATTTTCGCATGGGTAGACTTGACCTGAGTTATTAGAGGTATAAACCTTCCCAATTAAATATTCTAAATTTTGGTGAGAACCACATTGAAATACACTTCGGTAATTTACATTCACTTGGGTAGGTAAAGGTATACCTATATTTGGTAAATTTAGAATTGTTAATCAGAGGATAGAAATTAATTATTAGCAGGAATAAAGGCAAATGCAGAGAGAAGAAGAAAAGGACCTAGAGTCTTGTAAACATAATGGCATGATTTCAGTTAAATCAAATCACCCTCGTTTCGCGAAGGTGCAGGCCACCATTAAACACACACCGTATACCTTCTTCCCCAAGATTCGTTCTTTGTAGAGGAAAACGAGAAAAAAAAGCACAATTTGCACTTTTCGAGATTATAAGCGCTTCCAATCAGATAAACGCAGCGGACTGCCTTCTTAAAAATTTGAATTTATTAGTCACACCTCTAGCAACGACGACGCGATGGTATTAGCTATACCTATCGAAGCTTTAAAAGCTTTCTTAAATAATTATGAGAAGAAGAGATAGTTAAATTTTGCTGAAACGGTTTTGGGAATCTATAATTTTTCTCATCGATTATATTTATGGCTTTTTAGGTAAATAACAACGTCCATATTAAAGTAATTATTCAAATTACCTACTTCAGTTTATACATAAATAAAATCGAACTCGAAATAATGACAAAACAATACCAATTCGATAGACACTATCGTGCGATGGAGGAATCAATTATAAAATTTTCAACAAATAAATTAAGGTTCCAATTTTAATACCGTTAACGTTAATACTAAAGTAGGCTAGGACGGATACACAAGATAATGCTATTGAATAATTGAATCATAGTTAAGAAGGAATTCTAACTATGCAACATACAATTAAGCCGGTAATAGGTTGAAAATTGAAATGATGATAATAATAATTAGCATCTGAATGTTGAGGTTTTCTCTACGGAGCACTATATAATATAGAAATTCCAAGCTAGATATTGAAACAACTGCGTGGCATACCACTCTTTCTGAGGACGATCTTTACTATTGTCATGGTTGAACCATGGACGAATCGATATGTCCATGGGTTTAACCCACATCAAGCTCCCATACAATTCACTATGGAGCGTGCGTAGGAGACGCACTGCTTCTGGCGTGCACCGCTGTCCGTCGGACGTCAACCGATAGATGTCCAACGCCGGACTTTTATCTTGAAAGAGACTTCTACAGGCCGCGGTTTTGCATCTCCTGGATCCAGCGGCTGTCTGCGACTCGTTTGATATCGTTCGTCCACCTGGTTGGAGGCTACCATCCTTATCAGCGCTGCCCAGTTTATTAAAATACAAATTAAATACGGATACGTTCAGTGTGATTATCCTATCATGCTGTTAGCGACGTACTTTATCCTATATTTCAGGCATAGGTACGCCGAGAACCCATTATAATAATTACAGCAGTCAGCAGGCAGCGTGTCGAAAATAAATTAAAAAATGCGACTTTTTTATTATCCACCTAAAGCTCTCTTCTCCGCGCGTTTTTTACGGCCCGAAATGTAATCTTTGTTTATGGCAACATAAAAATTCAGCATATGAAATGAGTCAAATTATGGTAATGGACAAAGTGTAAGTTTTCAAATTAACAAATGTTGCATCGGCGTTGATGTAAATCCCTAGTAAAATCTAGTTTTATAAAAAACTCAAAAGACTACTCCGTAATCATACTTTGGCTGGTTAACGTAATTCGAAATTTGAATTTAATGAAACGTTATAAAAAGTATCGCAACTGTTCATAAAATTTCAGTAAATTTACATTTCATTCGCATTATATTCATGTAGCTTGTTCCATACTTCCTCTTTGCCTTATAAATTATTCCGACCCCACTTCGAATATTCGAAAACCGATTCCATTGTCACGTTTCAACATCGTATTCGACGACCATTTTCGTTCACTTATACACGAGGAAATGAATAATGTCAAGGTCAGAATCTCAATAAGCATTGTCAAGTAAGAAGTAATCCTAATAACGATGATAACACAGTGTAAAATGTTATGTTTGATCAATATTTGTGTCCTTGACATTCAAATAAGAGTCGCATCTGAGTGGCCTGTTCTTATATCTCAAAAATTCACCCACCTTGAACGCCGGGACCACGTGAGCACTTTTTGTTCCCAAAGTGGCACAAACACCGCTTCACTAAGGGTCGTATAGGGTTCATTAACGTTCACAGTCACAGGTAGACACTTGCGCGTAGTGAGAGGATACAAGAGGCTACGTACTACGTAGCGGGTCGTAGCGCGGGCGCGTAGCTCTCGCGAGTGACTCGACTGGCCCCGATGCCGACGCGGGCACGGATTGCGATCCACAGTGTACGCAAACTTTTCAGATTAAACCGCGAAAATAATTAAGCGAGTAATTTTGGGGAGCTTCTTAATGCACGTTTGTGATGAAGTAACCCTACAAAGTAAGTATTCAATATGTAAGGAACCCTATTGTTATTTGGGTTTTTAATTGTATTAACTATAAGTGTGCCAAGATGCATTAAAATCCGTCAAACAGTTTTATTTAGCGTGGTGCTTGCAGAACAACAGGCAAAAGCAAAATTTTTATTAATTTTATGACAAAAATCATTTAAATTCAAATCATGCAAAATACGTATAAATATTTAAATGTAATTTTCTCACTGAACATAAACATTATTATTTTTACTCTTTCAAATTCAAAGCTGTGTTCAAAGTTCACAAAATAGTATCCGATGGATAGACCTACGAAATATGGAAACTTTGTTTTTCTTTTTTCCATGCAAAAACTTGAATTATTTAGAAATTAAGCTACCCCAAGTCAGCTATAGTAGTTAACCTATTTTTTTGAAATCATAAAATATACTCAAAAATACTCGTTTTATCTGCATTTTGCGCCTAGCCTGTGCATCAAGGAGTCATGCGCAGCGCATGCGCGCGGTGACGTCAGCGCGTCACTCACAAAGACCGGGCACGCTCCAAGTCGCCCGCTCCCGTCGATCGCCGCAATCGCACCATTAATAAGACGAAAATGAAACACCTAACCTACCCATAGTCCATACCCATTTCCATAATTGGGTATTTGACAACTAGTCAAATCAGCAACTTTTTTCAAACGTCAAAACGCGTGCTTAGTATGGGATGTTGTATGAAATATTGAATAGTGGCGTCATCAAAGTTCAACGCACTTTTTTAATTTAATCGATAGTTTAAAATAATTATTCAACATAAAACTAACAGGAGACGTGGATATTACGACTTTTGGGAGTTCCTCTTTCATTAAAAAATAATTTATTTGAATAGTAATTGTCAAATACCTATATTATACTCGTATTACAAAAAATTCAAACTACCGAAAATACTTTTGGCCAAATACGTATTAGACACACGCATAAGATAGAGATTCATAGCCATACCTACTACTCGTGGAATTTAATAACAACTTTGGCACAAAGTAGATAACCACAGGCACTACGAAATTAAACTGTAAGCTATAGATACTAAAAGTGTGCCAAAAGTGAAAACCAGCCTCAAACGAATTCACAGCGGTGGCATTCGCGAATTATTTCTGAAACACAGTAGACCACACGACAAGTAAAGCAACTTACTTTGCATAGAATAAATAAAGATTATTAAAATACTTTGCATAGAATATATTATAAAGAATATTAAAATTTTAGGCTGCTATTAAAAACACTCCCGTCATCCTGCTTGTCGCAAGCACCGCATGAAACGTCTTATGTAGAGTTCGCGCGCGAGTTGAATGCAGAGTAAATGTATGTGTCACCATACATTTGCTCTGCATTCAACTCGTGCGCGAACTATAATAGGTAGGAATACATTTCAAAAAATCACTGAGGTTACGTCCTGCTCTATGTGAAACCTCGGCTAGACTCTACATTCTTAGTCTACCGTTCCGAGAGAGGTATTATTAATATTTTACTATAAACTTTAGTTTATTTTATACATATTGTCGACTTAAATACGTTGTTTAAATCTTGTTTTATTTCTCTTCCTAATACCAGCTGAAAATAATCTTACACACTGAATTTCTTGCTCAACTCTCTCCATATTTCTTTGACTACAGAAAAATATTGTCGAGGAAATTTCTTCTAAAGAAGACTATTACATAATACTTACAAGCCAGCTGCTAACCTGAATATTACTAAGTGAGTTAATCTTTCATTAGCAACGTAAAAACGAGCGGACCCGGGAACCTTTTGATGATAATCTTTACTGATACTTTACTTGCAATCATATCAGAGCTTAAGGGTGCGTTTCCATCAGAGATGTGCGAGGTAGCTGAGTGGTGCGCATAGAAATGATTCACCAATAGGATTACTTCAGTTTCCTAGCCTAGCTCATGCACATGCTCTGTAGAAAAAGGTTTAGCAGAGCGAGGTCTTTGTACATACAAAATACGCGTCAAATTACATATAGGCTACCCCGGAAAATTAAAGAGTTCCAAAAAAACCTCAATCCACGCGGACGAAGTCGCGGGTGTGATACCCGCGACTTCGTCCGCGTGGATATATGAAATATAGTTCCAAAGAGGTACTTAGTTGCTTTCATTTAAATATGGGACCTTGATTTCGTCTAAAGAATAAATAGGTATTCTAAATGAACGCGTTCTGCAAAATATAAACGGAATTTTGACACGAACGAGAAAAGATCATCGCCATTTGCCGGTATTATTGATCGTATGTCGTTGTTCATGCCAAAATTGGGCACCTGTTTGGGTGAGTTAAAGCTGTTAAAAATTAAGACTATAAGGGGTGTGCACTCGCAAACTAAAAAGTGGCGATGGCCTAGCCACCCAACCTCCTATTCGGGTGGTCGGTGGCATGCACTTTTAATTATTCGGAGTTATTTGCGGTGTAATAAATTAAATATCCAACCCCGCATTGGAGCAGCGTGGTGGGTCTAAGCTCTGATTCCCGCTCTCCTATGAGAGTGGAGGCCTGTGCCCAGCAGTGGGACGTTAATAGGCTGTAGTGATGATGATGATGAAATTAAATATCACTTGATTTAACGGTGAAGAGAGTTCTTCACGCTGTTCTCAAAGATGTGTGAAGTCTGCCAATCCGCACTTGACCAGCGTGGTTGCCTACGGCCAAGCCTCATTGTAAGAGGAGACTCGTGCTCAGTTATAAGCCCCCAATGGGCTTAAATGAGTGAGTGAGTGTGTGCTCCCAGCTTAGGAAAAACAAAATAAGTAATATAAGGAAAATTGGAAATAAATACGTACGCTTTCTTACGATCACGTCCATACCAAGTCATGCACGTTGTTCGAGATACCAACAAAATAATTTCATTGGACCAACACACATATTAGAGCCGAAATAAGTTGTAAGGGATTCGTAACAAAGGTCGGCCCGTGCAAAGTTTTCGCTGGGATCCCTTTTATTTGGGGTTGTCGTCACCCCAACACTGCCCTGCAAGGGGACATGCCAATATGGCACAAGTTACGAACGAAAAAATAAAATAACAAATTGCAAAACATGAATTCGACGCGCTTAAAACTGTCTTGAAAAATATTGACGCAATTTCAAAATCAATATCTGATATAAAACGGAGTTCCTTTGATGAGTTTTCTGACTGGATACGCTAAAACAAAAATATTACTGAAAATCCATAGATACTTTGAGCGAAGCGAGAATGAGTCGTATGTGGGTAATTATGGAAGCAGCTGTTACTGTCCTTCTAAATAATTAGGGATGTAATAAAATGTTTTAATTACGTGACACCGAAAAGCAGCAATACAGTTACAAAAAAACCGGCCAAGTGCGAGTCGGTCTCGCGCACCGAGGGCTCCGTACAAACCTGTAGGTATATAAGTAAACTAGTATGGCGCGGGGATGCGCGGCCCGCTGAAGCGGACCGCGTAGTAGACCGCGTGGCCCACTGTCTACTTACTACTGCTCTCCTTCTATCCTAGTGTTTACTGCCTACGTGTTCTGAAGTAAAGAACACACTGCTACGCTAGCGAGCACAGTGGAAGCGCTAGCGTGCCAAGCGTCCGATAGACGTAAAAAAAATCTCATAAGAAAACATAAAACAGAGACACCCCTAAGAATCTAAAAGGGCCTTTCAATGTAAAAAAAACTTTCCAGACATGCATACAGCCTTAGAGACCGTTGAAGTAAAAACACAAAGAAACCATCCTTCGTTGATTAATATCAATATTATACCGCTGACGATCGGGTACCTTTGGGTGCCATTGAACTTCGCCATCTTGGCTTTCCTAACGGCAAACCGACAATTCTTCCATACAGAACAAATCTTGTAAAAAAAACATATCAAAGTCATGCATATTTCCTACTTCCACTCTTACATCTAGTATACTTTCTGAAATAGACACCTATGAAATTATGGCCGTGCTCCTCACCCATCTTTCAAACCCTCGATCATCATCGCTCTCCATAAGAAATTTTTTTTAACGAAAAATTTTGGAGAGTTCTTCTTTAAGAACAAATTTTGAAAAGGAACCACATCAGTCTTGCATAGTTCAACACTAAATTGTAGCCTCTTCAATATTCGCCATATATGTTCTACGGAAAAATAAATTCCGCCATCTTGAATGTCCTGATCATCTTTTGCCAAGATACACCGACACCGACGAAATTTGTATGGCGGCCATCTTAAATCCGCCATTTTGAATTTTTTTTTCAGCTCACTGTCAATTTGATGAAGTTTCGAGTGACATTTGTTCGAGCACCCCCCACCTATCTTTAATATCCTGGCTGTGCTCTTCATCCGTCTTCGAAATCCTCAATCATCAGCGCTCTCCGTATTTTTCCTCTGAATGAATTTTTGTCTTCTATACGAAACGATGAGTAAAAAAAATTTTTCATACAAAATTTAACAGGAGAGGTGATCAATGAGTCAATCAGCACGAGCAGCTATATATATTTATATTAAAGTTATAGTATTTTTATTTCACTTATCTATTTTAATTTCAATTTAATACCTCTACGCATTCGTGCGGAAAGGGGTAGTAAGTTCAAAATTATTAAAAATATTTTTACTATATGATGTAACTATAAATGTATGCTTTTCGCAATTTTTCCTTTATCTGTGCTATAAGACGTTACTTCGTACCAAATTTCAAGATTTTGAGTTCACGGGAAGTACCCTGTAGGTTTTGATTCCCTTGCAAGTGTCGATATTTGCAGCATAAACGGCTGTATCTTTTGATTGTGTTGGCTTAGAAGTTTGATTTTTTCACAGCTCCAAGGGACAGTAGACCTGAGTATTTGATATGAATTTCAGCTTGATACCTTTATGCGTTCCTGAAAAAAGGGGTCTTGACACACAGACGGACGGATAACAAAGTGATTCTATAAGGGTTCAGTTTTTTTCCTTTTGAGGTACGGAACCCTAATTATTAAAAATATTTTTATTGAATGATATAACTAAAAATTTATGTTTTTTTCAATTTTCCCTTTATCTGTGCTATAAGTCGTTGCTTCGTACCAATTTCAAGATTCTGAGTTCACGGGAAGTACCCTGTAGGTTTTGATTCCCTTGCGAGTGTCGAAAATTTGCATAAAAATATTTTTATTATATGACGTAACTAAAAATTTATGTTTTTCGCAATTCTTCCTATATCTGTGCTATAAGACGTTGCTTCGTATCAAGTTTCAAGATTCTAAGTTCACGGGAATTACCCTGTAGGTTTTGATTCCCTTGCGAGTGTCGAAAATTTGCATAAAACTATTTTTATTATAAATGACGTAACTAAAAATTTATGTTTTTCGCAATTCTTCCTATGTCTGTGCTATAAGACGTTGCTTCGTACCAAGTTTCAAGATTCTGAGTTCACGGGAAGTACCCTGTAGTTTTTGATTCCCGTGCGAGTGCAAGAAAATTCGAAAATTTGCAGCCGTTTATGGCTGTATCTTTTGATTGTGTTGGCTTAAAGTTTAATTTTTTCACAGCTCCAAGAGACAGTAGACCTGAGTATTTGATATGAATTTCAGCTTGATGGAGCATGCGTCCCTGAGAAAATGGGTCTTGATACACAGACGGACGGACAACGAAGTGATCCTATAAGGGTTCCGTTTTATCCTTTTGAGGTACGGAACCCTAAAAAATACGTAAAAATAAATCAAGGCAATGCAGTAGCGATCGAGAGGCTGCAAATCTAAATCTTCCAGACCCAGGGGTTTTTAAGCTGTAGCTTGATATGTCAGTACAGCCCCGTATTCACTAAGGGATATCATCACTACCCTTAGTGATCAGCCGATATTGCCCTCAATATCGACTGACGTACTTATTTTGCCTATTGTTGCCTGTTGCCAGACTTGTTGTGCGATGTCGGGCGAAGTCGAGCGACGTCGCCAAACTCTAGCGACACGTGTCGCGAGATATTGGTCCCCTAGTGAATAGGGGTCATCAGTTCCTTCTTTTATATTACAATAAATAAATAAAATAAAATAAAAATATTTTATTTCAGACAGTGGTCTATATTAAATTAACATTTTTGCAAGAGTAAAAATAGTAAACATAATTGGCATAAAACTACATTTAATAAATAAATTTAAGAGCAATAAAATAAAACGGTATAAAAATAATTCAATACTTACTCATAAAAATGAACAATGTGTCAGGTATTAAATAGTAAAAAATTATGGTCTTTTAAAATTAATAATATTCCCACGATATCCAAAAAAAAATGTGATAAAACCTTTTTGTAAAACAACTCCAAGTCTGTTTAGAAAACTTGTTTAAAGATTCAATAAAAATGTCAAGTACACAATACTAAAACCCTTGATCGAGGACCCTCGAAAAGGGTTACGCATTGTCCACATTTCAACAGGTCATAAACAGTTATGAAACATAATCGTTTAAAGCGCTTTTACGTGTACCCTACTCCCCAGTAAAATGAGAGTTATTACCACTCATAGACTAGCAATTGCTGTAGATAGTGACCCTTGCACCCCTACTATATTTTCGCCAAAGACTACAAAATCAATCTCAACCCAGATTTTATCTACTACATCTTGGAGTATTGGAAGAAAAAGACCTATTATGTAGTCAAAGAACCTTCCCGAGGTATAACAATTGATTATACATAATATACCTATGGTCTAAAACTTTAAAGAACTTAAAATTGCAGTTTGAGAAATAATATGGCTACGAAAACAAAAAATTAGCGTATAAAAATACATAAGAACCAAGACTCTTCTTCTTGGTTATTTTTACAAAATAGGATTCTTAGATATATCTATACTAATATTATAAATGCGAAAGTTTGGATGGATGTATGGATGTATGGATGTTTGTTACTCAATCACGCCCCAACTTCTGAACGGATCTGGCTGAAATTTGGCACAGAGATAGATTATAGTCTGGAATAGCACATAGGCTACTTTTTATCCCGGAAAATTAAGGAGTTCCCGCGGGAACCAAAAAACCTCAAACCACGCAGACGAAGTCGCGGGCATTCGCTAGTTTACATTATTTTTCTATACAACTGCGAATACGAATAATGTATGTATGTATGTATATACTTTATTGTACACCACAAAATATACAAAGAAACATGTTACAAACAAGAAAACAACTATAAGTAGGTACAATAAGGCGGTCTTAATAATCAAATACCGCTGCACGTAAGAAGCTGCCAATAGGTAAATATGCATTCAGCGTTAGGGAAATAATAACATTCTTTTTGCCATCTTTCAGCCACGGCAGTCAACACAACGGTGACCAGCAAGCTTCGCAGGAAATTGTAATATCACAAGACGTATATGCAAAAACCCAGGTGGTACAAACACACTTTCTTAATAAAAAGTATTTGAGTTGAACGTGAGGCTTTAGAGTTTAGAGTATACCTAGTTGATAGTTGCATGAAGGTTGATAGGGCAGCAGTCCGACACGACAGGAGATCAAAGATATAGAGATAGTGAGATCAAAAGTATAACCAACCTCAACTACCGATGAGGCAGCTAAATAATAAGGGAGATAAAACAAGTAATAAGCCATAAAGTATCATTGCTCCACGCACAAATCCAACAACACACGCCTATGTCTCATTTCCTTTGTGCCCCGAGAGAATGATAGCTATTAACGAAATGCACAGGCGATGGCGAGATAGTGACCCCCGTAATCTTCCGCCTCATTGGACAGTCAGCGCTCACAATGAATCCCGACTCTCACTCATTACTTACAGTTCTCTTGGAATTAACGCCATACAAGGATAAACATTTCAGCAAGATTTATTTGTGTATTCGAAACATAATACATACTTAAATGTTGTATTGCTGTGTTTGACTAACCTTTTCGGAGCCTATAGTTTATTATATTTTGACTGTTTTTCCAATTTACGTTTAATAGTGCGCCCCTAATACTATTCTATTACGAAATTGTAATTCTTATTTTTTATTAGTCTACTCTAAGTATTATTTGTTAAAATGTGCAAAAAGCGACTGAAATGCAGATTTTAATACTGCTCCAACTTGGATTAAAATCAGTCCAATAGAACCCGAGGCATGACTCAACCCGAATTCCAAACTTGGTGGCAAAGCCCGATTATATTTATTCACAAACAAACCATACCTATGTCCAACATAATATTATTCACATAGCAAACTGCAAAACTAGTAACTTTGTGATCCAGTTCAAAGGGGATAGCAATACTATGAATATAGTTAATCCCTCTGCTCTGTAGTATTCCGACCACGAAACCACAGAATATATAATTGACGAAACACCAAATAACATTATACGTAAAGGCTTACAAGTTCTTTAGGAATACGTTAACGAGCATGAAGTATTATTCGAGGCTACAAGTTTTTTTTAAATCCATTTTCATATCCATAATCCAAAAATTGTGTCACATGAATATTATTAAATTAATAAAAAGTATGAATCCATCCTATCCATATTAATATTATAAATGCGAAAGTGTGTATGTCTGTCTGCTACGCTTTCACGGCCCAACTACTCGACCGATTTTGATGAAATTTGGTAGAGAGATAGCTTATCTCTGTACCAAATTTCATCCTTCAAATCCCGGGGAAGGATATAGGCTTTTTATCCCGGAAAATTTATTTTTATCGCATTTATAATATTAGTATGATCTCCGAGTCGGTTTTCGTGCTATTCATTCATTTTTCAACAGATGCCATCAATATCAAATAAATATTATAAATTCGAAAGTTTGGATGTATGGATGTGTATGGATGGATGTATGGATGGATGTTTGTTACTCAATCACGCCCCAACGGCTAAACAGATCTGGATGAAATTTGGCACAGAGATAGATTATAGTCTATAATAATATAGTCTGGAATAACACAATATAGGCTACTCTTTATCCTGGAGTTCCCGCGGGAACCGAAAAACCTCAATCCACGCGGACTAAGTCGCGGGCATTAGCTATATTAGTGAAATAAATAGCATGAATAAATATCACAACTTAAAAATTTCACAAAAATTATTTTTAGAAGAATATTTATTATAGGTGCTGCATGTTTGAAATGCTATTTGCTTGAAAGTTTTAAGCTTGAAAGTCATTAACGGGTCGCAAACTTAGCACTTCTGCTAAAACAGCACAGTCACATCTTTAATGGTTAAACTCCAGGTTCTAAAAATTCCAAGCAGATGAGGATCGAGGGACTCGCTCTACAGAGGGCCAGAGTATGCTACACCTACAAAATTTTGCCAATTCTGGTGATTATACCTGAATTGGCAAAGTTTGCAAAATTTTGCGTTCTAAAGGCAAGGAAAAACTATTGAAAAGGATTAAATAGGATAGTTGATGTCGTTTGGTAAATTATTTTGATAGTCTATACTTGACATGCGAAAAGTTTATTTGCATATTTGTTATTCAAGTTTATATTCAAAATTCCATTCATCATTAGGGTAGATATACCTATCTACCCTAATGATGAATGGAATTTTGAATAGAACTAGAAATGGAATTTTGGGTAGAACTAGGTAGGCAATTGTTCTAATTAACGTTCAGTTCATCAATATATTCTATTTAAATCGCAATTCCTGAGTTCCAAGTTTCAAAATAAGTTGAAGCGGCCTAACGACCTGTGCTAGCAATCGCGCGAAACCTGACGACCTCCGTGGCGCAGTGTGTAGCGCTGTTGCCTTAAAGTGCGGAGGTCCCGGGTTCGATCCCCGGCAGGGTCAATTTGGAAATTTATAATTTCTGAATTTTCCCTGGTCTGGCCTGGTGGGAGGCTTCGGCCGTGGCTAGTTACCACCCTACCGGCAAAGACGTGCCACCAAGCGATTTAGCGTTCCGGTACGATGCCGTGTAGAAACCGAATAGGGGTATGGGTTTAATATAACTGCCATGCCCCTAACAGGTTAGCCCGCTATCATCTTAGACTGCATCATCAATAACCATCAAGTGAGATCGCAGTCAAGGGCTAACTTGTAGTGGATAAAAAAAAAAAAACCTATAAAGTCCTCAATGTCGAGGCATCTTTTCTTCATAATTATGTAGAGATTCCCTGGTTGGCTGACATTCTCTCACTATTGGTTAAAATGCCATATTATAATAAATCAATCAAATAAATATTATAAATGCGAAAGTTTGGATGGATGTCTGGATGGATGTATGGATGGATGTATGGATGGATGTTTGTTACTCAATCACGCGCCAACGGCTGAACGGATCTGGCTGAAATTTGGCACAGAGATATATTATAGTCTGGAATAGCTACTTTTTATCCCGGAAAATGAAAGAGTTCCCACGGGAACCAAAAAACCTCAATCCACGCAGACGAAGTCGCGGGCATCAGCTAGTTATACCATAAACTAACTGCACCAAAAATACCATTAACAATTTCGGCGTTGCCAGGTATGGCCAGGCATAAAGCAATTCGTTTCAGTAAGAATGACTGATTATAAACCCGAGTTGAAGACCCGCTGCACGGATTTAGTTCATTCCCGTTCATAAATCTTCATCATTAAGCAAATTGAACAGTAGGAGTTGAAAAGTGGTATGCACTAGATTGTTTCAGTAATTTTCGTTCACCCACGGTCCTGCCGAATGCAGGAAAAATTGCACCTTAAATATGTAAAACAAAGATAAATATTATATGACGGCTTGAAGGATCGTGCAACATACGATACATCATACACATTCACACCAAGACCCTAGAAATTAAAAGGTAAGTAGTGTTATTTCAGTTACTGATACTGAAAGTTTATCTAATAATCAAGAATTATTATTTTACAACATTTTGCAAAAAAATCTTCCATATAACAGCTATAATAATTATTCTGAGCAAATGCAGTCACTGAACGTGCAAAATATCGAAGTATTATTCTTTGGCAACTGCGTGGGCAGATGATTGGGACGAGTAACCGAGTAACGAGCAAAATGGAACGTATTGTGAACGGCGAAACAGCTGCTAAATGTCATGGGACCATTTTAATCCCCAACACAAAGGACTGGAAGAGTGACCGTGCGCGAGATTTTCACCGAGCCATTCTATTCTTATAACACTTTGGTTAAGTTTGGATCACAACACCATAAATATGAAATTGTAAATGAAAGATTCAACCTTTTGAAGTGAAACTTCTTTAGAATCGTTGTGATTTGAAAATTCAATGAAGCGAAAAAGCGATACCAAAAAGAGACAAACATATTCATAATATAGGATTTAGCCTGCGAGAGAATGAAATAGAATACAAGTTATATTTATCTCATTCTTTCGTAGGCTACTTTTCTGAAGTTTCACTTCTGCCGTGTGCGAATTGCACACACACACGCTTTTATAAATTCTGCAATTTTTCCAACCGTATAAAACATAATGATAGAAAAAATATACTAGTTAGAGTAGTATAATAAAGGTGACCACGAGACCGACCGCGAAAAGCGGTGCGTTAAGTTAGCTCGTATTTTTCAATACAACTCGTGAGAGTGAGTGTGTGTATCAGCATTCACCAAGATTCGGCTGCATCATGCTCATCAAAGAAATGCCGATGAGGTCATCGTGATCTCCATTCACGTATTTTTACGGCACGCCCGATAGCGATGACGTTACTCGCAATTTCGATACTGAAATATGGCTCCGTTTGCGACTCGAGCATTCCTTGAGCCCTTAGGCGCGGGACATAAAGAAGTGGCGCCGGCGCGGCGAGTGGCGAGGGCGCGCGCGCCACTGGCGTGCCGCTTCTATCTATTTCATACAAAATGTATGCAAGCGGCGTGGCGCCGCGTATACACAAGAGGCGCGGCGCGGTTGTGGCGGGGCGACGCTTCCTCGCCACTCGGCGCGCCCGTTCGTCAGTGGCACGCCGCTCGAAACGCACAGGGCCGGATTGAAAATGCACGACGATACGGAATTTAATATCGATTTTACCAGTTAGTGGAAAAACACCTTGAACTTTACAACTAGCTTTTTTTAGTCTGTAGGTATAATGCTGGGCACAAACCTGCACACCCATTTCGGGTTGTGTTGGAATTATAGTCTGGAATAATACATACAATTAATAGCAATTTTCCGGGATAAAAAGTAGCCTATGTCCTTCTCCGGGACGTAACTTACCGCTGTACCAAATTTCATCAAAATTGTTTGAATAGATGGGCCTTGAAATCGTAGCAGATAGACAGACATACAGACATACTTTCGCATCTATACTAATATTATAAACGCGATCCACGCGGATGAAGTCGCGGGAATCATCTAGTTTATAATATTAGTATGGATGAGAAACACTAGTATACCCCAAATAGGTCCCACTGCTACGTCACAGTCTCGCCGTTTGCGCGCCACTTGCGCGCCAATGGCGTGCCTCTGGCACGCCAGAGGCACGCCAGTGGCGCGTGCGCCCTCGCCACTCGCCACGCCGGCGCCACTTCTATATGTCCCGCGCCTTAGAAGCTTGAGCCTCCTGAGAGCTTAGGGCTAAATGGGATCTTCTAGAGACGTAATTTATACTAAGTTTCGTTACGAAATCAGATCACCACATTAAAATAATCAATCATCAAATTAAAATTGCCCAAAACAGTTTAATTACTTCACTTTTTGACTCATGTAAAAATTTACTCCACTCTTTTAGGGTGTAAAAATATGATATTAATAGAACTACATATTATAGAGATTCGTGGTAAGATCCTAGTCTGTTTCGGAATCAATCATTATTGGCCATTATGTTATTTCACAAATATAAGCTTCTAGCTGATGCCCGCGACTTCGTGCGCGTGGATTGATGTTTTTTGGTTCCCGTGCGAACTCTTTAATTTTCCGGGATAAAAAGTAGAATATGTGCTATTCCAGACTGTAATCTATCTCTGTGCTAGATTTCATCCAGGTCCGTTCAGCCGTCCTGTCGCGATTGAGTAACAATTAACAAATATCCATCCATCCATCCAAACATTCGCATTTATAATATAATATATAGTAATAGTATAGTATAGGTAGATTCACTCAAAAAGTCACCATGTACCATCCCCAAAAGAGCCGATCTCGCCTAAAGCACTGTTATTCGATTACAATTTGTTTCGGCGAGTGAGTTATGGGGCCGGTTCGGTTACTTAACCACTGCAGGCGGTAAGAGTGCACTAGGAAATACGTATTATGTATTCCCTGAATCATTCAATGTTATTTGTGTATGTACGACGAATTTTTACAATGACAAATGTCATTTTGCAGCTGATTATATACATTGCTAGATAGGCCATAAAATATACCTTTCAGTACTGTATATAGCAGTAGCACAAGGTCTATAGTCTATAGTATAGTATAGTAGGTATAGTAAGTTATACAGAATGAGTAGACAATGCATCTTCTATACTAATATTTTTAACCGACTTCCAAAAAAAGGAGGAGGTTCTCAATTCGGCGCGTATTTTTTTTAATGTAGGTATGTTACTGCATATCTCCGTTGTTTCTAAACCGATTTGAAACCACCATTTTTTCAGTGGTTAGAGGAAGCTTGCGAGGTGGTTCCATAAAAAATTCTGACTTAAAATTCTCAATCCTGATGCTGTAGGTGTACCCCTCCTACATGAAATCCTCAAAACTAGGGAGTTAGGAAATTTTGATGGTGAATTCATAATATAGTAGATATCAAGTCACGTGTAATTATACGATTCAACTCTGAGCCCCAACTCCTCAACCCTGATGCTACAGGGTACAGAACTCCTTAAAAATAGCGATTTAGGATTTTTTTTATGGTGAATTCATATTGTAGTTGTCAAGCAACGACTTCATACTTGAATGCAAGTCCCAACTCCTCAACTCTGATCCTGCAGGGTACTGCACTCCTAAGCCATGGGGATTAAGAGTATACTAAAAAGTTAAAAATTAAAATTATTTCCAAAAAACCGACTTCCAAAGCCACTGTAATGTAAAAATTAATTTTGATTTTTGCACACTATGTTGAAGTCGGGCGAGCCTGACGCGTCAACTTTGCCTATCTTTGTTATACTCGCCTGACTTCAACATAGTGTGTAGCAATCAAAATAATTTTTTACTTTTTTGAACGTCGGTTTTTTCGTAAGAATTTTTATATAAAAGATTTTTGCAAGATTTTCTTTTGTGTGTTGTTTTATGTGAAAGTTTCATTTTAAGATTTTTATAACTTTTAAGCTACACTTTGTTTTTTTCCTCCCATTGCTGACCGCAATTATATATTATTGCTTTAATGCTTAGGTATTTTTTCCCGCTACTCTACAATGCATCTATTCTTACTATCTTTGGAACATATTGGGACCTTTGTAATAGTTAATATTAAAAGTTGTCAAGACCACTCAAATAATGCTACTCAAATACTCGAAAATGCTTTGTATTCCACAATATTATAATATATATACCTACTTGTTAGTAAAATATCCACAAAGCGTTGCAAAGTTACGATACAAACAACGCAATGTAAACTATAACTAACTGAAACATGCTGTATCATTCGAAAACTGCTCTCGGCATGTATAAAGTTCGCGAGTTTTAAGCTGAATAATACGTGGAAACGAATTTGTTAAATCTGATTAAATAGAATACAGATGTTCCTTTATGTACCTACTAGCTGATGCCTGCGACTTCGTCTGTGTGGAATAAGTTTTTTTTTTTCCCGCGGGAGCTCCTTAATTTTCTGGGATAAAAAGTAGCCTCTGTCACTCTCCAAGCCCTCAACTATACCCATGACAAAAATCGTGTCGATCCGTTGCTCCGTTGCAGCGTGATAGAAGGACAAACCAACAAACCAATAAACCAACAAACAAACACACTTTCGCATTTATAATATTAGTATGAAGTATGATTTGATGATTTTATGATTTACGAGAATTTATTGTCTATGTATGTCTCGGAACAGGAAATCTGCTTATTACTACCATTCTATGTTCTGTGGTTTATGTATATTATTAAGTTTATTCGTTTGTTACTTGTTAGTTTGGTCTCGCATTATTTTCATTCGATTTAGTTGAACTGTATAAAACTGCCTCGTTGGTCTAGTGGTTAGCAGGTTCGCCTGCGGCCGACGAGGTCCTGGGTTCGAGTCCCGGGTCGGGCCATAATTAAGTATTGAGTTTTTCTGACTAGAAATTCTCAGTACTAGCCCGGAGTTAGGAAGTTGGAGGTGTTTCACCCCCGTGCCTCGGACAGCACGTTAAGCCGTCGGTCCCGGTTATTATCACTAACATGATAATAGTCGTTAAAGCCCGCCAACCCGCATTGGAGCAGCGTGGTAGGTCTAAGCTCTAATTCCCGCTCTCCTACGAGAGTGGAGGCCTTTGCCCAGCAGTGCGATGTTATTGGGCTGTAGTGGTGGTGGTGGTGGTGGTATAAAACAGGTTATCTACTTCGCCTTAAAGGAACTGTAAGAAAAATTTTAATTCTGAAGAAAGTTTCTCATTTCGCCTCCAACGTTACACAGGCTTTTAATTGTTGTAAAACATTCAAGACGTAATTTCAGGATTGATGGCCGTCCTTTCTACGTTCATTTTAAATGAAGATGGGTGATTTTCTTCGACCGTTTCACGTAATTGTTTGCTAAATGATTCTTTGGGCTCTCAATTTTGTTTTCAACATTATGAAGCTTTAATTAAAGATCGAGCAAAATGGGACCAGTTTTCAGTTTTAAGACGTAGCTGTTAATTATATCTGATTTGTTAAATCTAAATGTGAATATGCTTACATCTACTAAACCAAAGACAGCATAAATACCGATGACGGACAATGAACTTAATATTCAATTCCGGGCTGATGTAAGGTTCCTGCAGAATTTTACTAATGTATTTAGTACACTTATTACGAGTAATATTGTTGTTGTCCGTAGAAGATGGAATCTTCTGACATATAAAACTAATATGAGGCTACATTGAAGATAATAATGATATGACCTATCAAATAAACAAGATACATTAATATTGGACAAGAAAACAAAATGTTATGCAAGAAAGTTCCCAAATACATAAGAGATACGGATCGAAATGAGAACCTCCACCAAGATCTACAATTGACATAGCAACTAATTAACGTTGTTTTCCCTGAGGATAGATATTGTCAACCCTATTGTAAGCTTAGAATTATATTAACCACATTAATATTGTTCATCACAGTCGTCTATTTGCTTTGACTGTGCAACTAAAATCATTAGTTTCCTAAAGATGGGAGATAATCCGATTTTAGTTGGCTTTAAGCGTTCGCGACAGTTCGTGATCTATCATACACCTAAGTATCTCAGTCTTAACTCTTAAATTAGCTCTAACTTAGTAGCCATACTCGTGGCAAATATATGCTCACAGCTTTTTTATGAATCCTAACTTGAGGAACTGAATTGATTTCAATTCAATATTCATTTATTCAAAATAGGTCCACTGTAGGTAGGTAGGTAGGTAGGTATTGACGTCAATTACTTACATGATGGTGATAATCAGTTACAGTATCTTAAAACTAAAGCTACGAAGGTTCCAAATGCGCCCCGGTCTGAGAAGAGCCCACAACAAACTCAACCGGGTTTTATCTAATCTAAACTAATATTATAAAGAGGAAAGATTTGTTTGTTTGTTTGTTTGTTTGTTTGTTTGTTAGTTTGTTTGTTTGTTTGTTTGTTTGTTTGTTTGTTTGTAATGGATAAACTAAAAAACTACTGGACCGATTTTAAAAATTCTTTCACCTATAGACAGCTACTTTATCAGCGAGTAACATAGGCTGCATTTTATTTTAAAATAAATAAGAGATCCCTTCGAAAATTGCAATAATGTGAATTAAGTCGGAAAAATTCACCTAATTTAACTTATTACGTTAAACCTCTATTCTTCTATTAATTCAGACTGTCTTTTATGTCATATTTGTCAAGACAAACATAATAAATACAAGAGAAGTTACTAACATTTTAATACCTAACATTTTAATATCTATCATTTTAATATCTAGGGCAGCGTTCGGGAAGCTTCGAGATGTCTTCTCGTCCAAGATTCCTCAGTGCCTGAAGACCAAAGTCTTCGAACAGTGCGTGTTGCCAGCGATGACCTATGGATGCGAGACTTGGTCGCTAACTATGGGCCTCATAAGGAAGCTCAGGGTCACTCAGCGGGCGATGGAGAGAGCAATGCTCGGGGTTTCTTTGCGTGATCAAATCAGGAATGAGGAGATTCGCAAAAGAACGAAAGTAACCGACATTGCTCGACGCGTTGCGAAGCTGAAGTGGCAATGGGCGGGGCACATAGTTAGAAGAACCGACAGACGTTGGGGTCCCAAAGTGCTGGAATGGCGACCGCGCACTGGGAAGCGCAGCGTTGGCAGACCCCCTACTCGGTGGACGGACGACATCAGGCGAGTCGCAGGGAGTCGCTGGATCCAGGCGGCGCAAGACCGCGGCATGTGGAAATCCTTGCAAGAGGCCTATGTCCAGCAGTGGACGTCTGTCGGCTGATAATGATGATGATGATGAATATCTAACTGTTATAGACAGACTGCGAAATGCCTAAAAGAACCAGGTCTCAACTTAGTTGTTAGTTGTAAACATATATAGTTCCCAGGTGAGGGCAGCGAAAATACGTCGTATTGGAGACTCAAGTGCCAAGTGCTCACAGCGGTTTGCTGAACAACATTTGAGAACGTGTGGTGGAGTTGTTCGTCTCAGTGCCGACTGACCATTATTGGGTATGGATTATTTTGATCAAGTGCTACCCGTGCGTAGCCGGGGCGGCCCGCTAGTTTTTAAATAAAATAATAACTATCTACTTACTTACCTATTTACCTAGTTATTTATTACGAAACCCTAGAAAAGGAAGTAGGTACTAGATAGGTAAAGTCAGGAATAGGGAATGAATCCCTTATCCCAAACTTTAGCTAGGACTCCTTAGTTGTGAAGCTATTAGTAAATACCTCTGAGTTCTCAAGCTCTTATCCGACGCCCTCTGGCTGAGCCTTTGTATTGTCAACAACTTTGTCGAAGTTTAGACGTTTGGTAAACTTAGACACGCTCAAGATTTAATCTAGTTGTAGTTTCACCAGTAACTATTAACCGATACCTACAGGTGTGTTGGATAAGATGTATTAAGTTTTAGACAATAAATTTAGACATCGACATATTATCAGGTTTCACGCATTATCCAAATACAAAGAACATTGAATCTGCGTAATCGATGATTTATAGCTATCAATTTAGTGGTATGAAGAGAAGAGTGGGGGTGTCTATGCTTACGTGCATTGGGTCGCCAGTCAACCTATTGCTCGCGGGCTGAACATAGACAAGAACACACGACGAGATTTTGATTATTTGCAAGTAAATAATCAAAGACTACAACTATCACTACCGAACATTACCCATATTAGAAATGCAATCATTTTGTCCTTCAATCACGCTGCAGCGGAGAAACGGATTGGCGTTTTTTTTCAATGAATACAAGAAGTTAAAGGTGAAAGTAACATAGCTGTACGTACTTTATTTCTTTATTATTACTAACTTTCTATCCCGGAATATCAAAGACTTCCCACTGGGTTTTAGGAAACTCTTAATCTACGCGGAAAAAGGCGCAGGCATCACCTATAGTTTGCACATAATTTGAGCATTCACCTTTTCAGTACCGAGTGGTACCTATGTGATTACCATTAGTGAATCATTTTAATGAACTTACTACTTTCTTCTTCTTCTTCCTGCCCTTGTCCCACGCTACGTGGGGTCGGCACAACATGTTTTCTTCTTCCACTCACTTCTGTTATCCGTCAACCTATTATTCACCCCTTTTATACGCATATCCTCTTTCACACAATCCATCCATCTTTTCTTTGGTCTCCCTCTGCTCTTTTTTCCTTTCACATGCATATCTATCATTCTTCTCGTAATATGCCTTTCTTCCCTCCGCATTGCATGCCCATACCATGCTAGACTATTACTCCTAATCTTTTCTATCACTGGCGCTACTTTCAAACTTCCCCTTATATATTCATTCCTAATCTTATCCATTCTAGTCACACCACACATCCATCTCAACATTCGCATTTCGGTCGCATGTACTTTTCTTTCATCCGTCCTTTTCACCGCCCAACATTCTGAACCATACAATGCGACAGGTCTAACGACTGTCTTATAGACGTGTCTAATGTACTTACTACTTTATTGAATTAAATAGGAACTTATATAGGTACAAGATTATTTGAAGTTAGGTAGGTTATTTGAGTATTAGAACAATAGCAATTAGTAGGTCGTTGTGTAACACCCAGCTCAGTTCCCTTTTATTTAAATAAGTAGAAAATGTTAATTTAGTCCTATTGTTATACACGTATAAAAGCAAATTGTCAGGTAAAAATCTTGTATTTGTATCAGAATCGAACGTAAGTATTCATCGTTCATCTTCAATCGTTCATCCATTACCGGCTTACTACAGCTGAGCAGTCTCCTCTCGTAATGAGAAGGGTTTGGCCATAGTCCACGCTGGCCGCGTGCGAATTGGTAGACTTCATACATCTTTCGATAACATTATGAAGAATTCTCAGGCATGCAGATTTCCTCATGTTTTCCTTCACCGTTTGAAGCATTCTAAAAAGTTAGAGGTGCGTGCCCGGGGATCAAATTCTCGACCCCGTATAGGAGGTCACGTGTGTCTAAACCACTAGGCTATCGCTGCCGTATTCATCATTGACTATGATGAAATAGGTATTATTTAAGTACCAAATAAGTTTCGACTTGATCTTGTAATGTCATCATCATCATATCTATCTATCACCGAGTGAGCAATGTGCACATGTCTAATGTAAACCCGATTAGATAGAAGTTACTATCTCCTTACATTAATTCATTTGTCAGCAGTATTTATAAATGCATTTATTTTACTGTAACTACTTTTAAGCGTAGTCTGGCGTTTTTAATCCCATACATGTGGCTGAATCTTGCAGATGAACCGTCACACGCATTTTGAACCGGATTAAAAGAACCAGTTTTTGCGACTTATGCGTGATGTTGTTGTCTCGTGATATAATCTCCAATGTTCTATCTATCTATTTCTGTAAAAAATCACTAATGTATCTTCTTTTTTTTTTCAGAAAATGCCTCCACTCGTGGACCCAACACCAAGTGGAGTGCTCTTCGAATCAGATACCCAAACGTCAGACTTGGGCTTATCAAAAGATGTGTCAGTGCTCAAGAATGCAACGCCAAGGAAATACGAATATGTCTGGTTCAACATATTCTGGTTTCTTTTTCTGCACATAGCGTCTCTTTATGGAATTTACTTGGCATTAACGTCAGCGAAATGGCAGACCAATGTATTCGGTAAGTCCTTGATGTCATATTTGAGTATCTAGTGGTATTTATATCAACACCTTGCACAACTTATACAGCTGAAGTCAATTTTAAGTACGTTGTGTGAAACAGAAAAGGAACTGCTTGGGCTACCATCGCTTAAAGGAATTATATTTTAAAATTGCTGTTTTACATGACGTACCTACTTACATTGACATTCCTAAAATAAGGATTATAAGTCTGAAACAAGAGCGTCAAAAATATTAAAATAATACTGCTTTAGTAGGTAGTAAGCCCCTGTTCAAATAAAACGATTTGACATAGTCCTCCTTTCCCACATGAACACCATTTTGTTACCGATTTTGTTCCTGTGTTTGATCCTACTTAGTTATTAGTATACAGAAATACTTCACCGTATACCACCTGCTGTTGCTTTTTTTTAATTTTTACCTATAATTTCTAGCATTCGCTGTCCATCTGATGTGTGCTATTGGAATAGGAGCTGGATCACACAGACTATGGACACATCGAAGTTACAAAGCAAAAACGCCTCTTCGTACACTTTTGATGCTTTGGCAAACTATGGGTTTCCAGGTAGGTAAATATATTTACCTCTTACAATTTAATAAGGACAGCTTCTACGTAAAATAATAATGCCCATACATAGAGAAGAACTTTGCTTAAATTTACCAAACTGAAAGCTAGGTAGTCTGGTAGAAACCTCTTGTTTAAGATGCAGTTATTCACATCACACCTTTCAATTTAAATAGCGATGATCATTGGCGGAACACTAGCGTGGTACATAATTTTAATCTCCTGTGAACATGACATTAGAAGGCGTCGCCGATGTAACCAACCAGAAGTTCTTTACCACTCGCTCCGCTGGAACGTGCCCCGTAAAGATTTTTACCCCCTTATACAAAATAGGGTTCTGTCTGTTTGTATGTCTATTTGTATATGTGCTTATGTGTCTGTCTGTGGCATCGCAGCTTACAGTACTTTTTTCTTACAGGATAGTATTTTCGAGTGGGCTCGCGACCACAGAACCCACCACAAATATGCGGACACAGACGCCGACCCCCACAACGCTGAGCGGGGTCTGTTCTACTCCCATATGGGCTGGTTGTGCGTTAAGAAGTTGCCCGAAGTCATCGAAGCCGGACGCCGTCTCGACCTCACTGACCTATTTGAAGATCCAGTCGTTATGTTCCAGAAAAAGTAAGCTGATTCTGATATGCGTATACCTATTCAAATCAGTGCTTATCACGAAATTATATTAAGAATGGTCAGTAATCTTAATCTATGTTGGTCACAATAATCTGTTTTCCGAACCGGTGGTACAGTCAGAAAATGACGTAACATAAGATACACTTGTACTTATGTCCTACATGGAATTAATAAATGAGTTTTGAGTATTAATGCACGATTAAGCTGGTCGTACTCGTACTTCAATAAACAATCTGCAGACCGCAAGCATCTGCAAGCAATGTCCTTTCAATGTACCATGCACAATCACCACGACCAAGCTGTCTCCTGGCTTTTCCATCGACAAATCATGGCCAAACCTGTGAGAAGGATTTGTATCAAATGTGTATACGCTTGGCTAACTCGAATTTCAAATTCTGTACTAAAATTATAGTGTGTGCTTGGCTCGGCTTGGTTGTAATATGCGAACAGCATTAGATCTCTGCCCCAGTTTTATATAATTGCAAATATGTATATGTCTGTCTATCACCTTTTTATGGCACACTAGCTAATGCCCGCGACTTCGTCTGCGTGGTTTGAGGTTTTTGGTTCCGGCGGGAACTCTTTCATTTTCCGGGATAAAAAGCCTATGTGCTATTCCAGACTATTATCTATCTCTGTGCCAAATTTCAGCCAAATCCGTTCAGCCGTTGGGGCGTGATTGAGTAACAAACATCCATACATCCATCCAAACTTTCACATTTATAATATTAGTAAGAAGTAAGATCCCCGAATGGCAGAAATGGCTTGCAGAAACGGATATGACGAGTAGGCTAGGCTGGGATATAACAAACCGACAGTATGATTTCATCTGATATTGATAATGATATAGCTTCAGAAGCACTTGTAAAAGTTTATTTTGGTAAAACAATATTTTGCCTTTGGCACAGGGAGAAAAAAAAGAAAATACTTAGGCGTATTTTTTGCTCAACTCATATTTACATTTTACATCAAGAACGTCACCGCCTATAAACTCTAAAGTTATATTGTAGTTCTGTTGTTGTTTTGAATCTCTAAACTAGACTAGTTTAGACTCTAAACTAACAAGATTCCAAACAACAGAACAATTCTTATCTCCACAATTTTAAACGCCCCGAAGCTACAGATACGATATTATATTTCTACACAGGCATTACATGAAGATGATGCCAATCCTATGCTTCTTGTTACCGACGGTTATCCCTGTCTATTGCTGGAATGAAACGTGGCTCAATGCATTCTTGATACCGACCATTCTACGATATACCATTGGCATCAATGTTGTGTGGAGCGTTAACAGCTTTGCTCACGTGTTCGGATACAGGCCTTATGACAAGTAAGACGCTTTAAAATTGAACTATTATAAAGTTTGCCCTATTCCATGTGACCTGCCCCCCAATTGTGTAAGGAAATCGTAATCGTTTTTCAAAAGTATAGGTAATTCAACCTGTTTAAGGAGTTCATAGGTAAATCGCCTGCATGTCAAATAACACGCATGAACTCTTAAAACAGTTTGAGTAATGGGTACGTGTTAAGCTGCCAATGATTATGATTTGCTTAATTGGGCCTCTGCTCTCGATGTATGCTAATCATACAACAAAAACTCATAATTATTCTTGTTCACATTTTTCGGGCAATGTCGCGACAACAAAAGCCATTGTATGTTCTCGTACAAAATAGTCTGTGATATTATCTACCTACTGTGAATAGGTGAACACTGAACATGCGTTACCGATATTTGATTGCATTACTTATATGTCTCATCTTTCTACGCACTAACACAGATGAATTAATTACTATTTACTACATATATTTAGGTGGCATAAGGTCCACATTTGGCGCTTGCTTTTAAAATTGTGCGCTATTACAACAAGATTTCAACGACTAGGTTTATTGTGAAACTTATTTTTAATCGACTTCAAAAAAGGGTGGCGATCATTCCGCCAAGTATGAATCAATTTTGATGATTCTTTTTTTGTTTGGTTTGTACTTCAGATTTCAGGTCCCATGTAAATTTTATCAAAATTGATTTACCTAGCGCTTTTTGAGAAAATCAACAAAAAACAAACTATATACCCAGATAATGTTTTGGTTTGTGGTCCCCTCCAGCAAAATTTCTGATGAGGACTTGAAGTCGGTTTTTGTTTTTTGTTTTTTAAGTATTGATAGATATTTTTAATGAGAAGCATTGTCATTTTTAACAAACTTCCAAAAAAGGAGGAGGTTCTCAATTCTCCTAATGCCTGTGTCCAATTTTCCCCGCATGACAAATCTTCGTCACATTTAGCCAAATGAAACGTGTGTTAGTAGGTACGTCCCAACTTCCAAGACTCCTAATATTACGTGTCTACTGTTTAATTAATGGATGATTGTGACTTATATGGTAACGACGTTCTCAGGTCACTGAACCCACGGGAGAACATCGCCGTGTGGATGATCTGCGTGGAAGGCTTCCACAACTACCACCACACGTTCCCGTGGGACTACCGCGCCACTGAACACCCTCTGCTTAACATGCTTACACCTACTATCATGTTCATCGATGCTATGGCGAAGGTAAATATAATCTTATCTTACTAATATTATTATATTATTTTTATAAACTAGATGTAGTCATTAATAAATAACAAATCATTTATGGTCCACAAAAGTATAATATTATTCAGAAATTATCTACAATAATATGTAGAATTTTACCAACGAAACAATTAAGTACAAAAGGTCATACGGCTTTAATATAAATGCATTCAATTGATTGCGTTATTTACAATCGAACTGGGTTACTTACAATAATTAATTAGTTAGCAGAGAGACTAAAATCTAAAAAAAATATATCATTTCCTTCAAACAATGAAGGGGAACCTGCCAATCCGCACTCGGCCAGCGTGGTAGAGTATGGCCAAACACTTTTCATTCCGAGAGAAGATTCGTGTTCAGTAGTCACTGAGCCGGCAATGAGTTATAATGAACGAAAATCTGAGTTAAAACTATAGTTACAACATCGATATGGATGATGCCCTAGAAAAAAAATTATTTTTGACATACTTAATTTTTTTTTTTCTGATTATTAAATAGACCTAAAATTCACATCCTCGGTTAGTTTTAAGTTTGATAATCATTTTAAACTATCGATCAAAGAAAAAAAGTATGTTGAAATTTAATGACGTCTCAAATAGTTTGTAACTATGGAAACTATGGAAGTTTGTATGAAATACATAGGTATTACATACAAAGCTTTCTTTTTTTAGTTTCTACGAAATAAAGAAAGCTTGTTAAGTCTGATAACGAGTTGCTGATTTGATTGAGTTGTCATCATCCTATTCCACCGCATCGTGGCATACCTATTATACCTACTCAATATATTAGCAGCATTGCCCATTTGGATAACCAAATTCACTCTTTAAATAAGGTAGCTTTCAGGTCTTGGTATTTAAATAATTATCTTTATTACAGATTGGGCAAGCATATGATTTGAAGATGGTCACCCCTGATATTATAAAGCAAAGGTCACAGAGGACTGGCGACGGAACGCATCATCTTTGGGGATGGGACGATCCCGAGTTTACGGAAAAATTAAAGGCCCGTTTCAGCACTATCAATCATCCCGAAGAGAAAAAGGCCTAATCAATGTTGATCCCTTTAAATTAAGGTTGTTTACAATATACCCTACTAGTTAATTAATGTTTGCAAGTACTTTTTATTTCATTTCATTTAGAACAACTTGTGCCACTTGAAATGTCATGACTCTACCACGGGTTCGGAAAACTGCACCGGCTAGAAATTCAGCTGTTGCTCTTTTTTGTACTCTGAAGTCTAGTAGAATTAGTTACATATAAAATTTTATTTAGTCTATCTAGGAGAATAAGTTACTTGTAAGATTTTATAAATTCTAAAAAGAAATCGAAATTATTTAATTTTTATCTTCGCTTGATGAGCTTATTACCTACCTGTAGTATTAGTTTACAACTAATTATTATTTTTCCTTTTAAATCACGAGATTTTCTCCCTGGCTTATAACCATTTGTTGCATGGTTGCCTGGTGGAGATCGCTTCAAAGCGATAAAGCTTCACGCCGCCAATTATACCATTGCTTTTAATTTTATTGTTATATGTTTCTTGCTTTGGTGTACAATAAAGAATATTTCAATATTTCATTCATTCATTCATTCAGACATTCATTATCTACCTACCGTAGTCCGTATCGTAGTAATGAGCAGCTCAATTTACTTCACCAAGATTTTATTATAGGAATGCACAAGATACTTATCATAGAGCAGTGATAGCCTATTATAGTGGTTTAGACGACTTCATATTTGGTGGTCGAGGATTCGATCCTCAGGCACGCACTTCTAACTTTTCTGAAATTAAAAGTGCGTTTTGAACCATTTTAATAGGTGTGACTTGCTATATTATAACAGCGAAGGAAAACTTCGTCAGAAAACCAGCATTCCGGAGAGTTCTTCATAATGTTCTCAAAGTGTGTGAAGTCTGCCAATTCGCACTTGGCCAGCGTGATGAACTATGGCGAAAAACTTCTAATTCGAGATGAAACTCGAACTCAGTAGTGAGCCCAACAAATCTATTTCATTCCGAAATAGGTAAAAAGAACTTTTTTGAGTCGAGAGATGAATTTAACCAAACCCTCAAAACTAAACTATTTGCCTTTCGAAGCTACAAAGTTCTCAATAGGCATGTCTCATCACTTAAATCCAAAGACAATATATAAACCATATAATTAATCTATGCTTAAATCTGATGTTTTTCAAAGAAAGTTCAGCAAGCGAACTGGAACAAGGTTCAAATCTTTTTCCATGTCGCAGCTGGCACCGTAATAAACGATAAGCGAAAATCAATATCGTCCTCTTCCATTAGCGGGGTATAATTAATGCAATGCAATCATGTACTTATACTGGTACTTTGTGCTTAATATTCCTACATGAAATCGTTATGGGACCGTGGATGGAAACGTTTCAATTCGAAGGTTTTGTATCACGCCATGTTTTCACAGCCCGAGCACAATCAGTGCGACAGTTTCTCGCGGCTTATTCAACTATCTGCTAAGCTTTGCTTAGCTTTGGCGTATCAGATAAATATACAACATGTTTGGACAGTTGGTGATCCTAATATTGTCCAACACATCAAAATTTTAAGGCTTCAATTGGCTGGACGACCATTGACTATAAAAAAAGATCATGGGGTCACAGCCTGAAGGGCGACGATCTATCGGTAGGCCAAAACTGCGCTGTATTGATGGAGTCGTCCAACACATCAAAATCTTAAGGCTTCAATGGGCTGGACATTTACAACGATGAACGATCATCGACCACAAAAAAAGATCGTGACGTCACAGCCTGAAGGGTGACGATCTATCGGTAGGCCAAAGCTGCGCTGGAATGATGGAGTCGACCGAGATGCAAAAGCCATCGGATTGCAAAACTGGAGGACATATTATGCAAAAAATAGAGAGAGATGGAGAAATCTACTGGAGCAGCCCCAGGCCCACAAAGGGCTGTAACGCCGATGATGATGTTGAACTTTTTTTTATTCCATTACAAGTTAGCCCTTGTCCGCGATCTCACATAATGGCACGTAATGATGCTGTCGAAGATGATAGCGGGCTAAACTATTGATAGGGATATGGCACTTGGCAGTAATATTAATTAACAAACCTCCCACGTATAAGACCACAGCGCTTACCAGTGCGCCAAGAAGGTCGTCTGCTACAGTAAACCGCATTACAGGCTACCGCACCAAGACCGCCACGTGCCGCACATAGATACGCGTTGAGCTGAAACGAATTGTCAGGAGTAAGTAAATATTATTTTCTAAAAAATGATATGAAATGTGCACATTTCATACCCTGTAAATGAGTTCGAAAGTTAAACTTCCCGGCCTAGGCCAGTAAAGAATGTATGTATTTTCATTACATATCATAAGTTTGAATTTGGAATCTTTCTTCCTGAATATTTTGTTACTTGTTATAATGCTCTTTAGCCTAATAGTTTAAATTTATGACTCTACCGTATTACGCGTTCAGCACTCACAGCGCAAAAAAAAATTAAAAGTATAATATTTATTTTTCAATCAATCAATCAATCAATCAAATCATTTATTCAATATAGGTACACTGTAGGTACACTTATTGACGTTAAAAATTACTTACTTATAAAACGTGATGGTGATAATCGGTTACGGTATCTTAAAACTAAAGCTACGAGTTTCCAAACGCGCCCTGGTCTGAGAAGAGCCCACAACAAACTCAGCTGGGGGTTTTTTTTATTATCACCATCTCACAAATCATCTTAATTAAGGAACTATCAGAGCCATTAGAGCAAATTATTGCCAAGCTTCCTTGTCGTTTAGGTAATCCTTTACATGGTAATAAGATTTTTCAATGAGTTTACGTTTTACATTAACTTTGAACTTATTCAGAGACATCTTCAACATGTCTTCTGGGAGCTTATTGTAGAAGCGGACACTGTTTCCAATAAATGAATTGCTAATTTTACTAAGCCTAGAAGCAGGCATTACAAGTTTATTTTTATTTCTTGTATTGACATTATGACAATCACTTTTTATCTTTATAAATATTGAAAAGCGGGAATTAACTACATACCTAATCGTTATAATTTATTATTTAAAAGTGACGAAAAAATGAGTTCGAGTGAGGATATTATGTATTTAAATTGTACGCCTCTTTATCTGAGAGCGGAGGCCGAATTAGCTAAAAATAATTTGCTTCCGCCGAAATCCAAAGAAAAGTCACGCATTTCATTTTTTAGAAAAGCGCTATACCTACACACCTTGACCGGGAGAGCATTTCTGGTCTCGTATATAGCCTAACTAACACTCGACCAGAAAACGCGTACTTCCCGGTCTCGCGATGTATTGTACTATTGTATCAATTTGAAAATTCAATAAAGGTAAGTAGGCATCATACTTCATACTTAATTACTTAATATATTATTATAAATGCGAAAGTCACTTTGTTTGTTGGTTTGTTGGTTTGTCCTTCAATCACGCCGCAACGGAGCAACGGATTGACGTGATTTTTGGCATGGGTATAGTTGAGGACCTGGAGAGTGACATAGGCTTTTTTATTATTCCCGGAAAATTAAGGAGTTCCCGCGGGAACTCCATAATTTTGCGGGAATAATAAAAAACTTAAACCACGCGGACGAAGTCGCGGGCATCATCTAGTAGGTACATAATTCAGATCAATAAAACGCAGACAACGTAGAGTCCCACAAACTTATCTGACCCCGTATCGTCGCTAGTTTTTATTAAATCATACTAATAACGTTGGTATGTTGGTTTGTTGGTTTGTCCTTCAATCACGCCGCAACGGAGCAACGGATTGACGTGATTTTTGGCATGGGTATAGTTGAGGACCTGGAGAGTGACATAGGCTACTTTTTATCCCGGAAAATTAAGGAGTTCCCGCAGGAATAACAAAATACTTAAACCACGCGGACGAAGTCGCGGGCATCAGCTAGTATAAAATTAAAACAAAAAATAGTTAGTTCCAATTTAAGCTACCGGGTCAGATTAGTTTGTGAGACTTAATAGGCCTTAAGTTTCCACAGGGCCTTGTGAAAAGTGCAGTGTAATAGGCCTATAAAGCATTGATTTCAGGTACTTTGTGTGTAATTTCTTAGTATGCTTACATTCTAGATCGTCGTCGACGTTGTCGACAACTTATTCTAGGTACTAAGGTAAAAAAAAATACCTACATCCTCTATAATCATGGATGATAAGGATAAAAAAGCAAAGATGCTGTTGAGGAAGAAAGCGGCTATACTATACCATTTGTCACATTGTATAGATACCATCGAGGAAGGATCCGTCACTTGCAACGTACTATAATTCACAAGGCTCAATAGTTATAACCGGATGTAAAATGGCATTAAAGAAAACCGTCTAGATTTTACCTATCGTCCTCGACCAGATTTATGCCATGAAAGTAAACATATGTGAAGGGAATGAATGGCAAATCTTCCGGTCGGATTACTGGAGCGAGGAACGGAGATTTTATTCAAAAGAGCTTCACATGGACCGCTTTGATTTTTCCAGTTCGTTGGTTATCCTCATTTCTTTTAGCTAAGCTTATAATTTTGCCTGCAGAAATAAATTATCCAAATAGTTACTTGCTATGTTTATCTGTATCCTACTCACTTACTGTGATTTTCAGCAACTACTTAATCAGTTCGAAAAATTCGTGGCACAGGCTAAGGAGGTTTTGATCACACCTAGTTTTAAATTAATATAATATATTAATAAATAACAGCTGAATATAATTTCGCACACGAATTCCTGAATCGAAAAATGGTTTTCCCACACCCGCATTATTTTTGAACGACCTATCCAATACACACACACACCCCACACCATAGGACTATAGGAGCGTATTTATACTCAAGCCAAATTACAGCTTTCTAGTGCTAATAGTCTCGGAGCTAAGATAGGGTTTTAGGGCAACTAGTTTTATAATATAGTTATTTAAGCAAATAAAAAAGGACTTCATAAATGGGTTTCCACTTGCTACGACTGCAACGAAGACCTAAATGGCAAAAGAGTGAATCCGATTACATGAAAAGCGGTTTAAATTGCTCTCGGTCATGAAAAACGATTCTAGGACATCTCTTTATTGGAAGGGGATTAAATCTTTTTGCGTGGAATATTTTTAATCAAATGAATCGTCGTTATTTCAACTCAGTCTAGTTTTAGAGGTTTAAAATTTCAGAGAAATAGCTATAGTACGCGCGCGAGTTGAATGCAGAGCTTTTGTATGTGTCACTATACATTAGCTCTGCATTGTAAACTGCAACTGTAGGTAGGTACATGCGCATAATATTATTAGTTGGATATTGGTGGGTTAACTTTGTTGGAGCCTGGAGGATTCCTACTTTGTGAGCCTACCAAAAAGAACTTAAAATAAAAAAATAGTAACTGCCTCCTTGGGCAGTGGTAAAGGGCAATGTATGAAGAATGTAACGCTGCAACTGCAAGAACAAATACCTTACCTACAAATTGAGGGCAGACTCCAAACCGGATCAGAGTGGAGCGGGCGGCACGTAATTTCCGCAGAATCGGGTAGACGGCATCATGAACTAAGCCCCGATCCCACCTCAATTTGTAACATGTGACGATGCAGATTTACTAGATTTATATGTATGTAGAAATCTATCTAGAAATCCATACTTAATATTATAAATGCGAAAGTGTGTCTGTCTGTCTGTCTGTCTGTCTGTCTGTCTGCTACTCTTTCACGGCCCAACTACTCAACCGATTTTGATGTTTGGTATCTCTGTAGATAGGTTACATCCCGGGGAAGGACATAGCCATAGGCTACTTTTATCCCGGAAGATTGAAGAGTTCCCGCGGGAATCAAAAAACATCAATCCACACGGACGAAGTGTGAAACTGTAAAAACTGTGAAACTGTGAAGTCGGTTGTTTAAAAATAATTTTTTATTGAACAACCGACTTCAAACTCCCGCGCCAACTTTACAACAACAAGCACACGCTATACAAAGTAGGCTACTTTTACTTACTTATTTTATTGTTGATAAGTATTTTAAAAACCGCTCGACCGATTTCGATAAAATTTATATGGGACCACTTGGGAAGTAGGCCCTTTCAAATAAAAAAAGAATCATGCAAATCGGTCCACCCAGTCAAAAGTTCTGAGGTAACAAACATAAAAAAAAAAACAGTCGAATTGAGAACCTCCTGCTTTTTTTGAAGTCGGTTGAAAAGAAACATTTTCACTTGATTTTCCCATACAAAATGTTCATGGGTTTCGTAACTGTCAAACATCAGATTATAGTCTAGAGTCAATCCACGCGGACGAAGTCGCGGGCATCAGCTAGTCCTACATAAAATATACATTTCATCACTTTTATCCTTGAAAACTAAAGAGTTCCCGCGGGAACCAAAAAGCTTCATTCCACGCGCACGAAGTCGCGGGCATCAGCTAGTAAAATACGAAATCCGTCAGCTCTTATGTCTTTATTCATGTAATCTGTATCTTCTTTTTCCATAGATGAGGCATGTCTTTGTACATCTCAATCATATTCATGAAAATTTGTTTTTCCTTTGGACACGACATAATATTGTCAAAATGCTCGCGCGAGCCGGAGAAACACAATTACTACTGAACAGTACGCTGGTCGTGCGACGGACGACTGAGCTCCTTAACCGCCCTGGATGTTATTACATGACCCTGACTGCAGGGCGCAAAGGCAGTTAGGCGGATCGGGACCACACGATCTCCCTGCACAGGGACCCTTCCACCCTGTGGCTTATTACACTACACTGATTCAAGAGAAGGGTCCCTGTGGTTATTGCGGTGTAATAGGGGTTTTAAGTAAAGTCTACAGTAGCATAATTCCATGATCAGACTAGTTTGTGGCTTTGTTCCGAAGTACGCTGCGAGCACTGTAATTCAGTGCTCTTACTGGGAAGAAATTTGTTCCGATAAGGACTGTCAGTATATTGCCGCAGTATCGGAAATGTATGACGTCATAAATCGTCGCCATTTTTGTACTGTGAACGGTGGCGGTGGCGTTTTCGAGGTAAAGTGCTCTTAGTGCTGACTGCGTTCCGTTTTAAACAGTAAACAGTATAGCTATAACTATCAAGGAACGGTTTCGTTACAGCCTCCTTTAGGCTGTGGTTTCGCAGTATACTAAATTGACGTCACTCCCTATAATGCTCGCGCCTCGCTGCTCGCAGTGTACTTATATCGGAACATACCCTACTTAACATAATCTGTGGCTACGTCACTTTGTACTGCTGTCATGCCTCTGTCATTTAACTTTATGCCCACGAAGGTTTCGTAGGTTGTCGCGACGATTGATCGCGAATAGAAGGTAGAATAAACCACCAATATAATACTAAGTACATTACTTTAATTTTAACTTGTCAAATACTCACTAGCTAAAATGACTCGAGTCTAGAGCCGTAAAGATATAGATTCATACCAAAGATAGGTATGCCTAGTCTATGGGTTTGACATGATAAACAAATTTCCTCTATACCCGCTATTTTATCACGCACTGTAAGCCCGTTGAGAGAAGCTTGTTTCGGGACACCTGAAAGTCTTGCTGGTGAGTGCTAACTTTAGTTATTTATGCCGATTATTGACTTTCCGCTATTAACTATTTGTGGATAAACTGTATTACGTGTCCAATGATAACTTGCTTATGATGATATAGTTGCAGTTCGCTATGAACGTAAATCGTATGTGATAGGTTAGCGAACACGTGGCCACGCGTTTCACTATTAGCTAGAATATAGACTGAGTACTTAAGTCAATAAGCCAAGCGAGCGTGGTGCAGCGCCCATACGACAGCCTTATGCTGAGATAGGGTAGAAGCCGGTTGGCTTGAGACGCGTAAGGCGCGCTCCTGGGCGAGCGTGGTGCGGTGCTCATACGACAGCCTTATGCTGAGATAGGGTAGGAAGCCGGTTGGCTTGAGACGCGTAAGGCGCGCTCCCAGGCGAGCGTGGTGCGGTGCTCATAACGACAGCTATAAGCTGAGGGTTTGGCCCTGTATATGATGGACATGGGACGCTGCATACTCTGCGCTCTGCTGCTAATGTATTACCTTCCGATTAGGGACGGAAGGTGGTGACTTCCTGTGTGTTGTCATCAGGGCACTATAGGCATGATAGACATGTAAACGTAGTACCTTCAGTGCCAGCCATAACGCTGGCAACGGGGGTATGAATAGGGCTAGCCAGGCGGGCGTTGTCATAACGACAACTTCTGCCCGGCTCTACTTTAAATTACAGAAAGTACGGGTCAATTAGGAGATATGAGACCGGACTAACAGATTGACAAAGGCGAAGCAGATAGATAGATTCGATCAGGCTGACAATACTCTATGAGCGGCCAGACATTTGGGATTCATGTAAGTACATAAACAATTACTATATACTTACTTATATACTTGACGACTCGTCCATCGACCCCACCTAAGTACATAATATAATATGGGACGTTTCGCCACATAGGTAGACAAAGAAACATAATTTTGAGTATGTTCCGAAATACACTGTGAGCACTGTAAGGTGTGACGTCACTGTAGTTTAGTATACTGCGAAACCGTTCCTTTATAGTTAGCTATACTGGTCACTGTTTAAAACGGAACGCAGCCAGCACTGAGAGCACCTTACCTCGAAAACGCCAGTGCTCACAGTACAAAAATGGCGACGATTTATGACGTCATATATTTATTTCCCTAGGATACTGCGGCAGTCCATAACGGGACGAATTTCTCCCCAGTAAGAGCACTCAACAGTGCTCTCAGTGTATATCGGAACATATACTTTATCAATGTTACAGTGCCAATTGTTGTGATAGGCTGAATTTATGGTATTCTTGCTGCGTCAATGGATTTTGTCCAATAGCGGATGAGTGTTAAACCAATCAGGTGATTGCGATCGACTGTGGCTGACAGTTTTACGTAACTATCTGGCGTTTCTATGACTCTGACACAATTCACAATTCAGCCGCAGCCCTACCGGCTAAAAATTGTCGCAATATCACATTCAAAAATATCCTGGATCTTATTTGTTACAGTCCTTATAACCGGCTTCGCGTAAGCTTTTTCAGGAATGTATCAATGGGTCGCAAACCAGCAATTTTTACCAGCAATTTTTTTTTTTTATATTACTTTACTATACTATTTATTACTAGTCACGAACGCTGAATATCGATATTTTGGTGGTGCAGACCTACTTATAAACCGACTAATTTAAATATCTATTTCAACCTAGCAATATATAGGAGTTAAATCGACATCGCAGTCTTCCAAATTTAACTGCGTTACCTATATTTTAGTAAGTTAGTAATATTTTAGTCTGTGGTATCTTGTGATTTTCTATTTATTAGTTGGTTTTGTTTTTTGATAAATTAAGAAGCCATGCGAGTATGTTAGTAAATTTTCTTTTTATGATACAATCAAAGGTACCTATATCTCAAGATACTGAAATTGTCTATGGATATTTTCATTTAGTAGGTACCACAGATATCATAATTTTTTGCGCAAAGGATCAGGAAAGTGATATAAAATAGTAAATAAGTTATGCTAGATAGCTATAATTATGTTCTATTGTATTGTTTTCAATAAAGATTTAAAAAAAAGTACCTACACATAGTAACTTATTTTTTTATAGTTATCAACAACTAGCTAATGCCCGCGATTTCGTCCGCGTGAATTGAGGTTTTTCGGTTCCCCGCGGGAGCTCTTTAATTTTCCGGAATAAAAAGTAGCAAAAGTGCTATTCCAGACTATAATCTGTCTCTGTGCCAAATTTCAGCCAGATTTGTTTAGCCGTTGGCGCGTGTTTGAGTAACAAACATCCATACAACCAAACTTTCGCATTTAAAATATTTATTTTGATTTGATGATTATTTGATTGATGTAATATTATTACTTGAATGGCATTAATAAGTATTTGTCGTACAATTTTATTATTAGTAGCGTTTGGTAGCGTGCGTTGGTAATACTGCCGATGAGAATATTTTAATAATTTTATTATGGTACTAGGTACCTATACATAGATGTAGCCATGGTAAAGCTAAATTATCAATAGAATGTCTTAAATTAAATAATATTTTGAAGTCATTCCAATCTACCATACCTACTTGCTTGAAATATTAGTATTTTCTATTTTTACTTATATAAATATGTATTCGAGCTATTTAAATCCTTATAATATATTAATTTTAGCTATGTGAGTAGTTAAACGATTAACGGACACCTTAAAGGTGAACGCACACTTATCCGAGCCGAACTCGTCGAACGAGTCGAACGAAACGAATTTTAGAATTCTGTATATGAAATCTCATGAAACCTCGCATACTTCTCCGCGTCGAATCGCCCGAATCTTCAAGAACCCCAGTAATCCTAGACAAATTCGGATGACGTCATCAGATTCGGCGCGGTTTATGTGGTCGACTCGACCGATGCGCTCGCGTTCTATCAGTTGCGTATGACAGAGCAACGCGAGAGTACTGTATCTTCATTGTTTTAAAATTGAGTGATTCTAATTTAATTGAATATTAAATTAGAATCACTCAATTTTAATACTCTCCAAACCACTGCCTTTTTAAGTTGATATTATGAACCCACATTCTGGTTTCCCTTTAACTTATTTCACTTTCTTCATCTTACATTAATAAACTTCATTCATAAACTTCATTAATAAATCGTTGCCTAAACTTGACTTTACACAGGGTGGTCCGGATGAACATTATAAAGCATTTTTTGATTTATTAAATAACCAATTTAATTCAATATTTAAAATTATAGAAAAAAGAAAATCTTAAATTCAGTGACTGGGCTACTGTTGGAATTTATAAAAGTAGGAATAAGTTGTTTGATTTGTATGCTGAAAAGCAATATAATTACACCCCCACATTTTTGGAATACGTGAGAAATTATTCAAAATTATTTAGGAATGTTTGCATTCAAGCAAAGTCCCTTCACATAAAGCGGAAAATTATTAACTCAGAAAATAAGATAAAAGCAGCTTGGGATGTCATCTCTGAGGAAACTGGTAGACATAAAGAGGACAACAATAAACTGGAGCTTAAAATTAATGACCGTATAATTGACTCCGATTTAGAAATTGCAAATACATTTGAGAATTTCTTCAAAAATATTCCAATCTCTACTACCAGTTCCCTTAATTCCTCGCCAACAGAAGCCTATAAAATTCTCAGTAGTAATGTCTCTGAGTGCAGTGTTAAGTTTAAGTTTGAGTACGTGACCCCCTATAATATTATTAAAACATTCAAATCTTTACAATGCAAAAAAACGGGAGATCTATGGGGGATATCGGTGAAAATTATCTGCAATGTCATTGATGTTATTGCGCCATATCTTGCTCAAGTTTTTAATGAGTCTGTGGATTTGGGATCTTTTCCTGACCTCATGAAATGTAGTAAATTGATTCCTCTTTTTAAATCAGGTAGCAAAAGTGATCCAAATAATTACAGACCAATTTCAATTTTGCCAACCCTAAGCAAGATATTTGAAAAAATTATGCTTAACCAACTACTCCGGCATTTTAATTTAAATAAATTACTTCACTCCGAGCAGTATGGTTTTACGAAAGGCCGGTCAACAGTCGATGAGGGCGCGGCGCTGTTGAAACATATATTTGATGCTTGGGAGAACTCACAGAATGCTATTGGTATTTTCTGTGATTTGTCTAAGGCATTCGACTGTGTAGAGCACGAGACACTGTTGACCAAATTGAGCCACTATGGAATCAAAGACACTGCACTTAGTCTCATTGCATCATATCTTAGTGACCGTATTCAGACGGTATGTGTAAACAATGTGAAATCATCCGGATCAGCCTCATTAATGGGTGTCCCTCAAGGCTCCATTCTGGGTCCCTTCATGTTCTTGGTATATATAAATGATTTACCATATTTTGTCCAGGATACTTGCGATATTGTGCTATTTGCTGATGATACGTCTTTAATTTTTAAAGTCGATAGAAATAAGGATGATTTTGACGACGTAAATAGTGCCATTTCTCAGGTCACTCACTGGTTTACTGTAAATAACTTACTTTTAAATGCAAAAAAAACTAAGTGTGTTGAGTTCGCACTGCCCAATACCAAGAATACACGTAACATTAATCTAGTGGTAAATAATGATATGTTAAAAATAGAAGAGGCCACCGTGTTCTTGGGGGTGACCTTAGATGCTAAGCTTCAATGGGGCACCCATATATCAAATCTAGCTGGTAAACTCAGTGCTGCTGCTTACGCTGTCAGAAAGATTCGGCAGTTAACAGACGTTGAAACTGCAAAGATTGTATATTTTGCTTATTTTCATAGTATTATGTCTTACGGAATCTTGCTGTGGGGTAAAGCGGCAGATATTCAAAAAATATTTGTATTACAAAAAAGGGCAATACGTGCAATTTATAATTTAAAACCACGTGAATCCCTTAGGGAGAAATTCAAGGAAATAGGTATTCTTACAGTAGCCTCGCAGTATATTTACAGTAATCTAATCTTTGTAAAACAGCACATTCAGAATTACAAAAGAATATGCGATCTGCACGATAGGCCAACTAGAAACCGTCATAGGCTCGTGACTCCATCGCTCCGCCTCACTAAAGTCCGAAGGTCGTTCGTGGGAATGAGCATACTATTCTTTAACAAAATTCCTCAACCTATTATAAACTTGCCTTTACACAAGTTTAAGATAACCATTAAAAAAATGCTCCTAAAAAAAGCTTATTATACTGTCGAAGATTATATTAATGATAAAGGCGCATGGATTTGACTCGCTCCAGCAATGCTCAGGACAGTGGTTACTTATGTATCTGTATATGTTGTATGTAGATTATTGTAAACATACCATATACTATTTTTTTTTTTTCAAAAGAGCAACCACCGAGTTTCTTGCTGGTTCTTCTCGGTAGGAACGGCATTCCGAACCAGTGGTAGATTCATTTGACTATTCATAAGAACTTGTAAAAAGTCTATTTGAATAAAAATAATTTGATTTGATTTGATTTGAAACAATAAAAACCTCGTCAAGATCCATCACAATTCACATGTAATAACAGTGTGACAGGCGTAAAGGAAATACAAACGATTTCTTCGACGCGGTCGATTCTTTCGGCGCGGTCGATTCTTCTGGTGCGGATTAGTGTGCGAGGCCTCCTTGACTTCGATTCGTTCGACGCGTTCGGCTCGGATAAGTGTGCGTTCACCTTAAGTCACCGCTAAAAACACCTTTTGTGGTGTATCAATGAAAGCCTAGTTTGACGTTTGTCGTGGTCCTTATACGACATCCTACTTCAAAAGCCATAAGCGACACCAATTTTCAGCAATTATTGTTATCGATAGTTACTGCATCAATGTCAAAACGTTTTTTGTCCTCAACGATCCTTTATCCGCTCCTTTGCGACCCCCTATAACATAGGGTAGGTACGTATCATTGAGGGTACGTATCATTGAGACTGTCCATATAGGGCCTATATGGACAGTCTCAATGATAATTGATACGCGAAACCAAAACCATGTTTTGGCATTGATGCAGTCCTATAAATAATGATTGATTTGATGCAAAAGTTAGCGGTCGCCCTGCCGAGTTCTGTCGGTGTCAGTCTCTGACCCACAGAGTACTTTTTATCTATGCTCTGACCTCTGTGTTGACCTCTCGTAAGAGAGTATATTTTCTTTGGTGTTGACTATACCTTATGGCTTAGCTGCAGAGACCACACCACACAGAGACAAGTTAGAGTATGAAGTTTACTCCGGTGGTGCACCGTTCAGTCCACAGAGTACTTTGTAGTTTGTGGTTCAGTCTCTCTCCAGAGAGTAAACAAATAAATTCTGAAAATTAAATTCTGCTGCGCTCTCAATGAAAAGTGAAGACTGTGTGCATTTTCATTTATCACTGAACTTGCTAGCGCCAACGCCAAGTGCCAACAAATGTCAAACCGGTTCACGCTATAAAGCACAGAGTACAGTCCCGAAGTAAGTTGCAGGTGGAATCGAAGATCAAACTGATTGATTAAGATTATATTATTGACCTAAAATGCTGTCGGCTCTGATTAAAGAACATCAAACTAAACAAGCTGCCAAAAGAGTTGTACAAGGTAATTAATAGCTTATCAACTTAATATTCATTTTACGCTTTCTGTTATGTACCTATTTGTTACATTAATTCTTGTGGTAGGTATCCATAATAGACTAAATCTGTTACAAATCGATAGCTTCAAAGTAGCTAAACATTCCAATGAGTCCATGCAACTTATCATTACGGCAGAAAAGCTATTAGCAGCAGTTTTGAGGGTTTTCAGGCACTGCAATTAAGTTAATATTTACCGGGTTAAGTTCTCACAGTATAATTTAATCAAGAAATTAAATCATACTGAATCCATTTATATTGTCCATAGTAGAAATATTTATAAATACTAACTTATAAGTACTTACTCAATTATTTTGCAGAACAAAAACGCAAAGAATGCATCGTGGCTGCGAATGATTTGACTCAAGCACTTGTAGATCATTTAAATGTTGGGTAAGCATGGATAATTTATCCTACTTCATCAGAATGTTGAGTACTGGATAACTATAGAGTCCCCGTAGTATGAATGCTAAATGCTAGGTAGACTATCTTTTTATATTTTTGTAACAGTGACAAGATCACCATTATTTCTTTATATTCTATTAAAATCTTAAATGAAACTAGTATTTTCTTCAAAGTATTGAGTTTATTTTTTATTACAGAGTAGCCCAAGCTTATTTGAACCAAAAGAAATTGGACGCTGAAGCAAAGTTACTTCATCAAGGAGCTATAAACTTTTCCAAGCAAACCCAGCAATGGTTGGCACTAGTGGAAAATTTCAGTAGCGCTTTGAAAGAAATAGGTGATGTTGAGAATTGGGCCAGGAGCATTGAGAATGAAATGAAAATTATCACGGACACTCTAGAAAGAGCATATGAAACTACTCAAGAAAGCCACAGTGCCCCCAGTACTAGTCAATAAGGAAGTTAGTTATAACAGTCACATTTAGTGTCAATTGCAATCAGTTAACAAATAAATCTGTATATTTTTTACTATGAATTGTAACATTTAATTATACATGTATGTATGTACTTATAGAGGGGACGCCCGCCGTCGCCAGGCGGGTGATCGGTCCATTAATTGAACCATTCCACCCATTTCCCCGTGTTAGGACACAGGTTACTGGTGCCCTGGCAGCCTACCCCCCCCGAACCTACCTGTAGCTTTAGTGAACCTTACGATATCCCCTATGGAGAGATGTCTTAGGTCTTCTTCACTGATCCTGTCCTTGCCGATTAATTCCCACCTTACCAATGAGTACATGGGGCACTCAGCTATGAAGTGAAAGCTGGTCTCTTCCTCGCCGCACTCTGGACATGATGGGTCATCTTCTAATCTCATTATTGTGAGATGTCTATTTAGCAGACAGTGTCCCGTTGTTATGCCTGCTATAAGTGCTATGTTCTTTCTACTTTGTGACATAAGTTGTTTTGTCTTCTTTTTATCGAATGATTTCAAGAACAACTTCGATTGCCTATATTGTGTAGAGTTGTTCCATCTTGAATTCGATTCTCTTTCTATAATTCCTTCAAATACTTTCTTAGTAATCGAGTATGGAATGGGTAAGCAAGGTTCAGGGCCACAAAATGGAGTGCTTGCTCCCATTCTAGCTAATTCATCTGCTTTTTCATTTCCTTCGTTTCCTTGGAACCCAGGAAATTGTGACTTTTGTCCTTTCAGCTAGTGAGTTCAAGATACGTTTGCATTCTTTCACTAGAGCTGATGTGGTAACCTTCCTTTCTAATGCTCTGAGAGCAGCCTGACTGTCACTATATATGATAACTTCTTTGGTTTCTATGCTTACAGTATCCATCAGGCCGAAAGCACACTCGATGATCGCATACATTTCGGCCTGAAATATACTTGCAAATTTACCTAGGGAAATTACTTGTTCTTTGTCAGGATTGGTGCTGTAGAAGATTCCAGCACCACTGAGCTTAGTTGATTCCCGCCTTGATCCGTCCGTGTAACAGATAATCGTACCTTCGTTGGCGGTTTTGACCTTCCATGTCTCCTTTGAACCTATGTGCACTCTGTATTTCTTGTCGAAGATACGCTGCCTTTTGATAAGATCATTGTGTGTGATTATCATTGACAGCTTATCTCCATATATGCTCTCAACATCAGTATGTCCTTTGTCCATAAAACTGCCTTTCCACTGCTTAGACATTTTCATTCTATACCAGTGTTCCAGTGCTTTTTTCTTGGCTTCAAGGTCCAAAGCATATAGTCCTAGAAGAACCTCTAAAGCCGCGGATGGAGTGGTTCGTATAGCCCCAGAGATCATCAGCATAGCCATCCTTTGGACTCTCGTCAGCTCTTTGCTAATTGTTTTTATTGTTGCTTTATGCCACCAAACAATTGCTCCGTACAGAATTCTGGGTAGTATGATGGCCGTATATATCCATTTCACTACGTACGGTTTCATGCCCCATGTTCTGCCCACCGCTCTTTTACATTGAAGAAGGGCTATTTTAGCTCTGGAGCATTGTTCAGCTATGTGGGTTCTAAATCTAAGTGTGCTGTCTAGCACAACTCCTAAATATTTAATTTCTTTAATTAGTTCAATCTCAACACCTTCAAATACAATTGGTATCAGATGTGTTGTTTTCCTTTTCTTGGTAAAAAGAACTAGTTTGGTTTTCGAGGGATTCAGGTTAAGTCCTTTCTCTCGACACCATTTAATAGTAGTTTTAATACCAGTGCTCATAATGTTTCTAACTGTGTTCAGATCCTTGCCAGTTACTAGGAGCACGCCGTCATCGGAGTATGCTTGCATATAAATCTTCATGTCATTGATTTTTGCTACCAATGAATCTAATAGGAGACACCATAGCAGTGGCAGATAGGCAACCTCCTTGTGGGAAGCCTCTGGTGGATTTTATGGTGTATTCCTCTCCACCTAGTTCAGATGATATCGAGCGGTGCTGCAGCATGTTCATAATCCAATTCTCTACAGCATGCCCTATACCGTCTCTATGTAGTGCTGCCGCTATTGCTTCCCGATTCGCTTTATCGAATGCCCCTTCAACATCAAAGAAACATCCGAGAGCGAATTCTTTATTGCTAATTGATCTTTCAATCCTTACCACTAGATTATGAAGGGCAGTTTCTGTAGACTTGCCTGTCATGTATGCATGTTGGTTAAAATGCAGTGGCATGACACTCAAGTCCAGTTTCGAGCGTATATGCCCATCTATTATCTTTTCTAGAGATTTCAGAATGAAAGATGATAGACTTATGCATCTAAATGATTTCGCTTCTTGGTAATTTTTCTTTGCCGGCTTTGGTATGAACACCGCTTTGACTTTCCGCCAGTTAAGAGGTAAATATCCACTTGCCAGACTCGCTTTAAATAATGCTAGTAGTATAGCTTCTATGTGTTTGTATCCAATTTGGAGCATTTTTGGAAAAATGCTGTCTGGACCAGCCGCCTTGTACGGAGCAAAGGATTGAATGCTCCATTCTAATTGTTCTTTAGTGATGATGTTTTCTGCAGCCAACCAATCAAAGTCAGCATTTGTGACTACCGCACTATCTTTAATATCATTCCCTAACTCTTGGCACTCTGGAAAGTGTGTTTCCATCATTTTACACAGGACCAATGTAGGGTCTGATACTAGCTCGTTCTCTATTTTGATGCTACCAAGTTTGCAAGTTTTATCTTTGGCGAGCACTCTCATGAGACGGGCAGATTCAGGATAATCTGTTATCCCGTCACAGTACGAATGCCAGCCGCTCCTTTCTTCTTTCCTGCATTTGTTGCGAAACTCGGTTCTTATATCTCTGTAGTTACCCCAGCTTGCTTCGTCATCCTTTTTCAAGGCCATTCTGAGGGCTCTACGTGCTTTTTTCCTGATTTTCTTTAGTTCTTTGTTCCACCAGGGTTGACCTTTCCCCGGTCTGATCTCTCTCAGCGGACATGCATCTTTGTGAGGTTCGTCCAGAGCTGTTTCTAATTCTCTAGCTCCAGTTTCCAGTTCTTCTAAATTACTAAAGGTTATACGACTTGGTTACCACTTGCTTAGTGTTGACGCAAATGTTTCCCAATTATGTTCCTAACTTGTACATTTTCCAAATTGCTGTCTATGTGGAAGGTTATTCTGCGATGGTCCGAGAAGGAATCTTCTTGGTCCACGCTCCACTCTTTGACGTACCTAATTGGAAATGTCCTCAGTTGCTAGTGTAATATCTAGTACCTCCTGTCTTGATTTTGTAACAAAGGTGCTAATATCTCCAATGTTTAATGAACATTGGAGATATCTCAAGACCGTTACTTAAAATAAATTCTATCAGTAGTTCTTCTTTCTTATTTGTGTTAGTGCTTCCCCACACCTCGTGATGCGAGTTTGCATCACATCCAATAATAAAGGGAATTCTCTTACCTTTATATTTGATTACTATATCTTCCAGTTCTTTAAGTCCGTTTCACTGGGTATATAAGCTGAGATGAAAGCCACTCTTTTCTTTATGCCGTCAGCCAGTGGTACGACTGCTTCCACCGCCACCAGGTCTCTACAATACTCAGATACTATTAGTCCTAGAGACTGCATTCTGTTACTTGCATATAAACATGTTCTGGGATTGGACTCACCATCGCTGTGGTAAATCACGTCCCCCCCCCCAGACATCCCATGCCCACTACGCGCCCTTTAAGAGCGTATGGTTCTTGTAACAGAGCCAAGTCTACCTTGTTTCTAACCACGAATTGACAGAGCTCGGTCGTGGCTTCTCTGCAGTGGTGCAGATTCAACTGGAGGATCCTTAGTGTGTGTGATGTGTTTGTGTATGTCTGTCTGTTTGTGTGTTTAGTCGTGTTTGGAGTGTGTGTGATGATATTGTGTGCTTCGTGGAGTGTCTTCTCCAACACATATCGATGCCTAGTTCGTCAGCGAGTCTCCGTTAAGGGACCCGCGGCTTTCTCGGCCTCGCTCATGTGTCGACTCTTTTGTGTACTGGTGTCTCCTCGTGACGGGCCCGCCGCTCCAGGTAGTCCGTCGCTAGGAGGGCGCTGTAGGGGTTTCCTAGTGTCCCCACTGGCACCTCCACTGCTTCGTTCTGCCTTACACGACGATGCCCGCCCCGAGTCGCCACCAGATGCACCCGTTGGTGGGCACTGTGCAGCGTCATCCATGACCACGTCCGGTATGCCTGTTTTTGTCCTATGTTTGAGAAGCTGGACATGCACACGAGTGAGCTCATAGCACAGCCAGACTCCCCCCTTTTCAATGAGCTGGCAGACTTCCCGAGGGACTCCCATTATCAGTCGCTCCCTGACAATGAGATCCCACTCCGGAAGTTGCAGCTCAGTCCTTTTCCTATTTTGTACTTGCAGGTATTCTAGTGGGTTGTCCAGTTTTTTATTACCCGGAATCCAAATTGCAACCCTGCCTCTATCCCTTCTCATTAACTTTATCTGGACGCCCTCATAGAGACCCAAGTCGCAGGAAAGAAGCCAGTCCCTCGCCAGAACGTTCATCGGTGTCACAAGGAAGAAACCTTCTGACACCAACCCCGATGTGGCAAAGTTCAGCTTATCGCTGTCTACTTGTTCTCTACCGGCCTTCAGGATAAGGTCGCTGAGTATTGTCCTTATAACGTCCGTCAGGTTCGCATCGACCAGGACACCGTCAGCACGGTAGATAGCCACAGCCAGCTCGCTCAACTCTTTTGCAGAGCTGCGCGGTCCGTCCGGGGCCCTTTGGTGGTGACGTTTCGCTGGCCTTTGCTCCTCTGGGTCAGTGCTTTGTCTTTTAGCTTTAGGCGGTCGTACCGGCCCCGATCCTGCAGCTGCCTCCGGGGTAGTCCCTTTCGGCTGCTGAAAGACCAGTGGCTGTTCCGACACTGCCTGCTGCTTCTTTAACTTCAATCTCTCTCTCTTTATGCTTCTTTTAGATCGGACTGTAGTGAAGCTTTAATTATACATACTATCCATACTAATATTATAAAGGTGAACGTTTCCTGCTATGCTTTAACGGCCCATCATTTCAACTGATTTTGATGAGGTATTAGGGGTAGGTTACATCCAGTGGAAGGGCATAGGCAAGTGTTGATGCAGTTCAAGATTGTATGCAGTCTTTGCCTAGGCATGGAATATTTCACGACTTATCTATTCATCTTCTTATTCATATTCTTTTTTATTATTCATCTATGAGTCACATGTGGCGTTGATGATATTTCGCGCGGACCACGTAACGATAAAAAAATTATTATTTGAAATTGATTCTCTAACTCTGTCATCATCACATGAATGCCACTGAGCTCATTAATTGTGATTTGACTAGGAATCCCACAATGACTGCAGACGACCTTTGTGACCTATGCAAAGAGTATATTCTATAGACTTTGAAACAACAATTACAACTTCTCAGAAGCATTATATGTACGAGTACCTACATGATAGGTATCTCAAACAAAAAAACCGTATCTTTGTCGGATTAGTTTTCAGAAAATGATAATCACGATTACAGCGGCCTTGGTGGACTATGGCCGTAAAACATATTAATTATTATATAGAGATACCACCGTTAGATTACAAAAACCGTTAGATTGTAATCTAACTAGCGAAATTGTGTAAACTGTCGACAGATTGTGAACCGTTCAATCATTCAATGATTGTTCTGAGTGTCAATTTTTAAAATATTTAATGTATTTACGTGTTCTTGTCTCTTTCTTGTAGGTTAGGCTATAGTTCGACTTATATAATCAGGTAGAGCCAACGACCTCAAATTACATAGACGGGCCCTGTCAAACAAAGAATGTGGACCTATTTTACTAACGCCATCTAGCCTGAAAAGCGGGACAGCGCTATGGCGGGGACAAGGACAGGGCTATACAGGTTAGGAGCGTGCTCTAAAGGTAGGTCACCCAATTTATTTCTATGAAAGGGCCCATCTAGTATCTCCATAATATATATCGATGGGTAGTGCCCGGCCCGCTTCTATATCAGATTACAAATTACAATTTACCGAAATTTAATGCGTTAAATTGTAATCTGCAGGGCGACCGTGTATCTTTTGCATTAATCATTAATACATCGCAATCACCTCCGATTGGCTGAATTTATGGTATTCTTGCTGCGTCAATGGATTTCGTCCAATAGTGGAAAAGTGTAAACCAATCGGAGGTGATTGCGATGTATCAATGATTGATGCAAAAGATAGGTACGCGGTCGCCCTGCTGTCGACAGTTACAAATTTCGCTAGTTAAATTACAATCTAACGGTTTTCACAATTTTATGGTGACATTTAAACAGAAGGAAAAGGTGACTGACTTATAAACTGCAGGGCGACCGCGTATCTTTTGCATCAATCATTGATACATCGCAATTCGCAATCACCTCTGATTGGTTAACACTCTTCCACTATTGGACGAAATCTATTGACGCAGCAAGAATACCATAAATTCAGCCAATCGGCGGCGATTGCGATGTATCAATGATTGATGCAAAAGTTACGCGGTCGCCCTGCTGATTATGCTCAATGAACTTGTCTCTGGTTCAATGAACTTGTCTCTGGACTAGCTGATTTAATTATCAATGATTCTATCAAACCACTGGACGAATCAGACTCAGAAGAGCTGGAACCCAGAGCCGTAAAGCCAGTGAATACAAAAAAACCGGCCAAGTGCGAGTCGGACTCGCGCACCGAGGGTTCCGTACAAACATGTAGTAAGTTTTAAATTATTAAAAAAACTACTTACTAGATCTCGTTCAAATCAATTTTCGGTGGAAGTTTGCATGGTAATGTACATCATATATTTTTTTTAGTTTTATCATTCTCTTATTTTAGAAATTACAGGGGGGGGGGGGACACACATTTTACCACTTTGGAAGTGTCTCTCGCGCTAACTATTCAGTTTAGAAAAAAATGATATTACAAACCTCAATATCATTTTCGAAGACCTATCCATATACCCCACACGTGTGGGTTAGATGAAAAAAAAATTTTTGAGTTTCAGTTCTAAGTATGGGGAACCCCCAAAATTTATTGTTTTTTTTCTATTTTTGTAAGAAGTAAAAACATCCTAACGAGCCTTTAGTTGACAGGTAAACAATATTTTTGCTGTCACTACACATAAAGTTAGGCATGATAAAAAATTTGGTCAAAGCAATAAACAGGGATGGAGAGTCATTTAAATGTCTAAAAACTAAATTTCCTCATACAAGCGACGCGAAATTATGAGGGCATAATATATTTTTCATCCCACCATCTCGGAAAGAGTATTTGTAATCTTCGATATCTGAATGCAAAAGCCGTTATGATCCTCTTGAGGATAAAGTAAATTGAATTTAGAACATCGTGTGCACGTTAGTAAATATCACTCGTCTATGAAGTTTGTGAATTCAAAACATCATTAAAACCTATTTACTTCTACCTCTATGGTGCCGAATTTCCATACAACCTTTTTTAATTTGTTAAAAACTCACACTCGTAACCTTCTTGGTATACTTTTTTAATTTGCTTTGCGCGCACCATTTTCTTTCACGTCATGTCATTTCCTCGCTGAGGTGGGATGAAAAGTTACGTGTTGCACTCGAGTGAAAAGATTTTTCACCTCGTGCTCTTTTGATTCCCTCGCTGACGCTCAGGATTCTAATTTTGGAACCACTCGCTGCGCTCGTGATTCAATTTTAGAATCCTTCGCTTGCTCGGTCATCAAAATTGAGCACGCGGTTAAAAAACAACTTTTCACTCTTGTATAACAAATAACTAATAATGGCCCCGAAATAATTCTGTTTTGCATCAATCCATAGAAATAGTATCATACAACTAGAACGATCGCTAATGTGTTTTTGTTAAACAAATTCACACCTTTTTTCTTAAAAAATAAAGTTCAATTTAGATTACCTTTCACTCATAAGGAATTTCGGTCTCGACAAGGACTCACTTTTAAGTCGCGCTGTCTCGTTCTCGGAATTAAAAGGATTAGGGTGCCCCTGTGGTTATGAACTTCGAAGACGATTCTCATGATTTCGCCTTACCACAGCCTTCCAATCTTCGCAATAAAATTTCAACGTCTGTATTTTTATGAAAAATATTCGACGGATTGAATTGTTTTAACGTTGTATAAAATTATGTAGGAAGGTTTCAAAATGCTCCCCATAGTTTTTTATTTGATAAAATATAATTTTCATTCGGTAAGCAGATCAGTCAAGATCGACCTTACTTGGGATCCTTTACTATTTTAACTTTTTGAATCAGAGTATACATGTACGCATGGACCTATAAAGCATGTACGTTTCATATGTTTAAAAATTTCAATATTTTTTTTACAAATAATTTTGTACCGAATTTTTCTATTTTGTCCGTAATTAATAAAAAATATGGTGTTCGCTTAGAAAGAGACAACGCGCCTTAATATTAGCTCTCTTTCGGCTCGCGTTTCGTGCGTGTGATCCTTCTAGTTGTATGAATATACATACTATTTCTATGCATCAATCATTGATACATCGCAATCAACTCTGATTGGTTAACACCATCACTCTTCCACTATTGGACGAAATCTATTGACGCAGCAAGAATACCATAAATTCAGCCAATCGGAGGTGATTGCGATGTATCAATGATTGATGCAAAAGATACGCGGTCGCCCTGCTGCAGTGTAATCAGCCTGTCAAGTGTCAGACTGTTCACTGTAGTCACAGTCAGTCCGAGCACGGAGCACAGCTAGTATATAGGTATTATCTATGGAGCACAGTTCCGAGGCAAAAAAAACGTTGTGGTCAAAGACTACTGTTATGTTATATTCTCTTTGGAGGCAAATTCACTTTTGTATTTTATTTTTGTGTGAGGTGTCTATTTTAAAATTTTAAATTATACCTACTTAGATAGAAAATAGTTTATCAAAGTTATTACCTACATCAAGTAGTGATCCATTATCAATATAGCTGGTTAGTTTATAAATTAGTTTATAACAATAATTAGTTTTCATTAACCTATTTGTAAATTCATTACTACTAAGAGACTGAGAATAAAATTACAAATAATTTTAACTCGCTCAAACTTACTTACCTGCTTAGTAATAAGTATTCATTCCTCATCAAATAATTGTTATCTCACCAGGTAAAAAATGTCAGCGGACAATACTCCAAAAGTTCTTTCAATCCAGAGCCATGTTGTCCATGGATATGTAGGCAACAAGAGTGCTGTTTTTCCTCTTCAAGTAAGATATATTATTATATACTTACTATATGATGACTGCGACCCTGTACAGCTGTGTGGATTTAGGTTTTAAAAATTCTGGGACAATTAGATTTTCCTGGATAAGAAGTACTTACTCTTTGTCAGTCTCAAAGTCCTCATCAGCTATAGGTGCAAAACATCATGTGGTTCCATAGCTCTGTTGCAGGGTGATTGAAGAACTAACCAACAAAACACACTTGCATTATTATATTATAATTTATATCTATACTTATAATAAAAATGAGAAAGTTTGGATGTTTGTTACTCAATCACGCCAGAATGGCTGAATGGATCTGAATGAAATGGCACAGAGATAGACTAAAGTCTGGAATAACACAAGGCTACTTTTTTCCTGGAAAATTAAAGAGTTAGGAACCAAAAACCTCAATCCACGAGGCCAAAGTCATGGGTATTAGCTGGTAATAAATATGGATTATTTAAAAATCCTTTATCATTTAAAGCTCATTATTCCTTAGTTCTTTCCTCATTATTGTGTACTACTATTACTAACTTATTATTATTAACTTTAAGTGTTATTGTCAAATATTGAGTTTGTAATATGTTCTTTGATTTGATAATGTACCTATCCACGTTAAAATGTTAGAAAATATAGTTCATTTCTAATCTATTATTTGAAATGAATACTATATTTTCTGTAATAAATTTGTTTAAACACTAGTGGTAAATACAACATTTTAAACAGGTTTTAGGTTTCGAAGTAGATGCCATCAACACTGTCCAGTTTTCAACACATACAGCTTACAAGCACATCAAGGGGCCCCTTCTAAAAAATGAAGACCTGGAAGAACTCATTGAAGGGTTGAGATTAAATGAAGTTGACTATTATACTCATTTTTTGACTGGATACTCAAGATCTCCTGATTCGTTGAAACAAATTGCTCAAATTATCACAAAATTGAGAGAGAAAAACCCTGGTTTGATTTATGGTTAGTTTGACTATAAACTATATTATTACTAAAAATGCAGAAGAATATCAGTGTGTTACCTTTTCATAGCTCAGCAGCATAGCTTCATACATTCAGCATGTACTAATTATCATGCAAAAATAATAACTTTTCATACAGACATAGATAGTGAAGGTACATATTACATTACAATGAAAATAGGCAATTACATTAAACATTACGAATTATTACAATCATGTCAATAATAAAATCAATAAAGAAAATAAAATACTAATGTCAATCTTATTTAACTATTTATGTCAACATGGTTGATTATTAATGGTTACTGGTTCCAGAGTTTTTGGTTTCGTTTTTAGCTCTTGGTTTTATTCCAAAGTACCTATGTATATTAGTTTGTCTCAAATGCTTAGGGAAGCATTTGTCATTCTTTACTTGCATTTGGTTGGAATGTCTAAGTAGACAATATTTTTCAACAGCCTTGAGTGCAACTTACAAGCTAATGTTTTTTTTTTAAATTGTAACCTGAGATGTTTAAGTACTTTATTGAAAAATATAGTCGAGTAAGTATTTTCATGAGGAGTTTTGTAAGTAGTTTCATGAGGAAGATGTTGCTTGTTATGTGAAACTATTAAAAATTCAACTAATGTAAAGACTAACAGCTGTAAACTGGATTGTATTGTTCATGCCATAAACTATTTAAACAGCACAAAGTTAATGAAATTGTATTATGTATTGTTGCTGCATGCATATTACATATATGACAATATTTACATATTTTACATAATTTCTCTTATTATTACTTATTAGCTGTTGACATAGTCTCAAGGTCTAATGTGATAAAACTCAGTTTCAATGTAACATATTCTTGTTTTAATTAATATCTATATTTATGTACCTACTTATAATAAAATTACTATAACATTGATTGCTGTACCCTATAATATATATTTTGAAAATTGTAATAGGAGGAAGCTTTATTATCGTTAGGTACAGAGCCCAAAGCAGTATTTAAAAAAATATTTTATCTGTCTGAACGTCCTAGACTCTGTCTGTTCATCTGTCCGTCCATCCGTCTCTCTGTCAGTCTGTGCAAATTGAAAGATTTCATTTGGGATAGAGGAAAAAAGTCAATGACTCCACAACTCGCGTCAAATCGGAACTGATTTTAACAATTACCTTTAATGACAAAACACTGCTAACATTAATTATTATGCATTTAGTTCATATGAGATCAAAGGAGTCTTTATGTAAGTGATAAGGTAATTATGCTACTGATATTTTCTTATTACAGTATGTGATCCAGTTATGGGTGATAACGGCAAGATGTATGTACCAGAGGACATATTACCGGTATACAGAGATGTAGTAGTCCCCCTTGCAGATGTATTGACACCCAATCAGTTTGAAGCTGAACTGATAACTGGTCTTAAAATGAAAGACTTGGATGGAGCTCTCAAAGTCATAGATGCGTTACACAATAAAGGTGTAAGGACAGTGGTCTTAAGCAGTACAGATTTGGGAGATGGGCCGAATATTATTGGCATTGCTAGTAATAAAGGTAAATATTTTTTCCCCTACACTAAAAACACTAAAATTTTTGTCAAAAATTCCACTTGTTAAGTTGTAACTTGTACCAAAAGAATGACTCAATTATAAATTTTAGATCTGATCTTGGTGATAGACCAATAATGGATAATTTATTAAGTACTAGATGATTCCCGCGACTTCGTCCGCGTGGACCAAATTTTTTCGATTCCCGCGGGAACTCTTAAATTTTCCGGGATAAAAAGTAGCCTATGTCCTTCCCCGGGATACAACCTATCCCTGTACCAAATTTCATCAAAATCGGTTGAACAAATGGGCCGTGAAAGCGTAGCAGATAGACAGACAGACACACTTTCGCATTTATAATATTAGTATAGATCTACAAGTGGGCCCAGACATTGAACCTGGAACCCGATTGCAGCGCCCCCTACCGGGTCCAAATTGTGAATATAAACCATACCAACGGGACCAACTTCAAGGCACACAAAAAAATCCATCAAAATCGGTCCAGCCGTTCTGAAGTGATGCGAGAACATACATTTCGGCAATTGTTTTTTTTTATATATATGATAAAAAGGTGTTGACACCTTTTTACAAAAACAAAATATTTTTCAGAATCTTGTTACAAGATCGAAATGGCGAAGCTGAATGCAAATTTCACTGGCACGGGGGATCTATTCGCGGCTCTCTTTCTGGCGTGGTTCCACAAAACTAATAACAATTTGAAATTGACCCTTGAAAAAACGACAGCAACGCTTCAATACATTGTTAAAGACACTTACGACAAAGCTAGAGGTAAACTTTTTTTATTTTTTGTTGTAATTAAATTTACATAGAGATAATATGATGTGTGCTCTAAGCTTATAACTGGTAGGTCCCGAGTTCGATTCCCGCTCCCCAATTTAGGAATTTATAATATTTTCTTAATTACCTCCATAGTCTTTTGGAATGCTTAAAAATGTATAATATTATCTAATGTAAACAGGCCTATCCGGTTAAGTGTTAAACCGAATGCAGCTGACGCATTCGGCATCGATCTAATGTATTACGCACTATAATACAATATGTATTTGTTTATCATTCCAGCTATTCACGCCACTGGAAAAATCCCGCCGGCGTTCATAGAATTAAGACTTATACAAAACAAATCTACTATAGAAGATCCCAAAATCATCGTCGAGTCAACGAAAATAAAGGGATGAAGTAAGTGAAATGTTATAAAGACAATAATATTAATATGTTATTTCGTTATTATGTATCAAATTTTATGAGATATAAGTAAATCATGTTAATAATATATTAGATAGTTATGTTATGAGTAAAATGGACTATAATTAATTAAATATGTAATAATTAATAATATAGAAATATGCTGAAATTGTTAGAAAAGTTTAATTATATGATCATAGCATATTTTGATCAAATCGTACGCGGCGATTTCAAACTGAATTCTAAATTAACTTTCGGTAAATATATCTAGAGTAACAAAAATTCGCTACTGCATTTCGTGGAATGCTTTGCTAATATTTCTATGCCTAGTGCCTGCCTACCTACTGTCTATCCACGTATTTTTCGACGAAGCAGCGTAATTTTCAGTTTTCTATCCGGCGACTCTAATCCTGGCCATGTACTACATACTTACAAACTTTCAGCTTTTATTTAAGCACCACGGGCCAATATTATAATATTTAATAGATAAAGTTCCATGCAAAAGACCAACAATCGTCTTCCAATAAATAACAGAATAAGGATAGTCTGTGATATTTAAAAATTGTTATACTTGAATTGTTATAATTTAATGTGATTTATTTTTAATTTGGACACCAAATAATTTTTATAATAATTAGTTAGGTTAGTTTTAAGTTATATTATAGTTATATTTTTTTTTATTTGTAAGGAAATAATTATCTTTTATTATACAAAACCATTATGTGCCACGACTGCTCAGACTTAGATATTATGGGCCTCGTCGATATAGATTTTATTGTGTTTATGGCCATTAGTACGATAACGATGTTATTAAACACTAGCTGATGCCCGCGACTTCGTCCGCGTGGTTTAAGTTTTTTAAATTCCCCCGGGAACTCCTTAATTTTCCGGGATAAAAAGTAGCCTATGTCACTCGTCCAGATCCTCAACTATACCCATGCCAAAAATCACGTCGATCTGTTGCTCCGTTGCGTTGATTGAAGGACAAACCAACAAACAGACACACTTTCGCATTTATAATATTAGTAAATATGATGTTGGGAGTAATTAGGACTACCACTGTTTATTCTGCACCCCTTACCACAACTTTAAGTCATACCGACGTTGAGCGTACTCGAGCGCCGAAACATAATATTGACATTAAAATCAAATGGACCTTAGTTAACATCCTTGTTTTAGAGCTCAAATTCGTGGATAAATCCCCAGCCAGCGCTCCAAGCGGAAACGTTTCGAAATTAAAATCGGTTGTACTGAATTTGTGACTTTAAATCAGGGATGCTAGGATCGATTTTACTCTGACTTAATATTTAGTTTACTCTTAGTATTTCGACGCTCGAATACGCTCAACGTCGGTGTGCTTAACAAACTCGTGGTAAGATTATTTACAGTTTACACCACCTACTTATTGAGCTCTTTTGCTCTCATTGTTGCTTGTGATAATAAGCTTCTCTGTATTTTATTTCTGTGTTATTTGTGATTGATAGGCAGACTTTCATCACCATCCATCATCACTACAGCCTATTAACGTCCCACTGCTGGGCACAGGCCTCCACTCTCATAGGAGAGCGGGAATTAGAGCTTAGACCCACCACGCTGCTCCAATGCGGGTTGGCGGGCTTTAACGACTATTATCATGTTAGTGATAATAACCGGGACCGACGGCTTAACGTGCTCTCCGAGGCACGGGGGTGAAACACCGCCAACTTCCAACTCCGGGCTAGCACTGAGAATTTCTTAATTGAAAAACCCAATACCTAACTTTTCATGCCCGACCGGGAATCGAACCCAGGACCTTGTGATCCGCAGTCGACTATGCTAACCACTAGACCAACGAGGCAGACTTTAGTAAAACATAATCAGATACAACAGCAAATTTATTCGAACAGAAAAAAATCAAAAATACGTTCCACTAGTTCTGCACTTGAACTCGATGTTTGTAAAGGTAAATAGAAGAAAGCATCAGAACAAACAGAATTATATGAAACACCCAGAATATGGAATTGTAATACCTCAACACGGCAGAAGTGTTCTTGATCACGAAACAGGGGGTGAGGTATAGAAGACAGAACAGGCGCATGATTGAAAACCCTATGTCCCATGGCAACTTCATCTGAAAAATTTAATCTTGATTTTATATTTGCAATAACCTAAGTAACTAATGGTGCCATATATGCGAGATTGCCAAGTTTCACGTTTTCGAATCTCCATTCCTGGCATAATATTTTGTCAGGTGACCATGCCAATTTTGATTGATTTATTTCTGTGGTGTACCGAAATTAAGCCAACTGTGATTAGGCATATTTATGATAATTTTTTCAGTCAGATAAATAGCTACATTGACCAAATTTGTTTACCGAAGACTGAACTGAAGTACCTACCTATAATCTTGCTAATTTATTGTTGCATACATTGTGTTCTTTCCTCTCCAGAATTTAACATTTTAAAAGCAATCATTAAATAATTTTTTGGGCTTTTGTAAACTTTAAATTATGCTTACTGAACCAGACGTGTCATAGAGAAGGGCGTATTCAGCCTCGAGATGCACGTATACCCATAACGTGCAACCAATAATGAAACGCGGTAACGAAGGACCCGCCCATATTGTCCACGCCAGCAGAGAAAATGCACTCCTGTGAAATAGAAATAAATTGCGCGCGATGTCGACATTAACTAAGAACAGGTTCTCAAGTATCTATGCTTAAGACTGATCTGATGCATAGATTATTATTATTATTATACTGTTTATTTGTAGGTACTAACATAAACATACAAAAATTAGAAAGAAGAAAAAAACAGACATGATACAAAAGGCGGCCTTATCGCTTAGGTACATACTAGCGATCTCTACCAGTCAACCTTAGGGACACGAAAAATAATATTAACCGATAATTAATAAGAATAATAGATTGACGGATACCTACTTGAGAATATGTTCCTAATGTCGGTTATATTGATACGGGACGTGGTAGAGCGTGAACACATTGAAAGCGCGTTAACTTCTAAGATTAAGTGATGTTTTGCATTTGCATCTGTCACCGTAAGATTGTAAAAACCGTAAGATTGTAATCTAACGCTTTTTTTCTATAGATTGTAAACAGTCGAAATATTGTGAACCGTTCAATGTTTTAAGTGTCAATTTTTGAAATATTCATTGTATTTACGTTTTCTTGTCTCATTCTTGTAGGTTAGGTTAGGGTTCGACATAAATAATCAAGTAGTGCTACTTGATTCTATCGGGTTAATAAACCTAACAGATTACAATCTACCGAAAAATAATCCGTTATATTGTAATCATTCGACAGTTTACAATTTCGTGAGTTAGATTATAATCTAACGGTTTTTACAATCTTACGGTGACACATCTACCATAAAGAAAAGGCATAAACTATCAATGCAAGCGAAAATTTAATTACCTCACTTCCTTGTTGGACTTCAAAGACGCTTTCTGCGCATACGCCCAGAACCAGTAGCGAGTAGGCATGTCCCAGCCACGCATGGTGTCTCTCATTTTAGGGCCCATTATCACCGCTTCGTTGTCGAAACATTTTATCATCGAGAAGTTGTATTCCTCCTCTAACGCCACCTCCGTTGAACCGGCTCTGTTAGTTAGTAATATCACAAAAAAATATTGCAAAATATCAATAATTAACTACGTGTTGAGGAAACTCAATATTTATCTATTAATCTGAGTTCAATGTTCATATATATATATATATATATATATATATATATATATATATATATATATATATATATATATATATATATGTCACCGTAAGATTACAAAGGCCGTTGGATTGTAATCTAACTAGCGATATTGTAAACTGTCGACAGATTACAATTTAACGCATTATTTTTCGGTAGAATGTAATCTGTTAGTTATATTAGCCCGATAAAGCCTAAGTAATCTAGTAGATAGTAGTAAGCCTAGTAAGTTATTAGTAAAAAAGTAATAAGTTAGAGAAAAGAAAACGTAAATACAATCAATATTTCAAAAATTGACACTCAGAACACTGAACGGTTCACAATCTGTCGACTGTTTGCAATATCGTTAGTTGGATTACAATCTTACGATTTTTGCAATCTTACGGTGACTATAGATTTCAATATTTCTGAGATTTAATAATGTCCTAACCTAAGCGACTATCACACACAGCTGGTATGTTCTTTGTAACTAACTAACGCCATACTTGGTCTATGGAAAAGACATGGTGCTCTCACCACTATCTACTACACGCCACTGATATTTTTTTTTTTAATATGTAGGCTAGCAGCCTAACGCTTGACTGCAATCAGACTTGCTTGCAAGTGGTGATACAGCCTAAGGTGGAGCGCGCTTGTCTGGAAGATACCTATTCACTCTTGAGAATAGGCAAATCGCGCCTAAAGAAGGGTTGAAGTCAGAACTACGAAGTGAACTTACGCCACCGCAAGAAAACTCAGCCTAGCCGAGGGTCCAAATCCAGGAAGAGGGTGACATTTCGCCGGGAAAACCCCAAAGCCAGTCTCTGTGAACACACTGGTGCACAGCATCATCACTGCCTGGTGATGGAGGAAGTACGTTGTCAGGTGTGGCACGTTATACAAGTAACGGACTTCCCCGCTGTATACGTCGTAGAAAACGTCGTTGAAGTATAACTGTAACAAAAACGTTACGAGTAAGGCCTTTATATGGAGCCGCCGCGCCGTTTATATATCAAAGTACATGTACACCTTATTTTGAGCTGTCGAAAACTAGGCTAGGGTAGGATAGGATATTCTATAGGATCTATAGGATAGAATCAAGTAGAACCACTACTTTTGATTTTCTTTTCTGATACATTTTATTTAACGAATCAAAGCAGGTACCTAAGCTTTTATGCTTGCTTATCTAAGCATATTTATAACCAACTTCAACCAGGTCTCCTGGTTCATAAAACAGATATAGGGCCTGATAACGCCAATATTTGCGTTACGCTACGCCAACAATTCAGCCAAGTTGGTTGTTTTATAAAAATAGACTAATCGGGAAAATAATGTGTACCGTTCTGTGTTGTCTATGGCCATCCCTTGTATAAATAAAACGAATTTAAAATAAAAAAGACCGTTACTCCGCTGCAAGATTTGACTTTGATTCAACCTTCTCCACTTACCTGCTAAATTTCGAGGACCTGCCGTGCCCTCACGTGGCTATTTAAATACTTAATAGCCAGGGCCCAAGCTTTTAACCATAAGGGTTCCATCTTTACCGTTCGGTTACGGAACCCTAAAAGTATACGTACATCTTGGGAATATTTCAGACTTAAAATCCAAAATCCGAGTGCGCATAATAATGCCTTTTTAAGCTTCTGCTCGGTGATAATTGTGCAATCACCCAGCTCACCAAAGGGTGTATTGAAATGGTCCTCGAATATTTTCCATCTGTAATACGGACCTTAAACAAATTACGTATTTTAATCTTTAGATAGTTACGTTAAGGGCTCCTAAGATAGTGACACTGACCATAGCTTTCGATGCTTACCTCTATGAAGTCCAATGAAGAAATAAGCATACGATATAATATCCGTAGCAGTTGGTTCCGGTGTGATGCTGTCGGGAACTTTGGATACGCCCACACCCTTTCCATCGGTCGTTAATTGAACCGCGCACATTTCGAACGCTAGTCCAACCAGTTTCAGTGCTAGGGTTTGGTGCAACCATATCACGTAAATGTTCGTTACGTTTAAATGCATGTACCATAGATACATCCATGTGAATACCAAACTGATTTGGTTCATGTAGCTGCAAGGATTTTTTAAGGTAAGTAGGTAGGTATAGGTACTCTATAATTACTATAGGTGTTTATAGTCTAAGCCAGCGGTCCGCAACCTTTTTGATATTGCGACCCCAAAATTCAAAAAAGAGTTATGAGCGACCCCAGAAAAAAAAATCACTAAGTTAACAAGTGCAAAGGTTGGTTCAGGTAACGAAGTTAGCTGTTTTTATTTCGTAAATTATTTATATTGAAGAGTTTATTTATTTTGGAAAGTAATATTAGAGCAAACTAGAAAATATGCATTTAACAAACGAGTAATATTTATGATCGCATTAAATGAGACAAGCAATTATTTTAATATTTTATTTAAAAAAAAGGTACCTATACGTAACCTTACAAACTAATGTGAACGTTGTGCTTGCACACTTGCAGTCAGTATATTAATTCTTGGTGATATATTATCAGAAACAGACACCCTCAAATCAGGTTCTACGTTAAGTCTGGAGCGATATTTTGTTTTTATAGCAGTTAATGTGGAGAAAGCTGTCTCGCAAAGGTATGTAGATGCGAATGGCAGCAATTTCAGCAGAGGTGTTTTGAATAACAGTGGATATCCTTTTCCGTCATTATCCAGAACTTGGATAGATCCGTGGTTTTGTGGTTATCCACGAGAACACTAATCTTCTAAAAAAACTTTCTACAGAAGTAATCTTCCGTGTTTTGACATCAATTTAGTATGTATTTGCAATCGACAAAGCGGCGATGAGTACGCACGTGCGGATAGAACTGACTTATCAGAGAGACAGACTGAACGAAGAAAGAGAGATCGGGGTGCGGGCGCGGGCGCGGGAGCGGTGAGGTTGTGACGGGCGGGACTGGACAGGTCTAACAGTCGTAATTATTTTCGATTCTCTCCGTTTTAAGGACATTGTGTAATTGTGTATGTAAAGAGAGGTTATATTTTATGCATAAACCTTAGTAAAATTTGATAAGTACAGGACCTTGTGACTTTTTTGGCGACCCCATAAATATCTTTCGCGACCCCACACGGGGTCGCGTCCCCAGGGTTGCGGACCGCTGGTCTAAGCTACCCAATGCCGTGTACATACTATATTTGTTACCGAGCTGCCTGGTAGGCCTAGAGGTAAGCATATGTTCGACTTCAAATTATGACGTCTTGGGTTCGATTCCCGGGCCAAAAATAGTTGGTTTTTTTGTCATGAAATTCTCAGTAGGTAATTATACTAGCCCACAGTCGGATAGTTGACGGTGTGTCACCCCCGTACCTCGGAAAGCACGCATAACCATAGGTCATGCGCCTGATCGTTCTCCCGTCGTATCGGATTATCGTCCTCCAATAAATCTCTACCGGTTTCCACGCGTTACATCGTACTGGAACCATCACTATTGCCATTTCGCAGTGTACATATTAATCATCAGGTAAGTAATTGATGATTTTAACAACCCGCGCGCACGAACAACTAAAAGTTGCCGGCAATTTTTGTCGGTGTGCAACGTCTGGTTTTTGTCACGACTCTCGACGACTTTTAGTTAAGTTCTTGTGCAGCGTACTGCGGGCTCTTAAGCAGATGAACTTATATATAACTTACCGTCTATCACAGCATTTAATGATGACGATATTTCCCCAAACCATCATAATCGAGTGGAACACATGAGTGCCACATATTAGACAAACTAATAACAACCCAAGGCCGGTTCCATAGTTACGTTTCATTTCTATATCTGTTATCTTCTTATATGAACTACCCAGCGATATACACACGAGCAAAGAAGCGTAGTATAAAAGACCAGAAAGAGACATTGTTGTTGGATATTCTTTGACCACAATCGAAATAGGACACAAAATTGAGGTAAAGTAGGTAATTAAAATATGAGTTGTATTTCTAAATTCTATGGGTACACTTTTAGGAATAAAACTTTTTCGCCAAACAGACATTCACTTTAATTTCTTGAGTTTATTTCGAGAAAATTATCATAAAATCACTTGTGTATTTCAAAGCCTACCGGATTGTTGAATATTGTGCACAGAGTACTTTGATATTGTGACAAAAGTACTGTGACATTGTGGCGTGAGACGTCGATCGATCTTTAGTCTGTGGGCGTAAAGGGCGATAACAATACGCCGTGGCTACGTAAAGCAATAGAGCCCATGTGTAGTGCACTATAATATAAAGTTTGATTAGGTAGTGGGATATCCTACATCCATGATATGCTACGTCAATGCGTCAGTAAGACGTTGAGTTACATCAACAGACCTTAAAAATTATTTGTTCTAAAGGAAGACATCGGTACGCGAGTGTCCGTTGCGCGCAAAAGTATGATCCCTGTATCATCCCTTGTTGCGTTGTCCCTCAAATTCTCTCCATGATTTTCTATACGAGGTAGTGCGCAAGTTTCGCCTCCGTGTTTCAGTCGCAAACTGCAGTCTCTGGCCCTAACTATGGGTCGTCAAAACTTCGTCAAATTTAATCTATTAATAATTTCCGATGAACAGATAAGAGTTGTTAACGCGAGCAGCTGTTATGACAATGTTAAAGAAAATTGCGACATTTTAGATTTGCAGCGATTCGATTGCCGCATTGCCAGAGACATCCCGATCGCTGCTATTTTTGCGTCCAAAGCAAATGTTACATCGCTAGCGAGTAGCCGGCGACCAAAGTTGACCTCTCTATTGTCGTCAAGAAACCTTATCGTTGCCCTCGTACAACGTAGTCCACTTATCAGCAGGGCGACCGCGTAACTTTTGCATCAATCATTGATACATCGCAATCACCGTCGATTGGCTGAATTGATGGTATTCTTGCTGCGTCAATGGATTTCGTCCAATAGTGGAAGAGTGTTAACCAATCAGAGGTGATTGCGATGTATCAATGATTGATGCAAAAGTTACGAGGTCGCCCTGCAGGGTCAGCTACTGATTGATACTGTCGCGTCGTGTCGAGTCACATTTGTTGCTAACCCGTTGTCCTAGGTGAGCGATGCGACGCCATGGAAAATGATAGACGCTGCCGTGTAGATACATAGCGTCGCATAGCGTAGCGTCGATTCTGTCGCTGACCTTGCAGTCTCAGAATCAGTTGTCCTAGGACGCGACGCGATACGAATGCATAGACAATGACACGTATCTACGCGACAACGTAGGCTTCGTGAAGGCATAGCTACTGTTTGATACTGTCTTGCCGTGTTTGTCGCTCGCCTAGGACAACGGTTGCGACAGAAGCGACGCGACGCAATTCAGACAAGACAAAGGAAAATGACAGACGTAGGTATCTACACGACAACGTAGGCCACGGGAAGGGTCAGCTACTGTTTGAACCGGTCGCGTCGCGTCGCATTACCGCGTTTGTTGTTCACATAGGACAACGCGTAACATATAAGACAGACCCTTACGAGACTCTCTGTAGAGATGTATTAAATAAAAGTCATTATGATTAAATAAACAATTTACTACACATAATGTAGGTTCACAATAAAAATATTTTCTAAAAAGAGGTATGTACGATAACACATTGTCTGATACAGATCTAGCTGTGGATATTGTTCTATAACCGGCTACCTAACGAATTTTTTTAGCAAAATATCATTAGATGCAATGCAGATGCTAGTGCAAAGCTAAGTTATGGAAAAATTAATGTAATTTTAAATGCATTTTTACACCATTTAATACTAATTTGGCATACCGGAATGTTTCCAACTACACTTTTTTACCTATTATATGAATAAAGACGCAAACACTAACAGGTGTGTCACGTCCAAGCGCACCCCATACAAACGAAATTTGATTGTAATTTGAAGCAATCAAACTATATCATTTTGAAGAAATGGATAGACACTAATATTTGAATCTGTGGTGCTGGTGTGCCGTGTCAGAATTTCTTAAAAATAGTACCTAGCTCCCAGATGTGGATTCTTAAGACCGAAACATACCATAACAACCGATGGTTATAGTTTTGCGGAAATTAACAAACCGTGTAACATAGCTGATATATTCTACATAAGTACAAACTTCCAATGAGTTTAATTGCATTAAAACTACACATCTATGAGTAGGTATGCGGCGCGCTTAAAGAGCACTCCTCTTTTTTAGTGTTGTAGTGTATCCCGAGTAATGACGCGGCAGATGACAATCGGAGTCATATTTTCAATATGAACGCACGCTAGTAATTTTGTTGGCTTATTCTTTTCCTACTTTTTGGTTTTTTATTTTATGCACTTCGCCAAGTCAAGTAGCTTACATGAGGCTTAAAGGAGTAGCGTAAAAATGTGCCAATTTTCCTAAAAATGCTCCGACTGTGCTAATCTTCTGCAGCGCCCGCTACAGAAGATAAGCACAGTCTAAGCACTCCCATTGGTCAAATGTAGCGTCAGATTACGTTCTCAGTTCTGTGACCCAATAACCCAGTAATGTGTCTACAACTTAATTTTGAATCTACTGTTTTTCATTAATTTTTATCTACCTACTTCTCACCAATGGGGTAAAATACCTATTGCATTCAGACCCCTATTCTAATATAGCTTGCTATAATGCGTAAGTAGTAGTACAAAACTCATTTTTTAAATGGCTAGTTAGAGGCCTTCGTTTAACTGGCTAACTTTACTCCAGGATATAGCACTTTTGATTTAATAGCTCTCTAAGCCTATTGTTATTATAAAATGAAAAGTATAAAACAAATTATATTCAGAATAAAGGCAAAAAAAACTATTTTAATTTTATGACGTGTCCCTAAAAGCCTCCATCTGTAGGTATTTATAAATTTTAAACCAATTTTCATTTCATCACATAAGAATGATTTCATCAATCAACCTAACCTATAATACTGTTCAAGCTGAAAATATCTATTATAAATTTTCATAATAAATTTATTCAATCATCCAGTTGTGTAAATTTAATTGACTAGCATCTAATTCATCTTCTAATAAGATTAAAATATATAATAAAATAATATACATAAACAATTACATAAAAAATAAATCTTATTTAGAATAAGGTATTTTATGTACCTACGTATTATATAAGTAATTCATAATATTAACAACTTAAATAGTAGTACGAGAAAGTATTATGAGTAATATGAACATAATATTTTATACACATAACAAATATAACCCTTGCATGTAAGAAATAACCTAAAATCTATATAAATAATTGAATATAAAAGTTCATACCATTTATTAATACTTATACATGTCTTAGGATGTGTTTCCACCACAGATGTACTATTGCTAAGCTACGGATGTGTTTGACACACTAATAGGGGCCCTTGATTTTCATCACTAGATTTTAGATCTAGCACTCCTCAATTGGCGTGTTAGACACACAAAAGTAGCTTAGCAACGTAGCACATCTCTGGTGGATATTCAGCCTGACACATATTCAACGTATATGCCTAAGTCATGTATAAGCGTGTATAATATTATACTCAATAACTTTGGATCATATCCCTTTTATGATTGGTATTTATATGGTAAGAAAATATAAATTATATAGGTACTTATGTATTAAAAAATAAATATATAACTTTTGTGATGCTTCAGAAAAAAATATTTACAATATAAAGTAATCCTCAGCTAATGAATGATAAGGAAAAAATTATTTGTTCAGAATAATTACAATAAGTTATTAACAGAACCTAAAAATCTATGCCACATAAACAGAATCTCTGAAGAAACTACAAGTTATAGTATTATTAATGTATCCCTATCATTAAATTAATATGTATATCCAGAAAGAAATATCTGTTGGCGTTATATGTACCTACTTTACTAGCTAATAGGATGTTTACATTTCCTTATGTTACCACCTTCTATTTTAATAAATTATGTACAAGTAAAATTTTATTGCATCAATTTATACTACAATATTAACTAATAACTATTATTTTAAAAGAATCCTATCCACACACTCTCAGTTTTACCTACTTACATAATAGTATTTAATTGTTTGAATGTTTAAATGACGTTACAGAAATAACCAAAGTATTGTATTAGACAGGCTTAACCAACACATAGTTGGTGTTGGTTATATAAAAAAAATGTTTCTGGAACTATGTACTTGATAATTGATTATTTGGATATCATTTTCATTTTAATTCATCAAACTACGCACTCAATTTTTTTTTTTATATGTTGTGCGAAGGCTCAAGGCACATAGCTGTTTTGTAACATTTTAAATGTTACACTGTTATAATATGTTAAATGAACTTTAACTCTTTTATAATTTTACAATGAACATATTCTGTGAAGCATAAATAAAACATGAAGCTCAAATGTCGTTCTGAATTATGTTAATTTGGCAACATTTTAAAAATCATGCTGCTTGTCGCTTCAAGTTCCATGCAATGTGTCTTGAGCCTTATGCATTTAAAGTAGCCTGAGCACCACGTCTCAAAAATCGTAGTTGAATCTTAAATCAAGTGACATAATTAAAATACGATATCTTTTATTATGTCATTGCGATTATGAGACCAATTAAAGCATTTATCTGTGTAACATCAATTAGTAGCATTACAAACAATCAAATTTTATACAAATAACAAAATTATGAACTTTTAACTATGGCAACCTCAATGTTACTTCATATGGGAAAAAATACTCTTTATTACCTGATATTGTTATATAAATAGTTTCATAAGTATAGGAAACCCATACATCATTGTACAATAAATAACAATTTTACGTGGCAATGTTTCTCAAAATAAGTAAACTATAAAATCTATCAAATAACTATGAGACTGATATAAATTAATCGTGCTTTAAAAAAAGCGATCCAAAACGAAGACCTTACAATAAAGTATACACAACTAAATCTGCATCAGACACTTACACCTTTTCAAATAAAATTGCATTGTTATAAAACATACAAATATGTCTGTATAAGTCAATTTCAACATTGTGTGAGAACAAAATTACAGTAAAATTCATAAACATGGTATATTATTTAATTATCTCTATAATAATTTCATTCACAACTATTGTTATTATACCACACCTAAGGTAGTTAGAAAAGTATTGCCTCTATGTATCATATTATGAAAAGAGATTTTTCAATAATCCTACTTACATTTTCCTATAATATGAATAAATAACAAACTTATTGCATATAATATATGCAACAGTAGATATGAAAACAAATTAAAATTTAAGTACCTTGTAATAAATAAAATAATAGCAATATTGAATTAACTACAGAATATATGCAAGAGAAACTTAGTGAAACTGCACAAGAGAGCTAGCAGAGATAACACAAAATGTTACATTATTATACATACTGTGCAATAGACTGAGACATAACTGAAGTGCTTGAAATGTCTTATTACAATATAAATAGATTAATTTTGTCAAGCATCTATAATTATATGAGTTATTTCAATTTTTGCATTATGATGTCAAGACTCTCTAATGTTTATCACTAATCAATGACGTTTAGTCAATAGAGCTTTTAGTACTTTTACCTATTGCACAAACACAGACATAAATAGGAAATCTCTATAACTACTAGATTTATAATATGTCATTAATTATTATTTTACATAGTTAAATATAACATCCAGAATGTTACATTAATAATTACAAAATTCAATTGGTGCAAACAATTACAAAAGTTTTTTCACAATAAAGTCACTGTAAGGGTTTTTTTTTATTTATACAGTTTTTATTTAATTTAATTTAACCATCTCATTAATTCGTACAACAATAAAAATGCGAACAATATTTATTTAGTAATAATTGGCAGTCCTAATGGTCACTATAGTCCATACTAACGAGCGTGGGCGTTAAGATCGCGTTTCGATGCCATCCGCTTGTTCCTCTAAGAGCATACATCTATTAAATGAGAATACCTGAACGATTATTCCTCCAGTGATTACTCGAAACTACACTAAGTGTCACTCGTGATTCGCGAGACGACTTTATATCGTCATTATGGTAAGGTTAGCGCACATGGGTGCCCTTACTATACTATGAGGAGAATATGCACTTGTTACCATATTTAATGCTAATATTGCATCTCACTATAGGCTCACTCAAAAATGTCTCTATGGTGCCCTGTACACTGGCAATCTGATCCACAATATGATCAAAAACCTTTGTCCAAACCAAGGATGGATAGATTGAAGTGTTGGATCACTTAATTGTTTTACGCTGAGTTGCACAAAACAATTTTATAAATTTAAGTGTTGATTAAACTAATTTAATGACAAGACTTCATACAATTCTTGCGATTAAATAAGTTTAACTGCCCCTTAAGTTTTTGAATTTGTTTCGTGCAACTCAGCGTTAGTTAAGCTATTGTATTTAATCATTATGTCACTACTATTTAATTATTAAATTCACTAATTGAACCAGGAAATGTAGTGTTACACTTTGACTAAACCTTTATAACCTTGAACTTAGACCTTGAACACCTAGATATTTTGCTTTCAAATTGATACCAATGTATCTAATTCTGTGATGTTTCACAACCTATGAAGGGTTATGGATCAGATTAACTGTATATGCCTATGTCGTCAACATTATTAGGTCCAGTTAGCAGGAGATATCAAGTTATATAACAAGTACTTATGGTACCATACGAAAACAAAAACAGAAAGATTGTATTATGAAATCTCGGCCGTAAGTCAACGGTTACGGGAGTTATTGACAAGTCGTGATACAACAAAATCGATAATCACATTCCGAACTCAAACGCAACACACACTTCAGTAGTCATTTCGCTTTGTGCTAGCAACTCTATTCGATATTGAAATCTCAGACGTAAATCAAGTTTACGGGAGGTTATATGTCATAATCGGTAACCACATTCCGAACAAAAAACGCAACACACATTTCACTAGTCATTTCACTTGGTGCCAGCAACTCGACAGATTACTGTAAGATTCGATATTTAAATATCAGACGGGAGGTGTTAACACTTCGTTTATAATATGTCACAATCGGTAACCACGATCCGAACACAAAAACGCAACACGCTGCACTAGTCGGTTCACTTGATGAGCTGCGCTGCGCTCTTAGAGCGGCGGAACATCTTCGCGCCCTTGTTGGGCGCGGGAAGCTCGTGCTAGTTGCTGCCGTTGGGCGCGCGCGCCATCGCCGGCGAGGCGGCGGGCTGGGGCCGCACCGGCCCTAGCGCCTCCTTGGAACCATCAGTACCATAGATCTTGCCCGCCTTCTTCGCCATAGAAGCGAGCAGCTCTTGGGAGCATTTGTGGGCCGATCGCAGCGATATCGCCCATTCTTTCAGTCCGATCTCATCCTGGAAATGATTATTATATTTATTACTAGCTGATGGCCGCGACTTCGTTTGCGTGAATTGTGGTTTTTTGGTTCCCGCGGGAACTCTTTAATTTTCCAGGATAAAAAGTAGCCTATGTATTCAAGACCTATCTATCTATCTCTGTGCCAAATTTCATCCAGATCCGTTCAGCCGTTGAGGTGTGATTGAGTAAAAATTTGCTGATTTTGCTGTTTAAGTTTTGGCCATCTACATGATGTTTATTCTATGGCTACTCATTAGCCAAAATTGCCTCATTCCCTCTAGATTTATTTGAAAGAAATATTCCTAGAGTAAGACTTTGAATAAAATGCACTTAGATTTTGAGCAATTATAACAGACTAGCTGATGCCCGCGACTACGTCCGCGTGGATTGAGGTTTTTTGGTTTTTTTTTTTTATATGTATAGCTAGCAAACGAGCAGGCGGGTCACCTGATGGTAAGTGATTACCGCCGCCCATGAACATTTGCAGCACCAGAGGAACCGCCAATGCGTTGCTGGCTTTTGAGAAATTTGTTTATCCTCCCTTTGAAGAGCCCCATATTATAATCATGAGGGAACACAGACGATGGAAGCTGGTTCCACAATTTGCGTGTACGTGGCAGAAATGACCTGGAATAACGGGTGGTGGAAGAGGGCCAGGCATCCAGGTGGTGAGGATGGAATTTGTTTCTGCGACGTAGGGTACGACTGGAGAACACGGAAGGTGGTATCAGATTGAATAACTCCTCAGAACACTCCCCATTGTAGAGACGATAGAACACACAGAGAGAACTAACGTCTCTTCGGTGCTCTAGGGACTCCAGCGTGCAAGTAATATTGGGATTATCTACGAGTCGAACTGCCCGCCTTTGAATCCGGTCAAATGGAAGGAGCTGGTACTGGGGTGCTCCGGCCCAGAGGTGAGAGCAGTACTCCATGTGGGGCCGAACTTGCGCTTTATACAGCAGAAACCTATGCTTAGGCGCAAAGTATCTTTTTGCTCTGTTGAGCACCCCGAGTTTTTTGGAGGCTAGTTTGGCTTTACCTTCCAGATGTTCGCGGAACTGGACTTCATTCGATATACTAACACCGAGGATCCCAATGCTGTTAGATGGAGTCAGGGGAGTGTTCTGGAAGAGTATAGAGGTGTTAAAGGGGGTCTTTTTTGCCGAAAACGCGCATACTTGTGTCTTGGTGGGGTTGAAGTGCACAATATTTTGAGAGCCCCACTGTGATACTTGGTCGAGACAAGACTCTATGTTCGACACAAGCGTATTTCTACACTCCTCCAGCTGAGCGCGAGAAAGCTGAGCACGACCTTTATATAAGGCATCGCCCGTACTGTCGTCCGCGTAGCAATGAACATTGTTATTTTGTAACATGTCATTAATATGCAGTATAAACAGCGTGGGTGAAAGCACAGATCCTTGCGGAACGCCAGCATTGACGGGCGAACTCCTTCGTTTTCCGGGGAAAAAAGTAGCCTATGTGTTATTTCAGACTACAATCTATCTCAATGCCAAATTTCATCAGATCCGTTTAGCCGTTCCATACATCCATCCATCCATCCATCCAAACATTCACATCCATACTAATATTATAAATGCGAAAGTGTGTGTCTGTCTGTCTGTCTGTCTGCTACGCTTTCACGGTCCATCTGTTCAACCGATTTTGATGAAATTTGGTACAGGGATAGGTTATATCCCGGGGAAGGACATAGGCTACTTGCTATCCCGGAAAATTCGAAGGTTCCCGCGGGAATCGAATAAACTTGGTCCACGCGGACGAAGTCGCGAGAATCATCTAGTTTATAATATTTATTTGATTGATTGATTTGATTGAATTTGATGTATGTTTGTACTCGATGCATTGACAATTTTACACTTCACTCATCATCCATGTGGGTTGAAACTCTGTACAGTTGGGTGAAATTTTTCACACAGTTAAAGGTGAGTTTCTTACACAGGATCTTCATTATATAATAGGTAGCGCGCGAATCGTATTGTAATGCATGCCTGGCATTGGCTAAATATTGGTAGGTTAATTTAGAAGTGAGTGATTGATAACATTGTGAGGAAACTCTTGAATCCTTAACAGAACTGACATGCTCAAAAATGGTCCGGCGATGGTTTGAGATGACAATCATAATAAAGATGATGAAGGAAAGGTAAATGCATACAGAATTGGTAAGGACGATTTTCGTATCATTCCTAGTCCGCAGCACGATACATTGCTCGCTCTTGATTTGCACCAGATCGGAGGACACCTCTTCCACAGTATCAAGCAGAATCATCTCGGGCTTGGCACTATTCTCCAGATGCAGTTCCAAGCGGTTTGGATACAGCTTCGCGTAACGTGTCTGCCAGGCGCTGGCAAACGGCCCTCCAAGTTTCTTTATGTATCCATGCAGTATGCAATCTGATTCTGGAAATATGAAACCTTACATAAGCATACATTGAATTAAGAAAGTTGTACCACGATCGCTCTCAGGCACATCCCGTACAAATGGAGTTCTTTTTATCCACTACAAGTTAGCCCTTGACTGCGATCTCACCTGATAGTAAGTAATGATGCAGTTTGAGATGGTAACCTGTTAGGGGCATGGCAGTTATAATTAACCACTACAAGTAATAATAAAGCACCACTCAAACTTTAACATAGACACATTATAGAAGCTAATATCTTTATGTTACTCGGCAAATTTCTGTAAAATATTAGTTCAAAGTTTGTCTTAGGATTTGAATATTTTACTGTGGAGCCTGGCCTACCTACAGTTCCAACATTTTTTTTTTAAGTAACTGCCGCTCATAAAACCTATAGAAATCAATATCTGGCATCAATACAAGCAAGTATTTTAATAGATAAAGTTTTTTAAAGCGTCAGGTTTCTGAGATATAAGCTCAAATGCGTTTTTTATATCTAAATATAATCAAACCTGTATAAGAGGCCCCATCATTGAGTAAACCATAACTTTGATAGCTTACCACTAACATCTGATACTAATCGTTAGAAAAACCTGAGAGTTTAATACTCTCAGTCGTGTTGTATGCGGAAGGACGTGGGAACCCACCACATTATTATCCTAAGAAAACTCCAACCATTGTGTCATCAATGGAAAGGGGTCACGACTCACAGTAATGAGGATTACGACACAAAGAGAGAGAACTCTTACGAGTACTTCTTCTGGTTCGAACGAGTTCTTCTGGTGGGAGGCTTCGGCCGTGGCTAGTTTAGCTTAGTTTAGTTTCGCCAAGCGATTTAGCGTTCCGGTACGATGCTGTGTAGAAACCGATTAGGGGATGGATTTAATATATCTGCCATGCCCCTAACAGCTTAGCCCGCTACCATCCTAGACTGCATCATTACTTACCATCAGGTGAGATAAGAGTCAAGGGCTAACTTGTAGTTGATAAAAAAAAAGCAATTTTTAGCAATCTGCACTTACCCTTTTCATCGGCGTCAAACTTGTGCTTGTGCTTGTTCTTCTTCTTCATTTCCATCTTATCGGCTTCTTGGTTGATAGTTTCGAACACCGTCTCGGCCACTTCGCCCTGCCAGCGCTCCGATATCACGAGCGGGAAATCCTTGTACTGAGCTTGATCCGCCTCTGTGAGCTATGTGGAAAAAAATGTGATCAAACTAAACTTAACTGTGATTATTTTACCCAAATAACAACATTCTATACTCTACTAATATTATAAATTCGAAAGTTTGGATGGATGGATGTTTGTTACTCAATCACGGTTGAACGGCTGAACGGATCTGGATGAAATTTGACACAGAGATAGATTAAGGAGTTCCCGCTACTCAAAAATCCTCGATCCACGCGGACGAAGTCGCGGGCATCAGCTGGTATGAAATAATCAGAGTTATCATGTCACATCGATGCCTTGAGCCACATTAAGAAAGAATTTCAAGGAGCCTTGAAAACCTAAACTAACCTAATTTTATTAAAATCTGACGAATACGTAATCATTTTTAAACGACTTCAAAAGGGATGTATTTATGTAATACTAGCTGATGCCCACGACTTCGCCCGCGTGGATTGAGGAGTTTTAGGTTCCCGCGGGAAGTCTTGAATTCTCCGGGATAAAAAGTAGCCTATGTGTTATTCCAGACTATAATCTATCTTTGTGCCAAATTTCATCCAGATCCGTTCACCTGTTCTGTCGTGATTGAGTAACAGTAAACATCCATCCATCCAAACTTTCACATTTGTATTATTAGTATAGACTATAGATATGTGTTCGCGATTTTCTCGGAAACCAATGAACGGATTTTGATGGTTTTTTCACTAGAGTCAGGCAGTTATTACGCCGGCACTATACAAAGTAACTTAATTAAGCAAACTAACCTTAATCCCCTTGGTGTCCTCTTCGTCGAAGCTGCCGATATCGAAAGCGTCGGCGGCGTTGACCTCGCCCCGCGGCGGTATCAGCGGCGGTGTGTACTTCTGATGGTACACTTGCTGCCAGTCGATACCCGCGAAAAAGACGTGCTCTTTCACTTCGTCGGCGCTACAAAAATTATTATACATGACGTACTGTTAGGTTTATTATTTCGATAGCTACCAATTTATTCATGAAGTTATTTGAAGGGGTAATTCTTTTAAATACGAACGTTTTGAGATTCATAGGGCAGTAGGCATCGACCCAAGGACCGTGCCGTCTCTACGGCACGCGGAAGAACCCATCTGCAGGGTACCATTGCCCCGAACAGATTTCCCCACGCCCACTCAGTGTTGTGCGAGAAGACCACGTTTGTCATAGGGCAGTCTGGTCCGAATCGCGGCTCGGTGAACAACGATTGTTAAATACTTTGGTGTTTGGGTCGTAATTTGATTTGGTCGCAACAGCGATTGGGCACTGAATTAATGTATTGGATCAAGATCTTTCGAGTTTTAGCAAATTACTCCTGTATAAGAGTACAAAATTATTAAGTGTGCTTATTTCTGAGATGATCCTTACAGTACCTATCATTGAAAATTTGTTTATTTATTTTAATAATTTACAGCCCAGAGTCATCTACAGCCGAATCGAGTCCTATTTGTTTTGTTATAGACTCCACTATCACAACACTAATCAACGCCGTTTCATGGTAAAATTGTGGCAAATTATTGCGATTCGATTCGAGTTCGCCAAGCCTAGTAGACGTCAGCCTTATTGCACACAGAAACAGGAAAAAGGTTACAAGAAAAAAAAACAAAGTTTTGCATGCAAAGGCGGTCTTATCACTCATAGCCAACACGTCGCAATTTATAGCTTTTTTTTTTTTGGATTATAGCAGTAAAAAGTGGAAATACTCTCACTAAATTGGCACCAATGATATTACTATTATTAGATTTTTTTATTTTATTATTATTAGATTTTTTTCTTTTATTGTGAGATAGGCTTGCGCTTGACGACAATCATGCTTAGTGCAAAGCAATGATTCACTCTTGCCTTGAAGGTATGAAGTTTTATGTGACAGGAAACACGTGCGCTGGTGCGTTCGGATCAGAAAAGTCGAGCAGAAACGTTTCGTGCGAGCAGATTGGACGTCAACCACATAAGGATGCCAACGCTGACAGTTTCTCACTGTTCTGTGGTAGAGCATATTACATCTTATCTTACCCGCGTCCTTTACAGCCCAAGCGTTTGTTGATGTCCCTTTGCAATAGACCTTCCAATAAACTCTTCAAACTAGGGCTGAACGATTCTGGTAGTTCCACATTCTGAAATCATAGCATACTTAAGTACTGTTTTTTTAATTTTAATTAAATGTTTTAACCATGACTAGTATGTAGTTGTGGTACAAATGATAAAGAAACAGAATATTTTTTACGAACTATTTGCATACTAGCTGATACAGGCACCTCGTCCGCGTGAAATTAGGTTTTATTGGTTCCCGAGGGGACTCTTTAATTCTCCGAGATAAAAAGTAGCCTAAGACTATAATAATCTATCTCTGTGCCAAATTTCATTCAGATCCGTTCAGCCGTTCTGGCGTCATTGAGTATCAAATATCCACCCAAACTTTCGCAATTTTATAATATTAGTATAGATACACAATTTTTTTTAATTTAACTGTTTTTGGCGCCAACTTGGTGAATAATGAGAGTAATAATTTCAATCAATAAAATATTTAAAAAATATTTTCTGTGTCATGACTGGTCTTTTACTTCGCACTACATACAACGACAGTCAGACGGACAGACACACTGTTGTATTTATATTAAGTAGGATAAATTGATGTAACTTTCATAGAGTTTAAAAGGGTCAGATTTCCAATTCAAATGTTTTTTTATTCAAATAAACATTTACAAGTGCTTTGAATCGTCGAGTGAATTTACCACAGGTTCGGAATGTCATTCCTTCCGAGAAGAACCAGCAAGAAACTCGGTGGTTGCTCTTTTGATTTGACAAAATAAGTCAATACAAGAGGACCTTAACTAAAATAATAATAATAGAAATGAATATTCATTACAGTTTCGTTTACCATGGTAAGCGTCATCCGGTCGATCTCGTGTTTGTCCTTGGTCTTGTGCTGGCGGAAGGGCGAGTGGCCCTTGAGCAGTTTGTAGAGCATGCATCCGAAACTGAACCAGTCAGCGGACGAGTCGTAGCCCGTGCCCTTCGAGAGCACTTCCGGTGCCATGTAGCCGTGGGTGCCCCTACAATAGGGTTGATGACAACTCATTCAAATCAACAACTCTTTATCAAACTTAAAAACGCACTTCTAGTATGGAAGTTGTATGAAATTCACAATTGGGACGTCATCAAATTTCAACGCACTTTTTTTCTTTAATCTATCTTTTAAAATGGTTATCAAACTTAAAACTAACTGAGGATGTGAATTTTAGGTCTTAGAAGACCCTCTATTTAATAAATAATCAGCTAGAAACAATTTATTTTTGATATAGGCATCATCCCTATTGTAAATAAACTTCTTTCATTCATTCAAGAACCAGTGATTAAGCATTCTGATTTATGAAGTTAAAAAATATAAGTAGTTAAGATTTCTTTTTATTCCACTACACTGTTAGCCCTTGACTGCGATCTCACCTGATCGTAAGTGGTGATGCAAGATGCAAAGATGGTAGCGGGCTAATCTTTTAGGAGTATGACAGTTAAATTAAACCCATACCCATAGTCGGTTTCTACACGGCATCGTAACGGAGCACTAAATCTCTTGGCGGTACGTCTTTGCCGGTTGGGTGGTAACTAACCAGGCCAGACCAGGGAAAATCAGAAATTATAAATTCCCAAATTGACCGTGCCGGGAATCGCACCCGGGACCTCCCACGTTAAGGCAACAGCGCTCAACACTGCGCCAGGGAAGTCATCAAAATTGATTCGTCGCCAAAGAAAATTCTAGACATTATTTAATAAAGTAGCTTACATCCACATACATAACGTCCCCTGTTAGTTTTGAATAACCATTTAGAATTACTATCGTAAAAAAATTACTTATTTGACTACATCTACCGCTAAACTTATATTATAATTCTCATTTTTTTATATTGTTGTAATTTTTATATGATATTACACTGTGTGGCGCTGCAATAGAATACAATGAAAATCTTGCAACACATGAACACAGTCAAGCGCCAACTTGTAATCGAATTAAAAGAAGACTTACACGCTAGCATGTGGTTTCTTTTTGGAGAAGTCGCAGGCAAGCCCCAAGTCGGATATTCGCACGTGACCGTGCTCATCTAGTAGGATGTTCGCAGGTTTCAGGTCTCTGTATACTATGTGACGCTTGTGCATGTGCTCCAAGCCTGCAATTAAAATAAATGTTATATTAGGGTATGGGTATTCCTCGGAAGCTTACTCATATATTTCTAGCAAACCTGCCCTCCGATTGTGTAAGGAAATCAAGATCGTTTGTCAAATGCACAAAAAAATATGTGATAAAACCGGATAAAGTTATTCGACCTGTACTTATAAGCTCAAAAAGCATGTATGAACTCCTCAAACAGTTTGAGCAATACGTTTTAAGTTGTCAAATGATTACGATTTGCTTATAAAATACTTTGGTAGATGAAAATAATACTCGTACATTAGGATATTATAGAGGTTTACGAAACGGTGTTCGAAGTTGACTACGATGGAAAGAGTATCATCATTCATCATCGTGTGCCTCCCTCGAATTGAAGTTTGGCGGCCAAAAGCTTCTCTTTACATCTTTTAATTGTGACGAACTAAGCCCTGTCCACCCTCTTCGATTTATTAAATACTAGATGATGGCCGCGACTTCGTCCGCGTGGATAATTTTTTTTTTAGTTTCCGGGATAAAATTGAGCATATGTCCTTCCCCGGGATGTAACCTAACTCTATACCAAACATCAAAATTTAACGTTAAAAATACAGCTGGTGCGCTAACTCATGCATTTCTGCATGATGAATCGAGGCGGAAAGAGGAGATAGATGTTCTGTTTTGATATAATTAATAGTATTAGATTCACACAATAGGTTATCGGGTTTTAACTTTTAATGATCATTTTCAAGAGCACAATAGGTTTATTGAGGTCATTTTAACAGCGATAACAAAGAACATTAGCAAGCGTGATAAAATGTTAAATAATAGTGGTAATATCATTACAATTTTCCCACACCTTTGTTTGTACCATTGTAAAAAAGCTACCACACACGACCTATACATAATTTTAATTAGTCAGGCCCAAAAAAGTTAATTCAGTAAATTGGCAATCCCTAAGTACGGACATGCGATAATCGTGTCGCACTGATTTATTTTGAACTAGCGATCAAAAATTTATCTTTATTGAGTACCTAAGCTAATTTGTGTAAATGCGCGATAAGAATTTTGTACAAGCATTTTAACCGCACGAACAGTTCCGAGTATTTCCGACAGCGCCTCAGTAAACCACAGTGGGCTTTGAATCGACACTAATTCGGCCCCAAAAAAACAGTCGTCTGCGTTACCCCTTATGCAACGATGAGCTATGATTCTAGTCGTACTAGAACAATTATTATTAGGTACATTAATGAGGCGTACATAATGACGCAGGTTTTAATTGAACTTCAGCACGATTGGATTTTGTACGTCGATAATGCAAGCTTACTAAGGCTATTTATATCAATTAAGAGTTGATTGTTGAGGTTCTGAATTATGAACTACTAGATAAATGATGCCCCCGGCTCCGCCCGCGTGGATTAAGCTTTTAAAAAATACGGAGGAACTCTTAAGATTTTCCGGATTAAATGTAGCCTACGTCACTCTCCAGGTCTTCAATTATAATAGTCCAAAATGCCACGTCGATCCGTTGCTCTGTTACGATGTGATTGAAATACAAGCGAAGAAACTAAAGACACTTTCACATTAAAAATATTTTGTGAACTCGCACGACTTAGCAAATATTACCCAATATCTCTTTTTCTCTTAATATGATCTCCTTTTCACTCGAATGACTGTCACAGAAAAGGATGGAATGCTTGCTAACTGTCATCTTATAATAATCTGGATAATATGTTATTTAGATAATATGTTAGTTAGAGTGGTTTATAATTTACTAGGTGATGCCCGCGACTACGTCCGCGTGGATTGGTTTTCTTATTCCCGCGGGAACTCTTCAAATTTCCGGGATAAAACCTGTCTCTGTACCAAATTTCATCAAAATTGGTTGAGTAGTTGGGCCGTAAAAGCGTAGCAGACAGACAGAGAGACACACTTTCGCATTTATAATATTAGTGTAGATACAGCTAAGATTTTTATTTAAAATTTTCTTTTATTTCCCAATATGCCTACCATCTACCTACCTACTTAATCAAAATAATAAATACTCAAAACTAGGTCTAGCATGTAGTCAGTTTCATCCATACTAATTTAAAAAGTGCGAAAGTGTGTATGTCTGTCTGCTACGCTTTCACGGCCCATCTGTTCAACCGATTTTGATGAAATTTGATACAGGGATAGGTTGTATCCCGGGGAAGGACATAGGCTACTTTTTATCCTGGAAAATTCAAGAGTTCCCGTGGGAATAAAAAAAAATTATTTCTTCAACCGATTTTGATGAAATTTGGTATAGGGATAGGTTGTATCCCGGGGAAGGACATAAGCTACTTTTTATCACGGAAAATTCAAGAGTTCCCGCGGGAATCAAAACAACTTAATACACGCGGACGAAGTCGCGGGAATCATCTAGTTTTACATAAAATATAACAGATAGCAGACCCCAGTTATTAAGTTTCAAACCACATTTTAGCTATCTATGACATGTGCTGTAGGCAGATTGTGTAACACGATCTTAATACTTCACATATTATTATTATACTCTTGCTTCAACAATGAATAATAAGAAGAATTATACAAAAAAATGGCAGTCATAGACTGCCGATAGAAGTGAAAACGAATAATTATTTAAAATAACAACACGAGGTGTGGGTCACGGTTACACAGCATCTTTAAAATAATTAAAATATAAACCTTAAAACTAAGGTATTAAAGTTGAATTACGAATGTGCTATATTTATATTTAAGACGTTTTGTCTTCGTAACAACGCGAGGTGTCAATCACGGTTACACAGCACTTTTAAATATAAACCTTAAAACTAAGGTATTAAAGTTTAATTACGAATGTAAGTACTATATTTATATTTAAGAACTTTTGTCATCGTAACAATTCAAGAGTAGCCCGCCAACCCGCATTGGAGCAGCGTGGTGGGTCTAAGCTCTAATTCCCTCTCTCCTATTAGAGTGGAGGCCTGTGCCCAGCAGTGGGACGTTAGTGGGCTGTAGTGGTGGTCATCGTAACAACGCGAGGTGTCAGTCACGGTTTCACAGCACTTTTAAATATAAACCCTAAAACTTAGGCATTAAAGTTTAATTACGAATGTACTATATTTATACTTAAGACCTTTTGTCTTAAAAAGAACAATGTTCCACATTTTTACCCCCTACCAAAAGGTGCCCAACGCGTCTTAAGAAGTTTTCACCTCCCATACTCTTTGTTATATTTATTTTTTAAGTTTCCATTCCATTCCAAAAATTAGTATCAGAAAAATCTGGTTATTTAGAACAAGGGCTCAAGTTTAGTGTTCGCTATTGAAATTCCACACAAAATAGCTATATTCACTAAAGGAGCCAGGCTAAATACAGTGTACATACATTCATTTATGTTAAATATGTCAGGTACAAGTACAACAGTCGAAATTTCCTCATTCGAATAAAATCGCCTTTATTATGATAGCAGTATAAGGGCGCAATAAAATTAAGAGGATGTAAATAATATTCGCAGGATGCTTTTTCATTACGTTTAATTAAAATCTCTATGTTGTACGATTAGTGTGCTGTGCGAGTCTAGTGGTGAACTCACTGCAATTGTGACAATTTGAATGCACGCAGGGTTGACACTGCTATTAAGCAGCCGTTAATTTACAGTCCAGCAAACCTATCTGATCCGGTGACAGCGTCGCTATTAGATATGAAAAAAAAAAATTAAAAAAAGCAATTGACAGGCAAAAATTTGTTTCAATTTTGGTCACCGGATCAGATAAGTTTGGCGGACTATAAAATTACTGTTGAAATGAAATCAGTGAACATAAAAAAGGTTACTAAATTACATATTAAACGTAAAATATTATATAAAATCGATCGCTTTACATATTCCGAAGGTTTTTACTAGCAACACGATCTTGACATTTCTGTAAGTGAATTTTGCTTACTACTTTTGTATTTTGTGTGTCACATAATTATGTAAGAGGCTCAATAAAAATCAATTTTCTGACGTCAGCGAGAGGGACTTTGATTTTCTTTACAAATAAAACCGTTCTTTGAAAAAAAATATGATTTGAGTTTGAATCAAATATTAAATCTCTGGATAATAACCATTCTTGCAGCCCTGAGTGCATGCCTCTTCGACCCGCTCGTTAAAGCCAATGGCTGTCCACATCGATCGGATACTTGCTACAAATTAGAACCGTTTCTGTAGTGTGGAAAAGCAACGTATAGGTACATCTCCGTTTACAATGCCCGCAAAACTCTGGCCACTATATTAATGATTTGGCGTTAAATCCATTATAGTATGTGACTAGATGACGTAAAACGATATGGTATTTGAATTTTCATGTAGGACATTTTAAATTTTCATATGGGCATGCGTATGTATAAGTACTGAATACTGACGTACCTATTGACAGTATCAGCATTCCAATTTACAAGTTGACGTTGACCAAAAACTTCCAACATCTTCTTCCGTCCAAGTTATTATGAGCATGAGTCATAAACCCATCTCCTTTATCATCGATATAATCAGATGTGAATACCTTGCTTACAAGATTAGTGCTATCTTATACGCGTGCACAGGATTACCTGTATTTACTAACATTGTCATTTTTGTCTGGTTAGGTAATGCTGCTGACTATGAAAGACTGAAATTTACACACCTTTTTGACATTAACGGAGGAATCAATCCGAAAATCTTTGACTGGAAATTGCGTATGGAATTCTAATGAAACAAAGCTATCCTTTAAAATTTTTAGTATGGGTAAGTAATGTGATAGCAAATAATGATACTTCGGGCGCTGATCGAGTTGTTACATGGTAGATCAATTCCAAAGGTGACATGGAGACTGGACCCACTAGTCCAGTCTCTATGTCAGAACGAACTTGAGCCTTGTAAAGTGAGGCGTTGTTTTGGCGTAAAGTTCCGCTTCACCTTCACCATTTTACATGAGGTAAAATCTCATTACATAATTCTGATTCGAAAACAAGATTATGGTACATAAAATTAATTACTTTTAAACATTAAATTAATTTCACAGTGCAATGAAATTATTCCGGTTTAATGAAGGAACTAATGATGCTTACAAATAAAAGTGCATATCCGAAGTAGAAACTTGAACGCAGCAGTGGGTATTAAAATCTTTGCGCTGCTGTTAAGCTTTTAAAACTAGCGAAGATTAACAAGTCGCTTATCTTAATACTTCTTTACAAGAGAACAAATACGTAGACAGTAAAGGAATTAAATATCGGCTTCATTGTTACAACGCGTTGTTTATGAGTAGTTAAGTAATTTTGATTTAAAAACCCGTCCAAGGACGTACACGTCAGACTCGCACACTGAGGATTCAGTACCTTTGAAGGATACGTATATTTATTTGGTCATAATCAAGATACTTATTTTCTTGTTACGTTTAATTTTTATACCGTCTTCCACTAATTTATTAATCCAAAAATTATCTTGTTAATCCGTCTACTTACTATTAGGTAAGTTTTCAAGTAAAAATTCTATACAGGATTTTCTTTGATCTTTCCTTCTACTTGAACCGCGAGACCTTCCTTCGTGCCAAAATTCAATTCAACGGGACGTAGACCGTACGTTTTAGGTTTGGCGACGTAATTTTTTTTTGTGAAAAAAATTACTTAAATTTAAAATTCTCAACAATAGTCAATAAATAGCCTATGTCCTTTCCCACGATGCAACCTATCCCTGTACCCAAACTTCGTCAAGGTCGGTTGAACGTAGTAGATTAGATAGACAAACGAACAGACAGATAAACACACTTTCGCATTTATAGTAGTATCAATTATTTGCCCTTCCATCTATCTATCCATCCATCCATCAGCCTGACATAGGCCTTTTCGAGAGCGCGCCACCAAACACGGTCCTCCGCCTTCCTCATCCATCCGCTACCCGCCACCTTCTTTAGGTCATCTGACCAGCGAGCTGGAGGTCGTCCTCTTCCTCGAGCGCGGAGGGCGCTTACCGGTACGCGGTCTCCACTCCAGAACACGTCTGGCCCAAGGGCCATCGGCTATGCGTTATTTGCCCTTATCCTTACCTAATATAACTTCAGCGGCGTAGAACTTCATCTCCGCCTCATTGAAGACGCCATGCTGGGAGAGGTGATAGTGGAGGTCCCCGCCGTTCATGAGGTCCAGGATGAAGCAGAGTTTGTCCGGTGTGTGGAACGCGTACGTCATGCACACTATGAACGGGCAATCCACCTGCAACATTTTGTATGCACTCATAATTATGCGGAACTAACTGGTGCCTGCGACTTCGTCCACGTGGTTTTTTTTTTATTCCCGCGGGAACTCCTTAATTTTCCAGGATAAAAAGTCTATGTCACTCTCCAGGTCCTCAACTGTACCCATGACAAAAATCACGTCGATCGGTTGCTCCGTTACAGCGTGATTGAAGGACAAACCAACAAACCAATAAACCAACAAACAAACGCATTTATAATATTAGTATGATTAACTACTATTACCACAGCATACGCAAGTAATACCACCAACAGTTTATTTTTATCCACTATAATTTTAATAGTCCTTGACTGCGATCTCACCAGATGGTGATGATGCTGTCTAAGAAGGGGTAACCTGTTAGGAGCATGGCAGTTATATTAAACCCCCTAATCGGTTTCTACACGGCATCGTGCCGGAACGCTAAATCGCTGGCGACACGTCTTTGCCGGTAGGGTGGTAACCAGGGAAATTCAGAAATTATAAATTCCCAATTTGACCCTGCCGGGGATTAAACCCGGGACCTCCGTACGTTAAGACAACAGCTCTCAACACAGCGCCAACAGTTGCAGATAGGTCGTCAACAGTTGTAGCTAGGACTCCTATTCGGGGGATAGGGGGTTCGGCACGCACTTCTAAGATTTCAAGAGTTATGTGCGTTTCATTCAAGAATTCAATTAATATCCTTGCTTTAACGGTGTAGGTAAACATTGTGAGGTAACCCGCATGCCTGAGAGTTTTAAATAATGTTCTCAAACGTGTGAAATCTGCCTTAAAATCGGGTTTCGGTTAAAATGTTTAATAATTTTGTAAATTTCACCCCCCAAGGGATTTTCAGTAATTCCATCTGAGCGAAGCAGTGATTAGAGAGCAAGTTAAAAATAAAAAGTAACTAGAAAAGTACCCATACATTATGAATGGGAAAATCCACCTGCAATATTTTAGATAAGTATATATACCCATTTACCACTACTTACACATATTACGTATGTGGAATTATTGACCGAGCGAAGCGAAGGTCTCTGAGTCTACTTGAGTGAATTTGCACTTGTCCGTCCGTCCGTCCGTCTGTCAGAGCCTTATAACTTCTGAATTAGTGAACTAATTACTTCAAATTTGAATTTTATGTATATAAACCGATGGCCTCCAGCCAAATATGGCTTAAAAAGTAATAAAAATGTTTATTTCAGGGGGGCTCTCATAAAAGCGAATAGGAAGAAAAAATATTTTTACAGCGTTACATAGGGTTGCGGTATATCGTTTTAAAGATAATTAGGAATAGAGTCCAAAATTTTTTTTTTTTAATTTTTTCCCCTAAAATTGACGAAATGGGGGGGCTTTCAAAGTGGAGATTTTCTAACGTCCAAAGTTGACCTCAGAACTCTAAATTTTCTGAAATGCTGAGCCTGAAACTTGATCAATTATTTGAATTATATCCTGTACTTGAACAACAAATACTAAAATTAGATAAATATTATATGGAAACGAAATTATTAATTTTTTAACGAGCCTTAGTATTTACAACAGAACTTCACAATGATGTCAATAGATGGCGCCGCGAGGTCTCAGTTCAATTCAATTCAATTCAATTCAATTCAATATCATTTATTCAATATAGGTACACTGTAGTGTACACTTATTGACGTTAAAAATTACTTACTTAAAAAAAAAAAACACGATGGTGATAATCGGTTACGGTTTCTTAAAACTAAAGCTACGAGGGTTCCAAACGCGCCCTGGTCTGAGAAGAGCCCACAACAAACTCAGCCGGGGTTTTTTTTTTTTTCAATGTTGGGGGCGAACCACTAGTTAACGTATTACAATTTACCCGACGTGAGGAGTCACTGAGTTCACCTCAGGTTTTCACGATGATTCATTATATCGGAAATTCTTATACTTTACGTTGATCTGAATACGAAGAATTCATTTAGCATTTTCATCTCACACACTTTTAAAGCATAAGGCTCAAGGTATATTGACGCAGCCGAAGTCAACGCGTCTGAAATGTTTCAAAGTAAATTAATAATTGTGTAAGGGTGAGTGTAGAGTGTAGACTGTAGGCTTAAATGTACATAGAATCAGAGCAAGAGCATTTTTTCTTGATATGCTTTTTCTTTTAGTTAGTTACACAGCGAAAGAATGTCTGTCACTATTTACACAAGGAGAATAGGGGTGATGCCCCTACAAAATAACTTATTTCTTGCTGATTATATTAAATAGAGGGTCTTCTGAAAGACCTAAAATTCGCATCCCCGGTTAGTTTAAACCATTTTAAATAATAGATTAAAGAAAAAAAACGTGTCGAGATTTGATGACGTCACAAGTCACAACTATGTATTTCATACATTCTAGAAGCGCGTTTTTAAGTTTGTTAAAGAGTTGCTGATTTGATTGAGCATCATCCCTATTTCATAATCTGGAGATAGAATGAGCAGTCGCTGTTTTGGTCGAAATCTACCTTGAAGCCAACATTCACAGCGAACAAACATGCAATTTGCTTCAGAAAACTGAGTGCATTACGCAGTGGAGATGCAGTTTAATTGCTATTCCTTTCTTAATGCTCCCTCCTGCGAAAGAGGACAGCACAAGATTTACAGTTTTTAATTTTGTTTAGAGATCCTGTAACACAATGAGCCACAATGTACCTTGAGCCTTATATACATTTAAGATCATACCAACAAGTCTGAGCAGAAATAATCCAGATATCTTAATACTATCATCATATCCTAAAATCGGAAATCATAATTCGGTTGTGTTATTTCGAAACATTGAACAATTCCGTTGTTTCCAGTTGATATGAAATACCCGGCGGCGGCGTCGGTATGAAAACAAATAAAGCTTGACGCATTGGCTAGACGAAAGGCAAAATAGCGTATATGCTATAAACTCATGGATCGTTATGAGGACGTATTACGAGATGCGGAAATATTAACACAGTATTGTGATGAATGCGAGCTTTTGTTTACCGACAGCCGCGTGACACGCGCAGTCAGATGAATGAAATAGTATGCGCTAATATCGCTGTAAGATTAATTTATTAATAGAGGAGCAAAGCAGTAAACCGCATGTTACACCAGTCATGATTACAAAGACACGTAGGTAAGCTAGGAACTTAGGTACAAATGGATGAACGGTCAGGCGGTCTAAGTAAATTAAGTCGTAGGAGTTACTTTTGAGACCACATAATATTTTCTTCTATCTGTACCTAGTCTTCTGACTTTTCAACAAATGTTTTTAAGTTAAAATACCTATAAATCTATAGGTCCTACAATCATAATATATACCTAGATATTATAGTATTGTATATTGAGCAGCTGGTCCAAACTTATTTTATAAATCCAAAAAGCAAGATATGGCTTCAGAAATATATAAACAACTTTGATACTTTAACAATTTTGAATATTTTTCTGGTTTTTCAGTTCAGTGTTTTAGAGTTCTATAGAAGTGAAGAATAAATCAAACTAATAGGTTTTAAACAAACAAAAACTGGTGGCGTACAGAAATATAATCGAACAAGCCCACTTCATGAACATCTGGTAATCGAATTATATTTTTGCGATCACTTCAGACATTATCTATGCGGCGTTGCCCGGTTGATTGATGAGCTACGATAACGTTAAACTTAAATGTAATACGGGTACTTAAATATATTCCAAAATTAGATGATGACCGCGACTTCGTTCGCGTGAATTTACGTTTAAAAAATCCGTAACTAGGTATCCCGCTATAATTTAGCTCTCCGGCAGGGCTAGCATGTGACTAAAAATATGTCTACCCTTTATCTCTATTTGCCAACCGAAGCTAACGTGGTTACTTGTCTCGTTACGTCAAAAGTTGACATAAAAGTAATATTTCTTATCTGTGATATTTTTCTCTACGAACAATCACATCGAATAGCGCATCGCTCTCTGTTCAGCAAATAAACAGACCAACAAGTAAATACCCCATTATATTAATAATATTGTAATATGTAACGGATAAAATCTAAAATGATTAAAAAATTGTAGCGATTTTAGTTTTTAACACCCTAATTGTGCCAAAAATCAGCTTTACATTATTTTTTTGGAGGTTTCCATACAAATCGTGCGTAACTAGACTGAACTAAAGATAGTAAAACATGATACCTATCGCTAAAACTAGAAGAAAGCAGCGCCGTTAAATTTACACTCACTAGACAGAAAACACAAAAGTTCTTCATCAATCTAATACAAGAAAGAAAGAAACCCTATGTGATGGATTATTATTTAATCACGTTGTCATTGTATTGAAGACCAACTGGCAATTTGGATACTTGGGAGGCGGCGTGTTGGTAAGCAAAGATAGCAGCTTTCTTGTTAAGGCTTGTGCATACGAAGACACTCGAGTCACGACGGCAAGAAGTACGGCAAAGTTTTATACCAAACGCGATTTCGATGGTAATGTCCTTGTGACCGAGTCCCGGCTGCACAAACGATTCACGACGACATCAAACAAGGCAACATTCTATAATTACAATTATTTAAAAGTGTGTACGCTATGCAAACATTATTTTCCTACTCTTAACCGAATTTCGGCCACGGCAGCCAATCTCAACGATAAATAATAATTATTATTGGTTACTAGAGAGCCAAATACGCAAGAGGTAGTGTGTGCGCCAACAAGGTCCTACAATCCCTCACTCTCATCCGTGCGGTGGCATCGACTGGACCGCAGGATCAACAGTCAACACGCTGTATGCAATCAGCCAGGCACGGGGATATAACACGTCAATTTCGGAAGCAATTCATAATTTTTTGATAGAAAAATTCAAACCCAACAACTCGTCTGGCCCGACTAGGGTCTGGAATACGGGTTTACAATAATCAATTCGCATCCAGATAAACTAGCCATTTGACTAGCCAGGCAATCATCGACGTATATTGGAACTCTATCAATGAAGTATAGACAACGAAGCCGTCGCGCATTGCGTCTGTACAAGCCTTAACTATTTAGTACAACTGAGGCAGACAAGAAGGCGCCCTGACACCAGACGAATGCTCATAAAAGATAAACTTCGTCGTCCAACAGAACGTACCGTAGTCCGTGATGCAAACCTTCCAAGTTCAATGCTGATAAATGATAAGTAGTAACAACTGTTTTCATTTTTTAAACGTTGGCGTGAACGCTCGTAACAGCTGTAACGATATTTTTCAATACGATTGTAAGGCCACTATAACTAATTTAAATCATTTTATGATACAATATACGCTAATAATGCATTTTCAAGGAAAGTAGTAAAACTGAGATTTATTATTTACGACTAAGATAGATATATAGCATTTTGATAATGATTATTTAACGATCGTTTAGATTGTAATGCCTTTAACGGTAATCTTTAGGGTGGAGTGCGCCGACTTTTACTTAACCGATGTTTAGGTAATCGGCTGATTAATCCCTCAACATCGTTTAAACAACCGTTTAAATACTGACTGTTCACGACATTATTTTGAAGCACGATCAATAAATCAGGCGATAACCAACCGTTCGCAGCAAAAGGTTCAAAACTGAACGAATGATAAAAGTCAAAGCATTTGTGTAGTCACGTTGTCTTACCTAGCGCACTGCGACGTTTGTTTTTAGTAGCGTAAAATATAATGCTGTCAACTTGAAAAGTACAACGACGCCATTGGAGGGCATAAACAACGCTGTAATTCTACATTTGGGCAGGTAATAGTGGGTCGGGGCCTCTATTATTTTGTACCCTAGACAGAGAAAGAAAGAGGAATTCTCTTTCTACGTTTTGCACCGACCAGATGTTTACAATTGTGCGATACCAATAAATGGGACCAGAAAAAAGTAATTATTTATGACGCAGTGAAGCATCTGTGAATTGATTATTGTAAATCTTGGATTTGTGTGTTCAGTTTTAATAAAATTTAGTAAATATGGATGACCAAAAGAAGCGCACTCCCAATTTCACAAGCGACGAGCAGCGCATTCTTTCAGAGTTAGTATTAAAATACAACACCACCAAGAGTTTTTAAAAAAATACTTTAATTTAAAAACGCAGGCACTAGGTAGGTACTCTTTCTATCAATTAAATAACAAGTAACCTAAAAACGAGCCTAAAAATCAAACTTATGGAAAAACTCCAACATCAAAACGTGATAAACGGCGGTTAAACGACCCTGCCGAGCTCGGTTAAGATAATCGGGCGTTCAGGCGCTTTAACCATTGGTTAGGTTGTGGTGAACACTAAAAAGTATTTAATCAGACATTTATCTGATAATCAGCCGTTTTAAAAGTCGGTGAACTCCACCCTTAGTCGTAAAATCGGGATTTTATGAATAACAACTAGGACTGGGAGATTTTTAGGGTTCCGTAACCAAATTTGGCAAAAACGGAACCCTTATAGATTCGTCATGTCTGTCTGTCTGTCCGTCCGTATGTCACAGAAACTTTTTTCCGAAACTATAAGAACTATACTGTTGAAACTTGGTAAGTAGATGTATTCTGTGAACCGCATTAAGATTTTCTTAGAAAAATAGAAAAAAAAACAATAAATTTTGGGGGTTCCCTATACTTAGAACTGAAACTAAAAAAATTTTTTTTCATCTAACCCTTACGTGTGGGGTATCTATGGATAGGTCTTCAAAAATGATATTGAGGTTTGTAATATCATTTTTTTCTAAACTGAATAGTTTGCGCGAGAGACACTTCCAAAGTGGTAAAATGTGTAACCCTCCCCTGTAACTTCTAAAATAAGAGAATGATAAAACTAAAAAAAATATATGATGTACATTACCATGCAAACTTCCACCGAAAATTGGTTTGAACGTGATCTAGTAAGTAGTTTTTTTTTAATACGTCATAAATCGTAAACCGCAATTTACGCATGAATTTTTAGTTACATCATATAATAAAAATATTTTTAATAATTTAAAACTTACTACAGGTTTGTACGGAACCCTCGGTGCGCGAGTCCGACTCGCACTTGGCCGATTTTTTATTTCTTTTGAAGTCCTTCGTCGTCGTTATGAAAATGGAATAGGGTTACATTATGTCGTTCTGAGTTATTGTCTGTGTGATAAGAAACGACAAAATTCAATGACGCGCCGACAAAAGACTAAAAGTAGAGGAAGACCTCTACTTTTTATCTTGACCATTTAACTAAAAAGTTCAGATATCTGAGACAGAATCTTAGACATACCGCCTCCTTCAGATCATCATGATGGGCTAAATTGCGGACAAGAGAAGATTGTTTTTTAAGGCATGAATCCATACATGAAAGTGGCATGCCTGAGAAACATCCGAGATATCCGAGTAGACTGGAATATTCAATATAAATGGCAAAGGTAGGACGAGTTGACGGTCAACCTCCAATAGAGAAGAAGATAGTATTGTCTACTTCAGAGTACCCATTTTTATAATTTTGGTAAACTGAACTGAGTTGTCACAGTTTGAAAGCACAAAAGAAGATTTCGTGAATAGTGAAAAGCGACCACATACGCGTATGTAGATCATACATAAAAGCATATCGAATACTGATCCAACGTCTATAAAACCTCTGCCAGCAAATACCTAATAAATGTCTTCCTATTTTACGTAGTACAAAGTCTGAATTACAGCGTCGCAAAATCCAGATCCCAAAACAAGGCCACAACTCACACAACCTAAAACAGGGAACTATAAAGTTACAAGTTAAGCCTAACTGGGTTGAGTTAAATAGAATAGGGGAGCAAATATCATCAATCATCATACATCAGGCGTCAAAAAGAGTGCTTTTATGATTTTAAAAGTATGGAACCGTAATTTACTGTCTTTGTCTTTTAGTTTTAAGCGTTAAATTGCGTTACAATGTATTAACTACAGCGATTATATTGTCAAAATGGGCAAATTCAGCTACAATTTACCTAAAAACATACAACGAACAACAGACTATACTCCAGCCAAATTCGATGTAGAATGTTTGTAAACAAACCACAACAGCTGATTTTTAGGGTTCACTTAACAATATTTCATAATTTCATACTTTTATTCACTTTACCTTCAAAATCAATCAAACTATTCATAATATGAATCGTAAAGTCAAGCAAAAGATAAATATTGATCAATACACAAATAAAATCACGTCATGTAAATGTACATTTATTACATTTTTATTAATGATGAATTGTCATGATTGATATTATTGACATCCCTGATGGTTTCTTGCTTTTTAGGAAGTAGTCAAAAACCTTTTTAAATTTTTGCATTATGTCATCAAGTAAAAAATACCAGAAGAACCCTACAGTACTCTGAATAATAGGCGCATTTCTAATTTAGTCGTATTATTGAACTAACCATAATAAAATTATCGGTGTAGTGTAGTGTTGCCAAATCTATAAATTTCCCATCAAATTTAGGGGAATGATGTGATAGTTTGACCGGAAATGCACTACTATTTCAACTCCACGCAGGCGAAGCTGCGGGTACCAACTAGTAATATTCAAAATCAAGATAAAATTGATGATGATAAAACTTAAGTTGCTTTAAAAAAATAATCTCCAAAAAATGTTTGTTACCCCTGCTGTCGGACGGTTAACAACGCTTTGTTATTTAACATTCTACATCGAGTTTGACTGGAGTATAGTAGCTAACTCCCTTGTACAGTTGTACCACTGAGGCCATTTGGCGGGTCATCTGACTCTAGTAATAGGTAATACGGCAACTCTATGCCTACATGTAAATGTAATAAGTTATGACTCCAAAGTCGAGGCGGTCCCCGTTTTATAAACTTTCGGTACCTACCGTCGGCCTTGTTGAACTACGGTAAGGCTTTTAGGTCACGAATAAAATAGTCGAGAGCTAAGTGGAATGACAGGCCGTTTTCTTAATACTTTAAAATTTTATTTGCTTCTAGAATATTCTATTTTTTTTGAAAAAGGGTATCTTAAGAAAGATAAAAACGAGATATTAATATTCAATAAAAAAAACATTTTTAAAATGAAGCTTAACCGTTATGAGAGTCCACCATATTGGATTCAGAATGACGTCACTTACCTAGCTTGTCATAGCCATGCATTGTCATCCAAACTAAACGTGTATGCAAAATTTCAGCTCAATAGGAAACAGGAACCAGGAAGTGGGTCAAAAACTTGCAAGATTTGATTACAGACAGGCACCAGGACAGGTGTAACTAAACAAAAGCTTGTAAAAAGAAGACCCATTTAGCGCTACTTTACCTACATCCTGAGGGTATTCATATTTCAACATAGTCTGACTACAAACAAGTCCCAGAGAGAAAGGGTTCATTACAACAAACAAATTTGAAGTAAGTAGGTACAGAAACAATTTGTAAGGAGGCGGATTGGGAATCGCTATATAAATAAAAATCAATCGTTGAATGTATGTAAGCGCATCACTTCAGAACGGCTACACCTGTTTGGCTAAATCTTTTTTTATTGTGTTAATAATTGTCAGGAAAAGGTTTGTATGAAAGAAAATGTTTGACCGAACTTACGGAAAAGTGAAAAAATGGATTAAAAAATCTCCATACACAAAAGTAAATTAGACATACGAGACAGTAGGAAGATCTTCAAATATATTGACAGATTGACGGTCATTTGTTGAGTTTTATATAATAAGTAGGTATATACAATTATCCAGGGAGGACGAAGTCGCAGGCATCAGCTAGTTTGAAATAAAAATAATTACAGTTTGAATAATAAAACAAAATGCAACGGAAGCCGGTTGGAGTATAACAACAAATTGAGGGCGAGGCAATTCGTTTCAGTCCAATTGGCTGGATATCGTTTATATGCCCCGATGTAGGGTCGCCATTTCGATGGAAGTACCTACCTACAACGTACACACTACACAGTTTGAAAAGAACGCAGAACAATGTGGGATAACGAAACGAGGATTGCGTGTGAGCTCCCCGATATTCGTCCATTCAGTGGATTATATATATTTTTCTTACAAGATCCAAAACCCTGACAGTACAAATTCAAAACAGTTTTTTTTTTATTTTATCAACTACAAGTTAGCCCTTGAACGCGATCATACCTAATGATGCAGTCTAAGATGGTAGCGGGCAAACCTGTTATGGACATGGCAGCTTTATGCCGTTATATATACCCCTAATGGGTATAGACACGGCATCGAACCGGAACGCTAAATCGCTTGGAGGCACGTCTTTGCCGGTAGGGTGGTTACTAGCCACGGCCGAAGCCCCCCACCAGGCAAATTGTACTAATTTAAATAGAGCAAAGGTTATAGAAGGAAGGAACCAAACCTCGTGAAAGCTTCACTATGCAATGGATCGACTAAAGCTGCAGGCTCTGAAATGTCAATTCGGCGAATGCTTCCAAGGCGCACTTCGTCTGCCCCAAAATTGGAATAAGTGACTTGTAATAGTAGATTGTTACACAAGGGACGTAAGTAAGCTATTACAGAACAAGATCCAATTTGGCGCCAGTGCGAGCGCAGCTCGCATAGGGCGCTAATGGATCGCGTGCACCCGAGATATTTAGTCACACGAGCGAGCGCAGCGAGCGAGGGTGAATATAGTTCGAGGGTGTAATAGCTACTTGCAACCGAGGTAAGCATTCTACTTTATATCATTCTTGCGAGGTAAATAAAACATTGGTAATGCAAAATCACTTTACAAACAAACTTCACAAACTTTCAGATCAAATGAAATGCCGCCATTTCCTTTTTTTTTCGTAAATAGTTTCCTTTTTTTTTTACGGCTCTGGGTTCCAAAGAGTTTTGCATAGTTTGAAATGTATGGAAATTAAATGCCGTCATGTTCAGTGTTTTTTTTTCAGTAAAAAGTTTTCTTACCATTTTATAAGAAAAGAGATTGTTTACCAAGGAGTTTTGCATAGCTTGAACTGTAATGTGAACATTACAATTCAAGCATAGTGCGACGTAATGTTGCCTTGAATTGCAAACACCAACTTACAAGGAGACTTTCCACCATAGTAATCCCTAGTTACTGAGCAAGTATGATATAAAATAAGCTAAAATTAAGTTCCCTTCAACTACTGTAGGAGAGGAGTAGGTTCAATAAATTAAATACATACTCGAGAATCGAAATAATCCTTCTTCGTTTGAACCACATAAAATAGCTATTTATGCAACTGTATCGCAATGAGGGTCATTTTAATTCGAGTGCTGTTTTTTGATACGAGGCTTGCTGAGTATCAAAATAGGATAGTACGAGAATTAAAATGACTAATTACGTACAGTTGCATACAAGATTTTATCTACGACAAGGACGTCTTTATAATTTTTTACTTTATAAATTAATAAAAAAGTCAAATCAAACAAATTATATAATATGTACATATTCAATGACGGGTGCCACCATCCGCCATGATGTAGGTATGGCTCCTCTACATACTAAGAACTCTGTGGTTGGGAAAGTGCCAGAACCCAGAGCCGTTAAGCTATAGGTATCCTATTTATGAAGATAACCATATCGATACAGCTACGACTCATAACGATACAGCTTCCATACAACGAACTGTATCGTTATGAGAAGCAAACACGAAAGAGGGTTCAATTCGATATAGTTGTCAAATTCGAAATTGGAACTTTTCGATGCTGGAGTAGATAAATATCATTTCAATGCAGTTACTAGAGAATTTCAAAAAAGTAAATAACGGAAAAGATAAAATGCACCGGAAGATGATTGGATTAATAAATATAACGAGTGCGAGCCAATTTGGGCGAATGTCAATCCCAATCTGATATTCGTTTTCCTGCATCGATATATTGTACTTTACGAGCATTTCCTGTTATGGCACCTCATAAGAATATCACTAGCGTGAGTCGTGATACGCAATTTTTTCAGATCTCATTATACGAAAAACCAAATATTTTAAGTGTACACATAACTAATACCAAGATATCTAAGAATCTGTCTAAACTGTAACAATTGATCAAAACTAGATAAGTCACTAGTTTTGATAATTTTTCATTAGGAGACACTTTGTTGACGTGTTTTTGGGATTGCACTAGCACAAGATCCGTCTTCCATACCTACTGTCGAGGAACTGGATTGCTTCGACGAGATAAAGAAGTATATGTTTCGTATTATTATTATTCAGATTCGACAGCAGACTGTCCTTTATCATTTTTTTTAACGAGCAGGAAATCTTCAGATACCCGATCTCCTGCAGGGGTGCGAGTACGGGTGATGTGGGATTTCTACACACTAAAGCCCTCTCAGTGGCCATCCTCTGAGCATAGTGGGAATCTCCGGGAACTCTCAAAGAACATGCGCCGGAGTCTCCCTTGCGTGATGCCCATAGGTCTCGTCCGGCGAGATATAATTCCTGATTGCATGCATCAATCATGAATCATGTTGGTACGGCAGCAGACTTAGGACAGTCTAGTAGTAGACTTAGTCAGTAGTTGCAGCATAATTAATCAAGCTAGCCACATTAATGCAGTGTTTTTGACTCAACTGTAGGTAGGTACATAATCTGAGACCTAACATCCTTACAATGACTAGGATAAGATCTGACAATAATTGAAAGGCTAAACAGTTGATCATGAAGAATGACCTCTGAAGCTCTGATTTAGTAAGAACTGTCCCAATCTCAGACTTCAAATAAAATAAATCACATTCAACTTGATCCATTCATTTAAACGCTATGAACACTCCGCCCTAGACAGATAAAACGATAAAAGTAACATCTTCTATACTTCTAGTATACTGATATTATAAATGCGAAAGTTTGGATGGATGTATGCATGTTTGTTACTCAATCACGCCAGAACGGCTGAACGGACCTGGGTGAAATTTGGCAGAGATAGATTATAATCTGGAATAACCCATAGGCTACTTTTTATCCCGGAAATTTAAACTGTTCCCGCGAACCAAAAAGCCTCAATCCACGCGGACGAAGTCGCGGGCATCAGCTAGTTTTCAGTGGTAACTTTTATGAAACATAGCCACTTGCGGATAAGAATCTAGGTCTCACGGAGTATATAAGTCCAGTTACGTAATATGTATTGGATTGCAATGACAAAAACTTAGAACAGCCAACCTCAGATAAAAACTAGTATTTGTAGAATAGGCATGATGACTGATTTTGAAAAATGGTCAGATTATGTTCGGAAGTATCTACTATTTCGAAAAAATATCTTATTTCAGCAGAAAAATACGGTTTAGTAGATAAAATTGGCATTTGAAATTTAAATTTTAAAATTTACGTCAAAACGTTCTGCGGTGTCATGGCGTCGTTTGTGACGTCACTATTGTTTTTACCAATGTACTCTGTGCAGTGTGCACTGTGCAGTAAACAATAGTGTGATTGTCAAAGCTCGAAAACAAACAATTGTGACGTCATTCGCTTCTTGGTGTTTTATCCAATATGGCGGATTGCTGTATTTTATAGTTTTATTCAATCAAAATAAATAGCAATCTCACTCGAAATAGAAAAAAAATACGTTTTTTATAATCCATGAATCCTATTTCATTAAATAAATTCATAATTTCATTGATTCTTGGTTACTGTCATCATGCCTATTACATATTACAGGATTAGGTTAGGATAGTTAGTAGGAAGTTATAATAAAAATAAGCCAAATTATTAACATAGAAGCTTTTTTAATGGCAGTAAAATTTATTGGAACAGAACCGAAAGTACAGAATTTTAACATAGAGACAAAAGAAAATTTACACTAATCACTAATTTCGTGAATTTAACGTAGAATTCAGACTTCAAATACACCAGTCGATCTAACAAAACTCTCTTTTCTAAGTCTGTAACATAACAACGAGGAAACTCTCCTTACTGTCCCACATAGAGAGGAAAACATACAGTTGACTTATCGCCAGCAAAGATACGCGTCATAAACACACAATGCACGGTCTTGTATAAGCTCTCCCTCGTCGACAAATTCTACGCCTTTAAGTAAAACGGCATAACGACCTACTCATACGAAATCGGTCAGCTTCAGATGTTATTTAGAAATGAGTTGGCCTTTAAAGAAAATATTTTTATTTTTATATCATAGGCCATTCCACATTTGGTATAGACCTGTGTACTGTACTTACCTACGAGTACATTTTCCGCTATTTGCAATATATAAAAATTCTTTCCAAAAAACCGACTTCCAAAGCCACTGTAAAGTAAAAAATAATTTTGATTTCTACACACTATGTTGAAGTCGGGCGAACCTGACGCGTCAACTATGCATATCTTTGTTATACTCGCCCGACTTCAACATAGTGTGTAGAAATCAAAATTATTTTTTACTTTACAGTGGCTTTGGAAGTCGGTTTTTTTGAAAGAATTTTTATTTTTAACTTTTTAGTGTACTCTAAATCCCTACGGCTTAGGAGTGCAGTACCATGCAGCATCAGAGTTGAGGAGTTGGAAATTGGGTTTAAGTATGAAGTCGTTGCTTGACACCTACAATATTAATTCACCATAAAAAAATCCTAAACCACTATGTTTAAGGAGTTCTGTACCCTGCAGCATCAGGGTTGAGGAGTTGGGACTTGGGTTTAAGTATGAAGTCGTTGCTTGACACCTACAATATTAATTCATCATAAAAAAATCTTAAATCGTTATTTTTAAGGAGTTCTGTACCCTACAGCATCAGGGTTGAGGAGTTGGGACTCAGGGTTGAGGAGTTGGGACTCAGAGTTGTATCGTATACACGTGACTTGATACCTACTATATGAATTCACCATCAAAACTCCTAACTCCCTAGTTTTGAGACGTAGGTACACCTACAGCATCAGGATTGAAGATTTGGAGTCAGATTTTTTTATGGGACCACCTCGAGAGCTTCCTCTAACCAATGTAAAAAAAAATTTCAAATCGGTTTAGAAACCACGGAGATATGCACCGACATACATTAAAAAAAAAAAAAAAGATACGCGCCGAATTGAGAACCTCCTCCTTTTTTGGAAGTCGGTTAAAAATGCTTAAAGTTTGTCGAATAAAGCTGAAAAGTTAATGATTTCACAGGTCACCACAATTTTGGCATCTAAATGATCGGATAGATGATACAGATAACATAATGCCAAAGGTACTTATTAAGTATTCTGTGATAATTCTCGGCTACGAATATCGTGCCTTCAAAGTATTATACTTTAAACAAAGACCTGTATCTATCTACCTTCCCTTCTATTTTATACAATAGCGTTTGATTGTGGATTCGCCCGCATCCTTTCACTGACCCTATGTTACGTAGTGGCTATAACAAAAGTTAGATATCACATTTACGTCCAGACAAACATTTCCCGACGAACGAAGGAACATTACCATTAGATTCAAATGGGAGCTGGTAACTTTTGGAAGTTTGAGTTGCTAACAGAATACGCTTTACTTTAGATTTAGTTTAGCGCAGCGAGTTAGTTTGTACTAAGTATCTGCAACACAGAACTCTGAATAAGGTAAGTAATAGAAACGGTATAGTATATGTCGTGTTTCATTAATGTTTGAACCGCGTGTCACCGATTTTTAGCAATTCACCCAAACCAAAAAAATCCTTACTAATATTATAAATGGGAAAGTGAGTTTGTTTGTATGTTTGTTCCGCTTTCAAGCCGTAACTACTGAACCGATTGCTTTGAAATTTTGCAGACGTAAAGTTAGAAGTCCGGATTAAATAATAGGGTACTTTTTATCCCGGAAAATTAAAGAGTTCCCGCAGGAACTAAAACTCCTCAATCCACGCGGACGAAGTCGCGGGTATCAGCTAGTATTCTATAATCTCGACTGTAGGGATTTTTCCTAATTCCTAGATAAGTCTAAAATCAATATATTTTTTATTTTAATTATTAAGTAAGTAGAGTTCGGTCTTCCGAACGACGTAATATCCACGTCCATGATAAGTGATAACCATTTTGAACTATCGATTTAAGGAAAAAGTACGTCGAATGTTAATGACGTCACAATTTTAACGGAATTTTGACATCTGTCATACTATGCCCTTTGTGAATTTTGATAGAGTTGCTGATTTGATAAGTTGTCAAATACTCAAATTGAAGTATATTGCACGAATCTCAAATCGAAAAACGAAATTCCGTTACAAAATTGAACTTGTTTCTATTGTGCCGTTTTCACACACACACGGTTTCCGTATTAACGGTTCCTTGACGGTTTAGTAATGTATGAAGGCAACAACAACTGCGTAAGCGTACGTGTGAAAAGGTCTACGTCCATTTAAACGGTCGCCGTTAGTATAGAACCCGTGTGCGCGTGAAAAGGGCCAGTTTACAATAAAGTGTAACACCTTCTCCAAGCTCCACTTACCCCGGTACTGACTAGAGAGAGCATTATCCGCTCGTTGAGAGCGAGTGTCTCGCCCTGCTTCATCTTGATTCGCTTCTTGTCGAGGCATTTCATCGCGTACATCTTCCCTGTGTCCGCCTTCCGACATCCATACACCTATACAAAAGAAAATCTATGTTTACACTTCTCATCATTTAAACACCTTGCAATACCTTTTGGTTGGGAAGTATTTTGCGTTTTTTGATGAAAAGTACATTATTCAAGTCCATTTATAACGTTTTCAAGTCACCCTAGTGACGGACGTAGCAGGTTTTTGTCTCTGAAAATTTCGGGCTGTGACAGGATTTATCTAAATTCACCCGGAAAAAGTCGCAGCCCGCGGCATTAGCTATAGTGTAAACATAAAATCTCATTACTTTTTGACTCATCGATGTAAACGAAGTAATGCTATGCTTTGTTCAAATTAAGCATTTAGGTCTTGCTGAAAGTAGGTACTAACATATCAAAAACCCTTTTGTTTGGTACTATAAAAACCATACCTAACTTTTTACATTATGATAAAATAGCGGCATCACCTGACTGCATACTTTTGCTTTCGAGAATTGATTCACCGTAAAAAGGCGTAGATTGTACGTATTCCGGACTGGAAAATAGATTCGTGCGAACGTGAAAACTAAACTTTTAGAACGTTTTATCGGTAATTAATAGCAATTTAACGTAAATAAACACGTTAATTGGTAAAAACGAGTAAGTTCCTCGTACGTTTTCGTAAATCGGATTTTATAGTTTATAGTAGAGTCGAGTCAAGACTCAGGAGAGTATTTATTTTATATCAATAAAGTTCCCGCTCTAGTTTTAGCAAGAGCAAGACAATCTCGTTTAGTTACTGGCAAAAGTAAACATTATTTGGTAGCGCTGATGTTTGCTTACGGAGACCAAAGGGGATTCTAGTTTCTACATGTAAAGATCTGGACACATACGCGACGGCACTGAACTAGATACAATTAAAAATACGATGAATTACGAAAATACGGTGATGAATTAATTATAAATCTGATATAATATTATGCAGTGATGTATTAAAATAATTTGCACACTAATGAAATAGTTGAACAGCGCAAAATAATTTTAAGACCTAATAATTGTACCACATTCTTGCAAATAAATGATTCTATTCTATTCTACGAATTAAGAGTAACTGTACCATTTGCACATCCTTTCTAAGCCGTCTCGTATGATTTAACGAGTGCCAACGATATCAAAAGCGATCATTGGTTACGGGGCGTCGATAGAGATAGGTACGTGACTAATTTCTGACCAGCCAAGTAAAATTGCGCGAAATAACGTCACGAAAGCGATGACGCGCGATGGCAGGGTGGAGCCTTACGCGAATTTGACAATGTGAATGCCTTCAAACAATTCCTTGTATTACATTACATCTTCGATAAAGCGCGAAAACGTTGCGGTCACGAGTTATGTCTGTACCAGCCCTAATGTCTGTACGAGTTTTCAATACGGGTACTAGTACGTGCCTATGTTGTTGTAGCTTTATTATGGACATTTATTATACGATGAACGAATTAATGCATGAATTTTACTTTCTTATACTCTCTAATTGAAATGCTACTCTAAAATAATCTAAGGAAATCTCTTTTGGAATTTTACTACCATCATTTAAAAAAACGTGTTGCATTTCAGCAGTCAAGAAACCCATTTTTACTCTCAAAGATTAAAAAGCATAATGAGGGTAGCCCACTTTAGCTACCTTAGCGTCAATTTTTAATTTTCCATCGTAATCTAAATAACATCAAAGCGTTATATTTCCACACTTTTCTTTACAACACTGTGCCTTCAGTAGCAGCAGTCTGAAGGCAACAAACAAACAGACACACATTTGCACTTATACTTAGTAATACAGTTAATTCAAGGTTTGCTTACAATAACAAACATCTCAATAAAATATGCTAATCGGAGCTTCCTGTCATCTATCAGTCAGTTTATGATATCCTGTGTGATATGACGATATCTCTCTATGTACTTATATTAAATAAGTAAATCTTTGGTTCTTGTTGTTATATTACTCGCTTTATACCAGAAACAAGACTATAACTCCTACTAGACTAATATAGGTAGTCTTATCCCCTAAAATGTATGTGGACGGATGTTTGTTACTCAAGCCAAAATGTCAGACCGTCGCGTCGCGTCCTAGCGAGACGTCGATTGATAGTTTCCGAAGACGACTCACATTTTATCAGACTTATGAAAAGAATACGTGGAATCGCCAAATTCGATAGAATATAATATTAAGCATGCAACCTAGTTATCTATAAATAATTAGTTCTTCAATAATTAACTTAAGTAAATTAATATTAAATGGAAGGAATAAAAGAACAACTTACTTCTCCAAAGCCACCTCGGCCAATGATTCGATGTACACTAAAGTCATTCATCGTCAATTGTATATTGAGTTCTAAGTTCTTCCATTGGCAAAATCTCGTGTACTTATCGCTGAAAACAAAGAAATATTTAGAAAATGCCCAAGTTCATCACGAGAAAACTATGCAAAGGCCGTTTTGGCCGCAAGTGACGCAAGATACGCATTTTCCAATATGTACTGAAAAAAAACAGCAGCGTGACGTCATGCATGATCGTAGTATCGAATGTTCATGTGACTTCACGCAGAGGCCTACTCTGACATGACCAGTGCGCAAGCATTTTTACGGCACTCCTGATGCTGCTGACGCCACTTGCATTAACATACAAAACCGTACCAAGACAGACTATCAGACTGTGCGGAGACTTTACTGTTGCATCTAGAAACTTGACATTTTGGGTTTGATGCTAAGAAATTACATTGGGATGTTTATTATCCTACATTCACGTGGAGCAGGTCGGGTAAATCAGTTATGATAGTATAAATTTGCGCCCCCTGCAGCCGTGTTCGACCTCTTTTATGTAAATTTTTAAGGGAAGTGTAATCGTAGCGCGCTCCATACAAACGAGATTCATAACTAAATATATATAAAAGGAAAAGGTGACTAGCCAACTGATCTATCAACGCACAGCTCAAACCATCTGGGCGGATCGGGCTGAAATTTGGCATACAGATAGCTTTTATAGCATCAAACACAATAATTTTACAAACACGTCTAAACGAGCTATTTGAGTTTGCGGCTTACCAGATTTCGTTTAATTAGGATTCAGTTTTCAGTCACAGGCTCAAAGGAAATAGGAACAATTAATCATCATTGATGAATATTCTAGAGCGTTAATCTATGGTACGATTGTTTTTCATTGAGTTTGATTGGTTTTAGTATTTTATTTGTATGGATCGCGCTCGGGAGCGGGAGATGATATAGCAATCAAACACAAAAATTTTGCAAACACGTCTAAACGAGCTATTTGAGTTTGCGACTTACCAGATTTCGTTTAATTAGGATTCAGTTCTCAGTCACAGGCTCAAAGGATATTAAATAGGAACAATTAATCATCATTGATGAATATTCTAGAGCGTTAATTTACGGTATGATTGTTTTTCATTGAGTTTGACTGGTTTTAGTATTTTATTTGTATGGATCGTGCTCGGGAGCGGGAGATGAATTCCGCTTAAAGACATCCAGGTTTTAGTATTCTTACCTTTCTAAGAAATTTTTAAACGGCTCTCCCCTTAAATGTTGGAATATTTCTTCTATGTACGGCTAGAACACAAACTTCAGTTGAGTAACTTACGCGTAAAAGACAATAGTATGCGAGAATACCAAAGTGTGGTTTTACCTCAAATAGATTCGGTGGTACTTCGTGTTTCATTAAATATTTCTGTACATGCGCTACACATTCTTTTGAATAGTCCTGAAACAAAACATACCTACGATTACTTAAATGAGTCATAAAATGTTTGCTTGCGCAACGATTTTAGAAACGTAAAGGAAACACATTATTTCGCTGCAAATTAAATATTGCAAACTCCACCATTTCAGAAAACCTAGTTTATTCTTATTCTTCTTCTGTCCAGGGGCAACCAGGGGTGGTCTTTTTGATTAGGTTTTTATTTTTATCTTTTGTTAGTAGGTATATTTAAGGATTACCTAGTTTAAAATTTTATTTTATAGTTAATTTCCTGTAACTTGTGGTAAATATATGTTTTATTGAGTAATATTGAATATATATATATATAAATAGAATACAAATGTTTATTCTTCTTACTCATATTTTGATCCGAATGAGATTGTTTCATTCTTATTGAGCTGCTAAGTACAAAGTCAATTCAACGGAAATGACAATCTCCTTGAGAGTTTTGCAATTGACTGCAAACTTGTCTTAACATAAAGAGACGAAATCTTGGAAATAAATATCAAGAATATTGACTTGTTTTTTTTCCGTAGATTGGAGTGCGCTATCCCTCTCAGTAATCCAATAAGGATCAGTAGGTGGTAGACCAATGTCTACTAAGTACCTACCTTCTGAGATTTGTGTGCAACCAAATTAGCACTATGGGCCTGATAAGAAGGCTCAGAGTCACTCAGCGGGCGATGGAGAGAGCTATGCTGGGAGTGCCCCTACGTGATCAAATCAGAAATGAAGAGATCCGTAGGAGAACCAGAGTCACCTATATAGCCCGAAGAGTTGCGAAGCTGAAGTGGCAATGGGCGGGGCACATAGTTCGGAGAACCGATGGACGTTGGGGTCCCAAAGTGCTGGAATGGCGACCCCGCACTGGAAGGCGTAGCGTCGTCAGACCCCCCCACACGGTGGACAGACGACATCAAGGGAGTCGCAGGGAGTCGCTGGATCCAGGCGGCGCAAGACCGTGGATTGTGGAGGACCCTACAAGAGACCTATGTCCAGCAGTGGACTTCCATCGGTTGACGACGACGACGACGACGACGAAATTAGCACAAAGATCTTAATATGACATTAAATACCAAATCAATACAATGAACTTAGTATATCTTTAATCTTTACAGCTGATCATTTATAATTTTCTCACCCCCCGCGAATGTCACCCGAGATAAGTAAACGGCGAGCGCTTGGAAAAAGGAAACAATTCCCATCGCGTTGAAAAAGTCGCTTGAAATCTTCAATTTACTGACTAAAGAGGTCCTTAACTTTCAAAGAGATCTCGCTTGCATTGAGATCAGCTATTTGAGCTTCGGTTAGTATATTTTTAATACTTCCTACATTATGAAGACATTGAATAAATAAATAAATGAATCTTTATTGACCCACGCAGTAACTGACAAAATTTAACAAATGAACTCAATTGGTACATGATAATATGCATACTACTTAATTTAAAACTGTGTGATCAATGGGCCCGCCTCCTCAGCCTGTGCCACAGCATGATATGCGTTTGCCTACCAAGGGGGTCCCAAGGGCCAAGACGTCACGGACCATCACCGTGCACAAACACAAAAAACAGAATGAATAACTTAAGTTACTTATGGAATAGGTTATAAACTAAACCTAACCAAATTTGAAGTGTCAAACATGGCAATGCATATTAGTTCACAATCGTTCAATGTATCTCAAAACTTTTATGTATGTATCACGTTATCCAAAATATACATAATATTATAATGACCTGTTTAGAGCTTTATTTTGGAAACGTTACATCGAAAGGCCGAAACGCATAACGCTTTATTAAAATTGTTTGCTACCCTTTCCCGCGCGGCCTGTATTCTTTATTAGACTTTTGGTCAATAACATTTCTGCAAAGTCACTGCATATAACATTTAACTGAATAAAGAAATAGATTTATTTTAACATTTTCTCTAAATAGCATAATACAAATGTTACCTGCGTCCATCTATTTCTGCGCTAAATAACAGATGAAATAGGTAACCGTTACTACAGAAGTTAAGTTCGGGTTTTGATACGATTCACTTTAATTTAGATAACATCTCGCTTTCTCTTCTTTTATATAAATATATAAGAAAAGTTACCGGATTGTACATGTATTGTGTCAAATCACTGGGACACAGATGCCATGTTAGTAGGTATCTACCTACATTGCACCTACCTATAGTGCGAACTAGATGCGGGTCGCTTCGTTAGTAAAGTCATAGAACATAGTTAAGAGCTTTTCTTCTAAAAAGGCTGTCTTAAACATAGAACCTTTAATTTGTTTCATAAAAAAAAATCCTGCAATCTAGTAATAAAATACCGTGATAAATACCAAATTTATAAGCCTCGTATTAAGTAAGGTTCAGTCGTTATAGGGATTGAAGGCTTGCGTAGTGACACACGGCTGGCGCGGTGCCAACAACATCGTCATTACACAGCTCTTTACGCAAACAGACTGTAGCCGAGCAAATGTCAATTTGAGATTCTTGAACATGCTTCTTTACTTATTATTCCGAAGACCTCACTGGTGCAAAAGTGTCATAAAAGCAGTTCTTCATAAGGTATCTTACTAATATTGTAAATGCGAAAGTTTGGATGTATGGATGTATGGAATGTATGTATGTTTGTTACTCAATCACGCCCCAAGGGTTGAACGGATCTGACTGAAATTTGGCACAGAGATAGATTATAGTCTGGAATAGCACATAGGCTATTTTTTTTCCGGAAAATGAAGGAGTTCCCGCGGGAACCAAAAAATCTCGATCCACGCAGACGAAGTCGCGGGCATTAGCTAGTAAGTTATAAATGGGAGCTGTCTCAGCAGGGTCAGTAATATCTAAATTCTAAATTAGTTTAGGCAGGTATGTGTGTGGAGTCTGGTGGGAGGCTTCAGCCTGTGGCTAGTTGCCACTACCTAGCGGCAAGCAATTTAATGTTCTGGTCTAATACCGCGTAGGGACCAATTAAATTTGTGCGATATGATACTCTTTTCAGGTTTGCTTTATCCTTTGAGTAATTAGTTAGTAGGTACGTAATACTTTATCCCAGCTCCATATCAAGACTGCAACGTCAATAACAACGTTATTGTGACTAACTTGGTTTAGTTGTACTTACATAATCTTTGTTTAAATCTTATTGATCTCATTTCTGTTGTATATAATCTATGTTTTCATAATCTCATTGATAAAGCCCTTTATGGTCCTGAGCATCTACAAGGGATTAGGGAGTAAAAAGTGAGCACAACTGTTGTAAAGCTTTGTTTTCCATCCACGTTAGAAAGTTGAGGTGCGGGCGATGCATATTGCATTATGAAACCCTTTGGGTACGGAACCCTAAAAAGGTAGAACCCTTTAAACTTCAAAGCGTGTATAATATACCTACCCATTTTGCTTAGATTTAAAATTGTACTTTCATATTCGAAAACTTAATTCACATAAGTAATTTCGTGAGAGCGTAAAAGATCGTCAGAGCGAAAATGAGTCATTAAAGTCAAAGAACTCTATCTCCCAGTACCTGTTTGTTAATTGCGGTCAACTAAGCATTTTGAGCAAACATATTACATAACCGACACATTAATTTAACACATAGCTCGTATAGATACACCAAGTAATTTAACCTAATTAAGTTTAACTGATCTTCATGGAGATCACTATTAAATTATAATAACAATACTCACATGTGAATGTGCTAATAATTCCTTCATTATAAAATTGTCATAAATATCCCTCGCGATTCTCCGCCTCTCTTCGATACATTCTTGTTTTTCATATAATTTAATCTGTGGAAATATATTTGTGTTAGTTATGGTTGGGATATTTTGAAATGCAAAGATTCGAATGTATGGGACTTGATATAGGTAGCAGACGACTAGGCAGTAGCACAGACTACATAAATGGCAGTAGGCATTCGAGGCACCTACGAAGCTGCATGCCCTTTAAAGCACTAAATGTAAGTTCATCAACCACTGAGTAAAAGAATTAATAATAATATTATGTTGACAGCCGCGCGGCGGGCGCTTGGTCTTATAATATTACTAGCAACCGACCGCGGATTCTTTTCCGTCCAAATTTTTTAAAATCCGGCTTCATTCCTTGTCAAAGTGAACCACTGTACACAATGTCAGCTTTCTAGGTCTAACGGTATGGCCTGAGCATTGATTAGTAAATCCGTGAGTGAGTCACAGCTTCTCTTTTCATTCAAAGAGAGGCATCTGCACCAAGGCGCAAGCCATAACCCATATCAAATCCCCAACTATCGTTACCTCTTCATAAAATTTTAAGTGTGGCACTGGCTCTTCTGACGTTTGTTCGCAGAATTCCTTAAATAATAAATAACCTGAAACAAAATAAACATTTTAATACGAACATCAAAAGAACAGTGTAAATAGGCTAGTTAACCAAACAATTAATAATAGTTTTATTCGGCGATTCGGCGCTTTTTGCACTGAAGTCGCAAAAGTGAGTCGTGAGTTCCCACTCAAGGAATTTATTGAAACTTGGAGGCCACTATGTAGATGTCCGTACGTCTTACTACTTAACGAATTAGGAAATATCAATGATCTTTTATATATAAACTAGAGGGAAATATACATAAAAATCGTGTATTTGTTATAAATATTCAGCTACCATCGTTCTTATATTAAACCACTTAAGCATATTTAGGAGTTTTCGATGTTCAGCATTTGATCTGACAAAGGTACCTACTTTTAAAAAAAACTCACTTCGAATCCCGACTCCCGACTACCCACCGCTACAGAATATAGCATATTTTACTAAGCAAAATGGGATTTCAAGATTTTACTGTTCGTTTTCGATCGTAGATTTCCTTCCCCTTTTTTGATAACAAATAATAATCAGGTAATGAGGCCAATTCTTATACGATTTGTAAATAATATAAAACTTACTTTCTTCAAAATGCAATTACTGTAACCACAGAATTGTACGATTCTGGTTCAAATAAAAATCTGTTTCACAAAATCTCTGAACTAAACTATATGCCAGCTCTAAATCTAGTGCTGCCCCTTTCCGCAGGGAGTATTATCTTTTCTTCAAAATATTAAATAAGTAACTAGTTAGTTAATATGTACCTATTTACTTAAGTTATAAATATTATTATAACAAGATTCCTAAAGCACCTGTACTACTGTGTACTGATAGGATACCTTTGTGACCCACTTAAGAGTTTCCAACTGAGTTTGCCATTTAGTATGCAACAGTTTTAGGTAAATAACCGAGACACTTTCCTGATGAAATTTAATAGGTATGCATTGAAAGTATGAAGCAATAAGTACTTATATCAATGATTCTCTTTTTACCCGACTGCGGAACGCACAGGGTTATGTGTTCATCAGTCTATATATGTATTTTTGTTCCTTGCAGGACAGCTACAGCCTAAACGCGTGGACCGATTTTGATGATTCTTGCACCAGTTTATGCCGAGTATATCAGTAAAGTATCACTGTGGAAGCCGAATTTGAGAAAAAACAAAATGGCGCCCTCTAGAAGCCATGATGTAACTAAATAAAAAATTATTTAAACAAGTAAGTACCTATGTATAAATGCAAGACAGGAATGAGGTTTTTTATTTGGCTTAGGCTAAGGGTTTAGGAGATTAGACTTATTTTTACATTCACAATAATTATCTCTACACTTTATCTACCTATATCTTGTATCGTGCATAAGAAGTAAGTATAAGAACTACAGTGACTTGTAAGTCCTCTTGGGCTGAATATTTCTATTAAGTATTAACTATGACTTGCTTATTAAATCTTTATAATATGTTCCAACTCATTTCAATATTTTACTAAATAAGGATGAGTAAACAATCATCACCCATAGGTACCTCGTTCTTGACGTCAACTCGCATGCGTAATTATTATTAAGTAAAAATTATACGAGAGAATTACGTAAAATCTTATATTATTAAAGAAAATCGTTATTAATGATTAGTTTTATCGTTCGATGTTCCAATAATCTAGAACCTTTTGGAAACTCGTACTATCTAATATGGAAATTATCTTTATAACGTTCTCAATTCTCATTAATTATGCGTAGTAGCAGATATCGTTGTGTGTAAAAGGAAGGCAAATTATAATTTCCAATTATCGTCACAGTGAGTAAATAAAAACATTACTACTGGACGTTATTGAAGATATAGATACTGCAAAACGGCATAAACTAATTGCAAAACTCTCTTGAAACGCTGACATACTGGAGTAACTATATCTGTTGATGTTTCATGTCTTTTTCTGTAATTTGAGATGAATGACTTAGTAGGTCTAGCTTTTTTCCTCTTAGTTTTTTCATTCTTGTCTGGCCTTTAACTTCTCACACTCTATGCTCCATACTTGACCCGAACCCGACCCGCCCCGGCTTCGCACGGGTACGTAAGCTCTCCGATGCGATGAGGCGATTTTTCTGACTTACTCATATTATTGCAATTTTCGTAAGGATCTCTAATTTTTTGAAAATAAAATATAGCCTATATTACTCGCTGATAATGTAGCTTTCTATATGTAAAAGCATTTTAAAAATCGGTTGAGTAGTTTTTGAGTTTATCCATTACAAACAAACAATCAAATCTTTCCTATTTATAATATTAGTTTAGAAGTTTAAATATATATTAACTAGGTATATTAGGTATAATAACGTATTCTATTTGTTGTTCTTGCTGCTCTATTTGCAACGTAGAGATTTGCTAACTATTTATTTGTAGGTAACTATAGGGTCGTGAGGTAGATTGCATTAGATTTGAGGATATTTTATATTAGGTATATAGTTCGTTTTAGTTACCGACGAAAATTATGATCGCCTGGATCGTTAAAAACCCATATATCAAGAATTCCACGTGACTCATACCGAACATTTAGTTTTATTGGCAAAGCACTCAAGACACGACACGCGGTTGAAAACGGGTTCGAGACCCTCGGCGTTGTGATTTTTTGGAATATATTCCACACTAGCTGATTGAGATTTTTTGCAACCCGCGGGAACTCCTTAGTTTTCCGAGATAAAAAGTAGCCTATGTGTTATTCCAGACTATAATCTACCTCTGTGCCAAATTTCATCCAGATCCGTTCAGCCGTAAGGGCGTGCCGCGTGATTGAGTAACAAACATCCATCCATACATCCATCCAAACTTTTGCATTTATTATAATATTTATTTGATTCTACGGTTTAAAAATGTGCCAGTTGCAGAAGATATAACTAACTAATCGATATAAAGTATTAGTATTATGCCTTATGATCATACTTCATACCTACTAATACATAATAAATGAGAAGGTGTGTTTGTTTGTCCTTCAATCACGCCGTAACAGAGCAATAACGGATCGCAGTGATTTTTGCATGGGTATAGTTGAGGGCCTGGAGAGTGACAGGACAAAGGCTACTTTTTAACCCGGAATATTAAAGAGTGTTCGCGGAAACCAAAAAAATCTCAATCCACGGGGACGAAATCGTGGGCATCAGCTAGTATTATTATACCTATCCCTAGTTATAGTTACCTACTTAACTATTTATGTTTTGTCATAAGCATTGTTATTATCATTAACGGAAAGATATCCTGTTGTTCAATAGGTCTCTTGTTGGGACTTCCACACGCCGCGGTTGTATGCCTCCTGGATCCAGATATTCCTACATAGGTATTTTTTTTTCTGGATGAGGAGGAAAATATTCCTACGGACTTCTGCCTGCTGGCAGGGTGTGTCCAACTTGCACGGACTAAAATAACCTCCCCTTGCCTGCGAGATCAGCACGGAACCGATTTACATTTCTTCATGCTGACCCACAAGTTGTTCTCTCTCCGTTTTTTTTTTTGTTTTTCTCTTTCCTCTCTTCTCAGCATTATGGCCCTCAGCATCTCGCTGTATCTCTGCCACTCGTCCTTACTTGACAACATGCGACTGATTAGGGTTTGGGCATCCACACACTCGCTTGTTCCTTGTGCTGCTAGTCTTAAGTCCGTGCAACCCGGACATTCAAAAATCGCATGTCTAGGGGTGTCCTCCTCTCCACAGAAGTTGCAATTTTCGCTTGGCGCTACTCCTTCATAGGTATAAAATAGTTAAAAGTAGTTTTATCTAACTTTAATCTTGAAACAACAAATATCTCTTCAAAACATTGATATTAAAGACTATAGTTAAGCTTTTAATCTGCTTACAAAGCAATTTTCAACGTTCACTGGGGAACGGTAACTATTATAGAGTTCATCAATCGGAACCTTATAAGATTACCTCCTTAACAACATAATAGTAATAAATCTTTTTTTTTCATACAGACTCAAGCTAGGCTATTATTATCATTATAAAAAACTAGCTTTTGCCCGCGGCTCCGCCCGCGTGAAATTCGGTTTTCCGTTCCCGTTCCCGCTCTTGAAATTTTCTTTGCTATAAACCTCACGGAGCCCGAGACCTTTCCAACGAATGCAAAACCGTGGAAATCGGTTCGTGCGTTCTGGAGTTATAGCATCAGGAAGGAAAATCCGACTTATTTTTATATTATAGATTTGTAGCTATAGCTATATTCATACCTTTATCTATAGTTTGCCATAGTCAAACAATGATTTACAGAGTTCGACTATTTTCTTTTTGGACCCAGTCTCAGCTAACGCATATTAAGTCTCAATAACAAAAAATTACGGAAGCGATCTTCAACTTTTCGTCCAACATGGGGCGTCATCTTAATTCGCAAGACGTGATTGTTTCAACAATTACTAACCAACTAGATGATGCCAGTTGATGCCAGTGATTATAAGTTAGACTTCGGGTGATGCCAATTCGGGTGATTTCAGACTAGGGTGCAACTTCACCCTCGTCTGAAATCGTTTTGTTTCACCCTAAGCACACAATTTACTATAGGTGAAATTACATTTTCATCATACCTATTCGAAAAACGAATATTGGCTTCAGAGGATAGCGGGAGCAAAATGTAATTTTTAGGCCCATGGGACTTTTCATTTCTCTGTTCTGATTGGTCCGCGTTCGTGCTTCTGATTGGAGCTTAAACGTATAGGTAATGTCCATACATAGTGTGTGTCACTCGGGGCCAAATTTTTAGTTCTCGGGCGGCGTATATTAATATACGCCGCCCGATTGAATTGAATTCAGAGCGAAGTGAAGGATTCTAATTTAGAATCCTTCACTTCGCTCTGAATTCAAAATAGCGCCCTCGGGGAACAAAAATTTTCTTTGACCCCATATAACACAAATAACTATTTGAAACGTCAGTTTACTGCATCTATATACTGTATATACCTACGTAATTACTTAAATAAGTTAACTACATATTTGTAAAAAAAATAGATGTATAGTTTCTAACTATTTCGTTAATATTATAAAATAATACGTACCTAAGACTTGATTAAAAATTTTGTCAAAATTTACTTCATTCTTCTTCTCCATATACTTATGCATGACACTCCGCACACTGCAACAAACAAAATGATAATATAGTATTGTATCATTTCAATAAAAGTAGGTCATCTTCAGATTTATAGCTAGTTATAGTTAATCTAGGTAATGATGAAGCAGTCAGATCAATATTATCAACTAGGAAAGGAAGCTAACTAGTTGACCCCAACAGTGACTCCTCAGGCGACGAAACTTTACAGTTTACAGTATGATAAAGTATCATGAGTTCAACATATTTTATAAATATATCAAAAAAATTTAGAAAGGAGGTTAGGCTTTTATAGTATACCTAATTGTGAAAGTAGGAAGGTACAATAACGCGTAAAAGAAACTAGATGATGCCCTCAACTTCGTCCGCGTGGATTAAAGGTTTTTGGTTCCCGCGGGAACTCTTGAATTTACCGGGATAAAAAGTAGCCTATGTCACTCTTCAGGTCTTCGAATATATCTGTCACCGTAAGATTGCAAAAACCCTTAAGATTGTAATCTAACTAGCGAAATTATAAACTGTCGACAGATTGTGAACCGTTCAATGTTCTGAGTGTTAATTTTTGAAATATTCATTGTATTTACGTTTTCTGGTCTCTTTCTTGTAGGTTAGGTTAGGGTGCGACATAAATAATCAGGTAGTGCCCGGCCGAAAATAATGCGTTAAATTGTAATCTGTAGACAGTTTACAATTTCGCTAGTTAGATTACAATTTACAATCTAACGGTTTTTGCAATCTTACGGTGACATATCCATGCCAAAAATCACGTCGATCCGTGGCTCCGTTGCGGCGTGATTGAAGGACAAACAAACACACTTTCGCATTTATAATATTAGTACCTATCATTAACTTACCTAAATATAATGAATCATTTTCATGGACCAAGTTGTGAAATTCTGCTTTTAGTAAATAATAATAAATAAAGTCCCAGAATGTTTTATAGTTTTGTTTACTAACTAGACATCTCTGAAGAGATTTTATGAGGCACATTCTTACTTTTCAAAGTTTTTTTACGACCTGAAGTCAGCGCCTTGTTCGTCAGTCCAATAACTTAACCAGAAAATCCAAACCTTATAAGTAGGTACCTATCTGGTTACTTAACCTATACTTACTTCTTATAGTCCACCTATATGAGCCTCCATTACTTACCTACTTTCTTCAAGTAAGTAATATATAGGCTCATATAGGTGCCATACTAGCTGATGCCCGCGACTTCGTCCTTGTGGAATAAGTTTTTTCAACTATACCCATGCAAAAAATCACGTCGATCCGTTATTCCGTTGCAGCTTGATTGAAGGACAAACCAACAAACCAATAAACAAACACACTTTCGCATTTTATAATATTAGTATGATGTTTGATATTTCTTGACCGCGCCCGCCACCGCACTGAACGAGCATTAAGCGCTACGAACGCATGACTTTTGCGTGACGTGACTTCTCTCGCTATAATAAGGTATAACCACCACCACCACCACTACAGCCCATTAACGTCCCACTGCTGGGCACAGGCCTCCACTTTCGTAGGAGAGCGGGAATTAGAGCTTAGACCCACCACGCTGCTCCAATACGGGTTGGCGGGCTTTAACGACTATTATCATGTTAGTGATAATAACCGGGACCGACGGCTTAACGTGCTGTCCGAGGCACGGGGGTGAAACACCTCCAACTTCCTAACTCCGGGCTAGTACTGAGAATTTCTAGTCAGAAAAACTCAATACTTAATTATGGCCCGACCCGGGACTCGAACCCAGGACCTCGTCGGCCGCAGGCGAACCTGCTAATAAGGTATAAGGTATAACAATCACTACATATTATAAAACAGTCCCCCTGCCACGTCTGTCTGTCTGAACGCGATAAACTCAAAACTATCGAACCAATTTTTCATACTGTTTTTACCATTGGACGGAGTGATTCAAGAGGAAGGTTTAGTTGTGTAATTCCTGTATGTATGTTTTGTGTAAATTGGTTGAAATATAACGTTGTCGAAGATGTCGAAAAAAATCAAGACTACCTACTGAGCTTTGAGATGTAACAAAACAATGTATTTTTTTTTCGTACCATCTATTCGAAAAGGACTACTTGGTTCGCCTGTAAGTGGACCCAAAGGTGGTGTTTTCTATAAGAAACTTTTAGCGGGCAGAATAGTAGATTGTATTGAGCAAAATAATATTTTTATGGCGAGGGTGCTTTTTTGAATCCAGAGCTAAGTGAGGGTTTCTTTAGTAGAATCCTGAACATAGCGAGGGATTCAAAGTAGGTACGTCGCCCGAGCCAAAAAAAATTGCGCCCGAATGATACACTCTACTTTTCATAACACTCTATGAGAAAATAAAACTACAAATACATCAGACATCCTCTTCAGATACGCTATTAATTTCGAATATGTGTCCAGTTTTACGTCGTTATTAGAACTGACTGTTGATTTTTGCATTGAGTAGGTACTTGATGGAAAGTGCCTAGCAGAGTCCCCGCAGTGCCTAGGCCTGATATCTTAATTGATTATTGTATACCACAGAAACACCGTTTATCAGCAGACATTTTATTTTGAATATTATATTTAAATCATGACAACCAAAAAACACCACAAGTCACTATGTGACAGATTACGAATAACAGCCAGTAACAGTCTACAAGAAGTATCAACCTCCAACACGCACCCTTAATCTGCCACATGTGTACGCACCCTTAAGACTAACAAGTGTACATCCACACTTAAATCGCACCAGGTCACAAGTACCAAAAAATGCACAAGTGTGTATGCACCTTTGTACACGAGTGTACACAAATACATTGTACTCGACTGTTCCCATATCTACACCTTACATAAAACCATGGAAAATAAACAAAATAGAGATTACACCATTATAAAAACCTAAACATATTTGTACAATACAAATACAACATATCAAAAACTTAAGTTATACCACTTTCACTACCCGCCCTCTTAATGGGTAATCTCGCTAAAGCTAACTTTATCTTGGGGCCTGACAGAGACTTTGTCAACATATCTGCCAGCATTTCTTGTGAAGACACATACTGTACCTCTACCGCCTCATTGGATATCGCTTCGCGAACAAAGTGAAACCTAATATCGATATGTTTCGTCCTATTATGGTTCATCTTGTTTCTCGCAATATGATGTGCAGACTGATTGTCATTATAAATAACTACAGGTTTGTCGCAATTATCATTTACTAAACTCTTTAACAAACTCCTCAAATAAATCGCTTCCTTTGAAGCTTGACTAAGACCTATGTACTCTGCCTCGGTAGAGGACAGAGCAACACACCTTTGCTTGCGACTCTCCCACGTTATTAAACTATCGCCTAACATAAACATTAGACCCGTAAAGGATTTCCTATCATATGACCCACCCCAATCCGCATCCACGTAGCCAATAAGTTTTAATCTACCTGACTTTCGGAAAGTAAGCGCAAAATCAGACGTCCCTTTTAAATATCTTAGCACCCGTTTAGCACACTTAAAGTGAATTTCATCGTAACACGAATTAAACTGTGATAGAACGCTAACGGCATGCGCGATATCTGGCCTACTATTTTGGGCTAAATAGTTCAGACATCCTACCAAATTCTGATATGGCAACCTACAACCGGCATCAGAAGCCTTTTCCAGTCTAAGACCAGCTTCCATGGGGGTAATGACTGGTTTACAATCCGTCATTTTAAATTCCTGCAACACGTTAATAACATACTGTTCTTGATCAAGGTAAATGGTGTTTTCATCCCTCCTAAGTCTCATGCCTAAAACATGTCTAGCTCGACCTAGATCCTTGACCTTGAACTTTTTCAATAACCCGGTCTTCAACTTTTCCTTTTCACTTTTGTGTAAAGAACTACAAAAAATGAAAATATCATCAACATATATAACTACAACTATCCTATCTTTATCCCCTAACAACTTTTGGTATAAGCAGGGCTCTATCTTCGATTGCTTGAAACCTAAGCTAAGCATCTCTCGGTCAAGTTCATGAAACCAAGCATTCGACGCTTGCTTTAGACCATATAACGACCTATTTAACTTGCAGACCTTTGTCTCCTGATCCTTGACGACAGCACCTACAGGTTGCATCATATAAATATTTTCCTTTAGTTTACCGTAAAGGAAAGCAGTCGTTACGTCCCACTGATCTATATCCCAATCATATTCTACAGCTAATGAAAATAAAAGTCGCAAAGTCGAGCTCCTAACCACCGGAGAATAAGTTTCGTTATAGTCTACGCCACGTACCTGAGTAAATCCCTTCGCTACCAGCCTAGCTTTATACTTTGAGACCTTACCATCGCTATCTCGCTTAATCTTAAAGACCCATTTGCATTGTATCGGCTTCTTGTCACTTGGTAAGTCGACTAGCGTCCACGTCTGGTTCTCCTTCAACGATTGCAGCTCTTCGTCCATGGCCTTCTGCCATAGCTCACGATCAGGCCTAGCTAGCGCCTGCTCTACAGTCGTCGGATCGCCGTTAATTGCCGCGAGAGCGTTGATGCACGTACTTGAATAGTCAACCGGCTTCCGTGCACGCAGGTTGTATCTCGGCTCGATACTCGTCTCAACACTCGGCTCAGTACTCGTTCCAGCGTCTTCAGTACTCACTTCTGAATTCGTAGCGGATTCCGTACTTCCTATATCTGCATCCTGAAAATCATCTTCACTGTTCGAGTGAACATCAGGAGCTACATCCAATATCGCAGATTCAGTTCGTTCCTCCTCTATGGACAAAGGAACAACTGCATTCTTCGTCACATTCGTACCATCACCAGGAAATACGTTTTCCAAGAACTTAACATCTCTAGCAATAGTTATCTTGCCAGTCTTTAGATTTATCAGTCGGTAACCTTTCGTGAGCTCACAATAGCCAACAAAAATCAAACCTTCAGTCTTCATGTCGAGCTTTTGCCTTTTCTGCTTCGGTTTCAATGCAAACGCCAAACATCCGAAAACTTTTAAATGACTCAAGTCTACTTTTTTACCAGACCAAAGTTCTTCAGGTACTTTATTCGTGACCGCCTTTGTAGGGCTTCGATTCTTCAAATATACCACGGTACATACTGCCTCAGCCCAAAACTTCTTGCTTAGATTCGCCTCACAAAGCAACGTCCTTGCTTTTTCAATTATTGATCTGTTCGCCCTCTCAGCTACGCCATTTTGTTCAGGTGTATACGGAACCGTCGTTTGGTGCTTTATACCAGCTGACTTGAACAATCTGTCGAAGGCATGGTTACAAAATTCAGTACCATTGTCAGATCTGAGGCATTTTATCAACTTACCAGTCTCTTTCTCTACTTCCGCTTTATACTTACAAAATGTGTCGAAAGTCTGACTCTTGTTTCTTAAGAAATAAACGTGCGTCTTGCGCGTGTAATCGTCGATAAACAGCAACATGTATACAGAACCAACAAAAGATGGCTCTTCCATTGGACCGCAGATATCCGTGTGTACTAACTCAAGAATCTGTTCTGCTCGTGTGCCTTTGTTTTTGAACGGGCTTTTACATGTCTTACCTTTTATGCATGGAATACATGGCTCAATGCTTTGTTTACTGTCGAATTTCATACCAGTTACCAAATTTCTCAATATCAGCATGTTATTTTGTCCTAAATGCGCCAATCTTCTGTGCCATAAGTTTGACAGAGGCTCATTTGACAATGTAGCATTGACGTAGTTTACGTTTTCATTCAACTTGAAAATTCCTTCAACTTCATTGCACGTCGCAACTATTTGTTCGGTTTTATTCCTGATAGTGCAACCTCCTTTGGCAAAATTAACCGCGAAATCATTCTTAACAAGATCGCTCACTGATATCAAGTTCAAAGATAAACGAGGAACATGTAGAACATTTTTCAATGTGAAATCTTTACTTTCGCTAACTTTTGGCATAGCATTTCCTCTACCTTCAACTGGTATTTCATCTCCATTGGCCACTTTAATTTTCAAGTTACCCTTAACTTTCTGATAGTTACATAACTTTTTCGCATCGTAAGTCATATGAGTCGAGCATCCACTATCTACATACCAATCGCTTTTGACCTTGGTATCCGTCGTACTCATGCACACACCGACGATACCGGCATTCAGCTTCTTACACTCAGCTGCCTTGTGTCCTTCTTTGTGGCATTTGAAGCACTTGCGCACTGGTTTACGAGCATTGTTTTTGGGTGCCTTTTCCTGTTTAGAGGCAAGGGCTTGCTCACCAGTTCCAGCTGCAGCTGTTTCAGCTTGTCTATTAGCTTCCTGCAGCAGTTTAGTTTTAATCTGCTCTAAGCTAATATCCTTTCCACTATTATCCACTGCCATTATCATCGGGTTGTAGTCTGATGTTAATCCGGCTAGCAAAATGGAAATGATCCAATCGTCTGAGACTTTCGCGTCTATTGCAGCCAATTGTTGTGCTATGGATAGTACCTTTGAGACGTATTTCTCCATACTTGAAAAGTTTTCCAACTTACATGACCATAATTGACGCTGCAGTGATATACGTCTACCCCAGCCTTTATCTTCGTATGCACCACACAGCTTGTGCCATACCTCATGCGCGGTCTTCAAATTGTAGACATTCGAAAAACATGAAGGCTCCAACAGTAGACACATGGTAGTACGCGCCTGTCGATCAGCATCTTTGAGTTCTGCAGTGACTTCCTTGGCTTCTACAGCCACCCACCAGTTTTTACATTCCAGGTAGTTTTGGACTTGGAACTTCCAAACCTCGAAGCCATCTGCACCCCCAAGCTTCCTTATTCCAAAAATGGAACCTGACGAGCTCTGGTCATCCGTCATCATCGAAAGTGCGTATTTCCCAATTTTACAATTTACGATATCTGCAATTATCTGGGTCCTGGGCCCATAGCCTGATGGAAAGTGCCTAGCAGAGTCCCCGCAGTGCCTAGGCCTGATATCTTAATTGATTATTGTATACCACAGAAACACCGTTTATCAGCAGACATTTTATTTTGAATATTATATTTAAATCATGACAACCAAAAAACACCACAAGTCACTATGTGACAGATTACGAATAACAGCCAGTAACAGTCTACAAGAAGTATCAACCTCCAACAGTACTCCAAAGAGTTGTTTAGTTGTTTAGTTTTGGCTAAGTACTGGAAGTAGGCCAAAACACAGATTCTGGAAAATTCTAGGCCCCTCTTACATTTCTCCATTCAATAAAATTACCATAGGCTTTCATATATTCTCCCGGGATTTTGCAAATAATAGATTATTCAACACATTTCTTGCGTCAGTCCTAATACTTTCTTAATTCTATACTTTCACTGTCACTTGAAGAACTCATTTTTCAATATAAAACCATGAATTTTTAACAATCCGTGAAAAATTACGAAAACGCGGGCTGTAGTTCGCGCGTTTTTAATTTGATTTCTTTTTTTTCGTACCAGCCAGTCTTTATTCAAACAATATTTGCGTTCGATTTCTTTGGCGCTGCACACTAGGATGTTCCAAATTCAAAAAGTGCGCGGCAAAGATATTTGCGGCGCACTTTTTGAATTTACGACGGCCCATAGTCGCGACTCGCGCCGCCGGCTGAATAAAAAAAAGGAAACCAAATTAAAAACGCGCAACCAGCCCGCGTTTTCGTAAATTTTCACAGATTGTTAAAAATTCATGGTTTTATTTTGAAAAATGAGTTCTTCAACTCCTGAAAGTATTAGAACTGAAGCAAAAAATGTGATGAATAATCTATTACTTGCAAAATCCCGGGAGAAATATATTTTTCAGAATCTGTGTTTTGGCCTACTTCCAGTACTTAGCAAAAACTAAACAACCTTTCATTCCTTGGAGTGCCTACTCAAAAGCAACAGTCAGTTCTAATAACGACGTAAAACTGGACACATATTATTCGAAATTAATAGCGTATCTGAAGAGGATGTCTGATGGATTTGTAGTTTTATTTTCTCATAGAGGGTGATGAAAAGTAGAGTGTATCATTCGGGCGCAAATTTTTTTTGGCTCGGGCGCCGTACCTACTTTGAATCCCTCGCTACGTTCAGGATTCTACTCTAGAATCCCTCACTTTGCTCTGGATTCAAAAAAGCACCCTCGCCGTAAAAATATTATTTTGCTCCCTTATAATACAACCTACTATTGCCGCGCACTTTTTGAATTTGGAACATCTTAAGAGTTCAGCGCCAAAGAAATCGAACGCAAATATTGTTTGAATAAAGAGTGGCTGGTACGACGGCCTATAGTCGCGCCGCCGGCTGATTAAAAAAAAAATCAAATTAAAAACGCGCCAACTACAGCCCGCGTTTTCGTAAATTTTCACAGATTTTTAAAAATCCATGGTATTATTTTGAAAAATGAGATCTTCAAGTGACAGTGAAAGTATAGAATTAACTGCTGGAAGTATTAGAACTGACGCAATAAATGTGATGAATAAAATCTATTACTTGCAAAACCCCGGGAGAAATATATGAAAGTAATTTTATTGAATGGAGAAATGCAAGATGCGCCAAGAATTTTTCAGAAGCTGTGTTTTGGCCTAGTACTTAGCCAAAACTAAACAACCTTCTACTCTTTGGAGTACCTACTCAATGCTAAAATCAACAGTCAGTTCTAATAACGACGTAAAGCTGGACACATACAAGGTGTAAGGTAATTAGTATAACATACCCGCGGCTACCCATGTTAGATGGTGTATAGATATATTGCAAAAATGTCATAAGACGTGTAGCTCATATCCTGGGGGAGTTACGTGGACTTGAAAATTTTAACATAAATATTGAGGTGGCATCCCTTAAAACAGCTGATTCAATATCAATGAACTGCGAACAATACGACGTATGTAAAGCCTCGTAACCAGCGCGAGCGTTGCGATAAAATCCATTCGCGATATTAAAGTAATCATTATTCGGCATGCAATTAAATTCTCAAAGCAAAAGCCCGGCTAGAACTTACGTATTGTTGTAAAAAAATGCCCGACTAGTATCGGACATCGTAAGTCGAAGTCAGTCACTTATCCTTACTTTATGAGCCGCATTTCCCTGTGATTAATTTCCCGACTTACTTTGTTTAAGTTTTGATCAATTATTAATTATTTTGTGTAGTTTATTCTTTCAATGATTTGCAAATTGTAATGAATTGCCAAATTTCATAACGATACGATAATAATTATTATTATCGCTTGTAGTACAGTTCTGACTTTAGGTGTAGAAGGAACAAAGGACTCCACAGGGTTGCCAAAATTTATTTTCCATAATTAACTAATTAATTTCGTATGGAAGTTTTTGATAATTAATTTTGACTTTTTGACTCTACCATAGTGTTTATAACGTCAAAATGGTATGGGTAGCCGCCGGTATGTTATACCATTTACCTTACACCTTGTATATTCGAAACTAGCGGTCCGCCCCGGCTACGCACGGGTGCAATTTAGATTTGTAATTTTATCGTGAAAAAGTAAATAATTTACAGATGAGGTTTACACTGTTAATGTTACATAATTTATATTATATTATAAGCACCCGTCGGTATCCGTTTTTAATCCCCAGGTGGCACGCGATTGCGACACGTATTCTCTCTGACTTGCAAGACGATTTTCATTTTCAAATGAAGATACTCCAATACGACGTATTTTCACTGCCCTCGCCTGGGAACTAGGTTTAGAAAGTTGAGACCTTGATCTTTTAGGCTTTTCGCAGTCTGTCTACAGCAGTTAGATATAAAAATGTTTAAAAAAAATTTGGTAACTTTTCTTGTATTTATTATGTTTGTCTTGACAAATATGACATAAAAGTGTCTTGACAAATATGACATAAAAGACAGTCTGAATTAATAGACGAATAGAGGTTTAAGGTAAAAAGTTAAATTAGGTGAATTTTTCTGACTTAATTCACATTATTGCAATTTTCAAAGGGATCTCTAATTTATTTTAAAATAACATGTAGCCTATGTTACTCGCTGATAATGTAGCTTTCTATAGGTGAAAGAATATTTTAAATCGTTTGAGTAGTTTTTGAGTTTATCCATTACAAACAAACAAACAAACAAATTTTTCCTCTTTATAATATTAGTTTACATGAAGAGCGTATCTGAAGAGGATGTCTGATGGATGTCTAGTTTGATTTTCTCATAGAGGGTGATGAAAAGTAGCACTCTACTTCTCTACTACTCTAGTATCACTCGGGCGCAATTTTTTTGGCTCGGGCGACGTACTCTAGAATCCCTCACTTCGCTCTGGATTCAAAAAAGCGCCCTTGCCGTAAAAATATTATTTTGCTCCCTTATAATACAATCTACTATTTTTTAGGTCTAAAGAAACGTTGCAGTGATGGCATAATCTTTTAAGGATAGCTTATTATACCTATTTTAAAGTTTAAAAAATCGGCCACATATACTTATTGTGGTAATTGGAAAACTATTATGACTGATACAATATTAAGTAATTATTCTTATCAAATTACTTAAATGTTTAAACCTTAAGCACATGCACATAATAATTGAGGACCTAGGAACAGAACTGGATAATTGCACTATAATTCGAACACATTTTTTTTTTCAAATAATGGTGTCTTGTTCCAGTTGTATCAATCCCCGTAATAATTTTCAATACTTATACCAAAGGTTTTAAAAATTCCATACTTAAGTAATATCCATTTTTCATTCTATCAATCAATCAATCAAATCATTTATTCAATATAGGTACACTGTAGGTACACTAATTGACGTTAAAAATGACTTACTTATAAAACATGGTGATAATCGGTTGCAGTATCATAAAACTAAAGCTATGAGGGTTCCAAACGCGCCCTGGTGAGAAGAGCCCACAACAAACTCACCCTGGGTAATTTTTTTTTATTATCACCATCTCACAAATCATCATAATTAAGGAACTATCAGAGCCATTAGAGCAAATTATTGCCAAGCTTCCTTGTCGTTTAGGTAATCCTTTACATTCTAAAGCGGACCAGTCCCTATGGCATTCATATCTCAGACAAATTTTCAATCAAAAGCGGATTGATTTAAATCCCCTTTTGATTGTATTATCAAAACTGGACTTGTTGCATGTTTGCAAACACAACCTGATAAGATCCACTGTTTTCTTACAAAATTGGACAAGTCAATTAAGTACTATTTCTTGAATTACCTAAGTACTTTTAGAGTATACCTATTTAAAAGTAATTTGAAAATTAATTACTTTTGCAACAATAGGTCTAATCCGCCTACCTATAATGACACATTATGTATATATGATCTCCTTCATACAGTAATATTAATTAATAAGTAATTTTCCAGACTAAGTAATCCGGTTTTGTAGGCCAGCTCAATTGTCACCATACAATTTTAAATTATATCTTAGGAATTATTGCAAAATTAAAACTATCACTTGACCAGATAAATTCAGGCGGTCTCACTCCAGCGCGACTCGAGTGATGCAACAGCATGCAAAAAAATTTGCATATTATGTTTATTCTATGCTATCTGTATAAAGTTGGGGCGAGTCACTAGTATTTAATAAAAATGAGTCCTAACACAGACACAACACACCCCGACAGAAGCAAGAAGAAGTCTTATGGTATAGCCCATCCTTTAACATCAGCATTTTTATGGACACCATACATTAAGCATAACGAGCGTGCCCAGGCATCAGCCGGTGAAGTGCCAGAACCAACTTGTACGTGTATTTCTTCATGGGGTAATAAAATTACCTACTTTTTTATTGATATTGGTTAAAAAGTTTGAATAAAAAAAACTACACAACTGCAGCAAGTGGGGTTTTTGGGAGCAGTAATTAATGTCCTCCTCTCTCACCCTGCTCATCACTTAGTGGACGTCGCACATTTCTAAACTTTTACCAAACAAGGAATCCCTATAGTTTGTCCCAGTCCAACAGTGTCACATCCATTTTAAAATAAGAGCTACAGACTAAAAGATACAGTTGAGAACAGGTGTTACCACTACACAGAAGCAATTTATGAAATTGTACGTAAGTCATCTTAAGTATAAATTTTTGTTGTGTATGTAATGTATAACCTACATCCACTGTAGACGAAGTTTCAAGCATCAGCTAGTAGAAAAATATGAAGAATATTTTTCTATTATCATGATTGTGTGCCTAGCTGCCTATCATGCCCTACCTACCTAACCTACACCTGTTTTGCCATATCGACTAATATTATAGTTTTGCTAATTTTGTTACTTTTATATTTTACTTTTACTTTTAGTTACTCAAAGTAAAGTTTTGTGGTGAATGTGGAGAAAAGCTTCCCAGTCTAAATCCTAACTCCAAAGCCATCCAATTTTCCTATCGAATCGAAGTAGAAGTATTTAGTGTTTAATGATGCTTAATGAGAGATTTATCATAAGATTCTTCATGTGATTTTCATGATATACATAAATAGTGCGAGAGTTGAACTGCAGCTATAGCTCTTTTATTTATTTAGTACTTTAAATGTAAACAATGTTGATAATATGACCCAGCAATGAACGAACGACCCGTTAAGGTTGCGAACGTATTTTATGCAAATTTACCTTGGATCAGGTAAGACAATCTTTTTGCTAGCTCTGGCTGCTGGAGTACATTTGGACTTCTCCATTGCCATCAAGTAGCTGACGTCGGCCAGCACAGCTTCGAGGTCGGCCATCTTGAGACTGAAAATCACCTTCACCACAAAAACTAGTCACTTTCACACAACACAAACACAAGTTTCACACCTAATTCCCAATTTAATTCCCTGCATATAGTCATAACCTTCTTCACATGACTATCGTTCACTAATAAAAAACACCATTTGTTGATGCTGATTGACACATTTCTTTTCCCATTATATTCTGTTAATAGCATAGGGGCACGCAATAGCACAATTGTTTAATACCCGTGGTACTTTATTTATGTTCATATAACTATTCATAAGCGCAAACTTGCAAGTTACAACAACAATCATGTAAATAACCCAAATCCACCATCACCTCTCGCTTGCGGCCCACTTGCGGCTGCTTGCGGCCCGTCATTTCACATCATTTCAATTCACTTTCACACAGATAAATAATCACTATTCTATAATCTATTATCACTACCACAGATCACTACATAATAAAAATGATTCGTAAACACACAGATATAGATAGGTTAGTATGAATTATTTAAGTATAGCAACATTTAAACAGCTTGTTGGAATGGTGGCTTGGCTTGGCTTGGCTTGACTTGGGACTTGATATAAACTTTTTACTACCGTTCTTGATTTGCATCATTTAGTTCTTTTTATGATAAAGATTGGTACTAGAATTGTCCGACCGAAAGTTTGATTTCGGTTTCGGTCGAGTTTCGGCAAAAAAACGGGGTTCGGTTTAGTTCCTGCCGAAACTACGACCGAAACAGAAACTGCATTCGGGAGTTCCCGAATGCAGCGACAAAGACATTTTAGTGTCGTGACTGGCTTAGGTTTGCAGTTTATTTGTTTGTTGTGAGTTTTCGTGTGATTTATTTTGAAATTGGTAAGTTTTATTATGAAGACTGCATAGCTAGGTATGTGATTTAAAGATAAAAAAATTAAGACTGACTGATTATAATAATGTTTTCTTTATTTTTCTCTCAAAACATAATCCTTTTAAGGATGTTTCGGTTTCAAATTTCGGCAAGTCTCAGTTTCGGCCAAAACCTAAACCGAGACTGCTACCGAAATTCGATTTCAGTTTCGGTTTCGGTCGTAAAAACCAATTTCGGTCGGACACTATACTAGATACTGCAAGATCCTTATGATGTTAGTAATTTGACTCGTCACCAAAAAACTTTTTATTCACTTAAAAGACACAGGCTTCTTAACGTGGACATTGAAATTTGCATGATCTTTATCGTACAAGGTGCGGAAATGGCGATCTTGTACCAGAAAGCGGCTCGTTAGCAGACCCTTGCGGGCCTCACTATCGTGACATTAATTCAATGGTTATGATTTAATCACATAAGCATACTGTACACCACAACCATTGAACCATCGATGAACACAACAGGATTTTGTCTTAGAAAGTCTTCAGGAACTTCACATTCACTACCTTGCAAAAAAATCGAAAGCGTTGTTTAATATAAATCCAGCGTTGGCGTTGCGTTTTCTGCATTTTTTAATTCTCGTACGAACCAATAAAGTTTTTTTGAATTTTTGAGTGACTTTCAACTGGCTTAAGTAGATAAAATTAAGATTTTTGATTCCCGCGGGTACTTTTTAATTTTCCGGGATAAAAAGTAGCCACCTATCTCTACAGCAAAATTCATTGAATGGTGAAGTTTCATGATGTTGTGATTATCATATTTAACGGAACGGAAGTAAAATATAGATTAAAACTAATAAATCAATACTTAAACTAATAAATGCAGTGCCAGGTTATAACACTATTTATTATGGTAAATCTATTACGGTAGCTGCGACGCGCCTATGGAACTCACTACCTAATAGTATTTTTATGAATAACCCATCTATTCACACATTTAAACTTCGACTGCATTACTTATCTATCTTTTTAACCGACTTCCAAAAAAGGAGGAGGTTCTCAATTCGGCGCGTATCTTTTTCTATCATCATTATTAATAAAAATATGTATCTGTTATATCATTAAGTATTATAATATTATATATTATATAATATGTCGTATGTATGTTGATATGTATTTATTTATGTATATATATTAATTATATTATATATTTATGTCATTAGTATGTATATTTGTGTGTTTATGTAAGTTTATGATATAATATCTCGTTTCATGCTATCTCATATCCTGTTGTACCTATTCTTCCTCCACTACTTTTCTCACTGCCAAGGGTCACTGGTAGAGATCTCTTAGAGAGATAAGTGCTTCCTTGTCTACTATTTATCTGTTTTTCTTCTTATTTTATAACTTTCTGGTACTGAATAAATTAAAAAAAGAAAAACAATCAGTGTTTTTTTAAAATCCATCAATAAATGACTGAGAAATTACGATTTAAAAGTTTAATTATTTAATGTATACCGATTGCTGTATCTTACTGGAATGAGAAATTTTGTGAGTGAGTTTTAATACCTAGCCGAGATTTCTTCAAAATTACCTTCACACACAAATTAAGTGCTTTTAATTCACGTTAAGTCCATTTAATTTTTTTATTCGGCTTTATAAAGTCGGATGATAGGGAATTATGACGTCACGTCGCCAAGCACAACTTTAAAGTTCCATAACATTTTCAAGTGTTGAGATATTTTAATAATTCTTTCATATTTTTGTTTTATTTTTATTTTCGTAATAAATGAAAAAAAGGTAAATGTCTCCATTGGTTGGAAAGATGGCCCATGGGTCGTAAATTATGCAAAAGTGTAGATAGTATTATAGGTACAATCATGATGGTTTAAGTTGAGCTACCCAGTCCCACAACGTAAAGTACAACTCCAGTTCTATCTTGGAGATTTATTACGAATCAATTGATGATAAAATATACAATCCGTGTTTTCCAGGCGTCCAAAATGCCATTATTTTGTATTTGAATTCTTTCTCCTATAATTTTTCTCCTTACAGATGTATCCAATGTACTCTGTGGATGTACCTGAGTAGCAAACGAAATGAAAAGAATATAATAACAATGCAATAGTCAGTTTGTCAAACATGGCACAAATATCAGATTTGTTTAGGCGTGCTATACTGCCATACTGACCATAGAGCACAGACGTTTGACAGCTTTATAGTGTTACCAGGAATGAAAAAGATTAGTACTCAAGCGAAGACATTTTTGCCTCAGAATAATAAATAGAAATAGCATCCATACTAATATTATAAAAACCGGCCAAGTGCGAGTCGGACTCGCGCACCGAGGGTTCCGTACAAACCTGTAGTAAGTTTTAAATTAAATGTTTTTTTTAAATATTTGAGTTGATTGAATGAAAGGTAAATTGCGGTTTACGATTTATGACGTATTAAAAAAAAACTACTTACTAGATCTCGTTCAAACCAATTTTCGGTGGAAGTTTGCATGGTAATGTACAACATATATTTTTTTGAGTTTTATCATTCTCTTATTTTAGAAGTTACGGAGGGGGGGACACACATTTTACCACTTTGGAAGTGTCTCTCGCGCAAACTATTCAGTTTAGAAAAAAATGATATTACAAACCTCAATATCATTTTTGAAGACCTATCCATAGATACCCCACACCTATGGGTTAGATGAAAAAAAAAATTTTGAGTTTCAGTTCTAAGTATGGGGAACCCCCAAAATTTATTGTTTTTTTTTCTATTTTTGTAAGAAAATCTTAATGCGGTTTACAGAATACATCTACTTACCAAGTTTCAACAGTATATTGATTTATTTGTTGTGAACACAATATCAACATGCATTCTGCCATTTCTGGCGTACAACATTTAGAATTATTAATATCCAACATTTAGCATTAACATTATTATTATACTAATTAAATTATTTACAAAATCAAATTGGTCAATTAAATTCAAAATTATTATTACACACTCAATAGCTCTTATAGTTTCGGAAAAAAGTGGCTGTGACATACGGACGGACAGACAGACAGACAGACACACAGACAGACAGACAGACAGACATGACGAATCTATAAGGGTTCCGTTTATGCCAAATTTGGCTACGGAACCCTAAAAACGAAAGTGTGTCTGTCCGTATGTGTCTGCTACGCTTTAACGGCCCATCTTTTCAACCTATTTTGATGAAATTTGGTATAGAAATAGGTTCCATCTCAGGGACGGACACATTTTATTTTTTATCCCGTAAAATTAAATGTTTGCGCGGGAATCAACACGGCTGAAGTCACGGGACACGGGCATCATCTATCTTCTATATCTAATAAATATATAAAATCGTTAAGGGATCAACGCACAGCCTAAACCACTTGGGTTAGAAACTTGAAAGGCACAGAGATAGATTATAGTCTTGACTAACACATAGGCTACTTTTTATCCCGGAAAATTAAAGAGTTCCTGCGGGTTCCACAAAACCTGATCCACGCGTACGAAGTCGCGGGCATCAGCTAGTTTATATAATAAACTAGCTGATACCCGCGACTTCGTCTGCGTGGATTGAGGAGTTTTAGTTCCCGCGGGAACTCTTTAATTTTCTGGGATAAAAAGTACCCTAATATTTAATCCGGACTTCTAACTTTACGTCTGCAAAATTTCAAAGCAATCGGTTCAGTAGTTACGGCGTGAAAGCGGAACAAACATACAAACAAACTCACTTTCCCATTTATAATATTATAATTCTTACACCATGGTGTCGATGAGTTATTTTATGGCAATACTGCACAAATGTCAATGTTTGACAAAACATTATTTGACATTGTAATGGAAAAAAAAACTAGCAGCTGGGTCAGCTGGGTGTCCGGCTCAAAATGACAGCTACAAACGATCGCAATCACCTCTGATTGGTATACTCTTCCACTATTGGACAAAATCCATTGACACAGTATGAATAATATTAATTCTGCCAATCACAACAATTGATACTGTAACATTGATTGATGCAGGTTTTACACAGTCATCGCTTATGAGTTATGATAGACGTGAGACGACAGTCATCTTTGATCTTACAGATAAAATTTAAAAAGCAAATTACATTAGTTAATAGGTAGCTAGCATTTTCCATTCTTCAAACTTGGTCTTCATTTTTTTAATTTTCCCGAAGGAGTAATTGAATTTGTATTTTGTCCTGTGTAGTGCAATGTGCTTGATACGCGATTTTTTAGAAGCCATTTATTTATGAATACGAGATTTGTAAGCGGAGTTACCAGCTGATCACAAACCCTGGGGCCTATTTAATTTCAAATATAAATTGCGCTGTCTTTTGGCAAAACACAGTGAGTATTTATAAACTTGTTTACTCTTTTTACTGTAGTTTTATTTGCTGTTGCTACATTTTACACATTACATTATTTTAGCTTACATTATTTCATTTTGCGTTGTACTGTTGCGGCCGGCGTTTTTTTTCCACATAGGTATTTACTATTTTCATATTTTGCTCCCTGTTTTCAAGGTGCCCAAATGGAATACTGTCCACCGAACGTAACCTTGAGCGAAATATGGATAGACCATGGGATATCACAATGTTTTATGGAGACAGCTTCAGCCGCCCTAATTGGTGGTTTTTTGATAGTTTGTGGGTTAATGCAAATTGTTATGTATAAACGGTGAGTTTTATTATTTAATGACATAAAGTTTTATTATTGTATACTTTTCTTGCTAAATCATGAACTTCCTCAAAGTAACACCTGATTCTATCCAATATTTAAAGTTTTATTATTATCCGTAAATATAAAATTACTACCTACCCATATTATAAAATAATGTGTCAGTTTATTTGTTCTTTGTCATTTCATTCAGGAAAATTAAGTAAATAGTTTTCACATAACTTTTATAATTAGACCCAAATCTATGAGGAAGTTGTAGGCATTATTCTAGTCTATACTTATAAATGCAAAAGTCTGGATGGAAGGGTGGATGTTTGTTACTCAATCAAGCCATAACAGCTGAGTGGATCTGGATGAAATTTGACATAGATTATAATCTGGAATAACAAATAGGGTACTTTCTATCTTTACTTGTTTTAACTAAGTAAGTACCTACTTACTTGTAGACTTGAGAGTTTCCCTAGAATCTTTCAACTAGAATATTGAAAGTCTTCATTCCATTCTAAGTATTTTTACAATTATGAAAGTGAATATTGCTATTGACACTTTTCTGATAAGATGTGTAATTCATACTTGATCTTATATGTTATCAATATCATTGTGCAAACAATAGATAAAACAATATCATTGGAAATTCGCTTTTTCTAAGGCTTAATTTTTTACAGATATGCAACAGAAGTGGTAGATGTTAGGTCATCAAATCTATTTGTGGTGCAGTTGTTTTTTACACTTTTTGTACCTGTATTGGCTGTTGTAAGGTTCCTATTGCAGGCCTTTGTTTTTAAAGGGGGACATATCTATGGGTATATGGTGAGTAGAGTTATATTTATTTTGAAATTATACTTTCATTTATAAGTTTTGCATGAAATTGCAGTGTATCTCACCTTTTTCTGTATATCTGCAATGTTTTCAAAAAAAGATGTTAAAGGAAAGAGGCTCCCTCTTTTCTTTAAAATTAAAGCATAAGTTTATTCTCATAAAGAGTCAAAACTCTTGACTCACTCACTTACTGATTGACTTATCAACACTTCGCCCAGGTTCTTGGACCTAGAAAGCTGATATCTCGCACAGAGGTTGCCCTTATAATGTAGACAAGGAATTAGGCCAGGTTTTTCGAAATTCCCATGGGCAAAGCTGTGGGCTTTAACTGTTATTTATAATGTAATCAATACAAGGTACTAATTACTATAAATGTGATAACGTGTTGGTTTTTCAATCACTCAACAACAGAGCACCGTTGCAGCAATGTCCACTTGATTTTTTACCATGTATATAGAAAAATATCCATGACATACATGGATCTGGGAGTGGCAGAGGGTACTTTGTGTACCGGAAAATGCACAATATTCCATGGTATTTTAAAAACGATGCAGACAATCTTGGGCATAGTGGCTAATATATTGTATTTAGAGGTTGCTTGAAATTTCTTACGCAGCATCTCTTTTCAGATATTAGCCTTAGTGGTGAACATCATTGTGTTCCCACTCTCAGCTTATTTGGCTTTGATCGAAAGGCGGTTTTTGTTACCATCTGTTCCTCCAAGAGGACACGGCTTTGTGCTGCTTGTGTTCTGGGCGTTGATATTTATATCTGAGAATTTATCGTTCTTAAATCTCAATAAGGAAGGATGGTGGTGGCATTTGAAGGAGTAAGTCATTTTTATATTGCTACAAACACATATACTTCACAATTGCTGTTCTGATTGTTTGGCTTATACTTTATTCAATGAAACTTCGTAATGATATACAATCACTTTCATATACAATTTACGAAATCTTAATGGGTGAAATGTTAAGAGTCAAACAGAAAATCGAAATGTCTTAGTTCGTGGAAAAAAGAGAATATTGGTCTTATTTCATGTAGCAAATATATAGGTACCTATTAATATAATATAAGTTATGATTGGTTTCATTTATAAATATTTTTTTTAGTCTTCAAGATCGATTGGAAATGTCTCTGTTTGTGGGACGATACGTTTCCTGCATGATAATGTTCATACTGGGCATGAAGGCACCTGGTATAATGCACCAGTTTGAATACCTGCTACCTGATGACGGAAATCGCAGTAACGTTCCTCCGAGGGTAAGATAAATAATTGATCAAATATTATCATCATAAATCATAATAATATTATAAATACGAAAGTGTGTTTGTTTGTTGGTTTGTCCTTCAATCACGCCGCAACGGAGCAACAGATCGACGTGATTTTTGGCATGGGTATAGTTGAGGACCTGGAGAGTGACATAGGCTACTTTTATCCCCAGAAAATTAAGAAGTTCCCGCGGAAATAAAAAAAACTTAAATCACGCGAACGAAGTCGCGGGCATCAGCTAGTACTTAATATTATAAATGAAAAAGGGTATTTGTTTGTGGGTTTGTTCTTCAATCATGTAATCACGTCGCAACAGAGCAACGGATCGAATGATTTTTTGCATGGATATAGTTGAGGATCTGGAGAGTGAGTTAGGCTACTATCTATCCCGGAGAAATATGGAGTACCCGTGGGAATAATTCCACGCGGACGAAGTCACGGTCATCAGCTAGTCTTTACTTGACTAAAATAACTAAGTCGCTTTCCATGGGTCTGTTATGGTATATTTATGAGATATATTTTCAAACCATATTCTATTTTCAGAGCACTCTACAAACATATTTTTTAGGGAGTAAAATTTTGATGTATACTTACTTAAAAACTTTTCTTTAACAATATATAGATACCAAAAGTGACAAATATGACATTTTTGCTATCATTTTGTATAAGTTAATAGGTTAAGATGTATTGTCCATATCAAAATCATATAATTGTAGTATCAGACAACAATAAAGATAAATTAAAGGTATAATTTCTTATCAAATTGGCAAGAAATGTGGATATGATATAACAGTATTCAAAAACTAGTAAGAACTCTTCATTATCCAAGTTCAAGAAAATGCATAACATTTCTAAATGGGTTCCCAAAGACGTAATTTTTGTTTAATATGCCTGAATTTCCCCTACGCTGATATCGGTCGCGGTGCTAGGTCACTTTTTTTACTGCGACTATGATGAATGCGTAGTCAGTGTCGTAGTACAACACGGGACAAGTCAGTACACACAATCTGTTGTCCTTGACCACAAGTTCAAAGTCATCAATGGGCTGTGGCACAGCCTCCTTTACTTTACTAAAGGAGGCTGTGGCTGTGGCTATGGGTGTCTCAAAATTCGTAACAAGTATATCCTTGGAAGAATCCTAGTGACCGACACAGCCCTATAGGATTAGCAAGAGGCCATGTCTATCTCAGAACCGATGACCGCTGGGCCAGGCGTGTACTAAAGTGAAGACCGCTTACTAGGAAGCGTAGCTTGGGACGACCTTCGCCATTCTAAGATCATCAGTCTGCTGCAATGACTTTAGAATGGCGAGATCTAGGTGGAAGACGAGGGCGAAACGACCGTGTGTGGCGGCTTGCTTTCGGAAGAGCTTGATGTCCACAGCAATAGAAAAACGGGCGGATTTTGTATGCGTACGCCTGACCGATATCGGCTTAGGAGGAATTTAGGCCTTATTCTTTACAAATTAAGTACCTACCTTTTTTTTAAAATTATAGTATAATATATGCGATATTTTGCAACATTGGTGCTTATGGCAGGCGACCCAAGCTGGCATTTACTCATTTAGCCGAATGGCTTTAGCTTTGCAATCCAGGTTATTATATTGCCTCTCTGGAAAGCTCGGCGCCAACTAACGCACCTTCCCCACGAAATAAAAATAACCTGTATACTAATTATATTATTATATAATTAATCAATATTAATTATATAATAATAATATAATTAGTATACCTACAGGTCATGATTTATGCCCGTGAAATGAAGTTTAATTAGTCAATAAGAAATTCTCTATTAGTATATATGTCAATGAAAACCAGTGTGACTTGGCAACTTTTGCATATGCTTAATCTAAAAATAGAATTAGATTATGCACAACTAAATAATTTAGTTGGACTGCATAAAATGTTTTCTGGTTCTGATCAAATAAATAAAATTGATATGTTTGTCTGTTTCCGGAATAACTGCCTTAGCTTGTTTAAAGTGCAATATGTAAACTCTAATAGTGAAAAAGATTTGTTTAGGCTTAATTAAAAAAACGTTGAACCGATTTCGGTGGGACTTTGCCAGGGCCCAGGTAGGTAGTCTTTTATTAATTTTAAATTAGTTCTTAAAAATCGCGAACGAATTCGGAGGATGAAAGGTCTGGCTGTGTGAACTAGCAACAAATGGTTGATTTTTATTATTTATAGAACAAGTAGGTAACTTACAAGTTAGCCAATTTAAGTGAGTCTGAACTTAAGTCCCTGGTGGCCTTTTACAAAATCGCCAATATTCATAAACTTTTTGTTTTCAGGATGACAGCAGATCGACATTTCACGGTGTATTCGTTAAGCTTCGTACCCTTTTGCCGTTCCTCTGGCCAAAGAGGAGTATTCGTCTGCAGATTTACGTATTCATCTGTATCTTAGCACTAATCGCTGGGCGTGCTATTAATTTATACGTGCCTATTTATAACAAGAAAATTGGTAAGGCCTATTCCTCAACACATTATTTTTTATGTCAATATATTTTCAACCGACTTCAAAAAAAGGAGGAGGTTCTCAATTCGACATTATTATTATTATTATTTTTATGTTTGTTACCTCAGAACTTTTGACTGGGTGGACCGATTTGGATGATTCTTTTTTTATTTGAAAGGGCATCCTTCCCAAGTGGTCCCATATAAATTTTAACGAAATCGGTCGAGCGGTTTTTAAAATATCAACAATAAAATAAGTACTTTGTATATCGTGTGCTTGTTGTTGTAAAGTTGGCGCGGGAGTTTGAAGTCGGTTTTTTAAAAATATTTTTTTATATTAAATTTTGTATATTTATTTATTTATTTATTTATTTTTATTATCATAGGAAAATCAACAGCGATTCTTAACAATATTACTAAAACAACAAAAAAACAGGATTAACATAGCCAATTACAGATTTTCTCAAACACAAATTACAATTTATAACAATTTTTAACAATTTATGAGAGTGAGTTATAGTTACATACGAGTACAAAGCAAAACAATTTTAAGACACAAAGTGTAACATATTTACATGTTAAATGACAAAAGTAGGTATAATATTTTAGATTGTGACTGTGAGTGTATGTGTTACGCTCAAAGATCAAAAACGCTCATTGAGCGGAAAAATAGCCCACAACGCGATGTGGTCATAGTAAAACATCCACATAGCGAAATTCGTGTTATGGCTCTAATGAAAACGCGCACGACGCGTTGTGGCAATCAAAGAAAGACCAAATAGCGAAATTCGTGTCGTGGCTTACATGCTATTCGATCTCAACGCGTTGTGGCAATGAAGAAAAGCCATGACGCGTTCGGAGCATTCATTGTGTTAACCATATCACGACGGACAGGTTGTAACTTGTCGGTGTCGGCTCGGGTGCAAAGACGCATTGAAACATCAGTTTTATTCATTTCTTTTCTGTTTATGAGAGTGAATTTTAATGTCAGCGCTAATTAGGAAAAGCTGAGAGTTTGAGGTTATGTGCTGTTTGTAAAAATGAGACGTCAGGAGCTCACAAGTGCTCAGACTGTCATGAATATGTACACGTTATCTGCGGAGAAAGCAATGAGAACGAAGGATTTGGAGCAAATGTAACTTGTAAGCTCTGTTTCAGAAAGAATAGCAGAAACGTTGAAAGAGAATGTGCTAAATTAGGTTTACAGGAACAGACAAACAAAATGGTTTCATTGTCTAATTTGAAATTTCCCTGTGTCGAAATTGGTACTAACGTTTTAGTTAGAGTTCCTGAAAATGATAGAGGACGTGCAGCACCCAGAAATGTTATGTGTGTTGTTATGAGCATTAATCCATTAGGTCTCTACCAGTTAGGAAACAAGGAAGGTACACTCGATAGACTTTATGCACGTAATGAATTTACACTTTCTGAAACCAACTTTATTAACATTTGTGATGTGCCCTCAACTTCATCGTTAACACTGCGCTCAGCATGTATGTTATCGTCTGGAAGTAAGCAAGGGTTTATAATGTGCCACTGCAAAAGCTACTGTATTGATAAAAAGTGCAAGTGTCGCTCCAAGAATATAAAATGCAACTCAAAATGCCACAGTAATAGGTAGTTCATGTAAAAATAAATAGCAATCAAATACTTATTTTTCACAATAATTATAGTTATTTCTAATATAGGTACATTGTTGTTGTTTATTGGTGATCAATAAACATTTGTGTTAAATATTTTTATTTCTTGAAAGAATTTTAATTGTCATGAAAAAATTAAAACCCTTATCATTTTATGTGAATTATGAGTAATTTACAAATGATATGAATATATTGTGTTCAGTGATTTATTACTTAATACACTGATTTTTTTAAATATAAAGTAATCTCAATAAATAATAAATATCGTTTCATTTTAATTTATATAATTATATACTTAATATATTTGATAATGAGAAACACGTTATGCCGTGATTTTATAAAATGAAAAATATTTCTTAAGGACCTCTACCAAAACGTTTCCAGCCTAGGCCTAGTAGGATCTATATCGGAAAGTAGTGTGCGTTGTAATCAAATAGTATTCCATACGCGTCATGGCTTTTCTTCATTGCCACAACGCGTTGAGATCGAATAGCATGTAAGCCACGACACGAATTTCGCTATTTGGTCTTTCTTTGATTGCCACAACGCGTCGTGCGCGTTTTCATTAGAGCCATATAACACGAATTTCGCTATGTGGATGTTTTACTATGACCACATCGCGTTGTGGGCTCTTTTTCCGCTCAATGAGCGTTTTTGATCTTTGAGCGTAACATATGTATGTGTGCGTGTGTAAATGTTTGCCTGTATGCATGCGTGTGTGTGTGTGTGTGTGTGTGTGTGTGTGTGTGTGTGTGTATGGGTGTTTGTGTAGTGCGAATGTATAACTATTGGTGGAGTTGTGTAGCGTGTCGCTTGAAGGTATTTTTAGAGTGGCGGAAGAGGTCAATTTCCGAATAGGTTTTATTATAGGTACGAGTCATTCTAGTTATTGCGGAATTTTGGGAGTAGTTTTTCCTTTTGAATGCCACGTGGAGGAGTGAAGTATGCCGAGTCCGTTTAAGGGGTGCAGCTAAATTAATCTTGGACAAAAGGTACGGACTATCAATTTTACCGTTAATTAAATCATATAAAACTAACATATCAGCTATTTGACGCCGCTGCCCACAAGTTTGTAATTTATAGCGTTTACAATTATCCTTATAGTCAAGAGGCTCAGAGTAAGTACGAAAATTTAAATGTTTTATAAACTTGCGCTGTATCTTTTCTATTGCCTCTATAGGCTTTATGTAGCGAGGTGACCAAACGCTGCTGCAATATTCCAAATTACTACGCACGTATGCGGAGTACATTGTCTTTAGTGTATTAATATTCTTAAAGGGTTTACAAGATCTTAAAACAAAGCCCAGCATAGAGAAAGCCTTATTTGTGATTGATTCAATATGAGGATTTATTAACATTTTACTATCGAGAATCACTAAATCACGTACTTTATCAGTTTTGGAGATGGTTTGACCGTCGATGGAATAATCGAATTGTATCGGCCTTTTATTTCTTGTAAAAGTTATTGTCTGACATTTGCTGATATTGACCTGTATTCTGTTATTTTTATAATAGTGGGCAAGTCTATTTAGATCATCTTGTAACTTCTCACAGTCTTCTACACTATGGATTCCCATGAATATTTTAGTATCGTCCGCGTACATTAAAAACTTTGAATTAAAAAAACATTTGTTGATGTCATATAAGTATATATTATAGAATAAGGGACCCAAATGTGAGCGTTGCGGAAGACCAGAGGGGATATCACAGAAATCGGACCGACAGCCACCAACGACAACAGCCTGAGAACGATTCGACAGGTAGGACTTAACCCATCTCAGAAGGTCTCCGTGGATGCCGAGGTATTTTAATTTTTTTAACAAGATGACGTGATCCACACGATCAAATGCTTTTTCAAAATCAGTATAGATCACGTCAACCTGAACCCCATTGTCCATTGAGGACAGGACATCTTCGGTGAATGTCATTAAGTTGGATAATGTGGATCGTCCTTTGACGAACCCATGCTGCTCAGGTGGAATTGCGTTTATCAAAATAGGATATATCGTATTGTAAATAATTTTTCGAGCATTTTACCAAATACATTAAGAATAGAAACAGGACGATAATTTTCAACATGACTTTTCTTTCCCTTTTTAAAAATCGGGACAATGTGAGCTTCTTTCCACTTAGACGGAAAGAAACCTTCAGCTATTGATCAATTAAAAATAATATTAAGTGGTGTAATAAGAGCTCTGCTTGCATGGCTTATAAAGTAAGGCGAAATCATATCACTTCCAGAACTTTTAGATGTGTCAAGCATACCTATACTTTTTTTTATTTCATTGTGGTCAACTTTGAGGGAATGAATGTGTGACGTACTCGAGTGTGTTGGGGGAATGAGCTCTATAGAAGGATATTGATTAAGAGATATTGCGTCCACTCTAATAAAATAGTTCGCTGTGGCTGCTTCTGATCAAATTGTGTTCTTAACATTACGTCGAATCTTTTCACGCAATAGGCATGATGACAGTAACCAAGAATGAATGAAATTATGAGTTTATCTAATGAAATAGGATTCATGGATTATAAAAAATGAATTTATTTTTCTATTTCGAGTGAGATTGCTGTTTATTTTGATAAAATAAAACTATAAAATACAGCAATTCACCATAGTGGATTAAACACCAAGAAGCGAATGACGTCACAGTTGTTTGTTTTCGAACTTTCACAGTCACACTATTGTCTACTGCACACTGTACAGAGTAGATTGGTAAGAACAATAGTGACGTCACAAACGACGCCGTGACACCGGCGAGCGTTTGGCGTGAATTTTAAATGCTAATTTTATCTACCAAACCCATAGATTAATTATAATACCAAGTATAGATTGCTAACTCCCTTATAATTTTTTTTCTAGGTTAATACTATGGTTAGATGGCGCTACCAGGCTCGCTCTTTATATGATTATAGTAAAATCGGTGAATATCGTATTTTCTTGGTTCAATTTGTATTAATTATTTATATAAAATTATCAAAATACAAAAATTTGATAAAATCACTTAAGCAAATAGCAAATTTACATTCAACTAATTTTAACAAACAGCTTGCACAGTTACGCCATCTCAGATTGTGCGAAGAACTACAAGGTACCGGCGACTTTAATGCGCATTTAGCGAGCTTTGATTGAATGTATGAAGTGAACAGTCTTATACTGGTTTATATATTGTCTTTGACCAAACCTTATTTTAAACCGACTTCAAAAAAAGGAGGAGGTTCTCAGTTCGACTGTATTTTATTTTTTTATGTTCGTTACCTCAGAACTTTTGACTGCCTCGTTGGTCTAGTGGTTAGCATAGTCGACTGCGGATCACGAGGTCCTGGGTTCGATTCCCGGTCGGGCATAAAAGTTAGGTACTTATTGGGTTTTTCAATTAAGAAATTCTCAGTGCCAGCCCGGAGTTGGAAGTTAGCGGTGTTTCACCCCCGTGCCTCGGAGAGCACGTTAAGCCGTCGGACCCGGTTATTATCACTAACATGATTATAGTCGTTAAAGCCCGTCAACCCGCATTGGAGCAGCGTGGTGGGTCTAAGCTCTAATTCCCGCTCTCCTATGAGAGTGGAGGCCTGTGCCCAGCAGTGGGACGTTAATAGGCTGTAGTGATGATGATGATGATGACTTCCCATGTGGTCCCATATCAATTTTATCGAAATCGGTCGAGCGGTTTTTAAAATATCAACAATAAAATAAGTACTTTGTATAGCGTGTGCTTGTTGTTGTAAAGTTGGCGCGGGAGCTTGAAGTCGGTTGTTTAAAAAGAATTTAATATATTAAATTATTCTGCTAAAATAAGACATTTTTTAACCCCCGACGCAAAAAGAGAGGGATGTTATAAGTTTAACGTGTCTGTTTGTGTATCTGTCTGTGGTATCGTAGCGCCCAAACGGATGAACCGATTTTCGTTTAGTTTTTTTTGTCATTCATAATTTTATCCCGAGTGTTCTTAGCCATGTTTCATGAAAATCTGTTCATCCATCTTTTCTTAATCTGTAACTTCCATATTATGTCGGGGGTTGCAATTTATACTTGTTCGAAATAGTACATACTTCCGAACATAATCTGACCATTTTTCAAAATCAGTCATCATGCCTATTATATGTACCTAAACCTGGTGTAAAAAATTGCACACAAAGAAAGTAGCAGAACCCGACGCGCAACGATTATTATTTATGCTGGTTAACTGCCTTGTTGGTGTAGTTACCATGTTCGACTGCAGCCGACGAGGTCCCGGGTTCGAGTCCCAGGTGGGGCCATAACTTCAGAATTCTCAGTACTAGCCTGGAGTTAGGAAGTTGGCGGTGTTTCACCCCGTGCCGCACGTGGAGAGCACGTTAAGCCGTCGGTCCTGCGCCTGATATCTCTCCGGTCGTGTCGGATTTTCCGTCCCATCGTGTTATCTAATACCTTTAAACGAGCAATTATCATCTGAATCTCGGAAACGGCTAAAACGATTTTCATGAAATTTAGTATGCAGGAGGTTTCGGGGGCGATAAATCGATCTAGCTAGGATTCATTTTTAGAAATTTCATTTTTCGTCTTATCCGTGTTTTCAGGCAATGAAAAACTGCTACAATATCATTAGAATACGAAGGTAAATTTCGCCCCCGTCTACAAGGTTATAATAGCTCAGGTGGGAAACGGGAGATTCCGAAACCAGAAGACCACGGTTCGAGTCCGGATGTCTCCAGTCCGATTATATTTTTCCCTTTTTTTCAAGTTCCTTCTTTTATGAGGAAAACTATGATTGGGAGCCCAACTGTGCTCGGGATTTTTATTTAAATAACCAGTTTATATTTTTTTGTATTAAGATCGAAAAATATTATTCATATTTCATCAGTATGTAATTTGTATTTAAATATAATTTCCAAAAAACACGATTTACCAAAAAAAATACCGTCATACGGTACTGAGAATAAAGGAACAGAGTGCACCTGTGAGCGCACACACTTGTGCAGTATAATATCTCCCGCGCAGATGGCTAATCTCTCTGCAGATAGGCCGCCGTGGGCATAATTCGGTCGAGAGCACATTACTTATGCTGTTATTAGGCTTTATTTATTCATTTATTTGAAAAGCATTTTAAAAGCTTAAAAACGAGTAAAGTTTATATATTTAGCTATACATTTTTAAACTTTATTTATTTGAATTTTCGAGGAAGTGTTGATGAGGTAGTAGAAATGGTGAAAAACTTTGCCGAAAAGAGGCCAATATCGAATTTGCTAATACAATTTTGCGTAAGTTCAAATATTATCATACAGGTTATCACAATCGCATACGGTTGTGAAAAGAAGCATAATACTCTGCTATGTTTTAATATAAATTTTAAGTCTAATATCCGGGAGTCGTTTTTTAGGGTTCCGTACCTCAAAAGGAAAAAAAACGGAACCCTTATAGGATCACTTTGTTGTCCGTCCGTCTGTGTGTCAAGACCCTTTTTCTCAGGAACCCATGGAGGTATCAAGCTGAAATTCATATCAAATACTCAGGTTTACTGTCCCTTGGAGCTGTGAAAAAATCAAACTTCTAAGCCAACGCAATCAAAAGATACAGCCGTTTATGCTGCAAATTTTCGACACTCACAAGGGAATCAAAACCTACAGGGTACTTCCTGTGAACTCAGAATCTTGTAAATTTTGTACGAAGCAACGTCTTATAGCACAGATAAAGGAAAAATTGCGAAAAGCATACATTTTTAGTTACATCATATAATAAAAATATTTTTATGCAAATTTTCGACACTCGCTTTTAAACTTACTATAATATTATGGATTTCATTTAGTTATAAAAATACCATAACTTTTACTCATATACCTACAAGTTTGTACGGAACCCTTGGTGCGCGAGTCCGACTCGCACTTGGCCAGTTTTTTGTCACTGTGCGTAAATATACCTAAATTTTATCGAAAAACGTTATATAAATTGACCTAAAATGTCACGAGCTTTATTAAACTCAAGGTCGGTAATTCTTAATCTAAGAAATTTTGTATTAGTTTTATTGAGTGTGGTAAAAATATATAAATCTATACTAATATTTTATAAATGCGAAAATTTAAATGGACGGATGGATGTATGTTTATAACTCAACCACGCCACAACGTCTTAACGGATCTGGATGAAATTTTGCAAAGAGATAGATTATAGTCTGTAATAACACATAGGCTACTTTTTATCCGGGAAAATTAAAGAGTTCCCGCGGGAATCACAAAACGTCAGTCCACGTGGACGAAGTCGCGGGCATCTGCTAGTCATACTAATATTATATATAAATGCGAAAGTGTGTTTGTTTTTTGGTTTTTTGTTTTGTCCTTCAATCACGTCACAACAGATCGACGGATCAACGTGATTTTTGGCATAGGCATAGTTGAGGACCCTGGAGAGTGACATAGGCTACTTTTTATCCCGGAAAATTAAGGAGTTCCCGCGGGAATCAAAAAAACTTAAACCACGCATCAGCTAGTAATTATTTATGAGAGAGAGAGAGAGGGGGGGGGGGGGGGGAGGGTGTTACACTCTTTCGCTATTGGTGACATTTCATTGTCAAAATTGCAGCAACGATTGATGAAGATTATGTGGCTTAGGTATATTTTGAGAGAAAAGGTCATCCGTCATAATCACGACCCTCAGCATTGAGGATGCGCAATTCAAAAAGAGTGTACAACTAATATATTTGTTTTATTGCAGTTGATAGTTTATCAATACCGCCACTGCTCTTCCGATGGGATCTAGTCGTAATCTACGTAGTCTTCAAATTCTTGCAAGGCGGTGGGACGGGCGGGATGGGACTCTTGAACAATCTACGTTCGTTTCTATGGATAAGAGTACAACAATATACTACTAGAGAGTTACAGGTTTGTCGTCAAACTATATATTTTAATAATGATACTAGGTTCCCGGGGCTCCGTCCTCGTGGATTTGGGTTTTGGAAAATCTCATGGGATCTTTTTGATTTGATAATTGATGCTAATTTAATTTGGTTCCACAAATGATATAATCATACTTATATTATAAATGCGAAAGTGTGTTCGTTTGTTGGTTTGTCCTTCAATCACGCCGCAACAGAGCAACGGATTAACGTGATATATGGTATAGTTTTTATCCCGTTCCCGCGGGAATCAAGAAAAATCTTAAAACACGCGGACGTAGTCGCGGGCATCACGTAGTGTGGTTATAATATGAAATATTATAATCACATTATGTTATTTCGACCATAATGATATATGTTTTAGATTAACATAAACAACATAATACAGTTGTATCAATTTCGGTAAAAATTAAAATTTAACGCCACACATCGACCGATGCATATCGAAATCGGAGATCAAGCAAGTCAAGGCACACCGCTGACATACCTATTGTATTATCCTATTACTATATATGAAGTACGCGGCTTCATTTCGTTCGTTCATTTGACTATTCAAAAGGGCGATATACCTAAATGATAGGCGATTCCTTGAATTAAAAAAAATGCGCATCTGATTTATAAACTTCTCCTTTTTGAAAGTCGTTTAAAAATCTATACTTCTATACTAATATTATAAATGTGAAAGTTTGGATGGATGTTTGTAACTCAATCACGCTAGAACGGCTGTACGAACCAAAAAACCTCAAACCACGCGGCGAAGTCGTGGGCATCAGCACTAATTATTATAAAGCAGACATTTCTCGCGGAATGCTTTATCAGTGTCTAAGGCTGCACATTTCCACCGGAAGAGTAGAATATGAACGGTGTTACAGCCAACCGCATAAAAGGACAAATTATTTCCCGAAGGCAAATCCCGCCAGTGATATGGCAAATTAAATCGCGGTGTATAAGATTCAACCCCCCGATTGTGTTAGGAAATCGTGATCATTTGTCAAACGTATAATTCGACCTGTTTAAGGAGTTCATAGATGCCTTCACGTCATAAAGCATGTCTAAACTCCTTAAACAGTTCGAGAAATACGTTTCAAGCTGTCAAATGATTACGTTTTGGTGAGACAATTGGGCCTCAGATTAGAAAAAAAAAATACTTTTGTTTCAGCTAGAGCTATTCCGGCATTTGCACGACTTACCTCTCAAATGGCATCTAGCACGTAAGACTGGCGAAGTTCTTCGCGTAATGGATCGAGGCACGGATTCCATAGACAATCTGCTGTCGTACATACTGTTCTCTATAACACCAACGATTATAGACATACTTGTTGCAGTGGTTTACTTCGTTACTGCATTCAATATTTGGTTTGGGCTGATAGTATTCTCAACTATGGTTCTTTATATAAGTGAGTATTTGTTAGTAAATTACATGCTACTCAATTTCATACATGTTGTTTAATATATTATCATCTTATGAGAGAGGAGGCCTGTGCCCAGCCCCCTACCAACCCGCAAGCCCTAGCAACCTCGACTTAACAAATGCTGTTTAATTCATTAACTTATTTAACTTTGTAGATTAAGGTGGTAGATTTTTTTATTGATTTTGTTCTTAGATGTTCGTTGCGAGAAAATAACTTTTTTTTTTTTATTTCAGTCGCCACAATAGCAGTTACAGAATGGCGCACAAAATTCCAACGTAGAATGAACCTTGCGGACAACGCTCAGAAAGCGCGCTCGGTAGATTCGCTCCTCAACTATGAAACTGTTAAATACTACTGTGCTGAAAATTACGAAGTTGTTACGTTTAAGGATGCCATTTTGAATTTTCAGGTCCGTAAGCGTAATATTTTGATGACTCAGTAGTAAGTGCGGTGGTCTTCTTATGCTGAGATCTATAGAGCGTACTAAGACATGGCCCAGACTTTATTTAGAGTTAAAACGAGATGGACTTAAGTGAGTAACATAAATCTGTCTCGTTTTGACCATGTCTTAATTCTAAGCAAAGTCAATGTTCGCTCTATAGATCTCACACTGAGGCTCGATAGTCCCCGGGCCCGAAGGATAATATTGGCGATCAATCACTTACTCAGGCGAATTTGCTCATCAAAATTCGAAATTCAAAATTCAAACGTTTTTTATTCAAATTAACTTTTACAACTTGTGCTTTTGAATCGCTATGTGAATCTACCACTGGTTCGGAATGTCATTCCTACCGAGAAGAGATCCCAATTATCGGTTCTTCATCGGATATACCATGGAGAGTGTGCTCACGAACTTCACAACCTTGTTCCTCCTTCTCCGTTCTACCACAGAACAGCGAGAAACCGTCAGCGTTGGCATCCTTGTGTGGTTGACGTCCAATCTGCTCGAATGAAACGTTTCTGCTCGACGTTTCTGATTCGGACCGCTAAGGTGTGGAACACCCTCCCAGCACGTGTTTCCTGCCATATACAACTTAGGTACCTTCAAGGCATCTTCTAGGCAAGGGCGTCCCAACCTAGACATCATCATTGCTTTGCACTAAGCATGATTGTCGTCAAGCGCAAGCCTTTCTCACGATAAAAAATGAGAGGTTCTATCCCCAGCTGAACCCAAACCATTTTTGGTGGGAAGGTTTCGGATATACCTGTACCGTTCCGGCACAATGCCGTTTTTTGACTGGTTTAGGGATAAGTATGTTTTGATTAAAATTGTCTGGTATGATTATTTAATTATGGTCTTTTTATTTATTTTTCGGTGATAGAATCGTAAATTGATTACTTTTGTTTCAGAAAGAAGAATACAAGTCGCTCATAACCCTAAATATGCTTAATACGATGCAGAATATTATCATTTGTGCTGGTAAGTACATACCCATTTTATTAAATAAATAAAAGTTTACCCCCCTTACCACAAAAAATAAATGATGATGCCTTAAGTGAAGTTTTGACAGTTTTTCGGTGGGAAATCGGTTTAATTTTTTGTGGTAAGGCCGATCTTACACTGATCAAATTTCATTGTGGTATGGATTACGGTTACCAACCTTGGGCCTACTATTGAACCTACTACTAGATCAACAGGGCTGACGTTATTCGACACGATTACTTTACTTCAGATTCAAAAAGTTGATCCTCAACCCGAAATCGTATCTTCAAATCTATATCATGCATAGATGTTGGTATAGCGCAATAAAATTCTTTTCTTTTCGAAAACGAAATGCCTGAAAACTAATGAAAATCGTACTTAGTGTAATACTAATATTATAAATGCGAAACACGTCGCAACAGAGCAACAAATTGACGTGATTTTTTGCATGGGTGTAGATGAGGTTCTGGAGAGTGACATATATGCTACTTTTTATACCGGAAAATTAAGGAGTTTCCGTGGCAATAAGAAAACTTATTCCACGCAGACGAAGTTGCGGGTACCAGCTAGTACAGATTAATAAAGAATTTATTGCGTGAATACATTCTTTGGAGTCGCTTTTACGCCGTCGAAGTAGGAACAATCGACTTTTGTGGATCGATATATTGCATCAATAATGTTGATAACCCAAGGAGGTGACGATGCGTAGGTACATAAGAATGTTTGATTTAATTCATAATACAATATAATAAGTTGAATTAAGTTTATCTTAGCTCAACTAGATGATGCTCGCACTTTGTTTTAATTTTCCAGGCTAAAATAAGCCCTTTTCAGGGACACACCCTATATTTGAATTAAATTTCGTCAAAAACTATTGAAAAGATGGGGCGTGAAAGTGTAATAGACAGATGATGGATAGACAGACACACTTTCGCATTTTAGTATGGTTCTTAGTTACTTACAAGCTAGTGACGAATTATTTTTTAAAATAGAATCCTGCACGCATTTTGTTTTGCTCCAACTGTGCGTTGCATTAGGTTACTTAAAGGTTCATGCACTATTTTATTTTATAAAATTGTCTAAGTTTTATAAAAATAAGATGCATCTTAGCAAAAAACTGAAACTGAAAGTAGCTTAACTGTACGAGATATTGAGGAATGTACCATTGAACTGATTTCTAATTTAAGGTCTCTTGACGGGTTCGATACTGGCAATCTCGATGGTCGTCCGAACGTATGAGTTGACTGTCGGTGATTACGTACTGTTTGCGTCATACATCGTTCAGCTGTACGTGCCGCTTAACTGGTTCGGCACGTATTATAGGTGAGGTTTTTGAAAATCATCATCAGACTATAATTGAAATTGAATCCAAACCGTTTGTTAAATCTCATTTGTAATTTCGTACTGAACAGGTAAACATACATAACGGTATCAAATCAATTGTAGATAAAAATAAATAATTAAAAATCGGTACATAAACATGTTGTACATAGCGGCTGACGTTTCAGCCTCCTATAAAAAACCGGCCAAGTGCGAGTCGGACTCGCGCACCGAGGGTTCCGTACTCAAGAAGTAGGTATAATTACCTTTGTTAATGAACCGCAAAACTAACTTTGTAGAGGTTTACTGTTAATATCAAAAAATTACGTTTGTTGTATGGGAGCCCCCCTTTAATATTTACTTTACTGATATTTAATTATTTATTTTGAAAGGTAATATACAAGTTAATATTCTGTGAAAATTTGAACCGTCTACCTGTTACCGTTTTTAATATTGAGCAAAAAAAAATACGAAAAAAACACGTTTATTGTATGGGGACCCCCCTTAATATATATATTTTTTTAATTTTTAGTATTTGTTGTTATAGCGGCAACGGAAATACATCATTTGTGAAAATTTCAGCTTTCTAGCTATCACGGTCTATGAGATACAGCCTGGAGACAGACAGACAGACAGACAGCGGAGTCTTAGTAATAGGGTCCCGTTTTTACCCTTTGGGTACGGAACCCTAAAAAAGGTACAATGTTTGAAGGCTATGTTTACTTGTAGTTGGCACACGGTAGCCTAAGGAGACACTTATTTTGACTTTTTTATAACGTTTATAAAAAATTAAAAACAAACTGTTGTAAGTAATTTCTTGAACATTATTTATATCTTAAATTGTAACTTCTTCATAGGGCTATACAAAAGAATTTCGTAGACATGGAAAACATGTTCGACCTAATGCGGGTGGACTCTGACGTTTGCGACGCACCGGGCGCGCCCGATCTGTTGGTGCGGCGCGGGGGCATCGAGTTCAAAAACGTGTCGTTCGGCTACGGGCCTGAGAAACTAGTACTTAACAATATTAGCTTCAGGGTCTCTCCGGGATCTACTGTCGCATTGGTAAGTGTTGCGTATGTTTGTATTACACAAGCTTAGGATATACAGAGGAGTTTTGGAAACATAAAGAATACTGTACGAACTAATGCGGGTGGACTCTGACGTATGCGACGCAGCGGGAGCGCCCGATCTATTGTTCCAATGCGTGCCATTCGGCTACGGGTATGAAACACTAGAGAAAGCTCCATTGTGTCTAATCTACTCAAATTTAATAGAAAGGAGGTGCTCAAAAATTTTGCCCACCTTTGCACAAATTTGAGACGCCTTTGGCAATGTGCATGTTTTTGGTTTGAAACACAGCTGAAAACTTTCAAATTATGACTGGGTGAAACAGGAAAGGTTGTTGGTTGACTGCCTAATACTGCTTTCACCAAATAAAATATTATCAAAGACTCTAATATAATTTATGGTCATACGTATCTCAAGTATATTATACAAGGTGTAAGGTAAATGGTATAACATACCGGCGGCTACCCATGCCATTTTGACGTTATAAACACTATGGTAGAGTTAAAAAGTCAAAATTAATTATAAAAAACTTCCATACAAAATTAATTAGTTAATTATGGAAAATAAATTTTGGCAACCCTGTGGAGTTCTTTGTTCCTTCCACACCTAAAGTCAGAACTGTACTACAAGCGATAATATAATAATTATTATCGTATCGTTATGCAATTTGACAATTCATTACAATTTGCAAATCATTGAAAGAACAAACTACACAGAATAATTAATTATTGATCAAAACTTAAACGAAGTAAGTCGAGAAATTAATCACAGGGAAAGGCGGCTCATAAAGTAAGGATAAGTGACTGACTTCGACTTACGAAGTCCGATACTAGTCGGGCATTTTTTTACAAGAATACGTTAGTTCTAGCCGGGCTTTTGCTTTGAGAATTTAATTGCATGCCGAATAATGATTACTTTAGTATCGCGACTGGATTTTATCGCAACGCTCGCGCTGGCAACGAGGCTTAACATACGTCGTATTGTTCGCAGTTCATTGATATTGAATCAGCTGTTTTAAGGGATGCCACCTCAATATTTATGCCAAAATTTTGAAGTCCACAGATATGTCAGGATACAGTCCAGGATATGAGCTACACGTCTTATGACATTTTTCCAATATATCTATACACCATCTAACATGGGTAGCCGCGGGTATGTTATACTAATTACCTTACACCTTGTATAGTACTTAGTAAATTTAATCTATGATTCAACTGATATTGAATTTTAAAAAATCTTTACGGAAGTTCATTTATGGTTACATACGAGTCATACGAATTGGAGCTAATAATAGCTAGTTTATCTCATATATCAGGTTGGCCCAAGCGGCGCGGGCAAGTCCACAGTGATGAGACTGCTGTTCCGGTTCTATGACGTGAACGAGGGCGCTGTGCTGGTGGACGGGCAGGATGTGCGCACCGTAACGCAGGCGTCGCTGCGCGCCAACATCGGCGTCGTGCCGCAGGATACTGTGCTGTTCAATAGCACTGTCAGGTGATGATTTTTTATTTACCACTAGTTTGTTCACGTGGGAATTTCGAAAAATCCAGCCTTATTCCTTGTCTAAATCATCATACTAATATTATAAATGCGAAAATGTGTTTGTTTGTTGGTTTATTGGTTTGTTCTTCAATCACTCCGCTACGGAGCAACGGATCGACGTAATTTTTGGCACAGGTATAGTTGAGGACCTGGAGAGTGACAAAGGCTACTTTTTATTCCGAAAAATGAAGTAGTTCCCGCGGGAATAAAAAAAACTTAAACTACGCGGACGAATGGCATTACGAGTGGCAATGGGCGGGTCACATAGTTCGTAGAACAGATAGGCGTTGGGGTCCCAAAGTGCTCGAATGGCGGCCTCGCACCGGAAAACGCAGCGTTGGACGACCCCCCACTAGGTGGACGGACGATCTCAAGCGTGCAGCTGGGAGCCGCTGGAAACAAGCGGCACAAGACCGTGCTCTGTGGCGATCCATGCAGGAGACCTTCGTCCAGCAGTGGACGTCTATAGGTTGAGACGACGACGACGACGACGACGCGGACGAAGTCGCGGGCATCAGCTAGTATTCTATCAACTTAAATTTAGCTTATTAACTTGTTGTTTAGAAGAACTTCTGAAGATTCCTCAGAGTTCGTTCCTTCGTTTCAGATACAACATACTATATGGGAGACAAAATGCTACCGCAGCGGATGTCATCGCAGCTGCTAAGAATGCTGACATCCACGACAAAATACTCACATTCCCAGATGCGTATGATACACAGGTAAGCATAAAATTAAAAAAAAAAACGCTGACTGGATGAGCTACCGAAATCTCAATCTTTTGGTTGTTTATTTCCACCACCACCACCACTACAGCCCATTAACGTCCCACTGCTGTGCACAGGCCTCCACTCTCATAGGAGAGAGGGAATTAGAGCTTAGACCCACCACGCTGCTCCAATGCGGATTGGCGGGCTTTAACGACTATTATCATGTTAGTGATAATAATAACCGGGACCGACGGCTTAACGTGCTCTCCGAGGCACGGGGGTGAAACACCGCCAACTTCCTAACTCCGGGCTAGTGCTGAGAATTTCTAGTCAGAAAAACCCAACACTTATTATGGCCCGACCCGGGACTCGAACCCGGGACCTCGTCAGCCGCAGTCAAACATGCTAACCACTAGACCAACGAGGCAGTCAGTTGTTTATTTGTACCAGGTTGTTTATTTGATGTCTGCAAATTCGTCGTTACTATAAATTCCGTGGGCACTTGTTTTTCCCGGTAATTGCAGGATATGATCTATGTCGGTGCTGGTCAGCATCGGTTCAATGGTTGAGATTTTTTTTGATAGAAAGCTGACCCTTACTATAATATAATATGGATATAGATGTGTGAAACGGGGGCACGATAAAGTTTATTGCACAATACTAACCAAGCAACGTTTTCAAGTACTGGATAATTTATTTTTTACATAGGTATCATCCCTGTACCTTAGCCTTAGGCAAACAAAAACTGAAAACATGCTTAAACAAACAGCATTTTATAACAGTCTTTTATTTTAAGGTCGGCGAAAGGGGTCTCCGTTTGAGCGGCGGCGAAAAGCAGAGGATAGCTATAGCGAGAACTTTGCTCAAAGATCCCGCTATAGTTCTGCTGGACGAGGCCACGTCTGCGCTCGATACTAACACAGAAAGAAATATACAGGTGAGAGTAAAATATTGGTTACAGTAGTAGAACCTACATTCGTTTTTTATTATAAGTATATCATACTAATATTATAAATCCGAAAGTGTGTCCACGAAAGTGTGTTTCACGACCCAACTACTCAACCGATTTTGATGAAATTTGGTACAGAGATAGTATCCCGGGGAAGGACATAGGCTACTTTTTATCCCGGAAAATTAAAGAGTTCCCCCGGGAATTAAAAAACAACAATCCACGCGGACGAAGTCGCAGGCATCATCTAGTTTATTATAAAAAGTACGAGGGTTTGTATTATTATGTCTGTCTCTTCCATCTCGGGACCATGGGGTCCCGGACCTTTGGAAGGCGTACGAGGGGCCGAAACCAACTCCCAGAGGCCCGTTAGACAATTTTACTCTAAAGGAAATGTGACACCAACCGACGAATATCCCTATACGCACTATACGAGTGCATCCAAGGACAATCCCCGGTTAGTGCAGGACTATTGCAGAACATGGAAGCAAATGATATGTATGGGTCTACGGGTTTGGGTTGCTAAAATGGATTGGTGATCTGGGTCTATGGAAGTACTATGGCCCCTGCCTGACCAATTATATTTTACACGGATAAAATGGCAGGGGGTGACTTGCACACTCAGTAAATGGGCCCCCGGAAACGGCCAACGGGGCAACATAACCTGAGGTGCTTGAGGAGTGGAGAGGTATTCCACGGCTCTCAGGACAATCCTGGTAGTCCATTCAAGATCCCTACAAGCATCTTACTGGAATACTTCCTTCCTCCGAGCGTCTTTGCAGATGCTCTTGCGAATCTCCACTCAAGCCGGCCAATGAAGGCAAGCAAGAGGTGGGAGTTCTGTTCCTCATCAGTGTTCACTATCCAGCCGGCCAATAAAGGCAAGCCAGAGATGAGGAACAAGACTTTTCCCGGGAGAAGTATTATTATTATTATTAAATTATTTATTGCATAAAAAAATGGACATATACAAAGAACATTATACAAAATTACAAACAAAAGGCGACCTTATCACTAAAGTGATCTCTGCCAGGCAACCTACATGAATGTGCATGTATGTTTGTTTGTATTTACTCGTATGTATGTTCCACCGTAGCGCCTAAATTCCTACGCGTAGTAATACTCATAATTATTTGCAGGCGGCGTTAGCGCGTGTGTGTGCAAACAGGACGACCTTAATTATAGCGCATAGATTGTCGACAATCATACACGCTGACGAAATTCTAGTGCTCAAGGACGGGGAAATCATCGAAAGAGGAAAGTAAGTACTCATATAAAATACCTAGTCCATAACAATCATACTTAATATTATAAATGCGAAAGTATGTTTGTTTGTTGGTTTGTCCTTCAATCTGCCGTGCCCCTAAACGGTTAGCCCGCTACCATCTTAGACTGCATCATCACTTACCATCAGGTGAGATCGCAGTCAAGAGCAGTGGATTAAAAAAAACGCCGCAACGGGGCAACGGATCAACGTGATTTTTGGCATGGGTATACTTGAGGACCTGGAGAGTGACTTAGGCTACTTTTCATCTCGGAAAATTAGGGAATTCCCGCGGGAATCAGCTAGTAGTTGATAGCAGTGCTCTTTACTGGGATAGAAGACGCTCTATAGGACTGCTGGCAACATTATAAATATGGACTAGAATAGACTTTAAAGATATATCTTAAACAGGTAATCTAAAATTAATTTTGGCACATTTCAGTCACGAAGACCTATTAGCGCAAGACGGTTTCTACGCATCAATGTGGCAACAACAATTAGAGAATAGAAATAGTACAAACAACGAAACTAACGCTGAAGGCAACAACAATAACATCACCACCAGTAGAGCACCTAGCCAACAGAATGGCATCAGCGGGTATGGGCATGGCCATGGCCATGGTATCTAATTTTGTTCTAATAAATAATTTGTGAAACAAAACCTATATTAAGTTTTAGTTTACATGGACTAGGACAATTGTAGCACTAATTTAGTCCGTACATAATAATAATAATTTGGCATCAGCGCGTATGAACATGGGCCACGGCTATAACCATGTCCACTGATTTAGTTCACATTCAAATAATTTGTTTAATTATACAATATTCAAACCTACAATAAGAAGAGGTTCGCAGTAACCGAACGGCTCTGTTCACACAGGCATTGCTGTGGCCACTATAATTTAGCCCTTACACGGACCAATAATTTATGGTAAGTACAATAAAATATGGACATGGCCAAGATCATGGCCGTGGCCACTAATGAAGTCGTTATACAAATAATAATTTGTGTATAACAATAAAACCTACATAGCAAGGCGTTGGAATGTCTTCCCTGCGCATATAACGCGGCCAAGTTTATAAAAACAATAAACTGCTGCTAAAACAAAAGATGTCAAACATTAAAACGCTGAAATAGCTGAATTTATCATAAAATACTCTACCTGTAGATATATTTTTGCCTGCACAGATAACTTATTAAAATCCCTTTGAGTGCCCTATTATGCAGATCGCATATAATGTAAACTGTAAAGGATCAGGTCAGGATAATGTGCGATCAGATGAATTAGGGCATTAGAGGCGAATTTATGAATAAAAAAAATCTTATGACTTTTTAAAAAACTTATGAGCACTTGGATTCGAAGACAGCATTTTTATATAAAACTTGATCACTAATCAACTTTCTATGTGATTCGATAATAGATTAGTAAATTGTAGTTTTGTAATGTTTGGGGTGCTAAATATGGAATCTGGATCAAAAGGCAACACTATCTTCATTTCGATGTGTGAATTGGTATTTGGAAAGTGTTTTAATTATTTATTAAGGATATAAAGTTTTTGAATTTGCGTTAAGGATAGTACTTGGCTACGTCCGCAAATGATCCTTGCAGTACTAATATCTAAATAATAAACAAATATCCACTTAAGTTGCAAATTGACATGTAAATAATATTCTGACAGTAAGTATATTATTTTGTTAATATAAATGTTTTTGTTACGCAATGCAATAAGGTACTCGTATACTACGCGGAAAGGAGATGTCTTCTTTTTGTATGGTAAGTTCAGAGTGCCTGGTGGGAGATTTTCTTCCCATTCGATGGCTTCAACGTTAACTACGATTTGTATAATTGTCAAGCGCTTGATGATGACAGCTGGCGCTCGATCAATTCTATTTAAATGGATAACGATTTAACGGATTTAACGGAATGGATAACGCGATCGAGTAAGTAAAAAAACTCCTACTCGGCTCTCAGCAGAGATGCGGTGTGCGACAAGCAGGCGGGTGGTACGCAGCGAAAATGTAATGTGTGTGGAGGCTTAACTTCACTCGAAACAATTATTTCACTGATTTTTTCTTCTGATTAAAGAATTCGTGCTAAAGCCTCTGAAAAGAAATGTGAAGTAATTCGTAACTTATTGCATTGTGATTACTGATTGTTACCGTATTGTACCTTGTAGTATTAAAATATATTGTAAAGGTAAATCTTGTGTACGTAATTTCAGTGATTATTAAATGTTTTTTTTTCATTTATCTTTAATTTACGTTTAGCACAATAGATCCCGTTCTGTATTTATATGAGGTTTCGGATTTCTTTTATGTATCTTGGCGACAGAGTTTCGATCTGCCTCCTTTAGACAATAAAGTATGAGATTTACAAAATTGAGAATTATATATACATGCAATCAATTTGGCAAAAATTCAAATATCTCAAATTAATAGGTATAATAATTTTATTAAAATTATAAGATTTTAAAAATTCTTCTTTAAATATTTTCTTTACTCAGTTTTCTTTTGGGGCTCCATCTGAAATAAGTAAATTATTCAGCAACATGCTTCAGCATAATTTTAATAATCGGTAGAAGAGATTTTGTAGTCGCCTTGTTTATACCTCAAGATTGCTATTTTAAACGAATAAATTGTGATCGTCACATTATAGCTGGCAAACCAAGGCCCGTATTAATAAACCGATATCAGCCAAGAACATCTTCCCAAGTTTTGGTCAATATATGCTTTTGAGACCGGTTTTTACCATAGATTGACCGATTATTGAGAACCTGCTTCTAGCTGATAAAAATTTATTAATCCGTGCCCTAGACACTCGATCCCTCCCATGTAGTGGGGATATAGGAAATCTTGATGATGAATTGATACAGAAGGCACCGAGCATAGACTTCGCCATTGAACTTATAAGTATGTACACTAAGAAGTGGATTGAAGTTGAAGTTAGTAGGTACAATATAAATCCGAATGTCCGAATACAAAATTTCCTCCAATGAGCAATATTGCATCGCTCTCCATTGATTGTATCGCAAATTCGGGTCGGTCACATGATTATTGTCAAGCGCGCAAGGTTAATATTGCAAAAATATAAAGACTAACTAGCCGATGCCCGCGTCTTCGTCCGCGTGGATTAAGGTTTTTGGTTCCCGCGGGAACTCCTTAATTTTCCGAGATAAAAAGTAGCCTATGTGCTAATTCAGAGTATAATCTTCCTCTGTGCCAAATTTCATCCAGATCAGTTCAGCAGTTGGGGCGTGATTCAGTAACAAACATCCATACATCCATCCAAACTTTCGCATTTATAATATTAGTTAAAAGATGAACCCTGTGCGTTCCGCAGTCGGGTAAAAAACAGCTTTCAACCATGTACGTTCAGCAAATTACTATACCTACTTACATCTGTCATTGAGTACAGAGGTGTATCTCCTGGTAGCCGTAACCCATCAATTTCTGTAAAACACATACAAAAAGATAAGTATTATTTGAGACAAAATCTAAAGCTTCAGGTTTCAGAGATATAAGCTATCAAAGCTGGACTGGTGACGCCATCATTGAGTAGTTTATAACTTTGATAGTTTAACGGAAACCTGACGCTTTAGAAGATTTTGTCTCATATAACTAATACATGCTTGTGCCAGCTTTTGGCTAGGTACTTTACAAATAAAACTGCGCGGTGGCGGGCGAACTCGCGAAATACCTATCAGACGTAATGTATGCCCGTGCTCGCGGGTTTTAGGACACATTTATGGAAGTCCACTTGACAGTTAAATATTGTACGTGAAAACTGACACTTAGGTGATAGGTGGTGGTGTTGGTTTGGTGAGGTGTGCACTGTTGGTAAAAACGGTCATTAATGACATTAGGTTTATTTTACCATTACGTTTGGTTTTCTCCATTTGTTCTTGACGTTTTAAATTCTTCATTTGATATTCTGAAACTGACATCGAAGGACGCGTTTTCGCAAACTCCACACTTCGGATTGAGCTTTCAACTCTGTGCTCGATTTGATCGATCGTTTTCACGTAATCCGAGGAAACTTTTCGAGCAAATTTTTTGCTATGTTGTAAGTTTAGTACTTGTTCGACGGAGCTGCCTTCGATTGTGACTGAGTGGCGTAAGTGATCATCTTGAGAAAAATTGACACTATCTTTCGATAAATGTTTTATGCGACTCATTGGAGATTGTGTTAAAATGAAATTCTTTTCCTTAACCGAAGGCGATCTGAAAAGAAAGGACAATCCTTAATTATGATCAGGACATATACTATGTTCTCATCATACCTACTTTTAAAATGTAGAGGTAGAAAGGTGTGATTTACATTTTTAAACTATACCAAGGCACGCGCATTGCATTGTGGTACTTATATAAGGCTTTAAGATAGGATTATCAAAGGCGCAGAAAAATTACTGTATCACGAAAGCGATTACACAATCGTAGTATTCCCGTCATACATAAAATAAATGAAACAGATCAGCTCTTGGCACAACACGAAATGCCACGAGGATACTTTACCTTGTAACTTGCGTTTTATTAGTTTCATAGTTAAATAATTTTATTAGGTAAGGTATAGAACGCTGAGCTAGAAGTGGATGAGATAATGCTCAGTCTGCTATCAAAATACGAGTACTTATATTTTGAATCTAACGGCAAAATTTCATTCATGTTTACCGTTATATTCAAATTTTGGAAAAGGTTAGAACGTGTGTGTGTGTAGTGAAACGCTTCACTCGCGACTACCTTAATAACAATGGTGATTTACTTCGGTATAAGAAAATTACTTGTAGTCTCTCAGTGTTGGGCCTTCCTCATCGATATCCATATATTCTGTCATATCATCGTAGAGTCGCGACAAGGCCGATTGTCTTCGGACTTGTGTGTCGGAGTCTGATAGGTTTGTAGGTTTGACGAATCCAGTTGGCCTCCGTTGAAGCTGCTTCTGGCTCATACGCGTTTGAGAGGGTTTTTTTGCCGCTTCTGCTATACGAACTTTTCTGGAAATTCAATGGGTACTATTGAATTGGGTAGGTAGGTACTCATCTTCATTGTAGAAACCAGTTATTTCATTAAATTTATTTATAGTTCATGTAAATGGAATAATATAATACTTGTTAAATTGACCGGTATGGTATTTATTTAAATTTGTCAACATTCTCTTGACGAGATCATAATGTCAATGTGCACCGGTCCCGGGTTCGTTTTCCGGCGTGGCAGGGTCAATTTAGGGATTCACAATTTCTAAATTGACTCATGTGTTACGTACATAATGTACGTAACACATGAGTCAATGTATGTCAGAGTAAATGTATGTGTCACCATACATTTACTCTGCATTCAACTCGCGCGCGAACTATAGGTACCTACTCACTAGTCACGAGGATGTACCCGACCTATTTTTTTTGAATTTCACACCTAATTTACGCATGCACAGCAAAAATGCTAGATTTACCAATTTAGGCAGCAACTTACCGACATCCTGATAAGGAAGTCGTGGATTCTTCATCTTCTGCATCGGTTTTCGAATCCCCTTGGCGTATATGATAGATTTTTTCCAAGTCTTCCGGTCGGACGAAACCTGTCTGACGCCTCTTTATCTTGGATGGTTGCCTTAGTTTAGGTATGGCCGAACTTATCGATACTTTCCTTATAAAAAAATAATAAAAAGAAAAATAATGGTACCTAAAGGAAAAATATAAAAAAGATAATAATTCAGCAACTTACTTATTTTCCCGCCCACCACGGTGATCCATTGAAGCTATTCTGTGAATTCAAAAATAAAACGAACTTCAATATAAAATATTACCTAAGTAAGTATATATAAGTACCTACTTACACAATGATTGTTACTTTAATGTCCTACCTACCTAAATCTTCTTAGCTCTTCATCGGTGATTAATTCAGACCTGCAAAAATAAAATATAAATATAATATACATAGGTAGGTAAGTTTTTTATTATCCACTACAAGTTAGCCCTTGGTTTGTGCTGCAGTCTATAAAAATCACAAAATAGACTTTGTGAAGGTAGGAAGAACTTTAAAAAGTACGATGCTGCAGCTATACAGCGGCTAACTATCAATCAAATAAATATTATAAATGCGAAAGATTGGATGGATGTCTGGATGGATGTATGGATGTATGGATGTTTGTTACTCAATCACGCCCCAACGTCTGAACGGATCTGGCTGAAATTTGGCATAGGGATAGATTATAGTCTGGAATAGCACATAGGCTACTTTTTATCCCGGAAAAATAAAGAGTTCCCGCGGGAACCAAAAAAACCTCAAATGGATGTTTGTTACTCAATCACGCCAGAACGGCTGAAGGGATCTGGATGAAATTTGGCACAGAGATAGATTATAGTCTGGAATAGCACATAGGCTACTTTTTATCCCGGAAAATTGAAGAGTTCCCGTGGGAATCAAACAAATGTATTGTAACTATACGTATCTTACTATTCAGTGGAAAATAGGTAATTATTTAAAAAAAAAAAAAAAAAAAATTATATTATATTATAATAATAAAATAATAGTAAAGTAATATTAAAACGATAATAGAATGGTAGTATAGTATGGGTGTATATGATCCCGCGACTACAAGCTTACGGAGAAGTTTCCCGTCGTTCCGACCGCTCGCCAAGGGTGGGTATGGCGGTGGTGTAGGAGGGAGTGAGCGCTGTCAACATCTTGTTGTGTTTGCGCGTGGTGCGATACATAAAATTAATATATTGAGCAGGTATATTTGCAATAGATCGTTTGAATGCACTGTGTTGTTGGATGCTATCTAATGTGAGGACCCTTAGCGGACCTAGTTTTAGAGCATCCGACGAAATCTTATCTGCCTCTGGTGGATTTATATACATATCATAACTACAACATATTTACACGTATATTACTAAAACAATTATTATCGCAGGTCGGGTCAGGCTGTGGGGCGTAACGGTGTCTCGCTTCAGCGATGCCTCAGCACGGCTGGTTCTGTCTGGATGTCTACCTAGTTGGACGTTCAGATGGGATTGGCTTGTTGTTGAATCAGAGAGCTTGCTTTCTGAGCGCAGTGCAGTTCGAGTATACTTCTATGTTCCGCAAAACGTCTGACTTTACCTTGCGATCTACTTATCTAAATTACGTACGTCGTTCGCAATACTCGAACGATAACTGACCATGGTTGGAAGGACGCTGTTTATTATTGCCGAAGGTTGGATTATGCGTACGTTGCGCCTGATATCTTACTACATTTTGCACTACGCTTGATCAGCCTCGACACTTCATAGTTTCATGGATTCACAACCCATGTTACTTGTAAAAGCATAGCTTCACGACCTATGCTGCGGCACATTGGCTAAAAACCATGTTACGCACAAACGACATTCTATCACCCATGGTGGTTCCGCGTTGTATTTGGTATAACATACTATTATTGAAGGGTGCATCACGCCTGTGGCTCTGTTACGTTGCGACGTACGACCCTGCAGTGCGTCCGGTGTATCCTTGAAACCTATTACAGGTATATGTGGGAGTGCACCACTCTAAAAATGCAATTATCCAGCTATACGCTGACATAAGTGGAACGCACCACTCTAAAGTATGCTCGTACATACGTTGCGCTGACCTTCGCGATTGATGACCAAGTGGTTAAAGGGGGGGGGGGCTGTTGACTTTTGGTATTCTTAGAGATGTATTAGTCCATGTATTAATGTGCCTCTTGGGGTACCGAAGGAGGGAAGAAGCCTACCGTTGGTGGCGGGGAGGAGCCAGCCAGCCATCATTTATTTTTTAGAAATATAAATGATGCCATACAAAGCATCTTCCTTTTCTTTATAAAAGGTTATAAAAGGAAGGTGCTACCACTTGGGTTAGTTCGTAAATATCCCGAAGAGATTTATCTCTTCGCGATCACGTTACTTAATGCCTGTTTTAAGTTAACTGAATTACATCTAAAATCTGTAGGTATATAACTTAGTCGTTGGGTTGATTGAATTCGAGGCTTCCGAAACTCTAAAAGATCTTGGTTTGTTATGGACACAGCAATGTTGTGAGGGTCTTACTGCTAGATGTATCACGTGCCATTTTAAAGAAATATTGAATTTTATAAGTAGAGAGAGGTGTAGATGCTTAGGGACCCCGTCAGGTTGGTTACAGTATCTGTTCGAACTGATTTTGATAAAATTTGGTACAGGGATAGGTTGTCTCCCGGGGAAGGACGTAGGCTACTTTTTATCCCGGAAAATTAAGGAGTTCCCGCGGGAACCAAAAAACCTCAAACCACGCGGACGAAGTCGCGGGCATTCGCTAGTTTGTAAATAAAAACTTAAGTAAGTAAAATGAACATGACTCAAACAGTACGAATTTTGTACTACACTAAACATTTTTCGTAATTTTTTCGTTATGAGTTCTGGCAATTCCCGTAGTAAATATGTTCCTTGCTGGCAACGCTGCACACGAGTCACGACGTCACGACACAGCCTTAAGGTCAGTCCACACGAATAAAAAGTGAAGTCCGGTTTCTGTCCGGTTCCAATCCCGAAAAAGCCGAAAGCTTGAGTGCGTCCCATACCTGTGTTACTACCAGCCTAACTATTAGAAAACCGACACGAAAGAGTGGATTATTAAACACGAAACTTTAGGGACGCTACATAACCACTGTACCTCTGGCCGTACCTACCTTTGATGATATCAGAGGTAGATATGATATTTGACGACCTCCGTGGCGCAGTGTGTAGCGCTGTTGTCTTAACGTGCGTAGCGTGCGTCGTGCGTGCGTACGATCCCCGGCAGGGTCAATTTGGGAATTTATAATTTCTGAATTTTCCCTCGTCTGGCCTGGTGGGAGGCTTCAGCCGCGGCTAGTTACCACCCTACCGGCAAAGACGTGCCGCCGAACGATTTAGCGTTCCGGTACGATGCCGTGTAGAAACCGAATAGGGGGTATGGGTTTAATATAACCGCCATGTCCCTAACAGGTTAGCCCGCTACCATCATAGACTGCATCATTACTTACTATCAGGTGAGATCGCAGTCAAGGGTTAACTTGTAGTGGATAAAATAAAAATGGTGGATATCACTGAGAGAAATGTAAAACGATACAAGTAGCTTTCAAAAGTTCGGTTCATTAATGTATTATAACCTTATGTATGTTAGCCGTAGGTACGTACTTTCTTGTCCCTTCAAATATGTTCACTTTTGCGATGCTCCTCGCGATGTTTCTTATAACACTGCCAGCGAAGCTCACGCGATCAACGTTGAGCCTGAACATAATGATATTATTTCAATAAGGGTTTCTTCTAAAATGCGAGTATCGAATCTTAGACAATTATTAGTAAGTGTAATGTTACTTTAGATATCGCCGGATCTCTTGTTCGTCATCCGAAGATAGTGATTCCACTACAAAAAACATTCACACAATAATTAGACTCTTGACATTATATTTAACGACTCAAGATCAATTAGGTAATATTAATTTCATTTTTTACTTACCTGACATACTGCCCGATTCATCATCAAATTTATAAACATCAGATATGAATGATACATTTGTTCCAATTACTTTTTTATGCTTGGTGCTTACCAAATCACTTTCAAGGCAATAGTCACCGCGCAAAAATCTACAAATCATTAGCAACATAAGATGTTTTTTTAGATTTAATGATATCTTCATGAATTTTGGTCTTCAATATTTGCATGATAAAGTTCTTGAATAGATAATTGTATGTTAGTACTAAGGTTATTTACGCGGTAAAAAAGTTTTTAAACTAACTTTTTGAGATTATATGTAGAATCTTTTTCACCAGGATAAGTCACATCTGTCAGCGGTATGTAAAACGGTTTTTCGGGTTTCACAACAACGCTTAAGGTTCTTGTTATTGATACATGTTGATATGAGTATTCTTCTGGTTCATATTCATCCACATCAAAATCATTATTAACCTGCTGTTGTCCTTGACTTACAGCTGAAGATGCCCTACTTGTATAAGTTTGATTTTGTTGGAGTTTATCTATATCTTCCTTCTTTCGATGAAATCTAAAAAGCAGGTAACCACATTAATATATTGACAAGATTTCGCAATTTTTATATTCATGTTAATTTAATTTGATAGAAACCTTTCCGTTGCGCGAACTCTACCTTCCTCCTCTTTCACTGACTCCCCATGGTCCTCCTCACCTTTTTCCATTTCTAGTTGCATTACATGCTTCAATTCAATCTCAAGAAATACTTTTTCTATGAGTTCCTGATAATATAATAATTCAAAGTCTTTTACACAAAAATTTTAAATTATTCGTATATTGACATGCAATAAATACCTCTATGAGAAGATCACCCAAGGCAATAAGGTCTTCAATATGACCTTGTATATACTCATTTGTACTTTTACTGACTCGTATACCTTGACATTCTAAATTCAGTACACCTGCTTTTTCAATTTTAACACTAACTGTAGGAGATTCATAAAACGTTTGCACAGATTCGATTGCTTTTAATGTAGACTCTCCGTCTATAAGCTGTCCAAAGGCAACGTATTTGTGGGTCATCCAAGGTGCTGATTGCAGTAGAACAAAAAACTGCGTCGAACAATCTACATGTCTACAAAGAAACACATTTCCATATTTTATATTGACTAAGGACATGACTTCTTAATTCTTATTTTTTTTATGGGAATACCTTCCATTATTAGCCATACAGAGTACACCACGTCTGTCGTGAGGAATAATAAAGTTTTCACAGTCCAAATCAGTGCTCTTAAGCCCAAATCCCCCGCACTGAATCCAGCCATCTTTTACAATACGGTGTACTGGAGTTCCAGAGTAACCACCTTTTTTAGTTTCACAAAGTCGGAGGAAATTTTCACACGTGTATGGTACTAAATCTGCATAAAGCTAAAACAATTTAGTTACGTATTATAAATTATATTATTTATGTAACGCAAAAATAACAACACTACAATAAAAACCCATCGACGGGGATTAACAGTTTGTTCAACTATACTCACCATAAAAATCAAAGTTCCCGTATTTTCGCAGTTTATTGAGATATGCATATACGCGCATGGTCTCTAAAAATAGGATTTTATTTAACATTTTTAATAATATAAATACACGATTTACTCTAACTTTTTCATTGGTGCAGCAACTTCACAACAAGTATGTAACTTACCCCAGAAGCTCTAACAAAGTTTACAAAACTCCCAACTCCTTCTAAGTAGTAATCTAAATTAAGGTGATAATCGAATCGTGATTCTAATAGTTGTCTCAATTCCTTATCGCCGCCAAGGAATTTATCGTTAATTAATACAGCCACTGGATTCTGCAAACAGTATGCAATGCCTCCATGTTGCAGTTTTAATTCGTTCCAAACTTTCGGCCATTCCACCGCGGTCACACCTGTATTCATTTTAGGAGTATCATTATTTCTGCCCTTTACTTCAGTGATAGATATTATATCTATCTGACGCCGAAGAAATTTCTTCGATTTTAAAATTGAATGTCTTGAACATGCAAAGTTTTCAGTTTTGGAACATTTCCTATGTGTATGTTAATTGTTATGGATGTAATTGATCTGCACATGATTGTGGTTGATTGATCCCGACATGCACATAGTTAATGTTCAAACTGAAAACTCGTTCAAGTTTCTCCACTCCCTCAAGGGTTACAGGCTATGGTAAGGGTACAGGTAAGGTAACTGGTCTCTGGCTACAGGATACTATTTTCGCCTATGCTGTATAGATCAGCTGGTAATTGCTCTGTGAATTATTTTGACAAGTTTTCGGGACATGAAATGTAAGAAAATATTTATAGTACTTCGGATACTACTTAATAAGCACAGACCAGTTAAATTATGACAAATGCATGAGAACTTATCTTACCTCTTATAACAGGGGTGTCAAATATTTTCCAGCGATACTTATGCAAGCCTTTCACCAAATTAACAGAGTGGATAAAGTCCTTATTAACTCGATCGCCAATAATTGTAAACTTCACGCGATGTTTTTTGTCAGAGATTTTCTGTTTTTTATTTGGATACTGGAGATTATTTATGGAGTTATGAGCTGTTTGGAAGCTGTGGCTGTAGACATCCTTAATAGTACTTTGCCATGGATGGTAATATGATTCTTTTATATTAGGCGATGCTTTTAATATTGCTGACATAATAAAAACGATTATTAATAATATTTTTATAAGAAATACTACAAAATCAGATAAAGTATCTTTGGTGACAATGATTTTCTTTAAAAAATTAATTAATAATAATATAAAAAAATAACTGTCAATTTTATCTATAGTATATAATTTTTTTTATATTTCACACGCGAAGCAGTTTTCTACATTTCTGTGGTTTGAATCTTGTATGGCAACAACAGAAGGCTTATTTTAAAAATCCAAATCGAAATGCCAATCGAGTATTATTAAACAGGAACCGGAGCTAAAACCGGAAGAGAACCCTGTGTAGATCTACCTTAAAATATAATAATTCATTTCTGAACGAAAACGAACTTAGTTGACATTGACGGTGGCTTTTTACATTGACAATGACATTTTGCTTTTGACAAATGACAAATGGCAAAAGAGATAGAGCTGAGATAGAGAAATCATTAATCAAATTTTGTACCTATACATTGTAATATTTATCACTACCTAGTCGCTGTTAGACAAATCCTTACGAATTTTTGAACAGTTACGCTTTTTAGCAAGTAGATTAAAATGAGTGTTTCTCAGCAATTCGCTTTACTTTCCGGCGAACTTTGCAGCCATTTGTATGTGAAAGATTTCAATAAAGAGGCTGTAAACTCTTTGATCGACGAGCTAAATGCTAAGCCATATAAAGCTGAGCTATTCGTTGGGAAACAGGCAAGTTTGATAACTATAAACCTCAATTTTGTACTGAAGACTTTACTTATATTTAAGAGATTTAATTATACTGTTTGGAAGTTCTGCTGCTTGATATAAAAGCCATATTTTATTTATAGAATGCATTATTTATATTATAGCAACTCACATTATGCATTTTTATATTTTCAGGATGCAGCGGCCCTTATAACCTCACTGTGTGTAAATGTCAAACCAGCAGATGAATTTTTGACTGCAAAATCTTCCCATTTATTAAACAGTATTGTCACAAAACAAAACATTCAATTTGATAGCGATTACTTAAGTAAAGTTGTCCTATGGCATATCAATTGTATCAGGAAATGTTCTGATATGATTATACCAGATATTCTGCATAACATGCAAAGTATATTGCAGAGCAATCCACTTAGTGGACAAAAGGTTTGCTAATTTTAGTTATATCAAAATCAATGATCAATCAATTAAGATCCTATTTTCATTATTTATTACATATTAAGATCTGATCACCTTTGCTTAAATTTATTTATGTTTTTACTAAAATCTACACCTAAACTGTAAATTTTAAACTTATATGAGTTGTCGAGTTTTCAATTGTTTTATAACTTTTCCTATGAATTATGAATAACTTTCTGCTAAGGTTTTACATACTTATCTGATTATTCAATTTCAGTATATCGATGACTTGATAGGAAAACAAGGTCTTCTCACGAAAATCATCAGCAGTGATAAAAGTAACACCTTAAATACTCAGGACCCCCTGCAAATATGTTTAATGGCTCTCAAATGCATCATTAATCTACTAACAATGGATGAGACCAAATCTATTGTCCAAACTGATGTTAGCAATGAAGTAAAAGATCAGATATCAAAAATTATCATCAGCTATTTAATGAAGGGGTGTTCTAAATCTAACGATGAATCCATTTACTGTAAAGTAAGTTTCTCAAATTAATTTATCTCGAAACCTAATTAAACTATTTTATTAAAGTTTAAAGCCTGTAACACACTAATTACTTTGCAGCAGCTAATTACACCACTAGAAGTTATAATAATGGCTACAGTATATAGAAGTTCACACTTGTGTCTATGCGATTTGCACATACCCATGTCTACTACTAAGTAAATCTTATTCACAGAACTTCCGCAAATTATAAGCAAATTTGTGCTAATTCTATTGCAAAATCTCTAAAACATGTAAGGTCTAAAATATGTATATATTACTATAATTGCATTGCTCACTGTGGACACACATAGTACTAGATTCAGATTCGGTCAGTTCCATTTAGTTTAGTGATTGTGTGTTATAGAACAATCTTCAGGCGACAGGCTGACATAAAAAGTTAGAACCCAGAAGTGCAGTTTGACCTAAATTTCGAGCTAATAAAGCTGCATGTAGAACATTAATGAAAAATGATGTGAGATTAGGCTTTTTGAAATAACGAAAGAACTCAGTTCCAAAAGAAAATGCAGACTAAAAAAATTTGGAAGATTTACTTGATGATTCAAAAAGCACTTTATAAGTTTATTTGATCTTAATTTTTATTTATTTATTGTCAGTTAAGCAGATGAGCCATGGATAGGTAGCAACCATAATATTATTCTAACAACAATATTTTTTTGTAGATTGTCATATCAGCTTTAAGAGTACTGTCACACATTTATTTCAATGAACAAAAGATCGATATACCAATGCCTGAAGTAATGGGAGTTTGTCGGTATTTTATTTTATATGGACTTGTGAGTCAAGGCAGTAAACCAGAACGGATAATGCCATCTCAGCAAACTGTTGCTGCTGCGCCTGTTAAGGCTAACCCTAAGGGAGGAAAGGTAGGTTATACAGGTAGTTGGAAAACTTTTGCTTCCTCCGAACGTGTGGACCCTGTGCCGATTTGAGTGGTACAACAATATTAAGTTCAATTCATTGCAACACCTAGTCACATGTTTTCAGAGCGAATTGGAGATTTGTGCAGTCTGTATAATTCCCTCTGATAAATCGGAATAATTTTTTTATTGTTTCTTCCTCGCAATCTCAATTAGTGTATTACACTAATTGAGCTTCTTAACTGGGATGTGTATTAATTTTTAGATGAAAAAAAATGTGTGTGTGTGCAATTCACACAGCAGAAGTGAAACTTCAGAAAAGTAGCCTATGATGAGATAAATATAACTTGTATTCTATCTAATTCTCTCTCAGGCTAAATCCTATATATGTTTGTCTCTTTTTGGTTTCGCCTTTTCATTTCATTGAATTTTCAAATCATAACAATTCTAAAGAAATTTCACTTCAGAAAGAAATTGTATATGAAATGTTTTTAAATTTTTAGAAGCAAAAAATCAGGAAGCAAAGGAACAATGCAATAGAGAGCCTTAAAAAAGAGATACCCGTGTCTGATCGAAGTCTAATGAAAGATGTGGACAACTTTGAAAACAATTCCGCATATAAGCCAGCCAGTAAGAATTACTTGGACCCCCAAAAAACTAGAACATGTTGGAATCTTACAAGCGACTCTGACATGTCAGATGTTGAGAATGGGAGGGAAACTAAGCTTATCGCGTTGAGGTCGAGAGTGCGACAGAGTGCTGCGAATTTGTTTTTGGTCGTTTTTAAGGTAAGCAAGAAGGGCCAGGTTCTTATTTGATTTCTATGGCCTGGATTACATATCATATTCGTAAATAATGTACGGCTGGCTAGCAACAACTGAGCACTTAGACTCCACGCAGTCTTAATCCATACTAATATTATAAATGCGAAAGTGTGTCTGTCTGTCTGCCTGTCTGTCTGTCTGTCTGTCTGTCTGTCTGCTACGCTTTCACGGCACGGGCGACGAAATTTGGTACAGGGGTAGATTTTATTTCGGAAAATCAAAGAGTTCCCGCGGGAATTAAAATATCTTAATCCACGCGGACGAAGTTGCGGGAATCATCATCATGTAATGATAATAGGCATGATGACTGATTTTGAAAAATGGTCAGATTATGATCGGAAGTATCTACTATTTCGAGAAAATATCTTATTTCAGCAGAAAAATAAGGTTTGGTAGCTAAAATTGGCATTTGAAATTTAAATTTTAAAATTTACGCCAAAACGTTCGGCGGTGTCATGGCGTCGTCTGTGACGTACGTACGTACGTGTGTACGTATTGTTTTTACCAATGTACTCTGTGCAGTGTGCAGTAAGCAATAGTGTGATTGTCAAAGCTCGAAAACAAACAATTGTGACGTCATTCGCTTTTTGGTGTTTTATCCAATATGGCGGATTGCTGTATTTTATAGTTTTATTTTATCAAAATAAATAGCAATCTCACTCGATATAGAAAAATAAATACGTTTTATATCCATGAATCCTATTTCATTAGATTAGATAAATTCATAATTTCATTGATTCTTGGTTACTGTCATCATGCCTATTATAATTTTTACAGGTCAAAGAAAAAAAAGACATATTTGGTTACTGGTGGGCCCTTTTGCCAGATTCTCCCGATGAAAACAATTGGTTGTTAGAAGACAAATCTAAGAAAACTCTCGCATACGCGGGTGTTGCAGATCCTATAGCCAGAAGCAGGGCAAGTGCGCTCAGTGTTGTTTTGGCATTATTATCTGGGCCCAGAATGTATCTGTCACAGGCAGAAAGTAGGTAGGACGGTTTTTAAACATCACATTATAGAATAGAAGAATAGAATAGAATTTATTTTATTTGTTGACCCAACACATAGTAAACATAGATCATACACAGATAGTACTTAAAATCTAACATAAAATACTTAATTAACATCTAATATGTGTCGTGCCAACGAAAGGGCCCGAACTCAGCTGTTCAATATGTGTAATCACGACGATCGATCTAGCAACAAATCCTTGGATTTATTTTTGAAAAATAAGGTTTTGAATCTTGGAGTTGCGCGCCATGTTATCATAGTTAATGTTTACACATTGACTGGCTTTGGAGATCCTAATTCCATTTCCCGATATGATTGAATGAATGATTTTTAAAGAATTATGTTTAAAAACATAATTCTTTAAAATTATTTCGCCTTTATATTCCAAATCATCTTTTCATAAAAATAGTCTTTTTATTTTCAATAATTTGAAGTCAACAACACAAGTAGTCATAGCAACCAAAGTGTTAGGTGAGTTGATAAAAAATGCTATACAATAGCTTTACCGCGGCAGTCTCCGAGTGCCACACGTCTTTTTTTTAAAACATTTTAATATCTAACTGTTGTAGACAGACTGTGAAATGCCTATAAGAGCCAGGTCTCAACTTAGTTGTTAGTTCTAAACATAATCCCCAGGCGAGGGCAGCGAAAATACGTCGTATTGGAGACTCAAGTGCCAAGCGTTCACAGCGGTTTGATGAACAAAATTTGAAAACGTATGGTGGAGTTGTTCGTCTTAGTGCCGACTGACCATTATAGGGTATGGACTATTTTGATCAAGTGCTACCCGTGCGAAGCTGGGGCGGACCGCTATAGTTACTTTATAAATAAAACTGATATTAAAAACAATTCGACACAAACATCGGATATTTTAAAATTCAAATACCTTTGAATGAGTCTTTTTAAAGGTGCAGTATTTTAATTTTTTGATCACCAACAGCAGGAAAACCCATACATCATTCATTCCGTTCTCGGTTTCTCTCGGCTACATAATTACTTGTATGCATAAGATTCTAGTCGGCATACTGGATAGTGAGAGAAGCCAAGCGGTTATCCTAGTCGCGCTCAAATGCTGTGCTGCATTGGTACAGGCGACTCCTTATCATAAGATGCAAGAAGGTTTGATAAGCGAACTCGTGAAGTCAACTAGAAAGTTTTTAGTACATAGAGGTAAGTTTAAAAGATGTTTTATAAGTATTGTATTCTTAGTGGAGTGCTGGGTAGGACTGTAATGATGAACTATTAAAACAAAAAAACCTTTATTTGGAATTAAAATTAATCTTTTACTTAGTGATAATTATAGGTGTTTGTAGACTACTTCAATTATTTAAGAAAATGTGCAATAGCATTTCCATCCATACTATCCATACTAATATTTTAAATGCGAAAGTGTGTCTGTCTGTCTGCTACGCTTTAACGGCTCATCCGTTCAACCGATTTTGATGAAATTTGGTACAGGGGTATGTTGTATCCCGGGGAAGGAAATGGGCTACTTTTTATCCCGAAAAATTGAACAGTCCCCGCGGGAATCGAAAAATCCTAATCCACGCGGACGAAGTCGCGGGAATCACCTAGTTAAGTATGCATAAGTACTTTTCTGAAGAAAAATACAATAGTTTTTTTAAAGCTAGATAATTTTTTGCAATAACTAACCATATCGACAATTTTTTATGCTTTTTACATCTTTACTGTATATATTAAGCGCAATACGATTTTGAGATTTACAGAAATCATTTAGTAATAACTGTCATTTGTTATAGATGTATCATTACAAGTCGGTGCCCTAATAACAGTAGGATGCGTCCTGTCAATAGATCCTAAAGTGGACGAAACTTTAAAAGCAATGGAGAAAGATACAGTGCCATATAAAACTCAGAATGAACAAACAAACAAAGAAAATATTCCTCTCAACGATGAATGCGATGACTTTGAAGAGGGATATTCTGACGATGAAATGTTTATTGCTGTTGATTCAGAACTCAGTGACGTAAAAGTTGAAAAAACTAAGGATACTTACTTTAAATACTGGATATTAGATATTTGCTTTAAGAATATGGGATGGTTGTTTAGAGACAACAAAATAACTGTAAGTATATATACTTAAGCTTCAGCCACATGGATTTACATTTTACTTTGACGCCAATCTGATCCAACGCTCGATTACGATCAATCGCAATTTGCAATGTAAAAAATTAGACTAAGCGTAAAACTACTTTTTGCTTTAAATACTAATTTCGGGAAAATCAAAAAAAGTTCCCACGGGGCTTAAATAAATACTAAATCCATGCAGGTGAAGTTGCAGACATGCAACAATCAATCATACTTAATATTATAAATGCGAAAGTCAGTTTGTTTGTTGGTTTGTCCTTCAATCACGCCGCAACGGAGCAACGGATCGACGTGATTTTTGGCATGGTTATAGTTGAGGACCTGGAGAGTGACATAGGCTTATTTTTATTTTATCCCGGAAAATTAAGGGGTTCCCGCGGGAATCAAAAAAACTTAAACCACGCGGACTGAGTCGCGGGCATCAGCTAGTAAAGAATATTTGGTAACACTTTCCAGAGGTGCAAGCCATCTGCGATTCCAATAGTCCTGGAATCCCTCCAAGTATTATCAGCGATAGCGTTCCACCATCTCTCAGAATTATTACAATCGCACATTACACTTATGGCGGACGTTCTCAGTGAGATGCTACAACACGAACATCAGGACGTGGTGTTACAATCTGCAAGAACTATAAGCGTTATTGGAGACGCTATACAGAAACTGGGTAAAACTTTTTTTTGAATATCTGTTTGTAATAGTTTATTAATACCGATTACCGGCCCACATGTTCTAGGCCAGTATTTATTAACTACAGACCTCCCTGGCGCAGTGTTGAGCGCTGTTGTCTTAACGTGGGAGGTCCCGGGTTTGATACCTGGCTGAGTCAATTTGGGAATTTATAATTTCTGAATTTTCTCTGGTCCGGCCTAGTGGGAGGCTTCGGCTGTGGCTAGTTACCACCCTACCGGCAAAGACGTGCCGCCAGGCGATTTACCGTTCAACTTTTCTAAGTTAAGCAGAAACAGATTAGTTGTAAAGATTTGGCAAAATAATATTTCGTTTTTCCAGAACAACAAGAAAAATCATTACCCCTAAACCAATGCGTATACATGTGGGAAAGGTTGTTGACGCCTCTGTCTGCAGTGTTACAACTTCACGAGAACGTCCCCGCCAAAGCCGTTGTTTGTGACTGCATCGCTAATATCGGGGAAAAGTCTTTCAAGGAATTACCAGTAAGATTCAATCCCTTGTTTGTAGTTTCTTTTCAGTTATAAAATAAACAAATAAAATAACATTTTTTTCAGATGGTTTATAGTATTTGTTTCTATAGGCAATAATAAAAATTACTTTATTTTCTCCAGCAACAATATTTTATTTTTAACACTTAAAAGGTTCGAGCCTTCTTTTAAGAGTAAAGTTACCCCTGTGGCAGGAGACTTAGTTAACAATAATAATAAAAATAAGCAACATTGTATTACAAAAAGTCCATTAACTCTGACAACAATTTTTCGTTACATTATTTTCAGTTATGTAACGAAAAATTGTTGCGTAAATATTTGCCACTAGATTGTTTTGATTGGCCTTGAAGTAAATTCTGTAAGGCATAAGCTGAGCTTTGCCTCCCTCAAGTTACTCGACGAAGTGCATTGTGCTGTTTTGACACTACTGCAAGCCAAAAACCAAAAAATGAAGAAGAAGAAGAAGCTGAGTTTTTTTGCATGCTACTATAAAATCAGTTCAAACCGGATAATCACGCGCGTGGGGTGGTCAATACACAACTGGTAAATTAGGGTGCGTTCCCATCAGAGATGTGCTACGTTGCCAAGCTACGGATGTGTGTCAAAAATGTGAAAATCAAGCGCTATGAAACCATCGATATATATGTAGGTACTAGATGGGTCCTTTGGTTGTCCGGCTTGTGGTGCATGCGCCTCACCTGCCTTAGGTTTTTTTTAAGTTAAGCTGTCACACTAGATGTCACATATGTTGCAAGTAAGTTCCCGCTTTTTAGGCTAGATGGCGTTAGTAAGTGAAGTTCGACATTCTTTGTTTGAGAGGGCCCGTGTATGTGAATTGAGGTTATTTTATGTAACCACCAGCAGATTTCATAGCGCTTGATTTTCATATCTCAGGGTTCTCCCTTATATTGTTCATATTTGTAGGGTCGCATGCAGATGTTGTGTTGCACACTGCTGATAGGGTCGTGCAGTGACGAGGAGCCGGCGGTGCGCGCGGCCGCGGTCCGAGCGCTCGCTATGGCGGTTATGTACCGCACACTGAGAGAGGTAACACAAGATCTTGGGTACTTGGGATTATGTAACTCCCGCTTTGACATGTTAACTTAGGATGTTATCTATACTAATTCTTACTATATAATATTATAAATGGGAAAGTGAGTTTGTTTGTATGTTTGTTCCGCTTTCACGCCGTAACTACTGAACCGATTGCTTTGAAATTTTGCAGACGTAAAGTTAGAAGTCCGGATTAAATAATAGGGTACTTTTTATCCCGGAAAATTAAAGAGTTCCCGCGGGAACCAAAACCCTCAATTCATGTGGACTCAGGTAATCAAGGACTCAGGGGTATCAGCTAGTGAATCAATAAAATTTCGAATAGAAAGTTCTAAAAGTGTACTTGCTGATTTCTTGAACATCTTATGAGGCCAAGGAGTGCAGATCGCACCAGACCAGGAAACGTCAAACAATAGAAAAAAATTAGGATTCATTCACGGGTCAATAATGTTGACCGGGCGGGTCGTGACACGTAATTGGCCCATAAAAACCATACATACCATACATTATAATACTTGTAACACTCGAACTTCAAAATAATTGACCTTTAAATTGACAAATTTTATTCAATGCTATAAAACCTTCAAATAGCACAGAAAGGAAAAAGAAACAACAACATTGAAAACCTTCCATTGTAGGTATCTGATTTTATGCTCTCCTCAAAGAATTCTGGTAATAAAGTTTGTAGTTGAATATTTGAAACTCTTTCAGGATATTTGTTTCGTAAGCGACTGTGGCGAGAATATACTTCGCGCGTTAGCTGAACCAACATTAGTGGTGCGTACTAAAGCGGCGTGGGCTCTTGGCACACTCAGCGATGCACTGGTTTTGAATATGTAAGTTCTTACATCGCTATTCCACCTTGATACAGACTTAATTTAAGGAAGAAAGCGTTTTGACTACCAAAGGGTCTCACCGGATTTCTTTATGAAATCTGCACTGGCGTGTTTTTTGAAGTTAGTGCCATGTTGCTCGGTGTTGGAAATATTTTTTTGGCCAATTTTCGATTGCTGACCAAAATTATGAGATACAAATATTTTTTGGAAAATTTTGGCGTGGATGATGTGTGATTGATGAAATTAGATACGATCAGTAAGTATTCACTAGTTAGTTAATATATGGATGTTTGTTACTTCTTCACGCCACAACTACTGAACCGATTTGGTTGAAATCGGCTTCAATCGGGAATGCCCGCGACTTTGTCCGAGTGGATTGAGGTTTTTTGGTTCCCGCGGGAACTCTTAAAGTTTCCAGGATAAAAAGTAGCCCGTGTGTATATAGTGTGTGTTATGTTAGTATAGATGGATGTCTATTTCTGTGTTAAAATGAAAAAAACAAACCTGTTTACTCTCTTTTTATCGTCACGTAGAAATTAACTGTGACCTTCAGTTCTGCAAAACTTTCCTTTCAATTTTCCTGATAAACATCGACAAGGTAAGGAAAGCTACTGCGTCTCTTACACTGATTAATTTTCAATCGCGCGGGTGTTTACCTACGCCACTCCTTAATTAATTGATAATGTGAATAAGTGGTCTCATAAATATGTCTGGACTTTGGTCTTCTCTATTTTATATTTGCGGACCAATTGATTGACGCTTTATGCAGCCACAACTACCATAGTTGAGAACTAAATGGAAATGTTATGAACAGGTAATTTCTTAAATTGATGGCAATAATATTGACGTCGTTCATACATTTTACCTTCCAGACAAATAGTGCGTTTAGGTTTTATCTAGAAGTTGTTGACAAAAATCATGCCGTATTCCTCCGTAGTGACGACATCTAGGTCGACATCAACATCGGAAGATTTATGAGAATTCCCACATCACTAGAATTTTAGTCTTATAGAACTTTGAGACCATTGAAAGTTTAACCAGTGTTAGGAATCGATCTGGGGCCATACTGCCAACGCTTAAAGCCATATTGTTTCATTATTGTTGAATTTCGTGTTTTAGAATTATTATAATCCTTATTTTAGGAACGTCAAGATACGAGACATCAAACTGTCATTTTGAGTAATATGACAAGCGTTGGCAGTATGGCCCCTGGTTGGCGGTTCGCACCATTACGTAAAAAAGACGTTTACAAAGACGTAGATATGTTACTAGCCCTGTAGTCTCTCACTCTTTCACTAGACTCAGTCACTCACTGCACTGATTGACTCATCAACGGCCATGGCCCAGCCCAAAACTTTAGACTTAGAAATTTTCCACAGAGGTTTCTCTTCTCAAGGCTGAATATTTCCAAATTCTTACGGAAGCGAAGTCCTGGGCGGTTGCTGATTTATATTATGTAGGTCAGAATGATTGAGCTATTTTGAATGCCATAAATTAAATTGCATATCAGAGGAAATAAAACCTAATTTTACAGGAAGGAACCGGATATCGAGGACATAGACGATGACCTATTGCTCCGACTCCTTGAGGTCAGCATCCAATGCGCCAATGACAACGATAAGGTACAGAATAATCAGAATAGTAAACGTCGTATTTTACATCTTGTGTGGGAATCCATACTAATATTATAAATACGAAAGTGTGTCTGTCTGTCTGTTTGCTACGCTTTCACGGCCCTTCGGTTCAACCGATTTTGATAAAATTTGGTACAGGGATAGGTTGTATCCCGGGGAAGGACAATGGCTACTTTTTATACCGGAAAATTCAAGAGTTCCCGTGGGACCAAAAATCTTAATCCACGCGGACGAAGTCGCGGGCTTCATCTAGTTTATCACCATATTTTAGACCAATTTATTAAGACAGCGATAACATTTTACCTTTTGACCTATTAAATATAACTCTATTAAAAGTTTGATTAAATAAACTATTGTTTATTATAATGCCATTTTTAGCTTTTGTTTATGACTGGGTTTTTTCCGTGTTGGTTTTGGATAATAGTGATGCAAAAAATCACGTCTTTTAGCATGTTGGCAACTGAATAATCACAAGTACCTACGCATTTTTGTTTCTAACCAGCTTGTGAATCACTACTTTATTTTTGAATTCAATGTTTTAGGTTAAAATGAGTGCCACACGTGGTCTCGGAAACCTTTTGCGGATTATAAAGAATGAGAATCTACAGCGGCACACACAATTAAAGTCTTTATGTGAGACAGCAATAGGGAAGCTTTTAGATTGCGCGTGCAGGGTTTCCAACATGAAGGTCAGATGGAATGCTTGCTACGCTCTTGGCAATGCAATGAAGAACGAAAATTTGTTTACGTGCTTCAGCGGATGGCAGGTAAGTCCAAAGATCATATAAGTTGCGTTAAAGTCCTACTTCAGTCAAAAAGTGTTTCTCAAATTTTTATTTTTACTTCTAAATTTTTCGTTCAACGTTGCCAATAGAATCGCTAACCACCCTTCAGACGTCCATATGCTACGTACCTATAGTTTAAGTACCATATTATGCAAAAGTCGATCGTCATCTAGGCTAGGTGCGTTCTTACCTAGATTCCTCGTCATTGCTTTTCATAAGACGTAGTAAATGTCGTCAAACGCAAGCCTATATATAGCTATCTTACAATGAAAATATTTTTATTTGATGTGTTATTCTACTACTGCGACGTCACGTCTTATGATCAATTAATTACGTAATTAATAAACGAACACTTATGTAATTAATACACGAACACAAATATAAATGTAATTTGAATCATGATTTCAGCATCTCAGTCTGATTGTCAGTTTATTTAAGAATGTAAAAAAAAACGAATTTGAAGTTTACGGTCATCGAAGACGATCAAAACATAAATGACGCATTCGGGTATAACGATCCATGAACATGGACTGCCGAATGTTTGTTTTGCTGTTTTCACTGGCACATGATTTAGTGATGCAACATTTATAAATAAATTGGGGTCATTTTACTCTAATTTTGTTTTTAAAGAAACCTATACCAAATAAGAAACTATGCTAATAATAACTATATTTTAGATATAATCTTTATATTACAGAGTAAAGTTTTGACGAATCTCTGTACGCTGGCTCAAGAGTGCAAAAATCTTAAAGTGCGTATAAATGCAGCGGTTGCGTTGCGCGCGACTGAGAACAGAACCCAATATGGCGACCAGTACGTGCCGCTATGGCGGGGTATAATGGCTGCGATGGAAAACGCTGCTAATGTTGACGATTTTAACGAGTACAAACATAAGGATAATCTTATTGAACAGGTATGTTATTGTTTTCATACTTCGTCATAGCCTATGCTGGCTATGACGAAGTATGAAAACATTGGCCGATACTCGAAAACGTATTCAAAGGTTGATGTCGGTTTATTAATACAGACCTAATTCATGGAGCACCACGCTCAATATGAGCTTTAATATAAGAAACATGCCATCAGAATAGAACAATCATGTTTAAGCTTTTCGCCAGGCCTGACTAACGTGAAACTAAATCAGGTTTCACGTTACGAGTTATTTTTTCTTTTTGTTAGATTCCTGAATTATCTAACAAAAAGAAATAATTAATAATCTAATTATGTTTTTACTAGCTGATGCACGCGCCTTCACCTACGCGGCTTCGTCCGCGTAGGTGAAGGCTTGGCGTGAAGGTTTTTTAGCTTTTTAGAACTCCTTAATTTACCAAGATAAAAAGTAGCCTATGTGCTATTCCAGACTATAATCTAACTCTGTGTCAAATTTCATGCAGATCCATTTTGCCGTTCTGGCGTGATTGAGTAACATCCATCCATCCATCCATCCTGCATCTAAACATTCGCATTTATAATATTAGTATCGATTTTTGAAGTGAAACTTCTAATGCGACTTCAAGGTTGCGTTAAACGTTCAACGCTCCTGGGGAGGGGGAATAGAAAGAGACAGAGCGAGTTATCTCATTCTCTCGTAGGTTACTTTTCTGAAGTTTCACTTCTGCCGTGTGTGAATTCACACTTTTTAGGGTTCCGTACCAAAATGGTAAAATGGAACCCTTATGGTGCGACTTTCTCCGTCTGTCTGTCCGTCTGTCCGTCTGTCCGTCTGTCCGTCCGTCACACTCGATTATTTCAATAACTACCGAAGCTATCGACATGAAATTTGGAATAGTTGTGTATATTAGTGGCCCAACACACATTGGAATTAAAAAAAATTGGAAATTATTTTTGTTCTTATTTAAAAAGGGGGGAAAATCTGAGGGTTGAAATTTAAAAGTGAGATAACTGTACTGTGTGGGGTATCATATGAAAGGGTTTACTTTGTACATTCTAAAACAGATTTTTAATTATTTTTAGTTATGATAGTTTTTGATTTATCGGGGAAAATGTCTAAAAAAATACCGTTCCCCCCCCCCTTATCTCCGGAGTTTACCAATCGAAAAATTTGAAATAATTATGGTCAATAGGAATTTACGTATATTTTACAGGAAAACTATAGCCAATGCTCTAACTAGCATAGTTTTTTTGATATTAACAATAAACCTCTACAAACAAAGTTAGTCATGCGGTTCATTAACAAAGGTAATTATTTATTAATAATGGTACGGAACCCTTCGTGCGCGAGTCCGACTCGCACTTGCCCGGTTTTTTTATTTTTGTTACTTAGGTATATTATGGAAAATGTCTTCACTAAACCTTTTATTTCAGTTATGCGTGACACTGGCTCATCTATGCTGCTTATTGAAGCTTTCAGATTTACCGGACATATTGGACCCCCTAATCTTCCACTTCGACTGCGCCAAGGCCCTATACACCCAGTCGTATCACAAATTGCCTCCTGAAAACGCTTCCTGTATGAGAATATTGCAAGCTGCGAAATATATTACAGTCGATTTGACGCCTGAGAATGAAATACAGTCGCAGTCTTTAGGAATGCTTCAAGAAATTTTCATATGGGATGTGTGATATTAGTTGTAATCAGACCAATATTTTTTATAGCTTAAACACTTCTTATAGAACTTGACATGCGGATGAAATTGGTACAATAATAACCAAACACGTAGAAGACTTAAGATGCCGGGGAGCGCCGCTCGCAACTTCTATTCGAACAGCAAATATAAATTTGCCGGTATATTGCTATCTCTATTTGGCTGATGACACATGATCGCGTGCAAGCGCGATAGCAATATGAGCGTACAGAGTTTGTTATACATTTTGGTCTTGTTCCGTGAATACCAAAAATGATGAATGAAAAATTGTTGTGTTTTTAACTTCGTGTTGTTATTCTGTAACTTGACAATATAGGCTATGTTCCTGATCAACTAGTACGTGAGATATCGTTGGTTTTAATATGAAACCAATAAGGAGAAAACATGTCATTTATGTCGTAAAAACATGCAAAACGCAATGTGCTTACATTTAATTTTGGGAAAGTATTTTGAAAAATTATTTATCCAGGGACCTAGATAAATACAAGTTCAATCTTAATAATCGCATAATATGGTGGAAATATTCTCGAATTACAAATAATTTTGGTATTACGTTTGTATGGGCAATTCATTCTCCGCTGGCACCTTAAAGGGCGCGCCTCTACCGTTATACATGGGTATGAATTGTTCCAGCGGCTAATTCATATAATTATAGATATAATAAATTTACCGATGTTTGTAAAATGGCGATAATAATAAGGAACGTCGACTGAGTTTGTTGTAGGCTCTTCTCCGACCAGGGCGCGTTTGGAACCCTCGGAGCTTTAGTTTTAAGATACCGGCGTTAATTATCAACATCACGTCTTATACTTTGTATACTTGACGTTCAGAAAGTGTACTGTGTAACAATTTTGAATATACATATTTTGAACTTTATGTCAATGTAATAAGGTTTATTTATTTATTTATCAAAAGATGTTTATTAATTGTTATCAAAAGATGACGCTGTATGGACTCAAATTCGAAAATGTGCGTTTCGCTCTACTATGTTGTGCGACAGAATGCGATTTGTACCGTACATTTGACAAGGGGTATGTTCCGATATACACTGAGAGCACTGTTCAGTGCTCTTACTGGGGAGAAATTCGTCCCGTTATGGACTGACAGTATACTGCCGCAGTATCCTAGGGAAATATATGACGTCATAAATCGTCGCCATTTTTGTACTGTGAGCACTGGAGTTTTCGAGGTAAGGTGCTCTCAGTGCTTACTGCGTTCCGTTTTAAACAGTAACCAGTATAGCTAACTATAAAGGAACGGTTTCGCAGTATACTAAATTGACGTCACACCTTACAGTGCAAGCAGTGTATTTCGGAACATACCCAAGGAGACGCGTGTGTGTTTCTTCGCAAGTGTTTCTCGTTTCGCTTTGGGGCATTATCGGTTGAGGCGCGCATTGATTGGTTGATATTTGTGTCAGATAGCGCAAGGCATTAACATTTTTTACTGTTCGCCTATTTTATGAATTAATTAAGTACCTACCTATAGAAGAATGCAATTTTATGTCTCAGTTAAGATTAATATCAATTTTCACAATATTTAAATTTATGAAATGCACATACTTACAAGGGTAGGTACTTAGCACCTTTTTTAACCGACTTCCAAAAAAGGAGGAGATTCTCAATTCGGCGCGTATATTTTATTATTTAAAATTAATGTAAGTCACTAATATCTCCTACTCGTAGATGTATTTATTCTATTTTTAATTACTTAAATAAAGAAATATTTATATCCTTTAGAAGGTTTTTTATTTATTTCTTAATTGCCCATTTCCAAACTACTAGTTTCATATTATCACTGCGACGATTAACTACTACGGCGACGACGACTTTTATTATACTAGAACTTGTGAACGTGTGTTTGGCTGTCTATAAGGTACCTTTTCGACTGACTTGCTAGCTTGCATTCTAGAAAAGGCTAAAGATACATTTATCTGTTATCCAAAGTACAAAACTGAGTTCAAACTTCAACAAATTACACAAATTGTAAAAGTAAGTTTTTTACAACAAGTATTACAACATTTGAGATCATTTCTTATTTTTCCTATAAAGATAATGTTTATTGACACGGAGTAGGTAAACTTATACCTACTAAGAGATCGTGAAGTCTTAAATATATTGAACTAGTAACTACGATATGAAACGAAATACATAAACAATAACTTGTCGTACTACAGTGTAAATAAAGATAAAATTGAGAACGTGTAGACGTAGATAAACTTACGTTGCCTATGTCCGGTTGAATCTAGTGAATAGTGATATAGATAAGCCTAACCGCATAATTTAGGCTATCTCGCCAAGATAAGTGCTATTAGGTATTATTATAGCTGTAAGTGCAGTGTCACAAATCATAATGCACTAGTATGATTTTCTACAAGGTCAACTTATTTAACGCCGATTCTTTATCAGTGCCTGCTGTATTGGCGAATGTTAACTATGATCTAGGATGTTTAGTTCACTTTGGTAATTATTAAGGGGCAGATTCGAGGAAACGCCCGATTAGGTAACCTCGACGCAATTATTGCAGTCATCATAATATAGGTACTTAAACTTACCTAATTTTTAACTAGATGATGCCCGCGACTTCGCCCGCGTGAATTTAGGTAGGTAATCCTGCGAGTAACCAAACACATTTTATTAATGAAACTAGCTGATGCCCGCGACTACGTACGCGTGGATCGAGGTTTTGTTGTTCCTGCGGGAACTCTTGAATTTACCGGGATAAAAAGTAGCCTATGTGCTATTCCAGACTATAATCTATCTCTGTGCCAAATTTCAGCCAGATCCGTTCAGCCGTTGAGGCGTGATTGAGTAACAAACATCCATCTATACATCCATCCAACATCCATCCAGACATCCATCCAAATTTTCGCATTTATAAGTAATATATTTATTTGATCGGCCTTGCATCAAACTGAGTCTATCAGCATTAAAAAAAATGAAAAGTAAAGTAAAAATAAAATATAATTTACTAGCTGATGCTTTTTATCTTGGGGAATTTCCGCGGGAGCTCCTTAATTTTCCGAGATAATAAGTCTATGTGTTATTACAGACTATAATCTATCTCAATGCCAAATTTCATCCAGATTCTTTCAGTCGTTCTGACGTGATTGAGTAAAAAACATCCATCCATACTTTCGCATTTTATCTTTAGTACCTATAGATTTGATTTAGCTATTCTAGTTGCACGTGCCAATATAGGTACATAGTTACATATAGGTATATAAAATACTGCATTATAGGCACTGTTCTGTAATTCGGCTAATCTGATCTCGTGATGGGTCATTGTAATAAAATTAATAGCATTTAACCAAGGATCTTTCTTTGATAAGACGTGGAAGTACTTTTCTCGTTCTTTCGCATTGACTTATATGTATACTTACTACCTAAGTAGGTATACTACTAATATGTCAATGTTCTTTCGTTACGCTGTATGTTCCTAAATGGTTATTCTTTCGTTAGTTAAGTAAGTATATCTTGGATCAATTAAGAGAGAAAATTGGGTCACATTATATGAATTTATCGAGCTATGTAGCGGCTTTCGGCGCTAGCATAGCACAGAGTAGACTATTTTTAGTATGCCATTGCAGCCTACTAAGAAAAAATCGGGCGACTTCCTGCGTAAGAATGATCGAGTACATCGAGCGCCTCATGCAGGGTAAAGTGGAGGGCATAAGAGGACGAGGAAAGTCGCCGATACGTTGGACCGACCACATTAAATCAACTAACTGTAAGTGGTCCATTGCACAAGTGCACCAGGCTGTCGGCCAGCTGGGAAAAGAGGCCGCGATGCTCGTGAGTCGTGAGCATGCTACAGGGACCTCTAAAAGAGATCGTTATCTACATCTGCCACTAAAAACTTCAATTTATGATGCTCACGACCGCTGTCTACAGTGTAGCGAAGAAGATGATTTTATGGATAGCCTATAAGTACCTACCTACCTACATTTTAAAAGTTACTATTATAATAATGTGTGTCTAGCTCTACGAGTGTCCCAAAATCCTGCTATTCGCTGCTGAAAGCTAAAATCAATCAATCAACTTATTGACGTCCAATTACTATGATGGGAGAATCAGTTACGGTATGGTATCTTAAAACTAAAGCTACGAGGGTTCCAAACGCGCCCTGGTCTGAAAAGAGCCCACATTAAACTTAAACTTACTAAGTACCAACTTACTTTAATGTTAATACCTACCTAATGATAAGTGATAACTCAGACTCAGACATGATGTTCGTGCACTAGCACAAGGTCGCTTTTACCCTCTGAGCGTGAGAAACCACAGATCATTCGAGATATTGCTCGATTCGAGTTCACATTATACGATGTATAGGTACATTGATTGACCAACTATGGATATCATAGAATTAAAACGGTATATTGAGTAAGTAGGTAATGAATTAAATGGACCGCGCGCGTAGTACTTAGGTAGAATGATCTCGAACAAATCAGTATTTTAATCGAAGCCTGTAGATTTACGCTTGCGTTTTCACACACTTTTCACCTTATGTGGGAAAGTTTAATACAGTGTACCTAAGCACTTATTAGTAGGTATACAGACGAGCTAATAGAATCGATATAAAAAACAAAGGTAGGTAGGTAACCTATGTACCTATAATTGTATACAGGAAAACTTGCTTCTTAATACATGAGTAGGTAGGTATAGAGTCATATGAAATACCTAACTAGCGGACGCCCGCGACTTCGTTCGCGTGGCATAAGTTTTTTAATTCCCATAGGCATTCCTCCAAAAAACACTTCGATCCGTTGCTCTGTTGCGGCGTGATTGAAGTACTATTTAACTTTCTTTGGGATAGAATTTATAAAAACTGTGAATTATGTATTTCATAATTTAAACCGGTAGCCCAAATATCAAGTTTCATGGTTAAAACTTGAAAAACAGCCTTTTACATCCAAACGGGTAAAATTTTGAAAAACTGTTACACAGTTAGGTAGGTACTTCTTTATATTACTTATACCGAAAGCCAAAATACCAAGTTTCGTTCTCAAAAAATATCTTGATAAATGAAGGAGATTCATACAAACTTTCAACCCATTTTTCACCCCATTATGGGTGGAATTTTGAAAAATCCTTTCTTAGTGAGCGTTTACGTCACAAAAGAAAGCTACTATCAACGATATAGATACCTGCCTGCCTGCTTTGTATGCAATTTATTGGCATACAATGCAGGGCTTAATGCTGAGCTGTACACCCAATCTGGGTGGTGTCACAGACAAAATTTTTACGTATGTAATCTGTGTTTTGTCTGTGACACCATTGTCGAATAAACTGTTTTTCTTTCTTTAATAAAAATAGATAGAGTAGTTACCTATATAATACAGAAGTTACACTTTATACCAATATATTTATTATTAAAAGATAACAAAAACGTTTGAAAACGCTAATTAAGTAGGTAGGTACTTATTGAATAATTGAACCGTTCAGTTTACTTGTGACAAACTTAACGTGGCTTAACTTAATTAGGTAGTCTATGTAAGTACCTAACCCTCATATTAGGTACACAATGCATTGTTCATAATATTTAGCTTTTCAAGTGAAATAAATATGTACAAAAATTCTAGTTCTAGTAGGTAATATTTGAAATCTTTAAATGAGATTTTCATGTTTACCCGTTTACATAAATTAAGTAAATTGTTATAGATGTTCGAGTAGGAAGGCTACGTTCGCTGAACACTTAGCACATGAAAAATGCCCGATGTGGCAAGCAACGGTCTGTGGGCTAGATCCTCGTTACCCGGAGGTGACCTAGCACATAGTAGAGAAGTTACTCTACCATTTTATAAATTATAATTTCATACAGTTTATGGATTTATTACAAATCATACCAACACACGTACGCGCGCATTCTGTTTGATGTAGGTACTGCCATTCAGTTTCCGTTGCTTAGTATGTTTTAGCTTTAAATGCGTATGTACAAATTGCTTTGCTTCCTCGTTTTTATATAGGTATCTACTTTATTATAAATGCCCTTCCGGTAGGTATCCGTCTTTCCCGGCACCATAGTAGTTTATAATTTTTAGAAAATCGTGCTCTAGTAAGTTACTAGATGATGCCCGTGACTTCATCCGCGCGGCTTTAGATTTTTAGATTCCCGCGGGAAGCCTTTAATTTTTCGGGATACAAAGTAGCCTATGGGCTATGTCTGACCTTCCCCGGTATGCAATCTACTTTCGACCGATAAAATCGGTTGAAAAGATGGGCCGGGCCGGGTAGCAGACAGACAGTCAGACACACTTTCGCATTTATAATATTATAGTATCGATACTAGGATAGTATGGATAATTTATTTGAATGACATAATTGTACCTACCACTTTAATACTTAGGTACCTGCTAATTCATGCCCTCATCCCTCAAAAGTATCAAAAATAAGCATTGCACTTAGGGTTGCCACCTTTTTTTTTGGCAATTAAAGTACATAGGTAATTAAACGTAAGAAAAAAAAAGTACATTGTATCAAAATAAAGTACAATTTATTTATTTATTTATTTATTTATTTATTTATTTATTATTAGTTACATTTCCATTAAAATAACGGAACCCTGTAAGGGCGCTGTAACCAGGGAGGCGGACTTATTGTGACAAATAACAATTCAACAAATGATTTCATTTTTGATCTAAGAATTCATTAACGTGATAATACGCTTTTTTTTGCAGGAAGTCTTTTAAATTGTTTAAAAATATATTTATATTCTCTTCTGCCTTCAGTTCTTTCGGGAGCTGATTGTAAAGTTTAGTACACATTAGGTTGGGACCGGTGCTGTGGATTTTTAAATTAGATTTGGGATAAACTAAATTATACATTCGCGCACTCCGTAATTTATCTGGTCGTGGCATATTCTGGAGTTTTTTAAAGAAATCCGGATATTTCCTTACAAATTTACATGATTCTAGTATGTATATGCTTGGCAGGGTTAGGATTTTAGATGTTTTGAAATGTGGTACGCAACTTTGCCTGTTTTTTAGATTATAGATAATCCTTACGCATTTTTTTTGTAGCACGAAAAGTTGTTGTGCATCAGTGCTATTACCCCACAATATGACTCCGTAACTTAGCCAAGCATTTGCATACGCGAAATAGGCTAACAGTGCCGCTTCCGTGTCGGTGGATTTTTTTAATTCCCTCAGCGCATATGTGAATCGCGATAATTTAGTTTTAATTTTTTGAATGTGTGTTTTCCAGTTTAAGTGGCAGTCAATGTCAATACCAAGCAGACTAAATGATTCGACACATTCCAGCCTACAATTTTGAAAAGAAAAATTTATTTCTAATGGGGTTTTTTGGTATGGTCTAAATTGCATCAATTTTGTTTTTTGAAAATTTATTTCTAAGTTGTGCTCGTCCAGCCAGCCGTTAACACTGGTAATAATTTCGTTTAGTTTAGAATCTAAACCGTCGGCGCCCGTACATGTGGTTTGGATTGAAATATCATCCGCAAACAACACGCACGGGTCGCGCAGGATTTTCGGGAGATTTTTAACCGACTTCCAAAAAAGGAGGAGGTTCTCAATTCGGCGCGTATGTTTTTTTTTAATGTATGTTACCACATATCTCCGTGGTTTCCAAACCGATTTGAAAAAATTTTTTTTCAGTGGTTAGAGGAAGCTCGCGAGATGGTCCCATAAAAAATTCTGACTCCAAATCCTCAATCCTGATGTTGCGGGTATACCTAATACTCAAATTTAGGGAGTTAGTTAGACACGTTAGTCACGTGTATACGATTCAACTCTGAGTCCCAACTCCTCAACCCTGATGCTGCAGGGTACAGAACTCCTTAAAAATAGCGATTTAGGATTTTTTATGGTGAATTCATATTGTAGGTGTCAAGCAACGAGTTCATACTCAAACCCAAGTCCCAACTCCTCAACTCTGATGCTGCGGGGTACTGCACTCCTAAGCCGTGGGGATTAATACACTAAAAAGTCAAAAATAAAAATTATTTCCAAAAAACCGACTTCCAAAGCCACTGTAAAGTAAAAAATAATTTTGATTTCTACACACTACGTTGAAGTCGGGCGAGTATAACAAAGATAGGCAGAGTTGACGCGTCAGGCAAGCCTGACTTCAACATAGTTTGTAGAAATCAAAATTATTTTTTACTTTACAGTGGCTTTGGAAGTCGGTTTTTTGGGAAGAATTTTTATTAAGTATATTTAAAAACATAATATCTGGGTGACCAGTTTTGTTTTTGGTAAATCGTGTTTTTTGGAAATTATATTTAAGTAAATAATAAATTATATTTTATTTTTAAAATAAAATATTAGTAATGATATATTTTTTTAAATAAAATATTATATTATATTTAAAAATAACATATGGACTCGAACTGGGGTCTTTTGGTTTCGGGACCGACCTGTTTCCCTCCTGAGCTATTATAACCTTGTAGATGGTGGCGAAATTACCTTCGTATTCTAATGATATTGTAGCAGTTTTTCATTGCCTGACAACACGGATAAAATGACATTTTCTAAAAATGAATCCTAGCTAGATCAATTTATCGCCCCCGAAACCACCTGCATACAAAATTTCATGAAAATCGTTCGAGCCGTTTCCAAGATTCAGATTATATGTATATACAGGAATTTATCGTTTAAAGGTAAGTATTAGATTTTTATTGCTTTGCTGTTTTTTGACGCATTTCACTATCAAAATTAAGTTTTGTAGGTGTACACGAAGGATGTTTACTAAAGTCGTCCTTGTTCATTTATTTACTGTAATGTAAATCTATAAAACTTTGCACTCCAACCGTTTTACACACAAACAAGAAGTTTTGACAATGACGTTGATAATGTTGACATTTGAGGTTAAGTAGGTTGCGTTCATAATTTATCAACAACGAGCGTTCAAGTGGCGCTGGCGACCTATAGATTCAGCACCAAAACAATAACGTTCCTTTTTACGCAAAAATTAACCTTTTTTCAATCCCAGAGAAATCAAATCATGCGAAATAAAGTATTTTCGCGTACTTTATTGTTCTCATAAAGTATAGAGTACAATTACTAGAAATACCGTACAATACTTTATTATAAAGTACGGGTGGCAACCCTAATTGCACTGCACATTTATTGGGTAGGTATGGGCTAGTAAAAAAATCTCGTTGAAAATTTCGTTACCATTAAAGGTAAGTAGAGACAAGTCCAGTTATTTTAAGACTTTAAGGTCATGTTATTGATCTTACTTTTTCGATGCAGGCTACGTTGAACCTCTTTCATGTACTTACCTAATGAATAATAAATTGAAAACGCCTAGGTTAGCCTACGCCTAGCCTAAACTACCTACTTATGCATTTTTCACATAGGTACAGTATCGGAAAAATTGAGGATCACATACAATAGTTAGTATTAAGGGTTTCGTACCTAAAAGGTAGGTTAGCAACCCATATTAAAGTTGATACCTACCTGTCTTATATCTGTCTGTAGTATTATATTAGTTTAAGTAACTTTCTGCGTCCTATTTGTCATTGCATTGTTGGTCGACTCTCCTTCCATCAATCACTGGTAAGAGTTATTGGAAAGGTACATAAAGGCTTAATTCGGAGGTAAAGTCGGCCACTTATCCCGTCCGTCCATTCATCGACTTGGGTAAACGTTGCTTACCCAGCATAGTTGTCTGATTTGCGCTATCGTGGGTAGCCTCAGAACAGAGGCCTAATTGTTTTCACAAATCGTAATCATTTGACCGTAAAGTAAAGTATTACTTACTCGAACTGCAGGGCGACCGCGTATCTTTCGCATCAATCATTGATACATCGCAATCACCTCCGATTGGCTGAATTTATGGTATTCTTGCTGCGTCAATGGATTTCGTCCAATAGCGGACGAGTGTTAACCAATCAGAGATATTTGTAATGCTCTAATTTTAGTTTACTTTAGAGATTGTGCACTACAGAATCAGCCCCATTATAGCTTCCTTTTGTGACGTAGGCGCTCACTAAGGAAGGATTTTTCAAAATTCCAACCCTAAGGGGGTGAAATAGGGGTTGAAAGTTTGTATGAAGGTCCGTCATTTCACAAGTTATATACCTACATGAATCTTGGTTTATGTGCTGCGGGTTGAAAATAAAGAAATACTTACGTATTTCACAGTTTTCGAAAATTCTACCCCCGAAGGGGTGAAATAGGGGATGAAAGTTTATATGAAAGTCCTTCATTTCTCAAGATATTTCTCAAGTTGTATCAACGAAACATGGTATTTTGGCTTTAGATAATAAATAAAGAAGTGTGTGGCACAGATTTTCAAAATTCCACCCCCAAAGGGGTAAAATAGGGGTTGAAAGTTTGTATGAAATTCCTTCAGTTCTCAAGTTATAGCCATGAAACTTAGCATTTGGGCTTTCAGTTAGATATGCAGAAGTACGTGTTTCACCATTTTTGGAAATTCGACCCCCAAAGGGGTGAAATAGGGATGAATGTCCTTCATTTATCAAGATACTAGCGAATGCCCGTGACTTCGTCTGCGTGGTTTGAGGTTTTTTGGTTCCCGCGGGAACTCCTTAATTTTCCGGGATAAAAAGTCCAAACATTCGCATAATTTATAATATTAGTAAGAAGTAAGATTTTTCAAGTTATAACAACGAAACTAGGTATTTTGGTTTTCGGTATAATGTAAAGAAGTGTGTAACAGTTTTTCAAAATACTACACCCAAACGGGTAAAATAGGGGTTGTCTGTTGGTGTAAAAGGCTGGCGTTTTTCAAGTTATAGCCATGAAACTTGATATTTGGTCTACCGGTTTAAATTATGAAATACATAATTCAGAGTTTTTATAAATTCTATACCAAAGGAAGTTAAATAGTCCTTCAATCACGCCGCAACAGAGCAACGGATCGACGTGTTTGTTTTCATGGGTTTCTATGGGAATTAAAAATCTTACCTATGCCACGCGAACGAAGTCGCGGGCGTCCGCTAGTATAATTATAAGTGCATATGTACAGTAAGTGTGTCTATCTATTTGTTTGTTTGTTACCTTTTTACGGCTCATCTAGATAGATTTCACCCCGGTACCATAGATTTAGGATTGGTACCAATCCTTTTATATTCCGGAATATCATAGAGTTCCCACGGGATGTTTAAAAAATTAGAAGTACTTATGCAAATAGATTGCCAAAAATCAGTCCAAGATGTTTAAAAAACCTGATACAGGAGAGATTGTCAATTTTAGAATCAGAGTAGTCAAACTGTCAATTTTCATGGATTTAACTTGAACTAAGGCCGTCCCCGGATACCTATCACCTACCTAGTATCTGTAACTGTTCATCAGAACCATCTAAGCAGATGGGATACATAAAATTGAAAGATAGACTTACTTTTGTGTATTTTTACACATATTTATGTCAAGATGTAGCATCAGTTAACCGGTATTTGCTAGATTGTTCCCGAAAGTGGGTTAAGCACCATAGAGAAGCGTTTAGTAAAATTTGTTTGTGTTGTTTATAGGTTTATTTAGGTCACTCTTGGATTAAAATTAACTACTGCATCACTATTTTATTTATAACTACTGTGGCTTCTCTTATTCTGAGGGGTACCTACTGGATTGTTCGATGAAAATCAAAGGAAAAGTTGTACGGGCATGAAATTAATGATTTTCATGATAAATGTCAGGTAACTGTTACATGTCTATGGTCGTTGTCCTCTCAACCTATTGAAGTCCATCAACTCATAGACGTCTCAACCTATGGACTATCAGCAGCTATCAATCAGCAGCCTTATCCTCTAACTCTTTTCTTTTTCATCCATTGAAGGTTTGCTATGTAAATAAAATAAGAATATTTCATAGCAAACCTTCAATTGATATGTCTGTGGCTTTCATATTTTGATACCCGCTTAGTTAGATAATAGGTTGCTGAAAGGTATTCTAATAAGATCAAAACTTAGCGTTTCCTTACCACATACCTTAGCACAAGAAGCGGGGCGGTCTTTTGTATGGAGACCCCCGGAATCCTCAGTCAGTTTTCTTGAATATTTATAAAATACCTTTAACTCATGAAACTTATCATACTGTAAAGTTTCGTCGTCTGAGGAATTACTGTTGCTTACCACTTGCTTCCTTTCCTAGACTACCTACCTACCTAGTCATTTTTAGACAAAGCTACCGTGAATTATCATAAAGCAAACAAAAAATTGATGTGTAGGTTGTATGCAATATTACCCTCATGTAGAGATGCTTATGTGCTCACATTGTGTTTACAAAACATGGACTTCTTGGAATGCTTTAGCTTACTGTATAAAGTCATCATATCACAGAAAGACGATCCGTTTCCTTTCAATTGACTGCGAGATTGTTTCTTTGAAACGTCAGTAATTGTTAGCAAGAGTTATTATATAAGCAGGTTCCTTGTTATTATTATTTTTCGGATTTATACAGCAGGGGAATCCTCATGGACAGGGACTACCGCTCAGGTAGTGCCGAACTCATCTGTCTACCTGTTGACTCTTTATTCGCCTTTCGGCCAACAACACATGCGTCTTTTTCACGACCTTTTTTGTCTTCGTTTTTCTTCTTCCTCCTTTTCTTTGATTATTATTTCAACATAATTTGTTACTGCTGTCTAATTTTCCTCCTTTTCAAGGATCTTGTGCACTAATGTATCTATACAAATACCCCCCCAATATTTTTGATGATTTATTGTCTTTTTCAATAGGTACCAGCAAGGAAGCATATGAATACGCCATGCCCCGTTAGACATTTTCGCCTGTCTATACATTCGACCATGTTGTCTGCTAGTCCAGGTTCCTTATTATTTACAATACAAATAATATGAATTAGGCAGTCTTGAACGTGTTCAACAAAAACTAGAAATTTACAAAAAAAAACTTTGATTCTTCTTTTGCCTTTAGATACAAATACTAAATAGTTCCTACCTAAAACACTAAGCCAAAACAGCTTAAATAGTTTCTGAGAGAACCCTGATAATCAGGTCAAATCGTAGGTCAAATACATAGAATGGATTGATTACAAATCTATCTCAATCTCATGATAGGTTTGCACATGTATCTATTTTAATCAAAGCAATCTATTGTGGGTTTTCTTTAGCTTGTCTGGGATATTAGCGTCCCTTGTAAGTCTTTCATGATAACTGTCTCCCTCTGTGGCGTTTTCTTCATTGCTGAGGGTCATGCTCATTCTATTTCCACATCTAAGAACATTAATCACTTTTGTCTCATTAATTTGATGCGCCCACTGTCAGATATCATACTTCATACTAATATATCCATACTAATATTATAAATGCGAAAGTGTGTTTGTTTGTTGGTTTATTGGTTTGTTGGTTTTGACCGACTTGGCAGCTTAGCGTACCTACCTACTCGCCGAGGTTGCACTGAAGAGGCCGAATACGGACTTCGGATTCAGAGCTTCACTGTAGCTTACCCAGCGTAAGTAATGATGTTAATTTACTGTCGCAAGAAGGCCACAAGCTCCCTTTAAGTTTCAGATGATAAATGGATTTTAATATTCAGACGAACTTTAGGTATACTTAACTTAAAGTCTTACGCTATCATAATTTTACGTTATGTATTTACTTAGATGGTAATTAGACCATCTTAAAGATAAGAGCTCAGTCATAGTGTCATCTTTGTTTTAATGGCATCAAGGGTTAATATTTTTATTAGTTTAAGGAATCACTGTTAGGATGCCTTTCTACCAAAGAAGCGTTGCTGCGTTGCTAAGCTACGGATGTGAATGAAACCCACTAATAGCACAGAACAGGTAATATTATACGATAAAGTAAAAGTGTGTGGCTAAGGCTTAGCTAAAGCGTGGGTTTGTAAGTATTTTTCATTCGCCTTTGCTGCTTAAAACCAGTGATCCAAAATAGATTTTGCTCACTCAGTGAGAAAAAAATTGCCGATTGAAGTCGCGCTTACGAAGTCGCGGGCATCAGCTAGAAATTTATAAAATCAGGGTTAAAATAATAATTAAAATAATAAATATAGGGAAGCAATTATTATTATTTAGCTTTTTGGAAGAGGAGGGAAAATATAAGTACCTATTTATATAAGTTGCATCCATAAAATTTACAAATCTGACTAGTTCCCTATACGCAGGTCTAATTACACGTGAAGATAATTTTAATCTTTAAGGTTTTATTTATCTTGTACCTACATTACCTAATTAATACATGGGACAAACATCCGCGGGCTTAAAATAAATTGCTCTGTAATATATGTATAACAAATTCAAGGACTGTTTAAATTAAGCAGGTCTAATAAAAGCCTGGCTTTATTCAGTGCCATTAACGACCGGTTTCTGAATTGAGAATTTCATGTTGAGTCTGTCTCAAAGACTACTTAATGAATAATTAAGCAAATTTTTGTTTCTGAATTGATATTGTGTAAGGTTTGAGAGTTGGAACTTGCTGTTCTTGCTTGAATGCTTAATTCAGACACCGACCCAATATCAATTCAGAAACAAAAATTTGCTTAGTAGTCTTTGAGACAGACTCAACATGAAATTCTCAATTCAGAAACCGGCCGTTACTTAATTTTGTAGTAGGTGAATAGATAAAAGTATATAGAAAGTAGGCACATGTATCTATTATATTTGTAGGTTCATGTTTCGAAAAGGTCAGCTCAAAACTTATCTCTTATGTTAGTTATGACAACATTCTGCAGCTAAGTATCTACTTCATACTATCTTCTTTAATCTATAAGGCATATCTGTACATAATTTATGGTAGATTCGAGACTCAGGGAAAATATTAAAGTGAACACCACACTCAATGACTCATGTGAACTAATAATACTTCGAACCTATCACAATAATTCGAAAATTTTCCTTGAGTAAAGGAAAATCAATGTAAACCCCCAGAACCGTGATAGTTTAGCGGTAAGAATAGCATACGTTCGGTTCTAATTCCGGTCTTGAATGCGAGACAACTTCTCACAACTCCGACCGGACAGACAGACATGCAAACAACAGACAGACAGACGGAGCAGGATGCCACACTGCAGGGCGACGACTACTGCGCGAAACTCAGGAACTCGGCTTCTTCGCGCATTTCATCATCGATCTTCATCATCGCGCGTCGGGTCCCTACTGAGCACGGGTCTCCTGTTTTTTTTTTTTTTTTTTTTTATATGTATAGCCAGCAAACGAGCAGGCGGGTCACCTGATGGTAAGTGATTACCGCCGCCCATGAACATTTGCAGCACCAGAGGAACCGCCAATGCGTTGCTGGCTTTTGAGAAATTTGTTTATCCTCCCTTTGAAGAGCCCCATATTATAATCATGAGGGAACACAGACGATGGAAGCTGGTTCCACAATTTGCGGGTACGTGGCAGAAATGACCTGGAATAACGGGTGGTGGAAGAGGGCCAGGCATCCAGGTGGTGAGGATGGAATTTGTTTCTGCGACGTAGGGTACGACTGGAGAACACGGAAGGTGGTTTTAGATTGAATAACTCCTCAGAACACTCCCCATTGTAGAGACGATAGAACACACAAAGAGAACTAACGTCTCTTCGGTGCTCTAGGGACTCCAGCATGCAAGTAATATTGGGATTATCTACGAGTCGAACTGCCCGCCTTTGAATCCGGTCAAATGGAAGGAGCTGGTACTGGGGTGCTCCGGTCCAGAGGTGAGAGCAGTACTCCATGTGGGGCCGAACTTGCGCTTTATACAGCAGAAGCCTATGCTTAGGCGCAAAGTATCTTTTTGCTCTGTTTAGCACCCCGAGTTTTTTGGAGGCTAGTTTGGCTTTACCTTCCAGATGTTCGCGGAACTGGACTTCGTTCGATATACTAACACCGAGGATCCCAATGCTGTTAGATGGAGTCAGGGGAGTGTTCTGGAAGAGTATAGAGGTGTTAAAGGGGGTCTTTTTTGCCGAAAACGCGCATACTTGTGTCTTGGTGGGGTTGAAGTGCACAATATTTTGTGAGCCCCACTGTGATACTTGGTCGAGACAAGACTCTATGTTCGACACAAACGTATTTCTACACTCCTCCAGCTGAGCGCGAGAAAGCTGAGCACGACCTTTATATAAGGCATCGCCCGTACTGTCGTCCGCGTAGCAATGAACATTGTTATTTTGTAACATGTCATTAATATGCAGTATGAACAGCGTGGGTGAAAGCACAGATCCTTGCGGAACGCCAGCATTGATGGGCTTCAATTCAGAGCAAAAACCGTCAACTACGACTTTGATGCTGCGCCCGTTCAAAAAACTGGCGATCCAATCGCACAGATTCTCGGGAAGTCCGTAGGAAGGCAATTTGGACAGAAGTGCCTTATGCCAAACCCGGTCGAAGGCCTTTGCAATGTCCAGGCTGACTGCCAAAGCTTCTCCCTTGCTTTCGATTGCTTCCGCCCAGCGGTGAGTAAGGTAAGCTAGGAGATCACCAGCTGATCGACCGTGGCGAAAGCCATACTGACGATCACTAATCAGCTGGTGCTCTTCCAGGTACTGAAGCATTTGGGTGTTAATTATATGCTCCATAACTTTAGAGAGCAGGGAGGTTATCGCGATAGGCCTGTAGTTCGATGGGTCTGAATGATCACCCTTCTTTGGAATAGGGTGGACTAAGGCAGTCTTCCATGAAGACGGAACAGTGCCGGAGGAGTAAGACCGCGTTAATACCGGAGTCAACTCGGGAGCACACATTTTAAGCACTACGGCAGGGATACCGTCAGGCCCGCTCGCCTTGTTGACGTCGAGAGAAAGGAGCGTTTTACGCACAGCGCTCTGAGTGAAGCGAATGTCACTGAGCGAACTTTGACACCGCGGGATGGATGGTGGTGTTCTCCCTCCATCATCAAGTGTCGAGTTACCAGCGAAGAGAGAGCCTAAGATATCTGCTTTCTCCTTGGCGGTGTGGGCCAGCGTATCGTCCGGCTTTCGTAGAGGTGGAAAGGTTGAGCGGCAGAAGTTGCCCTGTATGGCTTTGGCAAGGGACCAGAATGCACGGGTGCCAGAAGGCAATGCGGCAAGTCTGTGCCCAATTCTGTCAATGTGCAGGAACTTTGCCCTGGCAATGGCATTTTTATATGATCTGGAGGCAGCATTATAGCTTTTCTTCAGATTAACTGCGTTAGGATCTTTATTACTTTGTGCTGAAGACCAAGATTGGTAGGAACTATGCTTTTGGCGATTAGCCTTATTGCACATCCCATTGAACCACTTCTTAGCACGTTCTCCAATGGGTATTAATGAGTTGGGAATGTAACATTCCATACCCTGGAGTATAACGTCGGCCACGGCTTCAGCACAGGTGTTAGAGTCGTCATCCGAAAAGCAAAGCTGCGCCCAGGGATACGAGGCATAAAACTCACGTAGTCCATCCCAATCCGCTGACTTGTAGTGCCACACTCGACGGGTACCGGCCACAGGGGTGCGAACGGTGGATGGAAGTTGCACGGATGTCTGTACCAAGCAGTGATCAGATGATCCCAAGGGAGCATCGACGACCACTTGGTAGCCGGTAGGGTGAGTGGTGAGGAAGAGATCCAAAGTTGATGGAGTGTGATCAGCGATATCGGGTATCCGAGTTGGTATAAAGACTAGTTGAGTGAGGTCATATGCCAGGACGAAGTTGTGAGCCGTCCTTCCCGCGTGATCGGTGATACGCGATCCTAGCCATTCCACGTGGTGGGCGTTGAAGTCCCCTAGGATCACCACCTCCGCGGAGGGAATATGCTCTAGCACATAGTCTATCGCTAGTTGGATGTGCTCGAAAAGTCGATCCGTTTCAGCGTTACCGCTATGGGATCTGTACAGGCACGCGTAGACCCGGGTTTGACCGCCGTAATCCACGCGCAACCAGAGAAAGGATAGATCCCCGACCTCAAGTCTATGCAATCGTTGACCACAAATGTCCCCTCTGATGAACACGCACACACCTGCTCGCGGCGAAAAGGCATGTTCTAGTTTGTAACCGGGGTAGTTCAAATATGATGTATCGTCAGGGGGTGAAATCTGGGTCTCGGTCAGGAAGAGTAAGGCGGGTTTTACCGTTTCAAGGTGGTGATGAACGGCGTTAAGGTTGGAGTGTAAGCCTCTGATGTTACAAAAGTTCACACAGAGTGTGGAACGAGGCGCCGCTGTAGAACGTTTTTTTCTGCTTTTAAATTTCATTATTAATGGGGGCAAAAACAAAGGGGGACGAACGAACCGTGCAGTGCTGGTGGTCACCAGGTCAAAGAAGAGGAACCAGCCGCCCTCGATTGCTCAGGTTGTGTGAGTTACTGGTACGGGGGACGGAAGGGCCCCCAATCCGATCCGCTGAATGACCGGCGGGTTCCACTCCGGTCTCCCACTCCGGCACTCCGGTCATTCACCGGGCTTTTTTCGTCGGTGGCGGGACAGCCTCCTAAGACGGGACATCCTAGGTTCGGGTCCCCTACGGACCAACGGGCGGCCAGCGGACAACCGTTTCATCGGGTCTCCCTGGACCCCGCGCCAATATATCACGCCTACGCAAGCGGGAAGGACATTCTGCCCCACTACGGACCCAAAGGCCACCCACACTGCACTATTCGAGGGGGGGGAACTGGCTCTTCAGCTCGCAGCCGGAACGCGTTGAATGCTTTGCGGCTGATTACGACTGGAGTGTGGTCGCTAGCCAGGCGGATCCGAGATAGAATCCTACCACAAAGCGGGGATACCATCAAGATTATGCCGTGCGGTATCAGTCACAGCAACCCGGGGGGGGGGGACTGGGGACGTCAGAGCCTCGTTTGTTAATTAGCAGGGTGCACCACGCGCAGGTGAGGTTGACTTTGGCCACTAAGGTGGAGATTGGGCCACTTGCACCCCAAAGACCTCTCCTTTCAGAATGAGATGCTTTAGGTTTTTTTTTGTTGACTACAATTAGTTAGTTAGTAGCGGGCTAACCGGTATTAAGGGTACGGCAGTTAAACCCATACCATAATCGGATTCAAATTCAGGTTCATCGTACCGGAACGCTAAATCGCTCGCGGTACGTCTTTGCCGGCATGGTGGTAACTAGTTACGGCCGAAGCCTCCCACCAGGCCAGACCAGGGAAAATTCAGAAATTATAAATTCCCAACAGGGAGGTCGTCAGAACCATATAACTATAGTTTAGTTTATAGCGGTGGCCAAGTGCGGATTGGCAGACTTCACACATATTCGAGAACATTATGGAAAACTCAGCCGTGAAGGTTTCGTGTTAGGTCAGCATGATTTTACCGTGCGTAATGAATGTATTTGCGTATGCATATCCATTTCAGTACTTATCGAGAAATATTCTGAAGCTGTAACTCAACGTTAAACCATTGTTAGGTGTCTTAATTTTATGGAATCGAATAGCAGTAGTTTCGCTATATTTCGGCATGTCGATATCTATATTTAACCAGGATTTGCGAATTGCCAGTATTAGAATGATCTAAAATAGCAGTAACGTTCCGTGTTTCGGGCTTTGCTTTGTATGAAACAATAAGATAAATCTTTTATTTTGAATCTTCAGGTGAGATAGCAAGCACTTGGATTGTATAAACTTCAACTCTCTATCCTCTTTTCGCTAGAAAATAAGTTAAAATTGAGGAATCTCTCGTTGTATTTCTTATCCTGTTATTAATATTTTATGTTCTTTCCGCAGTCGCACATAAGATTACGATTTAGACTTTTAGGTTTTAAGGAAAAATATATCAGATGTAATGGATAAATAAATAAATTTATATTTTATTTATTTATTTTAATTTATATTATTATCTGTTCTTATTCTGCTCAGCATCAGGCATGTTTGCAGAGGCACGTACTGATGATTTCTATGCCATCATCAGAAAAAAGACTGCATCCCTCCTGGCAAGGCTGCGTTCAGCCCAAACAGTATCCTGATGATGATAGCGGGTGCATTAGAGTCACCGATCCTGCAACACTTTATTAAAGTCCTCGTTCGGTGACTTAAATGGAATCATGTTTTTATGTTTTTAAAGTAAAAATTATCCTAGAAATAAAATACTAACATAGTTTTTTAAGATTGTATTTTACTAACAACCATGGGCCTCTGTTGCCATAATAAAGAAAGTTATTTATTTATTTATTATTCTTTTCTCTTATGTAAGACAGTTTTGCCTGTGCAATTTGGTTTCGACATCTAGGAAAATGATCTATTAAAGAACAACAATAGTAAAATACGTCTATTCGTATTCAAACCACTCATTATGATGGTTAGCTCTACTTTTTTGTTTAGTTTATTATGTAGCTTAGGTAGTTTTTAGAATAATTCTAAAGGTGACTATTGTTACACGTTTAAGTTTTTGAATATTTTAGGGTTAGTTGGTATATACCAATTAGTTAATTGTTCCTTGGCTGTTTCAAAGAATTTCACTATTTCTTTTAATCTTTTGAATTTTGACTCATAAATTCTAATTAACTAATTATTTTCTTAGTCCACTAGAAGATAAAGGAGTATTGTTATGGTTGATAATGATTAGGTACGTACCTAATCAACTTCTTGTATGTACTTATGTATTTCAATCTGTTTACAAATTAGGCTGTATTTTTTTGATGATAAATTTTTGCATGTCTACAAATCTGGAGTAATCGCGATAAATAGATAAATTAATATCGCGGATGATATCACGATTTCCAACAGATTTTCTTGTAACTTTAAACGGTTTATCTTTTGATTTACCTAGGTAAATATATTATGTGCTTACCTACTATGTAGGATTGACCTTTAGGACCTATAAGTGTAGGTATTATCTATGTTCAGGACTTCTTTACTCCACTATTCGTTATTCAATTATTTACATATATAAAATCTGTATCTGCTAGTCATGGAATATTACTTTGAATGATCATGTGGGGACTTTTTACTTATCGATGGTTATCAGTATCCTGCAAATTAGTAAACATTGCACGAACTGGTTTATGCCTTGGACTAAGCACCCTCCGTTGAACTTCGCACTGAAAGGAGGCCAGTGACGTCGCTCAACGTATGCAGACGGTATCGATAGCTGGAAACGCATGCGTAACACCCTGCCTTAGTGTGTGTGAGTGTCTAGTAGAACACGCGGACCCTGCGTGCTCGTACTTCTGTCTCTATCTTCCATGTAGCACCATCTTTTTTATACGCAGGCAGTAGCTGGGGAGGACCGATTACTAAAGTTTAAAATACCTCATTCGTTGCGCGCACCCTCAGTCGTGTTCGAGTTGCGCTCTTAAACGCTTGCCCTGATACACGGTGTGAAGAAACTTCCGCAGTTGTGACCCAAAATTTTACATTGCAGATTTATATTGATTTCAAGAATCAAGATACACTCTTCCACGACCGAGAGAAATTTTTCTGAATTTTGATTTCGTCGAGGTAAGAATTTGGAATGAAATTATGGATTAATTCTAGTTATAAGACGGTACGGTTACCTACTTGGTTTAAATGAAAAGACTGAAAGAAAACTTAATTTCCCAGGAATTTAGTAAAGGGTAATTTAAAAATAGAATGTTCTGGAAACAAAATGGCAGGCGCTGCAAATGGCCGACATAGATGCAACGGCAAACGCTTTCTCTCTGCTGTGTTCGCTGAACTAGAAGTTAGAACTTGATTAATTTACTTTCTCGTGGCTATCGGCCGTAAATATTACATTGAATCACTTACCATTTTAACGGTTTTTAATTTAATGTAAATATTTTTATAAATATTGCACGCTTATAAAATTAATTAACTTTTAAATACTAACGAGATTTTACAGTTCTTATTTCTAGCAGCTGTTCTTGGGTTAGCTGTAGGTTGGATAGCAAAAATTTAGCAGCGTGAATTACTTACTGGTTCATTATTTTGATTTTATTCTTCCACTTTTTCATTTATAAAATTTTCTTTTAAGCTAGGTACCTAGCAGTTTAAACTTCCAGTTAGTACTTACAAAGATCTGCTTCTTTATGTAGTTTAACAGAATCCAAAATTAATCATCTTCTCCCTTCACGATAGTTATTATTAATGTTGTTGAGGAGAATTCTTGTTGCTACGTTTTCAAAAGACAGCTTTACCTGTTTGGAAGCACAAAATATTTAATGGAGCCGAACTAAGCGATAAATGGAGCCGAAGGGCCGCTTTTTGTAGGCTACCCTTTTTGAACCAGTCTTCCCTTTTTTTCATTCAAATATGTTATTGTCAACGGGTAGATAGGTTCTACGGAACGGATCTACCTGTATCCTTAGCTTTAACAATATCAATGGTTTGTAGAACTTTAATGTTGTCTTAAATTCAGCTGTTCAAACTTACGTCGTTTTGAATAAAAACAGCTTAAGTTCAAACCTTGTTGATATTTTTAAAAGTCCTTCTGATTGAAATATTGAATTCGCTTAGCTATCAGGCTTATATATTACACTTAAGTAATAAATTGAAGAAAATATGTTAAGAAAAAAATTACTTATTTGTATAAATATTAAACATGTTTAAACCTATTTATTTTCATTTGAAATTTGTAACGTTATCTAGGCGGTAAACTTATTTCCTCATCGTTGACGTTTTGGGCAACCATATTTCATAAAATTACAGAGTACCAACTATCCAGATAACTACTTAACTACAAAAAAAATACTTTTTATGATACGAAAACGAATACGAGTCATCATCATCACCACTACAGCCTATTAACGTCCCACTGCTGGGCACAGGCCTCCACTCTCATAGGAGAGCGGGAATTAGAGCTTAGACCCACCACGCTGCTCCAATGCGGGTTGGCGGGCTTTCATGTTAGTGATAATAACCGGGACCGACGGCTTAACGTGCTCTCCGAGGCACGGGGGTGAAACACCGCCAACTTCCAACTCCGGGCTGGCACTGAGAATTTCTTAATTGAAAAACCCAATACCTAACTTTTATGCCCGACCGGGAATCGAAGCCAGGACCTCGTGATCCGCAGTCCACTATGCTAACCACTAGACGAATACGAGTACGAATACGAAATTACTTTTTACGAACATTTCCCACGCTTTTTGTCTTAAATATTTTTTGCTTGATCGACATAGCTTACAAAGTGCATTCCAGGACTTTCTCTTCTCTGATATTTTTGTCCATAATAAATTAACACGGTTTCTGTAGTTACCAATTTATTTTATCTATTAAGTACTCGATAAAAAAAATCCCCCGCACTATCTACCTTCCCATTTATTCATTGTACATTACGTTTTCCTAATTCTCCTGCAAAAAACCCAGTATTAACCATTTCACCTAGAAAAACTTCATCAAAATATGTTTTTACATTTACCTCAATTTAAATTTTAAATAACCTACTCTATGAAAAATTACCAAAGGGTGTAACAAATACAATTCACAAAATATCGCCTCGGTAGTTTGCAACTTCGTGCATCATACAAATAATTTCGTTAAAAATCCCCCGGGCTTTTATGTAACCTGGAAATTTATACTCAAGTGTATTCCTTGTTTTATAATTAGGAAAAAAAAGCGAAGCCATCAAAATGATGTCAAACCAAGGAATGGAGTTGCAAGTTGAGGAGACCCCATTGGCTCTTCGCCGCCTCTGGAACCTTACCCGTGCTCGTCTTGCTGGCACTTCTACCGCTCTCGACGATGAACCAGCTCTGGTCGAAACTTTACCTTCAGCTCAGGTAAATTGATGGGATTCGTTTTGAAAAAATTCAAAAATTTGAGATCGACTTTTTTAAGGGAAATTAAAACGAACGATTTCATTTACTAAAGTTAATCTCGCATCATCCTATTTTAAAATCACTCCTAATTTAGCCTTCAGAATCATGAGGAAGGATTGTTTTTACTATGTGGCCGAAAGACTTATAGTTTTATTATAAAATGAAATTGTCTGAAAATTATATCGAAACCCGATACGATGTCAGTAAAATTTGAACAAAAACAACACATTGTTCCGTGGAACAAGAGACTAAATTCTCTACTTATAGTTTTATGAGATGAAGAACATGTATTGTAATTTGCGGTAGTTGTTTTATGCTGAACAAATATTGATAATATTGATTAAACTAATTGCCGATTTCTTTCTTATACCAGTAATAAGTTCAGTATAACCTAATATTAGCTTTTTAGGAACCTGCACTTTAACTTTTTCTCACATGGAAATTCATGTACCTATCTAGTATCGAAAAATTTGCGAGAATATCAAGTCAAGTTATTGCCCTATGAAATATTTCAACCTTGAGTTATTTTTGGAAAAATATCTGTTATGCGTTATGAAAGTGGTACTTAAAATTGTTTGAACCGACTTATGTCCAGCTGACTATATTACCTAAGGTCGTACTGACCTCGCCCAATACTATGCCCTTTCAGCACGCTTGCGTAACCGAACATAATGGAATATTTTTATCAGGAAATCACTAGCAGATTCACTAACATTATAGCACATTCTTTAAATTGTTCATCATCATAAACAACATTTTTATACACCTACCCTCCAAATATTTAAACAGTGGAATATCAGCATTTCTTTGCAAATTTTATATAAAATAAATATGACAGGTATCTGGTATTTTCATTATTTTTCTTAAAACGTACTTTTGCGAATCAAAGGTATAATAAAATAAAATATCACTCAGACTATGCCCTTCTTTTGTATTGTCATATTTATATTATATAGGATCTTTTGAAGTCAAGGGCTTTGAAAGTTTATCTTAGTTTAGCTTGTATGGCTTGGCCTCCTTTTGGTATCGTAAATGGCCGTTATCTCCGTTACAAACGAGATTAGTCAGATTCACCTCATGAGTTCATGATATCTTAACTACTTATTGTCCTTGGCTTGATCAGTTCCTTATGGTTTAAAAGCAGTTTATTTTGCATATCATGAACTAACTATCTGATGCCCCCGATTTTACCTGCTTGGTTTTTTTAATACCCGCAGGAACTCCTTAATTTTCTGTCACGCTTATGTCACTCTGCAGGTCCTCAACTATATCCATGCTAAAAATCACTTTGATACCGTTGCTCCGTTGCGTCATGATTGAAAGACAAACCAACAAAAAAACACACTTTCGCATTGATAATATTAGTATGAACTATGCAGTATGATGAAAGTTAATTTTTAAAATGAAAATAGTTATTATATTTCACCAAAAAATCTACTGAGCTTCTTTTAATTGATATACTATTAAAAATACAGATATTATATTTTTTCTGCATTAACAATCCATTAATTCATTGCGGAAATAATGGTTCGTATTTGTTCCGGAATACGAGAATACTAATAGAATTTTTCTTAATAAACGCTCTATAATTTATGTCATCATTTGTAACAATATATATTTTAATGTTTCCGTACAAATAACAACGAATTTATTATAAATCATTGGTTTGCAGGAGCCTGAGATTGCACCGAAAAGCTTTCTTCCAACTCCTAGCGAATATGAGAGCGATGGTGAAGAGGCTTTCCCTGAAGTGGATGTACGTGTAAGTATAATACAACTTTCTTCCTACATAAAGTTTGAGTCAGAGGTTGAAACAATTTCCTGCCGATGAAACACGTCAACCTGAAACTATTTCTATCAATAGTACGTCCATAGTCTGTTCCAATAGTGATAATCGATTTTGACAACTTCTTTAACGTCTGGTCACGTAATCTCATCTTCCATTCAGCAGATTTATCTAGAATCTAATTTTGTACAAAATTCTTCTCAGACAGCTTTGAAGATACTTCGACTAGATGGTTTTTGTTATTTAAGGACTACAATTTCACGCAATAGTTCGTAGTTAAAATATTTAATATCATTTATAGTTTCAAATTCAATTATTAGCAGCTGGTTCTTTAATTATTGCTTTTAACATGCCGATAAAAGATTTTGTTATCTTTCGTCACATCTTGAACCATTGTGTCTAGACATAGATTACACAATGAATCTTAACATAAACTGATAAACTCAGCCGTAATTAAAGTACCAATCTTATGACGGGCTTTCAGTCTCGCCTTTGATTTAATAGAAAATTTGTTGCGCTTCAGTGGCTCATTATTTATTTCCCAGAAGGTCATTAGCTTTGTAAGGTTTCATACCACTGTTGTAACTTCCAAGTGATTATAGCTTTACCGTAGAATTACTGACTATTATATTATCCATAAATATTGTTTGATCAATACAAGCGAAAGAACGATTTAGATTAAATGCTGGTCAAATTTATAGCAAACACATAATGCAAAAAGATTTTGGTACGAAGATAAATAAACTAGTTCGTGCTTGTGAAAATGAGTAGGTGTATTGTAAACATAGTACTGAAAAACCCGAGATGTGGGCAAAAATAAAAATAGACTTAGCATTCTTTCGCATGGACTTTGGTCTCTAGATAATTATTGTCATAGGGTGTTGACTGTTGACAAGTTAGATTTAAGTGGCTTTTTTTTTGTTTTTTTTTTGTTCTTGAGTTAAATTATTCCCTGTCATGGTTCTACTTCTTTATGTAATAGGCCAAGATAATATAATCTGTTTTTTGGGGTTTCTAGGTATTAATGTGTATTCTTTAACCTTAGTTTAAATTTGTTTATAAAAAATATTTTGTCGAAATAACGAATGAATTAAATTTCGTAAAACATGGATATTTTCTATTCTAACTGAAAGCAAAGTATTCTTTTACGTGAACTGCAGGAAGTGATATGTACTCGTAGTATTACGTATTAAAGCTGTCATAACAATGTTTCATACAAATCAAATTTTCTTGGCATGATTTTAAAAATGTTGTTTTGGCGAAGCATACTTTGCCAAGTTTTGTTTAGACGTTGTTTTAATTGAAGATATATTTAACTTTCTCTATTTATTTCTTTTGAGTGCGGCTTGCAGTTTGGTCACTTTTTGGATTAAATTTTTTGCCAATAAATTATAAAATATTCGGAAATGATGAAAACACTTATTTGTGAAAAATGTGACTGCAGCTGTTACGAGTGCGTGTGTCTTAGATTAAAAGAGGTCGAAAAAAATATATTTTCTTGCCTGATATGGCAACAGTTAAACGGAATTTTTTGGAGAAATTTCAACAAGCGGCTTTTTCAGGAACAACTCGAAATACCTTCAAAACCTTTTTGGACTGGAAGTACATATGAGAAGGAGGTTTTACTGGATGCCAGTACCCTTGGAGATATCCCAGCTGTATACCGTGTTCCAGCTCCAGCACCTCATCAAATGCCAGTCATTGGAGTCTACATTGATCCACGAGTCAGAACTGGCTTCAGATATAAAATCAGACCAATGCAGGTGAGATAAGAAATTGAATTGATAAAAAAATATTCATCACAATTAGTGGCACGTTATAGAAATCGTCGCATTTAGTATAATTGATTTAAGAAGTGTTGATGATTGCTCTATTCTATCTAAAAATAATAGATAAGCAATCTTCCACATTTCGTTTGATAAATATAGATCTTTAGTTTCATTTCGACCAGCGACGATTCTTTAACAAAATCTGTTAAATGTGGCTTGATCATCAACACATGTATAGTATGAAGCGATCAGCTTTGTTTCATCAATGTGTTGCTTATCGATATATAAAAAAAAAAGAAAAACTACGAAGATCCATATTAGTTTTGGGGCAATTTTTTTTACTGAACTGCAAAAGAATCCGGCTTTATATTTAGTATTGATGGCCATTAAAGAATTGAGTTCTGGACTTCAAATAAACGGCAATCTTATAACATGATATTGTGTGCAAAAGTTCCCACGGTATTCAATTATTTGTTTGATGTACCTACGAACATTTTCCGTCTAATTTTTCTTTTTTGTACTTTTGTTAGCGTAATTCAAATTCTCAAGAGTTATTTCCTAAAACATTAATAAACTTATTTGGTTTGTGAGCATGAAGATTTTTGCAAGATTTATCTTTTCAGAATTCCCGTGGATGGTGAGTTGGTTTTACCGAAGTAATCTTGCGAAAATGTTCATCATAAACTTTGCGAAATATTCTTTCGGGCTTGTTCTGAAACTCTTTCAATCTATTGTTCTTATAAACAGAATGAAGGAACATAAATTGAGTATATTCGAAAAATCAAATTAAAGAATCTTCGCAAGGTTTTATTTCATATGGTCACAACCCTACCAATAATTAAGTTATCACTCAAGTTAACTTGTTGAGATGCACAATAAAAGTAAGGTTGTCATCTTAAGCTAAAAAAATAACATAAATATTTCATGGATTTATACTTCATATACTTAAATAAATTTATAACTTCAACAGTTACTTCCATGTGAGAAGCTAATTTAATTTTCTACCTCATATCAATTTATTTTGATTGACGAAGTTTTTTCTGAAGAAAAATTGTAATGGCAACCTTATACTTAAATGTTAAAAGATGCTGTGATTTCAAATATTTTACTTTGTATTTTTAATTATTGAAGTGAAACTTCTTAGAATCGTTGTCATTTGAAAATTCAACAAAACTAAAAAATGAAACGAAACAGCGACACCAAAAACTTACATAGGTTTTTTTAGCCTGCGAAAGAATGAGAGAGATTACAAGTTATATTTATCTCATTCTATCGTAGGCTACTTTTCTGAAGTTTCACTTATGCCGTGTGTGAATTTGCACACACACTTTTTTTAATAATCAAGTTTGTCCAAATTCAATTGTAATGGATCACAAGCTGGATTCAGCGGTTCAAGTATACAATGGGGTGCTATTAGGTTAGAGGGTGATAGACAGTGAGTAGCGGTGTCCGTTGCTGAAATTTACAGAATGAAAATATCATCAACGACAAACACTGTTGACTTGCGTGTATTTGCCACTGGTTGTGTGCCGTTGTAGGCGATGGATCGTCCAGTTTTTCAGACCTACGCCCAGTGAGGCGCTCACAAAAACTCCAAGAACGCTTGCAGAGACCCGACAGGTCGATCTGACTGGCCGGCAGCATGTTATAGGTAAACCATAAGTATCATTCATAAGGGCGTCATGCCATTTTACCATATTTTCCCCAACAGTCAATTCATATAAATATAACAAAAACTGTACAACATTACATTACATGTATTACATTTTTTTTATAACATCTTTCATAATCATAATTTTATGGGAAATTGATTAAGTGAGATTACAAACTTAAAAAAAAGAACTTGGTTTCAAGAACCTGTTTGATATTTTTCTACCAAAGTAATTAAAATATCGAAAATTAATTGACAAAAGTTAAATCTCAGTTTTGTTATGACTTAATAATTTATCCTATCAAATATCCGATTTTTAGTTAACTTATTAGGGCACCGTATAAATCATATTTTCAATATTTCAGGCTTTGGATGCCCCTCCACTATCAGTGAAGCCCAGATATTTGTTCGGAGGCAAAGCCCTCACCCTCCAGTCGATTGGGCGTGGATTCGCAAGACGACTCACCTTTGAGCCCGTTGACTCAACTCTAAACGAGAATACCAATTACTTTTGGTCTGACTCACGTCCAGAAGGATTTGTGTTTGAGATTGAGGCAGTATCCGTTGGAGACAAGTTCACTATTTATGACGCCAATCATGAACCCCAGGGAACACTGGAGGTTGTCCAGCAGCAGGTAAGAAACGATTTGTGATGAACATGTTTTATCAATAAAGTTCTCTTTTACGAAAAATTTGCTACATGAATGATTTTATCATTACAGAAAAACCAAATCGAACTAGAACAGAAAATGTCTGACGATGGCACCATTGAAAAGAGAGTGAAAATAAATAACTTGTGTAAAGTGGAATGGTACGAGAATGTTGACGTTACTAAATTGGTGCCCGTAACTGGAGTGGCCATACTAAAGAAAGGTCGAGGAAATGCAGTCGTCACTAGAGTTGTCAACGTTGCTATTGGTATTAAACAACTGAAGAAGGGATATGAACTCAAACCTGGCATCAAGTCATCTTCGAGGAGAATCACTGTCAACGGAAGTGACATTAAAGATATCCCTTGCCAATACTCCGTTGTAGGGCTAGAGAGATATGAACTTCCCGTCATTGGTGAGTTTCTTAACGGTAAAATTCAGTTTTTTCTTTTTTAAGTTTTCTAAAAATTAATACCTGTTATTTTTAATTTTAGGAACGTATATTGATCATCGCATTGTACCTGGATTCCACTACCGCGTGCGACCAGCCAACAGCCGCCATCATTTGTTCGAGGGCCGAAGCATGTTATTGCAATCCATTGGCATGGGTTACGGAAAGCGCATCACTTTTAAGCCTGATACCCTGAACGCACCTGAAAACTATTTCTGGTCGGACTCCCATCCTGACGGTGTCGGTATGGAGCCACGTGCTGTACACCCTAACATGAAATTCACAATAACTGGAAACGGGGTAATTCAAATTATAATTATTACAAACCTGTTATTATATTTGGATTTGTGCCAAGATATTTATAGTATAAAAGCGCATGGTTGATAAACGCGCATTACTTTAGACTATTTATTTTCTTTGTGAATTGTTTTATATACTTCTCTCTTTGGCATAAGTACAGTGGTTTCTAATTTGGCCATTGGATTGGAGCCAACGCGTACGGATCAAATTTCGTATAGTTGATTTCCTTTAAAACTTTTATTGATATCATTTTCTTATAAAATATTTTGTCCTCCAGGGACTCCTCGGAGAAGCTGTGGTATTTCGTGCTGACTTGCCGCAAATTGAGGAGAAAACTGAATATGTTGATGTCCCAGGCAAACGAGGAAAGGCTGTTCAGAAATACATTCAAGTAGACGTAACGTGCCATGTTAAATTGGCTACCACAGGAGGTGGTTCGGTGGACTTCGAAGTGCATCTGATGAAAGTATCAGGAACAGCATTGGTACGCAAAGAACCAGGCCAAGCAGCTGCCAAATTGGTGAAAGTATTCAACGTCGGTTTGGACTCACAGCTGAACCTCTTGTTCGCCCACTCGCAGACCGAGCTTACCTTCCATCCTCTGCCTTAAAGATTGCAAAAGAAGCGGATGGTGTTGCAATACAGATTGAGGACATAGTTCTCAGTAATATGTATTGTAAAACCAAAATCTACCTGGCGCGACAGAGGATCCATCAAATGCCAATCGATCTAATGACGAGATTGCAACCAATCGAGTTCAGTTACTACTATAGTACACATGTTGCTGACAATTTGGTTGCAAAATTGTTTCGGCTGTATTATGGCTGAATGGTTTTTATGGATTGTTGACATCCATGGTACGATGATTCGGAAAATATTCTTAACCTGCAACATATCACAACAAATTAATCAGTTTGAATCAGTCTTCTCCTACCAGAAAGTTGACTTAGGACATTTGATCAGTATTTTTATTTAACTGGATAATTATTGCATACTTTTTATTTGTATCGGAGAGAGCAGCAAAAGACTATGGCATTCTGTTTTATAATTTGTACCAAATCAATGACTTAAAATGTGTATGAAATTATGTTAATACTGATAAAATTGTTATGTTATCAATATTTCTTATTTAATTAATTGACTATCTCGAATATTATTTTTTAATAAATAATTTTATGTCATTTCGTAGTTTTCTTTTGACATGTACTTACCTGTTCATTGAGAACTTTTATCTTGCTAATGTTCATTCTCAATCTTTTCGAAAAATCAGACATCGATCAGAAAAGTGGTTGACATCTAGAAGTATAAAAATCTATCCGACCACTTTATGTGTGATCATCAAGGTGATTTTTGTACACAGTAATAGAGAGAAAAGCAATTTCAATTTCATTCTTAGTATGATACTAATGACTTGAAAAAGGTTTGCAATTTTTTCACGTTATAAATTGTAAGAGATAATGCATGTAAATAGTACAATTAGCGGCATTAGAAAAATACAAAGTTGAAAATCTAACGCCAAATGCCAATTGTCCTTTTGCAGAAGTCGGCTTTGGCAAAACTTGATATCGGAAAGTAACGAAATTGGAGCAATCGGTACATTACCATTTTTAGATAAAAACCAGAAGGTATTCTAAACACATGAGAGACACTCAATCAGCACTTATCAAAATATAAGAACTCTACTAAAGGTTAAGTTAGTAATAAATGCATTTGAAGATGTTTTTATAAATGAAGTCATATTTAAAACTTATAATATCAGTGTATTTTTTTTAAATATATAAGCTAGCGCTTGGCTGCAAGCAGACTTGCTTGCAAGTGACCATCCAGCCTAAGGTGGAGCGCGCTTGCCTAGAAGATGCCTATTCACTCTTGATTTGAAGGTACCTATATTAAAAGAGGAGGGAAAACGGAAGCCGGGAGGGCATTCCATATCCTAGCGGTTCGAATTAGAAACGAGGAAGCAAATCGCTTCGTACGAGCCCGCGGAATTTTGGCTGCGTAAGGGTGCAGACCTTGTCGAAGCCTTGCGGTTCGATAATATAAAGGTGACTGAGGAACCAGCTCGAATAGTTCTTGAGCACACTCTCCGAAATATATCCTGTAGAATACCGACAGACAGTCAAGTTTGAGCCGATGTTCTAAGCTTTGCAGCTTCGAACTGACCAGTGCTTTGTTAGGTACCAAAAAGTCTCCTGGCGCGACGATCCACCGAATCCAATGCATCAAGCTGGTACTTGGCAGAGCCATCCCATAAATGGCTGCAGTACTCCATGCATACATGTATTAAGTTTTTTAAAAGATTAGACATCTATGAGCGATGACATGAACTTCATAAGTAGAAAAAAGATATTATTAACCAATTTATAAGAAAAGAAGCATAATATTAAAGATAGATGGCAGTATATTTGAGACTTATATTCTCTCATACCATGCTAGATGGCGTTAACGTAATCAGTCTACAATTTTATGAGTTCAGTCGCCTTTAGCGGGCGTTCAGCCGTTCGTACTGTGCGTAGTGTAGAGACTTGTTGTGTCTACGTAGATTCAACAGAGTTTCGAATAAAGTTGAGCGGGAATAATCGGCCGGCGAACGGCAAGCGCGCTGGGGGTCTGTCGCCCGCCCGTTTAACACTTTTTGAACGAAAACCGCGATGTGCCAAATAATAACTGGTAAACAGTGAATTGGTGCGAAAACTCGATTTTTAACTCGATAAAGCAACGAACTCAACGATGGCAGCGAAAATTGGTTTTAGAAGTGTTATAATTTTGTGCATATTACATTGTGTCACCAGTTTCAACCTGGAACCGCGGATTCCTGTGATAAAGTTCGGCGAGCCTGGGTCTTATTTTGGATTTTCTGTGGCTGAACATCTTACTATTGGCAGTAACGGCGAAAATACTAGCTGGTAAGTAAGTAGGTATTAGTAAATCTTATGAATAATAAGTTATGATGTCATGTGTGAAGGTCGCCTCCTTACATGTGTTTGATATCGACTGTTGATCAGCAGTTTCTTTGAATATTTAATACAATTGGAATTATGTGAACATTTGATATGGAGCTATCAGTAGTGCGTTGCTCTTATCAGGAATGTAGAGCTATTGATAATTCGAAGGAAAGTTTCATATTATCGTAGGTGTGTATATGCAATATGCATACGTACGTAAGCGGATATGATTTTTTTATTTTCTTTTCCAATCACTCAAAGTGTACTCTACCGATTTAATACTTATATTAAGATTCAAATATTTTTTCTTTGAATGCACAGATAAAACTTTGGATCGTGCGTTGCTCCCTGTTTGCACCTGAAAATATAATCGGTCTAACTGTAAACTAATTCTTGAAATTAAAAAAAAATTAAACGGTTGCATTCACTTTAGTAAATAAGGATTGGTATTTCTTTTGTTTTTTTTTGTGAGGCAAAAAATGCCTCGATCACCACCTGAACATGCTTACATTTCAGCGGTACTTAATATAGCTAGGCATGACGTTATTGACATAGCTGGTTAACTGTGTTTAACAGTTTACCCGGGACTAATTTCATTCACAGAGACAGTATACTTATAGATAATAAGTAACGCTACGTCCGCACTTCGAAAAATAGTCGCGCGAATTTTATTCTCGCGATTTACATTTCACCTAGTTACCAGTACCTACTCCTACAATTTATATTAAACCTGAAATTTTTTTTTCCGCGCGAATTTTATACCCAAGTGTGAACAAGTCCATAATCTAGGTCTAGATAGGTCTATCTATCTAGTTTTTGAGCTTTCAAATTGAGGTTAGAAACTTATAACCGCACCAAAGCAGTTATGTTACAAACTTTGTAGGTCCTAATACTCCTAAGGTTACCAACTCTGGACTATCTTATCTTCCAAGATTGCATAAGTCACGTTTGCGTAAGTGAAAGTTTTATTTAGTACTGTAGGATATAAGAAAGTAGGTAGGTATGTTTAACTAAATATGTGCTTAAAATATTTAACACAATATTTTATATTAATATTGTATACTAGATGATGCCCGTGACTTCGTCCGAGTGGATTAAGGTTTTTGATTCCCGCGGGAACTCTAGAATTTTCCGGGATAAAAAGAGGCTTACGTCCTTCCCCGGGTATCGGGGGCTTTGGTACCTATCCATGTACCAAATTTCAGCGAAACGGGTTGAACATAATATGAGCCGTGAAAGCGCAGCAGACAGACACACTTTCGCATTTATAATATTAGTATGGATATGGAAGTATGGATGTACATCTTTCCTTCCTATATTATGAAATCGCCATCGTAATCGCATGTCATCAACGTACCTGTAACTGATCAATGATTATGCTCACTAATAGGTACTCCAATTCCTTGGAGCCGGAGCTTATTTTTATTGATAAGAAATTAAATAATGTATATTTTTTTCATACCTCAGTTTCTACAGCTGAATCACGAATACGAATAGAGACGAACAAAGAATGTGTTATATCCTGAAAAAAAAAAGATTATTTCGGGCTTATAGGACCAAATATGCGCGGACAAACTGACAAAAGCTGTATTTTATTTAGGTACCATTAATATAGGTTTCTGCGAAAACCTTTGAGGCAGTAAATGATTACGTTCCTCTGTAGGTTTTTGGGATCCACCTTACTTACTTAAACATTTTATTTTTCGTACCACTTGCTCAAAAAAGTGACATTCTATGCCACAAAAAGCGAACATAACAATAGTCATTTTTAATCTGTTAAAAACAGGGAAAGAAAATTGTACTGAATTTCATTCATCCTCTAGGGGGAGAATGTGATTTAAATTTGGAATAGGTACTTACCGATACTGAACTACATATCTGTGTTTACACCATTGAGTTTGTATATAAAGCATTACCTAAACATCTTTTTGAAAAAGGAATACGCATTTATTATGCAGTTATGATTATTAAATAAAATTACGAAAACCAACGAGGCCGTATGAGCTTGATGCCTTTGCTTTTCCGACAAAAAAATTAGTCTAGGGATTTGCCGCGTTTTTGTTTTCTTCAAATACATAAACGTTAAGTTTATTTTAATTTATTTTTATAAATAAGTTAATGTTCTAAACAGTTCCTCAGACGCAAGAACAGAGAAATACTCAAATCAACTCATCAACAATAAAATGTACCTACCAAACAAAAATGTAACTCTCTCTATCAATAATTGGACCAATGTTTCGAATGTTAACTTTTACTTTTAATTGTCATTATTTTTAATAAATTCTTATCTCATATTATTATTGTGTTAATTTTTTCGCAAATGGTACGAAAAGTAGAGTATTTTCCTCGGTGATAAAGCTGTCTTAGTCTTGGGTGAACTTAAATCCCTCGCTACACTCAGGACTCGTCTTAAATCCCTCGCTTCGCTCGTGATTTAAGTTTTTAACACCCTCGCTACGCTCGGGAGTAAACCTCAAGTCCTTCGTTACGCTCGCGATTTAAATCGTCACCCGCGACAGAAGACACTGCTTTATCCCCTTGGTTAATAATCTACTATTACACCATAAGAATAGTAAAATAGCAAAGCACTATTAAACATGTCAAGATACGAATAATGAATGCAAGTTGGCGCCGGGAGGCTGTGACCTCAATAAAGAACCAGGAAGAGTATATAGGACTTGGTATCTGGTTCGGCTAGATAGTGCATTTTTCAGCCATGTTTTTTCTGATATACCCAAGTCAGCCAATTCTCAGCTCGCTTTTCGAACGGATCGCAATATATTACTTACCCAATATGGGGCAGTTTGATTAAGCTGGGATCTATACTTAATATTATAAATGCGAAAGTTTGGATGGATGGATGCACGGATGGATGTTTGTTACTCAATCACGCTCCAACGGTTGAACGGATATGGGTGAAATTTGGCACAGAGATAGATTATAGTCTGGAATGACACATAGGCTTTTTATCCCGGAAAATTAAAGAGTTCCGGAGAATTAACAACCTCAATCCACGCGGACGAAGTCGCGGGCAATAGCTAGTAGCAGGTATAAAAGAGATCGCCATGAAAAGGTGTTTGATCAGGTCGAATGCAATACTGCTGAATATACTATAAACTTTATCTTTGCTCGGTGAATCACAGCCCGTTCTAGACAATTTCAAGAGATAAATGTTCGAACAGCGTATTGGAAGGAATCCAATACACTTCCGGCTGGGTGGCGCGTACGACAATATAGATGTTGGTTTAATGCAAAATATCGTTGTAATGTAATAAGTACTGCAAGTAGATAGGTAATAAAAAATGTTAATGTTAATACAAATGTTTTTAATTAAAATAAGTGTAACCCATTGCAATGCCCTGACGGGGCCTCATGTAGTTAATCATGTACCTATCTACATGAATGCAATTAGTAATAAATGAAAAAAATTAAGAATTTTTATATATATATATACTAGATGATTCCCGCAACTTCGTCCACGTGGACCAAGTTTTTTCGTTTCCCGCGGGAACTCTTGAATTTTCCGGGATAAAAAGTATGTCCTTCCCCGGGATACAAGTTACCACCTAGCCCTGTACCAAATTTCATCAAAATCGGTTGAATAAATGGGCCGTGAATGCGTAGCAGACAGACAGACAGACAGACACACTTTCGCATTTATAATATTAAGTATGGATATGGATTAGTAGGTATGGATTTTATACCAGTAGCCTACATGACTACTAGTAATGACATTAAGTGTTTTTTGTAAAGTTTTCGAATAAAGGTAACTACGAATTAAATAACTATGTAAAAACCTACTTTGTAGAAGGAAACTGTCAATCTGTATGTCCCAATCTTATTTACTTAATAAAAAACAAACTTTACTTACTATTTCAATAAGACTTTGATAAGAGGATATTGATAGTAAATATGTCAATGGACTCGTAACTTAAATTTTTTGTAACATAAATGAAGTGTTGGCAGTAGGTATACGAATGCCTATAAATAATATAGATGATTCCCGCGACTTCGCGTGCGTAGACCAAGTTTTTTCGATTCCCGCGGGAACTCTTGAATTTTCCGGGATAAAAAGTAGCCTATGTCTTTTCCCGGGATACAACCTACCCCTGTACCAAAGGACATTGATCATCAATGTATGGGCTTTGGTTTCACATTCTATCACAATGTACTTTCATGAAACTTACCTCATTTGTAGGGTACAAATATAACAATACATCCTCAAATTATTAAATCTGTAGTTCGACGGATTTGTGAGAATCAGGTTACAAATGTTCACGAATTTAGGTTACTTTTTTGACACGATAACGTCAATGATCAGCGTCTAGTATATAGTGTATTATCTATGATCAGCGTCCACGATCAGAAACCAAAGAGCCACTACGTGTCAGAAACGTCAATGATAGGGAAGGCCGGAAGGTGATCTGAGATCGATTAATCGACAAAATCCTTTTAGGACTAACAGAATCGATATTTTTAATCGATATTACGAAAGTGATGAATAATGTGTTAAGCCTTGTTTTATGTTTAAAATAGACCTAGGACACAATATTTAATGGTTAAATAATATTTCCAAATTCTCATGATCGTTGTGACCGTCAGTCGCGTCTTATAATTATACAGCGTACCTAGTAGGTACCGGGCGCTTCATCAGATTTTTGTACCACATCCGAGAATTCAAGGTCGTGTCGTATATTATGGAACTATATACACCAAAAACAGTGTCAGTCTCAAATACTGAAGTCTTTGGAGCGACTTACATGAGCTGCGTCCGATAATTAAATATCTATAAGCGATGATTAAAGAAAACATTGATTCATGCATCGATTATTTAGTTATGTAGGTATATTTCGCAATTGTCTTTGGATACTGGCAGCCCTTTGAAACGTCAAACGACATTAATGGATACAGGAAATGATAAAATCACTTGTTTCTTTACAAGATTTTTGTCCGGCGACGTTATGGTTTGGTATTTTAAAGGATTTTGTAAAAAATATAAACTTAGTTTTTGACACCACTTTGAATCTGATACAAAACGAAACCAAGTTTGAGCAATCTCCTTTCATTAAAATCGGTTGAACAGATACATTTTTTGATTCCCGCGGGAACCTTTGAATTTTCCGGGATAAAAAGTAGCCTATGTCCTTCCCCGGGATACAACCTATCCCTGTACCAAATTTCATCAAAATCGGTCGAATAGATGGGCCGTGAAAGCGTAGCAGACAGACAGACAGACAGACAGACAGACAGACAGACAGACAGACAGACAGACAGACAGACACACTTTCGCATTTATAATATTAGTATGGATTCTATAGGAGGGGTTTACTATTTGTTCCAAACATGTTCTAAATATTAAATGGTGAACTTCATTGTTGCTGTAACGATATAAAAGGACAAAGCTACAGCAATTGGCTTGCCTGACAAACAATTCGAAACCTCAAGAGATAAGGATTCCTCTTTTCCTCTTGAGGTACGGAACCCTAAAAAACGCAAAACAATTATTTAAGCATGATAAAGACAGTAGTTATAACAATATGATTCTAAGAAAAACCGGGGCATACGTACAAAAATGCCTTTATATAATATTCTATAGGAGGGGTTTACTATTTTATACTTAACATGTTCCAAACATGTTCTAAATATTATATGGTGAACTTCATTGTTGCTGTAACGATATAAAAGGACAAAGCTACAGAAATTGGCTTGCCTGACAAACAATTCGAAACCTGAAGAGATAAGGGTTCCTCTTTTCCCCTTGAGGTACGGAACCCTAAAAAACGCAAAACAATTATTTAAGCATGATAAAGACAGTAGTTATAACAATATGATTCTAAGAAAAACCGGGGCATACGTACAAAAATGCCTTTATATAATATTCTATAGGAGGGGTTTACTATTTTATACTTAACATGTTCCAAACATGTTCTAAATATTATATGATGAACTTCATTGTTGCTGTAACGATATAAAAGGACAAAGCTATAGAAATTGGCTTGCCTGACAAACAATTCGAAACCTGAAGAGATAAGGGTTCCTCTTTTCCCCTTGAGGTACGGAACCCTAAAAAACGCAAAACAATTATTTAAGCATGATAAAGACAGTAGTTATAACAATATGATTCTAAGAAAAACCGGGGCATACGTACAAACATGCCTTTATATAATATTCTATAGGAGGGGTTTACTATTTTATACTTAACATGTTCCAAACATGTTCTAAATATTATATGGTGAACTTCATTGTTGCTGTAACGATATAAAAGGACAAAGCTACAGAAATTGGCTTGCCTGACAAACAATTCGAAACCTGAAGAGATAAGGGTTCCTCTTTTCCCCTTGAGGTACGGAACCCTAAAAAACGCAAAACAATTATTTAAGCATGATAAAGACAGTAGTTATAACAATATGATTCTAAGAAAAACCGGGGCATACGTACAAAAATGCCTTTATATAATATTCTATAGGAGGGGTTTACTATTTTATACTTAACAAATATGTTCTAAATATTATATGGTGAACTTCATTGTTGCTGTAACGATATAAAAGGACAAAGCTACAGAAATTGGCTTGCCTGACAAGCAATTCGAATTCATAAGAGATAAGGGTTCCTCTTTTCCTCTTTGAGGTACGGAATCCTAAAAAACGCAAAACAATTATTTAAGCATGATAAAGACAGTAGTTATAACAATATGATTCTAAGAAAAACCGGGACATACGTACAAAAATATCTGATCTATTTACGCGACACACTTTATACTGTACACATGCTCTTGAGTCTTAAGCCGGGTCCGCTGCGCCTTGTTATCGTGTTTTGCTAACACAAACGTGTTATTATAACCAAGGTCATGCTATTTGGGGGCGTGGCCTAACTGTTTTGAAAGTGTTTTTGTTTGCCGCCTCGGATGGAAAACATCCCCGCGTTCGCCTGCGGGGGGGCCGGGGGGAACTTTAATTCATTTCGTATCTGTGCTCGCCAGAGGCACAACTCGTCAAATCTCTTTGTTTTTCGGTAATCTCTTTGTTTTTCGGTAAATATATTTTAGGTAATAATATCTGCAATGTGAACTCCACAGAACACCTATACTGGTGAACTCGCCATCTACTTTACTCTATGATCCTCGCTACGTCAAAGTTTTTAGCTATATAGACAAAGTACTCTGTGGTTTTTAGGATGGTGTTTTTATGATTGTACGTACTTGATCAATAAATTAAAAAAAAAATATGTTACTAACAAAAATAATCTAAACCTACTCGAAAATCGCAGTGGACGGCCTGTTATAAAATTATGTTTCACTAACGTGTTAGAAAACAATATTTTGTTCGTAACAAGGCGCAGCGGACCCGGCTTTACGCATGCGGCATGTGGGAGTGCACAACTGCACAGCTCGAAGTTTGCTCACAAATGAAGACATTTCTCATTTTGACAAACGCGTAAACATTGTTTACTTAACATATTTGTTTAGGTCCCGTTATAGACTCTGATATAAATTTTTACTACACTTCGAAATTCCCGCCCACATGCATGCTCAAAGATGATAAAAATATGTAACTTTTTTTGATTTTTTACGTACTCTATAAGCTAATAGGTTATATATGTGTTACATTTTATTAATCTACGGAAATAATATGTAGAAAAAATAACAGCAATTGTAGAAGGTTATTACTGCATAGCAATTTGGAAAAGGTGTGACTTTGAAGTTCAGAATAAGCTGAAATATCAAATACTTACCTACATTGCAAGAACTTTATGAACGGCGTTGGAAGTTAGAACTCACTGAAAATGAAATTCTGTTGATTGAAGACAACTATTTGATCAGTCATTAGGTACTATTGGTTTCAACTACTTTTGTGTACTTATATTTATGTAGATTAGAGATTCAAATTATAATTTAGGTCGATGTAAACGCGGATTGCAGTACGCTGAAACCAGAAACCTTTATCAGGATTTATTTCGAAATTACTTGCGGCTAGCCACATTTTTGAATGAGAAATGAAGTATAGTCCCACAAAGTTATCTGACCCAATGACAGTGTCGCTAGTAGATATGAAAAATGAAATTAAAAACAAAACTTAACAGGCATAAAAATGAGTTCCAATTTTTGCCACAGGGTCAGTAAGTTTGACGGACTTTAAATAAGTAAATTATTATAATAAAGTATTTAATTATTAAAATATAATGAGATGAAAACAAAAATGAAATAACACAACCTGTTCAAATTGTAATAGTAAATAAAACCATCTTAATTTGAATAGGAAGATAAAAGTTACCTACGTAAACACCACGTCTCATTTCTTTCAATGAAGCTATTTCTGGCTAAGTAGGGTTGTCCCCCAATGAGCGATTCACTCTAATTAAAACGTTCACACGTCCGTGCTCCACGGGGCTCTCATCTGTGAACGAATAGGTTATAGGACCCTTTAATTTGTGCGACGAATTCAATGAGCGAGTCATAACGACTCATTGGGAACGTAAACCCACGTGAGGCTAGTAGGCAATGTAGAAGTAGGTGTATTTGTAAGCTACATATTTGAATTTGTTCATTGATTACGTTAAAAGCGTTGAAAAATGTAATTTTAGTTATCACTCAGATCAAAGTGGCCTTTACGCGTAGAAGATTCATTAGAATAAATAATTAGAATATGTAGAGGCCCAAAAAAATCCTTTTACAGAAATAAATTCCATTTTTATATTGAAGAGCTTTCTCAGAATTAAAGACAAAGTTGATCATAAATAAAGCCAGGCTCTTTTATTTTCGCAGCAAAATCAGGTTTTAGGTGTCTTGTTAAAGAAGACTAATCTGTTGCATATCTTCAATGTAAATTGAGAAGGCTTACGGCTAAAGTAACAACCGCACGAATAAATTGAACTTGCAGTTTTTGTTTTACAACCCATTTAAACTTATCACAACACTTAAGAAACTTGATAAAGGTTTTTTAAATTACCAATAAATTAAGGAACACATCGATAATATCACTTGGTTTTTAACCGACTTCCAAAAAAGGAGGAGGTTCTCAATTCGGCGCGTCTAAATATATATATATATATTTTTTAATGTCTAACCGCATATCTCCGTGGTTTCCAAACCGATTTGAAATTATTTTTTTCAGTGGTTAGAGGAAGCTCGCGAGATTGTCCCATAAAAAAATCTGACTCGAAATCCTCAATCCTGATGCTGTAGGCATACCTACGAGAACTCTCCTAGTCTTCAACCATACATGGGTATGGTTGAAGACTAGGCCAAAAATCACGTCCATTGCTCCATCGTTGCTCCATTACAGCATGATTGGAAGACCAACCAACAAACAAAAACTTTCGCATTTATAATACGATGCGTGATTTTTATGATGCGTTTCGGGCGCACTTGTGGCATAGGATCACCCTAATAAGTTACATTCTAGAAGTATGGTATAGGTAACTATAGTAAATAGATCTTATACACAGTACACATAACCTGATCAGCCCACACCTTCGTCAACACTGCTCTCAGGTCTACTCTTAGTACATACATAGTAATATATTCTGGTTTGACGACATTGCATCTCGTAAAGACCTCATCGAAACATCATTTATCATCGTTATCCCAAGAAAATACGAATAAAACGTATTTTCAACGTTCTTAAACCGTAGACAGTTATGACTTTGTTCCATTTAGTTGCTATTTTGTGAACTTAAGAAATTGTTTTTGTTTAAGTATTGAGTTTAGGTAAAGTTTCAGGTAAAGCTTCTTGAAACGACTTATAGTTGAGGTCGAGAACTGGAAACTTAACTAAGTTTGTTTCCTGATAGAGGTAGGTTAGAGCGTAAAATCTTTAATGCAAGAACGTCTTTGGATTTCGCATTCACCTTTTGTAACTTCTTTGGTAAGAAACTATCATTCAAAATCACGTCACTCAGCTAAAAGAACATTAAAATATTACTTACTAGTGGGCCCGGCAGACGTTGTCCTGCACTATCTTCCTCGCAATTTTACCATATTTTCTCACCGTTTAAACCTTCCCTGGACTACGACAAACATTTCAAAACCAAAATCAGCTAAATCAGCCCAGCCGTTCTAGAGTTTTAGCGAGACAAACGAAAAGCAATTGATTTTTATATATATATATATATATATATAGAAGATTATAGTTTAAAAGATCAAACTAAACATATTACAATAGTTAACTATGTTGTTTTTGGACTTCATTTATTCAAATAACGCAAGTAGGTATGGTTACAACGTACTATGTATTACCTATTCTGTGGTATGGTCACGGATTTGTGAATAACGCAGTAGTTTACCTTGTAAGGAAACTTTTTTCTAAATAGGTGTTACGCATTTATATGACGTATATTTGTTTTTTTGAACTGTTGAGTCAGTGTATTTTATATGCAGTGTGCGCTCAATTAACCGAGCGACGCCTGTTTAATAAATCAATAGCAAAATGATTATTACATCGTTTGAATCAATATTGTTGCACATGTGCGACATATTGTACGGAAGATGCTGTTGCTTACAACGACTTCTACACACAATTACGTTGCCAGCGCATAATGTGGCATATAACATATATTCCACATATACATATACATACATACATATGTATGTGGCATATACATAGTATATGTGTGTGGACAAGTATGAACTATGTACCTAAGCAATTTATTTCTTTCGTCCACGCTGTTTGTAGTTACTAGCATCTTGATTCTCGACCTTACTAATGATTCTATGAACCACTAAGCAATATAACAATATGTAGGTATGGTACACTACTGTATTCTACAGTAACCTATAACATTGTGTACTTAGGTATGTCCTACTATATGCTTTTATTCATACAGATACATGCTATAAATATTATCAACTAGATGATGCCCGTGACTTCGTACGCATTGATTTTAGATTCCCGCGGGAACTCTATAGCTTTCCGTGATAAAATGTAGTTTATGTGTTCATTCAGGCTATGAGGTATACATATTCATTCCAAATTTCAGCCAAATCGGTTCAGTCATTGTGGCGTCATAAAATAAAAACAAACACCCAAACTTACAGACATCCTTTTCCATCTCATCCAACCTTTCACATTTATAATACATATTAGAAGGCAGTAGGATAGGATGACCCGATTAACGGATTGTTATAATCTGTGATTATGATTAGCTACTACATGTATCATGTACCTACATACTGCTATTGAAATATTTTTCAGTTTAATACAGTTTAATATGCGATCCGTAATTTGTTACATTGTAATTGTTTTCTATTGTTTTATTTATTTAGGTAACTTACATATAACTGATTAAATTTTTGATTGAAATATGATGAAACGAACAGATGAATGTACCTTACTGTAACTACCTGCCTACAACACCAACGTTACTGTAATATTTTAATCTTTTAATCGCCTCAGGCAGGCTCACCTCAACAATTCGACTATTAAATTGGCTAGATCACGACTAAACGGTTGCAAATTGGATACCCACCTAGCTGTATAATGGGTTTATTGTCGCTCCAATTACGTCAAGTGATAGGCGTTATTTCATCAGTTCAATCTGTACCTACTATTATTTTAGGCACTAGGCCAGCTGTTAATAAACTACGGGACAGTTCTGGCAGGGATTGTTAGTCAACTTTTAAGATAATGAAAGAGCTAGAACTTCAATTCGGTATATAATCCGCCACAGTAAGTAAATCTATGTGGTACAGTGTGTATCTTGCACTTGTAGCAAGCCACAAATCACAAATCTTCTTCGTTGATGTTGAACTTTTAAAATGCAGCGGATTGAGATCGCCATCAACCAATGATTCAACTTCAATCTTGTATACTAAAACGCTTTTTACAGCTTTATCATCAACCTAGCGGATGCCCGCGACTATGTTCGCCAGGCATAAGCTTTTGCAAATTCCCGCGGGAACTCCTTTATTTTCCGGATAAAAAAAACCTATGTCACTGTCCAGGTGTAACTATACCCATGCCGTCACGTGGATCCGTTGCTCTGTTGCGGCGTGATTGAAGGACAAACCCACAGACCAACAAACAAACACAGTTTCGCATTTATAATTCTTCTTCTTCTCATTCGTTCACTCTTGGCAGAGTGGTCGTGGTTATGAAGGGGCCTTCACAGCAGCTCTTGCGATCTCCCTCCAGCGACTTCTGTTGGCGGCACCACGGGAACACTCGGAGACGGATAGATTTGTGGCGGAACGGATTGAATCCGTCCACCTAGTGGGGGAACGACCACGTGGACGAGTGCCCTCAACTCGACCTTGTACAACGAGGTGTTCTATCGAACCAGTCTTCCTCGTGATATGCCCAAAGAACTTAAGGATTCGCAGTTGTACAAGCGACGAAAGCCTTTGTGTTATTTTAAGCTCTTTGAGTATGGAGACGTTAGTTCGATGCGCTGTCCAGCTTATTCTTAGTAGGCGTCTCCAGCACCACATTTCCAAAGCGTCGATTTTCCGCCTGTCATTTTGTCTAAGGGTCCACGTTTCAGCCGCATATAGAAAGATCGGAAAGACAAGACATTTCATAAGACGAACCTTTGTATTCTTCGTAATTCTCTCATTTATAATATAGCGTTTCAAAAGCTGCAAATGAGATTTTACTTTTTGTTGTGATTTTTTTTCAATATTCGGTCCAACAGTTATTATATATAAAAGTACATACACATCCAAATATAAGAAATGTTTCAGTATTATTTTTCTAGAGAAGGTGACAGCTTTTCAGTCCCTTTCAAGAGTTTAACTATAAAATCTGCTATAATCATACTTCCCATGCTAAACAATGCGCCTCTCCAAAACTGTAAATGGCTTCACGCTTTACCCCATGGGATATAGTAACTGGCACAACATTATTAACGATATCATATCAGTGTAACCCAATTCGTGCCACATCTGCCTGTACTCTACATACGAGTAGATAGAGCCGTAATCTCCCGCTATTTTGCTATCTGCTTCACTAAAATAAATCGTGTTATGTTACGAAAAACAGATTCATTTCATGCTGTTTCGTTGTATTCCTCATTCACGAATTGGTCATAAATTTTTATCCCGTTAAATATTATTTAACTATCCCGCCTACTAAGAAAATCTTTATAGTAGATTATTCACCACGGGAGTAATGCGATGTATTATGTCACGGGCGCCGGGATAAATCCCAAGCGGAACGAGGGATTTTAGAGTAGCTCCCGAGCGTAGCGAGGGTGTTGCATCTAGAATCCTGAGAGTAGTGCGGGAATTAGGGGCGCCCAAGATTAATACAGCATTACCCCTACGGTGAATACTCTACTTTTCACACCTCGCGATACAACCACTTCTTTCAGCTGGCGTGGCCTACTCGATTTGACAAACAAATGTCGTCAGTGCGAATCTAGTGGGCCACGGCTTCGGTTTTCGAAAATCGAGTTGGCCGCGCCTGCTGAGAACACATTCTGTTTACCGAAATTAGACTTTATGGATATAGCAATAAGAATTATGAATAAAACCTCTTTGGAATTAATAGAATTTCCTTCAGATCTTGCTTCAGATGCGCGATGATTCTAAATTCAAATCACATTATAACCCTAGGGAATAATGGATTTCAGTACAACATTATAACCCTAGGGATTTAATGTCTTACTTTAACCTTAGATAACAGGCCATGTAATAAGGCGTTGTTGAGCGAGTGGTGTGAAAAATACTTTATTTGATTTTATATCATAACACTACAAAAGCCCCGTAAAAATCTATTGCGCATTAGATTTCTAAGGCTGTTTCAAGATGAGTACTCTTTGAATCCGTCGATGGTTTTTAAATCTTACGTAAATATTAAACCATGAAAAACTACACGACCATAAAAATAAACTATTGGGAAGTATTGTTCGAAAAGCACGACCAAAAGTTAAAAAGAAGTAAAATTTTCGGTCCGTCGCACTCGCGCCGAACATCGCCCGCCGTTTTATTAGTCTATTTTTTGTATCAGGTCTTTGCGGTGTAGTTTTATTTTGCTTTGGCCGAGCCATGTACGGTGGGCAGCCTTCGTTAACGGCAAGGTCATGCTTTGCTTACTGACGGATCTGTCTTGAGCTTTTTGTGGCAGATGGTACGGTACAAAAAGCGCTAGGAATGATCCCGCGATTAAATCATTTTTTGTTCTCTTCTATTAATGGAGTCTTTGTGAGATATCGTATGTTGTAATGTAAAATGCCGTTGATTTAAAATAAAATAAACTTTGAGTTTTAAAATAACGTTCTCCACCGATCTGAGTTTTCAAACTTACCCATAGGTCTGTGAGAGAACTCAACAAACCTGTTAAAAATGAAATTATAGACTTGACTTTTCAAAAGATCCTGTTAGGAATCCTGGAAGCATTGGAATTTGGAGCTACAAACTTCTTGTGTGATGACTACGAAATAGTGCGTAGTTTGGGACGTCCTCTACCAAGATGATCCGACGATAAAAAGGAGCTGGCGGGAGCTCATTTTACAAAAGGAACAAGCGAAACTGAAACTAGAACTATAAATAGAGGTATACAACACTGCATGCAAAGATTCGCTTTGAAAAACGTTATTAATGATAAACTATTTAATTACAGCCTTACAAGTCATTACACTAGCATCATATTTAATCATCGCAGTCACGCTAACTCCTTAGCAAGTATGGTGAACGCGATAAAGTCATGAGACATGGCGCCCGTGTATAATATATCCTGCTATCTCGCCAGACAAATAGTGATAATCCCGGTGATATCATATTTGGCGACGCTGCTGTTTGCTTAAAGCTCAATGAAACTTGTACGATAAAAATATCTACCGTTACGGACATATAAAAAATATCGGCCAAGAGTGCGAGTCAGACTCGCCATCGAGGTTTCGGTAGATTCGAAAGAAAAGACGAAAATGTCATTAATTTCATTATTGTTTTGATCCTATATTATATTATGTTTTTTTGAATTATTTCATCTGATACTGACAACGACGCAACGGATATATAACTATGTGAGTAGGTTCATTTTTTATCATTTTGGTTTGGATAAAGGAACCTAAAAAATATTCAGAATAAAATTTAATGCAATAATTTCGCTACAAAAAGCGTGGAACTCGTAACTAGGCGTCTAATAAAATATTACCCTCCAATTAAGTAATTAAATTATATTATTCTTCAATATCAAATTAAAACTTATTAAATATTCTACTTAATCGTTTTTCCTTGTTTTCAAAATGTTTGCTTTAAGGTAATAAAATTCATAAGTTTAATTCATAAGTACTTAAGTAAGTTGTATTTTTATAGATGTAGATTTACATAAAGGGGAATTATTATTATAGTGAGTCCTATAAGCATAAACTTAGAAGCTTTTAACGAATACTGGCGTAATATTATATGAGCATAGATTGACTGAAACAAAAGAAGTACCTAAGTAGGAAGGTAAGTAGCTCAATGAAGTAGCTACTCAAACCCTCGAGCTTCAAGAATCAAACGCACCGTTATCTATATCTACTTACCTACTGAAAATGCATGTGACAGCGGCAGCAAGAATCACGCGTCGAAGAAATTTTGAAAACGTTACTTAAACTCGGTGCTGACAATATGACTTTTGCTCTCACCTGCTTGTGGAGAGCCCGATGCTGGCGAGGTTATTCCCATTTTTAGTGGGAAGTAGGAACTGAAAAATGTGGGCTGTTTCGTCTGATGCTTCTACTGCAATGTTACGGCGGTGTGCGGTGTCCTTTAATTTCTTAGTGACTGTAGATTTACACACCAAGTGCACTTGTTTTTGCGCGTTGCACCGCTCAAATAAATCTACAATTACTAAGCTCAAAATTTAGTTTTTTGCAATTGTCTTAAAGAGAAGATATTAACCGTTAGCAGTAATTGCCAAAACACGCGATCCGGCAATTGTATTGCAGCATGTGAGCTTTGGAAATTCCCATGAACCAAGACTTACCTCTCAAAAATATATGAATCATGAATTCAAATGCTTGCCCGCACCATCGCTCATTTGACCGCGCTGAACCACTACTTAGAGGTTTGAAAATCCTTTCAAATTAAAAATTAGGTGGTTGGATAGAGGAGCTTCCAAAAGTCATGTCAAGTCAACCTTTTTTTGCTATAATGAGCTGTAGTAATGTGCGACGCGTAATTGAAAGATTTTACTGCAACCGTCAAGCGGTTTAATTTAAATTGTGTATTGCCCGTCGGTCAGTCAGTAACAAAGCTTTTATAGGTTTAGAAGATTGTCACTGATCTTTTTATGACACGCTGCAAAACCATTTAAAAGCGATTTAGCGAGACCGCCAAGACGTGATATTTTCTCCTCAAATGAGCTGAGTTCCCAGGCCATTGTCGAGTCGCCTTTTATGGAGTAGCGTGCACAGGCGGATATGAAAAGAGGCTTTCGTTTATCTTTAAAATATTTTAAGGAATGTGAAGGAATGATGAAGTTACGTCTTGATTTCAGGGGCTGCCTTGTATGGCAAATGGCAATGAGAAAATACGTAATCGTTAAATTTTATTTTTGAATTCCTCGGTTAGGAAAATCGAAACTCTTTAGTGGATACTTAATTCAGATTTGACTGTATAACTATGAATGAATGTTATTACTATTTTTTTTTAAAATATTAATCATAATTATTATGAAAATTCATTAATTATGAAAAGTCTACGTTTGCAAGAAGGGATGGATTTTTGTAATAACAACGATTTTTCTCAGAGTTTGTCAAAAGTCGATACCTAATAATTTATTTACCACCCTAAGTTATCTATAATATTAATATTGTAAATGCGAAAGTTTGGATGGATGCATGAATGGACGGATGTTTGTTACTCAATCACGTCAGAACGGCTAAATGGCTCTGGAAGAAATTTGACACAGAGATTTGGTCTGGAATAAAACACAGAATACGCGGGAACCAAACACCCTCAATCTACGCGGACGAGGTCGCGGGCATCAGCTACTAGTCGATATTCTTTAATTTCATAGGTAAGTTACACCCTGTATAGTGTCCGAGTGGCCGGGGAGCGCATTCCCTCTAATTGGATGTCTGCCCAGCTTAGCCCAGTATGGTACCGGGCCTCTGTCTAACTCTGACCACTTTCGCTGCAGCTTGTTAAGGACTCTGTCGCAAAATTTAATGCATTTTATTGAGAACCTGATTCGGAGTATGATGTTATAGTATAAAGACCTCAATTTAAAAATCAATTACAGTTAGGTAGTGTGAGGGCATCTAATTAAGTAGGTTATTAAGTACTTTTAACACAAAACATACTTTAAACACGTTTAGGTTATTCATAATTTCACTAAAATTTAACATCTTGATAACAATATTTAGTTTAATTATCATTATTATTTTCATTTAAAAAGCATAGTTACTTACTCATGAAAGTGTTTTTTATCTAACTATGAAACATTTTCTCTTATAAAACGAAATCATGGAGGTAATGAATAATTTTAAGCAAACAAAACGTTAAAACACACACATTATCTTGATTCTTGAAACTTTAAGAGTAGACGGTCACTTAATATCCACTTTAGGAGTTCTCAATAGGCATGATGACAGTAACCAAGAATCAATGAAATTATGAATTTATTTAATGAAATAGGATTCATAGATAATAAAAAACCTATTTATTTTTCTGTTTCGAGTGAGATTGCTATTTATTTTGTTAAAAACAAACTATAAAATACAGCAATCCGCCATAATGGATCAAACACCAAGAAGCGAATGACGTCACAATTGTTTGTTTTCGAGCTTTGACAATCACACTATTGTTTACTGCACACTGCACAAAGTACATTGATAAAAACAATAGTGACGTCACAAACGACGCCATGACACCGCCGAACGTTTTGGCGTGAATTTTAAAATTTAAATTTCAAATGCTAATTTCATCTACCAAACTTTATTTTTCTGCTGAAATAAGATATTTTTTCGAAATAGTAGATACTTCAGAACATAATCTGACCATTTTTCAAAATCAGTCATCATGCCTATTCCCATTGAAGAAACGGGAAACCAAACTGCACTGAATATACCTACTCGTATCTACATGGAGAGTTGTTCGAATGCTTTTTTAGGGTTCCGTACCCAAGGGTAAAAACGGGACCCTATTACTAAGACTCCGCTGTCTGTCTGTCTGTCTGTCTGTCTGTCTGTCTCCAGGCTGTATCTCATAGACCGTGATAGCTAGAAAGCTGAAATTTTCACAAATGATGTATTTCCGTTGCCGCTATAACAACAAATACTAAAAATTAAAAAAATATATATATTAAGGGGGGTCCCCATAACATAAACATGTTTTTTTCGTATTTTTTTGCTCAATATTAAAAACGGTAACAGGTAGACGGTTCAAATTTTCACAGAATATTAACTTGTATATTACCTTTCAAAATAAATAATAAGATATCAATGAAAAAAATATTAAAGGGGGGCACCCATACAACAAACGTAATTTTTTGATATTAACAGTAAACCTCTACAAACAAAGTTAGTTTTGCGGTTCATTAACAAAGATAATTATACCTACTTCTTGAGTACGGAACCCTCGGTGCGCGAGTCCGACTCGTACTTGGCCGGTTTTCGTGATTCGATGTTAAATTACTTACCTACTAATTAATAATTTTAGGTCTTTGTCACATGAGTTCGTATAGGTACTATGTGAGTTGTGACGAACAACAGTTATTATGATTTTCTATTTAGGAAAATAGCTAAATACCTACGCATTGTTTGTTTGGTCGGTCTTATAGGTATGAGTTGGGTAGAAGCTGCTATTTTTCTATTTTAACGACAAATTACATTATTATAAAGTTCTTAAAAATTTACTTAATAAAATTATGAAAAAGTTCTAAGTAAAAACATGTATTTAATAATTAAAACATTACGTATATCAAGTTACGAAATCTAGAGACAAAAACATGCGCCGAGTTGAGCTTGAGAACCTCCTGCTTCGTGGAAGTCGGTTAACAAAGTGTACAGTAGAGGCTAGTTTCGTTTTACACCTAGTTAGGCATTCCTACTGACGAGGCACACCCATTGTAGAGGCTTCTTGTTATGGTAAAAACATGCCTTAGGGCGGGATTGCCTCTCATAGACATTCTAGCTAGTCGGTCTATACAAATTGGTATATATTGAACTATTTGTTAGAATATACAATAACATACGAGATTTTTAAGATGTCTGCATATCACGGTACGTTACGTAGAGACTGAAGTGCCGCCAGCAGCATATTTTTTAACTGATGAAAATGTGTGTGACATCAACATTAGCATTACGCCTCATCTTATTAAAACCTAACTTTTAGTACTGAAATATATCTCCATTGCTGCTGTAGGTCTTGTAGTTTGTTCCATCTCCTTATTCAAAGACGCAAGCAACGTTGGTCAAATTATATGTGTAACTACTGTGGACGATAGCGTCTCATCTTATTAAGACCTAACGTCATTACCTTCTTTAGTACTGTGAAATACGTCCCTGGAATCACTTGGTGGGTTTTGTAGATTGTTCAATCTCCTTATTCAAAGACAAGCGACTTTGGTCGCTCGTGTCTTGGCGTTCCAATAACCATTTCTTACGTCCTACTAAACTAAACCGATTTTTAACTGTTCGGATAAGAGGTCTACCCATAAGTCCCGCTCTCGCAGCAATATAAAATCTAATGATGATCGCTACAGATATCTACCATTCTTAAAACTATGCTATGCGTTTATAACCGGTTGCGAAGGTCAAGAGACAATCGTTCCGTCAAATAACCGGTAGCCTATCGAATTTGGGTTGATATAAACGGATCTTGGTTAAATATTAGGAACATGCTTAGGTATTTAAAATTTTTAGTAGTGCTTATAATAAATTAGTACCTTCACGTAATTATTGTAATTGCAAATAGTATCTGCCTAATTATATAGGTAATTCATTTTAAAATTTAGCTAGCTTAAACTATTATAAAGCTGTATAATTCCTAAAAACGTAGAAATGTTAAATTACAGGATATGGTTCTACAGCTTATAAAGCCGTACTTGCACTTATTGCCACTAAAGTCATGAAAGAAAGCTTAACATCTTGTTTGTATAGCATGCAACTAGGATTTAAGTACATGCATTACACGACATAAGTCTGACTATTGTAGTATGAAAATGAAATATACTTAAAATAAACAGGTTCGAACTTCGAGATATAATACTTAACTTAAGAGGAGCAAACAGCAAACCACGTCCATGAAACATTAGTGCTTGTAGAAGTAAAACTTCAAATTGTAATTGAGACAGCCGATATTATACACTAAAGAATAAATAACTCATGTTGTAAATAAGTAGTTTTGAGAATAAAGCGTACCTATTTAGTAAAATCTATTAATGTAGGTACTCTTTTAATCTACGACACGAATTGACCGGTGCTTTGTAAAGTGTAACACTGTAAAAGGTGGCGTCCTATGAAAATAGCTGTTCTGTTTGGTAGTCATTAAATACCTACTTACGGATTGAAGGATTACGATGACTAAATTGGCAACATAATAAACTAAATGTATTTGTTTTACTGCTGCTACATCACCGTAAAAGTTGCGACATTTGAAAGAGATTTAGCTTTATTATTTAGATAAATTTTGGACGATAAAAGTAGGTCGCTTATATTGCTGAACGACTATGGACGCCCAGTCAGATTGAGACCATTTTGCGGGAGTAGGGCCATTGCACGCTCTAGTAAATACTGATAACATCTCATTGGTATGAGTATTAAAGGAGATACGTCCGCGGGCCGCACTAAGTACAGCTTTGTGTTGATATTCAAAGCTTTTGATGTAAAGGTGTTGGATTCTTGGAACCATGTACGAGTTAACAAGTCGCCTCGATACAATGGGGCGCAGGTAACTAACGAGGATGCCCGAGGGTTAGTCCATTATAGCTTTAGTATTGTTATTAGTGGTCGTGGTCAAACAATCCATCTTAAACTTTATTTAACATCCGTGCATGTACGTGCTTATTTATTTCGGAGCCAGCTCAAAATCTAAATTGAGTATTTCGCTCATTTATTTTAAACTCCAAAGAATCTTTTTATTATGCGAACAGAAAATTAAAAACTTCTGTGTTTGAGAAAATGAATATGTAGTAACTGGTAGGTGGTATTGTAATACTAGGTAAACCTATTTACTGCTATATTTTGTCTTTTTATGCTTCTGTACCTTTGTTTTGTTGCATCTCAATATTATTGTTTTCGACCGTAAAGAGTTGGTACTATAACAAATAATAATACACTTTTGCTAATAATTTACTACTGCTAGTTACTATCTACAAATATGATCTATTACTATTAACATTACTTAAAACTGCCGGAAATAACACAGACGATGTAAGTACGTAATTTACCTACCTGAAAACTACTGAAAACGCGCGTCAAAGTCAATTATGTATTGAAATCTGAGGCGATGTAGGTATCTTGAAATACGTAGGGTATGTTCCGAAATACACTGCGAGCACTGTAAGGTGTGACGTCAGTTTAGTATACTGCGAAACCGTTCCTCTATAGTTAGATATACTGGTCACTGTTTAAAACGGAACGCAGTCAGCACTGAGAGCACCTTACCTCGAAAACGCCAGTGCTCACAGTACAAAAATGGCGACGATTTATGACGTCATACATTTCCTAGGATTCTGCGGCAGTATGCTGTCACTCCAGAACGGAACGAATTTCTCCCCAGTAAGAGCACTGAACAGTGCTCTCAGTGTATATCGGAACATACCCGTAATTTACACCAATCGATTAATCCATCTGATTGGTCATATCAAATTCAGTTTTGATGTCAGTAGGTACCACATTCAAATACCAGTGCGATTAAATTGCAAACGCATAGTGAGCGTGAAATCATAAAGAATGCATAGCCTCGTTGGTCTAGTGGTTGACATGTTCGAGTGCGGCCGATGAGGTCCCGGGTTCGAGTCCCGGGTCGGGCCATAATTAAGTACCTACCTATTGGGTTTTTCTGACTAGAAATTCTCAGTACTAGCCCGGTGTTAGGAAGTAGGCGGTGTTTCACCCCCGTGCCTCGGGGAGCACGTTAAGCCGTCGGTCCCGGTTATTATCACTAACATGATAATAGTCGTTAAAGCCCGCCAACCCGCATTGTAGCAGCGTGGTGGGTCTAAGCTCTAAATCCCGCTCTCCTATGAGAGTGAAGGCCTGTGCCCAGCAGTGGGACGTTAATGAGCTGTAGTGTTAGTAGTGGAGATAACCGTAAGAATCTCCTTATTTTCACAAAAAAAAATAGCTTAGCCTACTTTTTAAATGTTACCTGCGTACGTATATAAGTATCCCGTCCAGTTTCGAGATTTCCACGTACAGACAGACACATATAACAGAAAATATACCTACTACAGTAGCGATTTTCAGCCTCCCCCTTTATAAATATAGACGTTGACTAAATTGTTATTGTTTTTGAGAAAATCTTACAATCAGTAAGTCATCGTCTTATTCATCAATCCCTGGAATTATTGACTCATTGCTATTTGCTAATTGTGTCTAATATAAGATTAGGTTGCTTGATGCTTCTAAAACCACTTGTAAACAGGTACAAATGTAAATATATAAATTTAATATCAAATTCAATACAAAAACATTTCGATTCTTGCAAAATATCAGGCATACAAAATCCTGATGTAACTAAATGCCAATCGTGTCAGCTTTAAGGGTCTGTGCTGTCTGTAGGTATCGAACATTTGATGTGATGTGAATAGCTGCTGATGCCTGTCTTACTGAATACAGCACATTAGCTGTTTGACGTAAATACCTACAGTTTTAATGCAATTATGTACAACTGATGAAAAGCTTCATGTGAAAAGAACAGAACAGCGAGAAACCGCCCGTTGGCATCCTTTATGTGGTTGACGTCTAATCTGCTCTCACGAAACGTTTTTGCTCGACGTTTCTGATTCGAACCGCTAGGGTGTGGATCACGCTCCCAGCGTACGTGTGTTTCGTGCCATGTATAACTGAGGTATCTTCAAGGCAAGAGTGAATAGGCATCTTTTAGGCAAGCGTGTTCTGACCTAGACCTAAACCTACACCTCAAACGCAAGCCTACCTCACAATAAAAAAATGCAATTAGGCAAGAAACAGTCTTAGGCCCGTATTAATAAACCGACATCAGATAAGTACAGGTTCTCAAGTATGCCGCATGCCGTTTAGAGTGAAAACTGAAAAGCCTTACAAGATACCTATTTCCAGCACCGCTCATCCATTATGATGACTGATGACGGTGGTAGAAGGGAAAATCGTGATTTTTTATTCTCACAAAGACTAAAGATTTCATGTTACTGCTTAAATATATTTAGGATGTTTCATCCATCTTACAATTTAGATCTACTTGAATTGTAAATTGTAATTGCATCTGCATACCCAAGAGTTTATACTTTTACACAATATTCTCAAAGTTCTGTTAAAAGACTGTTAATCTGCACTTGGCCAGCGTGGTGGACAAACCTTTCTCATTCTTAGAGGCAAAGATTGTGTATGTATGCTTAGAGGAGACTCGTGCTCAGTAGAGGGTTGGCGATGGGTTGAACCGCGGTAACTCTTAAATTTTTCGGGATAAAAAGAGGCCTGTGTCCTTCCCCGGGATACTTCCTATCTCTGTACCAAATTTCATCAAAATCGATTGAACAGATGGGCCGTGAAAGCGTAGCAGGCAGACACACTTTCGCGTTTATAATATTAGTATGGACATGGATGTGGATAGTATGGATATGGATTTTTCATATTGAAACCATGGTCTAAATCTAAACTCTAAAGAATTATGTCAGCTACTCCTAGAGGAATCTGTTACTGTTATTAGACACATTTAGAACTCGTTGAATTAGTTTCATACTTCAGATGCATCGGCCGAAAATGTTGTTGGTCGGTAATTAGCAAGTTACGAACCAAAGTTACAAGTATTAATTATTGGTATTGACATTTAAGACAATGTTCTGCGAAATCTTATCTGAACTATTTGTGGGAGTAGAGACGACACGTCTTGCTGGGTCAAATTATTCGCTGATATGTGCCGATCATATTTCATTCACAGGCCAAGAGGTTACCGTTACACATTTCTACTCTTGTTTACTACATTCTTTTGCTATCGAATTTCGATTTTTTTCTGACGGGACCGTGGGAGGCTTTGACCGCATAATGTTTCCATTTTAGTTACAAATCTATAAATCGTAAGTTTTCACGCCAGTACATAGATAATATTATTTTCCTTCAACCATCGTCGTCATCTCCATAGCTCAGCGCAATACTTATATAGATCTCCAAACCGGGAAATACGTCTCTTCTAGGGATCTTGTGCTGCTTGTGAAAAGTGGCTTCCTGCAACTGTTTGAGAATAGTTAAGTTTAAGTTGTTATTAAAATTTTGTAAAATAGGATAAGAAAAATTGTAAAAAGTATTATGGAAAAATTTTAAATATTAAAAAAATGAAACTTCCCTTTCCCAACCCCACTCCCGTCTCTGAGTTATAGAAATAAATAGTAAAGATATAATAGTCAAATTAGATGGGAACTTACCCAGAGTGTGCAAGTGAATGAATGAAAGAAAGAAATAGTATGAAGAATGAAAGTGCGAGAAGTATAATTGATAGAACTGGTATGAAAGAGTAGTAATTACAAACAGTAAAAACAGTCTCCTTCCCCCATGTTGGAGGTACATATAAATTATTAAAAAATAAAATAAAAAATAAAAAAAAAAAAAAACTGTTTGATGATATCTCTTTCTTGCTCCATATATAAGCTTCTTGGCTAGGTCTAAGCTATCATATAGGCCGCTACCTATCTATCTCTTTGTTTACAAGAGGTTGTCAAAAACATCTGATTCATTACGATATCTCCTTTCATCAGTAACTGGATATCATATTTCATCCGCACGTCAGTACTATTATATTATTCTGTGTCCGCAGTCAGCAGTCGGCACGCGAGATGACCGTTATGCAATATTAGCCTTGCCATTACGAGATTGATTTCATTGGTCTTAATACGATTAGGTACAGTTAAGTATTTGACGGTATTCATTTGATTTTATCTCATTCTGTGTTGCAAATTACAATCAACATTGCTGAAGATTTTCACCCTTTTTTATTTATCTTGTAATGGTGATGATTTCCTTTGATGTTACGATGGGCTCCCGGACTCAAAGTAACCGTAAGTTGTGTTTTATATCTCAACTAGTGGGGCAAGGTAGACTGTCCAATTGTGAACCATCCCGGGGTCGAAACCAACACAACAAAAAAAGAATTAACGAAATTGGTCCAGCCGTTCACGCGTGTTGCCGTGACCAAGCGAAATAGGGATTCATTTTTAAATATAACACTTTCGCTGCGTTACGGCAAGTATTTTGCCGTATTTGACGGTCAGCCAGTGCGGCAGCTAGTTTTCCTTGTTTTGCGCACGGTGCGGGGGTGATTTATCTATGTTCCCGTACGTGTAGGAAAGAGACAGTGATTTTTTCTATATGGTTGCTTTTAATATAATGATATTGTATACTAATAATGTACGGCAAAATAGTTGCCGTAACGCACAGCAAGGTAATTATTTTTATTCAGTGCGGTACGGCGACTATCTTGCCGTACCCCCCCAACCCCGCGCCTCACTGCATGCGTCCGCGCGGCCTCGCAGTTTGCATTAGTGTTGGCCGTAAGTGCTCGATATTTTTTATGCAAAAAACTACGCGACGAGACTTTCACGTAAAAAACATGATATGAGTAAGGGAATTACCTACTTTTTAAAATTTATTTTATTTCGTTAAAGTTCCTAATATGATCTCATCATAGATTAAAAATAAAAAGTAATTACTAGTGGTTCGCCCCGAACTGAGACCTCGCGGTTTCACAGAGCGCCATATATTGACATCAGTGTGAAGTTCTGTTAAAAATATCATCATCATTAAAAATTAAATAATTTCGTTTCCTTATAATATTTATCTAATTTTAGTATTTGTTGTTCAAGTACAGGATATAATTCAAATAATTGATCAAGTTTCAGGCTTGAGAGTTCAGAAAATTGAGAGTTCTGAGGTCAACTTTGGACGTTAGAAAATCGCTACTTTGAAAGCCTCCCATTTCGTCAATTTTAGGGGAAAAATTCAAAAAAAAATATTTTTGGACTCTATTCTTAATTATCTTTAAAATGATATACTGCAACCCTATGTGACGCTATAAAAAATATTTTACTTCGCATTCGCTTCTATGAGAGCCCCCCTGAAATAAAGATTTTTAAAACTTTTTAAGCCATATTCGGCGGGAGGCCATCGATTTACATATTATATTTAAATTTGAAGTAATTACGTTCAGCAATTCAGAAGTTATAAGGCTCTGACAGACGGACGGACAAGTGCCAATTCACCCAAGTAGACTCAGAGACCTTCGCTTCGCTCGGTCAATAATAATTTGGTACCCTAATATGAATCAAAATTTAAAAAACCTATTTGTATTTATTATTATTTATTTATTAATCAGTGTATTTGTACTAAACTTACATGAGTGACTGCTTTTTATTTTAATTTTTTTTATATTTAAATATATTTTTTTAAATTGGCGATAGGTACTTGTAAGAGTAATTATTATGTTGACTAATTATGAAGAATTATGTTGATTTATACACTTAAATTTGTTGTGTCTTTAATAAAGAATATCTTTAAAATATCGATTGTCATTTCAGAAGTAAACCCATCCCTAGCAATTTTTTAACTTCTATGCTATACGGCATATATATTGCCGTAAATGACTGATTTTGAAAAATCTCTGTATCTTTCGAAATATCATAGAGAACCCGGGGCTACCGCAGCTAGGTATACACGAGGATGTAGCCTATCGATTTGTTCAAAAAACCCATTGATATGGTGAGTTTCCACGTCTCCATGGACTTTGAAAGTCAGGTTCCGGTACGGCAAAATAGAGGTCGTAACGCATATCAGGAAATATAGATACGGGCAGTATTTGTCTCGTACCGCACGAGCCGTAGGTTTAGGATCCAATGCTGCCGCAGCGAATGTGTTAAAATATAAAGTGTCATTCAGTGATGAGTAATATTCTCAAAAATAGAGTTCGTGGTCTGTCAAAGCAATGGCTGCACCACTAGGATAGCCTTCGGAAAATCTGATCAATCATCTATGTTTGGAAATACACATTTGATACTCAGATTATGTTGGGCATTTTCGAAATCGAGACGTAGGTAGAGCCATTATTTGAAAGATGCAATTAAATACCACGAGGTTTTATGTATTAAGCAAATTCCTATTTCTACGGGTGTTATAATCAACGTTTGTTTATTTATTAAATACCCAATCGTAAACAGGATAATATATTGCAATATAGGTTGTATTTATTACTTCAATATCAACGCAATTACGAGTGTAGAGAACGCCATGTATGGCAACCAGTAAGTGCTAGTAGACTAGTAGGGGAATAGTGGTAAAAAGGAGCGGTTACCTACTAGCAGGAGATGTTGCGACTTCACGATGGTACAGTTAGGTGGCGCTAACGGTACGATTGACAACGGTCTTGAGATAAACTTGATTGGCGATTAGATCGCCCTTAATTGCTCACAGGAATTTGCCCGTGTAGCTATATGTAAGTGGTATATGTTGTAATATTTTCAAGAGGACTTAGGTCTCAACTAATTCCGCTGATATTTATGTGTTTTCAATAATCCCCTTAATCCGTACCTAATCAATTTCTTTTTTGGGATAAAAACTATACGTAAGTATCTTATGCCTGCCGCGGTAAAAGCGGTTGATCTATTAAAAAAAAACTATATGGGTTGCGTTTATATCTAAATATTGGTAAGTACGGGTACGCTGGTAGAACAGGGTATAGGTTACATTGGTAGTTTGGCTGGTTTTTTTTTGACAAAAAAATAGGTACTTTGGCAAAACCTAGCCCAAATAGGTAAGAAGTTGATTCGAACGGCTAAAATTAGTTCGTTTACCATAAATGGTATTTAATCTTCTGTCCTCTACAAGTAGACAAACCGAATAAGGCAAAGTAAATCCAACTTAGGAAACGAGTAACTACTACAGCTTGAAATTCACAGTTAATTTTTATACATTCAGCAAGCCGATAGCTCGTTCGGTAATTTTTTTTGAGTCATCAAGCAAAATAAAGTATGGCGTCATATGTAGGCAGACTTAGTCGCGTCTGCTTTTTCTTATCCATTGACTAGGTATGTCTTGAGTCCGTTAGCTTGTCAGCGTCATAGGATCTGCTAGGTTTTAGCGTTCGCTAATGAAATGTCAGGATCGAACATAGAAGTGTGTTTTTTTAAATTGAGATCTCTCTTTTTAATATTTCCTCCATGACATGCTTGATATCAAATGTCTCACACAAATCACAAATTATTAATGGTCTTAATTGGTTTATGTTTTATAATCTGACGCATAATGTGTGTTCGTGGCATCGTGTTACTTACTATTTTAGTGTGGTTTTTGTTATTTAAACAAAAAAAAACGCCTTTGGACTTTTCGATGATTGAGGAGAAAGATGGTCATTATCAGATCATGAATCAGTAACTTTAATCGTTGTATTTGGATGTTTTGACGGTATTTTTGCTACGACGATGGCTTCTTGCCAATAGCGGAAGAGTGTTAACCAATCAGAAGTACCTAATTGCGATCGTAACAATGTAACAGTATTTTTTACGTAATAAAACTCCAGATATATGGAACGTATGATGTCTGATTGCAGCAAAGCGCTAGTTAAAATTTACTTAAAAAATGTAGGTACATATCAAAGGAATTTAAAATTAAATTCACCATGTTTCTTTAAATTGTAGGTATACCGAACCCTCTTACTAAATTGATTCCATGTTGAACTCTCTCATCTGCGGTCTAATCACACTTCACTGCTTTTACAGGGTAACCCATCGCATCTGCGGATCGTTGAATGCGTTTTACGTAACTGTGTTTCTAATGGCTGTCGGTTTTTCTGCGCTCGTATTGAGGGCGAACTTCTATAATTACGGATTTAATAAAGTAATGTCAACCAGTTTTACCGTAACATTTGCGGTTCGGTGGTTATGTTTGCGTCAGATTGACCTCTTTTGGGTCTCGTGTGGGAAGACCTTTAAAGGCGAACTTAAGGTCAATAACTTGGATAGATCCATAATCCATTATCATAGAATATTGATAGCTAGTAAAATCGATGTCACAACTCACAACATTTACTAGAATTCCCATAATTACGCTAGGCCACGCGAATTTATTCAGATCTTTAAGGCTTGTACATTATTGTACATATTAGATAGTCGTGGCTCTATAGATTATCTTAGTACGTAGTATATTGTCAGGATGAAGATTTAAAATACATATATGGCCTTACTTTTTTATGGTTTTCGAAAGTAGCAGCACTGGTCCGGAACGCGTGGATATACTTAGATCGATGTGCACTGACGCCTTGCTTGTGTAAACTGATAATTAATTAAAGTTTAATTATTATAGGTATGTGGTTACAGTGTTTTCTTCTACCTAATAATATAAAAGCTTAACAAACTGCCTAAGTAATGTGATCTAATTTTTTAGGGTTCCGTACCTCAAAAGGAAAAAACGGAACCCTTATAGGATCACTTCGTTGTCCGTCCGTCTGTGTGTCAAGACCCTTTTTCTCAGGAAAGCATAAAGATATCAAGCTGAAATTCATACCAATTACTCAGGTCTACTGTCCCTTTGAACTGTGAAAAAATCAAACTTCAAAGCCAACACAATCAAAAGATAAAGCCGTTTATGCTGCAAATTTTCGAATTTTCTTGCACTCGCAAGTGAATCAAAACCTACAGGGTACTTCCCGTGAACTCAGAATCTTGAAACTTGGTACGAAGCAACGTCTTATAGCACAGATATAGGAAGAATTGCGAAAAACATAAATTTTTAGTCACATCATAGAATAAAAATATTTTTATGCAAATTTTCGACACTCGCAAGGGAATCAAAACCTAGAGGGTTCCCGTGAACTCAGAATCTTGAAACTTGGTACGAAGCAACGTCTTATAGCACAGATAAGAAGAATTGCGAAAAACATAAATTTTAGTTACATCATATTATAATAAAAATATTTATATTTCCTCATGAACGCGTAGAGGTATTAAATTGAAATTCATATCAAATACTCAGGTCTATAACACCTTTAAGCTGTAACAAACTACTGTCCCTTGGAGCTGTGAAAATATCAAACTTCTAAGCCTACGCAATCAAAAGATACAGCCGTTTATGCTGCAAATTTTCGACACTCGCAAGGGAATCAAAACCTACAGGGTACTTCCCGTGAACTCAGAATCTTGAAATTTGGTACGAAGCAACGTCTTATAGCACAGATAAAGGAAAAATTGCGAAAAGCATAAATTTTTTGTTATATCATATAATAAAAATATTTTTAATAATTTTAAACTTACTACCCCTTTCCGCATGAACGCGTAGAGGTATTAAATTGAAATTAAAATAGATAAGTGGAATAAAAATACTATAACTTTTACTTATATACTTACATTCTTGTACGGAACCCTCGCTGCGCGAGTCTGACTCGCACTTGGCCGGTTTTTTTTGAGATGTCTTTACTGTGGTTTCTACTTTCTAGGTGTCATTATGGTAAATAGCAACGCTATGATACCTTAACATTCAATGAAACCCTATGCCGTTAAATTATAATTATAGCCTGATGAAAAATTTTACAGAGTCACATATACTAGAAAATGGAGTAGGTAAAGTAACTGCCTAATAACAAAACACATGCCATGAAATAAATTCCATATTATTATGGAAGAAGCTCCGGCCTTATAGCTGCGTTAGTTATTTCCTGGTAACTATTTCTGCAATGCCTTCTAAAATACGTAAAACTGTTAGGTACTACAGTTTACAATATGGAAAACAAAATGGTCAAAAACATCATGCATCTTACATATTATTAGGTATTCAAATAGCTTTCAAAATCATTTGCATTGTAATAGTCGCGTAATGCAAGAGTACCTATTCTTTATTGCATTTCACAAATAGGTACATTACGCATTACAAAGATTGTGCGTGGCACGCCGAGTAGGTACTACAGCCTATTTGTATGACAATATAGGGCAACGACACGGCAGAGGCCATCAGATGTCATCTCAGATAGAGATTATTGATAAATAATTGCTTTTAGTTGATGTAAACTGTAAACTAGTTAACTAACTGTTCGTAGTTACTAACTTCAGCTATGCAACTAGTTAACACTTTTTAGGGTTCCGTACCAAAATGGTAAAATGGAACCCTTATGGTGCGACTTTCTCCGTCTGTCTGTCCGTCTGTCCGTCCGTCACACTCGATTATTTCAGTAACTACCGAAGCTATCGACATGAAATTTGGAATAGTTGTGTGTATTAGTGGCCCAAAGACACTGGAATTAAAAAAAATTGGAAATTATTTTTGTTCTTATTTAAAAAGGAGGGAAAATCTGAGGGTTGAAATTTAAAAGTGAGATAACTGTACTGTGTGGGGTATCATATGGTACATTCTAAAACAGATTTTTAATTATTTTTAGTGATAGTTTTTGATTTATCGGGGAAAATGTCTAAAAAAATACCGTTCCCCCCCCCTTATCTCCGGAGTTTACCAATCGAAAAATTTGAAATAATTATGGTCAATAGGAATTTACCTATATTTTACAGGAAAACTATAGCCAATGCTCTAACTAGCATAGTTTTTTTGATATTAACAATAAACCTCTACAAACAAAGTTAGTCTTGCGGTTCATTAACAAAGGTAATTATTTATTAATAATGGTACGCAACCCTTCGTGCGCGAGTCCGACTCGCACTTGCCCGGTTTTTGTTAGGTAGAACGCTACTAGTATGGATTTTGTACAACTATATTATACTTTATCTACTCCAGCATCGAAAAGTTCCAATTTCGAATTTGACAACTATATATCGAATTGAACCCTCTTTCGTGTTTGCTTCTCATAACGATACAGTTCGTTGTATGGGAGCTGTATCGTTATGAGTCGTAGCTGTATCGATATGGTTATCTTCATAAATAGGATACCTATAGCTTAGCGGCTCTGGGCTATAGCTTAGCGGCTCTGGGTTCTGGCACTTTTGGTTTTTATTAATTTATAAAGTAAAAAATTATAAAGACGTCCTTGTCGTAGATAAAATCTTGTATGCAACTGTACGTAATTAGTCATTTTAATTCTCGTACTATCCTATTTTGATACTCGGCAAGCCTCGTATCAAAAAACAGCACTCGAATTAAAATGACCCTCATTACGATACAGTTGCATAAATAGCTATTATAGTTTATATTATTATAATTAGTATGAATGTGCAAACGAAGCAGTGCGAAGTAAAATAAATATCCGGTCGGCGGCACGGATTTATCGATTTGCATTCCATAAATAATAATCTACTTACCCATGTAATTCTTACTTTTATTTCTGGAATAAGGGTTTCATAGTCTTTTCATCCTACTTCTAAAAAGAAGACAATAAAAGAAAATTATACACAGAAATCAGAAAGAAAAGGATCTAAAGATTATAAAGGTAGGAATACCTTTCTAATCTTTAAATCCTTTTCTTAATCTGGCTGGATAATGCATAATATTCTTATGCTAGTACATCAATAAATCCTTGTTAAATCCTGAAGGGTACAAGCATAATATCTTCCATTAGTGCTTTTGAGATATCTCTTTTTATTGACTTTTTTGTGATGATTCAAAAACACTCGTAAAACTTTAATTGAAAAAAAAACATTTGAATTTTGATTTTTCAAGTGAAACTTCTTCAGAATCGTTACGATTTGAAAATTCGATGAAACAAAAAAGCGACACCAAAAAGAGACAAACATATTCATAATAGGATTTAGCCTGCGAGAGAATGAGATAGAATACAAGTCATATTTATCTCATTCACTCGTATACTACTTAGCCTGCAAGAGAATGACATAGAATACAAGTTATATTTATCTCATTCTTACGTAAGCTACTTTTAAGTTTTACTTCTGCCGTGTGTGAATTACCCACACAAACTTTGTTTTATATCTTGGATGGTAGTTCATGGTACCTAATTGGTAGGTAATTAATTATTTGGTAGTGATAAAAGTTTGCAACTCAAGTAATTATTTAATATTTATTACTTTGTTTGTATCTTTCTTTGTATACCTACGCTGCGTCCTGGAAAAAATACGACATTGTAATTTTTGCTACCTAATGAGGAAAAGGATATTAAAATTATTGTCCAACTGAACCATTAACAGGGTGAATGGAATTTTTGGGAGTTAACTAACATTGCGTCATGCGTGGTGAACTGGTGAGTCATCTGCTAAATCTGTCTCGCTGGATTCATGAATTCCATGAATGATGGATTCATGAATTAACTTTACGTGAAATGACGAATCATTTTATGGAAAATATAAACTTTACTAAGAATGTACTTCCTTACATCTTATCTTACTAAGTATTTTTGTAAGTTGTTGTTGTTCTTTGGATATTTGTTACTCTTCGAAGCCACAATGAACCGATTTGGCTCGGATTTGGAACGGACGTAGTTAATACGTTGAATACACAGGCTACATTTTATTACAGAAAAATAAAGAGTATCGCGGGAATCAAAAGACCTTGCTTAACGCGGTCAAATCGCGAACATCATCTTGTTTCTGTTATAATAATCTCTAATTTGTGACTAGAATATTTTTTTCATTTGCATCTTGCATGTAAAAGTATACTATAATAATTGCTTGAAAAGTTTTTACCAAGTCAATTTCAAAGATTTAAATTATGTAAAAGTGAACATAATTAAAAAAATAAGGACAACACTAGCCTGCCAAATAACCAGTGATTTAACGATACCCCTTATACCCAAATCTGTTCAGGTATTTAGAATTTATGGTGGAATAAAGAAACTCACATATATATATGAACCCTGAAAACATTACACTCCATTTTTTGGGCAGTCGTGTGATAAAGAGAACATCATACTGATTAAAACACGTTAATGTTAAACATTTTGCATTCAAAACGTTTTAAAGTGAACCCTTCCGATATATTTAGGTATCAGCTCCACTCCTAATCTTGAATTTTGTGGGTGAATCAGTACAGAGTACATTAACCTCACTGCACCATAAGCGGGATTATTTGCGAAGGTTTCGAATTTTGCATAATACATTTCAATTAAGTTGCATGTCAAGTTTGTGAACCTTATTCAAATATCGACCTCACGACGAGATCACTCGGAGAAATTATACTTGCTAATAAAAATTTACATATTTAAAGTCCCACTTTATGTTAGAAAATAGAGCAAAATGTTTATAAATGTCTTCATTATTTCAAAGCCCATTCTGATGATATTGAATGGGTCGACGAAACGTGAAAGCTCTCCATATTTCTAAACTAATATTATAAATGCGAAAGTTTGGATGGGTGTTCGAACGGATCTGTATGAAATTGGCACAGAGACAGATACCTACCTAATAGTCTGGAGTAACACATAGGCTTTTATCCCGGAAAATTAAAGAGTTCTCGCGGACTAAAATATCTCAATCCACACATAACTTTTGGAATGAGTTCTTGATTTTTGGTCAAAATGGATAGCTCCTCAATTTTTAGATATTTTCCAAGTGATGGTCAACGAATGGGATTTTGAAATCTGTTACTTCTCTTCTTCTTTTGACCCATAATAAAAGGTCGTCAAAGGCCATCATGTCCCTGAACAAACTGCCTAAAACATATTATTTGTCTTCAGTTTTTGATTGTAAATCATTTGCAGTCCAGCTTTGTTAGTTATTCAGTTTCTATGTAAATTCTTATCAGTTAGTTTAATATAAAAGTGAAAGAGCAACGAGGCCGTCATGTCCCTGGGCAAAGTACCCAAAACATATTCTGTAGAAAGCACGATTTGAATAACAGATCGTGAAATTGCTAATGTGATTGTCATTGAATGCAGTTATTGGGGCAGGTACTGTGGTGACAGTAGGAGAATCTTGGCATAAAACGTCTTGTGTGGAATTTGCGTGGGTGAGAGAAACCCGGTTCCACGAGTGTTTTTTTTGTCACTATCCAGCCCTGATGCAACGCTATCATTAATGTTGTCGGCTTTTATCGAAGCCATTACTAATTCATCTTGTAAAGGATTAACTTTAAGAAGCGTAGGGCTGGAAAAAGTTGGCAGCTACGTTTTGAATATTGCCTATACGGGTTATATTTTGTCTCTGACTTTCCTGATTTTTATAAAGCAAGAATGCATTCAGATGAAATAAAATTTTGATTACTTTTGTTTTTCTTTTGATTACGATTTACTTTAAGTTTATCTTAACTACTTACATTTTTTTTAAACAATCATTTGTTAAGATGTAAATTCCAAGCAGGACATAAAAAACCCACGCTTGGATTATATTGCAATTAAAACCAACCCATATAATTATTTATACCTACTGTTTGTACACTGGTATTAGAAGTCATAAATCTACACAAGCACGTCGCCGAAAACCATCATAATAACTTGAAATATCTCGTTCTTAAACTACTGGTCACAATCGAAATCGTATATTTGTATGTATATTTTTTAATTTAACACATTCAAATGTCACTACTGTCGTAAGAATAGTTGATAACATTATTGATATATTCATATTAAAATTAGACGCGTGCCTAATTTAGATCCACTGACAACTCTCGAAATATGCTAATATACGAGTAGGTTCAACGGTCAACTTTGTGAATTAAAAACTAAATAAACTTCATTTACATAACGCTGGTTACCATCTTTTTTTGGTTAAACCTTACCCACTTTCCAATAATTTGTACCTTCACCAGTGTACTGTGTAATACAAAAGAAAAGTAGCGCATACTCTTATAGTCAGAAGCATCGTTATGATCATTAATTTTAATAATCCTCTCTTGGATTGATGATATGGATGCGTTTCTTGAAGGCTATCATTACCGTTTTGCCGCCTGCAAGCGGCATTATGAGGTTGCACTTTGCAGATATCTTTAAAGAATTTGTAAGTATGTAATTTCAGTAAATTGTTGGATAAATATGGTGTACTCATGAGGGAGAGACCATGAGTCCTTAAAAGGCACCCAAATCCGCAATGAGCTGTTTGAATTACAATTTAAAATACTTGAAGATGTCGTTTCACCTATACCTCATTCTAGTAGAGCATAGTTCTACTTCTGGGCCAATTTTAGCCGGGGACTCTCTTTCAAAGATTAATTTTTAGATATATGCGCAATCAATCAATCAATCAATCAAATAATCAAATAAAAATTAAAAATGCGAAATTTTGGATGGATGGATGTATGGATGGACTAGCTGATGCCCGCGACTTCGTACGCGTGGATCGAGGTTTTGTGGTTCCCGCGGGAACTCTTTAATTTTCCGGGATTAAAAGTAGCCTAATGTGCTATTCCAGACTATAATCTATCTCTGTGCCAAATTTCAGCCAGATCCGTTAAGCTGTTGGGGCGTGATTGAGTAACAAACATCCATACATCCATCCATCCATACATCCATACATCCAAACTTTCGCATTTATAATATTATAGTTATAGTTATAGTTATAGTTATAATATTAGTAAGAAGTAAGATGTATGGATGGATGTTTGTTACTCAATCACGCCCCAAAGGCTGAACGGATCTGGATGAAATTTGGCACAGAGATAGATTATAGTCTGGAATGACACATAGGCTTTTTATCCCGGAAAATTGAAGAGTTCCCGCGGGAACCGAAAAACCTCAATCCACGCGGACGAAGTCGCGGGCATTAGCTAGTGAATAAATAAATACATAGTAGAAGAAAACGTATACCATATAAATTTGGCAATAAATAGACAAAGCTCCGAAGCAGGAAAGAGATGATCACTTTGCATTATGTTACTAATTATTGAACGGGTAATAACTAATTTCTATATTTTAAGATTGCCATAATTTTGGCCATTAAATTGTGCAGTCAATCCAGGAACATCAATAACTATATTATCTCGTAATTAATCGATTCCATATATGGCGGTGGAGATGAAATTGCAAATCCGAAACAAGCTGCCGACAACCGATACTGCCATACCACTGAAAGATATATTACCTTTTATGCCGCACTTTTGCATAAATTGCCAAGAGCTTTTCTCGTGATTTATTCACTTTCAATACAGTCTCGCTCCGGCCTTCGCACGGATGGGCTTACCTTGTTTACAACCTATATGCTTGACTAGCTGATGCTCGCGACTTCGTCCGCGTGGATTGAGGTTTTTCGGTTCCGTTCTGTTTTCGCGGGAATTTTAATTTTCCGGGATAAAATGTAGCCTATATGTTATTCCAGATTATCATCTATCTCAGTGCCAAATTTAATCCAGATCCGTTCTGGCGTGATTGAGTAATAAACATCGATCCATCCGCATTGAAATGAAATGATTTATTTATTTCATGTAGGAGTTAGGACCACTTGTGTCACTTATGATACGTTAAGACTCTACCACCGGTTCGGTAAACCGTTTCTACTGAGAAGAGCCAGCAAGAAACTCAACAGTTGCTCTTTTCTTAAAAAAGAAAAAGGTTACAATATGTAAAGAATACAACACATACCTACATCAAGTATTTATTACATTGACTTGTGGGTCACTGGAAAGCCAGCCGTCAAAGCCGGTCACTTCCATGCAACCTATAATATTACTATAGATTCATCATCATCATCATCATCACTACAGCCCATTAACGTCCCACTGCTGGGCACAGGCCTCCACTCTCATAGGAGAGCGGGAATTAGAGCTTAGACCCACCACGCTGCTCCAATGCGGGTTGGCGGGCTTTAACGACTACTATCATGTTAGTGAAAATAACCGGGACCGACGGCTTAACGTGCTCTCCGAGGCACGGGGGTGAAACAACTCCGGGCTGGTACTGAGAATTTCTTAATTGAAAAACCCAATACCTAACTTTTATGCTCGACCGGGAATCGAACCCAGGACCTCGTAATCCGCAGTCGACTACGCTAACCACTAGACCAACGAGGCAGTTATACTATAGATTAGTTATGGTTAAATTAAACTACAGCAACGATCGCGACTGTTTTGCGTTACCCGTTGAGGAGCTCAAGCTCATGTGAGACAATAATTTAATATAAAAAATTCTTTATATACAACCGACTTCAAGCTCCCGCGCCAACTTTACAACAACAAGCACACGCTATACAAAGTACTTATTTTATTGTTGATATTTTAAAAACCGCTCGACCGATTTCGATAAAATTTATATGGGACCACTCGGGAAGTATGACCTTTCAAATAAAAAAAGAATCATCCAAATCGGTCCACCCAGTCAAAAGTTCTGAGGTAACAAACATAAAAAAATAAAAATACAGTCGAATTGAGAACCTCCTCCTTTTTTTGAAGTCGGTTGAAAACTATCCTAAGTTAGAAAAAATTAATAAATTGAATAGAAACTTGTTGATGTTATTACTTGAATGTAATTAGTATTGTCGCCTTAAATCTGTAGTGATTTAAATATAATCGATGTCCAACACCACATTACAGAACATAAACACAGGAAATGTTCACATTCATTAGAGTGCATATTTGAACAAGTGTGCTTTTCGTGTAGGTAAGTAACGTGAACCTGTTTTTTTTATAATATATGACTCGTTTATTGAATCACAAATCCAAAACTGGTCGTATAGTTTATTACTTTAGCTGATGATTGATCAAGTGCTGATGTTAGAGATTAAACCGGTAAGTTTAAATAATTTCCATTCAGACTAATTTCCATCCGGAAAGTTAAATATTCTCATCTCTAAAATTCTAACTGAAGTCTATCATAATATAGAAGTTAAAGAATAAAAAAGGAATTTTTTTTCTTTGAGTTTTGTTGCAGAGATTTCTTATGTCCAGATCTATTTTAATTAACATTTTACTCTTATTTACAAACTAAAAACCTTTAGGTGCGCCATAAAACAGCAGTTAAGTTTTATCTTTCTTTGTATCTGTTTGTCTGGTTCACCACCAGATATCCTTAAATTTGAACTCAATTAGAGTTAATTGTGGCTTGTTAAAAATAAAAGTCAGTTAACGGTCCCTAATGTGTTTCCAAATTGAACCTTGAATTTACTTACCTCCTAGTATCGATTTGAATGTTGGTTATATGCTGTAAAAGTAATGTGAGATTTAAAAGGTGTTAAATGTAAAATGTCACAGAAAAGTGCCTATTTAAATAAAAAACCGGTGGGCTAAATGTCACGCTTCTGCAGTTATTGAATTTCTGTTTTATCTATCATGCTTTTAGCAAGTTAAAAGATTCTTCATTAATAAAGATGATAGTTTAGTTCGTTAATTAACTCCCGTATATCTTAGCAAAGAAATAGGTGTTTATTTTTTTAAACTGGTCTGTACTGCCAAGTGAATGCCATTATGGCAGGTTATAAAATGCCTTAATACTGAAGTCAATTAAAAAATAATTTCGTATCTCAATGAGCGAAAAAAGAAATCGAAGTCCTTTTATGGGGAATATAACGAGATGAAATCCCGTTCGGAGGAACGTGTTGTATTGTTTTTTCCCGCCTGTCTTTGTATAGCATTACCACATATTTAGGAAACAATGCACAGGGTATTTTATGAATTAAAATTGAAGTAGTAAGAGCTGTTTTGGTATGAACTTTTAAATTGTGGGTCCCTTTATTTAATGGTCTATTGTACGTTATTTCTGATCTTGCGGCTGCGTGTTTAACATGATTTCGTTGTTCTGGGATTCGTATATGTCTAATTTACTGCGGTTACTTACAAGGGCCAAGATATTTCTGGATTTCGTTAATCAGTGTAGAGGTATTGTGTACTTAGTACTGTGGTAGGTATTGGTTTGAGAGCCGGCTATACAACGACCATCACCGATTTGTTAACCAGATGAAACCTATATTATATTTTTATTTAATCTTTCCTAATATTATAAATGCGAAAGTTTGGATGGATGTATGGATGTATGGATGGATGGATGGATGGATGGATGTATGGATGTTTGTTACTCAGTCACGCACCAACGGCTGAACGGATCTGGCTGAGAGATAGATTATAGTCTGAAATAGCACATAGGCTACTTCTTATCCCGGAAAATTAAAGAGTTCCCGAGGGAACCAAAAAACCTCAAAGTACGCAGACGAAGTCTTTATCGAAATAGATAAATACGCCTAAAATAGCTTGCCTATCAAATTCCTGACCAGGCTTTTTTTTAATTAAGTTATTAAAATATATTTTTTACACGTTTATGTAGACAATGCTGTATCATCGCGTTTGTTATAAAATTATAGGTTATTTTGGTATATAATTCAAGCATTTCCGATCCATGAAGTAACCTATGGACTATGGTAAATTGGTAAGCTACCATAGTTCATAGGTAACCTCACGGAACGTTCCGACAAATTATAAAACTGAATAATGGAAAAACTATAGGTATCAATAAAAGTTAGTAAGGTATAAATTGTAGGACAAAGCCCGTAGGAATAACAGAATAGTAGAAACGCAGTCAAACAAAGAATTCATTAAAATTGAAACGCACAATGACTCCTTACATTAGACTCCCCCAGCAACGTCCGTCAAGTGACTGGCGTGAAGTGAAACACAATAGCGGTCCAGGGTGGTCACATCACATAAATTGACTTCGACGTTTCAAAACGTCCAGCATAGAAATACATTTAATTACTGACTTTCATTTCACCCCCCTTTATATCCGAGAAATAAGTCACGAATCGACAATGTTTGTTCTAACAATGCGCTTCCGTACCAATTTGAAAGCGTCAAAGCGTCGATAAATATTTTCGTTGTAAAGCGTTTAATCTTTATTCCTTCTTTGTTACAGGTAAGCGCCAAGGACGAGTTCGAGGGTTGTATCCTTGAGTATAAAAACCACGTGGTAATATTAATATTCATGGCTTTTATATCGAACACCTACTTTAAATTTTATTTGCAGTTCAAAATAGGCTCTAGAGTCTAGACTCTTTCGTTTAAATTAGAATGAATAACAAGACTCTAGAGCCTTCCGTTTAAATTCGATTGTTATTAACGTTTATGTTATTCAATTTTAAACCGGGAATTCTTGTAAGTATGCATATAGGTGTATCTTTAAAGTGGTGTTTACATTTCGAGAACAGGGGGAACATTGTTTGTTTCCGGTCAATTTGTGGAATATTGTGCCTTGTTCTGATTCGCAAGCACGGGGCCACGCAGTTATAAAAACTTTCAGAATGCGTTTTTAAGATTTTATTTTTATTTTGTGGTTAATATATATAATATCTAATATTAATAATGCGAAAGTTTGGATGGATGTTTGTTACTCAATCACGGCAGAACGGCTGAACCCGATCTGAATTAAATTTGGCACAGACATAGATTATAGTCTGGAATAACACATAGACTACTTTTAATCCCGGAAAGTTAAAGAGTTCCCGCGGGAACCAGAAAGCCTCAATCCACGCGGACAAGCCGCGGGCATCAGCTAGTACCTATATGAATAAAATATGTATTCAGGTTACAGCCTACAGTACTAAAATGCTTACATATGAAATTCATTAAAGTTAAATACCTACTTGTATGTACTTATTAGCAAAAGGTGTTCCTAAAATAAATTTAGTGGGCAGTAAATAGCAAAAACTCAAAGGTGTTTCCACAAAATGGCCCTCAAAATCTATCGTACCTTTGTTATTTTAACAATAATCCAGTATTCGGCAGTCAGCGAGACCATTGAGAGTTCAGCCTTTTGATTTTTTTAAGTCACCGATTCTTTGTACTCGGTACTTGAAATTTAAAAGAAAGATTTTATTTTTCTTGCTTTTAGCCTTCATATGTTTAAAATAACTCATAAGGCGTACGTAATATAGAACAGATATTTTTAATTTCGTGCGATTTTACGCGGAGATAGTTTCTAATATAGATAATAAATATTTTTGTGTCGTTTCAATGTCTTCGATAAGTGTATTTGTCATTCTGTTGCGGTTTTTCAGTTGGATATTCTGTAGGTTAGCGGTTAGTGTTGTACAAAACAACTCAAACATACTACTCAACTCAACTATATCTACTCTTAATATTTACATACGCGCGTCTATTTTTTATTTCACTTACCATCTTTACCATCATGCATAACTTTCTCTGACCCCATTTTTCAATTAATTGACAGTTTTATTTGTCTAGAGATTAAGTTCATGCGTCGATAGTCAATACACATTCGATGTTGTTAGGATCGACGAATTGGCCCACTTTCTGCTACGTTAATCTTGTATGATCCACGCGTTATTTTGTCGGGACGCGTGCGCATCATTTGTAACACAATTACATGGGTAGTCATATTAATATCTATTTGAATTATGGAACATTAATCAAATGCAAACTGATCAGTAGAGATAAAGATAGTATGGGTACAAAAAATATACAATTATTTATCAGTTCCAACCTTGCTATTTCGACAAGCAAATTTTAAAGAATGATTTACAAAGTATAATAATTATAATGAGTGTCGTGAGTCGTGCTAAGCAATAAAACCAGGAATTTAAAACCGCCCATTTAAGTTGCGTAGTAGCCTTTAACCTCTGATCACGTCGTCTTATCTGCCACTTGACCAAGATCCAAGACCAATAGTGATAGCATAACTGAAAGATACAAATACAAAGATATTGTTACTGGGCATACTTCCCATGTGGTCCCATATAAATTTTATCGAAATCGGTCGAGCGGTTTTTAAAATATCAACAATAAAATAAGTACTTTGTATGGCGTGTGCTTGTTGTTGTAAAGTTGGCGCGGGAGTTTGAAGTCGGTTGTTTAAAAAGAATTTTTTATATTAAATAGTTTTGTATTATATAGAAATATGTGTGCAGTAGTTATAGATCGTTTTTGTAAAAATACAGCTTTTATGTTGTTTTTGTAAATAAAATTGTGAGAAAAGGGAAATAAAACAAATAATTTTACATTACTATTTGTATTTATATTCATTTAACACTAGACGTGCTAGAACATGGCTAGAACCAACTGGTTTTTATGGTTTATGTGTTCTTCTCCTTTCGCTTTTTTTGCTTTTATGATGTCTTCCTTCTTCTGCTTCTTAATTTTTCTCTTATTTTTATTAATGTCCACTTCGTTCTCCATTAAGATGCGTACCAACAGCAAATAATTTTAAAATTCCCGATATAAAATGAAAGATGTCAAACATGCGTTTAATTATTGTAAAAACAACGTTCTTCAAGATGTACGTGGTTTTTGTAAAAATTATGAAAACTTACATGGTTTTTGTCAAATCCCCGAATTTTCTCCAGCATTTTTAGTGATGCTAACGTTGTTTTTGTAAAAAAAGAATTTCATCACCATAAAGTATATTTTTAAGGATTTCAGTGATACCAGAAACAAAAAATGGACAAAATTGTTAGTTACGTTGTTTTTGTAAATAACCCTTCTGACATAATTATTGGTCGAATTGCAGATGAGATTACGTGATTAGACGATTTAAAGAAGTTGAAAAAATTGATCGTCCCTATTGGAACAGACTATCTTAAGTAATATGTGCCTAGTCTACATATCTAATAGTGTTATCTCCGTACATATACATGATCATTGTTAGCTAATACTTCGCGTTGTTAAGAATAAATCGCCATGAAAAAAAACTAACAAGACGATACCCGTCAACTACAAACGTTTGTTTGCTAATTGCGAGGCAAAAAGGTAAATGAACTCTACGTAACTTCATTTGAATTGCCATTGAAAAATGTGTGTGGTACTGTGCCGTTGAAATATGTTAGTAAGTAACGGTTTCATTAACTAGCTTTTATAACATTTGTTTCACATTATCACTATCGTAAGGTACGGTTCCTCTAGCCTGTAACTCCTTTAGTTTAGAGTTTAGACCAGGGATATCCAAACGATTTTGGGTAATATAATAGCTATTTATGCAACTGTATCGTAATGAGAACTTTTCGATGCTGGAGTAGATAAATATATTTATCTACTCCAGCATCGAAAAGTTCCAATTTCGAATTTGACAGCTATATCGAATTGAACCCTCTTTCGTGTTTGCTTCTCATAACGATACAGTTCGTTGTATGGGAGCTGTATCGTTATGAGTCGTAGCTGTATCGATATGGTTATCTTCATAAATAGGATACCTATAGCTTAGCGGCTCTGGGTTCTGGCACTTGACTTTTTTATTAATTTATAAAGTAAAAAATTATAAAGACGTCCTTGTTGTAGATAAAATCTTGTATGCAACTGTACGTAATTAGTCATTTTAATTCTCGTACTATCCTATTTTGATACTCGGCAAGCCTCGTATCAAAAAACAGCACTCGAATTAAAATGACCCTCATTACGATACAGCTGCATAAATAGCTATTATGATGCCGTTTCAACTTCCTTGTATTTTCGACCCAAAATTTCATTTAATTTTACTTATGCAACGCTAGCTGTTTGTTATAATAGCCTAGTTTTGAATGTAAAAAATAGCAGTTGAGACTAGCAACAGGTATCCAATTTCTCTATTTTTGATACAAAAATATCTTCTTAAAAATATAAGAGCTCTTAAAAGTGTAACTTTTAGGAGCAGGGAACGTTGGCTTTTTCCTCATGTGATTTGTTTACTTTTTCCATACTACTACCACCTACTACAACCTAAGTGTCAGTAACAACAAATTGTTATACCTATTGGTACTTTTGGTATTTGGTAATTGGTACTTTCCTTCACGCTCCAATCACAATTTTATTCTTATGCACTACTGAAAAACATCAAAGCATCAGACTTTCTTATCATTCACAAATCACAATATAAAAGGCCCCAATGACAAGGAAAGCCAACAAATAATATGAGTAGGTACGTTCCACAATCGAGCACAATCAGTTCAAATTACGGTTGTGACGTGTGCTGCATTCATGGAAATCGCATCATATTATTTAAGTAGGAAAACAATATGTAATTTATTTTGGACTAGTTGATGCCCGCGACTTCGTCCGCATGGATTGAAGTTTTTTGGTTCTCCTTAATTTTCCGGGATAAAAAGTAGCCCTATCTCTGTGCCAAAGCGTGATTGAGTAACAAACATCCATCCATCTATCCATACATCCATCCCTCCAAACTTTCGTAGGTACACATTTAAAATGTTCATTTAAGTAGAATGTTTAGATTGGTGTCTACTCAGGAAGTAAATACCTACGAGTATCTATAAAATATGTAGATAGTCAGATACCTAAGTTTATATCGAAGATTCAAGCTTACGAGTTACCAATTATTGTCACTAAGTAGTTCAACACGGCTTATCTAGATCATCATGACTTGATTTATTAGGTCGTCACAAGCTGCAATATAATAAGGTCACGCTATTTTTTTCGATAAAGGCACATAAAACAAATCACTTTGAAGAGTAGGTGGTAACAATTAAATGCAAACACTGGATAAGCACTCCAATATTATTTACTAGTGAATGCCCGCGACTTCATCTGCGTGGTTTAAGGTTTTTTGGTTCCCGCGGGAACTCTTTAATTTTCCTATGTGCTATTCCAGACTAGTCTCTCTCTGTGCAAAATTTCAGCCAGATCCGTTCAGCTGTTGGGGCGTGATTGAGTAACAAACATCCATACATCCATCCATACATCCATCCAAACTTTCGCATTTATAATATTAGTAAGATTGCTTATTTTTTTAACACAGACACAGTTGCCATTTTTACATTAGCGCTGCGCACTAACGCATCCATTAGCGCTGTCACTGCCGAGAATCATGAATTTCAATATCATGAATTTAATCTGTCTATGTCAGTCTAACAGTAGATAAAAATAATGTTTTTTTTTGTGGTTTCGGTACTGTAAACTACAATGTTGCCTCTATTTGTACTGTTGTACTAGGCATTTGACTAGTACAACAGTCAAAATGCCTATCTATGTTATTATGAAATCTGAAAATGTCAACTCACAAAGACTTTGTTTACACAGCCCAAATATATTTTATGAATCATCGAAAGAAATAACAGCAGTCGCTCGCGTAGCTAACCGGCTGACCTACTCCATAGTTTGTATCTGTGGCACGTAGCTAATATCAATTCTAAATTGTCACATTACGAATTGCATTATACAGTTGGCGTAGGGATACGTGTTCCTGAATTAGTTAGTGCGTCGTGCAAATGTTACTTAGTCCATAGCAGGTTATCTGTGACAAGTCAGATACAGCATGTCTGTGCTCAAATCCATCCTTGGTATTAGTAAACACCACTAAACACGTAAAACCAACCGTTGATACAAAGACACATGCAAATAGTTTCATTAATAATTTTATAGTTCACGTTCCTTTTTTAAAATTTCCTAGAACTATTTATATCCGCAAACAAAGCATCATATTATGCAAATTAATAAATTCAATTTAGGTGTGCAAAACAAAGACGCTAAAACAAAAGAGGTTAGAAAAAAAGAAGTGCGTAGTACGTAGGTACGTTGGGGCGTGAATGCGGTCTGTCGATTATGTTTTCGTTGTTCAAAATGGTCCTGTATCCCCCTACAAATAATGTGGTTTTATTAGTTCGCAAGGACTTAGACGATATTTTAAAACTTGAATAATTGAAATCTTTAGAGCTCTCTTATAAGTCTCTATAATTATTACTAGCTGATGCCCGCGACGACATCCCCGTGGACATAGGTTATTTCAAAATTCAGTGGAAACTCTTTGGTTTGGTTGCAGAATAGATAATATGTTTATACCAATACATATACAGAATAGGTACCTTATACCTATCCGTGATCTGCTTGTTTTATTAAACGCCCATATATTTTAACGGGCTAAAGTTAAAAAATAATAAGCTTTTGCTCCATACTAGGATATTACTGCATACGGAAGCAATCCCCGATGGCATTTTACGACGGTCTGCTGGAACACACTACCGGTCGATATTTACCGGAGCGACCGTAAAACAAATAACAATACGCCAGCCGGAACTATTCGTATTCACTGTTTCAAGAACCGTACGTGCACACTGATTAATTATGTACGTTGTACAGTGGAACATATTGAAAATGAGCTTTACGGGTATTAGAGTTTTAATGTGCCCCACGGCCCACGGGATGCGTCACAAGGGCGCCGCTGTCCTCTCTGTATTCAGAAATCTATAGTTCAGTCAGTGACCATTGAGAGAACAGTAAGTGTGAGACTTGATAAAGCTTACATTCTTTAAAAAAAGTTTACTTTCCTAGGCGTTCTATTATATGTAGTGTTTCATGAGCTGAGCATGAGCATGTGAGAGCTTTTGGGCTTGTTATTAATAACAAAACTAACTTCTAAATGAATCCAGTCCAAAGAGCTGCAGGGTTCTTCGACCATCATATTTAAAAAAAAATCTTTAATAAGGAGAAAGTTCGACAATCTAGTGATACTATGACCAAGGTGACTCTCATCTTCCAATAGCAAGAGTTATCATAATGCTGTTTGTGCTAGTAGAAGTCGCTGGAGGGCTGGAGGGAGATATAAGAAGCCGTAGTTAAAGACTACCAGCCAACAACGGCTATTCTAATTTCTACCTTAATGAACGGATAAGAAAAAGTAACCTGGAATCCCAGAAAGAAAAGGATAAGATTCTACGAAGCGGAAGCAAATAATCTTTTACCTACTTATACTGTAAAAAATAAAACGTCCAAATGAACACCAAGGTTTCAATAAATCGGTGTATTTCGAGCAACATTTTGTGCTTTATAACATTTTGTTGTCTAGTCACGTCCACGTAAAATATTGGCATAGATTATCTGGAATATCAATCAGGCAGTCGGATGTCGGCCTCCCGCATTCAAATAGATCCTCACTGATTTGGTAATATAATAAAACGGATTTCCATTCATCGGTGCCTTTTTGTCATGATTGTGGTCGCAACCTTGCTGTTGAATAAAGGGTGTAAATAAAGAAGAAGGTACTATACATATAGGTCCCTACTTTAATCTAATGACATTGTAGCTTTGTTATAATAGTTGTTGTAAATGCGAGGTTTCATTTATTTTGAAACATAGTCCACTCAGTTGCATAGATCTTGGCTATGCGCAAAGAGAATATAACCACTACGTGCTATGCGATGGGATATCTGTTGGTCCATCTATTTTCTAAAATCTTTAAAAGAAAACTGAATCATGATAGATGTTGTAAATTTTACTTTCTTAGAGAATCACACTGCTGCAGTGTGATTAGGCTAAACATTTAGGTATGCATTGCTAGCATCGATGCGGTCTGCGATGTAACATCGAAGAGATCGACCTTGACTGCAACGGTTGTAAATATTATTTTACCTTAGAGAATCACCCAGCAGAACTTTACCGTCGAACAAACAATAATTCGGGCCATTACCTACCTTTTTTTCAACAAGATTTTTTCTTTATTTACTTAAGTGATTCGACAAAAATTCGCAAACATCTACCTATGCAAACAATGAAACCTTGACCTGTGGTAGTAAATTGTACACCCTTGTCCACTGAGCCCGGAGGTCAGTAACAATTTGGTCGGTCAAAGCGAAACAGATATCAATTAATGCAGCATTTAGGTCAAACAGTAATTATCCACTACGCTAATGCCTAATACCGCTCCGGCCTTATTTTACACTACGAATACGACACGACTTACTTTCCTCATTAGAGAATTTATTGTAGGCACTGTAATTATGCATGGCTACAGCTTTTTCGTACGCACAACCGGCACACCAGCTTGGTACGCATAAGCAATGGAAATATCGATTACAAGTTAAATAAGATGCAATAACATCGCCTTAAAAATATATGGTCACTTATCTGGACTTCGTCCGCGAATTAAGGTTTTTTTGACTCCCGCAGGAACTCTTTAATTTTCCGGGATAAAAAGTATGTATGCCCTTCCCCAGGATACAAACTATCCCTGTACCAAATTTCATCATAATCGGTTGAACAGATGGGCCGTAAAGCGTAGCAGACAGACAGACACACTTTCGCATTTATAGTATTAGTATGGATTACACAGACCGCAATCAAGTTGCTAAAATATTTATCAACATGGCCCGTATACTATAGCTGAGTTTCAAACATAGCTTTTTGTGTGAAAACTGGTCACAGTCGTCGAAATGTAAATCATTCACGTGGACCATTCAAATATCTGCAAGTCGATAGCTTAAAGCTAATCAAGTGACAAGAAGATTACCTACTTGAAAATTCAAGCCCAGTTCTCTCAATGTAGGCGCAAACTGAACCTCAGTTATCGTATATTCTAAAAGGTCGCCCTAACGGATATCGAGTGCCACTCTTAACGGGTTTACGCCATGTACCGACCTATCATAGATAAAGCAAATTCGCAATAAGGTGCTCCAGTTTTTATCAGTATCTATCTGTGCCTGGATCGATCTAAAAACGTAATTGATTCAGTGATTAGACGAACTTACAAAGTGAAGTTCGATCATAATTATATGAGTCGCTTCATTCGAAGATATAATAATGTCCTCCCGACCGAATTTCGGCCACGGCGGCCAATCTCCAGAGAGATTAGCCATCTGCGCGGGAGATATTACAGTGCACAAGTGTGTGCGCATACACAGGTGCACTCTCTGTTCCTTTACTCTCATAGCCCGATGGGACGGAAAATCCGACACGACCGGAGAGAGATCAGGTGCAGGACCGACGGCTTTACGTGCTCTCCGAGGCACGGGGCTGAAACACCGCCAACTTCCTTACTCCGGGGTAGTACCTACTGAGAATTTCTTGTCAGAAAAACCCAATACTTGCTATGGCCCGACCCGGGTATCGAACCCGGGACCTCGTCGGCCGCAGTCGAACATGCTAACCACTAGACCAACGAGGCAGTCATAGAAGTCGAAGATATAATATAAAGCCCCCAACCCACCCATCCCGAAATATATTTTCTCAAGAGCATTATATAACTCCGAACTAAATGACGATGAAATGGCCAGTAGGTAGGGTGGGGATTACTTGGTGGAAGAATTTTGTTTTTATACCAAAATAAATGGTCACTAAAGCGTGCGATTGTTGCTAGTAGGTTAAGAAACTAAATTATTATTATGTAGGTGCCATTTAAATAATAAACATAATGATTAGATATCGTCCAATTTCGTCCAAATTCATTTTGGACGATATCTAATCATTATGTGTTGATTTAGACTGACAAATCATATTCTTTCATTGAGAAACAATGATAATAGGTATGATGACTGATTTTGAAAAATGGTCAGATTATGTTCGGAAATATCTACTATTTGGAAAAAATATCTTATTTCAGCAGAAAAATAAGGTTTGGTAGATAAAATTGGCATTTGAAATTTAAATTTTAAAATTCACGCCAAAACGTTCGGCGGTGTCATGGCGTCGTTTGTGACGTCACTATTGTTTTTACCAATGTACTCTGTGCAGTGTGCAGTAAACATAGTGTGATTGTCAAAGCTCGAAAACAAACAATTGTGACATCATTAGTTTCTTGCTGTTTTATCCAATATGGCGGATTGCTGTATTTTATAGTTTTATATTATCAAAATAAATAGCAATCTCACTCGAAATAGAAAAATAAATACGTTTTTTATAATCCATGAATCCTATTTCATTAGATAAATTCACAATTTCATTGATTCTTGGATACTGTCATCATGCCTATTGCACGACTTACCGCATGCGAATAGTTAGGTAGGTTTGTATTTCATAGTTTGATAACAATTGATAAGGATTGATAACGTTATCTGCACGCGTTTCCTAACTCCTATTGAAAGATACATTTCACGCTAGCCGTCTTAAAATGGGTGACAGAATTCCTTAACGCATGTGTGTGTACAATAGTGCAATAATATCGCCGACTGCATCTGTTCTATAAATAAATTAGCTTTGTATATCTCTCCCATTCAAATCCATTCTAAGAAATAAATAACATTATTACTTAATGCAAATAAAATTTCCTAGTACATTACAGAGCTTCCGAGTACAGTATAATTTGGATCATAAATCAAAAGCGTTTCAAGATGGCGTGCAGAGCCAAGCCTTGGTCGCGCCCACTGCAACAAACGACACTATTGTAAACACTAAGGGTTGTTGGTAACGCGAAATTGTTTTTTGATCTCGTTCCACACGCGATTTTACTGTTGCATTGTGAATTTATTCGGAACTTTTGCTTCGAGATTTTACTTTGTGAAGCTTACATTAAGGTAGGTATGTGCAATTCTGTTTTTGGTACATTAAACTATATCTCATTCATAATTCATTCATTCATTCTTAACATCGTTTAAGCTCCTAATTGAAGCAGAGGAGTAACGCTTACGATGGCGTCACAAAATAATATCCATACTAGTACAAGAGTATATGAGAGTATCTGTTTAGACTCTATTACCTTTTCAAGCCTCAACCGTCGAACCAATTATTGTTACGAAAGAAACATGAAGATGAATAAATGTTATTATGAAGGAACCAGAAGTTTAATTCGCTATAATCCGCGACAAAAGAAATATCTATGTGGTACAGTGATTTTATATATATATATTGATTATATATTTTATATATTTTTAATTATATATCGTGAATTTATTTATATTTTATTAATTTATTTTATATTTATATTTATTTACCACACCACAGAATTCCCCCAAAAACTACCCTTTATATATTATAAATATATATTGATTATGTATAATATATTATATATATTATTATTTTATATATATATATATATACATATATATATATATATTTATTTAACGCACCACAGAATTCCCCCAAAAACTACCCTCAACGCACGTTTCACTCCGATACCGGAGCATCCTCAGGAGATGTTGCCTCCACAATGCACGATTGTGAAGTGTAATTAAACTTCTGGTTCCTTCATTATGATGGACTTCCGCAAAGTAACGCCTGCCTCTATCCAATATTTGAATAAATGTTACTTTTCATCCCGGAAAATGAAAAAATCTCCTAAGTCGCCTAAGTCTCGAGATCGTCATCAGAAATCAAAGGTTTTAAATCACTCGACCTACAATACAAATTACCTACTTAGCTTTCATTACATCTGTACCTATTGTTTTTTTTAATCCCGCACTCATAAAAAAATTACTTATGAAAAAAACTTTAACTTTACTCAATCATGCTATCAGCTGGGTTTCGTTCGACACGGAAAAAGCATATTAATAACTAGAGTAGTAACATAAAGAATTTGAGCACGAATTTCTGTCTTTATATAATTATATAATTATACATTGTACATCCTTCGGATGGCATTATAATTGCAACAGGATACAGTCGTCAAAGTCTCGAGAGACCTGTTGCTGATGAAATAAACATTACTTTGCGGTTTTGTAGAGCAACAACCCAATAGTCCAAATATAAACTTATTATTTTGTTGGATAAAAACAGGCGTTACTTTGCGGAAATCCATGATAATGAAATAACTGAAAGTTAAATTCGCTACAATCCGCCACAATAGGTAAATCTATGTGGTATAATCTGTATCTTGCGATATCGACCACACCACACAAATCTTCCGAATTATTCTCAACGTACGTTTCACTCCAGTGAATTTCAGTCAAATCACTTCAGGAGATATTGACTCGACGATGCACAACATGTAAATCGTTATGTAGTTCTTTCATTATAAGCTTGTAATTTTCACACGAAATCGCATATTAGCAAAACGTGAGTAGCGTCGCAACATTGCGTGAGAAGACGTCATCTTAGTCCCTACATTTTCAGACGTCATCAGCATTTATTCGATATGAATAATGTGGATGAATGTTATTGTTGTACACGATGACGTTTTGACGACCTCCCTGGCGCAGTGTTGAGCCCTGTTGTCTTAAAGCGCGGAGGTCCCGGGTTCGATCCCCGGCAGGGTCAATTTGGGAATTTATAATTTCTGAATTTTCCCTGGTCTGGCCTGGTGGGAGGCTTCGGCTGTGACTAGTTGCCACCCTACCGGCAAAGACGTGCCAAGTGACCGGTACGTTGCCGGTAGCATTCCGGTACGATGCCGTGTAAAAAAGAAAACCGAATAGGGGTTAAATATAACTGCCATGCCCCTAACATGTTAGCCCGCTCCCATCTTAGACTGCATCATCACTTACCATCAGGTGAGATCGCAGTCAAGAGCTAACTTGTGCTTATAGTGGATTAAAAAAACGTATCAAATTCACCTTTACTCAATTTATACAGTAGTAGACGGGGTGGGGCTATAGATTGAGTCATGCCAAAAAAGGTATAAAAGCCGGAATTTCCGACACGAATAATCACTTCACAATCGTGCATTGTGGAGGCAACATCTCCTGAGGATGCTCCGGTATCGGAGTGAAACGTGCGTTGAGGGTAGTTTTTGGGGAATTCTGTGGTGCGGTAAATAAATATAAATATATATATATATATATAAAATAATAATATATATAATATATTATATATAATCAATATATATTTATAATATATAAAGGGTAGTTTTTGGGGGAATTATGTGGTGTGGTAAATAAATATAAATATAAAATAAATTAATAAAATATAAATAAATTCACGATTTATAATTAAAATATATAATCAATATATATATAAAATCACTGTACCACATAGATATTCCTTTTGTCGCGGATTATAGCGAATTAAACTTCTGGTTCCTTCATTATGATGGACTTCCGCAAAGTAACGCCTGCCTCTATCCAATATTTAAAAAAACGTGTTTTCAGTAGTAAAAAAAGCGTTCCGTGCATGTCTTAAAAGCGCCTTGAGCGTTGAGCCCCAATCATCTCTTGGTATGCGATGACCTCAAGTCTTATTTTAATTTCCATTAGGGTTAAAGCCCCCGTAGCACCTGTATCAGAGATGAACCTAACTATACTTACCTTACATATTCATTCATAGCCGTTTACCGTTTACGTCAATATACAATGTGCACACAGGTGTTCCTCGCAGGACAAACTTGTAAACTGCACTTTACACACTATTGTCTTCTATCGAACAATGGCTTGTAATTAAATTAAGTTTGAATCCCATGGGTTCATGGACTTTCTTACATATACACGGTACACTCATATATTCTAAGACTAGCAGCCTAGCTTATTACTTTTACATCTTGGAACAAATTGGGAGTACCTCCAGTCATACCTTGGTTATAAACATTTAAATTAGGTAGAATGCGAAAGTTTGGATGGATGAATGGAAGTTTGTTACTCAATCACGGCTGAACGGATCTGGATGGAATTTGGTACAAAGATAGATTATAGTCTGGAATAACATAAAGACTACCATTTATCCCGGAAAATTAAAGAGCTCCTGCGGGAACCGAAAATCCTTTACCCTAGCGGGCATCAGCTAGTAACTCAAAGGCCACAGCTATACAAAAATAAATAATAAGTACTTTTTTATTGCTTGTAAATAAAATTTAGGTGATAATTTTTTATTTGGAACATGAGCTCCAAATAATTTTAATTTTGTCTATTCCATTATTTCGTGTTTTATTTTAATAACCACTTCCACGCAAATGACATAGGAAACTGTTACGCAAGAACTAGGTCATTGTTATTTCCACTGCATAAATATGAATAATTTATTGATTAGACATAATAATATATCAAGAATTAATATAAATACATAGTAGTTTATTTGAATTTGTAAATTTATTTGAATTCTAATTTACATAGCGGGTAAACTTTTATCAGTGACCAAATAAATAGGCAGTTTTCCGATTGGGTCAGCTTTATATTATCGAGCATTTCTCAAATCGATTTAGTTCGATACAATGGCGAATTGGTGTATGGCTACGTCAACAGGTTATCGAATATAAGGTTCATTGCGTATGAAATGGATCCATAAACATGTAATTACAGGGAGCAGTGGTCCGTGAAATGGTTTGAACTGGAGCGCTGCGCAGGCGCTGCCACGTCGCGTCACGATCTGAAGGCTTGAACACATAGTCCATGACAGCGACGCGACGTCGCGGTGCCGCAACGTTTTCAAAGGGACTCTTACAATGTGTAATATTCACATTCCCTAGCCATCATTTAAGTGAAATTAAACTAATTTACTACGTAAAAAAAATAGCACCCGTTCGTAATCCGCTATCACAACGTAGGAATACGTCTCCAGAGGTTTATGTTTATAGAGTTGTCCTTTGCCAGTAGTACTAAGTTAACAAGCGAACGCGTTGCTGCGGTCACGCGTTGCGTCTCACCAAGCTTTAATAGTAGGTACAATAATGATACGCACGGCTGGAGAGTATTGTTCGAAGCGCAAAAAAGTAAATAGAAGTAGGTACTATTAGGGCCTTTTCAATTAAAATTTCTCAATAAACACTATAAATCAATACCGACTAGGGGTATGGGTTTAATATAACTGTCATACCCCTAACAGGTTAGCCTGATACCATCTTAGACTGCACCGTCACTTACCATCAGGTGAGATAATGCCAATTGTCAAGGGCTAATTTGAAGTGTAATAAAAAAAATTATGCAAGCCTAGGTATTGAAGGATATGAAGTCACATAATAATTTATGTACAAAGATTCTACGGAATAAACCAGGGCCTAAAACGTCAATTCTATGTATTGCTAATACAATATAGGTTTATATAGAAGTATCTCTTAACTGACTAGACTGACTGATCTATTAACGCACTGCAGCTTAAACTACTGGATCGGTCTGAAATTTGGCATTGAGATAAGTAGCTTTTATAACCATGCCATCCGCTTAGAAAGGGTTTTTGAAAATTCAATCCCTAAAGGGTATTAAAGGGTAAAGGGAGGGGTTAGGGGTTAGAAAATGGTATTTCAACTCATTAACTTAACTGAGAACAATAATTTTATCGGCAATATATTAGTAATTACATCAATTAAATTAAAATACTATCGGCTATATTTTAATGAATTGGACATGTTCTTTAATTAGTTTTATATTAACATAAATGGCTGTTTGTTTCTCAGTGGGCGTACCTCTGTAAGCAAAAGTCCCGAGGCATAGCGTGTAGACATGGCCAAAGAAAATTATGTCTACATGTGTGGGCTAAGCTTAAGCGTAGGTACCTACTTCTAAAGACCTACGGGCTACGGGTCGACTGTGTGAAGTATTTATTAACTGTAATTCTGTGATCAGTTATATCGTCATACTAATATTATAAATGCAAAAGTGTGTTTGTTTGTCCTTCGATATATAACTTTCAATCATTTGTATAGGAGTAATTTCAGATTTTTCCATTTCCAATTTCGGAAGTTTGAGTTCAGAAAAGGACCCTACACGAATCTTGACTTGACATCGATCTCACAGACGTATGTTGGCACATTTTGAATAGCAATGTGTCTGATGATCACGATTTGTATGCGAGCAACGGTTATTTTATATTCATTTATTTGATGTGATTAGGTTGAACACAGACGACCGACACGAATAAAAAAAAAATAAGTGTAGCTACACGTAAAATGTGGATTTTTTTTCTCGTCTATCCCATGGGATGGGATGGTGTTGGATAGGTCGTGAAAAAAATCTCGGTGTGGGAAAACCATTATTCGATCCTGGGATCCGTTTGCAAAATATTAAGCTATAAGAGCCTGTGTAGCATAAAAGGGGGGTTTTAAAAGCAGTGTATCCATCAGACGGTGACATAATGAATGCTTGTAAAAATAATTTGCTGTTTTCAAGACCTTTAAGCAGCCATTAACGCATCTCAAAACACAATTTTAAAAAAAATCTCTTCAAAAATTTTTCACATTCTCACAGGCCCTTAAGGTGCAATTTTTTGTTAGATTGGCACCCCTGTGCCTGCTAAATGGTGGTTTTTGATTATGTGAAAAAATTTATGAAAGTTGTTTAAATAACGAAGTTGAAAGGAAAACTATCACAGCGAAGTGACAAGTTTGCGAGTAACAGTCGACCAATGTAGAAAATGTTCGCATATTTGTGACGGGCAACTACGGAACCCTGGCTACGCGTGGCCTGACACGCTCTTGGCCGGTTTTTATTAATACCTGTATTATGTGTGTAAGTGAAATAAATATGTTTTTTGGAATATTTACAGTAACATGCGTTTCATTTAAAACGATGTTTAATAGCGATTGTCTACAAATTATGAAATGCTTTAATAATTCTATTTCTAACTCGAAGCAGAACTGAATAATTCGTAACAGATGCTGTACTGAATGATATCATTGTACAAAATGATTACATTATCCACATGTTTAGCACCTGTTTAGTATGTTATACTACTAAGTATTATTTAAAGTAGTTATTTGTTTACTGTATAGATTTCATACAAGTTTTTTATCAAACCTTGTATTATCAGAAGAATAATAGCGCCTTTTCAATCATTACAGCAGTACGCTATCAAAGTAAGCGTCTCAGATAAGGCTATAGAAACACATAGTAACTAGAGGTACCAAGTGTGGGCGATAGTACCTACTGCGAAGATGAATAGAATCATTATTGTGGGATACAATCGCGGAATCATGACCAGTTGTTGCCTGATAAGTGTTAGCCAACCAAGCCAAGGCAGTTAGGAGGGTATTCAAACTGGAGGCTTTATGGACTACCTGTACTGCCTTCTTTAATGAACTAAATCCCCGGATCCGAGAATCATTACTCTAAACTTTGTCCGCGTAGATTTAGATTGACTTCCAGGATACCTACAAATTAATTATTCTATGTTGTCTTCGGGATGCAATCTATCCCTGCATTAGATTACGTATTTTACAGCTGATAGACAAACTAGCTGACGGACACAATTTAGCTACTTATTCTTTACCGTCTCAGCGTCATCGCAGTCCTCACTACTGAGGGTCTTATCCTTTTCTATTAATCACATATTGGCGAAGGATTTTCCTGGAATAATAATAGGTACCCGATAGTTATGGGGGGCTACCAGATTCTTCGTCCTTTCTTTTTGATTACGTGTGGATAAATCGAGTTACGAGTGGTGTCAGAGTGGGAGTGGTAGGATAGCTATGTCATTATCATTACTAATTAGAAAAATGATAATGACAAATGAGAAATTATACCATTTTTGGTAGCCCACGAGTGGAAGAATATGGATATGAATACAATACCATTTCAGTAAATGCTTTTTTGGTCTTTGATCTAGGTACCACGTGAAAGGATTGAAAATACTTAGCCGAATAATTATTTTCTCGATTTTTTTCAAAGACAGCTCTTTTAAAATCTATTTTTTAAGTGTAGGTGATGAATTGATACTGTATGTCGACTTTATTACGCCAAGATGAAGTTCATAAGACTTATAGTAGGTAGAATTGAGTATTTTTTGTGTACCTTTTTATATAAAACAGAGGCGATGTTTGATCGTAACCTAAAAGGGTGTAGATAGACTGTAGATTGAAGTTTAACAATTGATTGTTAAAAGGAAAGCAAGTCATTTTTATAAACCTCTAATCAAAAATGTAGAGTTCAATAGCCTATGCTAATAAATAGGTAAGTTAGTGTGGATAGGATTTATCTATTCATAAAACTTTTAAAGTGGTCCCTAAATGTAATAAAACAGGAAAAGGAGAGGTTTTGGCAAAAGCTATGCCGAGCTTTGTTTTCTTTTAAAAAGAAACCTTGACTCATTGGATATGGGGTTTAATTTGCAATGAACGTAGTTTATTTTGTAGCATTTATTTATTTTGACTGCGAATCCGAGCGACAACGGCTAGTTTTACGAGCTAAGGAAAGTTCGATGGCCTTAGGACGTCATCTCAAACAACGAGTATCCTTTTATTACTTTAATAAATATTACAGTTATATTTGGTAAACTATTAGTCAGTAAGAAATAATCATAACGTATAGAAAGAAACAATCAACGTCACCTGGTTTTTCTTAGGCTCTTTCCGCACTGATCCAAACCCGAAAATTCTCGTACTATTTGTGTTTTACTATTTGTAGTAAGGCTACTTCGGAAAGTTGAGTATGAGAGGTTTCGCTAAGATACGAATTTGGTTTTCTGAAGCCGAGAATAGGTATCTCCTGATCGGATCATTGCTTATAGACCGAATTAAGCACAATATTATTTATATTGCGTCCTGCGTCCGATCCGAATGCAATTAAGAATACGCTATTAACTTCCGTCGAATTGGTCGAAACATATCCGATCCGAGCTTTTCTAGATTACAAATATTGTCTCGGATTAGGAACGTATTCGGATTGGATGCAGTGCGATAGCGAAACTTTAGATAGTATGACATACCTACCTTGGACTCCGCTGCGAGCTGCATCTACCATGATATGCATTTTAAAAATCTTGGATTTACGTGGGAAAACACTGGGGCAGTAGGCGCCTAAAAAGCCTATCACAGACATCAAATCGGATCGATAGGCGCTGGTTGCCCGTTTCACTTGACACCCATGTCTTAAATATTTGGGGCCAATATTTATAATAGCGTTAATACAAACAAATAGATGTTTCCCCTAATACGTTAGCTGATGGTTTGAAACTCTACACCGGGTGCCCTATAAACGACGTCTTTCATCCCGGCAGGCTTATTACGATATTATAGTTTAAAAAAAAAAGTGTATCCAAAAGCGGATGTGTGGCGATTCAGGGACATTAATAAGCTACCGTAATTTGATCCTGTACGTTTATGTTCACTGGGATTCCTGATAGACCTCCTTCATCCTTGTGTTATGCTTGTGTGGACTCTTTGTTGTCTGTCTGTGCTATATGTATATTTGTATAGTTTATTTGTGTATGCGTGGTTTTGTGTGAGCACCGTAACGAGATATTTTCGGTTTAAAAGGTGTCGGGTTATTTTTCTATGGATATTGGATATACACAAGCTGTGGTCTGGGTATTGTATTTTTTCGCACTTAATAAAAGCATCTGTGTCAAAGGTAATTATTGTTAGAAATGGTGTTTGCGTGTGGTATTGTAAAATATTATACCTATTAGTTATTTACTGAAAATAAAATCTTTGAATTAAGTGAAGATACTAGGTAAAGATATGACGACGTGTGATGCACTTTGAATCAGGAACATTAAAGTAACGTTTCAAAATTCTTTTAACGCCTCTGGTAGTCAGAGAGGTTTACAATTACATTTGGATAAATAGAGTATTGACGGCACCATAAAAGCATAAGAAATCAAGATTCCAACAACAAAAGCACCCAAGATGTATATCAATGTAAACCAAAGCGTATCAGATCTATGGTCACGACAACAACACAAAGAACCGAAAATAAAAACCGGCCAAGTGCGAGTCGGACTCGCGCACCGAGGGTTCCGTACAAACATGTAGTAAGTTTTAAATTATAAAAAAAACTACTTACTAGATCTCGTTCAAACCAATTTTCGGTGCAAATTTGCATGGTAATGTACATCATATATTTTTTTTAGTTTTATCATTCTCTTATTTTAGAAGTTACAGGGGGGGGGACACACATTTTACCACTTTGGAAGGATCTCTCGCGCAAACTATTCAGTTTAGAAAAAAATGATATTACAAACGTCAATATCATTTTTGAAGACCTATCCATAGATACCCCACACGTATGGGTTAGGTGAAAAAAATTTTTTTGAGTTTCAGTTCTAAGTATGGGGAACCCCAAAATTTATTGTATTTTTTCTATTTTTGTAAGAAAATCTTAATGCGGTTCACAGAATACATCTACTTACCAAGTTTCAACAGTATAGCTCTATTAGTTTCGGAAAAAAGTGGCTGTGACATACGGACGGACAGACAGACAGACAGACATGACGAATCTATAAGGGTTCCGTTTTTGCCAAATTTGGCTACGGAACCCTAAAAAAACAATTTATATATTCTAAGCACGTAGCAATTACACTGTTTACACACTATTGGTATTTGGTTCCACTAAGCACTGACCCTATGATTATCATTTAAATCAATTACTATAACATTATATTTTCAGAACACGCCTATAGGTGTATGCGTCTAAAAATATAATTAATGGCTTGATAAGTAAAACACTTTAGATTAAAGTAAAAGCCGCGTACCAACAGACGTTCTTCTTTTTATGAAAGCGTTCGTCGATCAAAGTCTGTTATGAAGCTTTTTATAAATTCACCCACGTAATTTCATTTTGGAAAGGGCTTTTTGGATTGCTTCGTTACTGTTAGAGCTGTTTCGATGCTCGTTGCATTAACAGCTCATTTATTAGCGGGATACGTTTATTTGATGTAGGTAATGCCTATTTATCAATGGCTTCCACACATTTTAAGATCAGACTGACAATTTTAATAGATAACTATAATAGTTTTAATTGCAAACTCATAGTGTTCATTCATAGTCCTAAGAGTGACAGATAGGACCTAATAGTTTTAATTTCAAATTCATAGTATTGGCATATTCCTAGGAGTGGTTTGTATGTGTTCCTAGGCATCGTGGAGCCGATGGACAAATATTTGTAGAATGTCGAAATATCTTCAAAATACCTATCTATTATGCTATCGATGAACGTCTATTGGTTGCGACGTCTATTGTCGTAAAGGTTTATGTAAAAACTTAGATGATGCCTGCGACTTCGTCCGCTTGGATTAAGTTTTTAATTTCTGCAGGAACTCCTTAATTTTCCACGAGTAGCCTATGCCCTACCCCGGGATACAATCTATCCCTGTAACAAATTTCGTCAAAATCGGTTGAACGGATGGGCCGTGAAAGCGTAGCAGACAGTCAGACACACTTTCGCATTTATAATATTATAGTATGGATAATAGTATGGATAATTGGATAGTATGGATTTAATAAGGTATGCCAGCATCAGCGCTTAGGAGTTAAATACAGTCTATTTTCTTTACAAGTATTGTTGCAATTCAGGTAACAAGAAGAAACGCGAAAAGTCTCACAGCAGTCACAGCCCATACAAAATATGTAGGCGCTAATAACCCGGTAACACATTTCGCCAATAAAAGGTCGAACTGTTTAGTTGGTGCTAAACAAGTATACCGATTAGTTAGCTATCGTGAGTAAGAATCGCATTAATTAGGACTATTATCAGGAAAGCATTTTTCACAAACCGGAACAAGGAGTGTACCATAATTACTTACGTAAGTAGTAGAAAAATCGACGTTTTCTTTTCCTTTCAGTGAAAATTTCCAAATTTTTGTGAAAGTTTCTTATAGTTTTGTCTAAGTATACCTTTAGTTTCTTGTTACTTTTTCTCGGCAGGGAGGACATTTTAAACCAGTGGTAGGTAAGTAGATTCAGCAAAAGCACTTTATTTACAGTGTATTTGAATAAGAAAACCATTAAGTATGTTCTATCATTCTTTCTGTCTTGGTCTGCGTTGAATTTTTTATTGAAACTCTCTTATTTCGTAAGTAGGGTTCAGGTGAAAATAAGTACGTAATAAGCAAAAAAATAAAACACAGACAAAAACATTTTCAAATCGTATGTATTTATAATATTAATTTCGGAATCCGGAAATGATACTATATTTTTAAACGACTTCAAAAAAGGAGGAGGTTCTTAATTCGGCGCGTATCTTTTTTTTTGTGCATAACATTGAACCACAGAGTTACAATAATTGCAATCGTACGGATGCAATAAAGCTTTAAATTATTATCATCGGCAAAAGGGAGCTTATTATTTGTAACAAGAAGCATACCATGATACAGTCTAGTTGGAAACCTTTTATTTCTACAGGACATGCGTAGGAGCCACCACATGCTGTGGAACATTGTTCGGATCCATTAAAGCATAATTTAAAATTAACTCCATCATAATTTTGAATTATACTTAGTAATTAATATCTAAATAAGTATAAGTATGTATTAAATAAAATAAGAACGAGATTTTAGATTAGGTAAGTATGTGCGGGCTGGCTCACACGTCAAAGATGCTGGGGCCAAATCAGCGACCAATGTGTTCGCCGAACCAGCATCCATAGATACAAATTCGTAATGTACCAAGTTTGGTAATGGAAATAAATTGTTTTATGACTTTTATGTCATAATTTTATCCCGAAAATCGAAGGGTCCCACGGGATGAAAAATAAATGAAATTCACGTGGACGAAGTCGTGGGCATCATCTAGTTTGAATTATAAATATAAACTCAGTGTCCATAAAGCTCGTTTTGCAAGTATGTCTAAGTTATTACAATTTAGCGGGAGCCGACTCTCGCGTGAGAAAGGCTCCGTTTACGTCCTGTTAGCTTCTTTACTATTTCTTGTTATTCCATGTACCAATGAGATATTCACTGGATTTTCTTTAGCTTGTGTGGTTTATTTGATTCAGCTAATATTATCTGAATGTTTTATCTGAGCCTAGCGGAAATAGTCTTATCTTGAGAGTTACAAATTATTACTGAGATATATTATTATCATGAATTTGCTAACTTTATGTTGTTTCGGTTTGTTATGGTTGGTGGGTACAGGTAGCTTAAATCGTGATTTTTGCGCACATGTTTGGGTTTTTATAGTACCTTGTGTTATTTTATTATTAATGGTAGGTATTTGGTCTATAATTATTAAACAACCGACAAGCCCATAGGCTCTATCCAAATTCTAAACTTCTAAAAGTTTCACTGCCATGAAAGTATTTTTTATGGAGACTAAAATCTCACTTACATAATATAGACCCATCCATTTTTTTTTGACGCAAGTTCTTCAATAAATCTTCTTGAAGTTTATTTCACCCGCAAGGAACAATTAAGTGGGAAGATAAGTGGTGAGATCAAAATATATTTCAAATGAAATAGATAAATCTATTTAAGGTGTTGTAGTAATCTCAAGTGGTTGCTTTGGAGTGCGCCTGCGCAGTGCGCTACCAACCCACGAACTACTCGTAACACTCAAACGCTTCCGTTCCAGATGAAAAACGAGTCAAGTTTTAGGATAATGTACTTTATATAGACAAATTGCCTTTTAAATTATCGTGTTTTAAGCTTTCGGGTGCGGTATTTTTGTTGAATGGGTGTGTTGTTTTGTTTGACTCTCTTAGAATCCCACAGAAATCTCAGTTATGTATTTATATATCACAAAGCAAGTATCTATACGGCGAATTATTTATTGTTTTGGAGTGGTAATATGAAATTTGTCGATATAAGATTCTAAAGGCCGCTTGCACTACGACACTTAAGCTGCCCCCCGATTGTGTAAGAAAATCTTAATGCTAAACTTTACCGAACGCATCAAACAGTAATAGATGGCTACAAGTCAAAAAGCTTAGATCTTTGTATGAACTCCTAAACAGTTCGAGTAACATGTTTAAAGCTCTCAAACATTGATGTATAATTTTAGATGCTCTCAAATTATTACGATTTTCTTAGACAATTGGGCCTTTTCACTTTCTGGTAGGGGCATTCCTATTGCAGGTGCCAAAAAGTTACAGCATTACAAAATTTAACTAAATCAATTGAAAAGTCCTTGTGCAAGTGGGCCTAAATATGGAATACATGCATTTACAGATAATCTCGACCTTCATCTGCGTTTAGAAGAATTAGGCAGGTATCTACTGCATTAAAAAGATCTTAATAATTAAAAAAAAAACATTTATTCATTTCAACATACGATCCAACAGAATAAGCGCATACAGTGCGACAAAGGTCTTTCGGGGCTTTGGCATCGACATAATAATTTAAAGTTCCTAAGCTTCTTTATGTTGAAGAAGTCATGGCTCATGCTTCATTATCGATTTAAATACCACAAACAGCTGAATAAATTAGGTATTACTCAGAGTGTAAGGAATTTCTAAACATAACACGGCTAAGGATGATCCTTATGCTAAGTACGACCACCCACTTCGGCTGGAGGATACAATTTCCACGTACAATTGGTGAAATAAACAAATCCACTGTGTACTGTTGTGATTAGTCCCGTATGTCTGTCGGCTGGTCATATCCGTTACTCCATCCATTTAAGTATATGCTGAGAAATTGAAAAGGCATTGTAGTGAAGGCATAATAATATTATGTTAACTTTTTACTCTAAGGAAGGCACGAGGACATCCATGTGCATTATTAATCGATTTTTATATATTATTAAAAAAAAACCTTACTTTAAAAAAAAATGTGAGATTGGAAAAGTGTTTTTTTAAATTACGCCTTTTTCGTGTCTCCTAATTTACAGGCCCTAATACTTTTTCAGTAGAATTAGCTTTCGAAAAAAACTAATTCTACTAAAAAAGGCAGATTGAAATTCAGTTATTGTATAAATTATATACATGTCCTGAAGAGCCATAGCAATATTATTTATCAAAGTCATTCATAGTATTAGTAATTTCACGATTTGTTAATGACTGGAAATCAATATTCGTTAGGATACTTACCTACTGATTCTTGTCCAAACATTTCGAATGGATTCCAGAACCCTTGTGTTGTGTCATGGTGTGTCTTGCGACTTGTGACCGTGAGTTTTACAACTCACTTGTGACTGTGTGACTTGATGAAATACCTGCCAGTCAATAAAACATATAATTGAGATGTCAGCATAGGTTCTCTGTGTCACAGACCACAGTACCCAGTCTACCTCTGACCTTTACACGGGTATCATTGCATCTTCAAAGCTGCCGAACTAGTAACGACTAACGACGTAACTATGCATCTGCCTTACAGATGTAAATCGCGGCCCTTCTCTTTTATGGGCACATCAAGCCAACCGACTTGAGCTTTGTTTTGATATCACATAAATAGCTCATATTAACTGGCAGTTAGCCCAATTTTTACGAATAGTAAGACGTGCCAGTTCCGCATAAACAAAATGGATATGTACGATTCTGTTTCAAGACGTTCCCATTTCCTGTGTTGTAACTTGTATGCCGAAAGACTGTTTAATTCGAGCATATTTGACATTTAGCTCCATACTGAAGTCTTGAACGGAGCACGTAATTGGTTCCATTACGGCGAGAAATCATTTTGATTCACACATGAATTAAAGAGAGCACAACAAATAAACTTAAGTGCCGCTCGTTTCGTTAATAATGAATCACTATGTGAGAAAAGGGGCAATTACTCTCATTATTACCCCGATCATGAGTCACAGGAGGAAGCGGTATGTCGTGCAGGGTAGCACATGCGTGATACATTCCTGTTTGGTATTCTCAAGAAGTTTCATGACGTAAGCGCCAGTGATAGAATAAATAGGGAGCGATCGCCTTACTCAGCCAGTTACAATAAAGTAGCGCGGCTATTTTCGAGAGCGGATGTTATTGGATTAGTTTGACGAGGCTTATCTGATAAATTCCTGATCAATCCTTTTCCTTCAGGCCCCAATAATTTTCACAGCACAATTATTATCACCTTTAAGGAATACCTACGACTTAAACAATCTGTAATTTCAATGGAGTATCTACTTTCATAAGTTCATTATCTACTAACTCTAGGTGCCATCTCAATAGCATGCAAAATTCATCAAAGGGAGGATATTTAGTATTTTTTTCTGTAAACAAACATATAAATTCATATAACAGTAGCTACCTCTTCGTTGCTGGCGCCAGGTCCAAGAGATTTAATAGCTCGTAAAGGTTACCGTGCACTTTGTAAGGGAACGAGTGGCGTCAGCGTGATTGATGTTCTCCACTAACCTTACGGGCTACATCAAATTTCGTACATATATAGCATTGTGATTGTATGCAAATTCGTGATGTGCTTGTGATAATTCTTTAACGCTATTATAAAAGCGTATTTAAATTATCGTATGGTGCGGATTGTCTTTTAATGGTAGTAATTTTTGAATGAGTCTCCGTGTCTTGAATTTTTAATCGCTAAGTTAAGCTGATCGCACATTGCGAGACCATTAGCGAGTTCGTCCCAAGATCCACACGCATAACTAACGTAATTTTTCAGCACCTGCTAAAAAGTGATCAGGCCAGGCCGCATTTGACGTTCGACCGTGTCGCTTAGGTACTTCTTCGAGATTCCATCGGCGCATTAAACGCGCCGCCGCGCCGGTTGCACTTTTTGCTACTCTTGGGGCTTTTGCAAACTGTGGTTGACTTATCATAAACAACTAGATGATGCCCGCGACTTCGTCTGCGAGGATTAAAATTTTTTGATTCCCGTGGAACTCTTTAACTTACCGGGATAAAATGTGTAACTACACATTACTACACATGTAGTACTCGTATGAACATTCACCCAAATCAGTTCAGTCATTGTGTTGTGAATGATTAAAAAATCAACTCACACAAGCTTGATACAAACTTTCAACTTTAGTGGGATTACAGTTAACTTAGTATGAAACTTAAAGTCACGAAGACGAAATCATTTAAATGAATAAATTATTCAAATGATAGAAGAGGTGACGCCAAACCTACGACTTACCTCATAGATAACCAGTCGCAAGTCGCAACCTACCAAACAATTGAAACAGCCGAAATTGTGTCAGAAGTCAGAACCCTTCCCGTGTTGCTCATTTAATTTCGAAACATGTTCGCCCACGGCCAAGTTTCAAATCGACTTTGCTATCGAAAAATAGAAAGTATCATGTCGAAGGGCCCGCTTTCCTGCTATTTATCTAGGTTAACGTAATCCACTGATTACACTTTCCTACTTGTTTATGAGGTTAGAGGGATCATCACTCCCTACTACTGTTCCAATTTAAATACTATTCGTTGTAAGTTATTTACGTATAGGATACATTGCTTGCGAGTGTAGTTTTGCCTTGTAGTTTCTTCATACTGGTGAAATTGCCATCAATCACAAACCTATACGAAGTTGGTAAAAACAAAAAATACCTTTAAAGTTTTTAAGTTAATTGTTATTGTTATTTATTTGCAGAGCGTATTTTATTTTTGCAAAACACGTTATTATATAGTACCTAATCATTTCAGCATTTTCCACAGTGTAGAATAACCTTTCATTTGTCTGAATTGCGAAATAAGTTCACTAATTGTATGAATTCGGTGAAATTTTTCCACATTATCTGGCCACGTAAGTTCCTGTGTTTTTGTACGTCGTTGTTTGCGTGTAAACAAAACTAATGTGACGCGTGGGTTAGGTGAAAATGTGTTTGATGTATGATGTAATATCTGTGGAAACCATTTTACACGGTTTACGAAATGTGATTACTCTGCGATTTTCGTAATATTTGTACAATATTTTAACAACCTTTCTGACATAAGAAATCAGGTGCTATTAGAAGTTAGATTTCCTTAGTTATATTTCTTTCAGCCAAGTTAATTTAAATTAGTTATGCACTTGTCAAAGCCGAACTAAAGCTAAAACTGATAAACCCTAGGTAATCTAAACAAAATTCTTGTTCTTATTTTCTATATTCTTATTCTTTATCTTAAAATAGGTAGATGTACCTAACTATAACATAAATTTAATCCATATGGCGCCATGAAATTAAAGCAAATCAACGGTAGTAAACAAAAACGTGATAATTATGCAATTAGCGTTTCTGCAATTCGATTCATTATCAATGTAAATTGTTCAGCTAGATTTTTTATAATATCGATTTTATAGTAAGTGTCGCAACTTTCAGTAACAAGATTCTGATTAAGAATTCTCGTGTTAAGCCTTGCGATTCCACGATGATGGTAATGATTGAAGAGATCGTAAACAATGCGTGCTGGGTGCAATAATTCCTACCCAATTAGCGAGTGACAGCGGTTACTGCGACAAAGGGAACGCTGCTCGAGTCCCCGTTAGCATAAATAACTTGGCTACCTTACTTACAAGCTCGTATGAAAGCACGGACGTGTATCATGAATAAAACCCCGATAAAAATGACAACTTTATATGACAAACGGCCCTCCCTACACGTTTTAAATGAGCTTTGCTTTAATTAATACGACGCCTTGTCTAACATCACAGTGCTAATAGGTAGGTGTATGTCTTACAAGCAAGTTCTGACTTTGATTTCGATTTAGAAGTAATAGATATGACAACGTTAATAATAATGTACTAGAATACCACTACCACCACCAATGGCAAAATAACGTAAATTTGCCAAACTCTGAGTAAGGATCAGTCTTTAATCTATCTTAGTACAAGATAGATTAAAGACTGATAGATTCTACCCTCAAGGAAATATTAAAACAGGAAGGGCAAAATGTAGCTGTTGGATGAAGTCTAGCTGACTTAGCTCATAAGATTGATGGAGAGTCGTTGAGTCATTAGATACTTGCCTGGAATTAGGAACCGCCGAAGAAGGGCATTGTATGTCACGAAGCAGTTTCGTCTTTCAGAAGATGAAGACGTGTCACACTGCTCTATGAAAAACGCATCTAAAATAATACCAGAGAGCTAGAAGTAACAATAAAACTTTCACTTAAAACCTCAAGCACCTCTAATGGTGTGATAAATGTATGCGACCTGAGCGAAATCCAGTTTTCCTTTGGCGTTGACTGTATTTGGTCGAAATTAAATTTTTATTGCCCAAACAACAATAGTAGAAGACCGAGGGAGGGCATTTACGATTACTGACTCTACCTCGACAAAGGTTAAACAATGGGGAACACGATATTCGACCCATCTACTTAATTTCGAGTAGACACCTTTGTTATATGTTTTTGTACGCGGTCATTTCCATAAATTATAGAGGATGGCGCTGGTTGTCTGTCTGTCTTGTACAAATTGTACCTGCCATTGTTATGGAAAGCAGGGGACGTGACGAACGCGCCTCAAGGGGGATTCGGTGACTGAAAGTGCCTCTTTTGAAGCTACGAGGATTATTGAATACCTTCATAATGGCCGCAGGGGGACAAATCCACCTGTATTTAGGGTTCCTTGGCAGTGGGACATAATATTTTTTGCAGTAAGTTGTTCGACGTACTTTGAATTTTTAAGGGTGCCTTTCCACCTGAGGTGTGCTAAGTTGCTAAGCTACGGATGGGTGTAATATTATACGTTAAATATTCTATATAAAATTGTTGAAGTTTTGAAGTTTTCAATGTAAATTATTGAGACTCGTTGTTCTGGTTACAGTTCTATGAATTCTTAAGCAACCGCCGAGTTTCTTGCTGATTCTTCTCGGTAGGAATGGCATACCGAACCAGTGGTAGATTCACTCGACTATTCAAAAGCACCTGTCAAAATCAACTTGAATAAAATAGATTTGAATTTGAATTAAAGCATCTTCATTTTATATAAAATTATCTTGCCACCTTTGTATTAAATTAAATTTATTTACCTTAGTAGGCATTACAACAAGACCTAGATAAAGTCTTATGATAAGCTCAGTTAAAGTTGTTAGTAGCCAGTAGCCACTAGCCGCGTATGGTCTATGCCGAGATCGTATCGTTTCGTTGGCCAGACCCAAGTTAGGTCCCAATTAGCGGCGGACACCGCCTAAAGGCTAATTTCATCCTATTTCCTGATATCCCATTGTTCTTTGACGTTCAATAAGTTTAAATTTTCCCCATATAGAGATACTTTATAAGGCTTTAAAAAGCCTTAACGTTGCATTGCTAAAGAAAGATTTCAGATCAATACAACTGCTAATTGACAGGCTGTAAATTTTTGTTAGAGACATCGGTTAGACATCTTCTAATCTCAGATTCTTTCAGATTCAGTATTACAGGGAACACCAAAGAGAGAATTATAAGTATCTTATTTGTCGCATTAGATCAGTCGCTTTAGTTTGACTTTTTTTTATCCACCACAATTTAGCCTTTGACTGCGATCTCACCTAATGGTAAGTGATGATGCAGTCTAAGATGGTAGCGGGCTAATCTGTTAGGGGCATGGCAGTTAAACCCATACCCCTATTCGGTTTCTACATGGCATCATACCGGAACGCTAAATCGCTTGGAGGCACGTCTTTGCCGGTAGGGTGGTAACTAGCCACGGCTGAAGCCTCCCACCAGGCCTGACCAGGGAAATTCAGAAATTATAAATTCCTAAATTGACCCTGCCGGGGATCGAACCCCACGGATAATCCTCAAACAGTGCCAAAGTTAGGCCCTTTGAAATATAACAAAAGTGTAATCAATGATGTCGCGAAAAAAGCTGATCCGAAATAATAGTCGAGATATCTCATTAAATTAATTTTACTCCCAGTTTTCATATTCCTAATTTGCTTGACCAAACCTACCTACCAAAAACCTTTTGCAGCAAAGTACCTACTTAATACCCAATAATACTATATTATGTGTCAGCAAAGTAAAGGCAGTGGGTAGGTACTATATTATGTCAGGCACTCGTTCGAAATTTCAACATTTGATGCCTTTTCCTTGGATCCCGATAATACACAAAAGAGTTAAACCTCCAAAGTTGTAGTGTTATATTTAAACGAAGAAACATTGCAAGGAGATTTTAATACAAGCGAGCCTGCAAAATATTATTTGAATGAATCATGGCGATATGAGAGATATCTTCAATTTATCATATTATTATTATCCTTCCGAGGTTGTTGGCTTGGTCCAGTGACCCAATTCACATGATCTCTAGGGCAATGAACGGTCTACGATCGTACGCCGACTCATTCGCTCAATTGGCTCTTCCTGCCGGCGACAGTGTTGCTAGCTCAAGGTCAAAGGTTTTACCAGTTTAGTAATTTCATAACTGTGAAACTAAAAATAAGCTGATTTATTGTGCGACGTGGGACGTGTACGGCGCGTAGTATTGTTTTATTATAGGAGTAGATATTATAGACTATATTATAATGATGCTGAGAGAGTAAGAAAACAGAGAAAGAAAGACAGAACAATTTGTGGTTCAACTCAAAATAAAGCAATGCAGTTCCGTGCAGATCTAGCAGGTCATGGTGATTGGTGAGGTTCATAGAGGTAATAGGCATGATGACTGATTTTGAAAAATGGTCAGATTATGTTCGGAAGTACCAACTATTTCGAAAAAATATCTTATTTCAGCAGAAAAATAAGGTTTGGTAGATAAAATTGGCATTTGAAATTTAAATTTTAAAATTCACGCCAAAACGTTCGGCGCTGTCATGGCGTAGTTTGTGACGTCACTATTGTTTTTACCAATGTACTCTGTGCAGTGTGCATTAAGTAATAGGGTGATTGTCAAAGCTCGAAAACAAACAATTGTGACGTCATTCGCTTCTTGGTGTTTTATCCAATATGGCGGGTTGCTGTATTTTATAGTTTTATTTTATCAAAACAAATAGCAAACTCACTCGAAATAGAAAATAAAATACGTTTTTTATAATCCATGAATCCTATTTCATTAGATAAATTCATAATTTCATTGATTCTTGGTTACTGTCATCATGCCTATTCTTACTCAGTGGTGAGGTTAATAATCCTGTGAATGAGCTACGACTTTCACCCTGCTTTTTTCTATACTAAATAAAAGTTCCACCATAAAGCTTTTTGAAATTCGGGCTCGAAATTTTGTGTGATATTATATTTGAAGTTGGTAGGCATGTCCTATACATTTCAAATGACATAAGTAAGAATTTAAAAAAAAAGACGTGTGGCACTCGGAGACTGCCGCGGTAAAGCTATTTCATAGCATTTTTTATCAACATGCTATGACTACTTGTGTTGTTGACTTCAAGTTGTTGAAAATATAAAGGCGAAATAATTTTAAAGAATTATTTTTTCAATAGTCCGGACTATTGAAAACATAATTCTTTTATTGAGTCATAGCAACCAAAGTGTTAGGTTTTTTTTTGTTACGGAATTTCTGGATTCGGTCTCCACGCTCAAGGCCCGCGATATAAGTTATGCAATAGCTTAATAATTACTCAGAGCGACCAAGATGGTAAATATGGCCTCAGTTCTGAAGAAAATAGGGAGAAACTCAAAATCAAAACTTTCTTCTATACGAAAAAAAACAACAAACATTATTGTAAGGTTTTCATTTTCATAAAATAGTGACGTTCATCAATTAAATTTGTGTTATCAATGGTAGAACACTCGTAGTTATATATTACCGTCATTCATAACTGATAAGTAAGTAAGCAACGCCCAGCAAGTTTAATTTGACCTGGATATTACTCAAGACTGAATTTCTAAAATTAAACGTGACGCATTGGGATGACGTTAGGGAGTACGTAATCAGAACTATTTCAGTTACAGCCTCAGCGTACAGTGATTATTTTCATTGAGGATTTTCAGGAAAAGGCGAAGTAAGGAATGCGAGACCTTCGTTAAGTTTGTGATATTAAATAACTTACAATAATATTATGTATTAGAAATAGTCGATGCAACGGAGCAACGGATCGACGTGATTTTTTGCATGGGACCTGGAGAGTGATATAGGTTATTTTTATCCCGGAAAATTGAGGAGTTCCCGTGGGAATTAAAAAAAAACTTATTCCACGCGGACGAAGTCGCGGGCATCAGCTTTTATAAATTAGGTGTATAAAAGTCCGCACGCGCTCTTTACCGGAGCTGCACAGTCTACCGCGATTGGACAAAATGTGTTTCCCCTACGAAGCGGGCGTTTCGCGTAGACAATTCGTCCAGTCCTGTCCTTAGTGTGTTTTCGCACTAACTCTCCTATAGAGCTTAGGTAGAACCAGGTTAGAACAATGATATATAGTATCTGTTAAACGCTACTCGAGTATTTTACTCTTTGCAGCTAATTTTTATTATTCGTTATATTTGAGTACCAATATAATCATCAGGTATACCAAGAATCAGATTTCAAAATACAACAACTTCACACAAACATAGATTGGAGAATGGAGATATTTAAGCTTATTCATTTTGAATAATGACTGTTATTTTACCGAGAAATATATGAACAGGCAAACTAATGTAGGTACTAATAAGATTACGCTTATAGCAATAGTAATTTTGCATTAGGATATAATGAGAGAGGCAGTAAATCAAAGAACGCAGTTGCTATGCAGATATAATCGCCGACCGGTTCTGAGAGCGGGTAAATCAAGAGCTGGACAAACACAACGCACAACGGCAACGTACTCAACGGCAACGTTGAAGTTCCGTCTATCCATCCATCCATCAGCCTGTATGCATCCACTGTAGAACATACTCGTAGGCCTTTTCGAGAGCGCGCCACCAAACACGGTCCTTCGCCTTCCTCATTCACCCGCTTCCCGCCACCTCCTTTAGGTCATCGGACCAGTGAAGTTGACGTTGAAGTTGTAGTACAGGAACTCTCGTATGTATAATTTTCTATTTTAACCGACTTCCAAAAAAGGAGGAGGTTCTCAATTCGGCGCGTATTTTGTTTTCTACATTTTTATTACATTGTGGAGCGCACGTAGGTGCTACGCTGCCACTGTCGCAAACGTGAGTTCAGTGCTGTATTTGTCTTGCTGCCGCGGCCGTAGCGATTCGCTGCCGCCGCGCTTCGTTTTCGACCGTGCCTTCATGGTATACTTCGTGGCAGTTATCGTGCTTGTGTGGGCAGGCGGGTTTGAAGAGCTAGTCGTAGGTCTGGTGGGGTAGATGACAGGATTTATATTCTATTTTCTTACTGAGCAGGGTTGGCGAACTTGCAGCTTTTATTGTGCAACAAAACAACAGCATAAACTGAAATCGTATTGTTTTACATAACAACAATACAGTGCATAAAAAACTCGTAACTAGGCATTTCTTTGCTATCTCTTTATGAAAACAAAAAATACTTCATGATAAAAGATCATAATTAATTATTATTCTTGTCTTGGGTCTTAAACTGCACCCAATGTATCCAAAGCCTATAAATACTATTTATATATTTTGTCGATTAAACATTAATATAATATCGATGGTATTTTATCCAACACAGCTAAAAAAATTATATTTCTTAGAGATCGACTTCAGCAGTTCTGTATTATTTTTTGGCAATATTTTTTTGTTTGATTAGGATTTACGAAAAGATAGCAAAGACATCTAGGATCATGATATTCTACATACTAGCACAAATCTTAATGTTCAGAGTTTTCCAATTTCTTGCGTTCCTACTTGCAATTGCATTGGCTGACAAAAGAGACTGTTAATCACGGAAAGGTTGGTACACAGCATGCAGATCATCGCAGACCGGTTGCGAGAGTCCGGTAAATAACAACAGCACCTACACTTCAGACTGATACTGAGCTTGTGTGGGCAGTGGTGTTTGAGGAGCTCCTCGACTTTAGGACTGCATTTGCATTGGTAGAGGTCATCTAAAAATGAACGTGCCTCCAATGTATTTACGCTCATATGCGAAGTGGGTGTAGCAAAATAAACCATAATCTAACTGTTGCCCGTGACTTCGTCCGCGTGGATTTATGTTTTAAAAAACGTCCCGTTACACCTGTCTGATTTCCGTATCCATAGTAGTTCCAAAAGGAATAGTGATGGTGTCACTAACTGACCCGACAATATTTACAACAACTTTTAAGAAATTAAGTTGCAAAAATAAATTGGTTAACGCATTAAATATAAAACATGAGGAAAATTCGAGCGCAGGCAGAAAAAGTAGAGTGTGTAGACTTTACCAGTCCCTTAAACAAATGAAGTACATACCTACGTATTTTACTTCTACCCTCCATAATATGAGCGGGTTGGACCTCATATTCCCCACAAAAAGACGATATATAATTCAGTCACGTAATGTACCAATACAGATAGGCACTAAAATTATAACATCAGAGCAATACAGCAAATCTTCCTTCACATATTGTTTAATGACTAATTTTTTTTAGTTCATTTTATTTATCTATTATTATTATTCTATATATAAAAATGAAGCCCTATTTCCCTTGGTCACCGCATCACGCGTAAACGGCTGGACCAATTTCGCTAATTCTTTCGCTTTTTGTTGTATAGGTGAGGACCTGGAGAGTGACATAGGCTACTTTTTATCCCGGAAAATTAAGGATTTCCCGCGGAAATAACAAAAAACTTTAAACCACGCGCACGAAGTCGCGGGAATCAGCTAGTTAATGTATAAATAGCTAACGACCAATGATGGCAACGAAGACGTCTAATCTTTTATTTTATTGTTTAGATTATTTTTTTCCTGCTTGCGCTCGAATTGGGAAAACACATCATTAAAGTTTTATCATATTATATTGCAATTATTTTTTGCAACTTAATTACTTAAAAGTGGTTATTATTAAAAATAATATAAATAAGTTACAGTTATCGCTATTCGATAATACAGCGATACTTGTGACAAAACGTACCTATACCTACTTTAATTCTTTTTTCAACTTTTCCTTATACGTACTCAAGTTCTTAAGCCCTTCTTACTTTAAGTATCTTTTCGCCCCCTTCGTCTCTTCAACTGAATAGATAGAGATCAGAAAAGAGAGATAATTTTTTGTGTAAAAACCTGAGAGGCTCAAAGCTAGCTGTTGTGTTGGCAAGCATTAATTATGTCTAATTAATATACTCGTACAAACGAGGAGAAATTCTATCTGTGCTGTTTCTTCAACATACTGAAAACAGCGTTAATGAGATAAAATCGCCAATATGGGAAGGTGTAATTAAAGTCATTTGCGTCGCCTCGCCTCACTACTGTGGAGTCCACGTATCCAGTTACAGTATAACACCAAGTAGCTGCCGCTGTTTTCTGAATCCCTTAATTAGTGTTATTTATGACCTTAGGTACATATTAAAGCCATCCTGACATAGAACCTGAGCCTGCTTGCCCCACAGTACCTTATACCTGTTTTATACCACACCCATACATATTTAATAGTATAATAAAATTCAAAGTCCTGACTGACTGACTGACTGACTTATATATCAAAGAACAGCCTAAACCGCTTGTCCGAGAGACATGAAATTTGGAGAGTTTGTTCTATGTAAAGACTAGGTATCCACTAATAATGGATTTTTCGAAATTCCAACCCCAAAGGGGTAAAATAGGGGTTGAAAGTTTGTATGAAAGTCCGTCTTTTTTCAAGTAATAGCCATGAAACTTGGTATATGAGCTGCGGGTTGAAAATGAAGAAATACGTGTTTCACAGTTTTTGAAAATTCGACCCCAAGGGGTGAAATAGGGGATGAAAGTTGTTATGAAAGAACTTCTTTTCTCAAGATATTTTTCAAGTTATATCAACGAAACTTGGTATTTTGGCTTTCGGTAAAAAATAAACAAATCCGTATGTCACAGATTTTCAAAATTTTACCCCTAAAGGGGTAAAAAAGGGGTTGAAAGTTTGTATGGAAGTCCTTCTTTTTTCAAGTTATAGCCATGAAAGGACGTTAAATAGAGAGTTTGTCTTTCAATTACGCAACATAGCAACAGAGCAACAGTTCGACGTGATTTCTTGCATGGGTATAGATGAGGACCTGGAGAGTGACATATTTATTTTATCCCGGAAAGTTAAGGACTGCCTGTGGGAATTAAAAGACTTAAGCCACGCGAACGAAGTCGCGGGCGTCCGCTAGTTTAATAGTATAAGGCCACGATTACACTCATAAGTTTTACACACGTAGGTAAGTCCGTGCAATGAGTACCTAACTTACCAAATGTAAACAGTTATAGGAGTCGCGCATCGTACTTATGTAAATGTTACTTAATTATAAAGTGAGTTACTTACGATCGCTACTAACGTAAAAACTGAAACTTACAAGTGCTTCCTTGTCCACTACGTTTCTGTTTTTCTTAATATTTTATAACCTTTTGGTACAAAATAATTAAAAAAAAAAAAAGAAAAATTGCGACCTAAGCCAAAAGATTGTTTTATTCCAATAAATTTTTAACTTCATCCAACATCAACCAACATCATGAAGGTTCGGAATTCCCGTCCTGCTAAGATGATCAAGGAAGAAACTCGACGGTTTCTTTTTATTTATTTATTGGGTAAACAATTCTGTTGAAGAGATCCACAAAGTTTTATGTCCCTTCACTTAGGACTTGTGGACTCCATGTGAAGTCCTATACACTGTAGATTTAAATTTGGCCTTTAAAAACTGAATGGGTGAGTCGTGTATCCTCGCTGCGATGATGCGATCATGATCCAATGTATTTACCTACCTAGTTTGAGCGTTACCGATGTGAAAACCTTCGACGTTTCCCTAATAACTAATTACCTATTCTGTGGTATTATTAAGAATTACATTATTTCGGTAGGTCTTATACAGCCTTATTGCATCAGGATCAGTAACTGTCAGGTTTTTCTATAATTGGAATCTAATCATGATCGATAAGTAGAGATCGTTACATTTACATAATTGTATTAACGGTAAGTATGAGTAAGATAAAAATTAACACCGCCTGCTTCCCAACTTCCTGCTAAGATACCAGATAATTTATTATCAAAAACCCCGACTTGTTTTTGACCAAAATTTACCCTTTGATCCTCATACTGAGTACGGTAGTTACCAACTACACCAACGAGGTAGTACACCGAAATAATTATGTGGTCCTATCCTTGTTAGTCTTCAATTTAAATGCAGAATCGCGTGTAACAACTACTTAAATAATTGCAACGATATTAATTACACTTCTCACTGTGGAGCAGCCAGGTATGCCACTTCGTCAATATTTAACCAAGACGCGCCTTTCTCACGCAAAGGGCAACATATCTACATGCAGCCGATCAGTAAGTGTCAATAAAGCCACAGCCCAAAGAGATAATACAGTCGGTTGACGGAGACTTATAAATACAGCAAGGGATTGTCACGGGGCCACAGGGACGTCCCGCCACTTAGATCCCGCAGCTTAAGGGATTATATCGACCGGTAGAAGTCGGCAAAATAAACTTTAAAATTATGATGGCTGCTAGCTGATCGGTCGATTGGTTGGAAATAGGTGCTATGACCTTAAAGCTGGCTCGTATGGGCATTACGGGCATCGTTTTACTGTATGTGTTTACGCGGTGATATTAGATATGTTTATCGTAGTAATTTTACTTAAGTAACTGATGACTGCTGTGCCAATGATGGACATAGATGTTTCCCACTGAATGAAACGATAATGAGCAAACACCAAAATTGAGTAACATTGTACAAATAAGGGAGATGTGTTTAGAACTTAAACGCGGTATTTGTTGGTGTATGCCCGACTATAGTCACATCCTTGTCTGAGTTTCTTGCAACGTTTTATTATTAGGCTTGAGTACATCCATTCCTGATTTAAAATTAATGCGGAATAATATCTTCCTCAGGTTCTAGTTTTAATAGTAGCTACATCTCTATAGCTGTATACATATAAGTAGCTCTATGTTCCAACATGCTACGTTTGTAGAAGTTTCTGGTTAAAAATCTGTTTTTATGTAAGGACAATTAGTGCAGTTACTATAGGCTCTGTAGGTGATCCCTGTGGAAGAAAAAAGTAGAGGCGTAGATAGGTTTATAATTGAGGTGTGTTTTTATCAAAGTCTGACACATATTATCGTTTGCTACATGCCTTGTTGCCAGTGCATGTTCGACAAAGCGAGTCTTCTGGTGTAGCCCATTTTAGTCGAATCGATGCACCTTAGTCCAACTGCTGCCAGACTACTGCTTCCAGTTGAAAACGGCCGAAACTTGGTATAACCGCAAATATTTTGGCTATATACATGAATTAATATAGCCTTTTTTATGTTCAGAGTTCATACCCATAGATACATGTGTACCTATCTACCTGTTTATTATTTCATATATAGGTACTTAAGCAAATTTTGACTACCTACTTAGGTAGGTATACTTAGGTATAAGTTTGCTTACAATATAAGCAAAAGGCTGACCTATCAATATGTCAATAACACTTACCGATGTTTATAATAACAATTTTAAGTGAGTGCCTGATGATCTATGCCAAGATTTTCTCACCAACTACTTACCAAATGTCTTATTAACATAGTTAAATATCTACAAAGTACTAAGTAGAAACATTAACTTAAACTTTTTCATGAAAATTGTAGTATATTTACGATTAGCTAAAAATTTTACTTTCCAAAGAAAGATCAAAGTTTCAAAATTCAGAAGTTCCACTTAACTTTTCAATGTAAAGAATTCCCTTGTTATTTTATGAAAAATAACGATTAAGCTTATTTAACTATACTCGTATGACTAATAAACAAAAGAAACTATAATTAACTATATCTTTAGTCACAGTAGATTAATACATAATCAACTTTCTGCCATATTTAACTAAATAGCTTAAAGAACCTACATACTACGTTGTAGTAGTATCTGGTTTTAACCCCGAAGAAGTAAAAGTAAAAACAAGATACCAGTAGAAACTTACGCATAACGTGTAAGCGAAAGTATTGATTACTCAATTGAGATGGACACGAGGATCGTACAAATATGGAAAGGGACACGAACAGACAAATGGCCGTCGTCGGGCTACTAGACATGAGCGCATCGAGACAGCTTGATTGTAAATCGTATCTTTTGATACTGATAATAATATTATTTCCACGCAGCTTTTCGTTAAAATAAGGAACAAATCGATTTGGAGCTACGTCGCTATGGAGTCTTAGGAAGTCGGACATTTTCTTTCTTTATACTTAGAGTTCTTTTAAGGTTCTAAGGTTTTGATATATCTATAAACTGGACTCAAGTTTAAATGATTAATTAACATGTTCGATATGGATTTTACACTGAATTTGTATTCGCCAGAATGATACAATATTTTTTTTGCGCTGCATATGTGTCATTGCTAATTATTATTTTTTGAATTTAAATAGTGAACATTTATAAACATGAGTTTATCTAAAAATGTTTGTTTTATAATTCTTCGTTTATCATTAGAGGTAGGACATAAATTACTTTCACCACGTGTTGTTACTATTGTCCCGGTTTTTTATCACTATGATTACGATGTTACCTTCCGTTTGCTTCGACGAAATTACATTGTAACTAAGTTTTGGTATGTAAAAGCCTTTAGAGTATAACCGTAAAGTGCAAGAGTATTATCGGTTGCAGCGATCTCTCATTAGCGGTGTTTGGAGATACGAACGCTCGTGACTCGCTTGTTCCCCCGTTGTTACCCGGTAAGATGGCGGCAAACAGAGTCTTGTTTACATTGCTCAATTTGTAAATGTCAAACAATAAACAAGGAGAAAGTTAGTTAGTTTTCTCTGCACTACAATTCCTGACCTAAAATAGAGACGATGCAGCGGAAAATCTATTTAAATAAAAATCAATTGCTGTTCGTTTGTCTCGCTAAAACTCGAGAACGACTGGGCCGATTTAGCTTATTTTGGTTTTGAAATGTTTGTCGTTGTCCAGGGAAGGTTTTTGAACGGTGAGAAAACATGGAAAAATTGCGAGGAAGATAGGGCATGACAACGTCTGCCGGGCTCGCTAGTGGGAAATATTTATTCAAATCTCAACCGTAAAGTCACCTACGGGATCTAAAAAAATAACTCATAAAACCAGCTCTTATAGTATTATATTTAACTTCAGCGATTTTTATAATACCTATAAGCAATCATCTTAATTTCATATACTCATTGAGTAGGAGCTGACCCAAAGGGGTATTCATTAGGGATATTTCTAAAAGATTCTTCTTTTCTATACTTAGCTAGGTCTACGATGTACGAGTTTTCAGCAGATATCTCGATATCGTAAGCTACAATTAAGCTCTGTTGATCTTTTTGTAGAAAAGAAAATAATGTCACGTTTAGAACTCTATCCATCTAGAATAGAGCTCATATTAAAATATCGGTTCATATTTTGGTCGTTATGTCAAAACGACAAAGTTCTAAAGTATCCGGTGACAAAATCACTCGTCACTCACGATTTTACTCGTGTGGCTGTAATTATGGTCAGAGTTAATTGAGATGTTTCACGGTCGAAGGGTCGTCAAAGTGGGGAAAGCGATGGTTTATGATTAGAAAGGCTTAAGGCGACATCGATGTCAACCTACTTAATATCTGCCGGACTATAGTTTCTATTCATAACGTGTGGTTAAGAGAAATAAATGTCAAATATTAAAATATAAGTTTTCACTTTCCTCCTACAGGATGATTTCACAATACATAATTGGAGCTACCATTTATTTCACTGCTCTCCGATCCTCTTTAAGTTTTTATTCTTTTAAAATAGTTAACTCAAGAAATGAGGAATTAGACAAAATTTACCTACAACTTTCTTGGATAAAAGATATTCTGGTTTAGTTAAAGTGCTCAAAATATGACATTAATTATATTTCAGTTCGTTTTATTAAGACATTTTGTTATACCTTGGTATTGCTACAGCTTTCGGAATCTCTAAACAAATTATGACAAATTATATTCGAATTATGGCATAAATTGAGTTTGCATGCGCGTATATTTCCATACAATTTGCGCCACACACGGCGCGTGCCTTTCCGGTAGCCGCTCTTAGTAAATTGAGATTCCTTTACGAGCAGAGTAAATATTTTAAATTTTTTCTTGTTACCTTAATGACTCTATTAATTAAAATGTCCATATTAGTAATAATTATTTTAAATGCGAAAGCTTGTTTAGATATTATCTTTTCACGGTCCATGCATTTCATCAGAGAAGCTTACATTTCGGAGACGGGCTTAAAACACCTTTTTATTCCCGAAAATCAAATGGTTTCCTCGGGATTTTTACTATCCTAAATCCGAGCTAATGATGTCGCGGGCATTCATTTAATTAATAATGAATCTAACCTCTCCACTTACCTAGTAAAACCACAGATGAAATAAATGTTTATAAGATGCGCAAACTTACTGCCTGAAATAGGAAGTCTTACTACATAATTTAACAAAGATGATGTCAAAGATTGTATAGTTGGTTCAAAACAATTACGATATATCTTCTTACAAAGCCATTAATAATGTTAATAGTAATTGAGTTTCTGGCTGAGTTTAAATTTGCTCGAGGCCACATGTTATGTTGCCCATATGTGCTTGGAGCATCCCATATTATGTGAGTACGAGATAATAAAATTTCGAAAATTGTTCAGAAGTATTTACGATATTGGACCACCGACGTTGTCACTGTACCGAACGGAGTAACTTTCGATGAAATGAGAGTCAATATTTTTCGGATTATTTATACAGCACATACAGTAGGCCGCGTTAACCGTCTTCGGAGTTGAGCCTTGAGGGCGCAAAGATTTTGAGGTAAAGTCTTTCTAAAAGTGCTTCCAGTGAGGCTCCACCCTCAGTTTATGATATTGTAAGGAGACGTAAGTTTGTGGGACCTCGGCAGTCCGTGCCCAATCTAGAACTTACTATCTTATTAATCGTACTGATTCGTCTGCACTATTATCGGAGGATCTAAGGGTGTAGTTATGCTGCTTTGAAAGTAAATTCTTGAAATGCGCGTCGTATGCGCCAATATATTTTAAAGCTAACCCAAGTTGTTACACGCATAACCTTTTGCGACAGCATTTCCAAACCTAAATTCGCTCGAGGCATACCGGGACAGCCATTGGGGCTTTCCAAATGTGGGCGCAGGGTAATAAAGCCTGGTTAATGAACGAAAAGTGTTTGCGGTGGACCACCGACGACGTCCCTACCACTGAAGCACCTACCTAATACAATATTGAAATAAACGGTCTTATGTTTAAATATTTATTCAGTCAGTATTCTTATTGATAGTACTATTGGAGTAAAAATAACAATTGCATGACAGTTTTCGAGAGCAGATGTTTATAGACTCACGAGTCGGTAGGTACATAATATACTCGTAATAGTATGAAGTATATCGACGGTACATCGTCCCCAAGCCCATAAAGCCTGCTGGAATTCGGACAACAAATGACAATGAGCAAGAGCTGCCAGACGCGCATTTGGGGTAATCTCTACGTGGTATATCTACAATCACTCTAAAATCTAAATGTAGCCCAATTTCTCCTCATTCGCCCTACAAGATCTGATTTGCTATGATTATTTAGAAAGCATTTTTTACGCCGACATTGATAAAAAGGCTTTCCAACAAACCAAAACATTCTGTGTTTCAATAGACAACATTAGTGACGTCCTTCAACACGACGACGCAGGTCGCCGGCTGCCATTTGTGTGACTCTACCGGGCACCGCAACGTTATATCAGAGAACGTTTTATTGCCTTGAATGGAGTATAATAAAAAGCCCGAAATCCTATTCATACAAACTACAAAGCCACTTGTGGGCGCTTTCGGCACGTAGATTGTACGCACGTCGAACGCTGCCCAGTGCCCGTGCGTGCAGGCATCCTCGCAATCACACTTATTCGATCGGACCGCCATGACCGCTTTGATCTCTTCAATTGCCCTAATCTAATAGTCTTTCCAATAGATTACTTTTTATTGGCTACCATTTCTACTTTATGAAGTCGTCGTGAAGCGTTGAGTTAGATAACTTGAAGAGGACTTTAATTGAATGCTTCAAATCTGAGGATTTCAATTATTAAGCAACTAGCTGATGCCCGCGACTTCGTACGCGTGGATTGAGGTTTTTTGGTTCCCGCGGGAACTATTTCATTTTCCGGGATAAAAGCCTATGTGCTATTCCAGATTCCAATTTCATCCAGATCCGTTCAGCCGTTGGGGCGTGATTGAATAACAAACATCCATCCATACATCCATCCATCCAAACTTTCGCATTTATAATATTTATTATTATTATATTATTATTATTAAGCAATGACTGATAATCATTTAAAACGGAAATCGACGATTTGAATACAATTTATTACTACTTGTTATGGATACGGATTTGTCTGTTAGGTAGATGGAACCAAGAACATGATGACGCTATTATATCTATTAATTAAATAACAATTATATCTATTAATTAAAGTGGTAGGTAAAGTACACGCAATATTTCCCCTAGATTTAGATATCGGTTTGAATTTATTGATGATGGTATTAAAAGTCTTCTGCTTTGAAATTGTTACATGTACGAGTATTTTGTTATCTTCTTTCACTGGGAAAACTGCTCTAAACTTGAACTAGTTTTAGATAACTTATTGACTTAACGGTTGGTCCATGTCGGTATATCACCACCCACAATTGGAATGCGTTTTTATTGTTAAACTTATCTAAACGGCAGTGCAATATGGCACTGCTATCAACCAATGTCAGGGATTGATGGCACGGTGATGGAAATTTATCGCTATTGTTGGGCGAGGCTCTTATAAGGATAACAGTACAAACAGGAGTGGCCTTTAGATGTTTACTTGATTTTACTGTTTAATGGAGCGATCGAGTTTCTGTCGACTTGGTAAACAATATGCTGGCACCTACTAGTAGGCGTAGAAGACTTCTATTGCGTTTATGCGGAGACCAATCCTAAATCTATGGTTGAGAATTGTCATTTTAGTACAGTAGTAACTATAAATCCGCGTATTAAATTGGCACTAGACTTGCTTTCTCTATATCTTATATGTACTACTAGCGGACGCCCGCGACTTCGTTCGCGTGGCATAAGTTTTTTAACTCCCACATGCATTCCTTAATTTTTCGGGATAAAAAGAACCCATGCAAAAAACACGTCGACCCGTCGCTCTGTTGCAGCGTGATTGAAGGACTATTTAACGTCCTTTGGGAAAGCATTTTCAAAAACTGTGAATTGTGTATTTCATAATTTAAACCCGATGCCCAAACGTCAAGTTTCATGGCTATAACTTGAAAAACGACGGCCTTTTACACCAACTTACAACCCCTATTTTTCCCGTTTGGGGGTGGAATATGGAAAAAATGTGGCACACGTACTTCTTTATATTATACCGAAAGCCAAAATACAATGTTTTGTTGTTATAACTTGAAAAATATGTTGATAAATGAAGGACATTCATCCCCTATTTCACCCCTTTGGGGGCCGAATTATCAAAAATGGTGAAATACGCATATTTAACTGAAAGCCAAAATGCTAAGTTTCATGCCTATAACTTGAGAAATGAAGGACTTTTATACAAACTTTCAACCCCTATTTTACCCCTGTAGGGGTGGAATTTTGAAAAACTGTGCCACACGTAATTCTTTATTTATTACTTAAAGCCAAAATACCAAGTTTCGTTGATACAACTTGAGAAATATCTTGAGAAATGAAGGCTTTTCATATAAACTTTCATCCCCTATTTCACCCCTTCGGGGGTAGAATTTTCGAAAACTGTGAAACACGTATTTCTTTATTTTTTATCGGTAGCTCATATTCCAAGTTTCATGGATATAACTTGAGAAATGATGGACTTTCATACAAACTTTCAACCCTTTTTTCACCCACCTAGGGGTGGAATTTTGAAAAATCCTTTCTTAGTGAGCGCCTACGTCATAAAAGGAAGCTACTGACAAAATTTCAAGTCTCTAACCATAGTGGTTTAGGGTGTGCGTTGATATATAAGTCAGTCAGTCAGTCAGGACTTTGAATTTTATATATTATATAGATAGATGATCACGTGACATTAATAATAAAATAATAAGAGTGAAAAATAAAGAATTGTTAACTTAAAACGCTTATTACCTACTATCAAACATTAAATATTATTGCTGCTACAAGGTCGATCTCAATATTATAAATTGGCTTCAATCCAAAGCGTCAATTGCGAATCTATTTCCGCTACTTTTACAGAGCTTACCTAGTTAGATACTTATATTTTAATAGCTAATGCCTGTATTTCGCACGCGTGGATTGAGGTTTTTCGGATCCCGCGGGAACACTTTTATTGTCCGGGATAAAAAGTAGCCTATGTGTTATTACAGACTATGATCTATTTCGCTACCAAATTACATCCAGATCCGTTCAGCCGCTGTGGCGTAATTTAGTAACAAACATCCATCCATCCATCCAAACCTTCGCATTTATAAATATTAGTATTAGTATTATTATAGTATAGTATAGATTTCTTTTAATTTTAATAAATGGTAGGTATTCAATATAAACACATTATATTTACATTTGAAGTTGCGTTGTTAACGTATCATCAGTATTCATTGATTGATTTTGTAAACTACCGATTCATTTTACTTCTTCACTACTAATAAATTCATATATTTTCTTATTAGTATACTAACACCAAGTGTTGGCATATTAACGCTACATTAATTTAATGAATTCTATGAGTTTTCGTGCGGCGTTAAATGTTTGAGCGTAGGCGCATACCGTGAACCCAATGAGGGCAAAATCGATTCTCATCATGTGGGCGCTGCGTTTCTCTATAACAAACCCTTTGTAAAATAAATTAGTTGAGAGAGAACAAGCGGTTGCCTTTCGCAGTTTTAAATAATATAAACGCCCACTACAGAAACCCATTGGGTAATATTATACCCACTTGTAGTAATAAAGAAGCGTTTGCCGTTTGACAAAATTCGAGTGGAATCCAAACTACATATTATTTTTATAAATGCGAAAGTGCGGACCAGTTATTGATAGACTACTGCCTAATAAAACTCAGAGCTGAGTGTCTAGAGTGTAGACTGTACCAAATTCTGATTTCAAAACCTGATTTTTAGATCTTCAGTATTTTTATATCATAAGATTTTCAGTATTATGAAGAAAGGTTATTAGTAATTTTGATTTAAAGGAGTATTTACTGGCCGGGAGCCGTAAGTCTTAACAGAGATTTTTTTGTATGCAATCAATTTTAAATTTTCTTTACCTAAAAATACTCGATTTCCTTACTCTGCAAAATATCTATACAGAATTGTGCGATCCAGGCAGAGATTTGACTCGTTATTTTTAGGGTTCCGTACCCAAAGGGTAAAAACGGGACCCTATTACTAAGACTCCGCTGTCTGTCTGTCTGTCTGTCTGTCTGTCTGTCTGTCTGTCTGTCTGTCTGTCTGTCTCCAGGCTGTATCTCATAGACCGTGATAGCTAGAAAGCTGAAATTTTCACAAATGATGTATTTCCGTTGCCGCTATAACAACAAATACTAAAAATTAAAAAAAATATATATATTAAGGGGGGTCCCCATACAATAAACGTGTTTTTTTCGTATTTTTTTGCTCAATATTAAAAACGGTAACAGGTAGACGGTTCAAATTTTCACAGAATATTAACTTGTATATTACCTTTCAAAATAAATAATTAAATATCAATAAAGTAAATATTAAAGGGGGGCTCCCATACAACAAACGTAATTTTTTGATATTAACAGTAAACCTCTACAAACAAAGTTAGTTTTGCGGTTCATTAACAAAGGTAATTATACCTACTTCTTGAGTACGGAACCCTCGGTGCGCGAGTCCGACTCGCACTTGGCCGATTTTTGTCTAGTCATTCGCTTTAGTTGCGTGTCTCTGTATCTTGTATCAGTCACGCAATGCATGAGACTTGCTTTTAAAATACACCCTATAAGGGTAGTATAAAAGTATATATAAAATAATATCAGATAATTTGTCCGCTCGGCTTTTTAACTGACTTTTCTTTTTTTTTTTACTGACAATGTTTAGATAAGACAATGTCGCAAGTAAGCGAAACAATGAAGGCTTAATTGTATCTCCATGTTTTTCGTATCCCTTCGAGGAAAGTTCGATGACCTTCACATGTGGGTGTCTAACACAGTACTGAATCGTACAGAACTCACAGATCACGAACAATGGGTGCATGATAATGATAAATCAGAAATACACAATAAAAGATGCGCGCCCTCTGAATTGGAACACAATCGTGTCTCGGATATGAAATGAGGAGTTAATGTCTATTATTAGTATTGAATTTCTTTTCGATCAAGTTAACCCTTAATTTTTTGAAGATTATAAATTATCAACTACTTCTATGTTAACGACAAACGTTCTATGTTAATAAACACAGCAAAATATATGACGTGAATTGTAATGTCTCGTACTTGATAATATTGTGAATGTTAAGGCAGAATAATTAGGCCAGTGTTTCTGATAATGAGAAAGCCCTTTTTCTATCGGTCTTCGGACTGTAGTACCCAATATGAATTACCCAGCTCAAAATTGAAAAAGGTTGCTTTTCTTAGAGAACCTTTTCCCGTGACCAACCGATCATCTGAATCTAATCAACGATGATTCATATGAATATTGAAGAGCAATAAGCACAGGTGCGTCTCCGATTTTCGTACTTCTAGGCATTCAGATACAAAGTATCAATTATAATTTAATCTGTGATACAGATATCAGCTATTATTCGGTAGGCAAAATATTTTTATAACAATCTAGTACATTAGGCAATTTTACAGAACATAGTATTATTTTCTATGGTGTATTGTAGCTTTCTCTACGTTTGCTAATGACTGCGAACCAATTTAATCGTGGTAGGGGTTTTCTTGGAATAACAACGCAATGAGCTCGCCGACCGTTCGGCACTAAAGACTAAAACAGACAACTCATAATATGACTAGAAGTCTTTACATATCGAGAAAACTTTCAATACAATGACTACATAGTGAATAATTTATGATAATTTAAATGCGTAGGGCAATCATAGGGCTTGCTCTCCATAACCAATGGTAAATTGAATGCGGGATGGGTTACTTCAGATCGAATAATCGAACGCGTGCCACTTAATCGATTCGCCATCAGATAATCGATTGTTCATCTAGACTTTTATTAAATGAAAATACAATGCTTTCCGGAACGATATCATTGTAATATTCCTGAACAACAACAAATAGTTCAAAACAGGATAAAAGGAGTGTAAGGTTTTCAAATCAGTTTCTTCTTCTAACGTCGGGCATAGTATTTGTAAAATTGTTTCGTTTCATCTTAAAGCAGAGAACGGAAATTGAGAAATGAGTAAAGCGTATATAGGATCGTTCGTCAGTAATAAATCATTATGAGTCTCTATTTTTTACAGGCAATAATAATAATTTATCAATGTTATTTATGCTTTGGTTTGGATTACGTTTTAAAAACAGACGAAAAAATTGCTTCCTTGCTACACTATGAAACACTAGGAGGAAAGCGTAGAAATATTTTTTCACGATAATTCATTGTAATACTATAAATTTAAGTGTCTGTTTATCCGTCTGTTACGTACCGTTTTATGGTTCATTTTTTATGAGAGATGCTGAAGACAAAACATGGCTAACTTTTAATGCTGGAAAATCAAAGAGTTCCCATGTGATTTAAATAAAAACCTTAAACTAGCAGACATCATTAATTGAATCTACTTAAATAGTACCTAACAAATGTGGAGCTATACAGCACTAGGTATAAGTTATATTAGCCTGTAAAAATAGCAGGGCCCGCATAGTAGGTAGTTAAAAAATAATTTCAATCAAGGAACAAATGTGCCTCTACTATTACGGGTATCTATGATGATTATCTACGATCTGTTTGTAAATAATTAGGGGCTACATTATAATTTTCTACAGACTACGGGCCCCGGCTCCCGGCGTGTACCACGGCTTTATGACCACTATAATCACTTAATGATGCACCCGTGAGCGTAACAAAATAATCATCCTTGTTATTTTTATTACCCAACTATGGCAAAGCCAAGTTTGCTGGAGAAGCATTGAATTCACGTACTTTGCTCTGTTCTGTGTGAGGCTACATTTTCATATCTTAGGTACATCATTTTATCGATCATTCAAGCATAGCTATCGATGATCCCCTTCTTAGATCGCGGTATACCTACAGCTCCACGCTTAGTATCTTAGATTATATTCTGTTAACTAAAATGAATCTTTCTTTACAGGTTGCTTGTGGGAGCTCCTCTTGGTCAAAACTTGCAGCCAAACACGACCAAATCCGGGGCGCTTTGGAAATGTCGAGTCAGCCCTTCCCCAGAAGACTGCGAGCAAATCGTCACAGATGGAAAAAGAAGTAAGAAAACTACAACCTATTGGTACTTCATTAGTCGGTTCTTAATAGGGAGTAGGGAGTAGGGACACAGGTTCATTTGAATGAATATTTCATTGGATTTCGTAGTAGATAAAACTAGTTATCGTAGGAGTGTAATATATTCAGAGTTATCGTTTATATCAATTAGGTAATTAAAAATCCATTAATTATTTAAAATAGTTCTAGGAGAATTAAAAATACCAATATTTATCATATAAAGGCGGTTACGGTTAAATCAGTTTTGCTATAAAAAGTTAAGTTATATGTGTTAAATGTAATTTGAATCAAAAAATTCAAATTTATGACCCATTTGACTCCTAGATCCATATATTAAAGATAAAACACGTGCTGCGTTGTATAATAAACATTTTATTCACATGTAGGTGTAAATTAGTAATATCTCTAGACGTTAGATGAAGTAGTAATCAAAGACACTTTCGTAGAACTAATTAATTAATACACATAACAGAGCGGCTATATATGGGTGGCTCGAACAGTCGTCGAAAATGCTCAAGCGATCTCGTGTATGACAATGAAAAGTCGTTATGCAGTCGTAGTTTGAAGCGATCGGTTATGAGTTAAGATGACTGCTTCAGTCTGCGTGTATGGTCACTCTTAGTGCTTATTTTATCTAGGTTACACAATATGTATATTTAGTAGATTAAAACACAAAACACCTAGTATCATTAAGTGTAGCAACTTAGCAAGGAAATGCTGGAACAATTTTAATGTCATTATAAGTTTTAATGATATGTTGTCTTTTGTCGGTGGTGCCCCAAACAGCGAAGTACGGCAAGATAAACACGAGTAAGTGAGCTGTGGTCTCAACCTCCTTTACATTTAATCATTCGCTCCTTGACTAATAAATCACTAATCGCTGTATTTTACTTTGATACTAATTGCCGACTCTACTAAGTTCCAGCTATGCCCTGAAGAAATATGTAGCATGTTCTAACTGAATGAATCGGACATTATTTATATTTAAATCATTACTTAAGACTTGGGAATTTATTTTCTATGCCTCTCATATCAGACTAATGTTCAAGAATGACAGATATAATGTTACGTATATTAATGAAAATAAATTCCGAATCTAATTACATGAATCAGCACTAACTGCTTGCAAAAACACCCACTCACAGCTTGCCAGCACTTTATATGATAGAATTGAATAATCACTGTATTTATTGTTCACGAAACTGCGAAAATTGTCCATAAATTTGCTTTATCAGTAGTGAATACGTAATTTTGATTGTACACCTTTATTTTAGTTAAATTAATTCTTATCACAGCAATTTTGTACAACAGAAGCTTTTATTCTTCGTCACTGTAAAATTAAACATCATCCATATCCAAACGTTAGGACATTGCATTCGACAATTTTCATGGTCCTTATACAATACCTAGGAATGTTATTACCAAACAACTTGTAACCCATAATAAGGTGACTGGTTAAAATGATTAATTTATTAACAAAATTTGTAATAGTAGAAAAAACCATTTGAGTACCAAAAACCACTATATGTCTGGATTTTCGATAGTAAATTGTTTAACAAAGTAATAAATAGCAAAAATAACGCTAGGCCAAATAACATCAGTACATAGGGTAACATAGTCATCTTTCAAATTAAACATATTAATTGGGTCTTCTGGTGAATTAACGGATCGGCCATTGATTAATTTTATCAGCTCAAAATTAACAAAGTAGAATTCGAATATTACCATTAACCTGAGACCACACAAAATAATGATGATACTTATTCACGCCGTACCCTCATGACAAATTCATTACAGGTCACAGAAGAAAACCGTCACTTTGTATAATAACTTTAGCTTTATACTTTTAATACAATATCGTCCGTAATATTTTGTAATTCAAGTGAATACCCATTTTGTAAAGTATTGTTTTATATTCTTTACTTTCCATAATAGAAGAAACAAGGTTCTTATAATCGACGATATTTTTTATGGTTACTTTGAATTCCATAAGTCCATAGTTTTGCAAATAGTATTCGCTCTTATTACAAAAGCACGACGATTAAGCATGTTTCTTTTTTGATCGACGATGAGAGCTATTATAATGAGACTTTCACGTGAAGTGTATGCGTCTTGAAACACGATTTCTGTTTTATTTATTGCAAAGTTTTCTGTAATTTGCCTCACGGTAATAAGATATTCTTATCTTGCATCATACACGCCTGGTTGCAATGCTTTGCATTTGCCAACGATCCCCACAACTTCGGTTTGATCTTGGGTTTCTTAGCGATCCTATTATCAAAAACTAAAGCAACACTTTTTCTATATCAAGTTGCATGTTGCTTTTGTTTTTCATCCCCTCAATTATGAAAGCATAAATTTAATAGATGCATTTACACTACGTACGGAACTATATATTTATAAAATGTAAATGAACAATGTTTTGGGTTTTTCTTAACTTATTGACTTACCTACATTTTAATTGATTTTGTTATTTGTGCCTAATTTAATTGTTTTGTGCTTATGAAAAGTGATCGCCAAAAAGGCGTTTTTATGAAAAATACTAATATATTAAAAGGATCTTTTGCTGAATGAACTGGCTCCAGAAAATTTCGCTGTCATATGTTTTGCAGCTTGTTTATTTGCATATATGTAGTTATTTAAGCATGATAATCGTAATGAAGAGAACTGATTGTGTTTAGGTCTTGATTCTTCCCATCTGACTGGGCCTCATTCTGACGAGATCAAGGAAGGTCAGTGGCTAGGCGTTTCTGTGCGAAGCCAGGGCGCTGGAAAAAAAGCTGTTGTATGTGCTCACAGGTACGTAATTTCTTTCGTATGTAATTTTATCTGAATCATGAATGTCTTGAAAAGCTAAATTAAATTCAAAGGTGGATGCAGGAGAATAATAATTGATGAATATAACCTATTAAAACTTTTCAGATATATCCGCAAATCTGGAGAATCTCAATTTGGCCAAGGACTCTGCTACACGCTAGGTAACGACCTTCAATTGATCGACGTGTGGGAGCCATGCCGAGGTCGTTCTGTACAAAGGTATTAATTTAATGTCAATTTGCTCTTTAGTTGCAAGCCATTTTAAATTATTAAGTTGGATAATGTACCTATTCTTAATGAAAAATGTGACTTGATTAGGAAATATTTTTTTTGTATTACCTAATATTTTCTTATTCAATATCAGCTGTATATTAAGGTCTCTCATATTATATTTTCAGAGAACATGAAGAATTCGGTTTCTGTCAAGTCGGTACAAGTAGTTCGCTCCTCGAAGATGACACGTTAGTTCTTGGAAGTCCTGGACCATACACTTGGAGAGGGACTATATTTACCCAGGATACGAAAGATGACTTATTAGAGCGAGACCACGTTGTTTATATGGCACCAGTTGAAGACGGCGCTAGTCCGGTTGAAAAATATAGTTATCTTGGTATGAAACCTAAATTATTTCGATAATAAAATAAATTTTATTCCTTCTTCTTGCTTTTTAATGTTTTCAATGTCAAATTTATTGGATAGCTTTGCCTGTGTTTCTCTACCTTTCCTTTTTCCTTAAGTATCAATGGGTTATATTTTTTCAGGTATGTCCGTTTCGGGAGCAAGTTTTTTCGGACCAAAACCCTCTTACGCTGCAGGAGCGCCACGAGCGCATGGCACGGGACAAGTTGTGTTATTCAGCAAACGCGTCATTGACGACTGGACTCGAACAGACGTTGACATTCTTAACTTCACCCTTGTTCTTGGTGGTGAACAGTTTGGATCCAGTTTTGGGTACGAGGTTGCTGCAGCTGACGTCAATGGCGATGGGTACGAATATCATTTCTTTTTCATTTAAAAAAAATAATTATAGTAAGCCAACGAGTCACCAGAGTGATTACTATTTTCAATGAGCATCTGAAGCGCCAAACACTTCCAATACGTTACCGCTTTTATGACGTAGCGAACGTAATACGAAATATTTATGTTTTTTATTCTAATAATATTGTCATCCTTTAAGTACTAGATGATACCCGCGATTTCGTCCGCGTGAATTAAGGTTTTATTATTCCCTCGGGAACTCTTTAATTTTTCGGAATAAAAAGTAGCCTATGTCCTTCCTCGGGATACAAAGTATCCCTATACCAAATTTCATCCCAATCGGTCGACCAGATAGGCTGTGAAAGCGTACCCGAAAGACAGACACACAGACAGACAGACACACTTTCGCATTTATAATATTAGTACGGATTAGTATGGATTTATTTTGCGTATTTTTTTCTGTTTAGATTACCAGATCTATTAGTTGGTGCACCTTTCTACTTCTCAAAAGATATCGGAGGCGCTGTTTATTTATACCTTAATAAGGACCACAACTTACCTCAAGCTTACAGTATAAGATTAACAGGCAAGCCTGAATCACAATTTGGTATCGCGATTGCAAATACGGGTGATTTAAACAAAGATGGTTGCGAAGATGTGGCAATCGGAAGTCCTTACGAAGATAATGGTGTAGTTTATATCCATATGGGTGATAGGAAGAATGGCCTTAAAACAAAGCCTGATCAAATTATAAAAGCAGAATCTTTACCAAGGGTTATTAAGACATTTGGCTATTCTCTTTCCGGTGGAATGGATCTTGATGCGAATGGATATCCAGATTTACTAGTCGGAGCTTATGAAAATGTAAGTTCTTACAGAAAATATCACTGTAAAATTATTTGACATTCTATGTATATATGAAATGACTAACTAATAATGTGTATTATTTTACAGAGTAGTGTTGCACTTATTCGTACGAAACCAATAATCGATATTAAAACTTCAATTCGTCTAACTGATGGCGTTATTAACATCGATCCAACCAAGCAAGGATGTCAGACGGATCCTTCTTCAATGTACACTTGCTTTCATTTCCAAGCATGTTGTATTATCGAATCTGTAGTGGCGTCCACCCAAACCAACAGTTATGAAATTAATTACGTTATAGAAGCCGAAACATTTGCCGGTGGAAGGAAATACTCAAGAGTTTTCTTTGATACGCAAAGAGTTGGTATTATTAGTAAGAAAATTCGTATTCGCAAAAATGTTGAAGATTGTAGAGAGCACACTGTTTATTTGAAGAACAATACAAGAGACATACAGACACCTATAAAAGTAAGTAAAGTTTTCAGAATTTTTAAGAAAATATAACCAAATAAACGATATGTAGAAATAAGGAATAATCTTAGGAAAGGTAATAAATTGATGATAATTGAGGTGTCGTGAGCGTCAGTTTGGTTGATTTTTGCACAGAACAAGATACATAACAGTAGTAAAATAAAATTAATCCATTTAACAATAATATAATCCATAATATCCATACAAACATTTTATAAATACAAAATTCATACATTGTAATAAAATTAAAATCTAAACTAAATCTAAATTAAAAACTGAAAACTAAACATTAAAATTATCATCTAATACCATATATCCATACTAATATTATAAATATGAAAGTGTGTCTGTCTGTCTGCTACGCTTTCACGGCTCATCTGTTCAACCGATTTTGATGAAATTTGGAATGGGGATAGTTTGTATCCTGGGGATATGGACATAGCCTGAGTTCCTGCGGGAATCAAAAAATCTTAATCCACGCGGACGAAATCGCGGGCATCATATAGTTATTAATATTTTTATATTTTTACAGTTCCAAGTTACCTATAAAATAATGCAAGGTCAGCCACAGTACTCCACGACAGGCGAACTGCCCAGGATAGACGACTATCCAGTGCTGAATGCCACTGCTCGGACTGCATTCAGTGCTAACTTCTTGAATGACTGCGGCGCCGACGGTGTCTGTGTCAGTGATTTGATTGTTCGTCCAGTATTGGAGCTAGAAAAAAGTAAGTTTCGAATGCATTTTTAAAAACGCTTTCAAAAAGCGCTGAATGGATTACAATGTTAGTAGTACCTGGATGACCGAACTTTGCTCGGTATTTTATTTTTTTGGTAAATTGTGTTTTTTTGGAAATTATATTTAGGTAAATAATATTTATTTTAAATTAAATATTATATGATATTTAAAATAAGGGAAAAGAATAATCGGACTGGAGACATCTGGGACTCGAACCGGGGTCTTCTGGGTTCGGGACCGCCCGATTTCCCACCTGAGCTAATTATAACCTTGTAGATGGTGGCGAAATTTGCCTTCGTATTCTAATGATATTGTAGCAGTTTTTCTTTGCCTGAAAACACGGATAAAACGACATTTTCTAAAATAAACGGCATTTTCTAGTTAGATCGATTTATCGCCCCCGAAACCCCCTGCATAATAAATTTCATGAAAATCGTTGGAGCCGTTTCCAAGATTCAGATTACATATATATATACAAGAATTGCTCGTTTAAGTATTAGATAGTATAGATGCACTAATACTGATAGGTCGTATTAATGTATAGCTCATTGGTTTAACATAAATTACAGCCAAAGATGGTAAAGCATACGCGCTGACATTGGGTCAAGAAGAAGAAATAAAACTCTCGATATCAGTGGACAACTACGGGGAATCGGCATATGAAGCACAACTTTTTGTACAACACCACGCTAGTCTACATTACATAGCTGCCAACATAACAGTAAGTAATTCTGCAATACACACATACATACATTCTAACTAGTGGTTCGCCCGAACTAAGACCTCTTGTCATTCGTCCGCGTGGATTAAGATTTTTTGATTCCTATTTTTTGAACTTTTTTCCGGGATAAAAAGTAGCCATAAGCCTAAGTCTTTTCCCGGGATGCAACCTATCTCTGTTTGAAATTTCACCAAAATCGGTTAAAAAGATAGGTCATGAAAACGTAGCAGACAGACAGACACACTTTCACATTTATAATATAAAGTATGGACGTAGGTTACCTTCCGAGCGCTTAGTGAATCCGAGCGCATTCCTGAATTTCTTACAAGCCGTCAAGTTTCAGGGAACGGATCCTATATATTTTTTCGGGGGTCGAAGTACTGAAACATTGTTTTCTGTTCCGACGTTTTAGGATAGGAAAAATGAAAATTTCATTACTAAATTAATACCATTTGCTACTCAGTTAAATGAAGTATGACGTAATTAAAAAAAGTGCTCATAAAATCGTATAGTAACTGCAGAAAATTATCGAGAAATTCATGGAAAACTCAAAAAAGGCGTTATCGCGTTCCGACTATTGTGATTTAATCTGAGACCTTATATAAACAAAAGTTATTTCAAATTAATCATTAAAGATCAAGGAACACTTTAATTAAACAATATTTTCAATACAACTTAAAGTTTTTGTACAATCTGGTTCCAAAGATCCCTCATACGAATTTTTCATACAAATTTACACTGACTCGTCCAACCCAAATGTCAAAACTTATAGCCTAAGAGATAACTGTATTTGTGGTAACTATCTTTTGGTAACTATAATTATATCTCCTTACTATTAATTTCCATGTTTCAGATTTATGTTAGTATTATCACAGGTGGTCTAAGAGGTGATATACGTAAATTAAAATACTCGTAACTTAAATGGGAGATATTTAAACACTACACATTATCACATCAAAGCGGCGACACTTGAGCTATTTTTTACCCATGATGGAACGGACGGTATATATTATTATGTGTTTGCCCTAAGAGGTTGTGCGATTGTTTGTTTGTTTGTGTACTTTTTAGTTACCATTTTCCTGGAAAACTACTGGACCGATTAGTATGCAGTTTTTTGCAATAGATATGCATAACTTCTGTCAAGGTTCTTGAATATGTTTTATGGCCATAGTCCACTAAGCTGAGCTGCAATTTTGATTGATTTTTCAATATGTTTCCATTTTTCTGAAAAAGTACTGGGCTCATTGAGATGCGGTGTTTTGCATTAGATATGTATAGCTTGTGAAAAAGTTCTTTAGATTTAGATATATTTTAAGTTATCGTGCTATCGTGCGCGCTCCTATCGTGTTTTTTTATTATGTTACCTTTTTTCTGGAAAACTACTTTGCTGATTTAGATGCGGTTTAAAAAAAAATATGTTTAGCTTCTGAGAAGGTTCTTAGATATGTTTTAGGGCCACCAAGCTGTGCTGCAATCGTGATTTGGTAGGTGGTCGAACTCCTTCTCATCGTAAGCACGTCGTGTTTGGACTCTTTTGATTTGCCTTGACAAGCGCTAACCTAGATGCTGTGGTCACAGGAACTCCAGTTTTTTATCCATTATATTTTATAACGTATGTTTTGAACTGATATATTTTAACATTTATTTATCAGAATATTAAAGTTTGACACAATTTGACACCTCTACTCATTACCATTTGGCCATAGTCCAACACGCTGGTCAAAAAACTACTGAACCGACAAAGATGCAGTTTTGTGTTCATAAAACTACTTCTGCGAAGATCTAATTGTTGTTACAAAGTTATAAGGTCACAAATTATAATGGAGCGCTGCAGTTCATCGTGAGTTTTTTTTTAATTTTAATTTTATTACTTGACGTAAGTACTACTTGACGTACTTAACGATGTATTATGTATTTGAGAGGCAATATCTAGTAAACGCCCCGATGAATAGAGTCAATTTTTATGCTGGTTACTTAGGTACAGCGCATACTTTAATACTATACTAGCCTTCCTAGTTATTGGTCATTTCTGGTAACAATAACTCGTCTTTGAGCGGCGATAAGTAGTCAGGTCCCCAGCCGCTTGCAGGCAGACCATCACAAATTCCACCAGACGATAGTTACTGTTGTGAGTGATACGAGCACTTGATGAGAACTGACATTTATTATTACTGAAATATATAACAATATTATATAAAATTCACATCATCTTTCCCTTTTATTTTTTAATGTATATTATAAGTACATCTAGTTTTATTATAATTTTATAATTGGCTTAGATATGTAATTATATTTATCTACTCCAGCATCGAAAAGTTCCAATTTCGAATTTGACAACTATATCGAATTGAACCCTCTTTCGTGTTTGCTTCTCATAACGATACAGTTCGTTGTATGGGAGCTGTATCGTTATGAGTCGTAGCTGTATCGATATGGTTATCTTCATAAATAGGATACCTATAGCTTAGCGGCTCTGGGTTCTGGCACTTTTGGTTTTAATTAATTTATAAAGTAAAAAATTATGAAGACGTCCTTGTCGTAGATAAAATCTTGTATGCAACTGTACGTAATTAGTCATTTTAATTCTCGTACTATCCTATTTTGATACTCGGCAAGCCTCGTATCAAAAAACAGCACTCGAATTAAAATGACCCTCATTACGATACAGTTGCATAAATAGCTATTAAACAATACCTACGTATCTAATCCTAATTTATTTTTACTGAAATACCAACATAACAATATTATATGAAAATCACATCAGCAGCTATCTCCTAGCCTATATATTTTTTGAAAGCTTGCCCCCTTAAGGTAGGGCTTGAAAAATTGTCATTATGACGTAATGTTAATGACGTGAACACGGTATTCTGCGATATGGTCACGACATCAATAACCACTATCAACGTACCTACTATGATTCTACGTAAGATGGCGCAAATACTCGTATATTAACTCTATGGCGCTCACGGCTATTTTTTTAAGCTCGAAACGTATATCAATATTATTGTAATAATCTTTTGAAAAAACTACGTGAACAGTTTTATTTCTGTTTGATAATGTAATGATATAAGTAACTATGAGGTAACATGTGACCATACTATTATATTTCTGTACAATACCTTTTAGACAAGTTGTGGATGTTCATAGATAACATTAACGTACATTGTAGAAGGCTAGATTCAATAGGCTAAATGATCTGATTCCAAACTGCTACCTTTATTCTTTGATCTTGTAGACTTCCCGTTCAATAATAATCTTGAGCCATTCACGAACACACGTGAGGCCGATTATAATAACGAATATTATAACATGTTTAAAAATATGTATGATATGTTGGTTGACGTCCAATCTGCTCGCACAAAATTTTTTGCTCGACGTTTCTGATCCGAACCGCTAGGGTGCGGTGAACAGCCTACCAGCGTAAGTGTTTCCTGCCTCGTATAACTTAGGTACCTTCAAGGCAAGAGTGAATAGGTATCATCTAGGCAAGCGCGTGCCAACCTAGACCTCACCATTGCTTTGCACAAAGCATGATTGTCGTCAAGCGCGAGCCTATCTCACAAAAAAAAATGATTTCAGGGCAAGCACATGATCTGCACGAGTGTGAACAAAACGATAGTATCCTGTCAACTAGAGAACCCTTTCAAGCGCCAGCCTGCTGGCAGCCCGCCCGTCACGCTGCGATTTGATGCCAGAGCACTGGAAGATAATGAACCATCAGTCATTTTCACGGTCTGGGCCAATTCCACGTCCAAAGAAGAACGTCCGGGAAAGAAACCTGAACAAGTAGAAGCACTTGTGATCAAGAACGCCGAATTATTTATCACAGGGTAAGGACTAAAATATATTATTCCATAATTAGTCCTATTTTAAATTGAATTGAATCCTATTTGAAGAGTCCTAAAAATTGTAAATGAATTATTTAAAAAGAGCAACCACAGAGTTTATTGCTGGTTCTTCTCGGTAGGAATGTCATTCCGAACCAGTGGTAGATTCACTCGACGGTTCAAAAACATTTGTGATAAGTTTATCTCTATATATATGAAATTCTCGTGTCACAATGTTAGTTACCATACTCCTCCGAAACAGCTTGACCGATTTTTATGAAATTTAATATGCATATTCAGTAGGTCTGAGAATCGGCTACTATCTATTTTTCAAACCTCCACGCGGACGGAGTCGCGGGCATCAGCTAGTTTGAATATAAAATAGGAGTTTGAGTTTGAAGACGTTTCGTTTCGTAGAGGATAGAGCTGTTTTCCTTAATTGAAGCAATCACATTTATTCACTTGATTCCGTAAAGAGGCGGAGCCTGGGTTTTGAGCCTCGGATAGGAAAGGCCAAAACTTATTATCACCGCTATAAAAATCTTTAGCTTTTTAAGTACTAGTGTAGAATGGTTTTAGGAAATAAACAATCTCGTGGCTTGGATATATAATCGACATACGGCCTGTTTCTGACTTGAGAATTTCATGTTGAGTCTGTCTCAAAGACTACCTAAGGACTAATTAAGCAAATTTTTGTTTCTGAATTGATATTGGGCCGGTTTCTGCATTAAGCATTCAAGCAAAAACAGCAAGCTCCAACTCTCAAACCTTACACACTATCAATTCCGAAACAAATATTTGCTTAATTAGTCCTTAAGTAGTCTTTAAGACAAACTCAACATGAAATTCTCAATTCAGAAACCGGCCGACACATTGTTAAAAGCAAAGGAGGCTTTATAAAACTAAGGCCCACTTGCACAAGGACTCTTAAATTGATTTAGTTACATATTTTAATGCTGTCCCTTTTCGGCAACAACAATATGTACGTATTTGCCAAAAAGGTACAGTATTACAACTGAATCAGTTTAAAAGTCCTTGTGCAAGCGGCCCTTAGAATCTAAATTATACAGTAGACGCGATGGTAAACATGTTTTGCTAACAAGAAAGATGTATTTAACGATTTCTCAAACATAATTGCAGTGCTTCGCATCCCCAGCAAGTGTTCTACGGAGGTGAAGTGAAGGGAGAATCAGCCATGACTTACTTCGATGATATCGGAACTCAAGTCATACACACATATCAGGTATTTATACAACCTATTATTATTAAATGGGTAGATTCTGTAGGAGATTCTTTCGACTATTCAAAAGGACTTGTAATAAAAAGTCTACTTGAATAAAACATTTTTTTTTAAAGAAATGGTTATTGATATCAAAAGCAAATTGGTAAACGCTACATTATAAGTTTTTTATTTACTACAAGTAAATATGCCCTTGACTGCGATCTCACCTGATCGCTTGACAGCATCTAAATCCTTTGCCGGTAGAGTGGTAACTAGCCACGGCTGAAGCTTCCCACGTGGCTAGACCAGGGAAAATTCGGATATTATACCTACATTCCCAAATTGACCCTGCCGGGGATCGAACCCGGGACCTCCGCACGTTGAGACAACAGCGCCTAACGTTGCGCCAGGGAGGCCGTCATAATTATAATATCTCAAAAGATTACATAACCGGTATATACGCACAACAGCTGAAAGAGCCGTTTAGGTACACGGTAAACTTCTTCGAGTGAAAAAGTTTATGACGTCACCAGAATTGAATGAGTACGCAGAATAGAGCAGTTAGTTGAGCAATCTTTCAAGGTTACACGGACGACATCTGCCGCATTTATTGGCTATAGCAGCAATATGTTCGGTTTAGATACACCAGGAAAAATTAAAAAAAACCGGCCAAGTGCGAGTCGGACTCGCGCACCGAGGGTTCCGTATAAACCTGTATTAAGTTTTAAATTAAATGTTTTTTTTTAATATTTGAGTTGATTGAATGAAAGGTAAATTGCGGTTTACGATTTATGACGTATTAAAAAAAAACTACTCACTAGATCTCGTTCAAACCAATTTTCGGTGGAAGTTTGCATGGTAATGTACAACATATATTTTTTTTAGTTTTATCATTCTCTTATTTTAGAAGTTACGGGGGGGGGGGGGACACACATTTTACCACTTTGGAAGTGTCTCTCGCGCAAACTATTCAGTTTAGAAAAAAATGATGCTAGAAACCTCAATATCATTTTTGAAGACCTATCCATAGATACCCCACACCTATGGGTTAGATGAAAAAAAAATTTTTGAGTTTCAGTTCTAAGTATGGGGAACCCCCAAAATTTATTGTTTTTTTCTATTTTTGTAAGAAAATCTTAATGCGGTTTACAGAATTCATCTACTTACCAAGTTTCAACAGTATAGCTCTTATAGTTTCGGAAAAAAGTGGCTGTGACATACGGACGGACAGACAGACAGACAGACAGACAGACAGACAGACAGACAGACAGACAGACAGACATGACGAATCTATAAGGGTTCCGTTTTTGCCAAATTTGGCTACGGAACCCTAAAAATCTAACGTCTAAAGTATCTTGTAATTTATGTTTTTGAATTTCAGGTGTTTAACAAGGGTCTATGGCGTGTGTCGTCGGTTCAGGTGGTGATATCCTGGCCTTACCAGGTGGCATCCGAAAATGCTCAAGGGAAATGGTTACTTTATCCTGAAGACGTCCCAACAGTCGATGACGAATTAGGTATTTTTCAATAATTTATACTAATATTTTAAATGCGATATATATAGTATGTCTGTCTGTTACCTTTTCGGCCAATCTTCTTTACCCATTTTGACTAAATTTGATACTCTATACTATAGAGTAGATCTCGGAAACATACAAATTATTTTTATCTCGGAAAGTCAAAATTCCTATGGTTATAAAGTTTAAATCCAACTAATAGTAACAAAAAAAGTGTGTGTGTGCAATTTACACACTGCAGAATTGAAACTTCAGAAAGTAGCCTACGAGAGAATGAGATAAATATATCTTGTATTCTATCTCATTCTCTCGCAGGCTAAATCCTATTTTGAATATGTTTGTCGCTTTTTCGTTTCATCGAATTTTCAAATCACAACGATTCTAAAGTTTCACAAAAAATTTGCCAAAATAAAATAAATGAACCCAATGAAATATCGGGAAAATATTGGAACGAAGAAGATATTATTCCACCGTTCTACTATGTCCTATACAAAAAATGCAATATTCCAAACAAATTGTATGGTTTTCAGATCAAAGAAATGGAGAATGCTTTATTTCGGAGAGCCAAATCAACCCACTCAAATTAACAACGCGATCAGAGCCAGAGCCTTACCTTGAAAATTTGGAGATGGATCCATTTTTAAGTACTGGAAAGTTAAGCGTTAGCTCAGCGGAAAAGGAACATAACTCTTCCAGAATAACGAATCATAATATAGTTGGATACAGCAGTAGTGTCGAAAATAAAGTTAGGCGTAAACGAGAAGACGACATCATAAAAGCTGAAGCCTATACCGATAAGGATGGACATCGGAAACATGTCGTCAATATGGTGAGTTCACTAGTACGAAATTTTGGAAGTATTTATTACCCTTCCTTGAACAGAGGTATGCGCCTTATAACGACTATTGACCACCTCCCTGGCGCAGTGTTGAGCGCTGTTGTCTTAACGTCTCCCACGTCCTGAGTTCCACATGGTAAACTGGACTGCCTTGTTGGTCTAGCGGTTAGCATAGTCGACTGCGGATCACGAGGTCCTGGGTTCGATTCCCGGTCGGGCATAAAAAGTTAGGTATTGGGTTTTTCAATTAAGAAATTCTCAGTGCCAGCCCGGAGTTGGAAGTTGGCGGTGTTTCACTCCCGTGCCTCGGAGAACACGTTAAGCCGTCGGTCCCGGTTATTATCACTAACATGATAATAGTCGTTAAAGCCCGCCAACACGCATTGGAGCAGCGTGGTGGGTCATTTTGGGAATTTATAATTTCTGAATTTCCCTGGTCTGGCCTGGTGGGAGGCTTCGGCCGTGGCTAGTTACCACCCTTCCGACAAAGACGTACCGCCAAGCGATTTAGCGTTCCGGTACGATGCCGTAGAAACCCAATAAGGGTATGGGTTTAATATAACTGCCCCTAACAGGTTAGCCCTCTAACATCTTAGACTGCATCGTCACTTACCATCAGGTGAGATCGCAGTCAAGGCCTAACTTGTAGTGGATAAAAAAAAAACATAAATTAAAAACTAGCAATAGGAGTTTGGAAACATATTCTCCTATTCAGTTTCTGCGCCACCACCACACTACTTCCAGGTTAGCATTCTTTCATCTAGAATTCTAGATTCTAGACTGTATTGCCTTAAGCACCTCACAAGTCTAACGTGGCACCTCTTGCTAACTTCACTCAAAATACACAAAATGTACCGAAGTTGATATTACAACGAAGTTGTAAGTGAAGTTAGCATGAGGCACAAAACCGTACTAGCATATGAATGGGACTATATAACCACACGAGACCACAAACAAAAGCGGTAAGTAATTGTTGCTGAGTAAAATAAAAATTTGCCCTCTACCATATTATTAGACTGCATCTTCACTTACAATCAGGTGAGCTCGCAGTCAAAGGCAAACTTGTAGTGGATATTTTTTTACGCCACTACAAGCCCTCGGCTGCAAACTCACCTGATGGTAAGTGATGATGCAGTTGAATATGGTAACGGACTAACCTGTTGCTGTACCTTTTCACTGCCTCGTAGGACGCTGACTAGTTACCACCAAACCGGCAAAGACCTGCCGCCTAGCGTTTAAGTGTTCCAGTGTAGAAACCTATTAGGGGTATCGTTTAATATAAATTGCACAGCTTTAAGTGTAAGGAGAGTCCATCGTGCCTTTGCGACCCCGATGCTAAAGATGACATCAAACATTTACTTTTTGACTGCCCAATCAACTCCAAATTAAAATATGAAGCAGAAAACCGACTCAATGCAAAAATCTGTGCAGAAAGTGTAGCGGTCCTAATAAGCAACAAAAAGACAAAGGAAGAATTTATTAAATACTGCGCTCAAGTGGCAACAAAGGCAATACAAAGAAATAAATAAGGCAAATAATAAATTAGTAAACAAAGGTCTATATTAGGCAAGTAACATGAAAAAGCAAACAGGCAAAAACTAAAACAGAAACATTAAGAGCACGTATACTTCTCTGAGGATTTTTGTCAGAGGGACTAAATGATTTAAAAAAAAAAAAATATATAACTTGCATACCATTTAATATGACAGGTTTGCCCGTTACCACCATTGATTTCATCATCACGAATTGATACTTTCCACCTGGTGAGATCGCAGTCAAGGGCTGGTAATGGAATAAAAGTACTAACTATTCAAAAAATATATTTTTAGTGATTAATAAATAGAGGATCTCGCAAAAGTCGTAATATTCACGTCCCCTGTTAGTTTTATGTTGAATAACTATTTTAAACTATCAATTCATTAAAGTAAAAAAGTGTGCCGAACTTTAAGGTCACTGTTCAATATTTCATACGAAATCCCATGCAAGCACGCGTTTTGACGTTTGAAAAAAGTCGTTGATTTGACTAGTTCTCTTCAGTTAGACCATACTATTACCCATTCTGTGGTTAGACTCCAAATTCTTTGTTTTCAGAGTTGTCAAAAGAAAACTGCCAAGTGTATCCAGTTCCAATGCGTGATCTACCGGCTGGGTCGCATCCGGTCCACAACGATTACGGTGAAAGCGCGCCTCTGGAACTCGACGCTGGTCGAGGACTACCCGCGAGTCAGTCACATCAACATCGAGTCCACTGCCTTGATTCACATACCTGAGCATTACAATATACACCAGAAGGACCACGAGGATGATTCTTTTACGGTAACTATTATTGTATTATTTTACTAAAACTGCCTCGTTGGGCTAGCGGTTAGCATGTTCGGGCCATAACAAGTATTGGATTTTTCTGGCAAGAAATTCTCAGTACTAGATTCTGATCTATCTCGTAGGGTTCAGCCAGCGATTGCAATGTAAGCGCAAAAAAATGTGTTTATTTACGACATCACATTAGATACCTTTAAAATTATCAGTGTTTCTCTACTATATTATGCATGTATTATACATATAAACCTTCTTCTTGAATCACTCTATCTATTAAAAGAACCGCATCAAAATCCGTTGCGTAGTTTTAAATATCTAAGCATACATAGGGACAGACAGCGGGAAGCGACTTTGTTTTATACTATGTAGTGATGATTATAGATCAGGTTATAATACCGCAATTGCATACTGGTCCCAGTATTCACATAATTATAATATGTGAGTATATGTACATAAGTAAAATCTGCAACCGAAATTGTTTTCCGACAGCAGAAATCTAAATTGAACAATAATCATGTCGTTTCTATTGTTTCAGGCGAGGACAGTTGCGTATCCAGATTTGAAGATCAGCGAACCTTCTGAAGTGCCGTTATGGGTGATAATAGTTTCTATAATAGTAGGATTAATAGTTCTTATTTTGCTCATAATCGCGTTATGGAGATTAGGCTTCTTCAAGAGAAGTCGACCTGACCCGACCCTGTCGGGCAATCTAGAAAAGAATAACCATGAATCCAGTCCGTTCATAGGCAGAGAAAGAAACAGTATACGATAGCTGAGGGATTGTATTTCCATTTTAAATGGAACTTACGGAAACGATGTTGCAGCTCCAAGTTATTGGAACTTTGTAAATAGAAATGAACTGTTGTAGATTGATTTGGTACATACGAGTAGAAGATGGTATTGATTAAGTATAATTTAAAATATCATTTGACTGTGATGTGTTCGTAAAGGAAATATTATTGTGTCTAAGTATGATAAGGCTGAGGCGTTTTAAGGTGCAAACAAACGACTGTGTCGTGGCGTGTCGTAAATCGTAATGCATCATAAGGCGATTATATTATATTACGATCCCTTTTTGTGGTACTCAGGCCCACTTGCACAAGGACTCTTAAATTAATTTTGTAAAATAATTTAAAGCTGTCCCTTTTTGCCAAACCACAATATGCATTTGCCAAAAAGGAACAGCGTTACAAAATTTAACTAAATCAGTTTAAATGTCCTTGTGCAAGCGGTCCTAAGACACATTGAAGCTCGAGATGGGCTTCGCTGCATCGATCATCATTCATCATATACAACACGACACAGTATATTTGTACCTTTATATTTTGTTGAAGTTATGCACGAGTCCCTAATGTGAAAGGTTTTATTGTAATAATTGTTTTTATTTGCATTTCTGTAGTGAGTATTATGAATAAAGTTTTATGATTGTTTTATATATTCGATGAATATGTGCTACACTGTAAATATGTACTTGCCTTTATTATTTATGAAGTTTTAGGATAAGTTTTATTGAATGTATTGTCTTATTTACATTGAGGCTTTTAAATAATCAAATCATCAATTAATAAGATTAGTCGATTATGGTATTTAAACACCTTAGTGTAATTAAGATAAATAATGACTAGATTTTTTCTAGTCAGTAAATAATACCACCTAGATATATTATTGGCCCATAGATGTGGGTGTCATCTACTTAAATACTAATTTATTTAAGCACGATAATGACTTAGAACGGCCTACTTAAAATAGAAATACTACGAATATACTTTTCTGTACTTAAAGTGCTTGAATCCATATTTTTAAACATTCAATGGCTACTTAGGTATCTTAAATAATGATATTCCAGTTTGATACATGGAATAATTATCATAAAATTTAACAAATATTTTTTCATTGTAACTATACCTACCTAATATAATTGTTATTTGTTAAGAAGTGTACATAATTTAGTATTTATATTAGATTTTTTACTAAAATTTACACGAAAACTTTTGGGCATCGAAATAATATGTTCTGAGGTATATTTTATAAAAAATATTATAAGTATTCAATAAATATTTAGTAAATTTGAATTTAATTCTTTTAAAATAATTTTGCCAATAACCAATCTTTTCAAATGTATTTTAAAGGTAAACATGATTTCTTAGAATTGGTTCTTATAATCTTTTTTTCGGTATTCCGTTCTCATAATATCCAAATTAATATTATCTATGCGAAAGGGTTTCTGTCTTTCTATCTGTTTGTCTGCTACGCTTTCCCGGCCCTTCTTTTGGACATCACAGACACACTTTCGCATTTACAATATTATAATTATGGATTGTTTAATATGTACTTCAAACTTAACTGCCAAATTGTACTTTATTACTTTATGTAAGTGATGTTATTAAATTATCCACCTACTATAATTTCTCTGGTTGTGATTATTTCTGATAGATTTTATTTAAAACACCTTCCTAACAATATTTAGTTTACAATGAAAATTATAGATTAATAAATGGTGCCATTTTGATACGTTTTCAATCATTTTTACAAAACCTTTTTCCAAACAAGCGAACGAAATACTCATCCTGTTCCAGAGAAAATATTCTTTTCATCCCACCATCTCGGAATAGTTATTTGTTATACAAGAGTGAAAAGTTGTTTTTTAACCGCGTGCTCAATTTTGATGACCGAGCAAGCGAAGGATTCTAAAATTGATTAGAATCCTGAACCTTTTTTAATTTGTTAAAAACTCACACTCGTAACCTTCTTGGTGTACTTTTTTAATTTGCTTTGCGCGCACCATTTTCTTTCACGTCATGTCATTTCCTCGCTGAGGTGGGATGAAAAGTTACGTGTTGCACTCGAGTAAAAAGATTTTTCACCTCGTGCTCTTTTGATTCCCTCGCTGACGCTCAGGATTCTAATTTTTGATCCACTCGCTGCAATCGTGATTCAATTTTAGAATCCTTCGCTTGCTCGGTCATCAAAATTGAGCACGCGGTTAAAAAACAACTTTTCACTCTTGTATAACAAATAACTATTATTAGGTTTGGCTAAATTAAATTTGAAATGCCTGTACAGTTCTTTGCTGTAAATTATTAGGGCTAAACCACCATACCGATTTTGATATAGATACTTCACAATGGGCAGAATGTGAAGTCACAGATGTGTGTGTGTGTGTCAAAGGCGCAGAGATCTATTCCGATTAGGAGAATCTTATATCCAAAATCGAAGACGGAAAAAGGACAATAAAACAAATTCACATCAACCTTGGGTTGTTACAAAAGTTTAATATTACTTAAATAATATAATATTAGGCTGTTAGGTACATAATAATGAGCTTTAATTTAACATTTTTAATTATTTTCTTTAATGACTAGTCTAAATGTTTATAAAATCTCAAATAGCTACTCTTAATAGGGTCCTTGGAATTGATTGCTCATGAGGGTAGCTGAAGATTTCTGTAATTTAAAAAAAACTGATAAGTACACGGAAAGTAAACTTTCGGTATGTTAGTCTATGAGGTTAGGATGAGCAAATGATTGTATATAATGACTGATCGTTCGAATTTTGAATAACCGAACTCCGAACTACTCAGAATACTCGATATATACAATAAATGCGAAAGTGTGTAGTCTGTGTATCTATCTACGTCTGTCTGCTACGATTTAATTTAAATTTCATTAATTTAAATTTTATTTAAATTTTATCTCTCCAAGCAATTTTGATGAAATTTGGTAATCACTGAGATAGGTTATATTATTACGAGGACGGATTACAGAATGTTTACTCCAGAAAATTAAGGAGTTCCCGTGGGAATTAAAATCCACGCGGACGAAGTTGCGGCCATCATAATATAGTACATTATATTCACTCCAAATTAGATATGACCTATGAAAAGAATATTTTTTGGTTTGTTCGTGTTAATCACACAATTATTAGGTACTCACATCTTTTTTAATCGTAGACCAGCAAAAGGTACATAGTGAGGTATTTTTGTATTCTCTATCGCTTTTCTGAATGCACGGCTGTTCCATGTTCCCTGAAAAATTTGAAATTGACATTGAACAGTTACGGTAACTATAGTATGTATATACCTATTAATAACGTTTTCAGAGTAAAGCAACAGAACAGTGTGTACATCATAATCACCTCTGATACACCCTAGCACATCCCTAGCACTACCTATTGGCTATTTAATACCCAGTTGCGGGAAGAATGCTTAATTCAGTCAATAACTACAAAATCCATTTATCAGACTTCATGACAGCTTCCGCTTTTCCAAACAATAAATACATTCTATGGATATGCATATTTGCAGACTGATCTGCAGACAATCTGCAATGGCGCGACATTGAAGAGGGTGGAATTTCTGAAAGATGGACTCGATGCTAGGAAGAAAACGGAGAAAAGCTACATGCAAAAGCTTAGGTTTCTAGGGCCAGCCGCTTAACCTGCAAATATATTATTGTACCTACTTATTGTTGTTTTCTTTTGTTTGTAACGTGTTGCTTTTAACTTTTAACTGCCTCGTTGGTCTAGTGGTTAGCATGTTTGACTGCGGCTGACGAGGTCCCGGGTTCGATTCCCGGGTCGGGCCATATAGTTAAGTATTGGGGTTTTCTGACTAGAAATTCTCAGTACTAGCCCGGAGTTAGGAAGTTGGCGGCGTTTCACCCCCGTGCCTCAGAGAGCACGTTAAGCCGTCGGTCCCGGTTATTATCACTAACGTGATAATAGTCGTTAAAGCCCGCCAACCCGCATTGGAGCAGCGTGGTTGGTCTAAGCTCTAATTCCCTCTCTCCTATGAGAGTGGAGGCCCGTGCCCAGCAGTGGGACGTTAATGGGCTGTAGTGGTGGAGGTGGTGGTGGTGTTGCTTTTGTATATTCGTGGTGTACAATACCTAAAGTATATAGGTACATACATACATATAATTATGTGTGCACTAGATGATGCCCGCGACATCGTCCGCATGGATTCATATTTCAATGTTTTTTTTATTTCCGCGAGAACTTTTTATTTTGCCGGGCTAAAGTAGCCTATATCCCCGGGATGCAATCTATAGCTGTATCAATTTTGGTCAAAATCTATTGAACAGATGTGCCGTGAAAGCGTAGCAGACAGACAGACAAACACTTTCGCATTTATAATATTAGTATGGATTATTGGATGGATATAGCGGTATAACGCAGCATATACCTATAAGCTGCGGTATTCTATACAAAGGATTTGTTAAGACTTAGCTTGCGTATTTACTTCACAGTTTAGTATGCAAGTGATAGGTAGACGGGAAATCGTGTAACGCTTAGTTATGACATCAATTGCTGACTAATGGGAAATACCAAGGCACTTTTCGTTTATTAGCCCGGTGGGCAAAATAATTACTTCTTAGCTAAACCTCAAAAGCCTCTGCTATAGGCAACGACTTCAATTTACATAGACGGGCCCTGTCAAACAAAGAATGTGGACTTATTTTACTAACGCCATCTAGTCTAAAAAGCGGGACAGCGCTATGGCGGGGACAAGGACAGGCTTATACAGGTGAGGGGCACGCCCTACAAGTCGGACGCCCAACTTTTTTTCTGTGAAAGGGCCCATCTAATACCTACATATATATCGATGGCTAAAGGGTTTCAAGGTTACCTATAGTTAAGGAACTGGAAATTGAAGTCAATTTCTCGACTAAGTACTTTTTATCCTGGAAAATCTAATAGTTTCCACGGATTTTTTTAAAAACCTTTACGCGATGTCGCGGACATCAGCCTAGTATGAATATAACAAAAAAATATCTCCAACAAATAAAAAAATCACGAATAGTTCGAAAATAACTTGCAAGATATAAAGGTAACTGGAATATTACCTACCTACTTACTACGCACGCTACGCTACGCTAGAAGTAGACGTTACTTTATGGGAGTGCTTGATAATCAAGGTACAATCAGGGGAGCTTAATTGTTGTAAATAATTCGCCATAACAGACAAATCTATGTGGTACAACATGTAGCTTGCAATATGTACCGCCCAACAAGCCAGCAATTCGCAACGCCACCACACCACACCTCACAAATCTTCCAAATTACTCTCCACGTATGTTTCACTCCGACATCGGAACATCCTCAGGAGATGCTGACTCGACAAAGGACGATTGTAAAGATTGTGAATCTTCTTTGTGATTGAGGTTACAGGAATATATTTAATCATTATAATTATATACACCTCGTTAGGTAAATATAAAAATGAACGTGCCTAAACCACGACTAGGCACAATAGGCCCGCTGATGAACTAATGCCTAAATGGCCAGTGACTAATGTAGTAACGTGACGTTAACACCTACCTACCTAGGTATATACTTTGCACAGCGTTCAATACGTCATAGGATATGCGTTTACACATTAAAACTAGAGGCGCGTTTAATTGTAGATTAGATGACCTCTTATGTGAGGATATCCTGCTTTTTTATTTCTATTGTGAGGTAGGCTTGCGCTTGGCGACAATCAAGCAAAGCAATGATGAGGTCTAGGTTGGAACGCGTTTGCCTAGAAGATGCCTATTCACTCTTGCCTTGAAGTACCTAAGTTATATGTGGCAGGAAATGCGTGATACTTATTGTAATGTGAAAGTTTTGTGATGTTTGGATGTTTGTTACTGCTTTACGCCACATTGACTGAACCGATTTCGCTGGAATTTGTAATGGAGATAGATTATACACCGAGGCCCGAATTCACTACATTTTATCCTGGAAAATAGAGTCCGCAGACGAAGTCGCTGGCATCTAATAGTATAATTTGACTTGACGACCTCCGTAGCGTAGTGTACACACCCTAGCGGCAAAGACGCACGTCTTTTCAAGCCAAGCGATTTAGCGTTCCGGTGCCGATGCCGCCTAGAAACTGAATAGGGGTATGGGTTAGCCCGCTATCATCTTAATTGCATTATCACTTACCACCAGGTGAGATCGCAGTCAAGGGCTAGCTTTTAGTGGAATAAAAAAAAACTTGCTTTTGAAGTCTTATCGTACCAGTGTAAAGTTGGTTGTCCAGATGTGTGATGTAGCTGCCAGCTAGGCGCAGTATCTCAATCTTGCTGAGTTTGCGATCCGGCGGCTCCGTGGGAATCAAGACGCGGAGCGCGTTGAATGCCGTGTTCACGCTGCTTAGGAATTAAAATGGTATTTTGATAACAATTCTGTTCGACACCAAAAACTAAAGTAAAGTCGATTACTTAAATGACAAGGAAGCTTGGCAATAATCTGCTAAACGCTCTCTAACTCTATAAACCTTGAAAGGTGTAATATAATATATTATCCGTTAGCCTTTGCAGCAATAGAATTTGGAAGTTAGAACTATAGATAAAGGTTTATTTACGTAACATTTTCACCTTTCAAACATAAGTCGAAACCTAGTATCTGGACCAAAATGCACGATTCCTTACTTATATTAACAATTGAAATGTTCGTCGACACTTAGCTAAACTTTCTTTGCAAGAAGTAACTTTATTAAAAGTTTAAATACTAACTTTTGTGTCCTATCACGTTCCCGAGCGTTAGCCTGACAGCGTTGTTTCGAAGTTGGCACAGTCTCTACATTGTTTTGAAACGTCACCGAGCAGAGGTGTTCCCAGGTTTCTTCGTTGAGCTGATAGTTTGTAAACGTATCCATTTCTGAGTACGCACGCACAAAAAAACTATTACACTTTGAAATTCTCGTACATTTGGTACTGCAGCAGGATGTGTGCTACTAATCAGAGTGTTTGGTAGTAACTAGTGAGTGTCCCGCTTCCCGATGGATATCATTTTGAAGGAGTCATTTAGGAAGAACAGCGCGCGACTCTGACTCGCCTCTTAACCGATAATTGTATAAACAGATGCCTCCTGATGAAGCAGGTCCGTATTCAAAACCCTTATCAGGTTTTACTCTTTTAACAAACAACTGGTTGTTTTAAAATTAGTTATTATATTTTTTCTTTTGTGATTTTAACTACAACCAGACGCTGAAATCTCATTATGCAAACTATTGAAAATATTCTCAATCAATGGCAGATTATTAGGTATTTTTTAATTCTTATAGCATTTCCTCTATCTCTGATGCGTACTATATTAATTTATACCGTAAACATAGGACGCCTAACTTTGTACTTAATTTTATTGTTATAATTCAGTAAAATACCTTCCTTTATTGATGAATAAAGTCTTTTAACTGCATCGAATTCTTCTTTACTCTTGCACCTTTAAGTGGCCCCCTTTTATTAATTATATACGGTTTTTTCTGGAAAAATATAAGGAATATTATGGTTCATACAAATGAAGTGGCAAACTTTGTAGTAAATGAGATATTTTTAGTGTCAACCAAGTCCGTGCCCGTTATGGCGAATGGCCGGGTTGTCATCGAGGATGTAAAGCGCCAATGCTTCCCCTTGTCCCTATTTGTTTAAGCTAACTACGGTGATAAATATTTTTAATGTCTTTGATGATTTGCTTGCCTATAAAGTTACGCACAGTTTACGATGAAAAAGAAATTGTTATGGTACCTATCCATACCACAGGCCAAATAATAGTTATTTCTTTCTATACTAATAATATTACGCTTTCAATGTCCATTTGTTTAACCGATTTTGTTAACATTTAAGAAAGAGAGCTATTTGTTGGTTAGTTTGAGTCCCGGGAAAGGAAATAAGTTACTTTTTATCCCTGAAAATCAAAGTGTTCCCCAGGAATTTTTCTAAAACCTGAATACACGCGGCCAAAGTTGCGGGAATTAATTAATTATTTTTACGAAGATTTATACGATTTATTTATTTCATTTGACTACTTACTGCTTGACTTAAAGACGCAATAATTTTTCTTCGAATAAAAATTCTAATTGTAGGTACGAGTATTTCTAAAATCCATTTTCCTTTCCAATTCAACAAAGCTTCTGCTCGGATCATTACGATACTTACATCAAAAAAACCGGGCAAGTGCGAGTCGGACTCGCGCACGAAGGGTTCCGTACCATTATTAATAAATAATTACCTTTGTTAATGAACCGCAAGACTAACTTTGTTTGTAGAGGTTTATTGTTAATATCAAAAATACTATGCTAGTTAGAGCATTGGCTATAGTTTTCCTGTAAAGTATACATAAATTCCTATTGACCATAATTATTTCAAATTTTTCGATTGGTAAACTCCGGAGATAAGGGGGGGAACGGTATTTTTTTAGACATTTTCCCCGATAAATCAAAAACTATCATAACTAAAAATAATTAAAAATCTGTTTTAGAATGTACAAAGTAAACACTTTCATATGATACCCCACACAGTACAGTTATCTCACTTTTAAATTTCAACCCTCACATTTTCCCCCCTTTTTAAATAAGAACAAAAATAATTTCCAATTTTTTTTAATTCCAGTGTCTTTGGGCCACTAATATACACAACTATTCCAAATTTCATGTCGATAGCTTCGGTAGTTACTGAAATAATCGAGTGTGACGGACGGACAGACGGACAGACAGACGGAGAAAGTCGCACCATAATGGTTCCATTTTACCATTTTGGTACGGAACCCTAAAAATGAGTTAAAATTTACGGCCTTTCTGTTAACATACTATAAACTACTAGAACCCATTGAATGATTATATACCAAAGCTAGAACTAATGATATGTATCTAGTAGGTACATATTTTGTCAAATTCAAATTGATACTCCCTCGAGGGAATAAGAATGTTGTTCCGTGGGAAAGGTCTAATTGGTTAAATTATATGACCGGGTCCAAGAGTCATTTATATTCATTTAAAGTGTTAACGATGTTCATACTGAAATAACAGGGGATAAGCCGGATAGCTCCTATTTCTTAAGTTAAGTAAGTATTGATTAAATTTTAAATCAGAGCGCTAAAAAATAAATAGGTCTGGGTGGGCATTAAAGGATAATAAATGCTATTTTTTTTCTTTGAAAATGGTAAAGAAAGATGTCTTCTTAGTACTATGATGTTCACAACTCTGATCCAAGTTACTCATAATTAATTTCAGTCATGAAATCCACCCGTCTGTCCGTGGGTTTAGTTGTGAGAGTATTTACTGATGCAAGATTATGTGATCATTGTCAAAATTGCCAATAGGCGTATCTGACAGTAGTCACGAAGCAATTACAAAGAGGATGTTCAGGTGTCTATTGATTTTGCGGCTACGTCACGTCCCCTCCATGGATCCGCCAACCGACGCGGGCGCACCACGGCCGAGACTTTCTCCTCGCGACACCGTCGGTGAAACCACCCGGAGTCGATCATCAACCGCGCGCCAGTTGACCGCCTTCGACGACGTCGCGACCTTACTTAACCTAAACACCACTACTTACTTCCGTGTTCGCTTTCGCTCCGTAAACAATTCGTGCGCACGTTTTGTGTTTTAAAAACATATAAAGACACTTACCAAGATAATTGAAAATTTTACTGGAAATTTGGAGATGCTCAGCCGAATTTAATAGGTGAGTTCTGCCTTTTTACTAGCCGTGGTCGGTGGTCCGATCTTAGATGATGACATTCGATGATAAGGTGGGCGAAGTGCCTCTTGGTGAATGCAAGGACACGGACCACCTCTTGAGCTCACCAGACAAAAACGTTTTTGCTAGTTACCCACTTATAGCTATCGTATTACCAGTTGCATCCTCTGAATCGTTAAATTGCGTAAGCATGCCTATTTATGTACATTAAAATGAATTATTAACAAGGATATTTACCTCTTAAGATTGTTTCTAAGGTCTTGATTCTATTAGAGATCTATACGTAAACCATGAGAAATATTTAAAAACCTTAATATTTAAACCACTTAAGTAATCATTGCAATGATCACGAGTCATAAGTTGGTTGAGGAGTTCCATCCTCTACCTCTAAATGTTGATCTGATCTTCACCAATATATTATAGGACCACCTTTAGAACATTCAAATTGGTACACTCCGTATGATACCTATAGGTAGACAATACAATATACAGTTACTTAGCATGATTGTTACCAGATTTCTGTTCAATGAACTATGTCTGACATTTGAGAAACAGCTGACTAGGAATCAGGTTTTTAAAGATAATCTTGTAGGTAAAGTCAATCTTATAAATGTACCTATCTTACAATAAACAGGTCGATGATAAAAATCAAAAAAAATTAACCCCCGACGCAAAAAGAGAGGGGAGTTATAAGTTTAACGTGTCTGTTTGTGTATCTATCTGTGGTATCGTAGCGCCCAAACGGATGAACCGATTTTCGTTCAGTTTTTTTTGTGTCATAGATAATTTTATCCCGAGTGTTCTTAGCCATGTTTCATGAAAATCTGTTCATCCGTCTGAAGGTCATCAGCTTTTTTCTTAATCTGTTACTTCCATATTATGTCGGGGGTTGTTTTAAATTTGTAATTTATACTTGTTATGTAAGGACTTTACAGTTTTTGTGCAATCAATTAAATGTATGCGATAGTTAAAACTTTGAATATACCTAGGTAAAGTGGACCACAGTTTCCCTGGCTATTATGCTAATGTCCTTGTTAATAGTCTTTGGCGTATAAAGTTGGACTAGGTGCTATTTAAACGATTACCCTATTAAAAGTTGCTATCTTGTAATGATATCCAATTCTGTTGTCAATCTGTCAAACATAAGTAAAAAGGTAATAGATACTAACTATCAGAAGGCCCTTACATGTCGTTTATACCTGCTTACAAGCCTATGCTCTCAAATAACACCACTTACTACAACACTTACCAAGTACCTCATGTAAATAGTACAATAATTATACTTAGTTTAACTCAAGCTTTTAAGCGGTTTATTACAAGCCCTATTTTCTCGCGATCGACGTCTAATGGTACAACCGGTACCCACTCATAATTTATTGAAAGCTTGTTTATGTCCATGAATTAGTCTGCTTGGAATTAAGTTTTTTTTAACAATCCCGTGGTAGTATAACAATTTTCCGGCATGAAAATTATCTCGCCTACGTTTCCCAGATGCAAGCTTTCTTCAAGCTAAATATCGAGAATGGTAAAGCGGTTAAATCGTGAAAAGCTGACACACCAATAGACAAACAGTCATACTTTCACATTCATAATATCAGTATGGATAGCGTGAATTCGACTTATTTTAAAGTAACTACTTAATATGCGTACACATTCATCGGAAAACCGTAATGACTCACGAAGGACTTGCTAGCATCCTGCCAATGACCTATTACAATAACTATTTTATGGACCAATCAAGCCGTCACAACGATCATCACAGTTACATAGTTAAGCGTCATAAAAATATTAGATACAAATGTTTTTCTATAAACGTCATCATGTTCATTGTGCTTATACAAATATTTGACATCACAAATATCATAACCTTCAAGTCGCGTTAAGTTATACTTTTGTAGAACCTTCCTAACTTCTTGGCTTTAGTATGTTGCTTCACCTGCTGACTATATAAAGACATACATTATTTAATGTGCTTATTTCAAGAAGAGTTCTTTTAAAACATCATTTCTGTCTTACGTATCTACTACCAGTTTAGTAAACAGATTTTCTTGGGCAAAATTTGGCATGCCTATATTCTTGCAATGAAACACAACAAAATCCTATGTTGAATGCTGAACAAAGTGTCTCCATTATCAAGACAATGAAAATAAAAATTTCTAATTTGCCAAATATTTAAGCTAGATCAGTGATAGCATAGATAGATAGCATTTGCCATGTAACAGTAGAAGAAATACTAGATAATAAATCAAAATTACATTAAGTTGATACAAAAACTAGAAGTAGGTATGCCTAAAACATCTTTTCAAGTGATTGATTAAAGAAATAATCACGGATCATACAAATAATTGACCAACATCAAGTTTCCAAAACAGTTGGGATATGAAACGATCCATGTAGAGACATAGCCGTTTGAGAGCACTCTGGTAGTTGTTTGTGAGTTCAGAATCATACGGCGATTAAAATTCCACATTTGGAATGCGCATATGGTGCAATTTGATCTATACGATCACTAGTTAAATCGATACGAATAACGAAATAGTCAAATAGTGTTATCAACTTTAAGCAAAGGAGTTTCCTTTCGCAAAATCGATGACCGCTTGATAAAGAAGTATTTTATAACGACAAAAAAATTAGATGATCAAAGTAATTTACTGGCAAGTAAAAAGCTAAGATGAACCATAAGATAGAGATGCCACCATAAGAGATCTTAAACACGAACATATTATTTTATTTGAATTGAAAAACAACCATCAACAATAAAAAATACAATGAGATATAGTCGATAAGACCAAACTTTTCATAGATTTACAATAACACAAGGTGAATGCCGTATCAAGTAAGAAAAATAAATAGTACACTCACGTCTTGTAAAGACAGTATGGCCATACATACAAAAGGCTCGATAAGGATTTTCTTCATAAACGTAGGCAACAAAATTGGTTATTTGCCAGCGTTTCGACATATACAGTAGTATCATAGTGTTTTATAATAACATTATAGTCGAGTCACTTTTAACGATCAATGTAAAGGGAATTAATTTTAAAATATCAATCTTTAAAAAAACATGCGAGAAAACATAATTTGTCCGTTTTAAGTAACATTTTGTACAGACGATAAATAATGGTGTGTTGCAAATGCAATATCCTATCTAAAGGTTACAGTGTTAGACCTTAGTGTGGGCTCGCGCGCGCCAGGAGGTTAATTGTTATGGATAGGTAGTTATTCAAAAAAAGATCCTTTACTTTGCTTGAAATAAATATTAAATTAATTAATAGATCGAGAAAGAGGATATAAAAATAATTTTAGTAGATTAACATAAAGATTATGCAGTTTTAAATGATTAAAGTTCATAGCGTAATTAGGATAGGTGTTGATGAAGACAGTACGACACTCTAAGTAATGTTGTGGCAGTCATCGTTATCAATCCCAAATTTTTGCAACTTGCAATTTTAAAATGCTTGTGGGTTTGCTTAGTTCATATCTTGCAAAATAATTTAAAAGCAGTTATCCCATCCACAAACTTTGCACACACGTTGAGTTTGGATGACAATTGACAATGCATGGTTTGGTAAGTGACGTCATTCTAAATTCAATATGGCTGACTCCCAAAGAGTGTCGAATAGTTATTTTTTGTGCACCCCACGTCTATCAATTAAAAGTATTTTTGCTGAGAAAGAGTTTGCTGAGACGAATACGAAATATAAAAAATTCTTTCCAAAAAACCGACTTCCAACGCCACTGTAAAGTACGAAATAATTTTGATTTCTATGTATGTTGAAGACGGGCGAGTCTGATGCGTCAACTTTGCTTATCCTTGTTATACCCGCATTTTCAATTCTCTATTATGTGTTATCTATGTTCTATGGATTAAACACGAGGTTTCACTTCCGTGGCAGAAGTCTGGGCCATCGGGCAAGCTGTTGGGTAAGCCAGCCTTGTACGCATTAATGGGTCAAATTCGAACGCTTGCTTAAGCGTAATTATACAGGACCATTATTTTATATTTTAATAACACTTGTCGGTTGCACTTATCGGTATGTCATGAGAAATCGTCTTGTGAATTTGAATTGACTCTTCGTATTACTTCTTTGGATTTTATTCAGTTTATAATCATGATATTTATAATAATTAGTGAACTTTTCTGTTTGCTTAATTGTAAGTATGAAGTTTGCCTGCCTCGGCTCGACTGCGGATCATCGAGGTCCTGGGTTCGATTTCCGGTCGGGCATAAAAAAGTTAAGTATTGGGTTTTTCAATTAAGAAATTCTCAGTGCCAGCCCGGAGTTGGAATTTGGCGGTGTTTCACCCCCGTGCCTCGGAGAGCACGTTAAGCCGTCGGTCCCGGTTATTATCACTAACATGATAATAATCGTTAAAGCCCGCCAACCCGCATTGGAGCAGCGTGGTGGGTCTAAGCTCTAATTACCGCTCTCCTATGAGAGTGGAGGCCTGTGCCCAGCAGTGGGACGTTAATAGGCTGTAGCGATGATGATGAAGTTTGCTTCGTAGACTTATGCACTTCATGATTTTGAAGACTTACTTTTTTTGTTATACTCTCGGGTTAACTATACCAGTCAAAAGAAAATGTGTCTTAAGAAAAAGGCATTTTTCTACTCTTAATTTTCGTTGATCAATCATTGGGGTATCAATTCCAGATCCTGTGAAAGACTAAATGTTACTTACGGTCTTATAATAAAGTCCTTATTCTAGTTAGAGTAGGTATTTGTTGTGGTAGGTGAAAAACACAAACATGAAAGCCGTCATTCTAATTAGAGTACTTCGCTTAGAGATTTCCCTGAAGTATACGACTAGCTATTAATTTGCAAGTTGTAATAAATTGCAAGTGTATTTCAGAACAAAACATTCATGTAGTTTTGTCTAAATACGTAAAATCAACCACGTTATCAAAAAAACCTCGTTTACCTACGCACCATTGTCCGAGTGAATCTGGTATTGCACAATTTGTTATGTGGGTCAAATGGCAACGCATCTTGAGTTGCCCTTGGACCTTGCCTTGTCTTATGAAACTTAATCGAAGCACTTTTGATCAAATTGTATATTTTTCTTTGAACTTGAAAACTTGAGGTCAAATGCTTACGAATGATTATTTTCAACCGACTTCAAAAAAAGGAGGAGGTTCTCAATTCGACTGTATTTTTTTTTTTTATGTTTGTTACCTCAGAACTTTTGACTGGGTGGACCGATTTGGATGATTCTTTTTTTATTTGAAAGGGCATACCTACTTCCCAAGTGGTCCCATATAAATTTTATCGAAATCGGTCGAGCGGTTTAAAATATCAACAATAAAATAAGTACTTTGTATAGCGTGTGCTTGTTGTTGTAAAGTTGGCGCGGGAGTTTGAAGTCGGTTGTTTAAAAAGTATTTTTTATATAAAATTATGTACCTAGTGTTTGAATCAAATTGAGGGTACCATAATAATTGTTATGCTTTGTTTGAATGGTCATTAAACCACCTGGATTTTGTAAAAAAAGGAAATAGAAAATGATCGTTCATAATAAGAATTGCTATTCTAGTGTTTAAATCTGGTCATCCCTGACCCACTCTCTAAAGCCATTATTAGATGTGTTAGAATTCCTTATTTTTTATAGGTACTGTGTAAAAAGTTTTATGCAGCAGTTTTAAAATGAAATGTTACTACCTACATTTCTAATTTTTATTTCTTGTAATAAAGAGTTGCAGCCAGCAGTTGTCAAACATATGGTAATTAAGTTATTTACAATAACTGTAGCACCAAACGCTTGGTAACGTTTGACTTTCTAAACAACATAAAGTTCATTGTCCGTATGAGTAATTTTTGCCTTTTATATTCTCCGGGAAGGTAGTTCATAATTTATATCTGTCATACATTGACTACTTTGTTTTGTCGTAAGTGAACGTAACATAGGACTTGCAAAAATATAGTTTGTAAAACAAATAACTACATACAATGCTCCGGATGTGCAAAAAGTTGGAGCTAAACAAAACCAACATTGACTTTAAAGGGGCATTGTATAAGCAGTAAACGAAATAGCCTCACGCTATCAAGTAGCACAATACAGTGGTGTGTGAAGGTCTACGGATTAACAAGTTGACATAATTTGCGTAAGTCTTGCCAACTTCGAATATGGTCAAGATCTGTTTTGGAGAAACCTTGCTAGACCGGCTATCGGTGAGTCTAAACGCCTATAATTACAGAATGTTTACAAGATATTATTTCCCACTTTGTTTAATCTATCTTTTAAAGGAAAAAAATACTGGTATAATATCAACGTACAGTTCAAACCAATGGGTCTTTGAACTTGAAATTTTGCAAATTCTCCCTATAACCTAAACTCCTTCCTTTTTAAGAACCAGGGGTTTTTGATTTTTTAAACCTAAATATTTTTTGATTTTTAAACCAATAAAGACCCGGGATCAGCTAGTGATCAATAATTTCAAAAAAACTGATTATTTTTTTCATAAAACTTACCAGCAGTTGAGTAGAGTTGATTGCCCCCAAAAATGATTTATCATAAAATGATTTAGCACAATGCAGACATTAACTGTAAATATGTGAACATTTTTTTCCTGGTACTTAACGGTAGCATTTATTTACAACGCTGTCGTAGCAAAAGTATTTAGAAATAATAGATAACCCAGTTTTGCCTGTTACTGTTATTATTTACTTAATAGATCTTGCAAGTTTAAGCAAAATCAGTTTCGAAGATCGTACATAGTCCAAGTTTCCAAGTAGAGATTTGTAGTCCAAGAATATTGGATAAAGTAGGAATTTGCTGAAACTCACTATCTTTACTATAGGTATTTAATACTTTTATTTACTAGATTTCATTTCACTAGTTTTCAGGCTACACCGGTGAAACAACAAAAGATTAATTTTTTAAAAAAGCTTAGGTACTTACATAAATTCGAAAAACTAATATTTTGTATTATCAAGACGATCTTTTTATAATTTAATATAAAAAAATATTTTTAAACAACCGACTTCAAACTCCCGCGCCAACTTTACAACAACAAGCACACGCTATACAAAGTACTTATTTTATTGTTGATATTTTAAAAACCGCTCGACCGATTTCGATAAAATTTATGTGGAACCACTTGGGAAATGGAATGCCTTTTCAAATAAAAAAAGAATCATCCAAATCGGGCCACCCAGTCAAAAGTTCTGAGGTAACAAACATTAAAAAAAAATACAGTCGAATTGAGAACCTCCTCCTTTTTTTGAAGTCAGTTGAAAATTGTTTTAATACAAGAAAAGATGAATAGTTCAGTTTCCGTAAAACATGAGATAAGTATTTCAAAACATTCCTGTTCAACCTTGTACCTACTTAAATGCTTTTAAGCCACCTAACCTGAAATGTAACTATTAATAACTACTTATACAAAATAAAAACACTGAATTTTGCATAAATTTTTTATTGCATAAGCCTTCATTTTTTTTTCGTCTCGATACGATCAACCAACAATTCACTTAGGTTTAACAAAATTATATAATAAAACGTTCTCTTATTTGTATGACAAATCGTTTGATTCAATTATCGAGGTACCTAAATTGTATACGTACATACCTTGCTCATGCTGGACGAGCATTATAATTATTATGTTTTTGCGAGTAAAGACAAATGGTATACCTAGAGGTATAATCGCAAGAGGGACTTGAATCATCTGAGATCCACCCACACCTTCATCAAAGTCAAACCTTTGTGTCCTTTGTATCACGTTGGTCTAGTGGTGGTTGGTCTTAGCGCATGACTCTGGGTTCGAACTCGGAGACGTGCGAAATGTTTTAATAAATAAGAACTTAATAATATACTTACGTTAATTTGGCTTACTAAGACAGATAGTGCTGCGCCTAATCTCAATCTATAGTCGTGTCAGTTTACCGTTTCATGGGATTATGAGAGTGAGGGAAATGGTAATGTGTTTGCACACTTACTCGGCACCATACTCCATACTTACCTATATTTTCCATGTGAAAGTCTGTACACCATCTTGTCACGGCATATCGGTTCAAGCGATTAAGGTACAGAGATAGATTAGTACTATTATTCAGGAAAAAATAACGATTTACCACGGGATTTTTCTTTAAACTTTAGGCGGCATATCTAATATCTTTATTAATATTATAAATGCGAAAGTGTGTCTGTCTGCTACGATTTCACGACCCATATGTTCAACCGATTTTGATGAAATTTGGTTTAGAGGTAGATTACATCCCGGAAGGACATATGCTACTTTTTATCCAGGAAAATTAAAGATCTCCCGCGTGAATCAAAAAACCTAAGTTCACGCGGACGAAGTCGCGGGCATCATCTATTATTACCTATATGCAAATTCGTGAGGCAGAAAGTTATCATTATTTCTTAGCTGAAAGTTGTAATTTTTTTGTATTGTTCACAGATATCGTGCATGATGGCCGAACGGAATTGTCGGCCCAATTTAGGGCTCATATTCTGTATGCTGGCGTGTATTTCAACCTGCTTCAGTGATCCAGGTATTTATATGCTCAAAGTATTATACTTAATAAGTTGGTAAAGTCAGCTTTTGTTCCTCATAAATCTAAATCATAATCAACGCCGACCCACTACTGAGCATGAGTGTCATCTAACAATAAGAATGGTTTTGGCCATAGTCCACCACGCTGGCCAAGTGCGGATCGGCAGCTTCACTCACATTTGAAAACATTATTAAGAAATTCCAGGCATGAAGGTTTCCAAACGATTTTTTCCTTCAATATTAGTTAATGATAAAAATTATAATAATATAACTATCAAGAGGTGTTAGGACCCGATTCTTAAATCCTTTTGCGACCATTTTTTACTATGGTTAGTAGTTCAATGCTTCTTCTACGGTTATACAAAGCCTGCAGAGCCCGAGATCTGAATATCTAAAAAATTCGAGTTCCCTAACTATCATTTTATTAGTTTATTGTTAGGTAACATTGTTTCTCAACTAACATAAGATATTATAAGAAGAAAATATAGAACTTTCAACCTTATTCATATTGGTGTCTAGTTTCGATAAAGCTAGCTTAATTGAATGATTTTCTTGAAAAGGTCTCAAGTCACAACTTACAATTGCGTTACACGCTGAAGATACGAGCACCTATTGAACACTGATTAGTGCATTTCATTTAGTAACTGCCGTATACAAAACAACCCACATAAGTATTTACACTTACGGCTATCAAGTTGGCTATCAAAAACTTCGTGACCGATCAATGTGTGGTGTCAATGAGTAGCATCTAGCATGTAGGTACTATGCAAGTTTACATCCTTGTTCATACAGACCACAGAATTTAGATTACACGTTCAGAAGTAGACGACCTCCCTGATGCAGTGGTGAGCGAGTGGATTGCGCTGGTCTTACAAGTGCCAAGTGCAAGGGCAAGTTCGATTAATGAATTTGCTCTGGTCTGGTCTGGTGGGAAGCTAGTTACCATCGTACCGGAAAAGCTAAGCTGAGTGGCTTAGCGATTTCATCGTTCCGGGCTTCCGGCACGATACGGTGCAGCTAAACCGATTAGACCCTTAACAGGTTAGCCGGCTACCATCTTAGTCTGTGTCATCAATTACCCCGATTAAATCAGTGTCAAGGACTCATTTGTATTGGAATAGAATAGACCTAGGAACGTGATATTGTGTCTACGCAAATATGGAAAAGTGAAACATCACCGCGATTTATTGTGAAAAAATAAGTACATAACTATTTAGGTTAACGTAGGTACGTTGTTTTGGCTGGGCTATGAGTAATGTAGTTCTTTCGAGTTGTTTTTGTTATAAAGTGCGACAGTAAAATTCGACGAACCTTATTGGATTTACCACTTTTATAACCTGATTTGAAATTCCGTGGTATAAACCTACATACATCCGCCTCGAGATTGATCACAAGCTTTTCATAACAGCCACAAAACCCACGTCTATACGGGTATCAAAGACTTAATGGTACCTATATTTAAACTCTTTGTACATACGGTTACAGGTATAATGGGGCATAACATAATATTATTATTATACCTAGGTAGTAGGTTCCTACTCATTGTACGACAAAATCCTAATCGAAGTTTTTCATTCTAACACTCCAAGAGTTAATTTCGATAAACAAAAAGATGTTTAGAAAAAGACACGTATTTAGGTACCTGTTCTTTTGTTAGATAAAGTGTAATTAATTATATTATTTTATAAGACATCATTCCACATAATCGGACAAAAAACTTGAAAGGTGTCAAGGGACACCCAGATAGAACGAAGTACCAAAAGTTGTAACGACACTTTTTGCTATAGTTGTAAGCCGTGCGGCGTGCGCGTGTTTCCCTGTGTAAATTTTATTACAATTCCTTCACTAATTAATGGGACACCCGGATGGAACGTATAACTAGCCTATGTAACTATTGAAAACATAATTCTTTAAAATTATTTCGCCTTTTTATTTTCAACAACTTGAAGTCAACAACACAAGTAGTCATAGCAACCAAAATTATCTTTTCATAAAAAGTGTCGTTACAACTTTTGTCGTTAACAGACATCCATACATCCATCCAAAGTTTCGCATTTATATTTTTAAGTAAAGATGTCGTTGACTTACTTTAAGATCTTGACATTTGGTGTGCAAGCGCAACTTCAGTCACGAAACCAGCTGAGGAACATTTTCTCAAGGCTTTGGTGCAATTTCCGGATCCGGTAGGTCAAGGACCTAATTAGAATTGCATTATTAGTTTGAAACATTAAAATCTAAGTATCCTTACTAATGTAAAAAATCAGCGAAGTGCGTGTAGGGCCACGTGCAGTGTAGGGTTCCGAAGTTGCCCGTCACAATATACTTAACTATATAATGCCCGCGACTTCGTCCGCGTGGGTTAAGTTGTTTTTTTTCACGCAAGAACTCCTTAATTTTCCAAGATCATCAAAATCGGTTAAAAAGTTGGGCCGTGAAAGCGCAGCAGACAGACATACGGACAGACGGACGGACAGACAGACACTTTTTCGCAATATTAGTATGGATGCGGACATTTTATAAGTTGGTCGACTATTAATTATTGTAAACTTGTAAAGCTGTGATATTAGGGTTCCGTACCAAAATGGTAAAATGGAACCCTTATGGTGCGACTTTCTCCGTCTGTCTGTCCGTCTGTCCGTCTGTCCGTCCGTCAGACTCGATTATTTCAGTAACTACCGAAGCTATCGACATGAAATTTGGAATAGTTGTGTATATTAGTGGCCCAAAGACACTGGAATTAAAAAAAATTGGAAATTATTTTTGTTCTTATTCATGATAGTTTTTGATTTATCGGGGAAAAAGTCTGAAATAATTATGGTCAATAGGAATTTATGTATATTTTACAGAAAAACTATAGCCAATGCTCTAACTAGCATAGTTTTTTTGATATTAACAGTAAACCTCTACAAACAAAGTTAGTTTTGCGGTTCATTAACAAAGGTAATTATTACCGTCAAAGATAGGGTTAAACGCAAGTTCTTCTAAGTACTCGTCGTCAAATAAACATATTGGTTTTTGCCTGATTGTTTTGCTTCAGTACCTACTTCTTGAGTACGGAACCCTCGGTGCGCGAGTCCGACTCGCACTTGACCAGTTTTTTTTTTCTTTTAACTTCGTCATAAATTTTATTTATGCCTATTACTGGCATAATTTTATTCACATATCCAAAAACAACCGTTTAGCTGTCGGAGGACACTTGACTCTACCAAAAATTAGCACTTGCAAAGCTTAATATTTTACAAACGGATCCCTGAATCGAAAAAAGTGTGCCCCTACACCCAATAGTAGATTATTAACCAAGGGGATAAAGCAGTGTCTTCTGTCGCGGGTGACGATTTAAATCGCGAGCGTAACGAAGGAATCAAGGTTTACTCCCGAGCGTAGCGAGGGTGTTAAAAACTTAGACGAGTCCTGAGTGTAACGAGTTCACCCAAGACTAAGACAGCTTTATCACCGAGGAAAATACTCTACTTTTCGTACCATTTGCGAAAAAATTAACACAATAACAATATGAGATAAGCATTTATTAAAAATAATGTCAATTAAAAGTAAAAGTTAACATTCGAAACATTGGTCCAATTATTGATAGAGAGAGTTACATTTTTGTTTGGTAGGGTGATGAAAAGTAGTTGCTCCCTTATAAAACAATATATTATTTCATCCCATCTATTCGAAAAGGACGACTTGGTTCGCCTTTAAGTGCGCCCAAAGGTGGTGTTTTGTTGAAAATTCATGGTTTTATTTTGAAAAATGAGTTCTTTTCAAATTACAGTAAAAGTATAGAATTAACTCCTGAAAGTATTAGGACTGACGCAAGAAATGTGATGAATCCATACTAATATTATAAATGCGAAAGTGTGTCTGTCTGTCTGTCTGCTACGCTTTCACGGCCCATCTGTTCAACCGATTTTGATGAAATTTGGTACAGGGATAGGTTGTATCCCGGGAAGGGACATAGGCTACTTTTTATACCGGAAAATTCAAGAGTACCCACGGGAATCGAAAAAACTTGGTCCATGCGGACGAAGTCGCGGGAATCATCTAGTAATCTATAACTTGCAAAATCCCGGGACAAATATATGAAAGCCTATGGTAATTTTATTGAATGGAGAAATGCAAGAGGCGCCAAGAATTTTTCAGAATCTGTGTTATGGCCTACTTCCAGTACTTAGCCAAAACTAAACAACCTTCCACTCTTTGGAGTACCTACCCAATGCTAAAACAGTCAGTTCTAATAACGACGTAAAACTGGACACATATTCGAAATTAATAGCGTATCTCAAGAGGATGTCTGATGGATTTGTAGTTTTATTTTCTCATAGAGGGTGATGAAAAGTAGAGTGTTATCATTCGGGCGCAAATATTTTGGCTCGGGCGCCGTACTTTGAATCCCTCGCTACGTTCAGGATTCTGCAAAAGAATCCCTCGCAACGCTCGGGATTCTACTCTAGAATCCCTCACTTCACTCTGGATTCAAAAAAGTGCCCTCGCCGTAAAAATATTATTTTGCTCCCTTATAATACAATTTACTATTTTGAACGACCTGTCCAACGACACCCCACACAATGAAACATCCTCATTTTGCGTGTAGGAGAGGTACCTTAAAAATATTTTTAATTACAAATTTCTGGCCTCTGAGCTAAGGCGCGTACGGACAGACAGATGGACGGACAACGGAGCCTTAACAGGGTTTCGTTGGCACTGAACCCTTTAAAGTGAAAGTGTGCCTATTATCTGTCTGTTCACACCCATCGGTCAATGGACGACATTTTTGTTACAGGGTATTTTTTAGAAAACCTCAGCCTATGAGGACGAAATCATTATATACTAAGTATATATCTGATTTTTGCGCAAATATTTTGTCCTGACCAGTACCTTGTACCTCACGCATGGGTCTTAACGCTTCTCCTGTATTTTAACTTTCAATTTCCAATAGCAAGTTATCGCATATCTCGCGGTAAATTTTTATTACTTGTAGAATAATCGTAATTTTGATATTTTAAGTGCGAAATCTGTTGCATAAGTATATTATATTTGAACACTTAAGTAGTTTCGTAAGTATTATAAACTTCGTTATTATAATAAACTTAATGTTCGGGATCAGATATTTCGAAATCGAACGCATTCTTTTAAGAGACCGGTTTAAGCCGAACGCATGGAAGGAGCATGGATATTCATTATATTTAGAAGGTAACGACAATGACTACGGAATTCGAAGGCGATAAATATTAAATCGAAGATGTAGTATCTTCGATTTAATATTTATGCCAAAGTATGCAATTTGCAAGATCTATTCTTCAGTAGGTACCTTTTGAAATCAAACAGAAAACTATAGAGCTGCACGCACCAAACGCCGTGTTTTATTCGAATTTTCAAAAGCGTTGTGTTAATTTCAATTAGCTGAATATTTAATTAATGTTAGATGATATTATTAAGTCAATACTCTCACACGAGCCCGTCCATCAAAGCGGAGAATGACGGAGATGTTACATGAATAACCAATAGGCTCCAATAGGATATCGTTAATCCAACTCTCCGCTTAGTGTCGGTGGACACACATTTCTCCTCTCGTAGGTACTATCCTTAGCAGCTTTGGTGGTTATCCACCCTTTCGTTGCAGGCGCACGCGTGTTACGATTGCGATCTTATATTTAGCAGCGTAGGTACGTCACGTCTGCGTCGACCTAGTTCTGTATTTCTTAGATGCGCCCGCTGTGACCAAGTCTTACTGCTTTTTGCGTAAGTACCTATCTTGCGGCCGATATCACTTGTTAGGTATACTACGAGTATGTCGCCAGGCACAGCGCCTGTATGCGGGCCGTAGCACACACAGTCACAACGATCCAGACATCACGTATAGGTACCTACACATTACTATATTTCGCACCAGTGAAAGTGAATGAAGGCCATTCGCGTCCACACTCCACAGTTCCTTACCTTATTACCTTTCAAAAAGATATGTCTGTACTATGATCTCATTTTTTATTTTATAACTCACTATAGATATAACGCGTTATGATTTCTTTCGCCTGTATTGAGCTTATCTACACTAATATTATAAAGAGGAAAGATTTGTATTTTTGTATTTTTGTATGTAACGAATAAACTCAAAAAGTACTGAACCGATTTTAATAATTCTTTTTTCATTAGAAAGCTACATTATCACTGAGTAACATAGGCTATATTTAGTACTAGATTACTATAGAAATCTTTAGAAATTCCTATTGAAACCAACCGAAGGTGTAAAAAAATTAGCCATAAAATGTCTTTCATCGCATACGCTGCGAAGAGTATTAATGATAGGACAAAAAAATGTTCGACAATATTAAAGAATATATCAATATCTACAAAAAACTTCGCGAGACCATGTGTCTAACTATTGTAGTTACGTCACTATAACTACTTTTTTACATTTAACAAATTGATAGAAATGCCGATCAAAATCAGACCGTGTTATCCATACCATTTATAAATTTTTATCCAAATAAATAATTTAATATTCAAGACTGTCTCAATACCTGATGATTACTTTTTGAATTATTGAAATCGGACATTCCATTCAAAAGATATGATGAAATTAAAATAAAAATACATGCCGGCGGCGGCCGCCACGCAGCGCATCGAGTAACTAACTCTTCGTGAGAGGGGCAGTGCGGGAGAAGGGGGTGCACCATTATGAAAAATAACTGTACCTATTTATGTCTACCCGTGCGAAGCCGGGACGGGCCGCTAGTATTAAAATATACCGAGAGAATTTATTTTCAGGAATACAGAGGAGTCTTTGTATACTTCTTCGGAATTTAATCTATCTATCGCTATCATAGTTTATCAAAATCGGTTATAAATGAATAGGTTGTAAAATGAAAATGATATGGACAGACAGACAGACAAACATTTGCATTTTATAAGATAAAATATGAATATGGATTGGACATGAGAATAAATAAATTGATAAATAGCTTAACTACTGTAAATATAAATAGCAAATAGGTATGCAGTTTTAATTGCTTAATTTAAAGCTTAATTTACGCAATTTCTGTAGGAGAAGCAAAATGTGATACTTATTATAGTATGTAAACTTTTTATGTGCCTAGTGACTACTCATATTATAAATGCGAAAGTTTGTGTGTTGGTTTTTCCATCATTGACGCCGCAGCAGAGCACTGACACTAATGGATCGACGTAATTTTTTGCATGAATTCCCACAGGATTTTGAAATAAGTAGGTACATAAATCCACACGGACCAAGTCGCGGGCATTAAATAGTAACCTCATAAATGTAACAATAAGTTAAAAAGCTTACAATATAATTCATCGCTGTTTCTAAGTATGAATAATTACATAACATTTTGTTTCTCACATACCTAAAGTTAAATATTATGCCGTTCTTAGTTTTTGTTAGCACCATCAAAAAAGTAACGAAATTAAGGACACGAAAGAAATATACCTACGGAATCAATTTGAGTTCATAAAAATACTGCTTCGCTCACGTTAAGTTCGATTTTCCAACAAATTCCAAATCCATATTTTTCCCCTATAGGGTTGAATTTTCAAAAATCCTTTTTTAGCGTCATAATAGCAATCTGTTTGCTAAATTTCAGTCTGATACGTCCATTGGTTTGAGCTGTACGTTGATAGATCAGTCAGTTAGTCACCTTTTCCTTTTATTAACTTAATTCCAAAAAAGGAGGTTCTCAATTCGGCGCGTATACTTATATATTTTTTTCAAATGTATGTTACCGCATATCTCCGTGGTTTCCAAACCGATTAGAAAAAATTTTTTTCAGTGGTTAGAGGAAGCTCGCGAGATGGTCCCATAAAAAATCTGACTCCAAATCCTCAATCCTGATGCTGTAGGTATACCTTATACCTACGACTCAAAACAAGGGAGTTAGGCAGTTTTGACGGTGATGATTCATATGATGATATGATGATTCATATAGTAGGTATCAAGTCACGTGTATACGATTCAACTCTGGTTCCAACTCCTCAACCCTGATGCTGCAGGGTACAGAACTCCTTAAAAATAGCGATTTAGGATTTTTTATGGGGAATCCATATTGTAGGTGTCAAGCAACGACTTCATACTTAAACCCAAGTCCCAACTTCTAAACTCTGATGCTGCAGGGAACTGCACTCCTAAGCCGTGGGGATTAAGACTACACTAAAAAGTTAAAAATAAAAATTCTTTCCAAAAAACCGACTTCCAAAGCCACTGTAAAGTAAAAAATAATTTTGATTTCTACACACTATGTTGAAGTCGGGCGAGTATAACAAAGATAGGCAAAGTTGACGCGTCTGGCTAAGGGATAAACGTCATGTATAACGTCTTAACAAGTTCAACGTAACGTACGTATAAAAAAACTTCCAAATATTTAAAATGTTTTTTTATTATGAATGTTTAGGATACAGTATTTCTTAGGTATATAAAATTACTTGGAGATCATTACACTGGAGGTAGTTTTAACAACATTTAATAGTTTTTGGGCTTTTTACTGAAGGTACTTGCATTGGTTTCCGGGACTGTCCTCGGAAAGCAGATCGGTTGGTGATCTACACGCACATGCTAGGTGCCGATAATCATTTCCTTATTGAATCGATTAAAACCGAATAGTTAGATAACAGATAGATTCATCTTCATGGTTTATGTGTTTTTCAATGGAATAACTGAATATTATAATGGTAAATACCTACATAAATGGTATTGTTGCAAATAGTAACGGATTTATTAAAACTAAAGAATCCGGGTTCAATATAAAATTAGATTTTTGACATTTACCTAACTTTAAAGTAAGTGGATGAAGAAACATATTTAACAAAAAATAATGAAAACAACTCCTGTTACGTGCATTTAACTGCGTTACGTGTTTTTAAGATTGTTTTTATGACCCGCCTCATTAAGTATGCCCCAAGAAGAATTCAGGAGTACAGAATTAATATTCTGATCCGGGTACATAACAAAACAGTCGGTACAAAATTATATGATTATTATGAGATCGCTTCATTATAAAAAGTTTTATTATGACAAAAAACGTGTTGGTATGAAAATAATTGATTATAATTCTTACTGATGATACCGGATTCAGTTTTTACCGTTGACTTATATTTCCTAATTACTTACTGTGATCTTGACCGCCAGTTAAAGGATCTATCCATTCATATTAATAATTTGACGAACTCCCTGGTGCAGTGGTCGGCGTTGGTTGTCAAGCCGGAGAGCCTGGTTCGATCAAGGGCAGGGTCAATTTAGGAACTTATAATTTCTGAATTTTCTCTGGTCTGACCGGCTTCGGTCGTGGCTATTACGACCCTACCGGCAAAGACGTACCGCCAAGCGATTTAGCGTACCGGAACGATGCTGTGTAGAAACGGATAAGGTGTATGGGTTTAATATAACTGCCATACCCTTATCGGATTAACCCGCTACCATCTTAGAGTGCACCATCACTTACCGCCAGGTAAGTTCGCAGTCAAGGACTAACCTGTAGGGGATAATAAAACTGACTGAATAGTCAACCAGGCATGACTGTTAGTATGATATAATAGCACATATTATGCCATAAACTATATTGCAGTAAAAACTTTGGATAGCTGTTACAACACCTACAACCATAGAAGCATTTAAAAAAACATAGAATTATGACACATTTTTAGTAGTTAATATTATGCTTCAAATATTGTATGAAATAAGATTCATTATGTAGACGAACAATACATATTTTTGATGTATTGTTCATCCAACTAATTGAACAAGTTTTTGTAATAATTAGTTATGAATACGTATAGTAGCTTTTTTACGAAAACACTTTTTTGTAAAAGTAATCCCACCAAAAACATTTCATGTAAAATTGGTTGCCAAAGACTCACAAGTGCATAATGCTTTCACTGTTAAAAAGTTATGAAATCTCTAATTAGAGCCAAGCCCGAAGGTGAGCTCCTCTTTGTGCTGCGCATCATAACCCACGGAGTCTGTCTCAAGTTCAAAGTACATAGTTCTAAATGCTCTTTACTGTGTACCAAACTAATAATATTAAATAACATGTAAGTCTATATATAAAACTTGTCCCTAGAACCTCTACATCTTGGTAAAAAGGTATGGCTTGGCCGTTTAATATTCGTCGAACATTTCCTGACATAACATTTAAGTCATTAAGGAATAGTTAGGGCGACATATACGAAACGGCCAAGCCGTACCTTTTTACCAAGATGTAGAGGTTCTAGGGACAAGTTTTATATATAGACTTACCTACATGTTATTTAATATTATTAGTTTGGTACACAGTAAAGAGCATTTAGAACTATGTACTTTGAACTTGAGACAGACTCCGTGGGTTATGATGCGCAGCACAAAGAGGAGCTCACCTTCGGGCTTGGCTCTAATTAGAGATCTCATAACTTTTTAACAGTGAAAGCATTATGCACTTGTGAGTCTTTGGCAACCAATTTTACATGAAATGTTTTTGGTGGGATTTTCTTTTATTTTTGGCAGGCGCCCTAGATTTTTTGATTTTTTTTTTAGCTGAATGCTAGATGATTGATACTTGGTAAGTTTAATAAATCTGTCAACGACATGTTATCCTGAAAATTACAGCTTTCTACCATGTTCCGTACCGAAGTTATGACTGTTCTAAAATACAAGGAAATGCTGTCAGATTTGCACCCCCTATACGAGGGGTTGGAGATGAAAAGATTCAGATTTCTTAATTTTCCTGTTGTTTATATGCAAATTCTAGCCTACATACCAAATTTCAGTCTTCTAGCACTTCAGGAAGTACCTTTTTTCAGTTGATGATCATCAGTGAGTGAGTACGAAATCGACGTATTTTAGGTAATCAATAAACTGAAACTATAAATGCTAAAAAATTGAAACTTGGTATATTCGGTAAGTCCCCCAACAACATCTTATCCTGAAAATTTCAGCTTTCTAGCGTCATTCGGACCGAAGCTATGACGGTTCGAAAATTCGACGAAACGCTTCGAGAAAAGGTAGGTAGTGCCCCGTTTCCTTTGGCTCGTCTTTGGCGGGGACACTCCCGTGTCCCCAGATTAGTTTTATTAACATTAGCAGAATAAATTTTATATTTTATTTTATTTTATAAATTTTATCATGTTTTTAGTGTCGCTTTAAGCCTGTTTTTTTTTTTAATTTTAAGGGATATCAATCAACGCTTGTCAATGTTTGTGAAAAGCGAAAAAATATAATCTTAGTTCACACGGGATAACAAAAATTTTATGGGGATAAAGAAGCTGTCAACATCGGTTAACTAAGTTAATCTATAAGGGAAATCACAAACTGTCTACGTATTAAAACAGACGTTAAAACACGTGAGTGCTAAGGGATAAACGTCATATATAACGTCTTAACAAGTTCAATTGAGTGGTTTGCAAGTACTTAATTGTTAAGCGATCAACCTGTATATGTTTAACCTACTTCCAAGCTGTCACTCTGGCGACCGCGACACTGACTCATGACTTCAAAAATAATTTATCGTCCCGACTTGCCATCTGACATTATAAGGGCAATTCTATTTCATTATAAGGTTAAACCTATTTTATTGATATGAATCGTAAATTGCATACATGACTGAAATATTGTCTTTTAATTGGAGAACATTAATTTAGTTTAACCTATAGCCACACCCAGCCGTAATGTCTTACTTACCGGTTAGAATAGTTACTTAGTAGGGGAAGGGAGGGCAGGATGAACATAGCGGGCAACACGAATCAGTCCTTAATTTTTTCTATTTGCGCGGTTCATGAACATCTCAAGCGGGCCGAGATTCGAGACGAGGCGGGAGTATGCAAACCAAAGCAAATCTGGCTGCTAAACAGAAAGCGCGTGCGCCAGTGACAAAAAACAAATTGGGTACTCGAAAATAAAATATTTCATTACGGTAAGTTTTAAAATTTTCTGTTCCACGTAATTTTTTTTGTTTCGATTGTTTTTGTTAAATTTACTCATGTAAATAAAGTTGTCATAAAGATTTTCTTAATACCGCTTTATTTAAAATTTTAAGTTATTTTTTTATTCTTTAATATACCTATCGGGCAAGATGAATATCGCCATATTCATCTTACCCGCTATATCCTTTTCACCTGATTAATTTATTTAATTCTGTTCCTACCAGCTGACGCACCAAGTTACACCTGAGACTACAGATCCAGAGAAGTTCACACGGTCGTTCCATCTTCCAATTTGAAATTGTCAGGTCAAAAAACGCTTCCACCTACACCGTCATCGGTTGCATCTGCTGTACCATATCTCTTGTAATGACTTCTCCCCAAACAACAGCCGACCAAATTCTCGAGTGCATACGTCCGACTCCAAGTATTGTAGGTAAAAAAGAGACACAAAGGTAAAGAAAGTGTCAAAAAGCTGATCCATCCATACATCCATACATCCATCCATCCAAACTTGCGCATCCATACTAATATTATAAATGCGAAAGTGTGTCTGTCTGTCTGTCTGTCTGTCTGTCTGTCTGTCTGTCTGTCTGTCTGCTACGCTTTCACGGGCCATCTGTTCAACCGATTTTGATGAAATTTGGTACAGGGATAGGTATATCCCGGTATATCCCGGTGAAAGACATAGGCTACTTTTTGTCCCGGAAAATTCAAGAGTTCCCGCGGGAATCGAAAAAACTTGGTCCACGCGGACGAAGTCGCGGGAATCATCTTGTATATATATAGATATATATATATATATATATATATATAGATAGATATAGATATCTTTATATGTATTTATATTGTGAAAACAAATTCACAAGAGTATGGCATCAGCCGTCATTGTAAGTGCTTATTTTTCTGTCAGGGTACAGGAAGAATACTTAAAATGCGCGAAAAAATAACAGTGAAAATTAATTACACATATTTTCCGTGCATGACAGTACTTATAGGCTCCTTGCAAACTTCAACAGTATCCATTGATTAGGCAGACGTATATAAAAAAATACTTATTTCGTGATGTATGCGGAACGTAAATGTAACGTATTTTTACTACCCTCAAAATGAGCTAAGTGCGATATTTACGATACAATAAACCAAAATTTTTACTCATCACAGAGCATTCGATACATTTTTTATTTACATATCAAGGTATTATATTAATTGTGTTTATTTTTTGCTTTTCAAAAAGTTCATCATTCGTGATTTTTAATTTAAAAATATGTAGTAATGTAATGGTGTTAATTAAAAATGTATATTACAATAATTTTAATTCTTGGGCTATTTAATAAGTTTCAATAATGAACTTTGTACAGATATGAAACGTCAATGATTGTCAGAAATAAAATAAAAACAATAATTTACATATTAAAATAACTTGGCTATAATTAATCATCATATCATACTTAATATTATAAATGCGAAAGTCACTTTGTTTGTTGGTTTGTTGGTATGTTGGTTTGTTGGTTAGTTGGTTTGTTGGTTTGTCCTTCAATCACGCCGCAACGGAGCAACGGATTGACGTGATTTTTGGCATGGGTATAGTTGAGGACCTGGAGAGTGACATAGGCTACTTTTTATCCCGGAAAATTATGGAGTTCCCGCGGGAATAACAAAAAACTTAAACCACGCGGACGAAGTCGCGGGCATCAGCTAGTTATCAATAAAACAACCATGTTGGCTAGTTTCTAATATTTATTTGATTTGATTCTGAACAGCATAATACCGTTTGTGAAAAACTTTGAAAAAGCTTCTTATAATTTGGAAAAATCTTAAAACTTACCTACATTTGGAATTAGTAAAAGACAAACTGCACGAAACAGCTCGTGCTTATTATTGCACGATTGGTATGTAATAGTAGATTGTTACACAAGGGACGTAAGTAAGCTATTACAGAACAAGATCCAATTTGGAGCCAGTGCGAGCGCAGCTCGCATAGGGCGCTAATGGATCGCGTGCACCCGAGATATTTTGTCACACGAGCGAGCGCAGCGAGCGAGGGTGAATATAGTTCGAGGGTGTAATAGCTACTTGCAACCGAGGTAAGCATTCTACTTTATATCATTCTTGCGAGGTAAATAAAACATAGGTAATGCAAAATCACTTTACAAACAAACTTCACAAACTTTCAGATCAAATGAAATGCCGCCATTTCCATTTTTTTTTCGTAAATAGTTTTCCATATTTTTTTTACGGCTCTGGGTTCCAAGGAGTTTTGCATAGTTTGAAATGTATGGAAATTAAATGACGCCATGTTCAGTGTTTTTTTTTTCAGTAAAAAGTTTTCTTACCATTTTATAAGAAAAGAGATTGTTTACCAAGGAGTTTTGCATAGCTTGAACTGTAATGTGAACATTACAATTCAAGCATAGTGCGACGTAATGTTGCCTTGAATTGCAAACACCAACTTACAAGGAGACTTTCCACCATAGTAATCCCTAGTTACTGAGCAAGTATGATATAAAGAAAATACTATGTTCATCCTCAAACAGAAGTCTGGATACAATGCTCAGATTGTAAGGACTGGACTCACGAAGCTTGTTTTTCTTATATTGGAGGGGGATCATACTTTTGTAATGACTGTAAAAAGGAAAAATGATCAGCGGCTTCCTGAACCATATTGCCCTTCCTTCCCCTAGGTATTTTAAACGCGTCAACTAATATTGTGCTTTCTTTGAAAGCTATATGTATATTATGTGTCTAATTCACCACTCATATATTCCACCATTACTTCAACCCATTGCTCGCTTATTTCTGAGCATGAGCCTCCTCTCAGAATGAGAAGGATTTGGCCACAGTCCACCACGCTGGCCAATTACTTATTGCTAGAATTCACAAACCTTTAAAAACCGAACTTTACTCATTTCATAGCAGATTGGGCGTAATATAATTATTATTACAGGCAATTGTGGCAATTGGTTATATGTAATATAACTGCTATATTATTAGTGTCGTAACGTAACCCTAACATTTGGACCTCATGTTACGCCCACTGCACAAGAGGTCTTGCTGACAGCCGTTAATATAGTTATCTGCCTTTCTATTATATATCTAGTAGTTTATATCTTGATCTAGTCACATTGTATAATGTACTCGTATATTATTGATCGTTAGCTGTTGACACAATTCGACTCTGTGTATAGCTTTTAATTAAATATCAAATATTATTGCGAGTGAGATATAGTGTTTAGATAACAAGCAAAAGCATGCTAATAAAATAAGGTAAAATATTAAAGAATAAGGTAAATCACTAGCTTACTTAGTGCCGCAACTTTGTGAGTGTATATTTGGGTTTTTTATTCCTTTTTCTTGGGATTAACAATATCCTTAGTCTGTCTCAATCCGCAATCTCGACTTACTTGTAGTAGAATTTAAAAAAAAAATAACGTAACAAAAATTCTAGATCAAAGAACGTATAAGTACCTATATCAATCAAATAAATATTATAAATGCGAAAGTTTGGATGGATGGATGTATGGATGGATGTTTGTTACTCAATCACGCCCCAACGGCTGAATGGATCTGGATGAAATTTGGCACAGAGATAGATTATAGTCTGGAATAACACATAGGCTACTTTTTATCCCGGAAAATTAAAGGTCCCGCGGGAACCGAAAAATCTCAATCCACGCGGACGAAGTCGCGGGCATTAGCTAGTATTTTTTTAATTCTTAAATTAAAATAAATTAAGAATACAATAAAATAAATTTAAAAAAGGCGGCACGCATCGTACGTATTCAGGAACTGCTTAAATTACCAACACTTCCTTGATGCATGCGGTCATTGAAGTGTGGCCTGTGAGATACCCTCGTATTTGATCTCATTAATTCACAACGACCTCAATTTACATATATCTATATCGATGTTAATTGAATTTTGAGTCTCTAAGAATGCATTACATTTAGCGCGTATTACTCTTAGGTCTCCTTTAATGTGCAATTAATTAACTTTAGCCTTAGAATATAATGTGTTGTGCAAAAACGCAATGTAATTAATTGTTATTCTATTGCTACAAAAAATCTGTCACACAAAACCTCATCAACATAACATATCGATTGCGTGCCACACACGTTTCAATATAATTCTGTACTCATGTAATTATAATTACTATACATTATATGTAAGAGCTGCATTTATTGTGCAGGTGTTACAGTTGGCTTCATATCCGTTTCAAATCAAGTGCACCCTCAATATTTCATAAGGCTTGGACACACATAACGCGAGGCGGAAGCTGGAAATGTGTTTCAAACATCACGAATCAGTTGCAGACCGCTTGCGTGATTTTTAGGAGTTTGAAAATTATGAACAACTCTCACCGTGAGAAAACCTTTACGATGTTCGTTAAGATGTTTTTCTTCACCAATCAACGTCAAAGCAAGTGATAAATAATAGCTTAAAATGCGCAACTGTGTTCCCTCATGGCTACAATATATTGTGCAGTCAGTGATTTACACATGCTGTTTGAGGATCGAACTCCTGACCATAGTGCCGATGCTAGACTATCACCGCTTTTCTTATTGTCTGTTGTTAATTAACTGTGCTCATAGCTAGGCCTAGTAGGAACGTGTTTGTAACGTCCTACCAAACAGTCGCCGTTGCGCGACGCAGCCGCACGCATTTAGTGTAGCCCAGCCTTAAAATAAGTCGTGACTTTGACTTACATTGAAGTTACAGAGTTAAGTTTTTTATCGTATGTGTTTATCTTTTGAGAAATAACGGTATTCAACGAAACGTAACTCATGCTCTTTATTCTAAGAAATTAAGCACAAAAATAAGGCCAAGGATAACAAAATATACAATGATTAATTTGTTTTATTTACTAAGTATTCATCAGTGTATATCCTACGTTCGAAATACATACATACCTACTAACTATGATGAATGAGTTCAGAAACTACCGATTAACTTATAAGGTTGTTATTATTGTTTTGTGAAGATGCATCCTCTGATATGCGATGTACATAAAACCTTACTGGAAACTGTGCATTATAAAAAATAACGATTCATTTCTTTTGTTTCAGAGGTTTACTATGAGAAGCAGCGCTACGATGGCTGGTTCAACAACAGAGCTTATCCTGACTGGGGGTCTGTGGGTTAGTTATTTTCTTTAGTATGTTAAACAGCAAATATTCAATCACCTTTTTCTTTCGATGCACTCCAACTAGCAACAGTTACTATTGGCTTGGTATTTCTCGATAGTTGATTTATTATTTTAAAATGGTATTGAAATCATCATATCAATATGAGTAAAGATTGGTACAAGTATTAGGTGTCCAAAAGAAACACCTCAACCATATTTATTATCTCTATCAATTTTGTTTTCCTTGTGGCGAAGCTAAAATAAAAAGGTTTCTTCTTATAATTGTGCCAAGTGCAGGAAATCTGCTAACCTTCGCTTATTTTGTGCTTTATGTCGTCACAAGATGATGCCCGCGACTTAGACCGCGTGATTAGTTTTTTATTATCGCGGGAACTCCTTAATTACTTACCGGGACCTTATATCCTTCCCCGGGATAAACCAATCTCTATACCAAATTTCATCAAAATCGGTTGACAAGATGGGCTGTAAAAGCATAGCAGACAGACAAACAGATAGACAGACACACTTTAGAATTTATAATATTAATAATAAAGTACGTATAGATGTAGGAAATTGAAATGTACCTGGGATGAACATAGGATGCAAATATTTCGCAATTACTTTCTGGCATTGCATAAAACAGACAAACAATCTAAAAATTGATATCCAAACAAGTAATATTTGAAGTAAGTTAGTCAATTGTACAGATGCAATGCAAGGCTTGCAGATTTGGAGTGACATATCAATATTGTACGGCGTAAACCACTGAGTAGTAGAAATAAGCAGCTGTGAACTGTAGGGGCGTCATACGGCGCATCAGTTTTTGCTAAATCACAAAGATACCTATTGTGTTTTATTTAGATTACAAAAAATATCTAAATGTAGCACAGAATATGTAATAGTATACAGAATGTAGTTCCAACTTTCAATAAATTGATACTTAAATTTTCATAACGAATATCAAATCGCTAAAATAGAAAAGCATTCATTCAATTTAAGACTAAGCCAATGACGCCAATAGGCATGATGACTGATTTTGAAAAATGGTTAGATTATGTTCGGAAGTATCTACTATTTCGAAAAAATATCTTATTTCAGCAGAAGAATAAAGTTTGGTAGATAAAATTAGCATTTGAAATTTAAATTTTAAAATTCACGCCAAAACGTTCGGCGGTGTCATGGCGTCGTTGTGACGTCACTATTGTTTTTATCAATGTACTCTGTGCAGTGTGCAGTAAGCAATAGTGTGATTTTCAAAGCTCGAAAACAAACGATTGTGACGTCATTCGCTTCTTTGTGTTTTATGCAACATGGCGGATTGCTGTATTTTATAGTTTTATTTTATCAAAATAAATAGCAATCTCACTCGAAATAGAAAAATAAATACGTTTTTTATAATCCATGAATCCTATTTCTTTAGATAAATTCATAATTTCATTGATTCTCGGTTACTGTCATCATGCCTATTCTATTTAACACAAACACTAAACTTAACTAAAATGACAGCTTTACTAGCAACCTTACTTACTTAGCAACCTAGTATTGCCCCTTTCCGTAGGGAGTATTATGAAAGGGATAGCAATATAAACAGAGCTGTCATTTTAGTTTAGTTTAGAGATGGTGCTAAACAGAATTGGCCCCATTGAATAATTACCTGTAACTAAACTAAGGTATCTGAATAACTAAATATTTTCGTTGTTTATTCTAGACAGCCCTACGAGTTTAACAAAACCTTTGTTTGATATTATGATTTGAACTGACGGTGGTCATGTCATGTTTCTTTAAACTACTGACTTGATATATCGATTCTGCCTTGAAATCGTAATCATGTAGGTACGTAGATACGATTACGAACTATTGAATGTGGGTCAATAAATGACAAGTTGGTAGGTACATTATGCTATTTTAATTTAAACATTGTTTTACGTCTTTACTTTTACTGAAAAATCCAGTTTAGTAATAATTCAAGACTTCTCTATACATGCAACTGGTTCGAATGTCAATTCAAGGTTATATAAATAATATAATTTACAAAGATGGCTTCGCCAGCTGGCAGGAGCAGGCAGGAGGCGCCCCTAGGCTAGGAGGACATTGTCTCTATATGTCTTCAAGCCCTTGTTCACACTTAACTTCTCGGTGATGACACCTGGACACCCACCCGGAAACAAAAATATGAAAAATATCGTTTCCTTAGTTTTCTATGCAAATCCCTTTACAATGAAAATCCAAAATTTTATACAATGTGTCAGTATCTCTATTACACATTAAATTAACACTTCTCATTTAACATTATCTTAGATGATATCAAAAAGCTTTTAAGTTCATCGCTTGAACTTTATAACTGGTAGTATCTCAGTTGTATAGGGTGACATTAAGAGTAATTTGCAGTAATTTCAGTATCAAGTAATAAAATGTATGTGTGGAATTTATATTATTAAAGTGGTATAATTAATTTCACCTCCAATAGGCAATGCGCAATTCTATTCAATGCAGTATATAGTTAATTACCCATAACAAGTCATTAGTTTTTCAAAGGAATTTGCTAAGCTGTCATACAAAAAACATCAACGCGCTTCTTCGATAAATCGATAAAATCGTTTCTACAAACTATGTACTGTATTTATCTGTAACAATTTGTGTAGTTCGTAATATAGACATATAATTCAGTAAAACATATTATTGTGTACATAGCAGATCACAAATTCGGCAAAAATATTATTTTAATTAAACCAACATTTTTGTTAAAATTAATCATGGAATGAGATCAACATGTTGCGTGATATTGCCTTAAAATCCGAATGTAATGCAGGAGCTGTTAAAGCGGATTATGGACGTTTTATATTCTTTTAAAGATTATAATTCAGAAACAAGAACGTCATCAATATTAAAATAATATTGCTTTATGCCATGATAGTAAGACCCCAGTACTGAAAATGGAACCGTAAAATTACGTAAGTAGAGCGTGCTTTTATTGAAAAAACTGGAGCAGATTTTTCTACAATCAGAATGGTTTTTTTTCCACCTCACACCACTTCTATCCGCTCCACTATATGACCAACTTCACTCATAAACCGAGATGATAATAATATGTAGCCTATGTAAAACATTTGCATACGTAAATGAGGCCGTGAAAGTGATGTGACTCCATGTGATATATTACGTCAGCCTGATATACAAACTGAGATGACATGAGAGATATATTTCATGAGTTTCCAATTAGTAGTGATTGCATAAGAAAATGGTTTAATTAATCACGACTTGGAGTTCTGTTCGTGGTAAATAAATAGAGGATTACTATTTCTAACAAATGTAACTTAGAATTAACGATTTGTTGATTTAGCTCATGGTACCTACTTTTTAGGGTTCCGTACCTCAAAAGGAAAAAACGGAACCCTTATAGGATCACTTCGTTGTCCGTCCGTCTGTGTGTCAAGACCCTTTTTCTCAGGAACGCATGGAGGTTTCAAGCTGAAATTCGTATCAAATACTCAGGTCTACTGTACCTTGGAACTGTGAAAAAATCAAACTTCAGAGCCAACGCAATCAAAAGATACAGCCGTTTGTGCTGCAAATTTTCGAATTTTCTTGCACTCGCAAGGGAATCAAAACCTACAGGGTACTTCCCTTGAACTCAGAATCTTGAAACTTGGTACGAAGCAACGTCTTATAGCACAGATATGGGAAGAATTGCGTAAATCATAAATTTTTAGTTACATCATATAATAAAAATATTTTTATGCAAATTTTCGACACTCGCAAGGGAATCAAAACTTACGGGGTACTTCCCGTGAACTCAGAATCTTGAAACTTGGTACGAAGCAACGTCTTATAGCACAGATATAGGAAGAATTGCGAAAAACATACATTTTTAGTTACATCATATAATAAAAATATTTTTATGCAAATTTTCGACACTCGCAAGGGAATCAAAACCTACAGGGTACTTCGCGTGAACTCAGAATCTTGAAACTTGGTACGAAGCAACGTCTTATAGCACAGATAAAGGAAGAATTGCGAAAAACATAAATTTTTAGTTACATCACATAATAAAAATATTTTAATAATTTTAAACTTACTATCCCTTTCCGCATGAACGCGTAGAGGTATTAAATTGAAATTAAAATAGATAAATGGAATAAAAATACCATAATTTTTACTTATATACCTACTGGTTTGTATGGAACCCTTGGTACGTGAGTCCGACTCGCACTTGGCCGGTTTTTTATAATATTAGGATTAGGTAGCTAAAACCTAAGCACGCTTACTAGCTGCATAACTTGTTTAATTTGTCTAAACCACGAAATAAAATAGATATACAATACTCATTCGAAGTAAAAGGCAAAGTAAAAGGCAAATTTTAAAATTTTGATGTTGCAGATTTGAATCAACGTTCCTTATCTATTGCTTTATACACTAAATATCGCAAATCGCAACATATAGATTATAGACACACCCTACCCTTTTATAATATGGGAGTTCCATAAATTTACGAATATCGATAACACAGATATATCAACTTATCAAAAGCAGCTAGCTCAATTTCAATTTCGCAATCCTACTTCTGAGTGAAGCACATAGGGTTGCCAAACACACTTTTTTAACAATAAATTATTATTTATTATTATTATTTTTCTACGTAGGTTATCATTAATTATATGATTTGAAATATTTTTTAATTTTGACGGAATGGCGTAATTAGAGTGGCAGTTGCGTGTTAAACTTTTTATCAAAGTCAATAAGGGTTGACAGGGTCACTATAAAGAATTAATATTATTTATATATTTTAAGTGAAAGGTAATTTGTATGATTTGTTTATATTAAGTTAGTTTGTAGTACTCTAGACAAAATTGCCAACCCTTACTCTTGTTTGAATATGATAACAAGCCTTCGAAATCGATATTGACTCGTGATAACTTACACCACTCAGTCCACAGTTTAGATGACATGAGATAAATACCTACTTTATTAATTTCCATCCGATTAATTACGAAATTGTCTTAAATAATTGTGTAAGCACCTACTATTGATATTGCTGGCATAGATTAGTAATTGAGATCATTAATTTCTATCTATAAAAAGCCTGCGAATTCGTCCGCGTGGAGTTTTTTAATTCTCACGGGAACTCCCTAATTTTTCGGGATAAAAAGTAGCCTCTAGTTCTCCAGGTCCTCAACGGAAATATCCACAACCCATGAACACAGCGACTGCACGATAATTTATATTTAATTTAAAGCAATTTCAAAAACCTAGCTAATCAACCCATGCATAAATTCACGTCGATCCGTTGCTCTGTTACGGCGAGATTCTTCAATCACGATAAGGCACCAAACCTACAAACAAACACACTTTCGCATTTATTATAAATTTTAATATGAAGTGGCTGAATTAGCCACAGAATAGTTACACATAATAATTACTGTTGTACACAACCTCTAAGTTGAATTGAAAAATCTGTTCTAAATACATATTATATTGATAGTACATAAGTTTCTTTTTGGCACGATAAAATGTTAAAAAAAACCGAAATCGTACGTAACAAAAGCGTTTAATTCTGTGTCTATCCCCCTAGATATCTCTATCATCTATAGATCCACTTTAGATGGAGAGAGTCTGAGTACATGTACGTAATTATTTTAGGTAGTGTTGAACATTATGAAAACCTTTAAGTGGCTCAGTCGGATGAGAGCCGCATCTTAAGAAAGATGTCGCAGGCCCGAATCCTACTTACGGAGTGTCCAACGATACCACACGGTTTGTACCTTTCCTCATGGTCTCTGAAGCAAAGGATAGTCCGAGATTTGAACCAGTTTAGTGTAACTTACAGATTGTATACAACAGAATTAGCCACAATGTTATGTTAATAATGGCAACGCTAACGCGCTACTGCTATCGAATGAGAGCTGTTTCGTAAAAAAATTACAATAATTACATGTTTTTTATGAACTACAAAATACTAATTTATAAAAATTAGCCTTTCTAATTTTATATTAACAACTCTAACTTGGTTAGGTATTATTATTAAATGCTCAATAATTTATAGCATATTAGAATACAGATTAAATTATTTACATTTACTTGCTTTAATAATGTCACAGTATAAAATTACATTTTAATATCAATGATCAATTAATTAACGTGTTACATTTATATACATAACATTTTAGCACGAAGGTGCAAACACCTTTTGCACACATTTCGCAACATAAGTATAAGGTTTTAGATTACAGGGTTATGTGAGTAGGTTAAGTTCTCCTAAATAATGCATCTAAATATCGCTGGACAAAAGTGGAGTGTATTCAAAGATGTTGCGAAGTGGACGTACCAATAGTGTGTATGATTATTTATAAAATGCTATAAAAATAGGTGAACCATTTTCCAATGCCAAGACCTTTAGTTTTAGATTCAACATACAATCACGTTCATAAATGTACTAATTATTGTATTTGCACTTTACTATGCTTCGTATTAAGATCAAATCATCAATAATGATATCATCTCTATTATATAATAAAATAATCAGATCATGGTAGAATAAAGTAGCTCCGGTCGGTATCAAGATTAATTTAATTAAACTTTAAGTAACTAGATTTAATATTATGTTTCTACTGTTTACATTCTAACCAGATTTGAAAAACAAAGGAATAACAAAACTTTGATTCAAACTACGCCCTAAGGCCTATTATGCAGAATCTAAAACTATTTAATATGGTTTTGTTGTGAATTAAGAAATCCTTTAGAGTAAATAGTAGAGTAGGTAATATTTTTACGTAACCAAGTATAAATTGAGCTGCGTTTATCACAAGTTACAAAAGAACTGTTTGAAGATCTCCTCGCTCCTAATTCGAAGTTCATGTCGATTGAACCGATGTGCATTACGCCACTAACAATAAAACAGAGCTAGGGTTACCTATTACCACAAAAAAGCTGTTGACCGCAAACTGAACAAAGCTCAAAATATCCTACTTGTACAGTCGACGTCAAAAGTCCATACATAACTTAACTGCTAAAACTGTGTGTAAGCAAATCTGAATCACTCATCCACGCAAACATAATGTGTGTAAAATATTACCTTAATTTAACAAAATTAGGTTCAAACCATTACTATCCATTACTACTTAGATTATTGGCATATACTCGTATATTGTCAACTATATCAACCTACAAGATGAATATTATTTATGTAAGTTTGAGGATGACTAACAAGCCATCTTGTTGTTTACCTATTCTATATGGACTTTAGACATCGACTGTACATTTAACCAAGCATCAACTTGCAACAAAACTTGCAGAAATTAGCCCTGGCAACTACAGTCTTGCACTGTAGGTACACAACCAGTCAGTTTAAGCTTATTATTAGCAAGTCACTTGCAGAAACTCACAAAGACTACTTATCGCTAGTAAGCAGGCTAGGCTCAGGATGGTTGTACCTATAGCCTAATGTCAGTGTCACGGTGACACTGACAATAGGCTGAGTTTCCATTGAGACGCCCTGGCGGGTTTGAAATCAAGCATTTAAAAATTAATTCATAGGTGCCGTTATGAAGCTTTGGCTTATTTTTACCCGATCACATTAGTCAAAGATTTTTTCTATTAATTAGCCTTATTTACATTACTCTTGTTTCATGTTTCGTCTTTGGTACTGCAATTAGTAATGCCTACTCTTTAAATTTTACTAATAGGTAAGCAAGTAAGGCAAAAAGATAGGTACTTAAATATTTTCTAAAACCCATAACCAACTCATAGCTTCGTTTGTTACCTAAAGTTTTAAACATATAATAAGAACATTATTTGAAAAATATAGATTGGTGACCCTATGTACGATTATTATAGACCACCTCTATATAACCATGCGATGATGCGAGACAATCAATCACGAAACATCCAATATTAATCCAAGGTTTTCTTTTATCTTTTGACTTTGGGTATTTAACGTTTTCGGTTCCTTAAAATAAGAAGTATTGGAGTCATTAGAGTATTGCAAATATCAGCAATCATATTATTATCCACAAATTATGGAGTTACAGCGTGACCCGCCCGCGCCCCTGCCTGCCACTGCCGCCAGCGACGTCCATTCGTCATAAAGATATTTATTGTTGCGTGACTTTAATTCTATGATATTTCCTGATTTATTGGGTATTTCCTAGCGATGGAGTTGCCAAAATAAACTTTTACGAATATTGTATACTAGCTGATGCCCGCGACTTCGTCCGCGTGTAATAAGTTTTTGTAATCCCCTTAATTTTACGGGATATAAAGCCTATGTCACTCTCCAAGTCCTCAACTATACCAGTGCCAAAAATCACGTCGACTGTTGCTCCGTTGCCGCGTGATTGATGGACAAACCAACAAACCAATAAACCAACAAACAAACACGCTTTCGCATTTACAGCATTAGTATGATGCCGGCATTACGGCTTTGAATAATAACATTTAATAAATATATGTAGAACTTTGTGGTTCTTGCCTACTTGAAAGATGAATTAATATATTATGAGTTTGCATAATATTAATGGTTGAGTTCTGACATATCAAAATGATTGTAATCACCTGCAGGGCTTTAAACTAATCAAATGATGCAAAACGTTAAGCTATCATTTATTTACTTCAACAAAAACTATTTCCATCATTAAAAATGTTGAAAATACTAGGTTGGATACAAAATTATTAATAATTTATTAAAGTAGGTACTTCCCGCGACTTCGTCAGCGTGGATTTTTGTTTTTTGATTCCCGCGGGAACTCTTCAATTGTCCGGGATAAAAAGTAGCCTATGTCCTTCCCCAGTATACAACCTGTCCTTGTACCAAATTTCATCAAAATCGGTTGAACAGATACATTTTTTTGATTCCCGCGGGAACTCTTCAATTTTCCGGGAGAAAAAGTAGCCTATGTCCATCCCCAGTATACAACCTGTCCTTGTACCAAATTTCATCAAAATCGGTTGAACAGATACATTTTTTTTATTCCCGCGGGAACTCTTCAATTTTCCGGGATAAAAAGTAGCCTATGTCCTTCCCTGAGATGAAACCTATCTCTGTACCAAATTTCATCAAAATCGGTTCAGTAGTTGGGCCGTGAAAGCGTAGCAGACAGACAGACACACTTTCGCATTTATAATATTAGTATGGACTAGCTGATGCCCGCGACTTCGTCCGCGCGGTTTAAGTTTTGATTCCCGCGGGAACTCCTTAATTTTCCGGGATAAAAAGTAGCCTATGTCACTCTCCATGGTCCTCCACTATACTATACCCATGCCAAAAATTACGTCGATCCGTTGCTCCGCTGTGACGTGATTGAAGGACAAACCAACAAACCAACAAACTAATAAACCATCAAACAAACACACTTTCGCATTTATAATATTAGTATGATTTTTTATTCGTTATGCAACATTGATGTATAATTTTAGTACCTATCCAGTTGAATTAATAAAGATTAAAGAAAAACAATGCTTCCCTGGGATACCTCTAAAGGTATTATAGTAATAGACCCTATCCACTATAGGTATACCTACCTATAGTGGATAGGGTCTATTACTATAATATAGTCATATTATAGTATTTTATTTTTTATTGTATCTAACGTTATTATTTCAAAAAAATTAAAATAAAATCACATGTAACAAAATTGCAGGGCGACCAGTGACAACGTACCTATATAATATTTTTCATTTTTACGTATGAATGATGAATTATATAGCAAGTGTGATTCCTTTTACTTCTCAGGTAGTCGGCTCACTCGAAAGACTCCAGCGTCATATGCAGATGGCGTATACATGATGGCTGGTGTAGACCGCCCTGGAGCCAGGACTCTGTCGAAGCTTTTTATGAGAGGACAGGATGGCCTTCCTTCGCTGGCAAACAGGACTGCCTTGCTCGCTTTCTTTGGTAAATATTATGGTCACTCTTAAATTAATATTTAAATTGTTTCACTCTTTAAACAAAAATAATAAGCTTATAGTAGTTGTAAGCAAAACACTTTGTAACCTGTAAAAATTTAATATTTATAATGTAATCACTTTACTTCACAGGTAGATAAGTTAAATAAATATTTTCTTTTTCTTTTTATGGTGAAAACATAAGCTTGAGCGTAGCGAAAAAATTTTAAGTCTATGGGTGAAAACACACTACGGACAAAACATTTTTGTCTGGCGGACAAAAAGCCCACGTCATACTCTTTTAGCTGGAGCGCGCACACTAGGCAACACGACAAAACCTCTTTTTCCTCCGACGTGGTCGTTTTCTTTTAATCCTTTATCCGGTGCGTAGTGTGTTTTGATCTAATAAGCTATTAGGTCAACACGAAATCACACTTCTCAAATTTGCTCTCGAAAATTTTATAATTGCCTAATGCAGGAAGACCAATAGGTCTTGCAAGACAGACCCAGCCTCGAGCTGGCTTTCATCCAGTAAACCCATGTACCGCATGGTGAAGCTGAATAGTTGAACTAGATTTTGTTCTATGGTCACAATGATTTATTATGAGCCTTTAGAAACACTCCACTCTATAGCAGATATTTTCATATGGCTAAAGCAAGGCTAAAGGACAACGTTTCGTATAGTATGGACTATGATCATCATCTACAGTCCTGACTGACTGACTGACTGACTGACTGACTTATATATCAACGCACAGCCTAAACCACTGGGGTTAGAAACTTGAAATTTTGACAGTAGGAATAGGAAGGATTTTTCAAAATTCCACCCCTAAGGGGGTGAAACAGGGGGTGAAAGTTTGTATGAATATCCGTCATTTTTCAAGTTATACCCATGCAACTTGGTATATGAGCTACTAGTTAAAAATGAAGAAACACGTTTTTGACAGTTTTTTTGTAAATTCGACCCCCAAAGGGGTGAAATAGGGGATGAAAGTTTGTATGACAATCCTTTATTTCTCAAGTTATATCAACGAAACTTGGTATTTTGGATTTCGGTAAAAATAAATATGTAGCTACATATATATTACAATTTTTCAAAATTCCACCCCCAATGGGAGGGAATAGGGGTTGTAACTTTGGATGAAAGTCCTTCATTTCTCAAGTTATAGCTATGAAACTAAGCATTTGGGCTTTTGGTTATATATTATGAAGAATGTGTTTTAAAATTTTTGAAACTTCCCATAGGGGATGAAAGTTTGTATGAACTTGTTTCAAATTATATCAACGAAACTTGGTATTTTGGCTTTCGGTAGCAAATAAAAAAGGTCATGGTACGCAGGTTTTCAAAATTCCATCCCCAAAGGGTTGAAAGTTTTTATGAAATTTCTTCATTTTTCAAGTTATAGCCATGAAACTTAGCACTTGGACTTCCAGTTAATGTGAAGAAGTACGTAATTCACCATTTTTAAAAATTCGACCCCCAAAGGGGAGAATTAAGGGATGAAAGTATGTATGAAAGTTTGCACGATATTTCTCAAGTTATATTAACGAAACTTAGTATTTTGGCTTTCGGTAAAAATAAAAAAGTAGGTACGCGTATCACAGTTTTTTAATATTTCACCCCCACAAGGGTAAAAAATAGGGGTGGAAACTTTGCATGAAAGTCATTCATTTTTCAAGTGAAACTTAAACCACAGCCTATGGGGAAAACAAACTTAAACCACGCGGACGAAGTCGCGGGCATATGCTAGTCTCTCATGAAATTTCAACTCTAGATTTGCGAAAGTCAATCACAGAGAATTAGCAGTGATGTGGAATTAGTGAGCCTTCCATTTCGGGGCTCAAACATGATGCTACAGATGACAAATCGTTGATCATGATGCATCACGGGTATATCTATACTTGAAAATTAACAAGTTTCCTAACATCTCAGGCCAAGTGGTGACCGGCGAAATAGTGATGGCATCAGAGTCAGGGTGCCCTATAGAGCAGCATCGCATCCCGGTGGACCAGTGCGACCACATGTACGACCCGGAGTGCCATGGAGCGATGTATATGCCGTTTCTCAGAGCTGCTTACGACAGATCAACTGGGCAGAGCCCTAACAGTCCAAGAGAACAGGTAACATTTTAACGTTTCATAATTTTGCTTGGGTATACTAAAACCTATAGAGCGTGCTTTAAATTTTTGCAGTCTTTACTGAAGGATAAAGGTTCAAATGAGACTTTATTTCAGAGAGATATCGCTCCATACAATGTCTTAATCAAACACTTTGGACTGCTGCAATGCGCGGTGGCAATAGTATGTAACAAATGTACGTAGAAGGAGTATATTTTTTACCTTCCAAAAACAGTTATTCGTGAACTCTCACTGAGAAGCACTTGTATGAACTGCACTGCCGTAGTACAGTAGCCATCGCACTTTGCAGAATTACCTTTTTTGGTACTTACCTCGTTTTGGTAGTTCCTTGTATTGTGACACCGACCATACAGAATAGGCATGATGACAGTAACCAAGAATCAATGAAATTATGAATTTATCTAATGAAATAGGATTCATGGATTATATAAAACGTGTTTATTTAACAATAGTGACGTCACAGACGACGCCATGACACCGCCGAACGTTTTGGCGTGAATTTTAAAATTTAAATTTCAAATGCCAATTTTAGCTACCAAACCTTATTTTTCTGCTGAAATAAGATATTTTCTCGAAATAGTAGATACTTCCGATCATAATCTGACCATTTTTCAAAATCAGTCATCATGCCTATTGCCACCGCGCGTCGCTTCGCAAACCTTAATAAACATTAAGTAAATAATAATTATAAACTAAACACATCGGATACAAACAATCATTAGACGTACAGAAATAACGTTTGATATGCCAATATGTCGGTCTCGATATCGAAGGTCGAATTCTAGGCAATAAAATTTAACACACCTTCTAACCTAGATCTCATCTGAATACGCTAGCACTGATTAACATCAAATAAGTACCGACAAGATTGTTTTAAATATAAATGAACGTTACAATAGATAGAGTTACATACATTCTTCATCGATATTTACTATAGAATGTTAATTAAAAATCACTTAAATTAATTGGACGCAACTATTTATTAATTATAAATAATGTAAATTTGTTCAACTTATGACTAAGGCCAACATCCCATTGCCATGAAAATAAAACTGCACATTTCAACCTACTAGCCGATGCCCGCGACTACGTTCGCGTGGTTTAAGTTTTTTTTTATTCCCGCCCGAACTCCTTCATTTTCCGCGATAAAATGTAGCCTATGTCCAGGTCCCAACTATTTCCATGCCAAAATTCACGTCGATCCGTTGCTCCGTTGCGGCGTGGTTGAAGGACAAACCAACAAACCAATAAACAAACACACTTTCGCATTTATAATATTGGTATGATTTTGTATTAAAACTGAAAAGGTACGAGTATGTATAAAGTTTGGCTCTGCGTGCAAGTGACGAATTCATTACTGATAAATAAAAACTCATAAGGATGGGTAAAATAAGCTGATTATTTTCGCAATTGGCAGATATGAAAATACCCAACTAGGTAGGTACTTGTAGAATTTGTGCGTTCTCTACTGACTACAGATGGAAGTCCTGAGTCCTGAGTCCTGACCTCTTGTGGCGGCGATTGACTAATATTATAATTTGTCGGTAATCACCAAAGACAATATATAAACCAGAATTTATCTATGGTAATCACAAACTTTTCTTTCCTCTACTAGTTCTAACCTAAAGCAGCTGTACTACCTTTTCTGTGCCTAAAATTCAAGTGTTACATAGTAGTCAATCTTTATTTTTTTTGTATGGACCACTATTCAGACCTAACTTAATCTTGTATGAACTGAAAATCGTACATTGACATCTCTATTCAATTTTAGCAGATTTGTGTTATCGATGTATTTTTTACATAAGTTTAAACATCTCTGGAAATTTTGTTATGAAAAAATATTCCTTTTCTTTTTTCTCTAATTTATATAACTTTTTCATCTTTTCAGATAAACCAGATAACATCATGGATCGACGGCAGCTTCGTGTACAGCACGAGCGAGGCCTGGGTGAATGCAATGAGGTCATTTCAGGTGCCACCAGCAGCCACGCCTGCCTCTTTATGTACATTAATATGTCTACAGTATTTGTACTCATATGCATATATTATGTTATATATAAACGCCGAAATTTTTCCGCTCCTAAGTTACCCTAGAAAATTCTCAGAATTGGCACCTTTGATTTGACTGATACATTTTATTAGCGCTTTTAACTCAACGTGGAATCATTAAATTTTATTATTTATTAAAGGAGCCCTGAGAGCGAGTGAGAGAAAAATTCATGAGCTGATAAAACGCCGAAAAAAAAAAACGATTTTCCGATCGGTGTATTTCGTTAGTCTACGTTTAACGGTTTAATCGGTCAGTCGGAATGTTTAACTCAATTAAACGAAGGAAACGAGCAGCAAAGGATATGTGGTGGAATTATAAAATCAAAAACTCAAGCAAGAGAGAGCACTAGGCTCTGTAAAAATGTTACATGTTTAGCTGCAAAATGGCAAACAGTATTAAATTATTGGATGTAAACTAAAATTAACCTTTCACATTGCAAATCTGAGGATTAGCTAGTCAAAACTAGGAGTGGTGGATCTTCGGATATCGACTTTAACACATACATTATCCTACATTAAGAAGTGACAGTTTATTTACTTAAGTGCATTTACTATCAAGAGTCGATTGCTCAATTATTATTTTTAGTAGTAGTAATTGACAAGTTGACACTTAAATGCAAGCAAGTAGCGTAGCAATTGACGTCTCAGAAGAAAAGTAAATTAATTTATTAAAGCTACCTGTTTTTGCCATAGTTAACCTTTAATTAAATGGCCCAGTCAATAAACAATTCAGAAGCATATGTACAACACTACTAATTAAAAGCTGTTCTGATGCACTCAATATTGAAGTAAGCGTATCTCTTAGGAACGGGTGTTGATAAATCTTTACAATTTTCTCGTGGTTCTCAAAATACTTGAGACGATGAGTGTATTCTTGCAACTCACTATGATTTTAACCTTATATCTACTTTCCATAAAAAGACCTTTTTATTACAGAATGGAAGTCTGGCTAGTGAAGGAGGGCTGCCCATGCGTAACACAAAACGCGTACCACTCTTCAATAATCCTGTTCCCCATTATATGAGAATGCTCAGCCCTGAAAGACTTTTCCGTAAGAAATATTTTATTTTCGTTAATTTGATTACATTGGAAACCAAAAAAGTTATTGATTCTCTTCTAATCGAAGTTGATAGCTAGAATTGACGCTTTTATATACGTGAATAGACTGTTCACCGGTGGTTCACCGGTTATATAATTCTGTCCTCGTTTTCTAACATTTCAAATATTTTAATCTAAACCGACTTACAATGTATTTTTCCCCCGGAAATTTTAATAACAGCAATTTATACCCTTTCAAATCGGTTTAGATCAGATAAACGTAAAGATTAACATCTGAAAAATAAAGAATTCAATTCAATATGCTATATAATTATAACAAGCTTCTTCTTTATTCAATTTACTAGCTGATGCCCGCGACTTCGTCCGTGTGGTTTAAGTTTTTTTTTATTCCCGCAGGAACTCCTTAATTTTTAGGGTTAAAGTAGCCTATGTCACTTTCCAGGTCCTCAACTGTACCCATAAAAATCACGTCGATCCGTTGCTCCGTTGCAGCGTGATTGAAGGACAAACAAACACACTTTCGTATTTATGATTCTTTTTGCTTTCTCATCACAGTGTTGGGAGATCCGCGTACCAATCAGAACCCAGCGATGGTCACCTTCGGCATCCTGCTGATGCGTTGGCATAATGTGGTAGCCGCGCGGGTTCACCGGCAGCACCCAGACTGGAGTGATGAACAATTGTTTCAGAGGGCACGCCGAATTGTGATCGCGAGTTTGCAGGTAGAGCAGACCAATATGTTACTATCGGTTGACTTCACTTTAGGTCTTTGCACAAACTCGCTATAAGTGTTCAAAGATTTTTTCTATGACTGTGCCGTGAAGAGAGTAAAACCTTTTCATTGTTAAAAAGTTACAGTATCACAAAGCATATCTACTTAAATCAGTTTAAACAGCCAGCGGTGTTAGAGAATCTTAGAATATATTTACATATCTTAGGAGAAACACTTGCAAATGTTACCGGCTTAATCTAATAAAACTTTAAAACTGTACAACAAAAATCACCCAATTTCATCAGATTTTCGATGAAATAAATTTAGCAGCCCGTACTCAACACTTCCTCCAGCCGCGGTATATCTGATACACTGCGTCTACCGGCGTACCTCGGCTTATATCGGATTGAATAATCTGCTCTTAATCACTACCCTTCCATGGCGGTTATACTATGAAAGTTCTAAAAATTTGTCAGTTGGTGCAAAAGCAATCGCCAAGATAAAATTTATTTTATATTTATATTTTTAATTATTCTATTATTAAATTTTAAATTATTAATAATGGATAATATATTTTTTCAGAACATCATCCTTTACGAATACGTACCAGCGTTTCTCGGGGTCCCCATGCCACCGTACGGAGGATACCGTGCAGAGTTAGCTCCCGGTGTTACGCACGCCTTTGCAGTGGCCGCATTTCGCTTTGGACATACTCTGGTACCTCCGGCCATGCTCCTCAGAGATAGGAACTGCAGATATGGCAGGGCACCCGGTGGACACGATGCTATAAGATTATGCCAGACATGGTGGGATGGCAACGTAAGTAGAAAATACTCCTGATACCCAAATATACAATACCGATACTCTCTTCAAGAATAATTATTATAGATAAATTAACAATACTTTTAAATTGCGCTTCAACTTGAAGTAGCACAGTATTATAGGGAAATATTTACATTTTTAATAGTAACAATTATTGCAGAAGGTAAGTAAGAATCTCAGATTAAAGTAAAAGTCAATCCTGTTGGATAATTTACTATAACAACTCAAAGTAAAAACGGCAGAATCAATGCAACAAATACACAATCATTTAGTAGTACTTATATTGATATCTTCAAATGTTTTCAGGATGTAATGTCCCAAGTGCCTATAGAAGAAGTGCTTATGGGGATGGCATCACAGTTATCGGAGAGGGAGGATGCACTACTTTGCTCAGATGTTAGGGACAATCTCTTTGGACCGATGGAGTTTTCGAGGCGTGATCTGGGTGCCTTAAATATCATGCGTGGAAGAGATAACGGTTTACCCGACTACAACACCGCTAGGTTATTTATTATTACCTGTATTAGAATTTATCACAGGAAATTGAAAAATTAGCTGGTCTGTACTCATAATAGTTATACTTTTTTCAGAGAATATTTTGGTTTACCGAAAATAAAAACTTTCAACGAAATCAATCCACAACTTTTTGAAAACAACCCCGATCTGCTGCAAAATCTCATTCAAATTTACGAAGGCAGACTTGATAATATCGATGTTTATATTGGTAGGTACAGTTGCAAGCCTTTGCTTTAATTAGATAACTGTGTGAAGGTAACAATAAATTGTTGCTTATAGGTGGAATGCTCGAGTCAACTGGTCATCCAGGAGAACTGTTCAGAGCGATTATTATAGATCAATTTACAAGAATAAGAGATGCTGACAGATTTTGGTTCGAAAATGAAGGGAATGGGTATGATGAATATTATTTATTAAAATTGTAATGTAAGACGATTTTATTACTTATAAATGCTTTGTTTTAAATTCATTTTAATCACAGAATTTTCACTCACGAAGAAATCGACGAACTTCGAAGAATTAAATTGTGGGACATAATAGTGAACAGCACTGCAGTAGGACCCAGTGACATACAACGAGACGTTTTCCACTGGAGTGAAGGAGATCCGTGTAGACAGCCCTACCAGTTGAACGCTTCTAAACTTCCTCCATGCAAATATTTGAAAGGATATGACTATTTTGAGGTAAATCCATCTAAATTCTAAAGTAGATTTGATAATTTGATTAATCCAATGAAATTTACCGCATGCCCTCAGGGAGTATAATATGATCGCTTCTTTTGCGGGATCCTGTATTTGATAACTTTTTTAGGGTAACGAATTCGCCTACATCTATACTTGCTTGATCCTCGCATTTGTACCAATATTGTGTGCGGGCGCCGGATATGGTGTGGTAAAACTGCAGAATAGTCGCCGACGCAAACTCAAGATACAACAGGAACATTTGAAAAATGCTGAACAAAAGGGTAACTCACTTATTAAGAAATTAAATATTTTAGTCTAAAAATTGTTTAACACTGTCATGATTTTATTTAGTAGCAGTAGTAATTATAAAATCGCTTCTTTATTCAGGTTCAGTGGATAAAATGGTGTGCCGTGAATGGGTGCATGCTTCACATAAAAGATTAGTGAAGCTGAGACTTGGTCCAGAATCTGCACTTCACGTAACCGATCGTAAAGGCGATAAGTTACGCACAGTACCTTTGGAGCATACTGATCAACTTACGGTATTAGAAAGCCAGGTAAGGCTGCAGAAAGCTGTTATCACGTGTTCCTATTTCTTGGAGAATATTTTTTCTTATTTGGCTCATATTGCAATGGATAGAGACATCTCTACAAACGTAATGAATAATAATTTATATTAAGATGAAGTTATTCTATTTCAGGAAGGTCGGAATAATAAACGTCCACTGGTTCTCATAAGAGTACAGCGTGAACACGATCTCGTCTTAGAAATGGACTCAGTTGCATCGAGGCGTAAATTTCTCGTCAAGTTGGACACATTTTTGGCACAACATAAGAAAGCTTTAAATCTTACACAGGTATACTTCCTCATATTTTCTTCACACCTTATTAGGTAAGTATCATAACGTAAAATTTTTAAAGAATGATTAAAATCATTAGCTTGCGCTTGACGACAATCATGCTTTGTATTAAGCATGATTGTCGCAAGCCTATCTCGCAACAAAAAAAAGAATGAAATATTCTGCTTTAGGGTCATCGAGACCAAATATTAGCCTCAGCAGAAACAAGAGAACGACGACAACGGAGATTGGAACATTTCTTCCGAGAAGCTTATGCTATTACTTTTGGTCTTGCGCCCGGTGAAAAACGAAGAAGAAACGAAGATTCTGATCCAGAGGTATACTTCGACCAATTCAATTCTTGCGTTTTTCCTATATTTGATATTTAAACAATAACTGATGCCTTATTTTCCAGTCTATTGTAATGAGGACATCGTTATCAAAAAGTGAGTTTGCAAGCGCACTTGGAATGAAAGCAGATGCAGTTTTTGTCAAGAAAATGTTCAATATCGTTGATAAAGATGGTGATGGAAGAATATCTTTCCAGGTACAACTATTGGATTCACAATATTTTGAAGGCCCGGTAATTCCGTATATCTTATGTAAAATTTTGTTTTTGTTCTAGGAATTTCTAGATACCGTAGTATTATTTTCCCGTGGAGCTACTGATGACAAACTTCGAATTATATTTGACATGTGCGATAACGATAGGAATGGTGTTATTGACAAGGGAGAACTGAGTGAGATGCTGCGCTCCTTGGTTGAAATAGCAAGAACAACATCTTTGAGAGATGAACATGTTACTGAACTAATAGATGGGATGTTTTCTGTAAGTTAATTTTTCCATTTATTTAATGTTCCTATTTTAGGTAGAAGAACAAAGCTATTTATCGCTACATTTCTACATGCTATCATGTTTTACAAATCTGTCAGTTTCATTTCAGAACGCTGGTCTTCAGCATAAAGATGATCTCACGTATTCAGACTTCAAAGTGATGATGAAAGAATATAAAGGCGAATTCGTTGCTATTGGTCTAGACTGCAAAGGTGCCAAACAGAACTTTTTAGATACATCGACCAATGTTGCAAGAATGACCAGTTTTCATATTGAACCATCGATGGAACAATCTAGGTACCGTATCACATTAAACATATCAGTATTCTGACGGTACAGACATGATTTCTTTCTTTTAAGATAATTTTCTATTCTTTTCAGACATTGGTTCCTGCTAAAATGGGACTATTTAACTACATTCTTAGAAGAGAACAGACAGAACATATTCTATTTATTCATCTTCTACGTGGTTACCATTGGCCTTTTCGTGGAAAGATTTGCACATTACTCGTTTATGTCCGAACATTTGGACCTGAGGCATATCATGGGTGTCGGTATAGCTATAACAAGAGGATCAGCTGCTTCATTATCGTTCTGCTACAGTCTCTTATTACTTACTATGTCAAGAAATTTGCTAACTAAATTAAAGGTACTTAAGTTTGTTTAACGTTTAACCCCTTAAATGAATATAATTGCATTTGCGTGATGTATGTTTATATGTATATTTTTATTTTATCAGGAATTCAGCATCCAGCAATATATTCCATTAGATTCAAGCATCCAATTCCATAAGATAGTCGCCTGTACAGCTCTGTTCTTCTCACTGCTTCACACAGCAGGTCACATGGTAAACTTCTACCACGTTTCCACACAACCTGTTGAAAATCTACGTTGTTTAACAAAGGAAGTCCATTTTACTTCAGACTTCAGACCGGGGATTACCTACTGGGTTTTCCAGACAGTTACAGGTAATTATTTGTTTTTACCCACGTATTCAATCCAATATAAACATGAAATAATTCTCTGAAAATGTAAGAAAAGTTATATTGAGTTCGGCTTCTAGATGAAACTTATCTAGGGATTTCAGCATCCTTTCATTTCGTGTGGGTAATTTGTATATCTTCCTATATTCATAAAGTCTATACATTGTTCAAGGTGTTACTGGTGTCTTACTGTTCATCATAATGTGCATAATATTCATATTCGCACACCCAACCATACGCAAACGCGCATATCCCTGGTTCTGGCGCGCACATTCCCTGCACGTGGCCCTATACGCATTGTGTCTTGTTCACGGACTTGCAAGGCTCACTGGTGCGCCGAGATTTTGGATATTCTTCCTTGGACCAGCAATCATTTACACTCTTGATAAGGTCAGTTATGTTTATTCGCTCAACAAACGAAACTTAAATTCCTGGTGACAGGGAAATTTTCTATTTTAATAAACCATAGTGATAAATCTATCCATTTTATTTTTATAAATTTTTGATTTGATTTTTTTCTCAGGTCGTATCGTTACGTACAAAATATTTGGCTTTGGATGTCCTAGAAACTGAAATGCTGCCATCGGATGTGATCAAAATAAAATTCTACAGACCACCTAATCTTAAATATTTATCAGGTATATAAAGCCAATGTTACTATAAGCCACAACCTTAATTAACACGTGAACTCAAATCCAAGCCAATAACAAGATTACACTATAGACTTTTTTTTTATTCCTCTACAAGTTAGTGCTTAAATGCAATCTCAGTTAAGTGATCTAAAAATCATCCGTCACTACAGTAAATTCATACTTAGAAAAAATCATTATAATTAATGTGTTAATTGTCTCTTCATAGGCCAATGGGTTCGACTAGCTTGCACAGCATTTAAGAAAGAAGAGTTCCACTCTTTTACACTCACGTCAGCGCCTCACGAGAATTTCCTTTCATGCCATATCAAAGCGCAAGGACCTTGGACTTGGAAGCTCAGGAATTATTTTGATCCTTGCAACTTTAATCCGGAGACTCAGCCTAAAATCCGGTAAGATTTTTTTAGCTTTGCTTTAAAGCTTTGTGTTTAATTTTGTTGAAAATGATTGAGCAGTTAAGTAAGTCTTCAAGAAGCAATACAAACAGACACACTTTCAAAGCTTATTGAAGAACTGTTCAAATAAGATTAGATGATGGCCGCAACTTCTTCCGCGTTGTTAATGATTTTTAAATTCGCGGGGGAATTCTTTGATTTCCCGGGATAAAATGTATGTCTAGCCTAGCTAAAGCCTATGTTACTCTCCAGGTATTTAACTATATCCATGCAAAAATCAGGAAAATACATTGCTCTGATGTAGCGTGATTGAAGGACAAACCAATAAACCAACAAACAAACACACTTTCGCATTTAAAATATTAGTATGATATTAAAACATCACTTGTTACAGAATTCAAGGTCCATTCGGTGGAGGTAATCAAGATTGGTATAAATTTGAAGTGGCAGTGATGGTCGGTGGCGGCATCGGAGTCACTCCGTATGCTTCTATACTGAACGATCTAGTATTTGGAACATCTACTAATCGATATTCAGGAGTTGCTTGTAAGAAGGTAAACAAACTATGTTTCTTCTTAAAACACAGCTAATATAGTTTTAAAATGAACAGTCAGAAAGGACAGGAATTAACATAACTCCAAGCCAATCAATGCACAAACTATACGAATCTAGTGATCCTGCTAGATTCGTATAGTTTGTGCATTGTTTGTGCAAAATTCAATACTCAATTAATTTATTACATAATACAGGTGTCTCTAAGTTTAGTAACGTCGTGTTTTGCCTCTGCCAATTAAAATTTAAACCAAAAAAAATATGCTTTAATTTAATTTTAGGTGTATTTCCTCTGGATCTGTCCATCCCACAAGCACTTCGAATGGTTTATCGACGTCTTACGCGATGTGGAGCGCAAGGATGTCACGAATGTTCTCGAAATACACATATTTATCACACAATTCTTTCACAAGTTCGATCTTAGGACTACAATGTTGGTAAGTAAAACTGTATTGAATGAATCGTCTTTATTCTGTACTACATCCTACTAAGTTTTCGTCTGCAGTCTCACAGCCCATTTCACTTATATAGTTTTAATACTTATATTGTGGGACATGTTGATGATTTTAAATTTATTTGTATTTTGTTTAATTTTTTCGTCTAAGAATCCTGTACTTGTATGGTTTTTTCAATGTAAACTATGTGTGTTTTGTAAAATTTGTATATTGATAAATAAATTTAAAAAAAAAAATCTTAAAAACGTATGAGGAAATTGATGAGCTGAGATCACCATATTTTAGTTACTCAGATTGCAGTCGCTCCGTATAAAAATTTGGCTAATCGAAACCTTTCAGAATGGTGACGAACCCCTTATAAGAGACCAAGTGCTCTTGGTGCGAGTATCTGCCTAGAAGTGTATTAAAGCCACGACCTCTTTGGGGTTTACATCCTGTTTCCTTCATATTCTACAAAGTTTTTAAAAAATATCATCAATTTTCAGTATATCTGCGAGAACCACTTCCAGAGGCTATCTCGGACGTCCATGTTCACAGGGCTAAAGGCGGTAAATCATTTCGGCAGGCCTGACATGTCGTCCTTCCTTAAGTTCGTTCAGAAGAAACATAGTTACGTGAGTATAAATAATCAACTTTATATTATTAGAACACTATGATGAAAATCGTTATGGTTTGACGATTTGATTTTTGATTGAATCAATGTTGCAATGATTTAAATATCATACTATACCTGATCGATACTAATCTCATTGAGGATAAGTACGCGCATAATAATAGATAAAATCCATGAAAATCCATAAATTGTTCTCGCAATATATTTCGCACTTATAAACTAATTTGCTCGTATAAACCTATTCGATTTACCTTTCCATTCGGGTGCAATCGAGTCCAATCGTGACTTATACCGCTCCCCTGTTACTTACAATACAAGGACATGAATTAGATCCATTTAAGCAATTGATAAATTGCTTTTTGGAATTATAAGATTTTAACATGATATTTTAGTTCTTGCAAGGGTGAAATAATGTAGCCTTTGTTTGGTTCGTATATGATTATTTATAATACAGAGGTATTACCTACTTAATATGAACCTAGTAAAATAGGCTGTACCTAATACCTTTTTAATGTCGATGTAAGTAACCCGGTCTTCTGTCGATATGGCTTTTACTTCTGTCCTATGTACCTATCCTACAACAAAAGAAGTTATCTTTATCTACACATATATTCCCAAAATAATATCCATCAACCGTGTACCACTTTTCCTCAATGTGGCTCATCATGCTTAATTATCTAAAGGAGAAGGTTCCAAGTCCCCGACAACTGTTTTTTCTTCGTTTATTTGCGAGCGTGTAAGTAGCTGATATTTCTAATCAAGAAAATATTACTAAGTAAGTACTTTTATTACATTCACAGGTATCAAAAATTGGGGTGTTCTCCTGTGGTCCGCGACCACTCACAAAATCCATCATGTCAGCGTGCGAACAAGTGAACCGTACTAGACGTCTACCGTACTTCATACATCACTTCGAAAACTTCGGATAGTACTCTATACTGGTCTCAATATTATTCTAATTAATTATTTAAAACATTGTAACTATCGGCGAAATGAGTTGCTAATTATGTTATTCAGGCAATATTTAAGTTTCATACTCAATTTAAAATTCTTGATTGAGATTGATGCACTTGTATTGAAGTTACCAATTTTACCAAAGTGTTAAATTGATTACGAATATGCCAATAGCATTATAGTTATATACAAACTTGTCTAAAACTTAGCAAAAAACTGCCTTTTATGCTAATAATAACAGAACAAAAGATTACTATAAGTTGATTCGTTGTTCTAGATATTAGTGATGCAGTTTTATAGTCATCATTAAATTACAGTTTATTCGGCCATAATATTATATTTTATGTTTCTTTGATCTGTATGATAATGATATTGAAAATTAATCTCATATAAAATTACTTTAATTTAAAGACTATAACTTGACTATTGACATTAGCTGTTATTTTATTTTTCCCACATCAAAATACGAAAATACATACACTGCTTACTCCAGTCCTTGATATAAACTATGACTATAATTAATAAAAAATAATGAGTTATGATAATTATAAAAAAATCTGACGAGTGAATATTTAGTTTAAGATTATATTAATGATTATTTATTTGAATATCCTTGTTTGTTCGATTTTCATTAGTGTTAACATGTCCGAATTGCAGTACAAAAGACGACCTAGCATTTTAATGTACAAAAAAATATATCTAGCATTTTAAAAATACTCATGCAAATCTTTATAAACTTTTTGTACTTTGTTTAAATAAAATTTCGAAAAGATGCTTTTAATTGTAAATAATGTAGAATTATAGATAATAATTGAATCGGCTAGATTAAGCGTTACCGACTTTTAAATTTTACTTTGTAAATAGGCTTGCAATAAAATTTGTTTCCTATAAAGAATGACTATTATTTTTGAACAATGGTATAGCCAGCTATTAAAAAATTAAATCTACGTTCTAAATTGTTATCTGATTTTAATCTGCCGGGAGTGTGCTTTGTATCATAATGAGTGTTCCCAAACCTTCAAGACTGTTTGGGTTATTTACGAGCAGTAATTTGAGGCTGATTCAAAGTAAAAGGCAGTGATTAGCCTTGCGTACGCTCTACGGCTCTACAGCAACCCACTGTCAAAGATTTTAACGATTGCAGATTTGGCTAATTTAAACTTCAAAAAATGCCTTTTCTCAAACATGCTTGGAAATTTGAGCATTATTTTGACAACCTTCTTCGAGATAAATCGAAATTGCTGTATTGGCCAAATACATGCGAGCAGCGGCCGGCAAAAGTTGTATGAAAATCCATATCTGACGTGGTTTAGCTGCCAAATAAATCCATACTAATATTATAAATGCGAAAGTGTGTCTGTCTGTCTGTCTGCTACGCTTTCACGGCCCATCTGTTCAACCGATTTTGATGAAATTTGGTACAGGGATAGGTTGTATCCCGGGGAAGGACATAGGACTGTTTATCCCGGAAAATTCAAGAGTTCCCGCGGGAATCAAAAAACTTAATCCACGCGGACGAAGTCGCGGGAGTCATCTAGTTACATAGTAAATTCATATCAGTCGTGTAATTTAAAAATGGAACGATCTTTTACTCCGAAACATGGCAACCAAGGAGGTAACTTATCAAAGGTTTTATTTAAATTTCGTACTAGCTTGCGCATAGAAAGCTGTTTATTGAAAAAAACAAATGAACACTTTAACGCGGGATAAATTATTGTTGTTCGTTGTTCGTCATTGATGAAGACACTGAGTGTGATGAACTTACTAAATAGAAAACTTGTTACCGCCAAAATTGAAAGAAAAATATTTGAAAACCTATAAAAATTTTGTTCAATAGAAGAATGAAAGAAAATCGAAATCGAAGTTCTGTCTAGGTACTACTTAGTTTTAATTTCCGCGCATTATTTGAGAAAAGTACTTTACAAACCCTGGCCACAACTAGGCATTGATGGACTTACGTATGTGTTATTTACACGTTCGTCCTTCAATGCCTGTTTTGCTAGCCGCTACAGTAATGTACCTACTATTCTTTTGATCCTCTCGGATAGGGATCGATATTTGATTTCGCTTGTTTGCTTACTAATAAAGCCACCAATTAGGTCGGTAAGTACATAGATCAATATTTTTTTTTTTTTTTTTTAATAAATCGAGATGTCCCCCTTTCATAAAAAGGGTCCTTTCTTGCCGTTTTTACGTGTCTTTTTGTGTTATTTGTAATGTGTAAGTTATTTTTAGTTTATATTTTTATTTCTAATTTTCTTCATTTAAGATTTATTCCGGCTTTGCGAGGAACAGAGCAGTGCAATTTATATACTAGTATCGTTTTTATATGCTCATCATATTGGACGAACTATGCATCTCTATCGACTGCTCTGTTCCTTGCAATAGCGAATTTGGCTATTTTGCATGCGTATTTTATTAACGCTTTACGGCCGGAGGCCTCGCTCAGGATGGTGGGCACGGAGCCCCTGCACAAGTTCATTTGCAATTCCTGTTGCAAGTCTTCACGAGCCGCCATATGCTGTGGACAGTCCATCAGAAGATGCAGGATCGATTCTGATGCACCGTCATCACAGATGCAGCTTGGGTTGTCCTTGAGTTTGAACCTGTGCAGGTACTCCGCGAACCCTCCATGACCCGTCAGCACCTGGGAGAGCACCATACCGTGGTCGACGTGCTTCACTATTCGATGAGCGAACCGCACATCCGGCAGAAATATTTTCGTGGTGCCTGCGGTTTCTTCCGATATGTACCGCCTGTTCCATTCGTCAAGCGACTCCTCGCGGAGTAATCGCTTAACGAATGAAACAGGACACCGGTCATAGTCCGGTTTCCTTTTCAGGTTTAGAGCTGCCTCTTTCGCGAGCTCATCGGCTCTTTCGTTTCCCTCCAACCCCGCATGCGCTTTCACCCAAAACAAGGAGACTTCTTTGTTTTGGGTGTGACAAATTTTTAAATTGTCAACAATGTTTGTTACCAAGGGGTGGAGGGATTTGCGCCCGACCACTGACTCAAGGGAGGATCTTGAGTCGGTGTATATGCCGATGGAGGCTTCTGGGCGCTTCGTCGCGATAGAGACAGCTCTATCCAGGGCAAGGAGCTCAGCCTGGTAGACCGAGCAGTGCGTACCCAACTTTAGCTTGACGGCTTTGGTTTCGGCCTCTTGATTCCATATGGAGAGCGAGGCCCCCACTTTTCCGTCGATTTTACTGCCGTCGGTAAAGATGCGCACCGCTTGAGTGTTGTTTCTCTCAAGGTCTTCTCGGTCCACCAGGCTTGTAAACTGTAGGCACATCTGTTCCGCCGGATGGGGTTGTTTGCAGTATGGCACTCTTCCCTCCATCTCCCTGTCCCCGAGCACACGCTGGAACACTTCCTTTTTGGCCTCGTACAGAGCCGCTGCCTCTCGGATCCTAAGATCCAAAGGAAGTATCCCGGCCAGAATCAGAGCCGCGTTCAAGGAGACGGTTCGATACGACTTGGTCATTTTCTGTGCGAAGCCCCTTTGGAGTGATTTATTGATTTATTGATTTATTGATTTATTTGTTGTGAACACAATATCAACATGCATTCTGCCATTTCTGGCGTACAACATTTAGAATTATTAATATCTAACATTTAGCATTAACATTATTATTATACTAATTAAATTATTTACAAAATCAAATTGGTCAATTAAATTCAAAATTATTATTACACACTCAATAATGGACAAATCATATCAAATCATATCACATCTTCTTAAAAAAATATATATAAATAGGGTACACATGTCAAAAAATAATTCTTATGTAAGTTATTGTCTTAATGATTTATATTCAAAATAATCTTTAATTGAGTAGAATGAATAATTCAAGAGCCATTTACTGAGGGCAGGCTTAAAACGTTTAATAGGCAAGGTCTGAATATCCCTAGGCAACAGGTTAAATATTCTAATACACATAGCATGACAACTTTTTAAATAAGAAGCTGTTCTAGGAGTTCTGCCCAGAACCAATCTTTCGGGATTCCTTGTATTTCTGATGAAAACATCTTTGGCTTTTTTAAATTGATGTATGTTATTTTTAACAAAAACAGCTATTTGGAATATGTACATGCATGGCAAAGTCAAAACTTCTAAACGTTTAAATAAAGGTTTGCAGGAATCTGTCGGAGGCTTTCCAAATATTGCTCGAATGCATTTCTTTTGCGCTATGAACGCCCTTTCCATGTCACATGAATTTCCCCAAACTATAAGGCCATACCTTAAGATGGAATCTACATATGAATAGTAAACCATTAACATAACTTTTTGTGAGGTACTTTTACGCAATTTATTTAAAACAAAAGTATATTTATTTAGTTTATTACAGACATAATCAATGTGAGTTTTCCAGTTCAGATATTTATCAATTTTTATTCCTAGGAAGGTACAATCATCTACTTCGTTTATTTTGTTATTGTTATGATTTAAATTTAACCTATTCTTTCTTTTATTATTATAATTGCTAAAGTGTATATAATTTGTTTTCGTCAAGTTAATGCATAAATTGTTGTCGTTAAGCCAGTCTACTATAGTTTTAATTGTGTTATTTATGTCAATTTCAGTATTTATAATGTCATTACTATATGTCTTTATTATTGAGATGTCATCTGCGAATAATATATATTTATCTTTAGATACGTCAGGGAGATCGTTGATATATAGTATAAATAGCAAGGGACCGAGAATGCTCCCTTGCGGTACACCATATTCATTTAGCATGTATGGAGATCTATAGTTTTTAAGTGTAGTATTTTCATCAATTCTAGTGCACTCAAGCGCTTTCGCACTCCAAGCTTTGAGGCGGCAGGCGCCCAGGCACCTAGGCGGCATATAGAACTATTGGCTCCACCACTGCAGTATAAATGGTTTTAATGACTTGGGGGTGGAGGCCCCAGCTAACTTTGGCGGCTCTCGACAGTTGTTTGTATAGTCCTTCAACTCTCCTGCAAGTGTTGCTTACATGCGAGTTGAAGGTCAGCTTATTGTCGATTGTAAGCCCCAGGATCTTTATTTCGCCGGACAGTTCAATGCCGATCCCGCCCATGCTCAAGAGCGGGGAGTCGTATTTCAGTTTATTGGTTATAACCATCGCCTTGGTTTTGTGCGGTGCGAACCTAAGTTTGTTACGGTCTCCCCACTCCTGAACATACGCTAGTGCAGCATTGGCCCGTTGCGAGACCTCCAGCCCTGTGTCGCCGTCGAAGACGAGGACAACATCGTCGGCAAAGGCCTGACAATAATCTCCCCGCCACCCCAGGCCTTGCAGTAGTGGATCCAACAAGAGGTTCCACAAGACGGGACCCCCGATGGAGCCTTGCACACACCCCTTGGTGGTGTTGTGTGTGTGTTCTGCCCCCGCGTACCTCACTCTGACCTTCCTATCCCGAAGATAACTGTCAATCACCCTGCGGATGTTTACGGGACAGTTCTCTTCAGCCAGTCTGACTCTGATGGCTGGCCACCAGGCGCTATCGAAGGCCCCTCTATGTCGAGTGAGACCACTGTTACAATTTTCTTTTCTTTAAGTTTTCCGTAGATATACTCCATCAGGACATAGAGGGCGTCTTCTGTGCTTCTCTGGGGCATAAAGCCAAACTGGCGTTCACTGATCCCGGGCAGAATATGCCATTTTATGCGATTAACAACCATCTTTTCGAGGATCTTGCCCAGAACTGGTAACAGTCCGATCGGACGATAGGCTTTGGGATTGGTGTAGCCCTCCTTTGCTGGTTTTCGGAGGACTATCACAGTGGCCTCCTTCCACAGGATCGGAAAGTGACCCAGTTCTAGGCACTTGTTGGCCAGAGCGAGGAACGCGTCGGGGTTTAACGCTATGGCGCGTTGGCAGATGTCATAGATCAATATTAAAAAAACACATTTGGATTTGAGAATAAAAATTTCACTAAGTAAGGTACTTATAGAAAAAAAAAAAATCAGAATGCAACAATCGGGAACGCTACGATTTTTTCAAAGCAATACTACTATACCATTAAGAGAGAGATATATGTATAATGAAGAAAAATTAGTTCGTTTTTAGGGTTCCGTACCTCAAAAGGAAAAAACGGAACCCTTATAGGATCACTTTGTTGTCCTTCCGTCTGTGTGTCAAGACCCTTTTTCTCAGGAACGCATCAAGGTAACTAGCTGAAATTTATATCAAATACAGGTCTTCTGTTCCTTGGAGCTATGAAAGAATCAAACGACTAAGCCAACGCAATCAAAAGATACAGTCGTTTATACTGCAAATTTTCGACACTCGCAAGGGAATCAAAACCTACAGGGTACTTTCCGTGAACTCAGAATCTTGAAATTTTGTAAAGCAACGTCTTATAGCACAGATAAAGGAAAAATTGCGAAAAACATACATTTTAAGTTACATCATATAATAAAAATATTTTTAATAATTTTAAGCTTACTACAGATTTGTACGGAACCCTCGGTGCGCGAGTCCGACTCGCACTTGGCCGGTTTTTATTTCTCTTTATTACTTCCTGTTCCTGTATATACTCTAAATGAGTTTGAAAATTGAAAACTATTAAAAGTACTATGTGTAGCTCACTAATGGTTCTTTTATGTAAAGGGCCCTAGCTGGCAGCTGCGTATGCTCTGTTGCGACATTAAACTACATAGCGCTTCTTGTCTCGCTAAATTATGTAATAATAATAATTATTATGACGCTTTACTTACATACCTTAAAGAGACCGTAATATAACAAGCTTGGGACTTGGTATGGTGACAAAAGGTAACTCCATAATATATAGGAGTAAGCTGCAGGAACCGCGTGCGAAGTGAGCCTGAAACGTCCTGCAGCCCTATTCTGTAACTCAGTGGCTATCAAACAATGAAAGCCACTGACTTATATTTTTTATCCATTGAAGGTTTGCTATGAAACATTATTTTATTTTTTCATAGCCAGCGTTCTGGGCACACTGCCTCATTGCAGCGGGATATTTTTAATGTTTAGTTTTTAGTTTTTAATTTAGTTTTTAATTTAGATTTAATTTAGATTTTAATTTTATCTACTTATAATATATTCAACGATATTTATTTGAGAAATTACAAAAATAGTAGGACCTTCAATGGACAAAAAATATATGTCAGTGGCTTTAATTTTCGATAGCCACTGAGTTACAAAATAGGGGGGCTGGACGACAGATATTACAAATTCAGACTATTTATGTAGGCAATTGCCTTGGGCCCAAGTACTGAAACATTGTTTTCTGTTCCGACGTTTTAGGATAGGAAAAATTAAAATTTCCTTACTAAATTAATACCATTCGCTACTCAGTTATATGAAGTATGACGTAATTAAAAAAAGTGGTCATAAAATCGTATAGTAACTGCAGAAAATTATCGAGAAATTCATGGAAAACTCAAAAAAGGCATTATCGCGTTCCGACTATTGTGATTTAATCTGAGACCTTATTTAAACAAAAGTTATTTCAAATTAATCATTAAAGATCAAGGAACACTTTAATTAAACAATATTTTCAATACAACTTAAAGTTTTTGTACAATCTGGTTCCAAAGATCCCTCATACGAATTTTTCATACAAATTTACACTGGCTCGTCCAACTCAAATGTCAAAACTTATAGCCTAAGAGATAACTGTATTTGTGGTAACTATCTTTTGGTAACTATAATTATATCTCCTTAGTATTAATTTCCATGTTTCAGATTTATGTTAGTATTATCACAGGTGGTCTAAGAGGTGATGTACGAGTTATTTTGAATACTTAAAAATTAAATTACTCGTAACTTAAATGGGAGATATTTAAACACTACACATTATCACATCAAAGCGGCGACACTTGAGCTATTTTTTACCCACGACGGAACGGACGGTATATATTATTATGTGTTTGCCCTCAGAGGTTGTGCGATTGTTTGTTTGTTTGTGTACTTTTTAGTTACCATTTTCCTGGAAAACTACTTGACCGATTAGTATGCAGTTTTTTGCAATAGATATGCATAACTTCTGTCAAGGTTCTTAAATATGTTTTAGGGCCATAGTCCACTAAGCTGAGCTGCAATCTTGATTTTTATTTTTCAATATGTTTCCATTTTTCTGAAAAAGTACTGGGCTGATTGAGATGCGGTGTTTTGCATTAGATACGTTTAGCTTGTGAAAAAGTTCTTAGATATATTTTAAGTTATCGTGCTATCGTGCGCGCTGCTATCGTGTTTTTTTATTATGTTACCTTTTTTCTGGAAAACTACTTTGCTGAGTTAGATGCGGTTAAAAAAAAATATGTTTAGCTTCTGAGAAGGTTCTTAGATATGTTTTAGGGCCATAGTCCACCAAGCTGTGCTGCAATCGTGATTTGGTAGGTGGTCATAGGAACTCCTTCTCATCGTAAACCCGTCGTGTTTGGACTCTTTTGATTTGTCTTGACAAGCGCTAACCTAGATGCTGTGGTCACAGGAACTCCAGTTTTTTATCCATTATATTTTATAACGTATCTTTTGAACTGATATATTTTAACATTTATTTATCAGAATATTAAAGTTTAACACAATTTGACACCTCTACTCATTACCATTTGGCCATAGTCCAACACGCTGGTCAAAAAAACTACTGAACCGACAAAGATGCAGTTTTGTGTTGATAAAACTACTTCTGCGAAGATCTAATTGTTGTTACAAAGTTATAAGGTCACAAATTATAATGGAGCGCTGCAGTTCGTCGTGGGTTTTTTTAAATTTTAATTTTATTACTTGACGTACTACTTGACGTACTTAACGACGCATCACGTCTTTGAGAGGCAATATCTAATATAGTAAACGCCCCGATGAATAGAGTCAGTTTTTATACTGGTTACTTAGGTACAGCGCATACTTTAATACTATACTAGAATAAGCCTTCCTAGTTATTGGTCATTTCTGGTAACAATAACTCGTCTTTGAGCGGCGATAAGTAGTCAGGTCCCCAGCCGCTTGCAGGCAGACCATCACAAATTCCACCAGACGATAGTTACTGTTGTGAATGATACGAGCACTTGATGAGAACTGACATTTATTATTACTGAAATATATAACAATATTATATAAAATTCACATCATCTTTCCCTTTTATTTTTTAATGTAGATTATAAGTACATCTAGTTTTATTATAATTTATATTTGGCTTAGATATGTAATTATATTTAAACAATACCTACGTATCTAATCCTAATTTATTTTTACTGAAATATCAACATAACAATATTATATAAAAATCATAATAACTGAAATACCAACATAACAATATTATATGAAAATCACATCAGCAGCTATCTCCTAGCCTATATATTTTTTGAAAGCTTGCCCCCTTAAATACCAAATTTAGTTCTAGCTTTATATTTACCTAACAATTTTATACTATTCATATAAATTGTGACTGGTGTAACAATTAGAGGCACAGATTACTTTTACTCTCGATTGGAGTCTTCACAATGATCTTAGCATCTTTCCTCATAATGCACGTTCGCAAATTTAATAGAAACGTTGAATAACGAACCGCAATGATCATTACAATCTTACAAACTCACGAACGATCTTACGAAGTTCTCAATTTTTGTTATGAGGAACCTATTAATATGAATCAAAAAATTTTTTGATGCATTGATTACTTACTCAGATGATGATAATATATTTATTCGGTATAGCGACGCCCAGTATTGGTAAAATACAATATTTCACCGCTGGTTGGTAGGTACGTTTCGACACATAAACTTTGTTTAGATAAACTGACTTTAATATTGCAACATTCTATTAAAGTTCATAGAACATTAAACGATGAAATATAATAGGTAAGTACAGTATTCAGATATGGTAATATGGTTACAGTACATAAGTGATACTCTGGGAATTATGAACGGAATGAACTAGCTAGTTAACGAACCGTGGTTTGTCTAGAAATTATACGCTTTGTTAGTGCATTATACAACACCTCCGTTTTTCTGTTAGAAAAGTCTTTTAAATACCTACACTCTTAAGAGCCTTAACCCGTAAGACTGACGAAAGGCGACGCTGACAGCACACAAATGTATTAATACGTTCTTGCTTTTCCACAAAGAATCAGTGAATCTTTTTGTACCTTATTATCTGATAACCACTATCAGTCGTTTTCGGAAATGGTAGCTGTTTGCGTGCTTTTGGTACCAATAAGTGTATAACCGGTGTTAAAACCGATTTTAATTTTTAATTGTCTTTGAAACATACCTACTTATGCAATTGGTGTAGCAGTCTGAGTATACTGAGTATACCTATAGGACTATATACCATTAAAAAAATGCAAATACATATATTATTTAATAATTTCATTTTTGTGCCTTTTGGTGTTGAAACCCTGGAGTCGTGAGGCGAAGATGCTAGATCCTTTTTTAAGGATCTATCTTCTCGTCTCACAGGTCCACAGGTGACCGGAGGGCTGGCAGTTACCTCGGCCAACATATAAGTTTGGCTATTCAGCGGGGTAACGTAGCCAGCGTTCTGGGCACACAGCCTCATTACAGCGGCATAGATGATATTTTTAATGTTTAGTTTTTAGTTTTTAATTTAGATTTTATTGTTATTATAATGTATGGATTTTGTACATATAAATATTTAAAAAATATTGCGGATAAGTTAATATGTACAAAAATATATAACGTTCAGAAGAAGAAAAGTACCTACACCGCAAACCGGTGAGTGTGGAAAATTGAGATTTTGCATTTAGTTTTTCTCCTTAACTTAAAACTCTATTTTAAAGACATTCCACCTAAACGAAGCTTGGTGGGCGTGTTAATATCGTTGTCATCATCAACACATAGGTTAGACTCTGGTACGGACTTACACACGCCGCGAACTTGGATCCTGAGCAGCTCCGTCCACCTAGTAGTAGGTCTGCCAACGCCACGATGGCCGGAGCGAGATCGCCATTCCACCAGCTTGGGTCCCCAACGGGCAACGACTTGGTTTGTTTAGTTAAGCAGGTACAGTATACCTAGGTACCGATGTAAAAATACGGAAATCTGTATCAATGTCCGTGAACATGGTAAACAACCGACGAGGCGGATCGTGTTCCGCTCAGGTGCATCATATTACTTGCATTTCTCCGTTACACCTGTGTTACATTAAAGGTATTAACAAAAGGTGATGTAAATGATTCGGTATTCAATATACATACTCAGCACATATTGTATATTAAGCACTAGCTGATGCCAGCGACTTCGTACGCATAGATTGAGGTTTTTTGGTTCTCGCGAGATGTGTTATTCCAAACTATGATCTATTTCTGCGCCAAATTTCAACCAGATCCTTTCAGCCGTTCTGGCGTGATTCCATCCATCCATACATCCATCCATCCATCCAAACTTTCGCATTTATAATATTAGTATAGATTATACATAGTGGGTTACGTCGAGGCACTGATCAACTTATATTAAACCTACTTTTATCCACAGTTGGATCTAAGCATATTTGAATGAAATTTTATCGTAGATAATTATTTTGATTTGACTTGAGAAACGGTCAAGTGCGAGTCAGACTTGCGCACAAAGGGTTCCGTAAAATCACACACTATAAATTATTTTATAGTAAATAACAAGAAATCCGTCATAGCAACACGTAATCAGATGTGAAATAACTGGCTTACATAATATGCCGCGAAACTTGTTAGTAGTGCCTTACAAACAATTCGACACCCTATGAGTACGGAACCCGTATTAACGATTTTAGTTTTTTTACTATACCTACTTATGATTTTTCATGATTCTAGGTCAATAGGCAGTACCCTATGCATAGGTTTTTATTTAAATTGGCGAGTGTATGGCAAAAATATGCGGCATAAACAGCCGTATCTTTTGATTGAGTTGACTTAGATTTTAGTAGCTTGATTTTTTTACAGCTCCAGGTGACCGTAGACCTAATTAATTTCAACTTGATGAACCTCCACGCGTTTCTGCGAAAAAGGTGGTTGACAGACGACAGACATCGAAGTGATCCTTATAATGGTTCCCTTTTTTTCTAGTGAGGTACGGAACCCTAAAAATTATAATGATAAGCACTTTTAAGTAATTTAAAGTAATTACATGCATAGTTTAAAAAGGAATTAAGAATTTACTTAAAAGGAGAAAATTTAAGGATTAAGGATAAGTAACTTACCTATTAGTAAAATCTACTCTAGTAGAGCCACATTCCATTTTCGTTAATCGTTACATAAGGGGCTCTGAGTTCTGACACTGAATAGTGGGCTGTTAGGATCCCTCAGAGAAGCAAAAGGTAATAATAATAAAGCGGAACATACCATTTACTCAGGCCTCTACCGGATCAAGTTTTCATCTGCAATTTCCTCTTTCTTCCTCCGGCGTATTCTTAAACGCTGAGGGTCGTGACCCTATTCCATTAATCACACAATGGTATTAATGGGTTTTCTTGGGATAATAATGCGGTGGGTATTTCCGCATACGACTAGACTATTTCAACTCTTAGGTTATTAACGATTATTATCAGATGTTAGCGATAATAACCGGGACCGATGGCTTAACGTGCTCTCCGAGGCAAGGAGGGAACGAAAAGGCCAAATTCAGACTTCTAAATTTGGTCACCCATCCAGTTACCAACTATGGTCAACGTTGCTTAACAATCGCAATCGACTGATTTATATGCGTTTTCACAACCTCGCCCCTCCTCGTCCGCAAGTTTCCTCATTGAAATACTAACGCACTTAAATTTATCATATCAATGTAAACAAACGTAGTACAAATATAATTGAAATAACTATTATTAATGCTATCCATACTATTATTATAAAATGCGAATGTGCGTCTGTATGAATATTTTCTATCTGGTTCGCTTTCACGGCCCAACTAATTTTATTCAACCGATTATAACCAAATTTGGTACAGTAGAGGGATAGGCTGCCTCCCGAAGGAAGACATATTATGTTAGGTTCTTTTTATACCGGAAAATGAAAGAGTTCCCGCGCTAACAATAAAACTGACAATTTTCATAAAATTGTCAATTTTATGAAAATCAAATAATGATGATTTATTACTTGACTTTTGTACTTGTTTATTCATATTCATAAGTAGATCCAAAGATTTTCGAGATAAAATAATCAAATGGTAAGTATTCTCTACATTTTGTAATTATTATTAATTTAATTATCATTAAAATACCCAATACTTACATTTTACGCTTCTAAATTTAAAAAATCTCGAATTTTCTTCTGTCAAAGTATCATAAGTTTAATCAAGGAAGAAAACATGAAGAAAACGCATCGAGTATGCGTTATGTTATGAAAGCCGTTTTCGCCACACGAGTGAAAGAAAGAAATGACCGGTTGTCCCTTTCACACTCGCTTTCGTCCACGGTTCAGAGGTACACGACGCGAGAGTGAACAGAGGTTAGTTTTCAGTGATCGTGCGCCGACGGCACTCAACCCGTGACCTCCGGTACAATTGCCTAGTGACTAGTGTTGTGTGAACTTTGTCCCATATGAGTAAAGGGACGGCAAGGACCACGTTGGCCGATATCGGCAGGTACAGTACATTATTCCATTTGCAGTGTTCGTAGTACGCGCACGGGTCTAGACATCCTTGTCCTCAATTAAAACAATTTACTGTACCTACCTACTTCTTATTTGAATTATATCTATAGAGATTATTGACGATATTAAAATATTATTATGATTTAACTTGAATTTATATTTAGTAGGTACGTAATGATTATCGCGACTTCCGTGTTGATTTACTTAAGTTCTATGGAAATCTCTTGCTAAGGCCGAGCGATTTTCCGCAAAGATTTTCCGGGATAAATCTTCGGAATTAAAGCTATAATTACTTTGTGGTAAATTCCATTAAAATCGGTTAAAGTTTAATCGGTTAAAGTTCAACCGATTTTAAGTTTAACCGTTAAACATACGGGCTGTGTAAAAGTACAGACAGACAGACAAAATTTTGCATAATTTATTGCATACAATAAAATATCTGGGCTCAGCTTTAGTATACTGGACGCGGAGTTGGACGTTCATATTTTTTTTACAGAAAGACCTTCATGTGGTAAGCCTTGCACTAAAATATTTTACGTCGAATCCTAATACTTTTCGAGAAATAATTTTTTGAAAATTCGCAATTCTTCAACACTTTTCACTATTTATTACGACATTTGCCATAGATTACAGACTCATTGACGTTTAGTTGGCGTACTAAAGTTTCGTTTAACGTAATAAAATCCGTTCCAAACTTATAAAGTATCACAAAATGCTAATAATCGTATTCAAACCATAAACAATGTCTATATTGATTATTGGTAAAACGGAACGCGTGCGTTGGCGCCAGAATTCAAATCTATGAGTATCGTTTTACGCGCATTTCAGTTTAGAGGTTATAAGGTTAAAAAAAAACGTTTAAAGGTTATAGGTTTAATTATTTAACTAAAAAGGTATAAAGGTAGGTTATTATACGTATATTTAGGTACTTGAGCATATGATACACGAAACCGAATCGGCACACCCCGATTCCACGCAGTCTTGTCTGCCCTACCCCTAGAGTGTTTTTTTTAAGCGCGTAGCCAGAAGCTCGCGTAGGAGGTCCTGAATGAAGCGAGCCTACGAGGCCGAGTGGAGCGAAGGGGGGAGGTGGCGAGCGAAGTGAGCCGGCGACCTCCGCAGCGAAACGAAGGTCGAGTAGGCGAAGCCCATTCTATTTAAGAAATTAACCTTTTCCACTACCTAAAACAAAAGGTAAGGTAGTTTGAAGTAGGTATAATTAATTAAAAGGTATAAAAGTGAAACCTAACCTCAAAATTTTAAAAAATTAATATCTCGGAAACTACTAAAATTCGGAACGTCTTACTTTGAGGGGGGGTATATCCCCTCCCCTCCTCCCTCCCCCTCCTCCCTCCCCCTCCCCCCCTCCCCTCCCTCCTCCGTCACCGTCACTATACTATAGCCCAACCAATTTCAAAACTTTAAAAAATTATTTCACGAAAACTATTGAGTTTCGACATTTTTCCCTTGGAGGGAGGGTTCACCCCCTCCCCCCCTCCCTCCACCCCCCTTCCCTCCCCCCTCCGCCGCGTCCAGTATACTAAAGCCCAACCAATATCTGTTAACGGATACAATTTTCGTTACGTGCATTGAAAGTTTTTTGAACATCTCCCATTATATTTTATTATCTAGTAAGCTCACTTTAAACTCTTGAAGACATTCTCGCAAGTAACTATGTGCATAAAAAAGTAATATTGATACTAATCCATACTAATATTATAAATGCGAAAGTGTGTCTGTCTGTCTGTCCGTCTGTCTGTCTGTCTGTCTGTCTGTCTGCTACGCTTTCACGGCCCAACTACTCAACCGATTTTGATGAAATTTGGTACAGAGATAGGTTACATCCCGGGGAAGGACATAGGCTACATTTTATCCCGGAAAATTGAAGAGTTCCCGCGGGAATCAAAAAAATGTATCTGTTCAACCGATTTTGATGAAATTTGGTACAGGGAGAGGTTGTACCCCGGGGAAGGACATAGGTTGCTTTTTATCCCGGAAAATCAAAGAGTTCCCGTGGAAATCAAAAACCATAATCCACGCGAACGAAGTAGCGGGCATTATCTAGTTTTTATAACTTGATGACCTTTGGTAAGCACACGCAGCGGCCAGCGACACAAAACGCCAAACACTCGCATCACAGCTGGCAAGCATGAATTCCCAATAAAATCCTATGCTAGAATGCCATATGATGACGACCTCCGTGGCGCAGTGTGTAGCGCTGTTGTCTTAACGTGCGGAGGCCCCGGGTTCAATCCCCGGCAGGGTTGATTTGGGAATTTATAATTTCCGAATTTTCCCTGGTCTGGCCTGGAGGCTTTGGCCGTGGCTTGTTACCATCCTACCGGCAAAGTCATGCCGCCAAGCGATTTAGCGTTCCGGTACGATGCCATGCCCCTAACAAGTTAGCCCGCTACCATCTTAGACTGCATCATCATTTACCATCAGGTGAGATCGCAATCAATGGCTAACTTGTAGTGGATAAAAAATAAATATGATCCTGTCGCGGGTATTTTTTTTACCAGTGGATGCCAGTCTAGGTTGTCGTGCAATCTGAAAAGTTGTGCTCTGCATCCATCAGGTAGAGTCCATTTCATCTTAACGCAGATCCTTGTACCTAACATCGTTAAATCGCAAATCGTCTATCACAGTAAATTTCTTAAATCCATTCTAATATTATAAATGCGAAAGTGTGTCTGTCTGCTACGCTTTAAGGCCCATCTTTTCAATTGATTTCGATGAAATTTAGTATACAGATGGGTTGCACCCCAGGGATGGACACAGCCTACTTTTTACTTAAGGAGTTCCCTCGGGAAAACAAAAACCTTAATCCACGCGGACGAAGTCGGGGCTTCATCTATTAAAGAAACACTTATTACTTAAACCATTTTCAACCTTTGAACTTTTCGTCTATAGTTAGGTACGTGACATCCGTTTGCTTTTAACATAAAAGGCAACTATTACGAAGATACAGATTTTACTGATATAGTGATATTTCAAACCTATTCCAACTTCACGCCTTTAAGCAAACAGTGTTTCAAAATGCCTAGCCTTATCTATCACGGTAACTTTAAACAAATTGTTCTGAGACTAATCGATGTCGAAACACCGAATCGTAAAGTTAGCGTAGCAATCGATCATTACAACAATAAATCAGTTGAAGTGCGTTAAATTAGAAACATTCATATGAGTTTGAATAGTGGCCCTAATTAGAACTAATACTGACGATAAAGCCTATTGAAAACAAGTAGAACGTAAAAAATTGCCATACTTGTAAACTCATCAGTCAAATGTATCTATACTAATATTATTACAAATGCAAAAGTTTGGATGAATGGATGGATGTACCTATGGATGAATGGATGGATGGATGTTTGTTACTCAACCACGCCAGAACAGCAGGATGGATCTGGATGAAATTTGGCACAGAGATAGATTATAGTCTGGAATAACACATAGGCTACACTTTATCCCGGAAAATTAAAGAGTTCCCGCGGGAAGCAAAAAATTTCATTCCACGCGGATGAAGTCGCGGGCAACAGCTGGTAGTACATACATTATGATTATACGGATAACGGCTTTATATGAATTTTATGTATTCTATAGAATAGATAAAATTTATTTATTTTATTATTTATTTATTTATAGATTAAAGCAGCCATGTACTAGCGAAGTAAGATTCTCGCCTATATGACCTTTACTTCTACAAACGGAATTAATGTAATAATATGACCTAATATGGAAAGCTTCAGTACTATAAGTAGATACACTGATATGGCAGATACATATAGATACTTCTTCCTAAGCTAGGAAACTAGCTCTACCAGTAGGAAATTTGTGTTACCGAGACAAAACAATAAAACAAATAGTAGGTATATTATTTCATTTCATTTCATTTATTAATTGTATTCATGTGCATCCTATATTGAAATAATTATAACGACATGAGGCCCCGTCAGGGCATTGCAATTAGTAGGTATATGAGTATTGTAATATACATATAGCAAACAATATTAAATAATTCTAAATTAAACAATTTCAGTAAGTCTACTTTGTAACACATTACATTAATTCGTTTTATCTACGTGTACTAGGTAATCTAATTACAATAAAAATAATATACTGTCAAATTGTCAATCTTACAAGTTATTTCGGATTAAATATTAATTTTTAACTGATAAGGATATAAAAGTCAAATTTTAATAGATAGGTATGTCACGGGTCATGTTATGTCTCTAATGTAGTCAAATAAACATAATCAATTTCCAGTCTAAGGAAAATATTAAATAGTCTATTATACCTATTCTAACTTCGAAGTGGCGTAACGGTCTACATTTGATTAATTAAATATTATGTTTATCATAATGATAACTCAGACATAACACTTCATCTGTAGTTCGTGCGCGAGTTGAATGCAGAGTAAATGCATGGCACTATGGTGATTGGTGACACATACATTTACTCTGCATTCAACTCGCGCGCGAACTGTAGCTATTAGGTAGGTAATGTAGGTACCTATGAATTAATTAATTACTTTAAAAAATATTCTTAGCAAAAGCATGAGTTCAGCGTTCCTGAAGCGCCAACGAGTGTATTGAAAAAAACTCTATTTAATAATAATAGCAAAATCCATCTACCAGTTTTAAAATGTTTAGGACTGTTATGTAGGTATGTCATGTAAAGCATTCAAAACAAAATAAGATTTAAAAGTAAATAGATAAATAATACCTACTGAAAAGAAATATTTTTAAACCTAAACTTTATTGACTCGCACTTTACCAATGTCAATAATTGGTTATGAATTAATTAATTTTAATTTCAATTAAATTTACAAAAATGTCGTTTAGCTACAATTAAATTCACTTGAAATTTTATAGCCGTACGCTGCTCCATAGTCTGCATCTAAAACCGGTAAGCACAACAAGTCCTTTTATTGCAACACGGTTACGCGACAGCCTACGATCTTGACATTTGGCTGAAACGTCTACTGACTCTGTCTTATACTTAGAATGTTGTATATGTCCCTCTCCTTCTAACACATACATATAAACAACTTTATTATAATAATATGATTTGCTAAAATTAAAATTGTTTTAGATATTGATAAATAAATAATAGATACTCATTTGCGGAGTTTGGTATCGTTTCTTTTTTGGATACGTTAATTGTCTACTTTATAAATTAAATAAGTTAATTTGACTTACAAGGTATTGAGGTAGAAATAGTTAAAAATGCTAATTTTCTCTCTTACATAACTAGATATGAGCATATCATACTAATATTATAAATGCGAAAGTCAGTTTGTTTGTTGGTTTGTTGGTTTGTCCTTCAATCACGCCGCAACGGAGCAACGGATCGAAGTGATTTTTGGCATGGTTATAGTTGAGGACCTGGAGAGTGACAAAGGCTACTTTTTATCCCGGAAAATTAAGGAGTTTCCGCAGGAATCAAAAAAACTTAAACCACGCGGACGGAGTCGCGGGCATCAGCTAGTAAGACATAAAGCATAAAGTAATGCTTTTAGACGCGGTCTGGAAGTTAAACTCAATATAAGAGCATAAAATAATAGTAGGTACCTAATCTGAATTTTACTACTCAAAAAGTATTTTTTAAGCTCAAGTATCATACTTCATACTAATATTATAAATGCAAAAGTGTGTTTGTTTGTTGGTTTGTTGGTTTGTCCTTCAATCACGCCGCAACGGAGCAACGGATCGACGTGATTTTTGGCATGGGTATAGTTGAGGACCTGGAGAATGACATAGGCTACTTTTTAACCCGGAAAATTAAGGAGTTCCCGGAGGAATTAAAAAAAACTTAAACCACGCGGACGAAGTCGCGGGCATCAGCTAGTTTATAATATTGTGATGATCACGTAATCCATACTATCCATACCAATATTATAAATGCGAAAGTGTGTCTGTCTGTCTGCGACGCTTTCACGGCCCATCTATTTAACCGATTTTGATGAAATTTGATATAGGGATAGTTTATACCCCGGGGAAGGACATAGGCTATTTTTATCCCCTGGGAAATTACAGAGTTCTTGCGGGAATCAAAAAACCTTCATCCACGCGAGCGAAGTCGCGGGCATCGTTTAGTAATACATAATCAAAAATATAAAAAAATAGATTTAAAATCTTGAACCACGTGGACGTATCACGTAGCCGCGGACATCATCTTGTGTTTAAATAATATAATAGTCCCACCGAATGTACCCACAAAATTAATTCGGTCCTATGCACAATGAGTTACGGTTTCTCACGAGCCCCATTGTCGGTGGCATCTATAGCTACTGAATTTTACAATATGACGTAAACGCCATTGTTTTTGCTCAACCATGTATCACCGTTGCATTTGTGGTGGCGGTGATGTCCCATTCGACTAGCATTATGTAAAATTATTATTTTGACAAAACAGAATTACTATAACAGGAATGTATTTGCAATGAAATGTACAAAAGAGTACAAACACGATAAATGTCTACTGCTTCTTCTGATTATACATATTATTCTTATTTACGTCGTAGGAAAAAATCCCTCGGACTTCTGCCAGCTGGGCAGGGCACGGACAAAAATAACCTCCTTGTCTGCACGGAACTGCATTGCATGACATCATATTGCTGACCCTCTAGTTCTTTATCTTCTTCTTTTCCTCTTTTTCCCTCTCCTCTCTTCTCTTCATTAAGGCCCTTTACGTTTTGCCATATCTTCGCTTGACAATATTTGTGTTATTAAGTTTTGGGCATCAACATCATCGCTCGTTCCCTGTGACTCTATCCTCAGCCCCCCCCCCCCCCCAATTATGTAAGAATTGCCGATCAAATCGTCAAAGTTCGGCTTCAAAGTAAAATAAACCATAACAACATTGAATTAGAGCTCAATTTCGTGTATTTCGTGTATCTCATCCGTTTAGGTTATCGTACATACCCACAATTCGATTTGATCGAAAATTCTCACATAATCGCACCTTAGGTCCACACATGCAGGACATTCAAAAATAACGTGTCACGGGGTGTCTTCCTCTCCACAAAAGTTGAATAAGTATACGTTTAAAAAAATTGAGCTTCCTAAAATAGAGTTAAGTACGTTCAAAACATATTGGTGCAGTTAAAAGTCGAAACGCAGTGATCAATAAAGTACCATACCGTTATACCGTTTCAGTTTCAATCACAGACCATACAACTTGTCCTACCAAAGTTTGTTATTGTTTAAAAAATATTCGCAAATGCGCGTAAACTTCGGTTTCGTTTTCATTTAGCTAGTTTGTACATGTAAAGTGAAGTGACGTACCTACTACGGTTTAGTAGTTAGACTCAGCTGACTGATCCAATAGGCCTTGAGAATACATTGAGATCATAATCATCTTTAAAAAAACCAATTTGTCAAGAAATTCAATTAGAATTTGCTTAATAAATAATATTCAATTAAACTTGTTAGTTTTGCGAATTGCAAATGAAGAAGCCACATAAACTCAGCGAGGAATTTCGGGCAAGGCCGGTTGTGATCAATGTTTGACCACACTCACACACATCTCTTGCGTAAATTACACTTATACATAGCTGACCGAGATGTGGTCGCCTTGTTTGCTAGTTCTTTTTCCTTCTATTTACTTTTTTAATTTGTTAATACGCTCGTCCTTCTGACGTGTGTGTAAGATTTAAACCGGCAGAGTAGGTAATCCATCTCAGAAGGTCAGCGCGTTACTGTTTTAAAATACATAATGACTTGTGTCTACACTTAATAGAGTTCAAACAAATATTTAACTTTAATACTTACATGGATGTAAAAAAATCAGTTGTCCTCTTTGAAAAAAACGGAAATAAAAAGGGCATTCAAGAAATTAGAGTTAAAACCTTAGCAGTGCAAATTATAAAAGATAAATTTAATAAGGTCATTAAATTAATGCAGCTTGAAACCTAAACGTCAAATATGAAATGATAAAACTTTCGTCCGTTGCGATCCAATATTCTTCTTTTTTGCCTAAGGTATGGTAGATAGGTACTACTTTTAACAGCTATGTGACAATATTTAAATTAACCGTGGGAAAATTGTTCAAGCGTGATATTATGTTAGTGTGCCGCTCGAACTATGATGCCTGTATACCTAACAGAAATTCTTTTAAAATCTGGATACACAAATACATATCCAGTGACCCACAAGTCAGTGTAATACTTGTAACGTAACGTATATGTTGTATTGTTGTTTTCTTATTGTAACATTTTTCTTTTTTATGAGAAGACCAACTGCTGAGTTTCTTACCGGCTCTTCTCAGTAGTAGCTTTAGCTTTCCGAACCGGTGATAGAGTCTTAACGTATCAGAAGTGACACAAGTTGTCCTACGTAAATAAATCATTTATCATACAAAAAGCACTTCATTTGCTACCTGACGCAAATTGCAAAACGCAAATAAAGGTACCTTACATCAAATCCAATGAATGAATCAAGTATTAAATCACGCTGTATTATTATAAAGTCGTGGCAAACCATATAATGGAACTGAAATCTGAGATCCATTAAGCTAATGAGTAATTATAGTGCTGTGTGCCAGCGATTGCCCGCAAATGGTGCATACTGCCGCGGGTCCTGCCGACTACCTAGAGATGAAGGTCGTCTTGCGCAATTCGATAGACATAAAATCTTTGGCGCCAAAACATATTCTACATACAATTTAATTGGTCTTAAAACGCACACTTAAAGTCTGATTACGTGAGCAATAAAAAAGGGTCATTATATTGAATGAAATGTTAATGATAAGAGACTAGCGAAGGTCAATTATTAATTATTTATATATTGATGGAGGTTTCTTTAGGACAAACTTGTTAATTGCTGTACTGGTAGAAACTTTAATTTAAATATTGTTCATCAGCTCGAGGACAATCAATCAAGTTTCCATTTATAGTTTTGGGAAATCGATAATGATTAACATAATACCCTAACTTTAAAATGCATATTTTAGCAAATTACATAACTTACTCATCTGAATGATACAAAAAGAAGCGGATGTTCTATTTTTTTAATTTCCCTGAGCGTAATCAATGGAAACTTTCACTGTGTAACAATGTTTGTATTGGGAAATTCGCAGTGAGACTGCATTCGTGAGGCGTCCGTGTCGAATTGAAATGAACTGCGACAAATGGCAGTGCACATAAGTGTTCGACGCAGTAATAATGTCCCCATTGTTTATTTAGAACACCTAATATCTAATTCTAGACGGAGTGGTTTTCAATCAACTTATAATTGTGAGCATCACCCATTCACAACAATTATAATTATAATGTCCACCCGATTGAATTTCGGCCACGGCGGCCTGTCTACAGAGAGATTAGCCATCTGGGCGGGAGATAGTATAGTGCACAAGTGTGTGCGCATATACAGGTGCACTCTCTGTTCTTTTACTCTCATAGCCCGATGGGACGGAAAATCCAACACGACCGGAGAGAGATCAGACGCAGGACCGACGGTTTTACGTGCCGAGGCACGGGGGAGGCGCGCCAACTTCCAGGCTAGTACTGAGAATTTCTTGTCAGAAAAACCCAATACTTGTTATAGCCCGACCCGGGACTCCAACCCGGGACCTCGTCGGCCGCAGTCGAACATGCTAACCGCTACTAACGAGGCAGTAGACAAAACTATATTATACTAATCATCGCATGCTACAACTGAAGTCATATTAGTGGGGTAGATCACACGTACTTAGGTACACGTTAATTTAAATTCAATGGACATTAATTTTGCTAAAGAAAGATATCTTAAATCCAGACAATCCTATACAAAATGGTATTTCTCTATTTAAATATACCCTGTCTATTTAGATTTACGGACTTCGTGTCCTGTTGGCAACAAACCAGTATTCTCACGATTTACAGAGCAGCTAACTGCAGAATACCCAACGCGTCGTGATGTCAGTACCGGTTAATAGTTCTGTAAGATACATTCTGCCATGGGCAATATTTACGACTCGAATATAAATTGGTACCTATTGTTTTTGTAACCTACCAATTTGCACGTAGCTTCCAAAACGTCAATTGCATCGCCAATTTTCTATCGATCATTGCGTAGTCGTACCAAAGTTGAAATAGGTGTCGGATTTAAAATAATTTAATATAAAAAATTCTTTCTAAACAACCGACTTCAAACTCCCGCGCCAACTTTACAACAACAAGCACACGCTATACAAAGTACTTATTTTATTGTTGATATTTTAAAAACTGCTCGACCGATTTCGGTAAAATTTATATGGGACCACATGGGAAGTATACCCTTTCAAATAAAAAAAGAATCATCCAAATCGGTCCACCCAGTCAAAAGTTCTGAGGTAACAAACATAAAAAAAAAAAGAAAAAAAAAAATACAGTCGAATTGAGAACCTCCTCCTTTTTTTGAATTCGGTTGAAAAATACATCAAATAGGTACTCGTTACTGCTGCTTTAAGCGAACGATGGTAGTAACCCCTCAGATACAATATTGAGGGTGATCAAGCGACTCGAAATTCAAAGAAAAGTGGGTAGGTAGTAGGTGTCTTTTCAGATATTCTAATTTCAAACACAAGTACAATAAAATGTTGCTTTCAGGTCAATAACATTTAAAAAGTACACTTAATTGATACTCAAATTGAAAGGCCCATATTTCAAGTAGACTGTCCGAGTGGTGCGTCAGTCTAGATCTAGGTCTAGTTGGTTGCTTTTGTCCAGAGTACATCGAATCTGTTGAAATAGTTTTTCGTAACTAAAAGCTGAGTCAAACTCGGCACTCAACCGTGCAGCTGCACTTTATCGACTCACATAGCACTTATTTATTCATTTGAATAAAGAAAGGAAGTAAATAACAATTAGGAACTTTACAACAACTAAGCCAGATGATTCTATAAATCACATAATATTACAGTCTATATAGAGTTCCGCATTTATACCTACTAGAGAGGTATAATTAAAGCGCTCTACTGACGATCTAATTCAATTTTCTACGGATCTCTCCATTTCCGATTCGATCACGTTCTCAGTCGTCAATGATACTTTACATCTTGGATCGTGAGGGATATCATAAATAATAGTATGTGACTATCTAAAACGTATGTCAGAAGGCAATAGTAGATTCACTCGACGATTCAAAATTTGTCGAATTTGAAAAAAATAGCTACTTACTGGTGAATTCAAACCGATTCTATACGGAATGAAAATATGTAAGCAGCGACACACATAATATACCTAGCGCAGTTTATCGCTACAATTTAACAACGTGCATGTGCCGTTCGAGCAGTCATTTTCAGGCGAAACTTCAACTGCAGTCGACTGCTCATGTGATTGATCGAAGAAATTTAATTCGTTGTGAAGTCGCAGCTTTGTATGAGATTGCCTACTGCAAACTGGATGGGTATTGCAGATTTTAGGCCTCAATTAGATTCTGAGATCGCATCGTCGAGCAATGCTCTATGTCCAAGTAGGTAAATGTATAATTAAGCTTACTCATTAGTCGTTGATCATGACACGAGTGTCTGTGTACCAGCTTTACATAATCAACCAAAACCACAATAAGTTGGCACAACATCGCTTTCTCTGCCTTGCAATGCTTTTAAGATGCCGGGTGACGATGCAAAATCCGCGCCAGATAATATCTCTCATCACAATCAGTGCGACCTGTGTGTGATTTGTCACTCTATGTGTGTGTGTGTGCGTGTGTGCGTGCGTGCGTGTGTGAGTGTGTGTGTGTGTGTGTGAGTGTGGACTGCAGATGCCAAATTATGCTTTCTAGACACTCTTCAACTATGTATTTTTAGCAGACAGAAGTAGATCGATGTCGCCTTACTGCAACCAGTTAACTTATTTTTTTGTATCTTTTTTTTCGTACATGATAATTTTTCAGTATGACGTACATAAGTTACCATAGAGGTAACTACATTTGATTCCCGGGGGAAATCTCTAATATATCGTGATATAAATTAGCCTGTCTTTTCCCAGGATGTAACCTACCTCTATACCCATCAAAATCGGTTGAAAAGATGGGTCATTAAATCGTAGCAGACAGACACACTTTTGCGTTTATAATATTAGCATGGATTAAAACGTTGCAATTTATAGGTAGATTGTGTCACACACCCTCGGTTACGAATAATCCGACTCTAGTTTTAAACATTGTTACATTGTTACGTTTGCTACTACTTGACAATTGTTGAATAAACACTTTTATTCGCAGGTTGATCGTCAATACCGATGCCATGTGACTGCCTACTGCTGTGAATTTAGCCAAGTGATAATGCAGTGATTGTTCCCACCTACGTACACAGTGGTACTTGTGTTGTGCAATGAACCGTGGAGTATTGTGACTTTGGTGAGCACGTGGAAATGAAAAGAGAAAAGTACAAGGAGACGCGCTTTGGATACCGGTAAGTAAGTCAACTTTTAACAATAGAAATTTTTCTATAGAAATTGTTTGGATGCCTAGTAGATACTACCTATGACCTATCTCGAGACGTACAGCTAAACAGCAAGAGCTGAAGCACGTGAGATGCTGCTGCAATGTATTTACCAAAAAACTCAGTCAGTAGGTTTAGTATGATTTTGATCGCAACGATTGCATCGAGAAAATAAACGTTTAAACTTTGCGTAAAGCTTGTGCAAGGGGAGAAGGTATGTCAATTCTGTCGATTTGAACCACTTTATTATATTAATAAAGTACCACTAGTAACCACTTTATTATATTACTAGCTGATGCCCTCGACTTGTCCGCGTGGTTTAAGTTTTTTTTCTTCAAGCGCGAAGTCTTTAATTTTCCGGGATAAAGTCTATGTCACTCTCCAGGTCCTCAACTATACCCATGCCAAAAATCACGTCGATCCGTTGCTCCGTTGCGGCGTGATTGAAGGACAAACCAACAAACCAACAAACCAACAAACCAACAAACCAACAAACCAACAAACCAACAAACCAACAAACCAACAAACCAACAAACCAACAAACCAACAAACCAACAAACAAACACACTTTCGCATTTATAATATTAGTATGATTGAAAAAGATGAGACCTAATTTTATTAGCCAGAGATTTAGTTTCACATATTCATTACTAGATTATGCCCGCAACTTCTTCCGCGTTGTTTAAGTTATTTTTATTCCCGCAAGAACTTTATTTTCCGCGGGATAAAAAGTAGCATATAGGTATGTCCTTTTTATCGCTAGGACACAGCCTTTACCAAATTTCATTAAAAACAGTAGAAAATATTGGCCGATAAAGCGTAGCAGACAGACACACTATTCGCATTTATTATATGTATTAGTATGGATGTAGAAAAAATAAAGGTGAGCTGATCTTTTGAATAAGCCATTACGTACACTGTGTACGTACAAATTATAAATATGACCCCAAAATTTTCTTCCATTTATAAAACAGACCCTTAAGAAACTCTTTGTATCACCTTGAGGCGGTTATGCACTAAACGATTCTTTGCCAAAATGTTACACACTCATGCGCAAGAATAGGTGTAAAGGTAGGTTAGGTCGCGAGTTTCATAATAAAATAAGTTACACTCATATTTTAACATACCATTGAAGTAGTCACAGCACAGGTATTACATAACACCTAAATGTACTTACGACAAAACCATGCCCATGACTAATTGTTGACACCCAGTATGAGGAAACAAGGGGACTAATGAAAACTGTCCTAAAATGAACAAACTTTGCATGCCACTCAATTAAAGCAGCTAAAGACACGCAAAGCGAAGAAAAGCGAAAAACTAATATGAAGCGAGTGTGGCTTGAAGCTAATAAATAAAACTATTATTTATGCAAGTATTAGATGATGCCCGCGACTTCGTCCGCGTAGATTAAGTTTTTGTATTCCCGCGGGAACTCCTTATATTTCCGGGTTAAAAGTAGCCTATGTCCTTCCCAGGATTGCAAACTACCTCTATACCAAATTTCATCAAAATCGGTTGAAAAGATGGGCCGTGAAAGCGTAGCAATAGACAGACAGACAGACACACATTCGCATTTATTATATTAGTATGGATAGAGTAGGTACACTAATGTCTTATATTCCAGTGAATTCTTTAGAATAAACTGTAACGTGTATAGTTTTTTAGAGTAGGTAATTCTTTTTCTTTAATTCTAAATATTTAAAGGATCTTTGAATCTCTGTGTGATTATGCCAGACCCCATAATACCCTTAATATAAGCTCAATATCTTTCCTAAATACACAACATACAAGAATATTATTAAGGCTTTAGAAACGTTTGTACAACAATTGGTTTTTTATTTATTACACATAATTTAAGTATCAACATTGCACTATAATGTTTAACCACTATTCTCACTTATTCCCACAATATTAGGAAAATAAAAAGCTAACAAAAAGTGCCTCAGCCGACGATAATGCTCAGTAATCCGTAAAAAAGCATGAGCCAATACAATCAACAGCTGATTTCATGGTGACATAATGGCGGGTGACGTAAATTCGCAAGTCGACGGAGAAAGCGGTAATGACTGACTTTGTGTCTACTGATTGCGTTGGGACGCCTTTCCTCGTTAGCTAAACATAAATCTTAACGGGCCAGCGGAGGGCGAATTGCCATGGAATTGCCCATACAAACGTAATACCAAAATAATTTGTAATTCGAGAATATTTCCACCATATTATGCGATTATTAAGATTGAACTTGTATTTATCTAGGTCCCTGGATAATTATCATTTCAAAATACTTTCCCAAAATTAAATGTAAGCACATTGCGTTTCGCATGTTTTTACGACATAAATGACATTTTTTCTCCTTATTTGTTTCATAATAAAACCAACAATATCTCACGTACTAATTGATCAGGAACATAGCCTATATTGTCAAGTTACAGAATAACAACACGAAGTTAAAAACACAACAATTTTTCATTCATCTTTTTTGGTATTCACGGAACTTGGACTAAATGTATAACAAATTATGTACCCTCATATTGCTATCGCGCTTGCACGCGATCATGTGTCATTAGCCAGATAGAGATAGCAATATACCGCCAAATTTATATTTGCTGTTCGAATAGAAGTTGCGAGTGGCGATCTCCAGCCTCTTAAGAACAGTAGATAGTTAGCACATATTTAAATGTTGATATTAAAATGTTGAAAGTGCAGGTGGTTGTTGGGTTTTTCTGACTAGAAATTCTCAGTACTAGCCCGGAGTTAGGAAGTTGGCGGTGTTTCACCCCCGTGCCTCGGAGAGCACGTTAAGCCGTCGGTCCCGGTTATTATCACTAACATGATAATAGTCGTTAAAGCCCGCCAACCCGCATTGGAGCAGCGTGGTGGGTCTAAGCTCTAATTCCCTCTCTCCTATGGCCTGTGCCCAGCAGTGGGACGTTAAAGGGCTGTAGTGGTGGTGGTGTGGCAGGTGGTTAGCATGTTCAAATCTGCGGTCGCTGAGGTCCCGGGTTCGAATCCTGGGTCGGGCCATAATTAAGTACTCATTGGATTTTTCTGACTAGAAATTATCTGTACTAGCCCGGAGTTAGAAATTTGGCGGTATTTCACCCGGTCGGTCCCGGTTATTATTACTAACATGATAACGCTAAAGCCCGCCAATCCGCATTGGAACAGCGTAGTGGGTCTAACCTCTAATTCCTTCTCTCCTATGAGGGTGGAGGCCTGTGCCCAGCAGTGGGACGTAAATGGGCTGTAGCAGTGTTGGTGGAAAATGTTGATGGGACCACATTAGTTCTATAGAACATATTTAATTTCACAAAAAATTGCCTAGGGCCCTACTTAAATGGAGAACATTCGCGCCGAATTGAGAACCTCTTCTTTTTTTGGGTATTGGTTACAAAATTACACTACCCCCTGTAGAGTTTAGAGTTACTAAAGATTAGAGTTGCTAAAGTCGCAATAGGCCTGTTTCCTTGTTCATACAGTCTGATAAAATAGATAAAACCTTCTAATCCTTCTATCTAAATAGTTATAATTTCCAACTTTACCTGCTTAAAATAGGCAAAACCAAAGCAGTCACATAACTCCATGAAGAGAAAAAGAAAGTTCACACAATGACGACAAAGTTCTGTCTATCTATGTAAATTAAAACTGTAAATAACTGTGCATGGGCAGATTTATGGAACGACCAGTTCAAAATTGCTACGTGCGCCATTTTTTTTTCTTTTCCTTTTTTAGGTTGCCCGAAAGAATCACTCTTTACCATAGAGGTAGTATATACTACCTCTGTGCTCTTTACCAATAAGATAATACATACATATGCACTGCAGTACATTTTTGCTAAAAAATATTTTTATAATCCTGCTATAAATACTATAAATACGAAAGTTTGAGTGTCTATATATGGGCCCTTTTCACGGCCCATATTCTATTTTGAAATAATTGGTACAGAGAAAGGTTACATCCCAGGGACAGACACAGGCTACTTTTTACCAAGTAAAATCTAAGGGTTCTCCCACAATTTTTAAAAAGCCTTCGCTTCGCTTTTCTTCTTTTTGCCACGCGGACGAATTCTCATCAGTATAAAATATACATTACTTCTAGTAATCATCCCAGTAACGCTTGCATTATGTACTACTAGTGCACATGTACCTACTCCTAAATAAAAGGGTTAAATAAAATGTTGTCACATTACGAGTACAGTTAAGGTAATAAAAACTGGTGATTGCCTAGAAACCCATTGAGCCAGTGCACCATTGACCACAAGCTCTCAGTTACAATGCGTTACGCTAAACTGATTCCTAGCATGCTCGGTCAAACCCAGTGAAAGTGTCAACAGTTAGTTTTTTTCACGTAACAAATCGGAAGTTCCAATTTTCAACTTGATTTCTTTCTTATTTAATTTTTATTTAAGGCGTTTTAGACCAGCCTCTACAACAGGAATTGTCTGTCGGACAAAATTAACACGTGCTGGGCGGCTCTCTATTCATACATTCTGTACTAAGCCAGATGCCGGACCTTTGGCCGGATGGAATCCTCTTATAATGTTTATATGTATAACGCGACACAAAACTTCTGATAACTGATAAGCCGTCGGCTTTAGGATCTCGTAAAATGTTTTTAAGACGTTATGGCTGTTTAAGATACTCGTAGATACCTGCGTTAAAGCTGGGCACAATATCACCTGAGCGTTAATAGCATCCACGCTCAAGCCCCATAAAAGCTAGGGCAGCTATGAAATGCTCAAATGATTCCGCTGGACGCACGAGCTTGCTAAGTGTGCCCTGTTATTGTGTGCGAGAACGAGTACTATAGCATAAATAACATGGCAAATAGGTATGTATGAAATTATCTTGAACTTATCCATAGCCGTGAAAAACAATGTCAACTATTACGCATCATCTACACTTACCCTAAAGGCCCTAATCCATAGAGTATATTACCTCTATGCCCTAACCAAACCCCCCTCCTACCAAATAATATAAACCGATTGCATCAACGAGACTCTACCACGAAGTCGTTTACCAAATTACCACATCCTTATGAGATATGCTATGCCAGTAATAAGTAGTTATTCAACGAAGCCTTAACACTAGCTAGAGTCACACATTTACTCGATAATGTGATTTGCTGCGGAATATTTAACATGCTTTAAAAATATTTGACTTTAATTCTTTACATACAACAAATATTAAAAGAAAGCCAGCTTTCTACTGAGTATTGCTCAATTCACAGCGAGGTTGTCATTATTGACACTTTGTTTAATTTTCGCGCCCAAACGGTCATGGCCGTAATTCCTAGATGATAATGTTACTATGGGGCTTGGACAAACAACGCGCAACGGTAAAGCGGCACGGTCACACTGCATGTCTAGCAACTTAGTAATTATGATAGCTACAGTGTGACGATCATAACCTGCTCTCGTTGGCTGACACTCTCCCTGTTTGTTCCCTCAGCTTTTAACATCTCGGGTTCCTTGAGATATCACGTCCTTTACAGTGTTGCCCGTTTTGTCTCTATTGAAGCACGTGTGAATAGCATTGCAGAAGGGTATTTCAACTGCTCATTTTATCTTGTCGGATCAGCGCGGCGTCTCTTTTCTCCGTTCCTACTATTAGTTGGCATCTCTCTCACTACATATTTGGCGTATCTGCATAGTTTCAGCAAAAATGCCATAAAGTAGTGGCAAGAATACCACAAACCAACACAGGTACTCAGTCAATAATATTCGTGCTAGGGGAGCGGACAACCTATAAGATTTATTAAAAGTACTTAATGCAATATGAAACTCTCATTGGACTCTGCGAGATTAGAGCAAAGCAGTTCTTTAACGATCACCTTCGTTCAGTACCTCGTGCCACAATTTCAAGGAGCCGCGTAGCCATCGCGCACCGCTGTGGTCGCGCTTCATGTCTACTCAAGCCTTAGTGTTAATGATACTAGACATCAAGGTAGTATATTGAAATATGATCAATGCAATGTAGTTATTAAATCGTAATGTGTCCTTAATGTCTTCTTAATAACTTAAGTAAACATTGTATACAAGAGTTTATGCAAATATTTTTCAACTAGCAGATGTCCATCACTATGACATCAAAAATTAATATAATTGACACTCAAGCAAAAGTACATAAACGTACATAAAAAGTAGAAGCCCTATAGTATACTATGTAATGGTGCAATTCCAGTATTGTGCGTGTTCCTCTGTCTCCACCAATCCAAATGTTATCGGATAACATAACGCTTAAACTTAGATATGTCTAAGTTTAGGTGAAGGCTAGACGTACAGTAGGTAAATACTGTGGTCCACCAGTATGTTAAATACTGACCGATCACATTCCGTTGACAAAATACACTAGATATATCCGTCAATACACTAAATTACATGATCAATACATACCACGGTATTTAGTAAATATTGATGGACCACAGTATTTACAGAACGTCAAGACTCAAGACCTTATATGGTGAAACATAACAAATCATGCGCCAGAGTCATATTTTTCATAATAATAATTATTATCATTATACTTAGATAACTTCTCTTAAGTAATTTTTATAAATATTTTGGTTTAGATAAATGGTTTACTGGGTATTTGAAATGAAATAAAATGAAATTATTTATGAAATAATTTATTTATTTCACGTAGGAAAACTTGTGCCACTTATGATAAGTCGTAAGAATCTACTATTTATGAACCACCATTTATCAACGATTGTGTGTTTAATCATAATTTTATGATCTGATCATGTCCGTTTAAGCAAGAGATCGAGAAACTGAACAAAGAAAAACATTATAACTGCAAGGTTTTCAATCTTAGAATTGTTAGATAATGATCTTCTAATTTTAAAGCCAATGTTTCAATGCTATTTTATGTTGATATTGCCTAATACATTTTTATATAGTTTTAAATACCAATACCTACCTCAGTAACGCCTCCGCTCAACATATAACCCCTGAAAAACGTCAACCCTACCCAAACCCTTGGACCTAGAAAGCGAAAATTTTACATTGAGTAGTCCCTTTATGATGTAGTTGGGCATAAGATCGAATTTTTCAAAATTTAGAAGCGGGGGCAGTCGCTGTCCAACATATTATTAAATCAGAATCAGCTAAATAAGTACTACGCGCGCGTTTTTTTACGAACATACACTTTTTTTTCTACTTACTATTAGCATTATTAATATTTGTCATTATATCTCATGAAATAGGAAGTATAATATTATATCTGTCAACTTGACTCGTCTCATATCATTCGATTTAATCTGCAGATACGGACGCCATATTGAAAATTGTTAATATATATAGTGTTTTGACTTTTGACAGTGGCGATTCAGTCTCCTGCCGGCAAACTCAGCGATTATTGAATACTTTTGTGTTTTGATCGCAATTTGATTTAGTGCTTAAAGATAGCAATGTGGCTGGATCAAATGAATATTGTTTTTAATTATAGCTAAGTTTTATCTAATTACATTAAATCTCTCGTGAAACCTCTACACGTTTAACCATTTACTCGTGCAAGTTTCAAATAAGTACTACGCGCGCGTTTTTTTACGAACATACACTTTTTTTTCTACTTACTATTAGCATTATTAATATTTGTCATTATATCTCATGAAATAGGAAGTATAATATTATATCTGTCAACTTGACTCGTCTCATATCATTCGATTTAATCTGCAGATACGGACGCCATATTGAAAATTGTTAATATATATAGTGTTTTGACTTTTGACAATGGCGATTCAGTCTCCTGCCGGCAAACTCAGCGATTATTGAATACTTTTGTGTTTTGATCGCAATTTGATTTAGTGCTTAAAGATAGCAATGTGGCTGGATCAAATGAATATTGTTTTTAATTATAGCTAAGTTTTATCTAATTACATTAAATCTCTCGTGAAACCTCTACACGTTTAACCATTTACTCGTGCAAGTTTCATATGAGAGAACAAATATATTAAAAGTGTTTTATTAATACATACCTACTTCTGGATTGTCTCTTACATTACTTATCGTAACATTGTACCTACTATAAGTATTTTATACGGCAATAGTGCAAAATAGTGTTTTACGTTCAACCAATTCGGGCTAAGCACCTACCTAATACTTATAAGTTAATTCAGACTCAAGTAACTTATAGGTAGATATAGTGTGATCTTTGTAATTTGAATCAACATCTTCTCATAACTAAATAAAATATTGCATCATTAAGGGTGGAGTTCACCGACTTTTTCATCGGCTGATTATCAGATAATCGACTGATTAAATCTTTTTTACTGTTCACCACAACCCAACCACTGTTTACAACGCTTGATCGGCTGTTTAACGTAACCGAGCTCGGAGGGATCGTTTAAACGCCGATTACTACATTTTGACATTTGTCTTAACTAATATTATACAGAGGAAAGATTTGTTTGTTTGCTTGGTAGTGGACAATATCAACACCTACAGCCTACTCAACCGATTTTAAAAATTCTTTATAGAATAGATACTTTATCAGCGAGTAACATAGGCTATATTTTATTTTCAAAAACGAAAATTGCAATAATGTGAATGAAGTCGGAAAAAATCGTCTCATCTGAGAACTTCCGTGGCGTGCGCTGCGTAAATAGTAAAAGTTACACGAAAACAATGTACCTATGGTGGAATTGTTCCTCTCAAAAAGTTCTAAAAAAAGTCCGCAATAGCATATATCTAAGTATAACGGGAAGGAATAGAGGATCTTTTAAGGTTGTCTCATATAATATTAACCATTTTTATGATTTTAAAATTTGTTCTCAAACAAAGCTTTACTTTCCAAGGTGTTTTTACTGACATTGTATTAATCCTTTTTTTTTATCCACTATAAAAGTTAGCCCTTGACTGTGGTCTCACCTGATGGTAAGTGATGATGCAGCCTAAGATGGTAGCGGGCTAACCTGTTAGGGGCATGGCAGTTATATGAAACCCATACCACTATTCGGTTTCTACACGGCATCGTACCGGAACGCTAAATCGCTTGGCGGCACGTCTTTACCGGTAGGGTGGTAACTAGCCACGGCCGGAGCCTCCCACCAGGCCAGACCAGGGAAAATTCAGAAATTATAAATTTCCAAATCCTGCCGGGGATCGAGCCAGGGACCTCCGCACGTTCAGGCAACAGCGCTCAACACTGCGCCACGGAGGTCGTCGAATCCTTATCAAAATAAAGTGGTTTCTCATCTCAAGTATTTATTATAGACCAAATTCGCCCTTTACACCATTTAATTCAGATTAATATCTTAGAAGATATCACAGAAATAAAGTAACGCGCAATAGAAATAGGTGCCGCGACATGCATTGGCAGGCGGGGTGAAAAGATATCGCAGTGCTAATGTAAAACCTGATTTGCTGCCCAGTACCGACTGGCTATTATTGGGTATGGACTATTATGATGAGTGCTACACGTGTGAATCCGGGGCGAACCCCAAGTATTTAAATAATGAGCTTCTCGTCACTGGTGAAATTGAGAGTGCGCTTCTTTTGGCCTTCCATATTTACAAAATTTAAAAAAACAGAGAACCACAAAAATCACTTGACTGATGCGCTGCGTTTTCAATAATTTCAGATTTCTGCAACTCAACACGCCACATCTGGCACAATTCAAAATATCTTGTCAGTTCAAAACAAAAGGGGCCATGACACCGTATTACCTGTCCAAATTCAGAACTACAGCGTAGTTTATCCTCCCCAATGGTGTCGTTATACTTTTCATGTTGATAGCATTTTATTTTATACTACTAAATATAAACGTCACAGTACGTCAGCATGAACAGTTAAAACAATGAGACTACGCAAATGTGTTGGCTTTTACCATTCGTTCAGTTCATGTCAATTTGCTGTGAATGGTTGTTTATCGCCTGTTTTAATGATCGTCGTTCAAAATAACGTCGTGAACAGTAAATATTTAAACGGTTGTTTAAACGGTGTTGAAGAATAATCAGCCGATTACCTAAATATCGTTTAAACAGAAGTCGGCGCACTCCACCCTAAAGCAATTAGTTAATTGACTCAATATTACATAGGACCTTACCTTAAAGGAGGTCACAGATCCCATCTCAAGCCTCGCCTCGAGCCACCTTGAGCAGTCACCTCAATAATCAGTGTACCGAGATCAGTGTCCGGCAGGAAGTGTCGCGCATAATAATATCCTATACAATTTCTGAGCACGCAAACATAAATCATCATTAGATCATTACGCTCAAAACTCTTGGTTGAAAAGGTTGAATGTAAATTATTATCAAGTACCCACGAACAAACTCATAGTAAAATATTATATTACACATAAAATATTAAAATCGAAATAAGTATTTAAAAGGAAAACGTGACTGACTGACTGATTGATCTATCAACGCACAGCTCAAACCACTGGACAGATCAACCTGGGCATACAGATGTTGACGTAGGCATCAGCTAAGGAAGAATTTTTGAAAATTCAGTCCCTAAAGTGGTAAAGTAGGGACTTGAAATTTGTATGAAAATCGAACTTAATGTTGATACATGCATTTTGAACTGCGGGCAAAATGAGTAAGATATAAAAGTCTCGCTCTCATGAACAACGTACCTAATATAAAACTCCCTAAGAAAAATCATACGAGTTTTCAAAACTAGATGGTTCCCATACGGCTCCCGCTCACCATCATCATAATATCTCGATGGTCCATCATCATAATATTTTTTTTCCTGACAGAACTTCGACCAGGAGAAAAAATATAGTATCAGTAGTAGTAGTAGTGTGTAGTAGTCAGGAGGCGGGCGAGATCATAGTGTAAATCGCACAAGCGTGTGCGCAAACAGAGGTACCTGAAGTCTGAACTATATTATTGCTTCCCACTCAAAATCCGATGGGAAGGCAATCCAATACGAAACAGTCTCATTTTCAATACTTACTGAAAAACGCGTACTTCTCTTGCGAATCTTGCATTTATAAGCAAACTGCGATCTTGTGCGTCCCTCCAATTATCATGCTGTATTTTGTCATAATGACAGAAAACGGAGCAACAACATGCAACAATGTGGCATACGGCATACCACGAATGAAATATCAATTTTGCGATCGTAAACAGTGTGCGGCAATGTTACGAGTATTTTATTCCGGGGCAAAATCACAGTCTTCCGACGATTCTTGCTACATTATAAATTACGTGTGGTTTAAGTATTTTTTAATTACCGAGGGAACTCTTGGATCTTCCGGGATAAAAAGGAGCCTATATCCTTCCCCGGGATGCAACCTATCTCTTTGCCCATCAAAATCGGTTGAAAAGATGAGCCGTTAAAGCGTAGCAGACAGACAGTCACACTTTCACATTTATAATATTAGTATGGATTATTGCCATGCTGATGTGGCCCTGTGGCATGCCGCAATGTCGCACTATGTTGTTCTGGCGCTCTGTTGCTATAATTGAAGCGTTACTGCACACTAACGCAAAAGTCATTTCGCATGTTATTAAGCAATTTTTTCATAAAATAAAACTGTTTGACAGTATAACATGTCGTGTAATAAAATATCTAATGTGTTTATTGTCTGCCCTCGTATTATCTAGAATCTAGATCAAAGCGATCGCGTACCCTTGAAACCGCTTACCTACATATTCAGCCTTAGAGACATAAATCTAGACATAGGCTTAGGTTCAAAAGATTTATACTAATATGATAAATGCTAAAGTGTCTCTGTCCGTCTGTCAGCTGTCTCTTTGTTACATAATGAACATGGATATGGGACTTTTTCTATTCCGGGAAATCAAACAGAGAGAAAAATGCTAATGCTTTGCCTGCTGTTTTAGTTAGGTACCTATACGCAACTGCGTTTATCTGAGAGGTACAAATAAAATTAAAATATTCTCTCATGCACGCAGTCTTGGCTAATACATCCTTTGTTTTTGTAATACTCAGATGGAAATCTAAAAATAGTATAATTACATGGAAACGATCATTAACTTAATTAAGCTAAACTATAGGTACTTATTACAAAAATAGCTATTGTATATCTTTATTGTCTGGACCTATTTCATTTTCTATTCGGTTATAAAATACAAAATGTAATGAGTAAATTTTTTTGTTTATTAAATTTAAAATTATAAAATTCATTCAAAACGGCGTAGGTTTTGCCCCTACAGGGTTGCAGAATTGCAATACTTTTTTTTTAATAAATGAATATTTTTTATTGTAATGTCATTACAAAGGGAAATTCGTTAGTCTATACTTATAGTACCTACGTACTTAATTTAAAACTAACATTGTTTGTTAGTGTGGTCGATGGGCCATGATAGACCTACACATACCACACCGTAACGCTGATTTTCAGGAGAGGCCTGAGACGTCACGGAAAACTAACACAGTGTACCCGAAGACCTTGAACGAAACAACTTAAAACCCTTATATAGTTTAGCACTTAGCTTAAAAGTTAAAACCAACACCTGTAAACTCCCTTGGCTTTTAACCATACAAAGTACGACAAACTTTTCTGTCGTAAAATCTATGTTTATATTTGAATAGTCCAGTGAGTATAGTGCTAAACCTCAGTACTATCCGTGTTTACTTCTTCTTTACCTACTTCTTACCATACATAATATTTATTTCCACTCCTTTGCATCTTACGGTCGGTTAAAAATATCATGTTGTAGCTTGATCAGAGAAATTAGATTTTCTTTGTTTTCTTCACTTGAATTATGATGAATTTTACTCATCTGACTCGAGTAATTATGTTCATTTCTTGATCATACCTTAAATTTCCCTAGTAGGGGAAAAAGTTTCTCGTTTAATGTACGCGACATTTACGAACGCACGCTGACGCAAATGATTGCGTTGTGTCTACTGCCTTTATCTTAAGGTTGCATGAATATTACCTTTCAATTAGTATAACGAAACATTTTTAACGTATGGATGCTTCAAATCAGAACATTCGTGATTTTGTTTTAAAGCGCTATCCACACATTATCCGGGTCACGGATTCCCAAACTCCAGACCAACCGGCAGTGTCCCGTAAGAACTCGGCGCCCGGGCAACAAAAAGGTGCCGGCACCTGTTTGTCGCCGTGAAACATCCATTTCCAGAAGTTGATTTCCCGACGACTTGAAGTATACACTAGCGACTTATATTATACTAAGGACGCTGTAACCTATAGTTTGCACGCGAGTTGAATGCAGAGCTAATGTATGGTGACACAAACATTAGCTCTGCATTCAACTCGCGCGCGTACTATAGCTATCTACTAGCTAGCTAATCAAAAAGAGGAAAGTTCTTAGGGTGTGGTTTTGCCTATAAATTCAAGGATTACTCACAAGTTTCAAGGTTGTGATGCATTCCAGTTAATGAAATGGTGTTGTCGAATACAATAAAATTTAAGATGATTCAATGGGTGGGACTTCGACCGGAATCTGGATCTAGCAAGTAGTGGAAGATAATAATCGGTCATTACAGGAGATCATCACAGTAGACACAGTGATAATCGGTAAGCCTATTATTCCATACTAATATCCATCCATACTAATATTATAAATGCGAAAGTGTGTCTGTCTGTCTGTCCGTCTGTTTGTCTGTCTGTCTGTCTGTCTGTCTGTCTGCTACACTTTCACGGCCCATCTATTCAACCGATTTTGATGAAATTTGGTACAAGGATAGATTGTATCCCGGGGAAGGACATAGGCTACATTTTATCCCGGAAAATTCAAGAGTTCCCGCAGGAATCAAAAAACTTAATCTACGCGGACGAAGTCGCGGGCATCATCTAGTTATTAATAAATGCGAAAGTGTGTCTGTCTGTCTGCTACGCTTTCATGGCCCACCTGTTCAACCAATTTTGATGAAATTTGGTACAGGGACAGGTCGTATCCCGTGGAAGGACATAGGCTACTTTTTATGCCGGAAAATTAAGGAGTGCCCGCGGGAATTGAAATAAAAAAACCGGCCAAGTGCGAGTCGGACTCGCACACCGAGGGTTCCGTACAAACCTGTAGTAAGTTTTAAATTATTGAAAATATTTTTATTTTAAATATTTGAGTTGATTGAATGAAAGGTAAATTGCGGTTTACGATTTATGACGTATTAAAAAAAAACTACTTACTAGATCTCGTTCAAACCAATTTTCGGTGGAAGTTTGCATGGTAATGTACATCATATATTTTTTTTAGTTTTATCATTCTCTTATTTTAGAAGTTACAGGGGGGGGGGGACACTCATTTTACCACTTTGGAAGTGTCTCTCGCGCAAACTATTCAGTTTAGAAAAAAATGATATTAGAAACCTCAATATCATTTTTGAAGACTATCCATAGATACCCCACACGCATGGGTTAGATGAAAAAAGAATTTTTGAGTTTCAGTTCTAAGTATGGGAAACCCCCAAAATTTATTGTTTTTTTTTCTATTTTTGTAAGAAAATCTTAATGCGGTTCACATAATACATCTACTTACCAAGTTTCAACAGTATAGTTCTTATAGTTTCGGAAAAAAGTGGCTGTGACATACGGACGGACAGACAGACAGACATGACGAATCTATAAGGGTTCCGTTTTTGCCAAATTTGGCTACGGAACCCTAAAAACTTAATCCACGCGGACTAGGTCGCGTGCATCATCTAGTATACTGTATTTGACTGAGGCATAAGCCATCGGATTGAAAAACTTGATTGAACGATGTTGTCTAAGAGGTTGTTTCGATTTTATTTTGTGTTTCCGGGCCCACAAATGGCTTTAGATTGGATAATGCTGATGATAATTATTATAATCGTAAAGTTAAACTAGTTACTCTAAAAATAATCATAATAAATTTAAGTATAGCATCAAACGTTTTCCGTAGTCGTCAATGTTGTACCTAGGTGCCATAATGGTCTTACGCAATGTGGATAAGTATTTGGCGAAGAAAGCGCCGTTTAATGCGTCATACGTCAGTCATGCGGGTACGTATCTACGTGTACAATGTACGCCATCACCAGCTACCACCAATTGGAGCTAGAGAACAAATTCCTAGTCCTCTTCCACCACCCGTTATTCCAGGTCATTTCTGCCACGTACCCGCAAATTGTGGAACCAGCTTCCATCTTCTGTGTTCCCTCATGATTATAATATGGGGTTCTTCAAAGGGCGGATAAACAAATATCTCAAAAGCCAGCAACGCATTGGCGGTTCCTCTGGTGCTGCAAATGTTCATGGGCGGCGGTAATCACTTACCATCAGGTACTTACCGCCTGCTCGTTTGCTCGATAAACATATAAAAAAAAAGATATTCGGAAGTCGATAACTTAAATTTTTTTAAAAATCTGACTAGATGTATGTGTGCGTAATATGAAGCGTGGAAGTCCACGGTAAACTGAAAATCACGTATTTTATGCCAAAAGTAGAATTCAATTATACAGTTTGTCATTGTATCTACATTAGTGTGTAAAGCGCACACAGTGTGTACCTACTGCGTTTTCTCAACGTACTGTCTTTTATTTCACACGCTGACAAAGGTACTAAGAATAAAGGAGTTCCTGCGGAGACTCCTTAATTTTCCGGGATAAAAAGTAGCCTATGTGCTAATCCAGACTACAATCTATCTCTGTGCCATATTACATGCAGATCCGTTCAGCCGTTCTGGCGTGATTGAGTAATAAACATCCGTCGATCCATTCATCCAAACTTTCGCATTTTTAGTGTTAGTATTGATAAATTAATTATGATTAATAATAATTACTATGAATAGGCTTACCAATTATTTATCGGTACCTGCAAAATTTAAAAATGTCCCAAGAGATAATACCTAATCGTGTGATGCAATCCAGCGAAACCACCTTATCCGTATCCGGTAGAGAGAGCCTTTACAGTCAAATTCAACATTGACATTACCTCGGTAATCACGGAACGTAAATATTGACACAGATACCTTATTAAGTGTAAAGGTCAGAAGCGGAAGTAATATTATTAACAGCAACTGTCTTATTACGACCTCGAGGAAAAACATTTATTTTTAAAGCTGTCATTCAAACTCCAATCTTTATTTCCTATAGGACTGCATGAGGACAGCATGGTTCACAGAACGAAACGAGAAACAAACTTGGTATTTCCCACTTGGCACTTGACAATAGTGCCAACTAATACGTAAGGAAGTCGTCAAAATTTCACTGGTTTCAGTGGTTTCATCAACCGAAGCATCATTGCGATTATTATTATATTGAAGTGAAACTTCTTTAAAATCGTTGGGATTAGAAAATTGAACCAAACTTAAAAATGAAACGAAAAAGGGAAAAACAGCCAAAATAGGATTAAGTCAGCGAGAGAATGAGATAGAATACAAGTTATATTTATCTCATTCTCTCGTAGGCTACTTTTCTGAAGTTTCACTTCTGCCGTGTGTGAATTCCATACACACAGTTTTATTAAATTAGGTATGAACTATGAATCACCTCGCCATAATTTATATTGTGTGTGTCCTGCTTTATAAATAGGATCCTTTTAACCTAATAGATTTTATTTTTAATTGATGTGTTACATTATTGTAAGATTTCTATTAGTCAAGGAAATATTATATACCTACCTATTACTTGCAAAACCACAAAGAGGTTTCAAATACATAACGAAGAACGTGGGTAAACGTAAATGATGTAACACTACTTCAAGTACATAATATATTGATTCCTTGACTTGATTTTTAGACAAATATAATAATTATTAATTTACAAACAACTCTTATTTACCGAACAGACCTTGTAAAATTATATTATTATTCACACATCGTTGTAATATATAAGTAAACTGATTATATATTAACATAGTGACCTTAGAATATACTACCTACTGATTAGTGATTATAATATAATAATAATATTGATTTATCGTCGTACAAACATTGATTTGGAGCTTTAACATCAGAGTTTGACTGTAGTAGTAACAAACAAACAGTACATTTTTGGCTTCACAGGGGTGTAAGCTATGCTATGAATTATTTAATATGGATAAATTAAGCTATAACCTCACATTTAAATAATAATCTCCAAGCAATTCGCAGTGCGTCACGATACTCGCCGTATGTCATCGAAAATCAACATGGGACTGTAAAATTATAAATGCACCATAATGATGGCGAAAACCAAATTGAGAATTGAAATCCAGTAGAATCTTTAAGAAGTTATTACGAACTAGCTGATGCCTGCGACTTCGGCCGCGTGGTTTAAAAGTTTCTCCAGGGGACCGTAAACCTAAGTATTTGATACAGAAAGACAGAAAGACAGACAGCCAGACAGACTGACGGATAAGGCTTCATTTTTCCTCTTAAGGAATCCTAAAAAGCGATAAATTAAACATTAAAAATTAATAAAAATAACGGCTTATGAGTATCCACATTGAAAACATAATATGCAAGAAAATAAATACCATATTGGATGGTATTTAAGCTGACGTCATTTCACGAGACTGGTTCTTTCGATCACCACAATCATAACAGTTCTACTTATGTGCTAATAGTACCGATCATCTATCTAATCGGTCACGAATAAATCTTTATCTACTCCAGCATCGAAAAGTTCCAATTTCGAATTTGACAACTATATCGAATTGAACCCTCTTTCGTGTTTGCTTCTCATAACGATACAGTTCGTTGTATGGGAGCTGTATCGTTATGAGTCGTAGCTGTATCGATATGGTTATCTTCATAAATAGGATAACTATAGCTTAGCGGCTCTGGGTTCTGGCACTTGACTTTTTTATTAATTTATAAAGTAAAAAATTATAAAGACGTCCTTGTCGTAGATAAAATCTTGTATGCAACTGTACGTAATTAGTCATTTTAATTCTCGTACTATCCTATTTTGATACTCGGCAAGTCTCGTATCAAAAAACAGCACTCGAATTAAAATGACCCTCATTACGATACAGTTGCATAAATAGCTATTGTCACACTACAAATCCATCTATTCAATCTTACCTAACTATTGTGTAGGATAAATAATTTTATCGGATCTCTTATCTAATCAAGATAAGGTACTTTGAGTTTGAACTATTGAAATCGATTAATCATTAATATGAAAGCTTATTTTTTAATTTTAAATTGATTAGTTTCCTTTTTTGTCAAACAAGTTTTCTAAAATGCGAATATAGGTATATAGGCCCAACGATTCGGGCGGTGTTGGAGCCGCCCACGAACTTTAGTGGCAGTGGCGCTTACAGCGGAATACTAATAGGCAGGCAGTTACGTTGCAAAATACTTACCGCAAATTAGGTATGCCAAGTGAATCGATAAAATATCAAGTCATTAATTTATTTGGCGCTGGGAACGAAAGATGTGTTCTTGCAAAAAACTTATATAATTAATAATGAACGTAATATTTATAACACTACTTCAGTCAATTATTTTAGATGATTTCTATAGACGCTATTATCTTTATTCTTATCTGACTTCTAATAGCTATTTATGCAACTGTATCGTAATGAGGGTCATTTTAATTCGAGTGCTGTTTTTTGATACGAGGCTTGCCGAGTATCAAAATAGGATAGTACGAGAATTAAAATGACTAATTACGTACAGTTGCATACAAGATTTTATCTACGACAAGGACGTCTTTATAATTTTTTACTTTATAAATTAATAAAAAAGTCAAATCAATCAAGTGCCAGAACCCAGAGCCGCTAAGCTATAGGTATCCTATTTATGAAGATAACCATATCAATACAGCTACGACTCATAACGATACAGCTCCCATACAACGAACTGTATCGTTATGAGAAGCAAACACGAAAGAGGGTTCAATTCGATATAGTTGTCAAATTCGAAATTGGAACTTTTCGATGCTGGAGTAGATAAAATAAGTTATGCAATTACTTATTATTTTTTATTGTCTGCCTTTATGTCCGCAACAAAAACGTCTTTTAATATTCTTAACATAAAGGAAATTATTTAAGAAATGTATCATCATCATCATCTCGGGGGAGATGAATCCCATCGCCAGCCCACTACACGGCTCTTCTCTAAGTTTGCACCTCATATAGTCATGTACAAATTCATGTACAAATATGTATTTCGTTAACTGTACAAACTGTACGTTAAATGTACAAACATGTATTTCGTGAACATCCTATTTTAGAACACGTAAAGCATTGTTTTAGACCAAATTTGAAAATCTCAATCTCAAGCGATGATCTCAAGCGTGAAGCTGGAAGCCGCTGGAAACAAGCGGCACAAGACCGTGCTCTGTGGCGCTCCATGCAGGAGACCTTCGTCCGTCTTCGACGTCTATACGGCGACGAAATTTGTAAATCTTAAAAATGGTGTTTCAATCAATCGCGGACTTTTTATTAGAACTCTTGATTATGTTGCCTACATTAGCGAGTAACATAGCCTAGCCTCGCTAATGTCATAGCTTTCTATAGATCAAATAATTTATGAAATTGGTTAAGTATTTCTTTTTTGTTTTGCTTATTTTTACATAGTCTTCACATTTGAAACGCACTATATGCACATTTAGAGTTCACATTTGCTTGGAAGCTGTGTTTGTTTTCAACTTGAAGCCAATATGGCCGAAGATCTCATAAAGAATTACAAGAAGACTCGAGTAGTTACCTCCTCATAACTTCACATGGGCTCTTGGACCGACAGTTTAATTACACTGGCAATCCGTATTTAACCCGGCACGCATTACAAAGCACTTAAGTCCTACCGTTACCTTGAATCGACCTCTCTGTGACCTCCTCTCAGACAGGAAAACCGGATACTTCCGTGCACCTGCGACGCTAATGATACCTACATACTGAATGCATTATTTATCTAATCTTTACTTATTCCTTTTATTATTTGCGATTCTTACCTTTGCACCTACCTACTATACTATCTAAAGTTTTTTGCTCTACTTAGGTGAGCAAAAAACTTTAGATAGTATAATTTTGAATATATATGTATTGTATCAATGATTGCAGTACACAATATTGTAACGACAGCATTTCCAAGTGAAAATAAATTAAGTCCATCGATATGCTTACTTACTGGAATGGCGACCCCCACACGGTGGACGGATGACATCAAGAGAGTCGCAGGGAGTCGCTGGATCCAGGCGGTGCGATACCGTGGCTTGTGGAGGACCCTACAGGAGACCTATGTCCAGCAGTGGATGTCCATCGGTTGACGACGACGACGGCGACGACGATGGGTATGCTTACCAGAAGTGCGAAAACATTATTTGTATAGCTACGAGTATCTGTAGAGTCTAGGCCTAGGCTCTCAGCTCGCTGGCCAATAAAGTGTTATAAATCTTATTCAATTTCGTATTGCTTTGTGTTGCTGTCGATCTCCATACACTCTGGCAAAAGTTTCAATAATAATCAGACACATTACGAGCGAGTATGTACAAATAAAGATCATCATCGTGCATAATGTTGAATCCTTGCCGTGCATTTATAATATTACTAGATGATGCCCGCGACTTCGTCTGCGTGGATTAAGGTTTTTGATTCCCGCGGGAACTCTTTAATTTTTTAGGATAAAGACACACTTTCGCATTTATAATATTAGTATGGATAGTATGGATTCTACATATATTAGGTAATGCCCGCGACTTCGTCTGCTTGGATTATGGTTATCAATTCCTGCGGGAACTCGTTAATTTTCCGGGATAAAATGTAGCCTGTCAGATTATAACCTGCCTGGTGTCTCGATTTGTCAGCCGAATCCATTGATGTAGAATTTTAGTATGGCCGAATCAGTTCAGTCTCAGCTGAACAGCAAAATTCGAGACAGCTTATAATCTGCAGATCTTCAGGCGTGAAGGAGTAAGAAGCATACAAACTGTAACTTTCGCATTTATAATATTAGTGGGACATAGGAGGCCCACATAATCTCGCCTCTACATGAGCGAGACTAAAGACAAATATGTGAACATGGCCCATGGGACAAGTAGCTCGGGCCCTGGGTCGCGCCTCTCATCCGCCTTAACCGAATGTGTAAATGCACTTTTAGTGTAGGTACTAAAACTTCGACATGAGTAATTTAATGACAACGGTCTACAAAAGGTCTATGAACGGCACATGATAATGTGAGAAAAAATCAGATACCTAACTTCATATTGTATGACCACAAAAAATATTGTGCATAATTAAGCAAGCGTTAACATCGTGATTCGTAATCATTTGGTTTTTGTCGAGGTCATTCAACTGTCTTGTTTCTAAAAAATAAGGAATAGCGTAAAAATCATTACCTGCTGCACTCTTAATAACAGATTTCTTAAATTAATAATTAACAGTTATTTTTATTGTGATTTAGGTACTGAGTGAATCTATTGCTATTACCAAACCAATAAATAAATACATTCATATGAACGCCCTACAAGTTTCACCTATGTAGTCTCCTAGAGCAAAAGAGTATTTGCCGAAGAAAGGCAACAACTAAATACTAATAGACAGGGCTGATTGATTTGCGATCAAGACCACAGGTTAAAATTAAATCAATTGGCAAGGTTTAGCTCAGATGTCTGGACAACTGTACTGGTCAGTTTTTCTATTAAGTAAAAGTGCTATAATTTTGAGTAGAATTGTAATCTGAGTCAATTTAAGTCCAAAAAAACTTGAGAAATATAGGGATTAGGAAGGCCATACATCGTACAATACAATAGAAAACGGACTATGCAACGGAAAAATATTCATATTAACTTCAGTAATTTAACAGCGTTTGAACGTTTACGTACGAGTAGATATTTTATGTTAATCAAATTCTCATATATTTTTTAGGGTTCCGTACCCAAAGGGTAAAAACGGGACCCTATTACTAAGACTCCGCTGTCTGTCTGTCTGTCTGTCTGTCTGTCTCCAGGCTGTATCTCATAGACCGTGATAGCTAGAAAGCTGAAATTTTCACAAATGATGTATTTCCGTTGCCGCTATAACAACAAATACTAAAAATTAAAAATATATATATATATTAAGGTGGGTCCCCATACAATAAACGTGTTTTTTTCGTATTTTTTTGCTCAATATTAAAAACGGTAACAGGTAGACGGTTCAAATTTTCACAGAATATTAACTTGTATATTAACTTTCAAAATAAATAATTAAATATCAATAAAGTAAATATTAAAGGGGGGCTCCCATACAACAAACGTAATTTTTTGATATTAACAGTAAACCTCTACAAACAAAGTTAGTTTTGCGGTTCATTAACAAAGGTAATTATACCTACTTCTTGAGTACGGAACCCTCGGTGCGCGAGTCCGACTCGCACTTGGCCGGTTTTTCTTTAATAATTTTATTTACTACTCGTATTAGTACCAAGCGATTTGATGTATCTCAACTAAAATGTGACCTCAGTTAAAATTTATAACAACTAACAGTTCGTAAGGTACGTACTTACCTAATCTTCATGTTTGAATATGCCATATTATAATATTGTAGGTACTTAACCGTGTTTCCGTAGGGCCCAGGCAGCTAATAGCCACGGCCAGTAGGTACACAACTACAGTCTAGAAATTAGTCCCACTCTCAAAGTATTAGGTGTAGCAATAGAAGCGGCGAATATGTAATGATGAATTGAAACGAGCTCACGACTATTATCCAATTATAGGATACTTGCCTACTTAATAAGATAAGCTCTTCAGATATGTAGACTTAACAGTCCGTGGTGGTATTTTAAGGAAATCGCACATGGTCGTTAGGGTAGCATGAGTTAAAAGAGGCGCATTCTTGATAAGTGGAAAAGTTACACCTCTTAACACCCCTTAACTCTTATAATTAATTTTTAACAGGCACAGAACAGGAGAATTGGATAATGGTTCCATAGTAAAGTAAGGAACCATCCAGTACGTATCTTGCGGCTCTGCCAGCTTTAGCAAGTCTTACAGGTCTACGAACTAAAAAGGCGTGTAATAAGCAAAGCGACACCGCCCTCTGATGAAACCGTGACAACAAATCGGATTAGGGACGCTGTACCAACTCAGCCAACATGTATGTCACAGATATCAATATACTCTTGACGGTGCGTCGGTGCCACGCCTCATTCTACTTTAATTTGGGCTTTACCACCATTACACCATGTAATGAAATGTAAGAGTCATTCACAGCGGTATTTGACTCGGCTCGACTCAACATCAAGTCGCTTATACGTAGGATTAATTGGGAGCTTTGTTGGAGCTGTCAACTTTTGGACCTATGGCCAACGGGTATTCCAATTGGTAGCGACTTAGTAGCAGATTTTTCGACGGACATTTTGACCATTTTACTCTGTTATCAAAAGACTACTTGTTACCTAGTCTAAACGCCATGTCTCGACTTTAGGACAGACATAATGGGACCTCAAAGTTAACTTTTAGTAAAGTATGCCGGTCTTACCCAAGTTCACCTTAGGTTTTTCCAGACATCAATTCAATTTTTAAAATGTACCTGTACCCTAAATAATGAGTATAGTTAATGTATTAAAAAAGTATATAACAAAAGTAAATGAATAAAGGAAGGGACATTGATTTATATTCTCTAAAAAACCCTCAAAGACGGATGTTGTTCAAAATCGCGTCATGAAAATTCCCCATCGATTCCTAAGAATGTACCGTCTTCACTTCTACAGGAGGGGTATAGATTTAGTAGTTGTAGTGTGCGTGTGCTTTTAACCGACTTCCAAAAAAGGTGGAGGATCTCAATTCGGAGCGGTTTTCTTTAATGTATGTCGGTGCATATCTCCGTGATTTCTAAATCGATTTGAATTATTTTTCTATCAGTCAGTCCAAATCCTCAACCCTGATACTAAAAATTTAAAAATAAAAATTCTTTCCAAAAAACCGACTTCCAAAGCCACTGTAAAGTAAAAAATAATTTTGATTTCTACACACTACTATGTTGAAGTCGGGCGGGTTTCACAAGAATGAGCAAAGTTGACGCATCAAGCTCGAGGCAGACGTAGTCGGTTTTTTGGAAAGAATTTTTATTTCTATTCATCGTCGGTTGCCTCGTATGCCAAAGTGTAGGTAAGTCCGTCTAATATCAGTAGTTTTAAAAAGACGTACCTACACAAAACGGATTAAGGAACGGATACTATAACAAGTTTACTATAACTATAACAACTTTAAGGTCTGGATTCGTTTTTATTTAAGAAAACATTTTTAAAAAAAACATCATTTTGCATCGAGCTGCATTCTACATCTAAATTACACCCATCACTGCTACGGAAGTCCAGAAGCATATCATGGCTATAAAATCTGATGCCATCGGCAGTGATGGTGTGAGTCGTAAAATGATTTTGCTGGCACTTGACAAAATCCTACCTGTCCTTTGCCATATTTTCAATCACTCTCTTTCCTCTAATACTTTTCCGAATATTTGGTGCTCGGCTTTTGTCATTCCCATTCCTAAAATTTCCAATCCTTCAACCTTTTCTCACTATCGACCAATCTCAATTCTTCCATTTTTATCGAAAGTGCTTGAACGTGTGGTCCACAGTCAACTTTCACTATTCCTCTCCAAGCACAATATTCTGAGTCCTTACCAATCCGGATTTCGCCCTGGGCACAGCACTGTGACTGCTTTGATCAAAATTTGTGATGACATAAGGTACGGGATTGATAGCCGGCTAGTTAGTATCGTAACCCTACTTGATTTCTCAAATGCCTTCAATACTGTTGATTTTGATATTCTCCTAGCAGTTCTTAAGTCAATAAATGTCTCCTCCGATGCTATTGGCTGGTTTCGCTCCTACCTTTATGATCGCAAGCAATGCATACGTATTGATGATAAATACTCGTCATTCTGCGGTCTTAGTGCGGGTGTACCTCAAGGAGGTGTTCTGTCCCCCCTCCTCTTCTCTATTTTCATCAACTCTATCACTGACCTTCTCTCACTATCCTTTCATCTCTACGCTGACGATTTGCAAATTTACACATCAACAACCGTCGACGATCTCTGTGGTGCTATAGCACGACTAAATTCCGAACTCAATACTGTGAGCAACTGGAGTAAGTCGTACGGGTTGTGTGTAAATGCAAGTAAGTCGCAGGTTTCTTTATTTGGATCATGGCAGCAAATTGCCAAAATTAACCCCTCATCTCTCCCTCCTGTAGTTTTCAATGGTACTAATTTGGAAATTTGCAGCACTGTCAAAAACCTGCATCTTGTTATGGACAACTCCTTTTCCTGGGCTCCCCAGATAGCTGCAGTTAGTCGGAAGATCTACGCCGTGATCGGTAGGTTGAGAAGATGGAAAAACTTTTTACCGGTCAAAACCAAAATTTCCCTGGCTCAATCACTTCTGCTTCCCCTCTTAGATTATGCAGATTCATGCTATCCTGATTTACCACAGATTCTCCTTAATAAGCTTGAACGTCTGCAAAATATGGCTACCAGATTTGTGTTTGGGCTGAGAAAATTTGACCACATAACTCAATATCGAGTCCAACTCAAATGGCTCACCGTTAAACAACGCCGTAATTTCCATATCCTTTCTCTTCTCTACTCTATCCTCTTTCTCCCACATACTCCTCCATATCTAAAGGAAAGATTTCATTTTCTTCGGTCTAGCCATCTTCTCAACCTTCGTTCAAAGAACGACAACAAATTAGCGATGCCAAGCAGTCGCTCGCAATGCTACGGCGACTCCTTCACTGTCAAAGCTGTGATCCTCTGGAATGCGCTACCGAGGGATATCCGACGCTCTGTGTCGGTGTCAACCTTTAAACGTCGTCTTAAAAATTACTATTTATCGCTATGAAAGTATAAATATCTATGTAAAGCTCGTGTAAGTTTATGTTATTGTATCTATTATATGAGTATATATTATGTTTTATTTTATTTTTAGATTTATATTGTCATATAAGTAGAATAGTATGTAACTATAGTATGTACTGTTATGTAAGTTTATTATATTGTAATAGATAAGTAGTAGATTGTTATTATTTCTCTCTCTTTGAAATGTTCACGTGTGCACCGCCCTGACATCATACAACCAATCTCCGATCATAAAAAGGTTGCCTGGAAGAGATCACTCATAGTGATAAGGCCGCCTTTACACCGTAACAAGTTGTAAATTCTGTTATGATTCTTTTTACCTCTGTTTTATTATTTGTTTGTGTGTAATAAAGTGTTTTTACTTACTTACTAAATTAGTTAAGCTAGTAAAAAGCCGTGAACTTTTCTCAAAGCATTTATTTCGATTGAACTACAAGGGTAACCTTATATCCAACTAGTCACAATCTCTTACAGATTATTATGTATAGGAGGCTCCGTTTATTAAAAACTGGCCTTGCATTCATATACAATAAAAGGAAGTGTTTTAATTTATTTGCTATGCCATCCGTCTGTAGCACTCGTATCTAATAATAGAAAGGTCATCAGAAAAAAAACTTGATTTAACTTCCGGCTATGGACTTTTTGTATCGTTAACTATTTGTTTAAATATAGTTATAAATACTTAGCCTGCCGCCTTAAATAACCTTGAATATTTAAACAGAACAAAATATCAATCTTACAAGAGGAAGTATCCAACACATTAATTATACCTACCTTTTGCGAAAGTTATCAATCTCAACTGGGTTTTTGTGCTTTTTAGGGTTCCGTAGCCAAATTTGGCAAAAACGGAACCCTTATAGATTCGTCATGTCTGTCTGTCTGTCTGTCTGTCTGTCCGTCCGTATGTCACAGCCACTTTTTTCCGAAACTATAAGAACTATACTGTTGAAACTTGGTAAGTAGATGTATTCTGTGAATCGCATTAAGATTTTCTTACAAAAATAGAAAAAAAAAACAATTAAATTTGGGGGTTCCCCCATACTTAGAACTGAAACTCAAAAATTTTTTTTTTCATCTAACCCATACGTGTGGTGGTATCTATGGATAGGTCTTCAAAAATGATATTGAGGTTTGTAATATCATTTTATTCTAAACTGAATAGTTTGCGCGAGAGACACTTCCAAAGTGGTAAAATGTGTGTGTCCCCCCCTGTAACTTCTAAAATAAGAGAATGATAAAACTAAAAAAAATATATGATGTACATTACCATGCAAACTTCCACCGAAAATTGGTTTGAACGAGATCTAGTAAGTAGTTTTTTTAATTATAATAAAAATATTTTTATGCAAATTTTCGACACTCCCAAGGGAATCAAAACCTACAGGGTACTTCCCCGTGAACTCAGAATCTTGAAATTTGGTACAAAGCAACGTCTTATAGCACAGTTAAAGAAAAAATTGCGAAAAGCATGAATTTTTAGTTACATCATATAATAAAAATATTTTTAATAATTTAAAACTTACTACAGGTTTGTACGGAACCCTCGGTGCGCGAGTCCGACTCGCACTTGGCCGGTTTTTAGCTTTATTTAAGAATAAGTACTTAAATAAATAAAAAATCTTAAACTAGCTGATGCCCGCGACTCCGTCCGCGTGGTTTAAGTTTTTTTGATTCCCGCGGGAACTCCTTAATTTTCGATAAAAAGTAGCCTATGTCACTCTCCAACAAACATACACACTTTCGCATTTATAATTTTAGTATGATGTAGTAGTAACTGTAAGTGCCTAGTTTATTTTTGACCTGGGTGTATTTTACTCATTTGATTTTTGCTCTTTTGCCCTAGATTTGATTTGATTTTTTACCTCAATCCATTCAGATGATCAAAACTGCGTTAAACTTGTTTTAATATGCATTTTTATAGGAAGTGAACAGCACAACTGTAAAAATATATCTACTTAATATTATTATAAATGCGAAAGTCAGTTTGTTTGTTGGTTTATTGGTTTGTCCTTCAATCACGCCGCAACGGAGCAACGGATCGACGTGATTTTTGGCTTGGGTATAGTTGAGGACCTGGAGAGTGACATAGGCTACTCTTTATTCCAGAAAATTAAGGAGTTCCTGCGGGAATCGAAAAAACTTAAACCACGCGGACGAAGTCGCGGGCAGCATCTAGTTGTAAAATATTCGTAATTTTTTTTTTTTGCTGTGCGCCATTTAGTGATAAATTCTTCATATTTTTTGTAGTACTGTAAAGTCACATTGACCTAAAATACCTATAGGTACCTTTACGACCTACACATGAAGTTTTTATAAAAATCTATATTTAAAAACAAAACGATTTGCTATCTGTGTCAGTGGTACAGTGTAGTGTTTAATATAATCTGTGGCCCATATCCACTGTCTTTGAAAACTGCTGAATCATTGTTATTTCTTCTCTGACTCAGAGCTGAGCATACCATTGTAATTTACTCATATTATTGTGATATTACACGTATTAAATAGTTCGGTAAAGATAAATCGATAGACATACAGAGAAACGAAATAAGAGTTGGCTGTAGTAGTTTGTGATATAAGAAATGTGTGTTGGACAGTGTATGTACACTTTACTGCTTGATAATAAGTTAAAAATAAAATTGAAAAAAACCGGCCAAGTGCGAGTCGGACTCGCGCACCGAGGGTTCCGTACTCAAGAAGTAGGTATAATTACCTTTGTTAATGAACCGCAAAACTAACTTTGTTTGTAGAGGTTTACTGTTAATATCAAAAAATTACGTTTGTTGTATGGGAGCCCCCCTTTAATATTTACTTTATTGATATTTAATTATTTATTTTGAAAGGTAATATACAAGTTAATATTCTGTGAAAATTTGAACCGTCTACCTGTTACCGTTTTTAATATTGAGCAAAAAAATACGAAAAAAACACGTTTATTGTATGGGGACCCACCTTAATATATATTTATATTTTTAATTTTTAGTATTTGTTGTTATAGCGGCAACGGAAATACATCATTTGTGAAAATTTCAGCTTTCTAGCTATCACGGTCTATGAGATACAGCCTGGAGACAGACAGACAGACAGACAGACAGACAGCGGAGTCTTAGTAATAGGGTCCCGTTTTTACCCTTTGGGTACGGAACCCTAAAAAAGTCGTACGAGAGCAGTAAATTAAACTTTCAAGTCCTGTTTACTGCCTCTGTGTGCATTTTTCGAGCAACTGTAGTGAAAAAATCTAAAATAATAGATACAAGTCCAACTAGTTTTAATTTTGTAGCAAAGCTTCTTTAGGCGCGTCTTGAAAATAACTTGGGTGTTTCTTCGGACATAACGTAACGGTAAAACGTCACTTTTTTCAAAAATCGACGCCGAACAGAAAGGCTTTTCTGAAGCCACCTTAATTTACCGATGTGTTTAGTATCTACCAAGTAGTGAGTGCTACATCTCATAAAATAATCTAATATGACTAATCAATCCTTATAATAGTATAATTTTTTCATAGTCTATACTAAGGAGTTTTTTAAGTAGATAATGATTAAGCGACTACTTAGTAAGTTATTTTCAATTCAATCGTACCTAATTTCTACCAGAAAGAAGTTTTACTTCGCATGTATTTCTGGTATATTTCTTTCCAATCTCATTTAAGTGAATACCTGACTATTTTTATAGGCAAACTAGACGGCTGAAGGTCGCTCCTGGCGATAACGACATACGACGAAATGCGTTTTGAATAATAAGCAAGGCGCATTTAGCAATTTATTTTGTTTTAAATACAACAATACAGCTTTACTTAGCTTCGGCAGATTTACTCATGAATACGACGATGTCCAAACTGGGAATTCCCAAACCCGACAAACCCCAGACTGCGGAAACCTGAACTTAAAAACTATGGCACTGTATTGTGGCATTTAAAAAAGTAACCGCTCAATGGCATGCGCTGTATAGGAGTGCGTTCTACATTGTTATTCGAGACACATTCAATGTAATTCACAAGCGATAGTTGTTCACTTTTGAATGCACATATTGTGAAGACGTGTTTTCAAACATGCACTGCGCTGGTCGCCGCGTGGGGTGGCGTGGCGACGGCACAGCGTGCACGGCTACACGTACGGTTGACGCGTGACGCACGCCTAACGTGATGAAATTCGCAATCATACTTGTATGCTTTACTTACTTTACGACCGACGGCCTGATTTAAAGAAGACCTTCCCCGAAATATATTAGTTACGTGAAGACATCAAGTCGCAAATAATTGCTGATCTGAGTGTGAACCTGATAGATTTAACAAAACGAGGAGTATACTACACCCCGGTCTTACTCTTTCCATTGGATAGGATGTCAAATAGGGCGGTGTAATTTGTGGTCAATCCCAGACTAACCAGCTCGTTGGGCACGCTGAGACGTGGGTTCCAGTAGCTACTTTATCGCCGTAATAACGGCCGGAATCCTCCGAGTTGAGCTAACTAAACCCTCCCTTTTCTACGCATCGCCAACCGTCGAAAAACACTTCACCCTCATCATCTGGGTACATGGTGTACTTCGACCACCCGTTGTACCAGATTACTTTTTCGGACCAACTAATTCTGAAGATGTGATTTCATTAGCGGTTCCTCTAGGATCACCCAGACCCGCCCGTTCTATTGCTCGCTTCTTTTAGCTATATTTTTTTATCAAATGGAAGAGAGGAATTGGGGCTGATTCTGTAGTGCGCAATCTCTAAACTAAACTAAAATGACAGCATTCAAAATATTGCTAACCCTTTCATAATACTCCCTGCAGAAAGGGACAAAACTAGGTTTAAAGCTGTCATTTTAGTTAAGAGATTGTGTTATACAGAATCAGCCCCAATATTTTATTTTCTAATTAGTATACAAAAATACACAATGCACACAAAAATCATACGACAAAGGATGAAGGTACTTACAAGAAGTCACGGTAATCATATCGTCTAGTATACATCTAATCAGTACCTACTCTTAATTAAAATGGCATTTTCGAAATCCACCTGATTATCTAATCAGGTGGATTTCGAAAATGACATGACGTGATGGATGGATTTATCTAAATCCATCCATCACGTCATGTCACGGCGACGTGTCTCGACAATCTTGTCTATACCAAACACGTAATGAGATGAGAACTGAGGAGAAAAACGTTGCCGTGAGCGACAAAGGCACTCACAGATAAGCCTCGCGTACAGCCAGCGGCCGCCTGAACCTTGAATACTCCTTCCCTCGATATAATAATAAGCCGCTCAGTCCGGTCCGAACCTCTATCGACACAACACGATTTTTTAACAATACATTAATAAAAGCACACATCGAACAATGTACCCCGATCGACCACCGCCCCAGTGAAGTTCAGTGTGATACAGTGACGAATACCAACAGTGACCAGTGTGATGTTTTGTGCCAAAGCCAATATAGCTTGTGCCATATTAGGAGCAACTTAACTTTTTTTCGTAAATACAAAGGTGGGTTCCTTTAGTTTTTATTTAGGAATAAGTAAGCGTGTTAGTCAAAGACAAATAGGTTTCGTTTATGTTAAAAAGAAATGGTTAATATTATTGGGCGCAATAAAAGTTAAAATCTTTTCTTTCACTTCCGATCAAAACTGGCATATCAAAATGCAATGTCACGACCTGATTTTATATTACGATTGTTAACAAAAAATTGGCAAAACAAGATCTTTGCAGTTTTAAGAGTTGCTATGGCCTTGTAGTCGGAGCACGTGGATTATTCAAGGACTCACGCTTATCACGATAAGAAAAGTTACGTGATTAATTTATTTAAAGAGCAGCATTCCTTTGGACAGCAAACCTGCATATATTTTGAGGTATTATGTAGAAATTTTCCAAATATTCAGAACACTACAGGTGAACAAATTAGTACTAATTTTCTTCTTTCTTAATTTAATCTATTTACATCAATTATTATTTATATACTTCTAAGAAAATGAATCATTCACTGTTCCTAGATTTACTTCATAATAAAATACAAGGTCCATCAGAATTCATAATGGTTCAAATAAAATTAAAAATAATGAAAATAAACGCTGTCAGTTTTTTAAATCTGTCAATACTGTGGCCTGTCTACCCTGGCATATAGCTAGGGTAGCCAGGCCAGGTCTAAGTAATAACCTAAAGTCTAATGGCGGTGACTGGTTTTGCTTGACAAATATCTGAATTATTTTCCTATAAAATGAGTTTTTGGTTAATTTATCTTTCATGGTTTATGGCATCGACTGAAATAGAATCATCTTACGAATGCCTAGGAAATTGATGAAAAACAGATTCACGAAATAAATTAACATTGCTTAAACGTGAAGTTTTGACGGACGTCCATGCCTCTTATCCAACCATAATAAAAAAAATAGAGAACTGCAAGAATAGTCTATTTCAGCAATTCTTATTAACGAAATTTCCGTTAAGCGATTTCGTAATTCGATTCGCTTTTGACAAAACTACGTACCTAATTACGATTCATTGGCAATTGGGTACGTAAGTATTTATTTCCGCTTCTATACCTGCCAGTGAAATTCTCTGCCGAAAATATTTAAACAAACACAAACGATTGGTTCCACCATTCGTAAGTAAGCAAAACTTATAACGCGAAATAATATGCGAGAATGTTTCACACATTTCACATTTTTTGTGTAACCTTCTTTTCGTGACGCTTAGCGGTTTATAACAAGACTTTAGTATCTTACGTGTTATCCTAGGTGAGCGACAGAAGCGACGCGACGCGATGAGACGCCATAGAAAATGACAGACGTTGTCGCGTAGATACATCAGTTTTCTATGGCGTCGCGTCACGCGTGGCGTCGCTTCTGTCGCTCACCTAGGACAATGACAATTCCTAATAAAATCTAGCGGGTGAGCCACTCGAAATCCGAATGGGTCTAACTTTCTGAAACTAGTCGGGCATATAAATACCGGTCAAAATTGCATGAAAATAATATATCCTACATACTTCGGATTGGGCAAGTGATGAGTGGGATGAATAGTATTCATCATATCCATCAATGACCCAATACTGTTCATTACGAACATATCCGAACGTCAGCCATATTATGATAACAATGCAAATAATTAACACTCGCCCGCAACATTCAACGACAATAGCTCATAGCTGTAGGCATGCAACAATAGAATTTGATTATCATTCACTCATCGGTTCTAACTCATCTCTCACCGTTATGCCTCACCACTTACGCTTAAGAACAGCAGGGCGACCGCGTATCTTTTGCATCAATCATTGATAGGAGTACATCGCAATCACCTCTGATTGGTTAACACTCTTCCACTATTGGACGAAATCCATTGACGCAGCAAGAATACCATAAATTCAGCCAATCGGAGGTGATTGCGATGTATCAATGATTGATGCAAAAGATACGCGGTCGCCATGCCGGTGTCCACCAAAGTGAAAATGTGTGATACGCAGCAGGTATTCTAAGTCCAAGGATTTGTACTCATCGATGATGAGTCCATTAGTATGAGTGAGCGAATGAATGAGTGAGTCAGGACTTTTCTTTTTACTGTATGAGATTACAATTCTTTAACCTTGACCAGAATCTCATTCATCTCTATTTTTTTCTGGACTTAGCTGAATAGTTGATCAAGTCATCTTTAATTAAATCGTAATACTGACAAAAACCTTAACTTTTTCGGAATTTCCATAAGTTTGTCAATCTGTTTGTTTATCTGAGCATCACGTAAAAACCACTGAGCGGATTTCGTTAAGGCTTTCATTGTTTGAACGTTCAAGGTTAAATCAACTTATTAAGATGATGAATACGCCATACTACTTTGATGACCTCCGTACAAAATGTAGAGTTCCATTTCCGGCAAGGGTAATTTTGGGAATAATTTAAAATTTCATAATTGACTCAGATGTGGTGGTGCGATGACACAGTGGAAGGTTTCCGTATTGCAAGCGTTCTGGTACTCTGCCACGTAAATATATCTGCGTTTGTATTGCACTTACCACCAAATAATCGATCAATACGATAAACCAAAAAAAATATATCAAGGATTAAACTTTGTCAACGCATAAAAATAAACCAACAACAATATTTCAAAATTATGATATTTTTATACGTTGCTAACGCACTCATTGAAATTTATCAAATTGTTGTCATTGGACAAAATAATATTATGTAACTTCTATGAAAATAGCGTAATTTATCGGTTAAATGAATTTTGACAGTGTAAGTTGGTGTTGATGTACCTAGGCAAAAATATATTAGTGCCTACAGCGTACAGTATATCATATTCCTGTCCAGTACGCAGTTAATGCACAAGGTAACAAACACCTGCTAATTGCTTGAACTTTAATTTCCCTATGAATGGAAGCCTTATTAAACAGTTGATTGACGGCAATATCCCTGTCAACAACTTCATTATAAGTCATTAAACATCTATGCGCTGGTAGTTCGCAAAACGTCTTTTTCCCACCTATTGTTGAGCGTTACGTCACTACTTAACCGCATACATGGCATTAATCCATTCTATAACTATTTATGTCATAATCTTTGGTATCTACTTCGTGAAATGAAATTAAATTAAATTTTAATTATTTGAAACACAAAGATACAATAAAATTCTACTAAAGAACTGTTATTTTCGACAAAGCTAAAGGAAAACTGATTAAAACTAAATACCTATACTTACTGTGTTTATTCTGTTATACACACTCCTAATTAAAGAAAAACAACAAGCCTAAAGTATTGCTATCCCTTCCATATGCTCTCTGCGGAAAATGATCCCATTAGATGTAGACATGCGAATTTACAATAATGTATATGTCACCGTAAGATTGCAAAAACCGTTGTAATCTAACTAGTGAAATTGTAATCTGTCGACAGATTACAATTTAACGCGATATTTTTCGGTAGATTATAATCTGTTAGGTATATTAACCCGATAAAATCTAAGTACTCACTACCTAGTAGTCACTACCTGATTATTTATGTCGAACCCTAACCTAACCTACAAGAAAGTGACAAGAAAACGTAAATAGGTAGGTACAACGAATATTTCAAAAATTTACACTCAGAACATTGAACGGTTCACAATCTGTCGACAGTTTACAATTTCGCTAGTTAGATTACAAACTAACGGTTTTTACAATCTTACGGTGACATAATACAAGGTTGTACACAAATTCAATGTGGCCACTGAGTAGCACAGTACACTTTTTGAACGTTTTGAATAAAATGTTTCTTGAATTTTACAACAGTTAGTATCGGATAAATTCCAATCGCCCCCAATTTTAGATCAACTCAGGAGTGATATCGATAGATTAATATTAAAACCTGTCTATATTTATCCTTAAAACTTCCTCCTATGCTAAAGACTTGAAAATTGCAGAGTGAAGGCCAATTACCAGGAAATATTATTAGTAGAGCCTTACACTCGTTGATGTCTAAATAACATAATAATGTGTTACTTTAAATATGTATACTTTAAAATGTTTTTAATAAACATAATCTATATATTATATAAAAATGAATTCCTATTTCCCTTGGTCACGGCATCACGCGTGAACGGCTGGACCAATTTCGCTAATGCTTTTTCAACCGACTTCAAAAAAAGGAGGAGGTTTTGACTGGGTGGACCGATTTGGATGATTCTTTTTTCATTTGAAAGGGCATACTTCCCAAGTGGTCCCATATAAATTTTATCGAAATCGGTCGAGCGGTTTTTAAAATATCAACAATAAAATAAGCACTTTGTATAGCGTGTGCTTGTTGTTGTAAAGTTGGCGCGGGAGTTAGAAGTCGGTTGTTTAAAAATATTTTTTTATATTAAATTATTTGTTGTGATTGTTTGGACCCCGGGATGGTTTATATACACAATTGGACCCGATAGGGGGTGCTGCAATCGGGTTCGAGGCTCAAGGCAGGACAAAGTCTGCCGGGCCCACTAGTATTTAATAAAAAAAACCGGCCAAGTGCGAGTCGGACTCGCGCACCAAGGGTTCCGTACAAACCTGTAGTAAGTTTTAAATTACTTAAATGTTTTTTTTAAATATTTGAGTTGATTGAATGAAAGGTAAATTGCGGTTGACGATTTATGACGTATTAAAAAAAACTACTTACTAGATCTCGTTCAAACCAATTTTCGGTGGAAGTTTGCATGGTAATGTACAACATATATTTTTTTTAGTTTTATCATTCTCTTATTTTAGAAGTTACGGGGGGGGACACACATTTTACCACTTTGGAAGTGTCTCTCGCGCAAACTATTCAGTTTAGAAAAAAATGATATTACAAACCTCAATATCATTTTTGAAGACCTATCCATAGATACCCCATGGGTATATACCTATGGGTTAGATGAAAAAAAAATTTTTGAGTTTCAGTTCTAAGTATGGGGAACCCCCAAAATTTATTATTTTTTTTCTATTTTTGTAAGAAAATCTTAATGCGGTTTACAGAATACATCTACTTACCAAGTTTCAACAGTATAGCTCTTATAGTTTCGGAAAAAAGTGGCTGTGACATACGGACGGACAGACAGACAGACAGACAGACAGACAGACAGACAGACATGACGAATCTATAAGGGTTCCGTTTTTGCCAAATTTGGCTACGGAACCCTAAAAATGGTACGAAATACTTTAAACAATATATTTCGAAATATAGTCTGAAAATAGAGAGATATACTTATCATGTAACAATTTAAAATAATATACTTAACAATACATATCATTATTAAAAAAAATATACAATCCTATTTGGAAACGAGATAATACTTGAAATAAGTACTCTTACACTTATAACATTATAATAATGTATATCAATAATTAGATATAATCATAAGACAAACAGCACTTATGTGCAAAATAAGTGCATAAAGTGTCTGGAGGTCCCTAACATTTACCTGTAGGGCGATTGTGTAAAACCTGCATCAATCATTGTTACAGTCTCAATTGTTTTGATTGGCTGAATTTTTGGTGTATTGGCTGCGTCAATGGATTTTGGCCAATAGTGGAAGCATTTTAACCAATCAGAGGTGATTGCGATCGTTACACTGTAGCTGTCATTTTTAGACAATCGCCCTGCTGGTTTTGCAAACTTGATTGTGATGGATAATTATTTATATTTGTTTGTATGAAATTATATTGTAGGTAGTAGGCGCTAGCACTTAGAGCCGTACTAAGTAGACAAATTAAAATACTAATGCAAAGCACCTTTGTCCGAAGTGTGCGTCATTGTGGCCTTCCAGTGGCCTCGATGTACCATCTAACACACGAACTCGCTTACTTGCGGAAATTCAAAAGGAAGAATATAATAAGAGGGTAATGATGGCATTCTGGTTGTTATGAGTACCTGTACTTAAAGATGACATCACCGCTGTAATTATAATTTAAAGGTTATTTTTTATCTTTGGCCTTTTTTCTTTTTATAATTCCTTGATTCCTCTAATCAGTTTACCAATGCTAATTTTATAAATTAATAGTATGGGTAAATCTTTCATTAATCTTGGTCCTAGATTAAGGTGTACTGAAGATGTTGATTTTCCTACACTTAAAGTGTTTTTTCACTTACACTTGGAAGGTTATTATTTACTTAATTATAACCATATATGCTTATAATTAAATAAATAATAATAGAATAATAATAATAATAATTTAATTAAATAATAATAGCTATAAAAATCACCTTTTAGAACCTTGTCTTACCTTAAAAAACCTTAATAGATTTATAAATCTAAGGTCAGCATCATTCAAATAAATTAAAAATATAATTTTTAAAATTTTAAGTAATATTATATCGGTATGTCTGTACTTTTCCACTAGTTTCGTTACATATTCCGCCTTCACTTCAGGTTAATATATGCTATTATAGTAATAGTGCGTTAAACCATCATTTCGGCATATATAATGTAAATGTTGTGCATTCTAAAGCGATTCGTAACGTTATGTTCCGGTTGTGTAAGTGCGGTGCAAGGTTGCCCACTTACATAGCAGGTTAGATTTTATGCAGTTATGCATCTGTTTATGAATATTTTGCGTTCATTAGGAACTGGAAGAGAGGATTTTGCAATCGAAAACCAAATTACTATGAAACCAGCCTCAAGTATCCGACTAAGGCCCTGTCCTAATCAGCGATTAATATTTACCGGACCATAGCGTCCTATATTTTAATCTAAGTCAGTCTAGCATCAGAAGCCTTTAACAGCAAACAGTTTTTATGAGTTTCATGTCATGTAATGTCACCAGTTTCATCTTTTCGTATCCGTCTTTTTCTTACTTTCCATTATCATGATAACATCACGCGTGAGTAGCCACGAGCAAAAGCTAGTTCGACATTAAGCACTATATTAGCTCCCTGATAATAATTTACAATCTGACACAAAGGCGAACCCACGGCTCGCATATAATCATTGCCCATAACAAGTCCGTTCACAAAATTAATTACACGACGGGAGACTTTATCTGCCCGTACCGGCTGAAATTCTCTTAATTCTCTTTGTGCAGCTATCTAACTTAAATATCTCATTACAGGGCCTTGGCTCGAATACCGAATGTCCGTTGTTATGCTCGGCTGTCATTTGAGAAGGTTGTACCAAAGCGCTACTCAATGCAAACTTGTTGCTGTTGAATTGAAGTACTCTAATGTCAGCACCACTCACTTGAAAAATTACCGGTCTCACTTGATGACTGTGATCCATTTATTTGTCTACATGATTTATGTGTATGACCACCGTGCTCACTGAGCGATGGAAGGTTTGACAATTAGCAAACGCACTGAATTCATTTTGCGAAACGTGTATTGTGTGAAGTCAACGACACGAGTGCATTAAACTATTGCTGCATTAGACTGAGCTTACCAATTGCAGAAAACAATTTGACTGAAAAACCTTGTATTAAGCTTAATCTTCAGTCAGGCATTTTAAATATAGGCAGCTGGTAGGCAATAAAGCAGTTATAATCGCTATGCACCTATGCAATATAGTCTGCTAAACCGTTTAAACTATATTGGAACGAACAATCTTTGTTTCGAAACTCCACAAGCTTACTTAGAGACGTAACCTCGTCATGGTACATCCCGTATAATCCAAAAGCATATTATTAAGTATTATGTTTGAGAAACGGATGGTGCTCGCGAACTGATAGCAAGGTCAAGTTCTGATTCGATCGGAACTCACACGTTGGTTATGTAAACTTGGCTCGCGCGCCTTTAAAGTAATAAAACACTGAATAAGTGAATAAGTTTATTTTCACAACGCAGAAACACAAAGTAAACTTTCGTTGCAAAGTAATTGTGCATGTAGTTTCACTTTTAATTTTTACTTTTACTTTTATTTTTTTACTTTTTATTTTTGTATGTAAATTTTATAATTTAAATAATATGAGTATATGTATTACAAAGAATTACAGAAAGATAAAATAAAAAAAACTATGTAGGTACTACTAATTATTGTATTATGTTATCATTTTCATTATTCAAATTTCATTTAAATTTGTACCTACGCAGTATATTTATAAATACTAGAAAATCTCCTTACCTTACCTTTCGATACGAATATGAATCGAAACGTTTCTAAGTTTCTTATACTCAAATGATTTGATAAAAATGTATGTATTTATTTGTACATAACAATGTGATTTTATTTTAAATAGCGAGTTAAGTTATTCAGCCATTATGAAAAGTGTAATTTTAAGTAATTGTAATTCTAAGTGACGTTTGTCTGCGGGCCATACCAACTCTCCTGCCACACCAGGGCCTCAGTTTTCTTGTAAATAGGCCAATCACCTTTACCACCGCTACATTATTCATATAACTAACTCATCTAACTAGTTTCCGTAGTTGAATGTTATTACGCTTGTGACTTTCACCTATAGCGTATAACTTAGGTATATGTGAGCCAAGACGACACTGGCATGGCACCCCAGTACTAATATCTTGATGGAGATTTAGATAAGCACCATTAAATTTATTGCTATGTACATTTTACTCTTAATTAGTAACGTATCGATAGATTTCATACTTCATATTTAATTAAATGAGCCAATCATTATCTAAATTCTAAACAAAGGCTTGTTTAGACACTGATTTGTTCATACAGAAATAGTCTATTGCCTAGAACACCTAGGTACAACATAAAAACCCTAGAGTGTAAAGATAATATTATGTATACATATAGTGCCTATGTAGATAGATAGATAGATAGATAATAAATTTATTTGCCCACGAAAAAACAATTTACAATATTTACTTACATACTTACAATTAAAACTATTTTTTATTTTTATAATTCGTGAACAAACAAGGCTCCTCACTCAGCACAAAGCCGCAGCAAGCTGCAGCGCTGGTTTTCAGGATGTAGCTACTTTAAATTACCATTTATATGCTATATAGTTTTATAACTTAAAAACACAAGCTGTATTAGGTATTAGCTTGTGTTTTATAGGAATATTTTTTTTCTTTCAAACAACCCGTGGGAACTCTTTGATTTTTCAGGATTAAGTAGGTATCCTATTTCCGTCTCCAGGACTAACAATTTTATTAAGAGCTGTAAGTCCTAAAACGTAAAGTCCTGGTAGGTAAACGTAAGCGGTAGGTCACAAAAATTTATTTCGCATTATAGAAAACGTGTCAAATTTTATGATAGAGCCTAGAGAGCAACAGAGTATCTGGGAAGTGCGGGCCGTGTTATCGTATAACACGGCCCGCACTCCCAAGATTAAAAAACCGGCCAAGTGCGAGTCGGACTCGCGCACCGAGGGTTCCGTACAAACCTGTAGTAAGTTTTAAATTAAATGTTTTTTTTAAATATTTGAGTTGATTGAATGAAAGGTAAATTGCGGTTTACGATTTATGACGTATTAAAAAAAAACTACTTACTAGATCTCGTTCAAACCAATTTTCGGTGGAAGTTTGCATGGTAATGTACAACATATATTTTTTTTAGTTTTATCATTCTCTTATTTTAGAAGTTACGGGGGGGGGGACACACACATTTTACCACTTTGGAAGTGTCTCTCGCGCAAACTATTCAGTTTAGAAAGAAATGATATTACAAACCTCAATATCATTTTTGAAGACCTATCCATAGATACCCCCTCCTATGGGTTAGATGAAAAAAAAATTTTTGAGTTTCAGTTCTTAGTATGGGGACCCCCAAAATTTATTGTTTTTTTTCTATTTTTGTAAGAAAATCTTAATGCGGTTTACAGAATACATCTACTTACCAAGTTTCAAACGTATAGCTCTTATAGTTTCGGAAAAAAGTGGCTGTGACATACGGACGGACAGACAGACAGACAGACAGACAGACAGACAGACAGACAGACAGACATGACGAATCTATAAGGGTTCCGTTTTTGCCAAATTTGGCTACGGAACCCTAAAAATCCAAGAATTAGTTGCTCGAGTAACGGCGTGACTACACACATTGAAACAGTAATCCCACCAAAAACATTTCATGTAAAATTGGTTGCCAAAGACTCACAAGTGCATAATGCTTTCACTGTTAAAAAGTTATGAGATTTCTAATTAGAGCCAAGCCCGAAGGTGAGCTCCTCTTTGTGCTGCGCATCATAACCCACGGAGTCTGTCTCAAGTTCAAAGTACATAGTTCTAAATGCTCTTTACTGTCTACCAAACTAATAATATTAAATAACATGTAAGTCTATATATAAAACTTGTCCCTAGAACCTCTACATCTTGGTAAAAAGGTATGGCTTGGCCGTTTAATATTCGTCGAACATTTCCTGACATAACATTTAAGTCATTAAGGAATATTTAGGGCGACATATACGAAACGGCCAAGCCGTACCTTTTTACCAAGATGTAGAGGTTCTAGGGACAAGTTTTATATATAGACTTACCTACATGTTATTTAATATTATTAGTTTGGTACACAGTAAAGAGCATTTAGAACTATGTACTTTGAACTTGAGACAGACTCCGTGGGTTATGATGCGCAGCACAAAGAGGAGCTCACCTTCGGGCTTGGCTCTAATTAGAGATCTCATAACTTTTTAACAGTGAAAGCATTATGCACTTGTGAGTCTTTGGCAACCAATTTTACATGAAATGTTTTTGGTGGGATTTCATTTATTTTTGGCAGGCGCCCTAGATTTTTTGATTTTTTTTAGCTGATTTTCCTGTACTTCAGCTAATCCTTTTTTCATGGCCCACCCTAGAGTCCTAGAGATTTTGATTTTTTTCGTAAAAGTGAAAAAAAAAACCTAAACTACGTATTTCAAGTACCAATAAATCTGAAACCATAAATGCTAGATAATTGATACTTGGTAAGTTTAATAAATCTGTCAACGACATGTTATCCTGAAAATTACAGCTTTCTACCATGTTTCGTACCGAAGTTATGACTGTTCTAAAATACAAGGAAATGCTGTCAGATTTGCACCCCCTATACGAGGGGTTGGAGATGAAAAGATTCAGATTTCTTAATTTTCCTGTTGTTTATATGCAAATTCTAGCCTACATACCAAATTTCAGTCTTCTAGCACTTCAGGAAGTACCTTTTTTCAGTTGATGATCATCAGTGAGTGAGTACGAAATCGACGTATTTTAGGTAATCAATAAACTGAAACTATAAATGCTAAAAAATTGAAACTTGGTATATTCGGTAAGTCCCCCAACAACATCTTATCCTGAAAATTTCAGCTTTCTAGCGTCATTCGGACCGAAGCTATGACGGTTCGAAAATTCGACGAAACGCTTCGAGAAAAGGTAGGTAGTGCCCCGTTTCCTTTGGCTCGTCTTTGGCGGGGACACTCCCGTGTCCCCAGATTTGGAGGGACGAGCAACGTTGTCGTATTCAATCTTTAACACGAAAATGTTTTATTTCAAGAGAGGTATTTCTAGATTAAACATTTTACCAATGTTAAACCCATGATCGACAACAACCTACCTACTATGGTTTTCACAAAAGCCTCCCCGCAGTACCTTACTATGGACTAGTTATTTTTATATTATGTGTGGCAGTAAATAATTTATCTACCTATCTATGGACGGATTGTCGATGTGAACAACCTGAATTTCATATTCGTAACCAGTCGATCGTGTATACCCACAGTATATAAATAGATGGATAATAATTATGATAATGAATGATAAATATATCATAAAATCATAATAAATAATACGATTTTTGGAAGCACTTTTTACTTCCTTATTACCATAAATCATAATAATAATATAGTAGTTGTCTTTTCATATTGAATTTACCTATGTATTGTTTTTAGGATTGTATTTTATTTAATATTGTTTTTATTTTTTGTGTAATCGGTATTGTATGTATTTTATAATATGGGCCTTGATGCCTGAAATAAATAAATAAATAATTAAAATAAAATAAATAAATAAATAAATAAAATAATAATAATATAAATAAGTACAAAGTTCTTCTAAAATTATTTGTATTATACAGTACGTGCGTATTTTTAATAATAAATTAATGTTATTGGCTCCTCCTTATACATGGGAATCAGAGTTCAAGCATTGATGAATGAGAGTTCAAAGGTTCTATGTAAATTCTAAAACATTTGACCTACTAATGTCAAGGTCAGTGCGCTTACATTTGCGCCTATTAACATTATTGTAATGTATCTTTCTTTTACGGTTGTAAAGTCATTCAAAAAGCAACTCGAAGTGATATTTTTCCTTTGATTTGCTTCATTTTCCTATTTTTATTACATAATGTTATGTTCTGAAGCTTATCCTATGAAATAATATGATTTGAGTATGATAAAATTATAAATAACATATAAACATAAGTAATACGTCGAGCTAAATTCATCCACCTTTTTCGTTAAATGGGAAGAGGATTTAATATTTTGTAGCACTTAACTACTTGGTACTATGAAATACCTCGACAAAGATGGCGGGCGGTATCGAAACAGCTGATTTTTTGTATTTGGCGGACATTATATTAACGCACCGCTACAGCATTAGTGCAAACATGAATATTGATGCACGGCTTTGTAGAATATAGACTAATAACCGTGCGGTAATATTTTTATCGCCCAAGAGTGGAATTAAGGGTTATAGCATACAATAAGTAACAGTACAAACTATAGTTTTAATAGCGGTCAAACAAAAGCATTTTATACGAACTAATGTAGTGTAAATTGGTATTTTATTACGAGTTACGACATCTTTAGGCTGTTCAGTAACCTGCCATTGAAATGATCAGTGATAAGCAGAAGTCTCGGTTTACCCTCGCAACAGTTAAAGGCCAACTGTAATATAAAATAGCATTAACCGCAGTTTGTTGTTGTTGGTTAATAGTTTTTTGCAAGGACAAGAGCACAACGGCGAACGCTAGTTCATTTCGTGGTTGCCCTTTAGATGACTGTTTATTAATGGCTTTAAAAACTCCTTTTGCTAGACGATATAAGTCTATGAAACCTTTATTTTCTTATTATAGGTACATCGTACCGATATAATGCATCTACATGATAAGAAAAGAAAAAATTCGTAGAATAAAGAATAAGGAAATGTCGTACGTACTCTCTGTCTAAATTCAGTCCTAGATGTTGTTTCATGATACTCGTAGATTGGGCTCATCATTTCATGATACAAAATGCCAGCAGTATGTGTGCAGTAAAATCTTTTAAATGGATGGACAGTGAAAGGTAAACTACTGAGAGACAAACAGACAGCCATACACCCTGTCGCATTTATAACATGTACTAAACTACAATAGTAATACGATTATCTTAATTTATGCTAGAACAAACGAACATGTTATTGATAGATATCGTAGACTATCATTCAAAGAAAGATCTAGTTCACATTCATCCCTCACACATTAGTATAGATATTCTACTTACATTATAATTATAGGTATTATCTTGAATGTAAATTGTAAATCACCTAAAACCAATCAATTGTGAGTTTTGAAAACATTCTGGTTAGAGGTGCAGTTTCTTAGAATTGGTCGTTGATAGAAATTCTACAAAGATAAAAACTAGAGATAGTTTTACATGAACATCGCAAAGTCATCAACCCCGAGTATTAACCCTCAATAAAATCTTAGTCATCTTCACAACGATGATTGAACGTAATCATCAAGGAAAACTGAATACCCTTGAAAACCTCTGTTAGAACCTTCGAGAATTTGTAGAACGCTACTACGTAATTTTTTGGGAGGATTTTGACAATTCTGCATGTTATACCACACTATTAAAAATTTAGGATCCTCATTTTAGGAATCCGTAGTCAATAAGGGACCCTTATAGTTTCGCCATGTCCCTCCGCGGCTTAGTTCAGCGGAGTATACCTACTATATTAACCATGCCGACAAAGTGGCGAAAAAAAATTTTGTGAAAAAAACATTTTTTTGTGTATAAACTTGATGATTTTTTTCTCCTCTATCCCATGGTGTGGAGTGCCGTTGGATAGGTTAAAAACATTGCGGGTGCTAAATTCAGGGATCCGTTTGCGAAATATTAATTTTTTTGAGTCCAGTGTGGGAGCCCTGTGCCAGCTAAACGGTAGTTTTTGAATATGTGAAAAAAATCATGGGAGTAGTTTAAATAACTAAGTTAAAAGGAAATCTATCACAGCTAAGTAGACTTTACAAGTTTACGAATGTCGAGTAATAGTCGGCCAACGTATAAAATGTCCGCATATTATGACGGGCAATAATGAAACTCTACTGCACGTGGTCCGACACGCATTTGGCCGGTTCATTTTTATAGCTTAGCTCTGATGGAAAGTTTCAATGAAATCACTCATCTTGCGAGACGGTAAAATCAAAAAAAGTTTGTCAGATTGGGTCTAAACACGCAGTCTCTCTTCTTTATTTTTAAATCAGTAACCGTTTTGCGGCCCAATCTCATATTTGCAATCTTTGCCCGCAATCCTTGTTTCTGAGTCATTGTTTTTAAGCTTTTAGGCACTGACATCAATCTGGTTATGTTAGACTAGTTTCACACGCTTGCGTTATGTATGTAGGAAGTTGACATCATATGTATATAATATGGTATGCCTCTTGTTAGCACTAAGCAAATTTGCTTTTGCGAAAAATCGGGAACTAATGAACGAAAAGATCAATATGAACACAAATTATTACATTCTTCTACGATGCTAAATGTCTCTGAATTTAAAACACAAGAAGCAAACTAAGTCATTAAAATTAACATCACAATAGGTTATACGAGATAGAATGACTGAATGAATAAAAACTCTTTCCAAAAAACCGACTTCCAAAAACGACTTCTCACGCCACTGTAAAGTACAAAAGCCCGCCAACCCGCATTGGAACAGCGTGGTGGTTCTAAGCTCTAATTCCCGCTCTCCTATGAGAGTGGAGGCCTGTGCCCAGCAGTGGGACGTTAATAGGCTGTAGTGATGATGTTAAAGTCTTGCGGGTATAACAAGGATAAGCAAAGTTGACGCTTCAGACTCGGCCGACTTCAACATAGTGGGTAGAAATCAAAATATTTTTGTACTTTACAGTGGCGTTGGAAGTCGGTTTTTTGGAAAGAATTTTTATTTTTAACTTTTTAGTGTCATGGTTGAGGATTTGGAATCAGAATTTTTTATGGGACCACCTCGAGGGCTTCCTCTAACGACTGACAAAATAAATCTAATCGGTTCAGAAGCCACCGAGATATGCACCGACATACATTAAACATAAAGAAATACGCGCCGAATTGAACCTCCTCCTTTTTTGGAAGTCGGTTAAAAACTACATAAATATACTTACTTATTCTAATTTGTTCAAAAGAATATAGTGGAGATTCGAAGTCAATTCACTTTGAGAAAATGAATTAACGGTAGTTAATTCATTTTCTCAAAGTGAATTGACACTCTTTTTTCAATTTGAGCAATGAGAGCATAGAAGCTACGTTCGTGTCGCGTCAGAGAAGAACACGAGAGGAACGAAACTTTGTCGTTACCTAACGTGCGCGCTCCATAAAAATGGATTCCGGCTGACAATGTCTAGTCTCCTAGAATGTCTAGTATGCTAAAATGCTGATCAGACAAAATAATTTTTGGCCGTAGTGTGGTTTCGCACTAATGATACTCATTTGCGGAACTGGGCAACGCATGTTGTAACGTAACAACAAAATCCCCATGAGCCTTTTGTTTACATGAACCGTTTAAGTATTACTTAAAAAATACATCAAGTTGCAAATTAAGGTTACCGGGCCAACAGGTTATGAAGGCTGCATAAGGTTGTATAACAGATTAATTAAAAACTTGTCGGTATAATAAATTTTTATCAGACACATTCAAGATGAAATGAAAACACATCAAACTATTAATTGCAATGAAATAAAAAAGTTTTGTTAGCGTTATTGGCTTACTAGCTGATGCCCGCGACTTCGTCCGCGTGGTTTAAGTTTTTTGTTATTCCCGCGGGAACTCCTTAATTTTCCATGATAAAAAGTAGCCTATGTCACTCTCCAGGTCCTCAACTATACCCATGCCAAAAATCACGTCAATCCGTTGCTCCGTTGCGGCGTGATTGAAGGACAAACCAACAAACTAACAAACCAACAAACAAAGTGACTTTCGCATTTATAATATTACTAGCTGATGCCCGCGACTTCGTCCGCGTGGTTTAAGTTTTTTGGTTTTCCCGCGGGAACTCCTTAATTTTCCGGGATAAAAAGTAGCCTATGTCACTCTCCAGGTCCTCAACTATACCCATGCCAAAAATCATGTCAATCCGTTGCTCCGTTGCGGCGTGATTGAAGGACAAACCAACAAACCAACAAACAAAGTGACTTTCGCATTTATAATATTACTAGCTGACTAGCTGATGCCCGCGACTTCGTCCGCGTGGTTTAAGTTTTTTGTTGTCCCGCGGGAACTCCATAATTTTCCGGGATAAAAAGTAGCCTATGTCACTCTCCAGGTCCTCAACTATACCCATGCCAAAAATCACGTCAATCCGTTGCTCCGTTGCGGCGTGATTGAAGGACAAACCAACAAACCAACAAACCAACAAACCAACAAACAAAGTGACTTTCGCATTTATAATATTAGTATGATATGATGATTGCAAGCAAGCTATTGATCGACCGTGTGAAGCTATACTAATTGCTAGAAATAAATATTAAATCTGTAGGTATTACGTTGCATTTAAATACCTAGCTTAAAATACTTAATTCGACATTAAAATAGGTATATATTGAAAAATGATAACCGCTCAAGTGCGAGTCAGACTCACGCACAAAGGGTTCCGTACCACCAAACGATATACTCAAATTCTTTTAGAAAATAACATGAAATATGTCATAAACTAAACTGGTAGCGCCTGACAAACAATTTGACAACCTATGAGTACGACACCCTAATTATCAGTTTTCGGATTTTTTCCTATACTTGTGCTGTGAGACCTTGCTTCTTGCCAAATTTCATGATTCTAGGTCAACGGTAAGTACATATCTTGAAGGATTTGATTTATTGACGAATGTCAAAATATGCGGCATAAACGTTTTCTTTTCATTGTATTTGATATTAATTTGATACCTCCACGCGTTCCCGAGAAAAAGGTGTTTGACAGACAAAGACAGGCAACGAAGTGATCCTATAAAGGTTCCTTTTTCCTCTTGAGATACGGATCCCTATAAATGATATATAGATTGCGATGTAGATTATAGATACCAGCTGTACGCTAATCAAATCATGAAATTAATAGGTAAATAATATTCGTCGTTGCCAATCAATGTTTCCGCTGTCAATAATAGAGCCTAGAGGATTAAATTCCTATGCCTAGCGTTCGAATTTAAAGTCTGCAATACGATTATTTGTAACTTTGGGTATCCGTTTAGTTCCCCTGTTTTTTGTATATTTTATTTTTGTACCTAGATACATTTCACATCCGCGAGCAACATTTAATCATGTACAAGATGTCATATCCCCAAAAATGCGTAGGTACTACTCATTAGTCCAAACACGTAATGGACGCCACATAGCATATGGCTCTATAAACTCGATGATATGCAAGGTTGACGCACCTTTGGATCAACCGCCCAATATCCTTATTGTCTTGTCCTTGCGTTTGACCGGCCATCACTGAGTACGTTCCTATGCTATTTCACAAACAAACAAAAAACTCATACCTGCTTGATGGTGCACGATGATTTTTTTACTCGTCTTATTAGCTGGTGCCTAGTTAGAGAGCTTTTATATTGATTCAGAGGTTATAAGTAATAATAATCATTATATTATTATTGTCGTCATTGCTGACGCATCTTTGGATTAACCGCCCAATATCCTTATATGACTTATCTCGTCCTTGCATTTGACTCGCTGAGTAGGTATATTCTAATATAATTTCAAACTCGTATCTGTTTAGTTTTTCACGATAATATTTTTTTCTTATTCAGACGTTGTCTCTAATAAGGTTGCAGGGGTCTTCAATACATGCAGTATTTCCGAAGTTGTAACGACGAGAAGTTCCAGCCCTTTTTTGAATTTCCGAGATTACGCGCACTTATACTATGACGTCACACCCCTGGTGTGTTTTCACCAACTAAAAGAACAAAAAAATCATAGCAAAAAATCCACCTTGGTGGATGACTTACTAACTATGAAATGGTTTTATAGGAGCGCCTTTGTATTGTATTAGTATTCAACCGGTATTAATTAGCAACGTTTTGTACATTTCAGGGAGTAGGTTTATTCCTGATAAATATCAATTCTACCATAACGTATGATTTCTAATATAATTTTATGGCATATTCCGAAGAAAAATAAAACTTATACGTAGTCGAAGCACGTACCTAATTGACGTCTTTATAAAAAAATGCCCTATAAACTCGACTGCATAAGGTCGACGCCTTTGGGTCAACCGCCCAACATCCACTGACTTGTCTCGTCCTTGCATTTGACCGGCCGTCACTGCACTGCAGAGTACGTTCCCATATAATTTCACAAACAAACAAAAAGCTAATACCTGTTTGATGCTTCACGTTGATTTTTTTCGTCATCAGGCGTCATGTTAACTTTTTGCATCTCAGATAGCGAGTACTGACCATTTAATTGTTACTTAACGAGAACCTATGCCTGCCTTATCAATCAGGTACCTTGAAGTTTCAATGGCGAGTTTTTAGGTCTTAATGATATTATGTTTTTTTTTTTCGTTTTATTAGGTCGACGATCTCCCTGGCACAGGTGTGTGCGCTACGGTCTCGTAATTATGTCTAGTTTTTGTAGTCTCGAAGGAAGGAAGTTTAGAAGGTTTCAGCCGTCGCCAATTACCAGCAAAAACGTGCGAGCAAGTGATTTAACATCTACTAAAAACGTGACCGATCAGGGATGTACAGGATTCAGATTGGGAGTATGAGTTTAATTAAACTGTCATACCAACGACAAAGTGAGATCGTCATAACGAGCCAACTTCCCATCGAATAAAATAAGAAAATACTAATTTCGTCAGTTCATAAATAAATGATCAGTCACACGCAATAACTAGTTGAAAAAATATAATTTCTTCCCTATAAGTAATTATTACAAATTTGGCCATGACTGTGTATCGCCCTTGCTATCACATATGAAGGCCGGTTATCCGTTGGACTCGACCTTAAACGCAGCAAACGTGCCGTTTCCGGGCTAGGGCAACGCCTTAGTTAATTCCTGAGTTTTTTTATGTATCGCTCGGTTGTTAAAACTTGTATTTATTTATAGTAGGCCTATGATCTTATGTATAACCAAGCCTTAACCTACCTTAATATAAATAGGACCTATAGCAAAGGAAAAATAGTACCTATTTAGGTATACCTAGGTATTATATTGTAAATTATATTTATATTGAACGTGCATGATGACCAAATTTCATCCACTAGTTTAGAAAGGGGTTATGTGCTAGGGTATTGGAAAATTACAACAAAAGAGATGAAGTGGAAATGATATTGAAGATATTTTTAGACGGTGACCTAAATTATCGCCATTTTACTATATTAGACTACTAGATAATGCCCGCGGCTTTGTCCTCGTGGACTAAACAAATTTCACACCCCTATTTTACGTTAGGGTTGAATTTTCAACGTCATAGTACGACATACTTAGCTATCTGCATGCCAAATTTCAGCCCGATTCGTCCAGTGGTTTGAGCTGAGCGTTGATAGATCAGCCAGACAGTCACCTTTTCCTTTTATTATATTCTATACCTATTGCCTATTCTGTGCTAAATGCTGATACCCAAGAGCTAGCGCTTATTTAGCCCAACGGCTTAGCCTGGCAATTAGAGAGGCAATAGCACCAGTGTCTTGGGTACCATGCCCATGAACGATCAGTTGGACTCAGTAATTTTTTATTGGAGTAGGTTACTTGTAAATATTTTAATTAATATAATATATTTTACTTATATTGCCTATTGAATAATATATTTTTAAATCACTTTATTATTATTTTTAAGAAAATAACCTCGAATCCACCCACCAAGCTTCCGAGTTCCGGTGACTTTAAAATAGCATAATCATTTCCGACATGCTGATACAGGGCGTTTATCATTATTCTTATGGCTGTCTAGAACTTAAGGGCTTTGGCTTTGGCAATATTATTATCAAGGAACATATCTACCACTCTTTAACGAGAGAAGAACAGTATCTCCCTACTAAAAATATATGCAACCACAGCGTTTGAACACTATGATATACCTACCTACTTTATATTATTATTATAGTTTTTTTTTTCTTTTTTTTTTATCCACTACAAGTTAGCCCTTGACTGCGATCTCACCTGATGGTAAGTGATGATACAGCCTAAGATAGTAGCGGGCTAACCTGTTAGGGGCATGGCAGTCATATTAAACCCATACCCCTATTCGGTTTCTACACGGCATCGTACCGGAACGCTAAATCGCTTGGCGGCACGTCTTTACCGGTAGGGTGGTAACTAGCCACGGCCGGAGCCTCCCACCAGGCAATCGTAGAATGTTGATTGTAACTTGTATAGTAAAGCTATACAAGTTACACTGACCACAGAATCACTGAATCAGATAATAACTTAGGTAATATACCTAAGTAATTAATAAATCACTAATTAAATATAAAATAAATCAAACCATTAATTAAAATCACAATAATATTCATGACGATATAGCTCGTAAATAAAATTTACCGAAGGTTACCTTTCAATACGTAATACATAACTTTTATTATTATTACATATTTAAAAGTGTGATATCTTTGGAGGTCGGAGCCACATAAGCTCTTCCGGCTTATAACGAAAAACATCATATTAACACGTGGTTCAATAAGTCCCGAGACTAAGTACTAAAACAAGAAGGTTTTTTTTTATAAAATTATTTTTTATTCATCAACGTAGTCTCCTCCAAGAGCGATACAGTCCCTCCAACGCTTTTCTAACTTTTCTATCCCATGCGTGTAGAACGATTTGTCTTTGGCTTCAAAATAAGCCTCCGTGAAGTTATCACAGCAACGGAGGCTCGGTTGCTGTGATAACTTCACTATTTGAGTCAAATTTTTTACCCTGGAGCATTTTTTTGAGATCGCAAACAGACAGTAATCGCTGGGGGCCAATTCTGGCGAATAAGGGGGATGAGGAAGCAATTCAAAGCCCAATTCATTAATATTGGCCATCGTTCTCACAGACTTGTGACAAGGCGCGTTGTCCTGGTGAAACACCACTTTCTTTTTGTTCATTTGAGGCCGTTTATCCGCAATTTCGTACTTCAATCGCTCCAATAAGCACATGTAATAGTCACTATTTATATTTTGCCCCTTTTCAAGGTATTCGATGAAAAGTATTCCACGCGCATCCCAAAATATAGGACGCCATAACCTTACCGGCCGATTTCTGAGTCTTTGGCCGCTTCGGGCGGCTTTCACCAGCCGCTCTCCACTCCGCTGACTGCCGATTGGATTCCGGAGTAAAATGGTGTATCCATGTTTCATCCATTGTCACATACCGACGTAAAAAATCCTTTTTATTACGATTCATCAGCGCCAAACATCGCTCTGAATCATTGATACGTTGTTCCTTTTGATCAGTTGTAAGCAAACGCGGCACCCACTTGGAAAAAAGCTTTTTCATGGCCAAATGTTTATGTAAAACAGTGAAAACACTGCCAGCTGAAATCTTCACTATCTCGGCTATCTCGCGCACTTTTATCTTCCGATCTCCCATTACGATTTTGAGCACATGGTTAATATTTTGTTGAGTCACTTGGACGACCTGAGCGTTCCCCATCTTTTGTGTCCATGCGACCGCGTTTGAAGTCGGCATACCACCGACAAATGGTTGCTTTAGAGGGAGCAGATCCCGCATAACATTTTATAAGCCATTGCTGTGCTTCAACGGTATCTTTTCCCATTAAAAAACAATGTTTTATCAACACGCGAAACTCGTTTTTTTCCATTGTATCGAAACTACAAGCGTAGCGTCACTTAAATGTCGGCAAAATCAATATTTTAATGTTCCATTTTTCCAAAATGTACACATATCTTTTATTGAAGGCTAGTACTTTTTAAAAATCAAAAGATTTTTTAATATACATATACGCCATTTCCAAGTTAGTCTCGGGACTTATTGAACGATCTAGTAATTCGAATTGTATACCTACAAAATATGCATTTCCGACAAACTAATCTAGAAAATCTACTATATAAAAATAAGTCGGGTTTTCCTTCCTGACGCTATAACTCCAGAACGCACGAACCGATTTCCACGGTTTTGCATTCGTTGGAAAGGTCTCGGGCTCCGTGAGGTTTATAGCAAAGAAAATTTCAAGAGCGGGAACGGGAAAGGAAAACCGAATTTCACGCGGGCGGAGCCGCGGGCAAAAGCTAGTAGGTTATAAATTAAAAGAGCAATGGCGAAATTAGTACAGATCACATCTTGATTGTACACAAGTAAGGTAAAGACGAAAGGAATTAGCTTATTTTTTTATATTTTATCAAGTATTAACCTTAATTAATTGAACCTAGGTAAAAAAATAAAATATTTAGGGAATCTTTTTTGATTATTTAGCTCCCGTTTCTCAGTTTATGTGTTATCATTCCATATATAATCTACCTAGTAGCGAGAATAAATCTAAATTGGTAGATTATTTTGTATCGTTTTAAAAATTGTAATTATTTTATCTGTTTGATGTTTGCCTAAACAATGGGATAGCCTATTTTTAGTGGATTTTCTGTTACTTTAGAGCATTTTTTATTTTATTTTATCTAATAATCTCTAATAGAATGGTAATAAATGAAAGAATATTATGGCAGCACTGATGCTGATGTTATATGGGTCTGTTGTTCTATGGATAACCATAGAACCACAGACCACATATAAATGTGGTCTGTGGTTATGTGGCTAAAATACACGGCGACAAAGTCGCAATCATCTGGTACTTTATATTAATATAAATCGTGGTTTTCTTAAAGACTACACTCAGAATAAAAAGTAAAAAGCTGTAAACATAGATCTTCGATCATTCTGTGATGTTTTAACGGAGTTTTGACATTTTTAAAAGTGTCATTATCACATAACCTGCAAAACTTTAAAACGAAATATCTTTTTTTCTAGGTTCATTAAAAAAGAATTCTTGCTTCTGAGAGCTTTATATTCGACGCATAACTAAATATATTTTTTTCACACGTGTACATTAATTTTTTCTCATAATACTATTGATGTATGGAACTTCGCCTTTGTATGAATTTATCTTGAATCTATGAATTATCTTTATATGAATATATTACGCTAAAAATGGCTTAGGTAGATAACTTTCTGCCTAACTAAAAATTGCTGGGCTGATTGAGATGAAACTTCACAGGACAAAAATTAATTTTTATATTGAACTTATAACTGTAAGTATATTTATCATGTCCTGGTGTAGATTAATTATCTCAAGAAGCTTCTACAATAAAGGATATAAGCTCCTCTCATGTCATGCCAAGGTTTCTTAGTTTCACATTTGAGGGTATAGAAAATATTCTAAAATTAGTCATTTGCAATGCAATATACAGAACAGAAGGCATTAAAGAGCGGCATGGTGTAATTGTGGAGATATACCACATGTTTCTCATAATTCATTAATAGATTTCGTGGTTTAGTTGCTCCATCGTTTAAAGGTTAAGTATTCGCGATAAAATTAGCATATTCGTACTAGAATAGACACAGTCATCGGTGCTAAAGCTACCTAAACGCACGTATACAGCTTGGATTTTGAATACATGATTTATAATTTCAAAATATCCATAGGCATGCCCATTGCTCATAGGCAAAGGCCAAAGGTATATAATAATACGAATAAATCACCGGCGAAAATCATTTCTTCATCAATCACATTTTAAACGAATTCAAACACAGCAAATGTATAGATAACATCAACGTTACGCTGCAGATCACCACAAGTAGTGACAATAAAATAGATAGATATCAGTAAACACAAACGTATTACTATTCTACTTCATCCAGCAGCCGGATAGCGACATCCGCTTCCCGAGGGCAATGTAAATTTCGCAAGAAGCCCGCGCATTCCTCCCAAGTCACGATATCGTAGGCCTTCAATAGGTAACTACAAACTTTCAACAACAAACAATGTGCCACTACACGTTAAATCGCAATTTTAATAATAGATGCTGAAGAAGATACCAAATGACATAGAGTTTGAACAATTTATACCACACTAGATGACTTAATTAAATTCATCAGAATAAACCTCAGTTCATCGCGTCTACCTGTTGAATGCGCTCGTCAACCTGAATTTTCATATAGGTACATAATAATAAGTAACTATCTATTCCTACGTTATAATAGCGTCTCTAGTAGCCCAGTGTCCACGTCCAGTTTTGTTTTAGCCATGTGTTAGCTATATTGAGGTTTATAATAAATAAATCAATCAATATATTTATTGCGTTGAAATATTCCAATATGCAATTACAAATGAGACGAAACATTTTATTTATACTATACTCTATTACCATACTCTATTTACTATAATCTATTTTATTTCTATTTTATTTCTAATTTCGTTCAGAAGTGTTTTGTGAAAACACCTTACCAGCAGTGTCATGGTGCAAACGAGATATTTTATAACTCAATTCCTGATGCCCGCGACATCGTTCAAGTGGATTGAGGTTTTTCGGTTCCTACGAGAACTCTTTTATTTTCCGGGATAAAAAGTAGTCTACTAGATCGTTCAATAAGTCCCGAGACTAACTTGGAAATGGCGTAGGTATATATTAAAAAATCTTTTGATTTTTAAAAAGTACTAGCCTTCAATAAAAGATATGTGTAACATTTTGGAAAAATGGAACATTAAAATATTGATTTTGCAGACATTTAAGTGACGCTACGCTTGTAGTTTCGATACAATGGAAAAAAACGAGTTTCGCGTGTGAATAAAACATTGTTTTTTAATGGGAAAAAATACCGTTGAAGCACAGCAATGGCTTATAAAATGTTGTGCGGGATCAGCTCCCTCTGAAGCAACCATTTGTCGGTGGTATGCCGACTTCAAACGCGGTCGCATGGACACAAAAGATGGGGAACGCTCAGGTCGTCCAAATGAAGCAGTTACTCAACAAAATATAAACCAAGTCCTCAAAATCGTAATGGAAGATCGGAAGATAAAAGTGCGCGAGATAGCCGAGATAGCGAAGATTTCAGCTGGTAGTGTTTTCACTATCTCTAATATATTAAATTCTCGTGTCACAGTTTAAGTTTATACTCCTCCGAAGCGGCTTGACCGATTTTTATGAAATTTAATATGCATATTCAGTAGGTCTGAGAATCGGCTACTATCTATTTTTCATATTTCCACGCGGACGGAGTCGCGGGCATCAGCTAGTTTTACATAAACATTTGGCCATGAAAAAGCTTTTTTCCAAGTGGGTGCCGCGTTTGCTTACAACTGATCAAAAGGAACAACGTATCAATGATTCAGAGCGATGTTTGGCGCTGATGAATCGTAATAAAAAGGATTTTTTACGTCGGTATGTGACAATGGATGAAACATGGATACACCATATTACTCCGGAATCCAATCGGCAGTCAGCGGAGTGGAGAGCGGCTGGTGAAAGCCGCCCGAAGCGGCCAAAGACTCAGAAATCGGCCGGTAAGGTTATGGCGTCCTATATTTTGGGATGCGCGTGGAATACTTTTCATCGACTACCTTGAAAAGGGGCAAAATATAAATAGTGACTATTACATGTGCTTATTGGAGCGATTGAAGTACGAAATTGCGGATAAAGGGCATCAAATTAACAAAAAGAAAGTGGTGTTTCACCAGGACAACGCGCCTATGAGAACGATGGCCAAAATTAATGAATTGGGCTTTGAATTGCTTCCTCATCCCCCTTATTCGCCAGACTTGGCCCCCAGCGATTACTGGCTGTTTGCAGATCTCAACAAAATGCTCCAGGGTTAGAAATTTGACCCAAATAGTGAAGTTATCACAGCAACGGAGGCTTATTTTGAAGCCAAAGACAAATCGTTCTACACGCATGGGATAGAAAAGTTATAAAAGCTTTGGAGGGACTGTATCGCTCTTGGAGGAGACTACGTTGATGAATAAAAAATAATTTTATAAAAAAAAACCTTGTTATAGTACTTAGTCTCGGGACTTATTGAACCACGTGTTATGTATTATTTGCAGACGATATATCAATACAAACTTCATGTAAAGACATTCAAAATTTAAATAATAAACTATACGACATCCTACACAAGGTGAATGGGTGGTTGAGTGACCACAACTTAGAGATAAATTTCCAAAAAACAAAAATCATGCAATTTAGGCCTTATCAAAAAACATCTTTAAACATAAACTTTTCATATAATGGGATAAATCTAATACGTCCACTCTGCTCGGGATAGATATAGACACCAACATTAGCTGGAAATCTCATGTTCAAAAAATAAAAACAAAACTTTCTAAAATTACCTACGCCCTAAAAGAAATAAAAAAATCGACGAGCACAGAAGCGGCAATTTTGACATATTATTCTTATGCAAATGCATGGTTGAGCTATGGTGTGGTATTGTGGGGAAACAGCACAAATGCACCAGAACTATTTATACTGCAAAAAAAATGCATAAGAATATTAAAGAACTTAAAGAATCGGGAAAGTTGTGTACCACACTTTAAATCACTAAACATACTAACCCTGCCATGCATTTACGTATTAGAATCAGCTAAATTTGTAAGGAAACAACCGCAAAATTTTAAAAAACTAGAGGACCTACCGCGACGTTACCAATTAAGACCCACACGTAAAAATAATATGATGATTCCCAGTTCCAACCTAAGCATCCACAGTACCGGTCCTAACCCGATGTGTGTAAAAATTTATAATAAAATACCCGACCACATCAAATCTCTGGAGAGTAATACAGCGTTTGTCAACTCTTTAAAAACATTCCTAATTGATAAAGTTTACTATAAACTAAATGATTTTTTTGAAGAAAAATAAGGCAGCCGTCTCTCTACTACCCACTGATTTTTGCTGCGCCCCACCGGGGTTCCAATATAGTATTAAGAACAGCTAATCAATTGACATTATGTAAATAACTTTATGAACTATATTGGAATGCAAAATAAATGAATATGAATATGAATATGTGTTATTTCAGAATTTTATCTATTCATGTGCCAAATTGTATCCAGATCCGTTTAGCCCTTCTGGCGTGATTGAATTACAAACATCCATCCATCCAAACTTTCGCATCATACTAATATTATAAATGAGAAAGTGTGTTTGTTTGTTGGTTTGTTGGTTCGTTGGTTTGTCCTTCAATCACGCCGCAACAGAGCAACGGATCGACGTGACTTTTGGCATGGGTATATAGTTGAGGACCTGGAGAGTGACATAGGCTACTTTTTATCCCGGAAAATTAGGGAGTTCCCGTGGGAATCAAAAAACTTAAACCACGCGGACGAAGTTGCGGGCATTAGCTAGTTATAATAACCGTGCGAACTCATTTGTACACCATATTATGAACTGTACAGTGGACATGACAATTTCATTACACGTGTAAATGGAGAAATAATTATGTCAAGTGCACCAGACATAAAAGGCGCCGGTTTTTTCTCTTTAATATTAAAATATACATTTAGATAACGTTCGCTACATTAGTTTTTAATTAATAAATATTGATCAGCCTACTCAATGCTTCGATGAATGAAAAGAACGCGCGGTCACGGTCATTGATGAGAAATAAAATGTAATTAAAGAATCATATGTCCCTAGAAAGCGATGATAGCCTTAAGAATTAGACGTCCAGCCTCAAATTATTCGGGTGATCCATTAATATAGAATTTTAGTATGGTGGTCGACGTTTCGGTCTTCGGGTAGGCACTTCTAACCTTACGGTGTTTAAAAGCGTTTGGAGCACTTAAATATCACTTGCTCAAACTGTGAAGGAAAACGTGAGGAAACCTGTACGCCTTAGAGTTCTGCATAAAGTGTATGGAGTCTACAAATCCAAACTTGGCGAACGTGGTTGACTATCGTCTAGAAATCCTGCTCATTCTGAAAGGATACCTATGCCTGAAGGCACATAATATTTTCCCTCCCCCCACTTATATTACCCCTCGCCGCACTGGTGGGGCAAGCCCCACCATTGATAATTTTATGCATTTCCGTTGGTGATATAAAATATGTTTTCTTACATTTTAATTTCATTAAAAGTTTTGGCACGAAGGTACTTCTGAACACACAGATAAATAATAGATAAAATTAATATTACTACTAGGAAGCGCAGTTTCCTGTGGTCCTACTACAGGACAAATTAGTAGGACTAAGAGGAAACGCCTTGCAGTCGGAGTGGGCCGGCGATGAGTTGAGATCTCAGATCAAATATGGTTAAATGCTCCAAGGTTGAGATTAACTGATGATAACATATTAAGTATTAACTACACAAGTATTTAACAATTATATTAATTAGTATTTTTACAAGTATTTACTACAGCCCATTAACGTCCCACTGCTGGGCACAGGCCTCCACTTTCATAAGAAAGGGAATTAGAGCTTAGACCCACCACGCTGCTCCAATGCGGGTTGGCGGGCTTTAACTACTATTATCATGTTACTTAATAACCGGGACCGACGGTTTAACGTGCTCTCCGAGGCACGCGGGTAAAACACCGCCAGCTTAAAACTCCGGAATAGTACCTACTAAGAATTTCTAGTCAGAAAAACTCAATACCTAATTATGACCGGCCTCGAACCCGGGACCTCGTCGGCCGCAGTCGATCATGCTAACCACTAGACCAACGAGGCAGTTAACATATTAAGTGTGATTCTTGTTAATTCCAGGCGTGGTGAGCGATGAAGGGGTGGTTCGACGCTTTCCGCGAGGAAGGCGGGCCGACCCTGTACGCTTACCACAACCGCACCGCAGTCGCCGCGGACGTGCCGGCGCTGGCGCTGCTGGTCGCCGCGCTCACCCTCTACATCGCGTTCCTTGCCGTCTTCCCCGGGATCAGGAAAGAGGTGACCATCATTCCTTTAATCAATCGTAACTCGTTTTAAGTTCTTGTTCTACGCTCACCTTTCTACTATCTCTCTCTCTGCGTCGTATTCCTCATTGCTGAGGGTCGTGACCCCATTCTATTGATCACATTATGGTCGTGATTTTCTTGGGATAATAATGCGATGTGTTCATACGACTCTACTAAGAGTAGGTACTTATTCATCTCTTAAGTTACTGCCGATTATTATCAGCTGATGTTAGCACGACGAAAACGAAAAGGCCTAATTGGGTAAGGCACCCATCCAGTTACCGTCTTGGGTCAACGTTGCTTAACAATTGTAATCGACTGATATGCGTTGTCACAACTAGGCCACTCGTTCCTCTCCTTTCTACTATCGTATCGCAAGACATGGGCAAGGCTTGCTACGTAGGTAGGTACGTAGTCAAAATTCCACAAACGCAAGGGATTTATTTTCTTTCACGTTTCTAATTCAAACCGCTAGGATATGGTTGTAATGCCCTTCCAGCTTCCGTTTTCCCCTTCACTTTAACTTAATGTATCCATCTTCAAATCATGAGGGAACACTTGCGAGCAAGTTCGATTGCATCCCAGCGCTAGTCTATAAATTAAACAAAAACACTGCACCAGACAGCACTGCACAGCGAGCATGTTTTTGAAAGCTCCAGGCGTGACCTGTAGCTTGAAAGTAACTAACATATTTTTTTTATTCGAAGTAACGTAAACTTTACTTCCGCCCGTATTGAAATCTTAATTAGGATTTGCAAAATCACGTTGCAAATGATGACTGGATGCGGGCTGACCTGGAAATTTTTGCTTGTACCATAGACAGGTGGATAGTTTGTAGCATCGTATATCTCTAACCGCCGCCAGACCGATTCAATGAGCTTTCTGTTGTTTGGAAACTGGCTTAATTATTCACTGGTAGATACTTAATTCTTTTAATGGATGATTCTAAGCCTAATTATCGTCATTAGGCTGTGAATTCTATATCTGATTTCATCATGAAATCTGTATTCATCTGTATATGTTTTCATCATGAAATCAGATACAGATGAATTATTTGGTAATAATCAAAGTGTGTTCGGACTTACCTACTCGATTAGACTCAGTCATTTATTTTAATGATAAAAAATTTGTTACCAGTCCCATCAGCTTGGAGATTGTAATTTCCACACACACATCTGTCATTTTTTTCTTCACCTAATGTAATGCAATTCTCATTTCAGAGGTTTACCACATTCACAATAGTCACCCTTAGTCTCTTCGTGGGCACTGTGATTTTAGGTGAGAATCTCAAGGTATTATTAAGTATTTAATGTTCAGTTTATATTATTATAACCTAAAATAATCAAGTAAGTTAAGCATGCTAATTTGATACATATATGCGATGTGTACTTAATTTATATACCCCCTATCATTTATATTTTACTGCCTTAATTTATACAATAAAATAAATATTATTATGATTCTCTCTAACAAATCTTAGGCATATTATGATACTAATAAAATATCAATTTCACTCGTTATACTAACTGTTGTAACCAAGGCTAAGCCCCACACTAAACGATTTATTATTATGATTAGGTACCTACTAAAACCACATCTTGTACTAAAAGTGACTGTTTTTTGATGTTTTAATTTGCAACTGCCATAAAAATCATTAATTTGATACTACACAGCAAAATTACCGCATTTGCAGCGAAAAGTTGCTTAAAGTGCTTAACGGGCTAAACGATAATTATATTTTCGTAACATTGGCGCTATTGTTTGAATGACCACCCAAGAGAGCGGAGAAATCGTTGCATTATCCCATTATGGAGATGCGCGTCTGGTTATCGTAGGCAATTGAGAGAATTCAAGTAACTAATTGGATGGTTGTAATTCCATTCAATTTTGTATTATAAACTTTTTATTATAGTAATTTGTTTAATACCTGTAATAAATGCTTGATCTGATGAGCTACTTTAAACGTCGCAATTTACGTTACGTAGGTACGTTAAACGTATTTACCAGTTGCGTAAGCCCGCATATACTTGACACAACTATTACAATGGGAATACCTTGTTGGATTGTCAGCAAAAAATCTTACAAAGGCTTCAATAGTTAAATCAATCGAGAACACAATTAGGCGAAATGACGTGATTATTTTGGCTTCCGTCAGACCTTGACGCAGCTTAAAGACTTCCTATTGTAATAGAACGTGTAGGTAAATCAAAGCTGCTATTCTTGCCGTTTGTTATTACAAAAAAATAGCCGCCATAGCTGCTGACACCATGGTATTATGAATGAAAAGGCCACAGCGTTCAAATGTTGGTTGGACCTGCTATGGAAAAAAAACTAAGGTCGTAACGTCGTAAGCGTAACTGACCTACGCAGTTCACTCGCACCGCTCAAGTACAGTTCATTTCACAGTTAAATTCCAACGAATATTGTAGATTTATAAAATTTATATATTCATAATTATTTTATAATAAATATAGAAATAGGCACAATGAAGATCATGTATATGGGAGTTCGCCATTGCTCTTTCGGCGCCCAGTGATTAGTAATGTATTTTTAGAAAACGCACCAGAGATTGAGCTTTTTTTTATACTCACGAACATAAAAGCGACAGTAAAAATATTTAGGATATACTTATTATAAATCCCAAATAAAAGAGTAAAAATGGCTCGTGCCAGCTTGTAATAGCTAGGCTACAAAGATTTTATTAAAATACTCGGATATATAAATCTAATCTCATATATAAGTAATTGATTGTAATTCAAAAAGCTAATAGAGCAAACCATCGCGAAAGTTGATAAAACAACATCGTTACCGGAGAAGTCGTTGGGTATAGTAAAAGGCAATTATCTAAGACATTTTCATCTACTTAAATCATTTCAATAAAATAAAAAAATTGCATGTATCTTTTCAGTGTGTAAGCACGGATCCTCGTGGCATGTGTCAGGGGCACGCGTGTCCCGGGCCGCGTACCGCGCCTTCTCCGCAGAACGCCTCGACTGCTGGCTCGCCGTTCACGTCGGCTTGGGTCACGTCAATGTTTCACTCACTGGTACTGATGTTCTTTCTTTTTCCTGATATTTTGTACCTTATGTTTAAATCTTGATATATATACAAGAAACAAGAATGTTAATTTGTTATCATCTGCAACCTTGATAATGTATTTTGACTCGACTCTTAAAGGTTTCGAACGTCGTCTTATCTTCTTCGTCGTCTTCACTTCCACTCGTCACGGTCTTGCGCAGCCTAGACGCAGCGGCTCGATGTCTTCCATCAACGTTTTGGGAGATAAGCTAACGCTGCACTTTCCGGTGAAGGGTTGCCGTTTCAGTACCCTGGAATCCCAAGGTTTAGCTACAACAGCTTCGCAACTTGCTATGATCGCTCGTCTACACGCAGAATGTTAAAAATGCAAAATTTTAAAAAAAAATCAACTATTCGGAACACGATCCGCCATTATAATTAAAAACTCAATGACCAAGACATTAATTCTGTTTTCAGCGCTGTCATGGGGCAACTTGTCAAAAGGAGATCCCGGCGTGGATTACAATGAACAGTTCCAATGGGAGGAGGCCGGCGCTATCCAGGAGTGGTACCGTGCCGGCCTTCTACGAGGTCTACCATACCCCGTACTGTCTGTCGCTGAACATTTCGCGGCGGAGCATGAGGGTTTCGAATGGGGTGCAAAATACAGGGCAGCTGGGTACACAACCACCACACTGCTTTGGTATGAAAGTGTAGATATTAAACGTGGCGTTGCCAAGTTTCTTTTTTTTCAAAAACCTCAGCTAATTTGTCATCTAGGGTTACTCATGTACTGTGGGGTATCACAGAAGGTCCCACAAACCCTGAATTTTCAAAGATTCGCCTCTCTTTACATAGTATTTCTCATTCCTGTTGGTCGTGAGCTAATCCCATTAGGGGAGAGATATTCTCGGTATAGTGCGGCTGCGTAGTCTTCCAAGGAATCGTCTCTTTGGTAAGATCTAATGACTGGATCCATCAGCGAATTGAATATTATTCTGGAGCTTACTGAGATCCATCTCAAAATTTGGTCACCCATTCCAGTTACCGAATTGGGTTATCTGTTGTCGCAACTAAGCCACTCGTCCCAAAAACTTGTTAGATCGTATCGTAATTTGCTTAATCAACGCATTTGATACTTCGCAACGCCACGTCCTTTAACGTAAAGGACTCAACTCAGATAATAAGAACTTGATCAGTCATTCACACATTCCAGGACGGCGCTGGCGCTATGGCTGCTCATGAACCTCCTCCTGGTAGTGGTTCCTCGGTACGGTGCGTACGCAATGGCGTCTTTAGGCGTGACCCTGTGCACAGCCGCAGGCGGATATTGGGCGTCGTTGCCTCATGTTCCTTTGACCGTCAGACTTGATGGAGCTATGCTGTTCTTCTCATTGGGCTGGTGCTTCTGGCTAGTTCTTATAGCTGGTAAGTTTTATACTAGACCAGTTACTCCAAGCTTACAAAATAATAGATACACTCATTGGCAGGACTACCGGCGGACGGATGGCAAACGTTTGCCAATGCACGGTGTGACACGTGTTGTTGGGTACAGCGTTGCTTCGCTTCTTTTGGATGCTGCCTAGGTGCTTTCAATGTATTTCTGGCGTAAAAGAATTACAATTTCTTTCACGATTGCCTGCAATAGAGATGCAGTAAAAATTAATCAATTTTAAATCTTATAAACAACTTCGAGTAAAACAGACTTACTACCAACAATATTATTTATATTACACTTTTAGAGCAACCAAACAAACCTTGCTCTTGAACGGTATCTTCTACTGATTAGTACCATTTCTTCCAGGTGGCATATGCCTAGTGGTGGGACTGCTAATAGCGGCGTTAGATCTGGTCTGGCCACACAAGTTCTCAACTGTTCTCGAGGTGGACTACGATACGCCGTACGATAGACACGTCCTTATAGTTGATAGCAGGCAGCGGGCGCGACCGCAAACGCAAAGCTCACTACCTTCTAGAATACTGAGGTCAGTAATGAACACATACATAATAAACCGCAATTAGATTGCACAAGCTTCAGATTAGGGTTATTCACTTACCTACTCGTTCTTAACCGCAAAGCATAATTATTGGCAACCAAGAAAAAAAATGCAACGTAATATGATTTCCCAAAAATCTTGTGAACAAAGGGAAGATAACAAGGTCCTATTTCCTATATATAATTGCAAAGATTTGTACTGACAAAAATGTGTGGTGTGTTAGTGAAACCTTCATCATTCGAGCTCTTAGCTCTCAAGTGATGTTTTGGTAGGTCCCTCGCTCGCGTCCTGCAATATCTATATCTGCCATATGATAGAAAACTGTCTTAACTATAGGTTCAAAACAAAACTAGATGCCCGCGACTTCGTACGCGTGGATTTAGGTTTTAAGAATTCGCCTGGACTTTCCTTAATTTTCGGGAGTAAAAAGAAGCCTATATTCCTCGGGATACAAGTTTACAACCAACCAACAAAGTTATCAATGTACCAATTTTGTAAAAATCAGTTGAACAGATGGGCCGCGAAAGCGTAGCATACATACAAACAGAAACACTTTCACATTTATAATATTAAGATAACACTTTTATTCAAACATCTCTCTTCAGACTCCAGTCATAATTTCGTCATGTTTTTCTATGACCTCTTCTATCTCATAGGAGGCTATCGTCAAAAACCCGCGATTCGCAGCGACAAGTGTCAATGAACATAGTCAACGAGAGTACGGGTCGGGACAACCCAGCCTTTTTACCCGAGCAACGCAAACCAAATTCGCCGTGGAGGTACCCCCTGTTTAGACGGCAAATTGACCGGTAAGCTTGGATAAAACAAATAAGGTTTTGATTAATTACTACAGATGATTCCCGCGACTTCGTTATCGATTTAGGTTTTCAAAAACCTTTGGGAACTGCAATTTCCGACAGTAAGTATTCCATGCCTGTGTTCGGAATGAACGCCATCGGTGTAGCAAATTTCATCGAGATCGTCTGCGAAACGGTAACAGACAGGTCAACAAAGACACTTTTCCATTAATAATATTAAAATGGAAGACACTTTCCCATTGATAATATTAAAATGGATGGATTTTAGATTATAAAAGCCAAGCAGGTATATAATGTTTACCCGGAGCTCATTCAAGCTTGTTTTAACATGATAACGTTTTTCTCCGTGTAACCATGACTAAATAGGAGAAAAGTTTACATCATTCACGGATAACTTTTTAGAAAACTTTTTATTACCATCCCGCGATTTGTGGTATTCTTGATGTACAGTAAATCCTTCTTTCATTCTCTTTCAGCGTGGACTCTGCGTCGAGTTTCGGGTCGAGTATAAACGGTCATAGTTCCGGTATAAAAATGTCGCCACTGGCGAGCCCGTCTTCGGGTTCAATCGCTATGTCGCCACAGAGGTAACAGTTATACATGCCTAAGTATTTAAAACTCCGTAATAGAATCGTCCTAATCTCCCATGTTCAATGACTTTTTACCTAACAGTAACTAATGGGTATAACTAGCAATATCTAACTAATGATACCTATCTACTAAATGTACAGACTTACTTAATTTTACTTTTTTCTTTCACTCAGTCAGTAAATCAGTAGGGTTTTCAAAAGTATTTTACTAACACAAATTGTTTTTCTAGGTATAGGCCTCAAATCCCGGCGGCAGAACGAGTAAAAGATATGTGGTGATAAAAAAATAGGACATTTGAAAAGTGTAGATTTATAATAAAATCTCTTAAACAAAAATTGCCGATCTCGTTAAAATGTGAGGACGACTACGGTCAGCAGAAAACCTAAGTAAAAAAAGTATTATTTTTATTCAAATTGTAAACCTGAGTTGTAGTGGTTAGAGTAAGTGTGTAGGGACTCTTAGAGACGAGTATTATAAAGTGTAAATATGTACCTATTAACTTTAATAATAGCACCTAAGTAAATTATATTATAAATTATCAGATCCGTCCAGTGTCATAAGTATAATAGTGAATAAAAATTGTACCTCGTAAAATTGTGTAATTTTCTTGTAGATTTAAGTAAAGTAGACGAACATCTAGACACAAGTGAATACTTTGTGCCATTTGTTAATATTACATGTAATGACCTGAAGTCACTTTATCACAAGATGGAATCTATAACAACGAAATAATAGAAGATATATAAAGAAGTAACAAGTGATGCAACCCGTTTCAGCCTGCCTGTGACATGATTGCATTTTAAGAGACAACAAAATATTATATAATGATTAATGAATGATAATTTCTATGTATTTCTTAATCATATGTATTGAAACTCGAAATTGTCCTCCACGCTGTATATTACCTAATTGAAAAGGCGTATTAGTATATTTATGATTTAAAGGGATCACAATTGTGTAGGTGGAAAAAAGTCATTTAGTAATTAGATACATTTATTTTTAAGTTATTTATTGTAATAGTTGCCAAACAAGTAAATAATAAAATTATTATGTAAAACGCATTACTGTTGCTGCGTGTCGTTTTTCTCTCTACATGTATTATTTTTTGAATCAAAATACAAAATAAACATTCTAATAAATCATCTGCATCACATAGAATATTACAAGAACAATTATTTTCAATGTTGTGAAAATTTGTTTCCAATAGTGATTATGTATTAGGCCATCTTTTAATTAGTTGTAAAAAGTGAGAAAAAGAAAATTAATATTTATTGTGATCAAAATATACCAATTGAGAACGTATATTTAACTTTTATTTCCACTTAATCTGTCTCCAAAATGCAAGATATAAATTGCTGCGTTAATTTTCGTCTTGTTCAATTTATCTAGTAAAGAAGCGTTACTATTAGATTATGAGACTAATTACACTTATTCAGCTCATAAAGTGACGTTTTCTACTAAAACTAAACTTTTGGACTTGAACGGACCAAAGTTGTATCGAGATGAAAGTGTAATAACTAGGTAAGCCGTGAGCAAGTAAACAAAAATTTATTAACGCATTTATGATATTATCTATAGTTCACGCGCGAGTTGAATGTAGAGCTTATGTATGGTGAGTGGTGACACATACATAAGCACTGCATTCAACTCGCGCGCGAGCTATACCTACTTACCTAGTACGAATTTAACTTTTTCTTCATACTTTTCCGATGCATAAATAAAAAAATATCTGTTCATAGGTGCAAAGAAAACTGCAATTTATTTCGATAAACTTCCATAAACCAAAAATCCAGTATAAAATATAAAATTGATTCATAAATAAATAATCAGTCAGATCTTATAATAGAATACAAAAAATAGTCATATACACAGTTATAATACCTTATTACGACTTTAAGTTCTATTCTTCTACCATGAAGTAAGAAAGTTAATATTATGTGTTTTCATCTTACAAATGGGCAATGGGGCGGTTTGTTGTATGGAGACCCCCGCAATCCTTAGTCGTGGAAACTTGACAGGGTTGTAGTATGGTATGAAACAATACATAAACAAAAATATCCAACAAAAAATCCATCCAGAAGTTAGGTATTATATACCTAAAACTTAATATTTGTGACTGAATATTTTATCGATTTCTTTTTAAAATAATAGTAGGTAGTATATTTACACTCAAAACCGAAATATCAAACGAAATAATCATGCAGAACATCGATATCTAAACCGATTTTATTATCAAACCTAAACTGCGTTTACGCCATAATGTACCTTCCTGCTTTAACAATTAGGTATAGCATAAACACCCTTACTTCCTTCATGATTTTTTATTGGATATTTATATTATGCGTTTAACTCATGATACTTTATCATACTGTAAAGTTTCGTCGCCTGAGGAATTATTGTTGGGGTCGACTAGCTTTATTGCCTAGACCATCTACTGGGTTTGTTCTTTAACAAGGTGTTCCAGGTTTAATTGACATAGGAATGCGTCCCAATTCACGTAGCCGTCATCTATCACTGTCTCTGCGTCTGCCCAGAGCTTACACTGGAACAAAATATATATTTTACTAGCGGACGCCCGCGACTTCGTTCGCCTGACTTAGGTTATTTAATTCCCATAGGCACTCCTTAATTTTCCGGGATAAAAAGAAGCCCATTTCACTCTCCAGGCCCTCAACTATACCCACCCATGCAAAAAATCACGTCGATTCGTTGCTCTGTTGCGGCGTGATTGATAGACAAACTCTCTATTTAACGTCTTTGAGGATAGAACTTTCGAAAACTGGGAAATACGTATTTCATAATTTTAAACCGGAAGCCCAAATACCAAGTTTCAAGGCTATAACTTGAAAAACGACGGACTTTCATACACACTTTCAACCCCTATTTAACCCCTTTGGGGGTGGAATTTTTAAAAATTGTGACACATAATATGCTTCTTTATTTTTAACAGAATGCCAAAATATCGAGTTTCGTAGATAGGTATTACTCGAAGAAAAATTGTAAAATAAAGGACTTTCATAAAAACTTTCATTCCCTATTTCAGCCCTTTGGGGGTAGAATTTTCAAAAGCAAAGCCCTTCGCAATCTGAGAAGAAACTCGTGCATAGTAGTATGCCGTCGATGGCTTAAAATTATGATAAATATGATGATGAAAAGAAATGATCTTTCTTATTGTGCTTCCACGCAACGCCACGAAAATTAAAACCAACCACGTCTTTGTCATCACCTTACACATCGAGGGTTCTGTACGTCAATATTTTTTAAAAACTGAAATTTGAAAGACTTCATTAATTTTGTTTTTCCTGTAACCTAACCTGCATCTACATACCTCTGTATCTTTTATCGGCGGCGCGTGACGCACAACCTTTATGTAGTCTTCTTCAGTGAGATTGAAGACGGGTCTTGTTTGGAAGTCCAAGAACGACATGAGATCTTCGTACTGTATGTTACAGTTTTCATCCTTTTCAAGCCTATAAACAGAAACAATAGGTACCATTTTGCTAAAATTAAATCAAGTACTTACTAAGTAATATTTTAATGAAGTCTTTTAATATAGATAGATAGATAGATAGATAGATAAATACTTTATTGCACACATGAAAGAAAAAGAATACAGAGTAAAATTAACTATAACTAGGTATGCAAAGGCGGCCTTATTGCTTACTGAGCAATCTCTACCAGGCAACCTTTGGTGAGAGGATTGAACGAGATGTGTAGAGTAGTGTGGCACAATAGAATACACGTTATTATTATTAGTTGAGTAAATAATATAAACATACTAAACACAATATATATTTATACATTACATATAATTAAAATAAGTAAATATAGATAACAATATATATTATACATAAACATAAATAAATAGTACATACATAATGCATACATAATTTACACATACCTATTATATAATAGCTATTTATGCAACTGTATCGTAATGAGGGTCATTTTAATTCGAGTGCTGTTTTTTGATACGAGGCTTGCCGAGTATCAAAATAGGATAAGTACGAGAATTAAAATGACTAATTACGTACAGTTGCATACAAGATTTTATCTACGACAAGGACGTCTTTATAATTTTTTACTTTATAAATTAATAAAAAAGTCAAGTGCCAGAACCCAGAGCCGCTAAGCTATAGGTATCCTATTTATGAAGATAACCATATCGATACAGCTACGACTCATAACGATACAGCTCCCATACAACGAACTGTATCGCTATGAGAAGCAAACACGAAAGAGGGTTCAATTCGATATAGTTGTCAAATTCGAAATTGGAACTTTTCGATGCTGGAGTAGATAAATAATATTACATAAGCATAGTAATGAATTACGATAGAAATAATATAATTATTTAGTTATTATGGCACAACTTGGTTAAGGAAATATTCTTTGAGACTTTTTTTAAAAATAGTTAAGGATTTGGAGTCTCTGATATTTTTGGGTAGAGAATTCCTTAACTGCACAGCATACACCGTGTAAGATTTGCTGTAAAATTTTGTACGATGGCTAGGAGTTTTGAGTTTATTATCCATGGTAGAACGCAGCTGCATATGGCGATCAACAGCACCGAGAAAGTTGAAACGTTCTTTAAGATAGCTGGGAGTATGAGGAGCATATAGGATAGAGAAAAGTAAAGATAGAACATGAAAATTTCGTCGCAACCTAATTGGAAGCCACTTGAGACGAGCACGATACGCACTAACATGATCAAATTTCCTCAATCCATAGATGAATCGAATACACATGTTCTGTAAGCGCTCAAGCTTGTTTAGTAACTCCTCAGTGAGATCCGTGTAACTGCTATCGGCATAGTCCAGTATAGGTAAAAGGAGTGTTTCAGCTAAGGATATCTTAGTTTTGACTGGAAGGAGATTCTTCCAGCGTTTTAGAGAACCGATAGCAGCAAAGAGACGTCGGCTGACGTGGTTAACTTGTACCCAGAAGAAGTACCCAGGAGAAGGAGGAGTCAATAATCAAGCCGAGGTTTTTAACAGTGTCACTAAAGGGCAAGATAAGGAAGATAAGGAAGGGATATATTAGAGTAGGTGCGTGGTCGCAAACCTAAAGACCTTTTTATTTACCTACATATCAAACCATGTATAGTCCCACCAACTTATCAGGCCCGGTGGCCAAAATTGGAACTAATTTTTGAGTTAAGTTTCAGATAACTTATCTGAGATAAGTTTGTGGGACTATAATTGGGTCTATCAAGTGACTTGTGTTTCGGTTGCGCTTGTGTACGTTGCTTATTCAGATCGAACTTACACGTCTTGCAACATACCTACAGTCCTTGCAAGATAATTAGGACCGTAAAAGACTGTTTAGGGTTACAGGAAGATTTAGATCGTATAAGTAAATATTGTAAAGATAATGGCTTAGATTTAAACATAGATAAATGTTGTACTATTTCCTTCACGAGAAAAAATAAGAATGTACTGTTCCATAATTATTTCTTGCTTGATAAACAATTGCGGAGGGTCGATGAGGTGAGAGACCTGGGGGTTCAGCTAGACAAACAATTACTTTTCGATCAACATCTGAATAAAATTAAGAATAAAGCATATAAAATGCTTGGATTCGTTCTTCGCCAGACAACGGATTTTAAAAACCCTAATACCCTAATTTTACTCTATAACTCACTTGTTAGAACACATCTGGAGCATGCCTCCACTGCTTGGAACCCTCAATACGCAGTCTACGTGGACATGTTAGAAAATATTCAACGCAAATTTATAAAATGTTTGAATAAAAGGTTTAGATCATTTAATACTACAAAACTAAATACTTTACAAACTAGAAGGGAATTTAAAGACCAAATATTTTTATATAAAATCATTAATGGTATAATCGATAGTCCTTATTTCTTAAATAAAATAAAATAATATATTGTGTACCTAAATTAAGTAAGCGTAAAACACGTAAAAATAATATGTTCTCGATTCCACTTGCCAAAACCAATTACAGTCAAAATAGATTTATAATACGTGCTTGTGATACGTACAATAAGAAATATCAAAATGTGGACCAATTCCAATATAAGTGCGGTGGGTTCATCTCTGCTATCAAGAAATGCACACAAAACATGGCTTGATAGCATGGATTGGACCCATCTTGTCACGGTGGTCACATGCCTCATGTCTGCTACTGGAAATGGACTCCCACCTTAATAAATGTGTAGTAACTTAACGGTGAAAACTTTACTGGCTCAGGTAATAATCTCTTGGATTAACTTTAGTTTTATGGTTATGCTGTATGTTTTCTTTTGAAATAAAAAAATAATAAAAAAAAGATACCTGACCGGCTCGCATCGGCATGAATGAGACCTTCCTGCTCAAACTGCTGAAACGCGCTCGATCACTATACAAACAGTATCTTCTACTATCAGATCAAACTTACACTTTCAACATACAGTCCATCAAGTCCCGGTTGATCGGCAGTCTGTGCGCGCGTTATACTTGTCGCAGCTGCTCCACCGGCAATACTCCTGACCGGCTCGCATCGGCGTGGATGACACCTTCCTTCAAACGCGCTCGATCACCCAACAAACCGTATCTACTACTGTCAGATCAAACTTACACTTGCAACATACAGTCCATCAAGTCCCGGTTGATCGGCAGTCTGTGCGCGCGTTATACTTGTCGCAGCTGCTCCACCGGCAATACTCCTGACCGGCTCGCATCGGCGTGGATGACACCTTCCTTCAAACGCGCTCGATCACCCAACAAACCGTATCTACTACTGTCAGATCAAACTTACACTTGCAACATACAGTCCATCAAGTCCCGGTTGATCGGCAGTCTGTGCGCGCGTAATACTTGTCGCAGCTGCTCCGCCGGCAATACTCCTGACCGGCTCGCATCGGCGTGGATGAGAACTTCCTTCAAATGCGCTCGATCACCCAACAAACCGTATCTACTACTGTCAGATCAAACTTACACTTGCAACATACAGTCCATCAAGTCCCGGTTGATCGGCAGTCTGTGGGCGCGTAATACTTGTCGCAGCTGCTCCGCCGGCAATACTCCCAACCAGCTCGCATCGGCGTGGATGAGACCTTCCTTCAAACGGGCTCGATCACCCAACAAACCGTATCTACTACTATCAGATCAAACTTACACTTGCAACATACAGTCCATCAAGTCCCGGTTGATCGGCAGTCTGTGCGCGCGTAATACTTGTCGCAGCTGCTCCGCCGGTAATACTCCTGACCGGCTCGCATCGGCGTGGTTGACACCTTCCTTCAAACGCGCTCGATCACCCAACAAACCGTATCTACTACTGTCAGATCAAACTTACACTTGCAACATACAGTCCATCAAGTCCCGGTTGATCGGCAGTCTGTGCGCGCGTAATACTTGTCGCAGCTGCTCCGCCGGCAATACTCCTGACCGACTCGCATCGGCGTGGATGAGACCTTCCTTCAAACGCGCTCGATCACCCAACAAACCGTATCTACTACTGTCAGATCAAACTTACACTTGCAACATACAGTCCATCAAGTCCCGGTTGATCGGCAGTCTGTGCGCGCGTAATACTTGTCGCAGCTGCTCCGCCGGCAATACTCCTGACCGGCTCGCATCGGCGTGGATGAGACCTTCCTTCAAACGCGCTCGATCGTCCCACAAGCCTCGTGTCAAGTCCGAAAACACTAGCGATCTAAAAAAATATTTAAATGAAACCAGAGTGATGCCCGTGACTTCGTCCGCGCGGATATACTATTATTTATCTACTCCTTCTCTGGGATTCAAGCTTTCTCTGTATGACATCGAAAATCCTACAACAAAAATCGGTTAAATGATAGACCCTAAAAAGTAACAGGTACTTCATCTACTATGCAAAAAAAACCGGCCAAGTGCGAGTCGGACTCGCGCACCGAGGGTTCCGTACAAACCTGTAGGTAAATTAGTAAAAGTTATAGTATTTTTATTCCACTTATCTACTTTAATTTCTATTTAATACATTTACGCGTTCATGCGGAAGGAGGACGTTAGTTTAAAATTTGCAGCATAAACGGCTGTATCTTTTGATTGTGTTGGCTTAGAAATTTGATTTTTTCACAGCTCTAAGGGACAGTATACTTGAGTATTTGATATGAATTTCAGCTTGATACCTCCATGCGTTCCTGAGAAAAAGGATCTTGACACACAGACGGACGAACAACAAAGTGATCCAATAAGGGTTCAGTTTTTTCCGTTTAAGGTACGGAACCCTAATTATTAAAAAGATTTTTACTGAATGATATAACACAAAATGTATGCTTTTCGCAATTTTTCCTTTATCTGTGCTATAAGACGTTACTTCCTAACAAATTTCAAGATTCTAAGTTCACGGGAAGTACCCTGTAGGTTTTGTTTCCCTTGCGAGTGTCGAAAATTTGCAGCTTATACGGTTGTATCCTTTGATTGCGTTGGCTTAGAAGTTTGATTTTTTCACACCTCCAAGGGACAGTAGTTTGTTACAGCTTAAATGTATTATAGACCTGAGTATTTCTGAATTTCAATTTAATACCTCTACGCGTTCATGAGGAAAGGGATAGTAAGTTTAAAATTATTAAAAATATTTTTATTATATGATGTTACTAAAAATTTATGTTTTTCGCAATTCTTCCTATATCTGTGCTATAAGACGTTGCTTCGTACCAAGTTTCAAGATTCACGGGAAGTACCCTGTAGGTTTTGATACCCTTGCGAGTGCAAGAAAATTCGAAATTTTGCAGCATAAACTGCTGTATCTTTTGATTGCGTTGGCTTAGAAGCTTGATTTTTTCACAGCTCCAAGGAACCGTAGACCTGAGTATGTGATATGAATTTCAGTTTGATACCTCCATGCGTTCCTGAGAAAAAGGGTCTTGACACACAGACGGACGGACAACGAAGTGATCCTATAAGGGTTCCGTTTTTTCCTTTTGAGGTACGGAACCCTAAAAAAGCACGAAATGTAGCCACGTTTTTTTTCCTATAACTAAAAAACTTTCGTATGACGCGTTTGGTGTAAAGTATTAATTACTGATTGATATTTGGTACCTACTATAAATAAATATCTAATAATTACCCACCTTATCATCTCTCGCCGAGGACTTTTCTCTTTTCCAGGATCACCTCGAAAGTATCGTATCAGAGATAAAAATTCATGTTCACTCATTTTTTCACACATTATTTCTTTCAAGGCTTGCCTGAAAAGTGAATTTAACAATCATCAATACAATTATGTAATAATCTATACTAATATTATAAAGAGGTAAGATTTGTTTGTTTGTTTGTAATTCAAAAACTACTCAACCGATTTAAAAAATTCTTTCACTAATAGAAAGCTACTTTATCAGCAAGTAACATAGGCTATATTTTATTTTCAAAAAATTAGAGATCCCTTCGAAAATTGCAATAATGTGAATTAAGTTGGAAAAAATTGTTTCATCTGAGAGCTTCCGTGGCGTGCGCTGCTTAAATAGTAAAAGTTACACGAAAACAATGTAAGGTGGAATTGTTTGTCTCAAAAAGTTCTTCTCTCTCTTTCTAATCTTCTCTCTAATCTTTTAAGGTTATCTCACAATAACCATTTTCAAATTTGGTCTAAAACAAAGCTTTACTTTCGAAGGTGTTTTACTGACATTGTATTAATCCTTATCAAAATAAAATTATTTCTCATCTCAAGTATTTAACATAGACCAAATTCGCCCTTTACACCATTTAATTCAGATTAATATCGCGCAACAGAAATAGGGGCGGCCGCAACCTGCATATTATGTAGATCTTCTTCTTCTTCTTCTTCTTCTATCTCTGGGCTTTTCCCAGATGTACACGGAAAAAAATGGGGTCTGGCAAAGTTTTCATTCAAGAATAAAATTATTCTCAAGTATATTGTTTAATCTCAAGCATATTTTTACTCAAGGTAATAATAATATCTTGAATAAAATAAAATGGAATTCTTCTAGGTATATAATATTATTCTTCATTTATTTATTTACATCAAGAATATTTTTTTGGATCAAGACGATATTTACTCTTGACAGTAGAAAACATTTGCATTTTGAAACAAGTAATTAAGAATTTTTACTCTGAATATAAAACAATTTAGCTTAAGAAGCTCAGAGATTAGGGCCAAGAATAAAAAGAAATTATTGGTTTAAGAAAATGTGTAAATTCGTTCAACAATAATATTATTGTGACAAAAGTTTTATACTTTTGATTCAAAATACGTAAAATACTCATTTTAAATAAAGCCTTCTATTTAAAAACAAGAAAATTATTGTTTCATTAATTCTCTCAGAGATACTTCAATTTCTTAACCTAAGAATATGGATTTAAATATCAGCCAAGAACAAAGATTTTATGTAAAGAAATATTTTTTTTCATTGAAGATTGATTGATTTTACAGTAAAAATCTGTCTATATTGATTTGAATACTTACTGTTCTTCAATTACGAATTATAACTGTCTGCCATTGAGATCTCTTTTTCTTGGTTAGACAAATTCAACAGCTTTGCTGTGAGTGCAATTGGCTCTTAACTGAAGAATATCGTTTTTAAAATTGATGAAGAACCAACATTTTAAGTCAAGAAAATATCTTCTTCGGTGAATATGGTTATCTTTTACAATCAAGTATATGTCTGTGTTAACTGGAATACTTCAATTTTCTTTCGTGAAGAATTACCTAAAGTTCTTTATCTAAGAATAACTTATTTATGATTGTACAAAAAATACTTTTTTGCTTACAAGTCCAGACAAGAATGATAAAAAATTGCATTAAGAATTTATGTATACATTACTTCAACAATAATATTGTTTAGACAAGAGTTTTCTTTACTTTTGATTCAAAATACGTTAAAGAAATATTTTAAGAATCTATTATTTAATAACAAGAATATAATTTTTTTATAGCTCTCAAATGACAACTATTGTCTCTTAACCTAAGAATATGGATTCAAACATCAGGTAAGAATAAACATTTTAGGTAAAAAAATATTTACTTCATTGAAGATTGATTTCTTTGACAATTAAAAATTGGTCTCTATTGATTTGAATTCTTACTGTTCTTCAATTAAGAATTATAACTGTCTGCCATTGCGACCTCTTTTTCTTGGTTAGACAAATTCAACAGCTTTGCTGTGAGTACAATGGCTCTTAACTGAAGAATATCGTTTATATAATTGATGAAGAACCAATATTTTAAGTCAAGAAAATATCTTCTTCGGTGAATATGGTTATCTGTTATGTAATTGATAACAATTATCAATTATATGTCTGTGTTAACTGAAATACTTCATTATTCTTTCATAAAGAATTACCTACAGTTCTTTATCTAAGAATAACTTATTTATTGACTGTACAAAAAATACTTTTTTGCTTACAAGTCCAGACAAACAAAAATGACAAAAAATTGCATTAAGAACTCATGTACCTATATTTTACGGGTAATACTAGAAGATGTAGTAAACCTAGGTTTACACGGGTTTACTTAGTATTACCCAAACGTTTTGGGTAAAGTTCGAATAATAAGTAAAATAAATTTTAATTCGGAATTTACCCATACTCCTAGGTCTACCTAACTCTGGCTGGATAATGTTAGGCGAGCGAAGCGAGCTCGGAACTGGGGCACTCCGACTCGGATAGTGTAGGTGTACGGTTATTTCCTTTTTATACCACCCATAAATAAGACCGTCGACCGGACCTTGGAGGGGTGAGAGGAGAGGGTGAAGTCTAAGGAGTTTTCCTAGTTTAGAAATGTTCATTCATGAACCTATAAAAAAAACTTCATTGAAGATTAATTTCTTTGACAATTAAAAATTGATCTCTATTGATTTGAATACTTCTACCACTAAAGCCCATTATCATCCCACTGCTCAGGCACTGGCCTCCACTCTCATAGGAGAGAGGGAATTAGAGCTTAGACCCACCACGCTGCTTCAATGCGGGTTGGCGGGCTTTAACGACTATTATCATGTAAGTGATAATAACCGGGACCGTCGGCTTAACGTGCTCTCTCTAGTCAGAAAAACCCAATACTTATTGTGGCCCGACCCGAGACTTGAACCGGTACCTCTTCAGCCGCAGTCAAAGATCACACAACCAAACTACTCGGTGGCCGCAGTCAAACATTGAGTCAAGTCAAAAATTGAGACCTCTTTTTCTTGGTTAGACAAATTCAACAGCTTTGCTTTGATAAGCAAACCGTGAAACCGGGCCAGACTAAGTTGAGGTTTCTTGGTTTTGAATGGAAATCAAGAAAAATATATTTAAGAACAACAGTTTTGAATGTAAACAATAATTTTCTTGTATGAAAACTAAGTACCTATGATACAAACATAGGATACAAATGAGCGTTTTAAACCAAATTCACGTTTCTTGGTTGTAGCTTTGAAATCTTGAAAAAATATTTAAGAAAAGATGTCTTGAGTCTAAAACAATAATATTCTTGAATTCAAACTATGATTCAAATATGTGTTTTGAACCAAATTCACGTTTCTTGGAATTAGTATGCAAAACAAACTACCTATAGGCTATAGGTTAAGCTTGTGTTCGGTGTTGCAAATGCAGTATTTCTCCCAAGGTATAGGGAAAATAATTGAACATTCCTCCCTTCACTTCGTTGGGCTATAACCGTGTGAAGTCAGGTTTGCAGCTAGTAGTGATTATATTATAATATACATATATACTACACATGGAAGGCCCTATGTATCACATAATCGGTATATTATCACTAAGTAGCTATTCTGTTCGTTTTACATATTTGTTGTGAGTAAGTCCTACTAATTAATATTGACAAAATAAAAATTAAATAAGGATAGTTCGGAAGAAGAGTTATTAGATTTTACGTCGCCAGAATTAAAGGAAGTAGCAAAAATAATTTCTTCAAACCTATTACCACTTAAATCAAGAGATAAATATAAAAAATTGTTTTATTGTTTCCTCGCAAATTAGAGAAAAGTACTATACAAGCCTCGGCCGGAATAGCAATTAACGGTCTCGTTTAATTAAAAAGGCCTACTACCGACTAGCGCCTCGTCCTTCCAATATTACTCACCGTGAATTGCTTTATTTTCAGCCTCGGTAGTAATGTACTATCTTATCTTACTTCTTACTTTAATATTATAATTATAACGATAAATTATAAAAATATTATAAATGCGAAAGTTTGGATGGATGGATGTATGGATGTTTGTTACTCAATCACGCGCCAACGGCTGAACGGATCTGGCTGAAATTTGGCACAGAGATAGATTATAGTCTGGAATAGCACATAGGCTACTTTTTATACCGGAAAATTCAAGAGTTCCCGCGGGAACAACAAAACCTCGATCCACGCGTACGAAGTCGCGGGCATCAGCTAGTAATATTATAAATGCAAAAGTTTGGATGGATGGATGTTTGTTACTCAATCACGCCCGAACGGCTGAACGGATCTCAATAAAATTTGGCACAGAGATAAATTATAGTCTGGAATAACACATAGGCTACTTTTTATCCGGAAAATTAAGGAGTTCCCGCGAAAACAAAAAAAACCCTCAATTCATGCGGACGTAGCCGCGGGCATCAGCTAGTAATATTATAAATGCGAAAGTTTGAATGGATGTATGTATGGACTAGCTGATGCCCGCGACTTCATACGCGTGGATAAAGGTTTTGTGGTTCCCGCGGGAACTCTTTAATTTTCCGGGATAAAAAGTAGCCTATGTGCAATTCTAGACTATAATCTATCTCTGTGCAAAATTTCACCAAGATCCGTTCAGCCGTTGGGGCGTGATTGAGTAACAAACATCCATACATCCATCCATCCAAACTTTCGCATTTATAATATTTATTATGGATGGATGTATGGATGTTTGTTACTCAATCACGCCCCAACAGGTGAACGGATCTTGCTGAAATTTGGCACAGAGGTAGATTATAGTCTGGAATAGCACATAGGTTACTTTTTATCCCGGAAAATTAAAGAGTTCCCGCGGGAACCAAAAAACCTCAAACCACGTAGACGAAGTCGCGGGCATTCGCTAGTGTCCTATTATGTATGCATAATGATATGTATGCATGATGATTATTAATAATAATTAATTTTGTAAGTAGTAAGTCAATGTCAGGAAAAATAGTGGAGACGTAAAAGATTCGGCCTTATTTTTGGTAATTAACATTTCGTAGCAGGCAACACCCTTTTTGTCGGCTAAGATGTGCCGGCGCAGTATACGGCATCCGCATTACGTCTTCTCATTCTGCAAGTGTTAGTTCGTGGTGATTCTTTTGCGTTGTTGTTAGATTGTGTTGTGTTGTGTGTGTTATAACTTTTAAGGTAAGTTTTTAATTGGAATATAGATAATAAGTTATTGTATTTTAAAGATGTACTGACACACGATGAATGACATGGCGGCTAGGCGCCATGTTGTGAGCAAAAATACCTGCCTATTCGGTTCGATTATGGTTTCACTTGTGAAATGATAGGATGGTAGTAGCTGCTTTTTACGTCCAGAATCTAGGCAGACCCGGCCGGTAGATGTAGGTATCTATCTAGCTAGTGAAAATACCACCAGCCGCCTGACCGTCAAGTTTGTGAAGTTCATCGAGCTTAGGCAACTTCTGATTCCAATCAATCAGCTTCAAATCTTTGCGGCAAGGCGGCAAGCTGGTCAGAATCAGAGGTGTCTAAGCTCGGTGAACTTCACCAAACTTGGCGGTCAGGCGGCTGGTGGTATTTCCACCAGCTAGATACCTACATCTACCGGCCGGGTCTGTCTAGATTCTGGACGTAAAAAGCAGCTTCGTACTTCGCTGGACTGCCTTTCACGTTATGTTTCTGGGTGATGGAAATATATGTACCTAATCACTACCTACCTTAATGAGCTAGAGGTTCTTGTTACTGTAATATAGGTACCTACCTTATCTACAATGCTAAACCTGCTGAATGCTTATCCTACCCGGCTGTTTTTACATAGTTACTAGATATTCACTAATTTATGTTCTGTCTATTTGCAGATTTAAATCAAAACCTGTATCAGCACCTATCCTACCTACTATCTATCTATAATCATAATGGAGTTGCTTCTTAGGGAATGGAATATCCCACCGGATATAATCACAAATTTTAACGGTAGGTGAATATTTAGATTAACATTTTGTCTGGAAAAGGCCATCAAATGAGTACTCTACTGTACTACCTAATAATATTACTATTACAAAAAAAAATGTGCAAAGTTGTAAATAATAGCATAGTGTCATAAACACAATTTTAGTGTGTTAATGAACTATAAGCTGATTAACAGTCGGTACCTTTTCGGAGATAAGTGGGAACAAACATATTCTTCCAATCCCAAGCTTTCTCATTTATAATATTAAGTAGTAAACACGCGTGCTTTGGTAGGTATGTTTATCAATTTTGCAATTTTTATATGTTTGCTATTGTTTTCAGAATCCTGGAGATATACAAAAGAAAATTGATGAAGTAAAAGTAAAGGCTCTACGCAGCAAGCAAAGTGTTCAACCGTACCTAATTAAATGTGGTGCTGGTGATGATAGTTACGATAACTATTATTTGGTAATAGACAAGGTTATGTGGAAATTTACCTCGCCAATGACACAAAACAATTAATTATTCTCCTCATTACATGGCGTATTTGGTCAATTGTACAAGTAGTTTTCAAATTATTTCCTTACACGTTTGCTATAGCACAACACCGAATATAATTCATAAAATAGTTATAAATCAGTATGTTGATTTGAGAAGTTAATTCATTATAAAGATATTAAGTATTGTATTTAAGATGATAATTATTGAATTACTAGGTATTACTGGGTATAAAAATCTGATGGTATAGGTCCAATTAAGAAAAATCTTAAATGGCGGCGCTAATCTATACTTCTCACGAGTGAAGCTAGGCAGCCAATAGTTTGCGATGCCCCCTTATGTAATATCACAGTAATAACATTATTAGGTAATAATATTATTAATACCTAGAATATATTTAAATAAAATGATCAATGCTGTTGTTTCAAGAAGTTTATTTTTTAATAAATGATTTCATAGAATTGAATCTATTGTATTATTTTAGCTATTATTAATTCGAGTACTTACTTATTTACCTACCTCTATTTTCAGGCATGAAATGGCACGCGGAGATCAGATTGAAAGATGTGACGGTGCATCAGGCTCGAAATTCTTTAAGTGAGTTTTAGTGCTTTTTTTTGTTCATTTCATGTTTCAAATGGTACTCAATAATCATGGTATTTTAGTGAAGCCGTTTCAGTTCTATGTACAGCGGATTTAAGAGCTTTGTTATATACGGAGTTAAGATTGTCTTATTTGAATTACAATAGTCTTGGTTCAATGGATAAGATGCTTTTCAGTAAATATTTTTCAGTTCATCGTTCGATTTATTCAAGCTAAAGTTTAGTCAGAATCTGACTGACTAAACTTCAGCTTGAATAAATCGAACGATGAACTAAAAAATATTTACTGAAACGAATATTAACCATTGTACCAAGACTATTGTAATTCTTCAAATAAGACAGTCTGACCTTCGTATGAAACATGCCATGATTTGAATCAAGAACTGAATATTCTTACAGTAAAATACTTTTATTATTGAGGCAAGAGATTTCTGATCTCCGTGTGAAACATGCAATGAATTAGATCAAGAACTAAAACTTCTTTACTGAAGTACAGGGTTTTTAGATCAATAATAATGACATTATACGTTGGAAACAATCTGATCTTCGTATGAAACATGACATGCATCGAACCAAGAACGATTTCTTGCAGTGAAATACACTATTATTGAGCTAAGAGATTTCTGATCTCCGAATGAAACATGCAATGAATTAGATCAAAAACTAAAACCTCTTCAGTTAAGTACCTGCACGTTCTTAAATCAACAAAATTAACATTATTGGTTGGAGAAAATCTGATCTCCGTATCAATTGCTTATTGTTTTTGAATTAAGAACTGGGCTTCTTCACTGAAATACGCATAAATATTGAACTAAGAACGTTGATATTATTCTTTCTAGACAATGCAACTCTCCGTTTAAATTAGATAATATTATTAAACTAAGAAATAAAACTTCTTCACTAAAAACGCATGATTATTGAACTAAGAACATTGAGACTATCTTTTTAAAACAACGTGATCTCCAAAGAATAACTTATAGTTATTGAACTAGTAGCTAAAACTTCTTCACTCAAGAGCATCAACTAGTAACTAAGATTGTTGGTATTCTTCACTATAGATAAATTGTTCTCAGTGTGAAAATAGAATTAATTGATGCAAGAGTTAAAGCTGCTTCACTGAAATATGCTGTAGCACACAGATAAATAAATAACATTCTTCTTACAAGTCATTTATTTTTCATACTGAGAATTTATTTTCTTGTAAGAAAACTCCGGGATCCGTTTTACAAAGTGTTCAACTGAGAAAAGCACTATTTTCAAATATATTGTTTAATCACAAGTATGTAAATTCTAGAAAAAAGACACATATCTTAACTTAACTATTTATTTACTAGCATTGAAAATAATTGTGTTTTGCAACAACCATTTATTGTTTTCCCCATATATGAATCACGGAAATTCTTGACCAATAGAATTATTCTTGATCAGAAACAATGACATTTCTTGTCCAATAAATATATTCTTGATAAGAGATATTACTCTTCATACTCGGAGGAGTAATCGGAGTAATCAAGCGTAAATTCGAAGAGTACATTCTTGATTTAAGACATAATTGTCTTAAATTTGAGAGTTTAAGATTCTAGACTTAAAAAATAATAATTACTTATGCAAAGAAAACGTTGCTTTTTCATTGCAAGAATAGATATTGCCTTGGTTAGTGAATATATATACTTGGAAGAAAAATGAATAACAAGACAAATATTTACTAATTTTAAGAATATAATGTTTTCCCCATATATGAATCACGCAATGTCTTGACCAAGTGAAATATTCTTAGTTTAAAACAATTTTTTTTTTCCGTGTAGATATCGCAGTGCTAATGTAAAACCTGATGTGCTGGTCCATACCCAATAATAACTGGCTATTATTATTGGGTATGGACTATATGATTAAGTGTTACCCGTGCGAAGCCGGGGCGGACCGCTAGTTTAACAATAAAATTACAGATACCTTTTACCATTTAACAAATAACTAATAATTATATAGGGTTAATGGCATATTTACTTGAAGCATCTAACGGACATCAGCTCTCTCTTGTTCGGCAACACAGCTTCCATATATTTTGCTACAAAATTCTTGTAGCCGTTCTCTTTCGAAGCCAGCGTCCTGCGAATTTTGTCCATTATCAAGGGAACATTTGCCATCGGATACTGAAAGAATACCATTCTTAAAATAAAAGCGGTACAAAATAGGTAAAGGCTCTAAATTCCAAAGTTCGCACTCTACTTAAAACGTAGCGTAGCAGGAACATTGAGCAAGATAGAGCAACAGTCCCTAAATAGAAAAAGTAAGTACAAAAAATATCAATCAAAGACAATTACTGCACTCTCACATCAAGCCTTAATCTCGTAATACAATGGACGCCGGACGACAGTTCGATACGATCGGAAAGAGATTGGTGACGGGGGTTAAAACCCGACAACTTATACTAACTCTGAGAATAAAACCCAGTAGGAATCTATTCTTGAGCCGAACTGCGAATCGAACCCAAACCTTGACCTCCGAACACGCCACCCCATAGCAGGCAAACCCGTTGATATGGCTAGATGTCAAACTAAGGCTTCAACATGACAGGACATTCTCCTCATAGGTCGTTTTGATAATAATTGGTATTTTTTAGGGTTCCGTACCAAAATGGTAAAATGGAACCCTTATGGTGCGACTTTCTCCGTCTGTCTGTCCGTCTGTCCGTCTGTCCGTCCGTCACACTCGATTATTTCAATAACTACCGAAGCTATCGACATGAAATTTGGAATAGTTGTGTATATTAGTAGCCCAAAGACACTGGAATTAAAAAAAATTGGAAATTATTTTTGTTCTTATTTAAAAAGGGGGGAAAATCTGAGGGTTGAAATTTAAAAGTGAGATAACTGTACTGTGTGGGGTATCATATGAAAGGGTTTACTTTGTACATTCTAAAACAGATTTTTAATTATTTTTAGTTATGATAGTTTTTGATTTATCGGGGAAAATGTCTAAAAAAATACCGTTCCCCCCCTTATCTCCGGAGTTTACCAATCGAAAAATTTGAAATAATTATGGTCAATAGGAATTTATGTATATTTTACAGGAAAACTATAGCCAATGCTCTAACTAGCATAGTTTTTTTGATATTAACAATAAACCTCTACAAACAAAGTTAGTCTTGCGGTTCATTAACAAAGGTAATTATTTATTAATAATAGTACGGAACCCTTCGTGCGCGAGTCCGACTCGCACTTGCCCGGTTTTTTTTTCTATAAGCTCAATTTGTTCTTAGAACCTTATGATACGCAGGCACGAATACATACCTCATTGGAATGAAGCTCCATATATCTGAGAGCATATTCATCAGCCGCAATAAGGCGGAAGCGATGCTTGTTGATGACCAGCTCGTTACCAACCCACATGTCCTTGTCCGTGTATGCTGGAGGTTCTTTTGGCACGAAGAATTCCACGCCTGGCAAGTACATTTTGTCACGCCGAAAAAACTTTCCGCCCTAACAGGAACAATGGTATTTTAAATTAGAAAGAAAAAGTTTTTTTCCTAGTGTAATCTGCGATCAGTTCTAAGTTAAGCAATATCATACTTTACTACCTAATTATCATACTAATATTATAAATGCGAAAGTCACTTTGTTGGTTTGTTGGTTTGTCCTTCAATCACGCCGCAACGGAGCAACGGATTGACGTGATTTTTGGCATGGGTATAGTTGAGGACCTGGAGAGTGACATAGGCTACTTTTTATCCCGGAAAATTAAGGAGTTCCCGCGGGAATAACAAAAAACTTAAACCACGCGGACGAAGTCGCGGGCATCAGCTAGTTACTAATATTATAAATACGAAAGTGTGTTTGTTTATTGGTTTGTCCTTCAATCACGCCGCAACGAAGCAAGGGATTGACGTAATTTTTGGCATGGACATAGTTGAGGACGTGGAGGGTGACATAGGCTACTTTTTATACCGGAAAATTAAGGAGTATACCCGCGGGAATCAAAAAAACTTAAACCACGCGGACGAAGTCGTGGGCTAATCAGCTAGTAATAAATAAATAATGTCCTCCTGAGTTCCGACCGAATTTCGGTTACGGCGGGGAATCTTCAGACTTCACAAAGATCAGTCATCTGCGCGGGAGATATAATATACTCGTATAGCAAAATAGAGTGTGCGCAAACACAGGGGCACTCTCAATTGAGTATTCCCTAGTTCGGCTTTGTTCAACATATTGCCAAAATGTTTACTTTGGTTAACAGGTAAGTATTTCACATTATTTTAATAGAACGCAAATGTACTATGCATGCAGAGAAATCACAAAACAAATTGATCAAACAATCTAACCTTAAAACCTGAGTTACGTTCGCCAAGTTCAAATATTCCTATTGTGTCATCACACAAAAAGTATTTGATTATAAAGTAACGCTGCGTATCCACGGGGTTGTCATTGATCAGTCTTGCCGCAAAACGGAGTATGTGCGAGTCGAATCCAATTCTTCAATAAATAAAAAAAATTAGTAGCTGTGAGGACAGTTGAAGACAAACTAACATCGCGGAAGTTATGATTAAATTTAATTAAGCTATTTATCGTGAACTTCGATTGTACTAAAATAGTTGTGGATCTTTTAGGTAAGTAAGATATTTTTTAGAAGTCAAAAATCAGAGTTTAATACAAAAGTTAGTTAAAGGAAATAGGTTCAGTGACGTCATTTACGCCGTTATTTCGAATCCAATCGTATAGATAGAATCACGCTTACTGCAATTATTGTTATTTACATACCTGTCTTTATTCAGAAATTTCATAAAATCCCTATGTGGTGCTTTTGGTTCGACAGTTCGACAATTTTCAGCCGAATCGTCGTAAGAACCATAGCCGTTCCACGGCGGCAACTGGCGTTCTGCCACGTTTGTTGATATACACTCTGTGCCCTCATCTTTTGGCAACGGCAGAGGAGTAAAGGCATCTGCAAGAGAACGAAAAATTTTCCACAAAATTAATTTCAGTGCTAAAACAAGCCTCTTTGCTTTAACTGCCTCGTTGGTTAGGTTAGTCGTTGCCTAGTGGTTAGCATGTTTGACTGCGGCCGATGAGGTCCCGGGTTCGAGTCTCGGGTCGCGCCATAATTAAGTATTGGGTTTTTCTGACTAGAAAATATTCTCAGCACTAGTCCGGAGTTAGGAAGTTGGCGGTGTTCTACCCCCGTGCCTCGAAGAGCACGTTAAGCCGTCGGTCCCGGTTATTATCACTAACATGATAATAGTCGTTAAAGCCCGCCTACCCGCATTGGAGCAGTGTGGTGGGCACAGAGGTAGTATAACCTATAGAGTGCGTGCTTCTAAGCAAGAACAGTAGGCACCGGTAGGATCATAGCATCGTTCCGTCAGCAAGCCCTTTAGTCAAAGGAACGCTAGCGCTGAGAGCGCCCATCGCGAACTCGGGACCGAAATTCCGTTTTTAAACTGGAAAAAATGGTTAAATGTGTCATAGAAACATGCAAACATGATTCTCGTTATCATAATAAACATAATTCTAACATCACATTTCACCGGTTAGTCGTATTTTTTAAACTTTCATGTAAAATAGAAATACGTGTCGCGGGGGGATACAGACGTGGGACGCAAGGTACATAATACCGCCTGCACCGCCCCGCAACCCCGCTACGATAGCCGACTGTTCACCGAATCGAATAGTGATGTGATACATTCGAATCGGGCGCCGTCACAGATATCGGTGTTCCCTGGGATCACAACAGAGAAATTTAAAAAAAGTTAGCGCCATAGGTTTTGAAATTCGTTATTGTTGATCCGATTTCGTTCAAATTACGATTCAATTTCGATTTAGGGTTCCATGAGATCATAAATCTTAAAAGTCAGCGCCAGATATAAATTCTTTGTTAGTTCGGAAAATTTTCTTCAAAATCGATATATTTTGGGGTTCCCTGAGATCACAAAAGAGGAAAATGTACAAAGACAGCGCCATATTCAAGTTTTTTGTTATTGGGCCGATTTCGTTCAAAATCGATATTTGTCGTTCCCTGAGATCTTAAAAGAGGGAACTGTTACCAAAATTAAAAAAAGCCAGCGCCATATTGAAATTCTTTGTTATTGGGCTGATTTCGTTCAAAATCAGGGTTCCCTGAGATCACAAAAGAGGTATCTGTTACCAAAATTAAAAAAGGCCAGCACCATATTGAAGTTCTTTGTTATTGGGCCGATTTCGTTCAAAACCGATATTTAGGGTTCCCTGAGATCACAAAAGAGGTATCTGTTACCAAAATTGAAAAAGGCCAGCGCCATATTTTTTTGTAACATAATTATGGACAGAAACTAAAGATAAATTTTAAGTATGTTATGAAAGAATGTTTATTAAATTCAAAGAATTTATTTTCGATACTTTTATAGTAAAAGAATCAAAGAATCAAAGTTATACTTTTATTTTATAGTAGCACATTAAAACATAGGTTTGCACCTTTTCTTACATATTGTATGCATTCGATATACATCGGATATATATCAATCCATACTAATATTATAAATGCGAATGTGTGTCTGTCTGTCAGTTACGCCCAACTACTTAAGCGATTTTGATTAAATTTGATATCGAGATAGGTTACATACCGGGGAAGGACATAGGCTACTTTTTATCCCGGAAAATTGAAGAGTTCCCGCGGGAATAAAAAAACAATCCACGCGAACGAAGTCACGGGCTTCAGACTAACGGACAGACAGAAAGACACACTTTCGCATTTATAATATTAGTATGGATATACGATCGATCATGAAACATAACGGCTCAATCTGCGTGGAATACCTAAGTTTTTTTTAATTCCCACGGAACCGCTTTAATTTTCCGGGATAAATATCACTCTCCACGTCCTCAACTATACCCATTCAAAAAATCACGTCTTGCGTTGCTCTATTGAGGCGTGATTGAACAGACCAACAAACAAACACACTTTCACATTAACAATATTAGTATGATAGGGATAGGTGTACGGGAAATTTCTACCTTATACAGCTGTCATTACCCACAATTTAGCAGAATAAATGATTTATGATTTATTTATTTATGATTTACAAACAAACACAAACAATGGGTACCGTACCGTTCAGATGTATTTTATCGACTTCGCACTTGCAGCGCACTATTTATACTACCTCTATGGTGGTGGGTCTAAGCTCTAATTCCCTCTCTCCTATGAAAGTGGAGGCCTATGTCCAGCAGTGGGACGTCAATGGGCTGTAGTGGTGATAGTATGGTGGCTAAAACAAGATCGAGACTTTACACTCTTTGCTACGTTCAATTCCAGTACAGTTATTTAGCTGAACTGCTTATTGTACCGTCAACACCACCTTAGGCTGCATCAAAATTTGCCAGCCAGTTAATGCAGCCAATCGCTATAATCTATGAAAATATATGAATTAAAAAAACAACGCTGATCATATTATTCCAGCAGCGCTTGATTGTAAATAGAGAAAATGTGTAGGCCCATTGCATCGTACAGTGCTTCTTATCTTAAATACCTTCTTAATACCTACCATATACTAGTAGATATATACCTAGTTATGTAATTAGCAATATTTACCAAATCCGTATGTAACACGATAATACTCCTTGGTAAATGGATCGCAGTCGGTGAGAACGACTTTCCTTCCATAAACATTGATAACAGCTCCTATACTCAAATCTGCGGGGCTGTACGACGCGCACTGAGGACCTCCGGTCATCTCGATGCGCGGTGGAATTTTCTGAAAATTTACTATATTAGTTATATGATATGTCAGTGCAAAGTACGATGCAACCTAAAACTACGCGAACTTATGCAGTGCATAAGTAGTTTTAGGTTTTCTTCTCCCATCCCAGGCGAACCATTTTTATTTCTAACTATTTTCGGCCACGCATTTCTAACTTTTCAGTAACGAGAGCTTTTCATAATGTTCTCAAAGATATGTGAAGGAAGTCAAGCCAACCTGCGCTTGGCCAGGGTGGTGGATTACGCATTCCCAATCTGAGAGGAGACTCGTCACCTGTGGTGGACCGACAATGGGTGTATGATGATGATAATGACTTACCCTTGGCACTCTCATTCTTTTCAAAAACATAGGTCCAGCCTCCATTCCTGAATTCGGCGGGAGTACTTCCTTAATTTCTATAGTATCGTCGGCCAAAAAGTAATGTATTTCTAAAAGATGTATGGTGCCGAATTCGGAATCTCGATCATCCCAATATCCATGAAATCTGTTGATATTATTAAAAACTTTTATACGATAAATTCACAAATTGAATTACTTTTACATATTAATTCGAGTAGAACTCGATATAATTCAGAACTCGAAGACGAAGCCAACGAAAAAATCATCTATTTAAAATCTATAACGAATAGATTGTTTAGGTGGTAGTTTGTAATTGTAAACCATGAGGGCAGGTGCCTCCTTAAAAACATAGGTATCTTAGGTTTATTATTGAACAAAATATGTACACCAACCAATCATTTTGTCATTATTGACTGATTGTAAATGGGATTTAAGAGTAAGTTAGTTATAATAGGTAGATTGCCTCGTTGGTCTAGTGGTTAGCATAGTCGACTGCGGATCACGAGGTCCTGGGTTTGATTCCCGGTCGGGCATAAAAGTTAGGTATTGGGTTTTTCAATTAAGAAATTCTCAGTGCCAGCCTGGAGTTGGAAGTTGGCGGTGTTTCACCCCCGTGCCTCGGAATCTAATCTTAAGCCGTCGGTCCCGGTTATTATCACTAACATGATAATAGTCGTTAAAGCCCGCCAACCCGCATTGGAGCAGCGTGGTGGGTCTAAGCTCTAATTCCCGCTCTCCTATGAGAGTGGAGGCCTGTGCCCAGCAGTGGGACGTTAATAGGCTGTAGTGATGATGATGATGATGAATAGGTAGATACAACTACTTGTACCTACTTACCGTAGCACTTGTCTATCAAAATCCAGAAACTGTCGAAACGGCCGATGTTTAGGAGGCTTTGATGTATCTGGAGTTCTCTTAAAAATAGTGAATAATATAAATAACACTTTAACATGAGCTCCAATAAAACTTATCGAACATACAACCTTATTTCAACTATACCTCAATAGCATCGGGCCAATTTATTGGATCAGGGACGTTGATTCCAAGGCGATTCAGGAACACCCTTGTGAAGTTGTCGCAATTAACGATCTACGATAAAAATAGGTTGATATTTTTTTCACATAATGATATTATATACTACTTGGTTGGATGATGTAATAATATTCGGTACCTACCAATAGAAGAAACCTTCTACAAGACTAAACTCTAGGTCGATGCAACTAGCGCTAATAAGTAGGTACCTACTCGTTTGGTAGCATACAACTTTCGTGAAAATTTGCGCTTTGAGACAAGCTGACGCGTGACGCGGTGGTTGACTTAAATAAAATTTGGGTTGGTATACTTATTTTATATCTAGATTAAAATAAGTAGGATAAAATAAGTAGGTGAGTAGGCAATCTTACCTTGAAAACTTTTCCAAAGAATGTAACCTCTCGTCCAATATTTAGATCAAGTACGTCATAATATAAATCGTAGCTGAACGGAAGCCGGATTCTTTGACGACTAATAAGTGTTCCTTAAAATTAAGTTGTAGAATTAAGTTTTTACAACGATTTTTTTATTTCCTGAGTTTCCGCAAGCTTTGATCTAAGATTCGTGAAAGACTTAGCTAAGTCATTTATCCTACAGGAAAACAGAGACGTTGGTCTTGGGTTCGAGTACCGGGTCGGGCCTTAATTAAGCATTGGGTTGGCAAGCACTGACAATAAATTCTCAGCAGTTAGGTACTAGCGCGAAGTTAGGAAGTTCGCGGTTTTCACCGCCGTGTCTCGGAGAGCACGTAAAGCCGTTGGTCCTGCGCCTAATCTCTCTCCGGTCGCATCGGATTTTCCGTCCCACCGAGCTATGAGTAATGAGAGTAAAGGAATAGAGAGTGCACCTGTGTTTGCGCACACACTTGTGCACTGTAATACCTCCCGAGCAGGTGGCTAGGTAATCTTTTTGGAGATGGGCCGCCGTGGCCAAAATTCGGTCGGGAGGACATTGTACTTAAGTAGTAATACATTTAACTGAATGAATCTGTTAGCGAAACTTATTCAAACAAAACAGTAAGTATATAGAACTGAATAATAAACTAAAGAGCGAATTTTCACGATAGCCTCTGAAACCATTCAAAACATCTTACCTTGTGACAACCCACTGTTTTCGGTCCTAGGCTCCATCACCTTTATAGTGCCATCTTCAAGAAAGAACAGAATGACAACTTTACGCAAAATGTTATTGGACGCACGACTTTCTAGAAGGGTTTGTTGGAAAAACGCTTGAAACCGCAGAATCTGAAAACATTTTTATTAATTAGGTACTGAATTCAAAATTCAAATTAAGTAAACCGAAAAAATTCACTGAAAATCTCATTTTCGAAGTCGATTTACTACTGGTACGGCCTAATGTTTTCGAATTCGATTTTTGCAATAGATAAGTAGGTACCGAATAAGATAACTTTGATGGTAAATACCTACCTACGTCGAAAAAATATAAAAGAAGATCGCGTAACAAGATGCCTGGCATGTCTCACACTCTGCCTTTTCGACCAAAGTGTGAGACATGGAAGTTACAATCTTTCTCGCCCGTCTACCAATGGCATACCTACTTACACGAATATCTAGATTTTATAATGAAATTTGATACTTTGCTGTCAAAACAAAGATAGGAGTTTAAGTAGCTGATAGTCTTTGAGTTTTAGTTTCAAAAAGTACTTAGGTCAATTTGCTCAAGTAGGTAGTTCCAGTTATTCAGACAAAACAGAAGTTCGTACATTTTTATCATACATGATCCAAGTCGGCAAGTCTGGTGCCTGTTTTCTGCAATACAACGAAGGCACGCGATTCACGCCCTCGGGCTTATCCACCAACATGTTTACTTTATCAATACTGGTGAATATTGGTCGGACGCCGAACTTTGTCTTACCGATCTGAAATTAATTATTAATAGTAGATTATTAACCAAGGGGATAAAGCAGTGTCTTCTGTCGCGGGTGACGATTTAAATCGCGAGCGTAACGAAGGACTCGAGGTTTACTCCCGAGCGTAGCGAGGGTGTTAAAAAATTAAATCACGAGCGAAGCGAGGGATTTAAGACGAGTCCTGAGTGTAGCGAGGGATTTAAGTTCACCCAAGACTTAGACAGCTTTATCACCGAGGAAAATACTCTACTTTTCGTACCATTTGCGAAAAAATTAACACAATAATAATATGAGACTACCTGATGCCCGCGACTCCGTTCGCGTGGACGTATGAAAAATAGATAGTAGCCGATTCTCAGACCTACTGAATATGCATATTAAAATAACTAATTAAATGACGATTGATTAGTTATCGACCGGAGAGGAAAAATGATTAAATTACTAAAATAAAAAATAAGGGTTGATCGTAGAAGGGTGAAAATTTAGGATTGTATGTATTTTTGTATGTTGTATCATAAAAAAATAAAAAATAAATTTAGGGGTGGACTACCCTACACATTTAGGGGGATGAAAAATAGATGTTGGCCGATTCTCAGACCTACTCAATATGCTCACAAAATTTCATGAGAATCGGTCAAGCCGTTTCGGAGGAGTATGGGAACGAAAATTGTGACACGAGAATTTTATATATAAGAGAAGATAAGTTAGGCATTTATTAAAAATAATGACAATTGAAAGTAAAAGTTAACATTCGAAACATTGGTCCAATTACTTATTGATACAGAGAGTTACATTTTTGTTTGGTACATTTATTGTTGATGAGTTGATTTGAGTATTTCTCTGTTCTTGCGTCTGAGGAACTGTTTAGAACATTAACTTATTTATAAAAATAAATTAAAATAAACTTAACGTTTATGTATTTGAAGAAAACAAAAACGCGGCAAATTCCTAGACTAATATTTTTTTGTCGGAAAAGCAAAGGCATCAAGCTCATACGGCCTCGTCGGTTTTCGTAGGTAATTTTATTTAATAATCATAACTGCATAATAAATGCGTATTCCTTTTTCAAAAAGATGTTTAATGCTTTATATACAAACTCAATGGTGTAAACACAGATGTACATAGGATAAATTTCGGTCAGTACATATTCTAAATTAAAATCACATTCTCCCCCTAGAGGATGAATGAAATTCAGTACAATTTTCTTTCCCTGTTTTTAACAGATTAAAAATGACTATTGTTATGTTCGCTTTTTGTGGCATAGAATGTCACCTTTTTTGCGCAAGTGGTATGAAAACGATATTTACTTACTAACGCTTAATAATAATATTGCTGTAATACCTATTATTACAACATGGGCAAAAGCTAGAGCTGTTTGCCAAATGAAAGCTAAAATAAAACCGGCCAAGTGCGAGTTGGACGAGCACACGCAGGGTTCCATACCACTTCCAACTCTCATTGAAAAAAAATGTTAACTCAATAAAGGCGGCAAGTGTGCCCGTGCCATTAGGCGTGAGACACAAATCGCAATGGTCGCGGTCGAGGTTCGAAGCGAGGAGGCACCTCGCCCTAAAAACTAATGCCCGTTTTCACCAAAAATGCCTAAATTTTAGGGAACACCTGAGTAAGGCTACTTATTGTACATGTGAAATCTATCACCATAAAACTTTGGTATACCTACTTATTCAAACCGTGATGGATCTTGAAACTTGATAAAATGTAATTAGACCCCACGATAAGTTTTTCTTCAAGAAAATTTATGTTAACTTACCATAGGATTAGTGCCATATCCAGGCAAAAGTGGTAAACGGGGATTTCTTATAGCCATGATTAGTATGGCAGTGACTTCTAACTGCGTAGGTACAACTCGATACAATATCGTAAATGTTATCAAAAATATTTAAAATCCTGTACAAAATTCATCCAACTTCGTGATTTAATTGAAATATTTATTGGTTTCTATGGAAACATGAACTTGACCTACCATTGCATGCTCTTCTCCTCCTCTCCCAAAGACTACCTAATAGACCTATTATGTTTCATGACTCGTGTATCATATCATATGTTTTAACGATTCCAATACACACTTGGTAGCGAGGGTCTGGATCTCATATATTATATCCTTGAGGTGGTGGAACTTAATGGTTAATAGTGAACCCCTCGAATTAGTGCTCAATTGGTTTGTTTTTACAAGTCCCGTTTAGATTATTTGATACAATTTTAGTTTGTTACATTCTCAAATATACGTTAATGTTAATTTTTGTATGTCAGCATAAACCTGGTACCATTTATATCACCGAATCTAGCATCATCAAGATTCAGAATGATGTGCAGAATGATAAAAGGTGCGCCCAGAGGTATGATATGTTAATAGTCTGTGGGTATGACACGTAAGACACTACTTTACACCGTGCAGCTGTCATTGTCAATCAATTGTCAAATGTCCGAATGTCAATTGTCAATAGAAAATCAATTCAAAACAAAGGGAGATTATTTACAATTACAAAAATCTAATTTAAAATTAGTTCAAGCAGAAAACATTTAAACCGTCATGATTTAACTTAAACCTGTACATTGCGAAGTGAAAGTGACAAGTTTCATAATGATTGATGTGAAAAACAAAGTTAATTCTTTTTTTATATTTAACTCGACTTTTGGACCCAAAGAAGGCGAAGTAGGTAACGATTTTGTAAATCTTACTTTGATTTGCATAATATTACAGCTTTTAATACACCTGTGTGTTTCAGGAACTAAAAAGAATAATATTTTTTCATCCCAATCAAGTAACACCTCATGCCCAAAAAATACAAGTTGGGCTATGTGAAGCAGTTGTTCAATTTATGAGGTGAGTAAAATATTACATTACGAACTTTCACACGAAGTATGCACCTGCATGAATAGTAAAAAATAATGGTTCCGGTCCAGATACCTACTAAGAAATATAAATAATATAATAATTCAGAGAGGCAATAGCGCCAGTGTCTTGGGTACTATGCCCATGAGCAATCATTGTAACTTTGTGAAATTATTGACAAGTCTGCTATATTTATTGTGAATAGTAAAGTTACTACTTACTTGTTATTGTTTTAGAACATTTTCAACTGAACCATGTGAGGCACTACAGACACAAACCAAGAGATATATGTTCTACCAACCAGAGAAAGACTTTTGGATGGTGCTGGTAATGTTTTGAAACTTTTTAATTTATTATTTTAAAATTAATAACTCAATTTAGTGATCATTACCATTTGCAGCACTAAGAAATCAGCTAATCATTTGTTGCCAGCTTTTAAAAAATTTAGTTTTCCATAGAATAGTTGGAAGCAGGGTTACAATTTGCATTTAAGTTACAGCAACTACAATTCTTACTTTTGTATACTAACAGATAAAAAAATTAACAATAGTAGTACCATTTTTATAGGTGGTGAGAATACCCTATGCAACGAAAGCTGCTACAACAGGAACAGGCAATGAAAAGAAAGATGTAGTAAGTAATTAAAAGTTCTTCTTCTTCTTCTTCTTCTTCCACTGGGCTTTTCCGCACTTAAGCACTGGTGCCCGCTGTGCGTGAGACCTCCGGTGGATCACTCCAGCCAGCCGAGCTCACTCCAGAATCCAAGCAGGCCGCCCAGGTCGGCAAGGACTTCCGGGAGTGTTGCTGGGGAGCCAATGTAGGCTTCTCGTTGAGTGGTTACAGCACTGCACTCGAGTTAAAAGTTATACTTTGCCAATAAACTGCTTTATTGAAAGAGGAACATATTGAATAGTTGCACATCACAACCTCCCTGATGCATTATTGAGTTCTGTTGTCTTAACGTGCAGAGACCAGGGTTCGATCCCTGGCAGGGTCAATTTGGGAAATTATAATTACATACCACCTGGCTATACATGGCTAGTTACCACCCTACTGGCAAAGACTTGCCGCCAAGCGATTCAGATTCAGTAGATTCACTTGACAATTTAAAAGTATCAAAAACAATTGAATTTTGAAATTTTAGAGTTCCGGTATGATGCCATGTAGAAACCAATTAGGGATATGGGTTTAATATAACTGCCATGCCTCTAACAGGCTCACAGTTGATTGGTTTTATTGTTCCTATTATGTATTCAGGCCAACTTACACCTAACTCTTTAAACTAGTTAAGTAAAATGTAATGCTGTGACTTTTGATGAACTGCTTAACACATTTAATGGGGTGGGTTAATTGGCCCTTAGTGTGTCATATTATTCTAATTTCATTTTCAGATAGAGCCGTCTGTGATGCAAGACTTACTAGTGTCAGCATATAAAATGTTTAGAATGTTCATAGGACCAATGAAAGGCATTCCACTGGAAGATATTTATTCCAAATGCGAACAGTTCTTCACACCTGTAAGATATATTTCTACTATAATAATCTGATAGCTGAGAGTGGATAGATCATTTCTAGATTCTGGCCAAAACATCAAGTATTTATTCATTGGTTTATTCCTAGTATTTATAGTTCATCCAGGGATACACAACTTATTTTTATTTATTTCTCCATTTTACACAGTCAGCTTTCACTAGCTTGGAATGCTCTAAAAATTATTCTTAGACCTTTCTTAGAGCTGTTCTTAGAGACACAAGGTGTCAAGTGACACCGGCTTGTGTCCTGTCTCTCAAACCATAATAAATGTTTGAAACAGATAGTATAGGCATCTGATGCGCCAGAGTAGTGCATTTCTAGCATTATTATTTGCAACTTGTAACAACACAATAGCGGTTTGCACAGGCATGTTTTAATTTGTATATTATGTTATTAGTTATTACGGCGACCTTATTACGATCTAAGATAATATACTTAATATTAGCTTAGATAAAAATAATATGTATTTTATTTCTTCTTTCAGTATATAATGTCAAGAAATATTGCAAATGATATAACTAATGTTATACAAGGAATAAACTACTTACCACTAGAGAAGAACTCATTTTTCAAAGTAGTGTGCTTCATAGATCTACTAGAAATTAATTATCCTGACTTCAAATGTGTTTCTTTTGTCTACAATGATAAACTCATTTGGTAAGAATATTTTTTTAAATATTTGAAGATCCAATAACTTACTTAAGCCAATATTGCTAGTCGATTAAGCATATAATAACCATAACATGGATCAATGTGCTAGAACCAGAAGGTCATTACCCTCCTAGCACATCAATCCATATCTGCATAATATTTTTAGTAACTACTTACTTTAAGCATCATTTTTTGGTAGTAGAGAAACAGTATTTTTTTGATAAAACAGGAATGGCCTGGCAACAAACGATATGCTTACATTATACCAGTATCTCGTGCAAACATTACTTCCGAAGCAAGTTGAGAAGGAGATCCAAGGCGGGGCAGTGACGGCTGCGCAGCGCCACGGCCGGTTCATAAGCCCTCTGGAGGGCATCCGCAATGCTGAAGACCTACTGAAACTCCATAAAGTATACCTTATGCGGGAAGACGATTCTGAAACTAAGCAGTACTATCTTGTTATCTATAGGACGCTTAGTGCAACTGTGTGTTTTACTGTTGATGGTAAGGTTCTACAATTTATTTTAGTGCTAGCGAGTGTTTGAATTAAATTACAATAGGCTAAGAAACATGAAACCTGGAAGAGATAATAAAAGTTTAGTAAACCCATCCATATCTACTATCTTTTGGACCAGTTCAGGAATTCTCCTCATTCAGGTAACTTTAGTGGAAAACTAGAATCATTGCTAATATTATAAATGCGAAAGTGTCTATCTGTCTACTGTACGCATTCACAGCCCATCTGGTCAATCCGTTTTAACCGATTTTGACGAAATTTGGTGCAGACACAGAGGTAGGCTTTTTATCTCAGACAAAAAGAGTTCTCGCGGGACTCAAAAAACCTGAAGCGTTGCTCAGTCTAGCCGCATCTGTCGAATGACTGCTAGGAAAGAACATACTTCCTTAGGCTGGTAATACCTAGTCTGTTTTACATGTAAAAGCTTACACAAGCCTAAATAGAAAAATAAAATGATTTGAATTTATTATTTTAGAGGTGAAACTGAGATAATATTAAAGCCGTTTAATTTTTTTACAGTAAACACAACTCTCAGCGTAGATATATTCAGGGCTCTAGACACATTCATCGGACCACAGCTGTCTACGATAGCATCCTCGATAAGCGAGCAATGTGCTCTTTATGCTGTGCAAAGTGCACAACTCGCGAATACGGATCACAGCTTTATATACTTCAACAGACTCAACTTAGCATATAAAACTTCTGTAAGTAACATTTTTAGTCTACAGAAAGATCCCTCCCCTCACAGGGAGATCGCTCCCTGGTGGTATAATAATTGCAATGCTTATGTAATCCGAAATATTTACGTAAAAATTGGCTTAGTAGCTTTTGAAGAAATTGGTTACAGACACACTACCAGGTGGTAATGCAGTTTCAATTTTGTTTCTTTTTCATTGACAGTAGTGAATTTTGGTAAACTGAGCGTAAGCGGTGATAGCCTTGTGGTTAAGACACTCGACCTCCTGTATGGGTTCGATCCCAAGGTAAATAAATTAAATATCACTTGCTTCAGACACTGAAGGAAAACATCGTAAAGAAAAGCATGCCCGAGAGTTCATCATGTTTTCGTAGGTGTGTGAAGTCTATCAATCTGCACTTGGCCAGCGTAGTAGACTATGGCCAAACCCTTTTCATTCCGAGACTAGTGCTCAGTAGTGAGCCGGCAATCGGTTAATAAGATGAGGAGAATGAAAATTTTGAAAACTAACCCATTGTTTTTCTTTAGTCACCAGGCACTTCGTTAACACCATCAACAACTATAAAACCTGAAGTTTTAAGCATTATTGCTGGTATACACTCCGATAGAAAAAGGTATAACCTTTATTTTCTTCTAGTATACTTATAAATTATAATGTGGTTTTAAATATGGTCCTTTTAACAAAGTTATTTTTTTAGTCTTGGGAACTATGGAGAAATTATTATCAAAACACCAGATGAATATTGGATAACTGGGAAATCTTCTAATGACAGAGAGTTTTATGTAGTAATTCAAGAGAAAAATGCAAATTTAAAGGATATAGCAGGTAATACTGGTATCTTGTTCATAATAATTCAGAGTTGTAATATTTTTCGCTTTTATATTTTGTGATGTGATCAACAAAATACTAAACATACTTACACATCAATTCAATTATTACAGATGAGGTGAAGAGAATATGTGAAGATCAAATGAAAGGTATTTTTTTTTATCCAATGTGAAAATCGCAAGCCACACTAAAAAAAAAAATTTTAAAAGAAGAAATTATTTCACTATGTTAAATCTGTTGTTTTGTGTATTGTTAAAAAAAAAAATAATGGTTACAATAAAACTGCTTTTTGTAAAAGCAACAAGTTTTAAATTTCTTTATTAATTACAAATAATACAGATATATCTTATTTACATTTATAACTATTACTAATAAAATTATATAAGCCTAATAATAAAATGATGCTAATCTGTTGATACTTTCTCTTCTTTACTTCCTACAAATTTCCTGTATGTTTTAATCACAAGGTCCTTATTCTCATACCCCCACGATAATAGTACAAATATCAAGCATACTGCTCCAACAGCTACATGAGTTATAATGGAATTTCGAGATAATCTATTTTCAGATACTTTACAGATGCAACCAGCAATAAACAAAGTGAAAAGAAATATTTTTCCTACATAAAGACCTTCTAGAGGTCTGTAATCAGTGTCCTTACATTTATTATTTATAAAATGTATACTGTGCACAATTCTAGCAAACATATTTATGCAATTAGAAATTATAAAACCTACTGGTCCTAAAACATAAGTAAATCCATAGGACAACAATAAAAAGCTTATGGAAAAGAAAATCATTAGGTAATTGTAACTGTTTAACTGGCCACTGGTCATTGTGGCAAAAGTGTAGCATTCAGTTATGCCATTGATTGCCATCAATACAATAGCCAAACAATGACTTCGAAGAAGCTGTACTGGTAAGCCACTTGCCACAAATGCCTCTCCGCCATATAAAAACAAAAGTGTATGAGAATAACTCATACCAAAGACAAGAACTATTAAACCAATAGAAGTTACAGTCTTGCAGACTTGTGATAAGACAATGCAAGATTCTTGGATTTTGTTCTGGTCTTGCTTGTACAGAGGTAAATCTCTGTTCACCATCTGGGTGAAATAAAAATAACTGCTATCTTCTATAGGGCGAAATACAAACCTGGCAGCTAAACTTCCTAAATTGTTTACAACATCATAGGTTGCTTGTTCAGCAAAACTCATAACTGGACTGGCAGACATCACATACTTTTCCCCCTCAGTCAGCAGCTGTTTGACAACACCCTGCTTTGCAAAACTTAGTGTGAGAGTATTTAATTTTTTGTTAAATGTAGAATTAATGGAGCCTAAATATTTTGGTAAAAAATCTCTAAGAGACGTAAAACTAAAGTCATCCATATTGCTGTACATTTTATCTAAGATACTGTTGGGAATATATTTGCTTTTCAATGCACCCTTGGCATATAAAGGCTTACATTTAATATACCAATAGAAGAAACAGTAATATGCTAATACAATGATTCCTATACTCCCCACTTGTGCTACAGAAAATGCTATAAGAGCTAACGATCTATCATATATTATTATAGACAGAAAAAGTGTGGTTCTTACAAAAATATGCAAGGTATCGAGAATGACTTTGAGCTTAACAAAACAGAATAATTGAGCTACAAGTGCCATATTTGCAGAACAAAGTTCTAAAACACATGATAATGCAATACTCCAACAGCCAAATTCATATTGAAAGGCATGCTCTGGATGACCTAATGGTAATATATTTATCCAAATATAAACAAATACCAATGACAAGAAACAGCTTAAGGGAACTGATAGCCAGATTTGATTTATTATTTGATTCCAGCTCAACTCATCTCTTTGACCTATACAGGCACGGTGAAATGGTTCTCTACTCAGGAAAAGAATTGTGCTTTCAAGTAGCAGCAATCTCACATTCATTATCCCAATGACTTCATGCCCCACATTTCTGATAACCCAAGCGTTTATAATAAATGTTATACACCTAAACAAAATTTGTAGTAGTATATTAAAAGATGCATTTTCAAGACTGCTCATCAACAAATTTCGACCCATTTTAAATTTAGTGCTCACACATTCACAGCAATACTCTCAGATGTAGATGTGGGAATGCTTCTTTTCACAACATATATTTTCTTATTGGATATGCATATTATAAACCAGTGGTCATCATAAGTTATGGTTATTTTTTTGAATTTTTCGTCAGGACCAAAAGCCACAGGATCAATGCTGTAAAAATTGAAAAATTACAGTAATGACTCATGAGAAATGACTATAACGAATAAGTAGGAACACGAAACTGTGACTATAATAAATGGGTAAGCACAAAATCTAACACAATCACAATATTTATAGTTTTGCAACAAACCTCAATGACGTGGTTTAATATGTTTGGCATAAATAGAGTATGGGTACCTATTGGATAAGCTGATAAGATCAGTTATAATGGTCGAAACACGTTCGTCGTTCTCGAGCTCACCACCAGACTCCAGGACGGCTCCGTCCTCAGTTAATATCAAGTACCCGAGTTGGTCTGGAATTTTTTCCATTATAGCTGAAATTGTGACATACTGAACAATAAAATAATATACTTATTTATCAGATTTTAAGTATTTTTTTATAATCTTTATTACCTTTTGTTACAAATTACAAAAGCGCAAACGCTAATCTTTCCTTTCCTTCCGTAAAATCACAAAAAAAAAGACATTTGTGAATTTGAAATTTTGAATTGTGTCACAAATTGTAATGACAGTCGACAGATGACTTTGACAACAGTCTTTTTTAAGTAGCTTTATGGCTCTGGGTTCCCACCACATATTCAAGATTTAGTCTATAATATCCCGCCGCGATTGCCGTTGCAACTTGCAGAGAGCTTACGACCTCCACAGTCCACCTTTTTTTAGAACTTCGTAGTAAAAGAAGGAACCAATAAAGCAAATACTTGTATTTCGCATAGATTTAGGTATCCTTTAGGTAACTTGTCTCTGGATTTAGGATTGGTCTTCGTAGCGCCCACAGAGTACTTAGTTAAAATAAGAGAGCCAGCTATTGTGGCTAAGACCAATCCTATGGTTTTTCGATGGTCTCGTCATCGAATTTCAGTCTATTTTAGTATTTCTAGTTTTATATAAGTGAATCTTTCCGATATTTTAAACGTTACGAATTACGATGCCGTGTAAAAAATTGAGGAAATTAATGAAGAAATTACAGAATATACTCTTAAATATAATTAGTCTCTCTCTGCGTCGTATTCCTCATTACTGAGGGTCGTGACCCTTTTCCATTTATCAAATAATGGTAGTTTTCTTGGGACAATAATGCGGTGGGTTCCCACGTGTTTCCGCATACGACTCGACTTAAGAGTAATTAATTAAACTCTTGTGACGATAATTATCAGTGTTAGTGATAATAACCGACGGCTTGACGTGCTCTCAGGGGCACGGAGGAAACGAAAAGGCCAAATTGAAACCTTCAAAGGTCGCCCCACAGAGTACTCGCCCGTCCAGTTACCGACTTGGGTCAACGTTGCTTTTTAACATTCACAATCGACTGACATGCGTTTTCACAACTAGGCCACTTGTCCCTCAACTTTTTACGTTAAGTTGGGTTAAGGTAAGTTATGGTTAAAATATAAAGACATGATTACAGCATTTATTTTCTTTTACAAACAATAATATCTCATTGAACTACACAGAATTCTGGTAAAGATATTTTTACAACACCACAAGACAATTCATCAGTAATACATAATAAGTATAAATCCATTTATTCTTTACGGTTTGCACTTGATTTTACGGTGGGTAAGTAAACTTTATATTAATAACGCGGAGATCCTTGCGATCTATTCACTGCTTGGATGTACTAGGAACCTTTTTCATAACAATACTGGTCCAGGGTTAGGGGTAAAACACACTGACAGGAAAAGACAAAAAGTCCGCATGAATAGCCTGCGTCGTATGAGAAACAAGTTTCATCCTGTCGTGGCAGTCTGTGCAGCGCCATATAAAAGTGCGAGCGCCGACTTTTTGTCAGTCAGACAAATTTTTTAGTCCGTAGTGTGTTCTCACCCTTAGTGCCTGTTCAAAGATAATTTTACTTCTGTCCAGCATCATAACCAGGTAGAATTGTACGAAGAGCGATCCTGAGATGTTCATTCGTAGTTAGTTCGAAATCAGTCAACTTCTGACGGCAGTGAGGGCAAGATTTCGACTCTGTTGCCTTGAAGGCCCGCTTCATGCATGACTGTAACATAGAAAAATTATATTTTAATACATACGAGTAAAAGATAAATAGGTTTTAATACACGAGAGATATAGGCAAGCAAGGGCCAGCGCCGAGTGAGTTGTGTCCTATTAATTTTATTGATTGTTAGATATGTATTTGTCCAATTATTTGTTACTTTGATTGAAATAATACTCTCCTTTTATGATAAATGTGTTTCTTTTTAGTAATAATAGTAAGAATACGCTTTTACTACAGATATTGTCGATAAAAGTATGAAAGAAGTTGTGGACTGCACTTAGCAGGCGTCGAGAGGTTTTAAAACCAGGGCCTTGAATTCAATTCGCACGCGTACTTTGTGCCTGTCCGTCAGTTTCTTGCAGGGACTTTTTTGCAGGAATATTCAAAATGAACTTAATAAACTCACCAAACAGAAGTTATGTAGACAAGGTGTCGTAACAGGGGAAACGGCCAATCCCTGGCAAATGATGCAACGGAAAACTTGCATCACATTCTCTATGAGTTCCTGAAACAGAATGAAATATTTAGGGGTCAATTTTTTTCTGCTGTGTGAACAATCTGTAAAGTATAATTTATAATCGTCAGTGTAAGTCTTCTAAGCCAAAGTTCGCTTAGGCCCTAAATTCAGCCACACACTAGCACACACTTTTACTTAAGCCAAAAAGGACCAGCCACAGTTCTATCCAGGGTTATAATCATACCGGCGCATAAGAGCATCTTTCGGCACTCATCACAATTTTTAAATAAATTAATAAATAAATAAAAGTTTATTGACCAATACTATAGTATATACCACTACATTATACTACGTAGAACTAAATTTATACAAGTACAAATTAAACATAAAAACTACGTTTGGTCAATGGGCCACCTCCTCAGCCCGTGCCACAGGATGAGAGATACCTACCAAACATACTGCAATGCTGATTTTCAGGAGGAGCCCAAGGGTCAAGACGTCACGGACCATCACTTACACCTTTTACTGACGGTAAATTTCTTATTCGATTAAAGAAGAACTCAGGAAACAAATAGAAGCGTTTGAGATGTGGGCATATAGGCGTATGCTGGCCATTAGCTGGACTCATAAAGTCCACGTATGAGGAAGTTCTGCGACGCGTCAATTAAACACGCAAACTTTTGCAGACTGTCATGATGAGAAAAGACACATATTTGGGGCACGTGTTCAGGCACCAGAGATAGGAACTCCTACAACACATCATGATGGGAAAAGTTGCTGGAAAGAGAGACGTTGGTTGAGAAAAGTCTTGGCTTCGCACGGGAGTGGATCGGAATTGCGAGTGACGCCGAATTTTTTCGCCTCGCGAAGAACATAAGTGAATATACCAAGCTGACTGCCAACGTTCGTTGATTGGAGAGGCACCCGAAGAAGAAGAAGTTTCTTATACGAGTAATATGGGGCTTGCGTTAAGCTATGACCATACCTTTTTACTTTGTTGCTTACAAATCTCAAGGCACTCTGCCCACAGTTTAGCATTCAGTTTATCTGCCTTGATTGCCTTCTGTTCGCTCGCTGTTAACTCCGTGAGAGTATTTTCCTTGTCGAAATTTGAGTTGGAATCTAAAAAAGACAATAATTGTTAAGAAATTTGACGTATTATTCTGATATAACATTTCAACCGCATTGATTACGATCTCAATTGCCGCTGATTGGCTGATTGGCTATCTATTGGCTGGAATGCTCTAAGCATGAATACTATAAAATCTAACACTAATATGACAACAATAATAATTGAGCAATGTACCTAATAATCATAATTGACACAATCAATCCCTGTCTAATATTAATCTCTGTATTTTTTACAAGATTTAATGTTTTATTTAATAATACCTTCATTGAAAGAGTCTTGATTCTTGGACTTCTTAGTGACAGGAGAGAATGAGAGCTTGGTCTGAATGCGGTTATCTCCAGGGGATTTTTTACGTTTCCTTGATGGCTTTTCACCTTTATTACTCTGCGGCAAACATTCGTCGGAACCCTGGTTTTTTGTGAAACCAAGTTTTACTGTCTTTTTGCTCTTATCATCAGATTCATCCTGAGATTCGTTGAGAGATTTCTCCATTTTGCTCACAGACTTTTCCTTAATGTCTAAAGTTTTATTGTTTTTAGACAACTCGGTACTACTTTCTACAGAGTCATCGCTACTTTCCTCAGAACTCTGGGTATTTTCTTCACTAGAAGAAATTCTGCGTATTTTGCTGGACGGTTTTTTCACGCCATTTGATTTTTTGCTTATTTTCTTGTTCCCATTGATGGATCTTTTACTTTTGCGTGTTGGTTCGTGATTACTTTCGCTCAAAGCCTGTGTTTTGCTCTGAGGTGAGGAGGTGCCATTCTTAGTATCTTTTGGTTTGGTTTTCTCTTGTTTGAGTTTCAGTTTCTGAGCTTCGGCTTCTAAATAGCCATCGGGGTACTGGAATGGAGGTTTTATAATATTATTACATATTCTTTCTTCTCTATCTTTTTTTAATTAAAAAAATCCAACATCTTTGAACCTATTTTTATAATAATTAGTATAAATCAAAATATATTTTAAGTACTAAACCCAGCATTAGGCAAGCGCTCCCATCTTAGGCCACATCATCACTTCCCATCAGGTGTGAATCTGGTAAAGCGTAAGCCTATAGTGAGTTTAAAAAAATTAAGTTATTTTATTGATAGCAGTGGGTGTGTTACCTTAAATATAATTTTGTGACCCCTTTGGTTGCTCCTAGGAGGTTGTTATTAGCGTCATTACATTTAACGCAAAGCCCTTAGTCAGCATTGCAACGACTACGCGGGACGAGCGGGGCAAAAAAAAACGAAACAGAGCAAAAACTGCTCTGTTTCCTTTTCCCGCTGTCATGATACCGGTATACTACCTACTAATTCCGACTTTGATTGCCTTGTTGGTTTAATGGTTAGCATGTTCGACTGCGGCTGACGAGGTCCCGGGTTCTAGTCCCGGGTCGGGTCATAATAAGTATTGGGTTTTTCTGACAAGAAATTCTCACAACTAGCCCGGAGTTAGGAAGTTGGCGGTGTGTCACCCCCGTGCCTCGGACAGCACTTTAAGCCGTCGGTCCTGCGCCTGATCTCTCTCCGTCGTGTCCGATTTTCCATACCATCGGGCTATGAGAGTAAAGGAACAGAGCGCACCTGTGTACGCGCACACACTTGTGCACTATAATATCTCCCGCGCAGATGGCCAATCTCTCTGGAGATAGGCCGCCGTAGCCGAAATTCGGTCGGGCGGACATTATTACGAATGCCGAGCGCGACGCTACTCGCCATCACTTAAGAACGTTCTGTAATTTTGTCGTCACCACTTACAACGATGGGGAACTGTTTCGCGCCGGGCTCCCAGGGCGCGGGGCTGGGGTCGTCCCTTCGCAGCAAGTACTTGTACACGCGGAAACCCGACAGACCCTTCTCCGGATAGTACTTCACCACTTTGTAGATACCATCGTACCTGATAAACACAGCACAAATTAAACTATTCAATACGCAAGCATTGATAGTATTCATAAATTTATAATTTCAGCCAGTAAGAGTGTAACTTAGAAAATTGAAAATCTCATTCTTACTATTTTTATAGACTACTAGCGGATGCCCGTGACTTCGTCCGCATGGTTTAAGTTTTTTTGATTCCCGCTGGAACTGCTTAATTTTCCGGGATAAAAAGTAGCCTATGTCACTCTCCAGGTCCTAAACTATATTCATGCCAAATCACGTCGATCCGTTGCTCCGTTGCGGCGTGATTGAAGGACAAACCAACAAACCAATAAACTAACAAACAAACACACTTTGGCATTTATAATATTAGTATGAAGTATGGTGTCTTTCCACAATAATTATTGAATACAATAAATTTCCCGTGTATGACAAAAACCGTGCGATTCCACAACAACAAAATATGTGGTATGGTGGACTCGCACAAACAAACACAATAAAGAGCACTTAAGATGAAAATTTCCATGTACAAATATACTGCACACAATATTGGTATACATATCGTACCAGTTATAGGCATAACGTCCACAGACGGATGAGCGCGTTAGAAGAGTCAGCCGATTCTCGCCCATATATCCGTGTATTAGCCGCTACTCACCGCGCTCGGTCAGCGCTGACCGACTGTGCCGTGCAAAATAACTATTCATACCACCACCACCACCACTCCAGCTCATTAACGTCGTCACTCTCATAGGAGAGAGGGAATTAGAGCTTAGACCCACCACGCTGCTCAAATGTGGGTTGGCGCGCTATTCATGCAGTATTCGCCAATACATATTACTATGTACCTTATTCCTTCAAGCGGAGCGTACTTAGGGAACGCCTTGCGCATTTTATAGGAGCGCATGACCCGCACGGGTTTGCCTTGTTGCCAGTTATCGCCCGCGTCCCCGCCGTTTTCACTCACAGACTTCGCAGCGCAGTTGCGAGCTAAGGCACTGGAAGCATATGTATTTTCAATACATTTGCTCGAAAAATTATGGTAAAATAGGTCTTATTTCCACGCTGTTGATACTACCGCAGATATGTGATGAAATACCACAGAGTTTAACCGCCTTCAGCCGTACGGAAAAAATTCACAATCGCACAAGATATAGGTATATTACTAGATGATGCCGACGAATTCGCTAGCGTGGATTTAGAATAATAAATCTCAGTTTCCAGGATAATATAGCTTATGCCAATTTGCAGGATGCGCATATTCTCTACACCGAATTTCGTCAAAATTGGTTAACCGTGAAAAGGTAACAGGACGTCACATTTTTGAATTTTGCATAGTGTGATCGATATGATTGTACTTATATTCATCTATGTTCTTGAATCTGATCGATCACTGGGAAATACTGGAAGAGTTTTTTTATCCATTTCAAGTTAGCCCTTGACTGCAATTTCACCTGATGGTTAAGTCAAGATGCAGTCTAAGATGGTAGCCGGCCCCATTCCGGCATCGTACCGGAACGCTAAATCGCTTGGCGGCACGTCTTTGCCAGCAGGGTGGTAACTAGCCCCGGCCGAAGCCTAAAGACACAAAGCCTACGCATAAGTGGTATTAACTTACCGATTCTGTCGCGTAAACTTCTGGTCGCAGGACTGTTCCGCCGTGCGCTTGTTACCGGACAGGTCTCGACCGCCGCTGCCCGTGTATGTGAACTCATAGCCATTGTCCACGTCATCTTCGTACCCGCCTAGTCATCACACACATCACTACAGCCCATTAACGTCCCACTGCTGGGCACAGGCCTCCACTCTAATGAGAGGGAATTAGAGCTTAGACCCACCACGCTGCTCCAATGCGGGTTGGCGGGCTTTAACGACCATTATCATGTTAGTGATAATAACCTCTCCGAGGCACGGGGGTGAAACACCGCCAACTTCCTAACTCCGGGCTAGTACTGAGAATTTCTAGTCAGAAAAACCCAATACTTAATTATGGCCCGACCCGGGACTCGAACCCAGGACCTCGTCGGCCGCAGTCGGACATGCTAACCACTAGACCAACGAGGCAGTTATACCCGAGGCAACCCGCCTAGTATATAACATTAATTTTGTTCAAGTCGCTAAACCCGTTAAACCCGCTAAACAACGTTTATTTTGGTGAAGGCACTATTTTTTTTTTCTTAGAAATTCTCAGTACTAGCCCGGAGTTGGGAAGTTGGCGGTGTTCCACCCCCGTGCCTCGGAGAGCACGTTAAGCCGTCGGTCCCGGTTATTATCACTAACATGATAATAGTCGTTAAATGGCGGGCTTTACCGACTATTATCATGTTAGTGGTAAACCCCAATGCTCTCTAAGCTCTAATTTTGCTCTCTCCTATGAAAGTGGAGGCCTGTGCCCAGCAGTGGGACGTTAATGGGCCGTAGTGGTACTATACCCAATTCGTTATCTTTGGCTACGGCGCTACAAATATTTTTAGCAAAAATGTGGGAAAGATAGATTTATTCATTGTTTTGTATAGTGAAAGAAATAGCAATAGGTAAAACAAGATAGACGTGACGGGATAGCAAAATCAAATACTCGTTCGATTACGATTTTGAACGTCAAAATCATGATGGGCTGTGAATAGGCAACGAACAGACGAGTTTCATAAATAATGTCTTTTTTATTCTTAGAATTCTTTGGTGTTTTCATACTTTTTACTTATTTTTTTAAATGTTTTTACTTACCCGATAACACTATGCTGAATGCACCCAAGAAATCTCGACCGTGTATTCCCGACACGATAGGTCTATGTAGTCCTGTTTCCGAGAGCTGGTAATAAGAAAGATAATAATTATAGGTATAACACATCGAAACTTTTTACAAACAACATGAGTTAGAGCACAGCCTCCTTTACTTTACAAGCCATGCTGTGAGACAGCTGGCAACGTCGCTCGTGAACCGACTCACGACGTCTATTTTGACTATTTGCAAAGAGGTGGTCTGTCACTCCCTACAGATTCCGTTAAATTTATAGGCGTCTTTTAAATATGCACTGTTTAATTTTATTAAGAATTGCTCTTTATAATATTAGTTTAGATGACTAAAAACTATTTTCTTAAAATTGAATGATGCCCGAGGAATTTTAGCAGCACTAAAGATTTTAAGCCTACAATCTCATGTTTCATACAATTGTCATCATAGATAATACACTGATTGTCATGTTTTATTGATATAGAAACCATTATTCTGAAATATTTCAAAAATTCTATCTAATATGCTATCTAATGAAAATAATTTTCCAAAAAAATTGAACATTTCACAGACTGATAGACTTAAAAGAAATAACATAAGCTCAATGTTTTTTTAATTACTTAAATGGATTTTGTCCTTATAATAATTTAGGTAAGTACTTACCTATAATATCTAGCTAGTTGGATAAGTTGTACTAATATTATGATTTTTTGTTTTTTTTTTAACCACTTAACACCTACAAGTTAGCCCTTGACTGAGATCTCACCTGATGGTAAGTGAAGATGCAGTCCAAGATGGTAGCGGGCTAACCTGTTAGGGGTATGGCAGTTATATTAAACCCAATACCCCTATTATACATGGAACCTTTTAAAAGTAGGTAGGTATGTAACTATGTACCTACTTTTATATTTATTTATTGAATATTATAAATACGACACTGTGTTTGTTTGTTGGTTTGTCCTTCATTCACGCCGCAACAAAGCAATGGATCGACGTGATTATTTCATGGGCATAATATCTGAAGACCTGGACATCCCGGAAAACTAAGGAGTTCCCGTTGGAAAATAAAATAACTTAGGTATTCCACTTATAACAATTCGCGGGCGACAGCTAGTAAAGATAATTTATACATTGCAAAATAAATTATGCTTTAATCTAATTCATATCTATTCATCAATCCATCCATCAGCCTGCATTCGTCCAATGCTGGAATAGGCATTTCGGGAGCGTTGTAAGTCATTTAATTCATATTTTTTTTATTTTAAGAAATAAGTACCTAGTGAACCTTCAAAGTTACATGCAAGTTATATTTTTAAAAGTAAACGATATTCTTTCGGCCATAAGACGTATTCTACTGCCTTATCTTCAATAAAATTAAAGGGTAGAAGGTACCTTGGTACCATTCCTAGTAACTGACGATTTTATGTACTTATAATGTACTTATTTTTTACATAATATCACTAGATACAACCCGTAGAGAAGACCTTGCGCTAGTACAAATTGCTGCTAAAGTTAAAACAATCGGTTCACGCATCTCCTAATTGCGATGTTGCCAAACTTAACAGCATGGCTTGTAAAGTAAAGGAGGCTGTGGTTAGAGTAATCGTAAACAGGTAAATTAGTTTTGTTTTTTAACCATTACAAGTTAGCCCTTGACTGCGATCTCACCTGATGGTAAGTGAAGATGCAGTCTAAGATGGTAGCAGGCTAACCTGTTAGGGGCATGGCAGTTATATTAAACCCATACCCCTATTCAGTTTCTTCACGGCATCGTACCGGAACGCTAAATCGCTTCAAGTTGTGTCTTCTTGATAACTACCAAAACTCAGCTTTATAAGCATTGAAATAGGGTTGATATACACACACATTCCACAATTCAATTAATTCTGATAAAGTTCAGTTAATTAAAATCTGGATTGTGATCAGTTCTGCATCTAGAAGGGATTGTAGAATGCCATATTTAAGAATCTCTGGCTAGTCTAATGACTAGTGCTACCATGTCCCCTGACCTTTCTAAAAAAAGCACGCCTCCTCCTCAATCCACGCGGACGAAGACGAAGTCACAGGCATCAGCTAGTTCCTAATAAATTATAGACTAGTTAGTTAGCTCGTTAGACTAGTTTTTCTCTTCGTCATTATCATCATTATGTGAGCCTTTGGATAAAATGTAAAATATAGTGACTATAGGTAATAAAAAATGATTTTCTTATCAGACGTTAGTAATATTCCCAGCATGTCTCCATGTATATTGTTAGGTTTTTCTTACCTGCATTCGATATCGCCATGTCATACCCACTTCCATCCCCGGAATAGGACCAAAGTGATCAGCGGGCATATTACTGTCCTTTGTTTTACCTGAATTAGGAAAAAAAAATATTCTAAATGCGCGACTGCGTGGATTTAACTTCAAATTTCGTCGAATAGACAAGTGTGTGCCCGATGACGCGGAAATCCGACACGACCGGAGAGAGATCAGGCGCAGGACCGACGGCTACACGTGCTCTCCGAGGCACGGGGTGAAAGACCGCCAACTTCCTAACTCCGGGCTAGTACTGAGAATTTCTAGTCTAGAAAATCCCAATACATACTTAATTATGGCCCGACCCGGGAATCGAATGCGGGACCTCGTCGGCCGCAGTCGAACATGCTAACCACTAGACCAACGTGGCATAGGGTACTAAATATCAGAAACCTCATCCACGCCTCGAGGCCAGTAACCCCGTTTTAGCCTAGGCCAAACTGCTGCTGCCTCATCAGAATGCAGGAAAAGCCTCAGGGACTTGTATTTTGAATATCATACTAATATTATAAATGCGAAAGTGTCTTTGTTAGTTGGTTTGTCCTTCAATCATACGGCAACAGAGCAATGGATCGATGTAACTTTTTGCATGGGTATAGTTGAGAACCTGGATAATGACATAGGCAATTTTTTATCCCGGAAAATTAGGGAGTTCCCGCGGGAATTTAAAAAACCTTATCTCACGCTGACAAAGTAGCATCAGCTAGTTGAGTATAAAAGTAATTGCACTTCAGCTCCACTCCCTCAAGTATGCATCAGACCTTACTGAACTAGCTCCAGAAACTTTGATAACTAAGTTGTTTTTACTCTTACTACAAGGTAACATATTAAAAAAAAAAGATTGCAGCGCATCTTGGTGGATTATGGCCTTAAAACATATATATCTAAGAACCTTTTCAGAAGCTATACATATCTAATGCAAAAAACCGCATTATAATCGGTCCAATACTTTTCCAGGAAAGTGGTAACAAACAAACATACAAACAAACAACCTCTTAGGGCAAACACATATACCGTCTCCGTTCCGTCGTGGGTAAAAAGTTTTTTTTTAATGACTATAGGTGGCTAGCGCTTGGCCGCAATCAGACTTGCTTGCAAGTGGTGGTAGTGCAGCCTAAGGTGGAGCGCGCTTGCCTAGAATGATTTGAAGGTACCTATATTAAAAGAGGGGGGGACCGACGACGGACGGACAGGATTCCATATCCTAGCGATTCGAATTAGGAACGAGGAAGCAAATCGCTTCGTAGGAGTCCGCGGAATTTCGATTTTGTCGATGCCTTTGCATTGCATTGCATGCACTGAGCTACATACCAACACAGGCCATCCCGCGTCCCCAGTCTCGCGTAGTCTCAGAGCCGGTGGTCTTCTTAGTCTGTCTGGCGGCGCCCGGCGCGACCACGTCGTTGGGGTCTCGTTTACAGGTGTTACAGTACCAATCCTCGTCCGGGATAGCTTTTAACGGTGGCTTCAGACATTTGAGATGAAAGCCGTTATCGCACTCGTCACAGAGTATTATCTGCAAAGTGTATTTGTTTAAGACTTTAAAGCATTTTGGGCTTAGTACTGTCATGCTGTAAATGCTTACAGTACGAAATTTTATGAAGATTATAAAGTTTAACTTTTAAAAATAAAGAGCAATGGCGAAATCAGTACAACATCTTGATTGTACACAAGTAAGCTAAAAATGAAAGGAATTTACTTATTTTTTTATATTTTATCAAGTATTCACTTAATTAATTGAACCTAGGTAAAAAATAAAATATTTAGGAAATCTTTTTTGAATATGTAGGTCCCGTTTCTCAGTTTAGTGTTACCATTTTATATATAATCTACCTAGTATAATCCGTGCGAATTAACATGGCACCTGTCTCGAATGAATGACGATTAGTGCGAACGAAAGTACTGAGTGCAAAAAAAATATATATTTTATTTTATTATTATTTTATATATTATTTTTGCCTACTGCCTATTACTGCCTCGTTGGACTAGTGGTTAGCATAGTCGACTGCGGATCACGAGGTCCTGGGTTCGATTCCCGGTCGGGCATGAAAAGTTAGGTATTGGGTTTTTCAATTAAGAAATTCTCAGTGCTAGCCCGGAGTTGGAAGTTGGCGGTGTTTCACCCCCGTGCCTCGGAGAGCACGTTAAGCCGTCGGTCCCGGTTATTATCACTAACATGATAATAGTCGTTAAAGCCCGCCAACCCGCATTGGAGTAGCGTGGTGGGTCTAAGCTCTAATTCCCGCTCTCCTATGAGAGTGGAGGCCTGTGCCCAGCAGTGGGACGTTAATAGGCTGTAGTGATGATGATGATGATATTATTTTTATAACTTTTCCCACCATCTTTGTTGGAAAAAACCACAAAACTGAAGAAAACGTCTAAACGTAACTATTATAACAAAAATCCGATAACAATAACAAATAACAGCAAACAAATTACCTACTCCGAAATTCAAACGGAAGGAATGATACGCGCAACGGTAACAGTAATGCTAACGCTACTGGCGAGAGCGGGGCACCGCGCGGGGAAGCGGGAGGAGGGTTGTTTTCGAGCCAGGTGCCATGTTAATGCGCACGGGTTGTAGCTAGAATAAATCTAAATTGGTAGATTACTTTGTATCGTTTTAAAAATTGTAATTATTTTATCTGATTATTATTATTATTTATTTGTTTATTTTTCAACATAAAAAGTACATATAGGCATTCTTATAATCTAAGAATACAGTTTTACATAAGGCTATAACGTTTTACAGGCTAAAATTCGCCTTTATAAGCATTTAAAAGTAAGATTACAGTAATTATTTAGTATTAAGACGGACAATAATAAATATATTTCACAGTAGAAATGCAGGCAAGAAGTAATATTTATTACCTACATATTACATACATAGATGAGACCTGGATCTAAATTTAAATACTTACTACTGTATCAAACAACTGTCATAAAAAAACATAAATGCTGGTAAATTAACTACTTACACATGAATAAGTAAAATCAATTTATAATGTAAAGGATATCCTTACAGTTATAAAATATACAAAGATAAGTAAACAATTATCGCAAAATATTACTTTTAAGTGGGTAGTCAATCGCGAGTGAGACAAGCGGTCAGCGCGTCGAGGCCCCTACGTCACCGATAACCGGTTAAGACATAGTGATGGGGAAATTTATATCGACCATATTTATCGAGTCGTATTGAATGGTGAGTTTTTACCTATCGACGAAACTAGTTTATTTGGGTTACTAGGATTTTTATAAAGGTAAAACTTACGTGTTAGTTTTAAAATAAAATCTTTAATTAATTGAAATTTAATATGGTTATGTAACTTTCTCAAGTTTGTTTTGAATGGTGTATTATACGAAATTTTTAACGCTTTATTTTGGATAACTTGAAGGCTGTTATAATTAGAATCGCAGGTACTGCTCCATACAGGTGCCGCGTATGTTATACATGGGGGCACAGAGATAGATCAAACCATCCGGGTCTGAAGATTGATATTACAGTTATTTTACTCCTAAAAAATGTCTGAATTTCCAAAAAAGAAATGGGATTTAAAAGTTTTGATTCCATGCAACAGATTTTCACAAAATAATAGTAGTAAAATATCTTACTTCTCCAGGTGAGTCTTTTCCTGCACATATGTAACAACCACAGCGTCTGCAAGGCTTGCTTTCATCATCACCACACTTTTTACAAATTATTGGTTGACTTCCTATAAAATTAATATTATACAAGGTTATTATAACATACAAGTTGCATGGAAGCTACTGGCTCTGCAAACCCACGACAAATTGTACCAACTTGTTGTATTACTTATGTATTTTATCCATACTAATTACTAAGTACAAAAGGAATAAAATTACTGAGTGACATTATAAAATCAAATCCTTACTCCTTACTAATATTATAAATGGGAAAGTGAGTTTGTTTGTATGTTTGTTCCGCTTTCACGCTGTAACTACTGAACCGATTGCTTTGAAATTTTGCAGACGTAAAGTTAGAAGTCCGGATTAAATAATAGGGTACTTTTAGTCCCGGAAAATTAAAGAGTTCCCGCGGGAACTAAAACTCCTCAATCCACGCGGACGAAGTCGCGGGTATCAGCTAGTAATATTATAAATGCGAAAGTGTGCCTGTCTGTCTGTGTGCTACGCTTTCATGGCTCATCTGTTAAACCAATTATGAAAAAATTTGGTACATATCCCAGGAAAAGGCAAGCTACTTTTTATCCCGCAAAATTAAAGAATTCCCGCGGGAATGAAAAAACCTAAACCACGCGGACGAATTCGCGGGCATCATCTAGTATTTACATAATGTAACACTGTGTTCTTTAAAACAAGCAATTATTGGTGTTTTTCTTGCCAGCTGTTCTCAATGAAATCATGCATAGATGAATTAATGATAATAGAGGTACAACTCCATAGATTTCCTACATAAAATAAAGACATTTCATTCCAAGGTTATCTTGGAAGAGGTCAGGGAAACGATAATTTAAACTATAATTGTAAATACATGCAAAATTTCACCATGACGTGTTTTCCTGAAGAATTCTGCGACATTATGAAAATATTCTGTGCCACTTCATAGTTAATGGAATGAATAGTTAAAGAGCATGGAGCACAGCATGGTTACTTATGTATCTACAAATTAATGAAATTGTACATTATTATTTTTCAAAAGAGCAACCACCGAGTTTCTTGCTGGTTCTTCTCGGTAAGAATGGCATTCCGAACCAGTGGTAGATTCAAAAGTACTTGTAAAAGTTTATTTGAATAAAAAACATTTGAATTTTGAATTGAATGCAATTTCCGCATGTCACAGAACTCTGCACGTAAAATAGCATGGTAAATTTCACATTGCAGTCCTTGAAGATGAAGGATTTTATTAATTCATCCCTCATAGTGCAAAAACATTGATGTTCATACATACTTTTTGGTGGTTCCTCTGCTACGGTTTGGTTGTACTCCTCACTTCTACTGGATAAAGGCACTGGCTCTTCTATACTAAAAATTTTATCTTTAACCACTATGCTGGTATTATTCTGAGGCACCGATTCTGACCCCAAGTGTAGGGTACCGGTCAGCTCATAGTTCTTCCTTAGTTTCTTTATTTCGTCCACTTTGAAGTCATACCTGTGATCAAATCCATCTCGAAATCGAAATTCTTACATTAAATTTAAAACATAAGTTGCACACTTTGCACAGTTAAAGTACCTATATCACTTGTATCACTTTTTTTTTATCATCTACAAGTTAGCCCTTGACTGAGATCTCACCTGATGGTAAGTGATGATGTAGTCTAAGATTCAAAAAAAAATTCGAAATACAATTGATTTTTATTCAGATAAATTTTTACAAGTACTTTTGAATCGTCGAGTGGTATGATGGAGATGGTAGCGAGCTAACCTGTCAGTGGTATGGCAGTTATATTAAGCCCATACCCCTAATCGGTTTCTACACAATATTGTACCAGAACACTAAATCGCTGGACGGCACGTCTTTGCCCGTAGGGTGGTAACCGGCCGAAACCTCCCACCAGGCCAGACCAGAAAAATTCAGAAATTATAAAGTCCCAAATTGACTCTGCCGGGGATCGAACCCAGGACTTCCCAATTTAAGACAACAGCACTTAAAACTGCGCCAGGGAGGTCGTCTAATCACTTTTTTTGGTTCTCAGTTAGAACCTGCATACGTATCTGACAAGACTTCTGGAACTTGCTTACCATTTATAATAAGCAAAGGATTAATAGGATGTAATTGTTCTTGTTAAATGTTCAAGCACTTACCAATCCCCTATGTCTCCAGGGTTGTCAATGTTATAATTAATCATTACAATATGTCCTTTCTCTATTTCTTCGGGGTTAATTTCCTTTCTTGCTCTTGGTCTGATTTCTCTCAGTTTACAGAATATCTCCTCATCTTCTGTACTGTAATCATTAAAAAATGTCCATCTCTGTTGCATTACACCGTTTAAGTTGACAGGAACTCTTAAAATGGGTTTCTACTTTATAGCAAAAATCAACATACAAAATCTCAAGTATGTGGGCGGAGAAGTTTGAGCTGTTTATAAAATCTAGCCGATGCCTTCAGCTTCGTTTGCATGGATTGAGTTTTTTAGGTTCCCCAGGAACTCTTTAATTTAATATGGGATAAAAAGCCTATGTGTTTATTCTAGACTATAATCTATCCCTATGCAAATTTTATCCAGATCCGTTCTGCCGTCCTAGGGTGATTGAGTAACAAAAATCCATCCATCCATCCAAACTTTCATATTTATAATATTAGCTGATGTTATAATGTCACTCAGTAATTTTATTCCTTTTGTACTTATAAATGATAACAGTATAGATATACTAAATACTAATTACTTACTCCTGATTTAATCTAACTTTGAATAAAATGTTTTCTTCAGAATTCATTTCGGTATCTTTTTCTGACAAAGAGGCATCCTTATGTATTTCAGGATCGAGTACTATCCTAGTTACAGATCCCTCCAACCAATAACCTCCTTCCGTTTGCTTTGCATCAATGAAGTCTCCCACTTTATACAATGTGCTTGTGGCATCTAAAAAAAGTCTAGAATATAAATAACTAGTCTATGGTTGTTATCAGAGCTGGGTGGCCTATTTTTTTTTCTAAATTTTACGTTTTATGACATAATTTCATCCGGCCGAGCCAACACACTAGCCTACCTATTTGTAGTTTCCTTTTATAATTCCTTCAAAATGTAATATACCTAGTTAGGTATATTACATCTGAAACCATCCCAAACTATTAGATAATCGGAAATACTGGAATACATAGGAAGGAATACATATCTGAAACTAAAATCTAATATATAAAAATAAGTCGGGTTTTCCTTCCTGACGCTATAACTCCAGAACGCACGAACCGATTTCCACGGTTTTGCATTCGTTGGAAAGGTCTCGGGCTCCGTGAGGTTTATAGCAAAGAAAATTCAGGAAAAATTTCAACAGAATAGCGGGAAAATCTGTTTAGCGGGAAAGCCATCTGGTGGCGAAACGGAGTTCGCCGGGTTTGCTAGTTATTCATATATCCATAACATCCCTGGTCAATATGTGTTTCAATGAGACTTTGACCTTTGTATCTGTTAGTGTTTTTGGGTTCATTTCATTCTAGTTCAGCACAAGCCAAACCTGTACGGTATCTCCTTTAGTTATTAAAGCAGCATTAAAAAACTGTAACCTGACTATGGAAAAAACTCAGAGATGCACTTTTTTGAATGTAACATGCGTCATATTGTTCTTATTTGTGTAAATATAGCCTACATTACCTAGTCTATAGTAACAAATGAATTGACACCTCATTCATCAAAATCGGCTCAGTAGTTTAGGTGCTACAGTGGTATATATATAAATGATACATACATACATAGACTGCTAAAATCATAACCTTTCTATTGGCGTTGCCGTATTCAGGTAAAAAGAAAAACTTTTTATATGTACTTTATCATGCAATCAGTCAATAGCCTATGAGTAGATTGGTTTAAGGGGAAATTGGTGTGCAGGGAAAACTTCCCCAGAAGCACTCAATGAGTGTCAGCTATACATTGTCAAGTATATGCCTTCTTTTTCAATCAAACGACGAATCACTTGTGGCATTGTCAATTGTCAAACCAGGTGATTTGGATGGTTGCCAAGCCTTGTTTTGCAGCTGCAGTGCCTCATTTCTTCCTTCACTGTTTATTTTAAGGTGCTCATGGATTTCAGATATTCTTATTGAAAGTTGTTTAACCTTTCAACTGACCGAATTTTAACTAAGTATCAGTTTTTGCACGGTTCATATTTCGTAACCCGCGAACCGCCACGCACCCCTCGCGCACCCCGTGTGCGTCACGTTTTAGAAAAATGCCTGCAAAAAATACCTAGACCACTTATCATGGTTCTGTAAACGGCATTGGCTTTATTTATAATATATCTTTATGAAGGTATGATTTATAGAAGCCGAAGTTTACAATCAATTACATATAAACAGAAAGAATGCGTCAACGATTGCGATAACAGTCGCGATTTCTCAAACATATATTTTCCCGATAAAGATATTACATTTCAGTGATAATCCAGTCTATTATTGCACTAAAATATATTTATAAACATACTAGCTGATGCCCACGACTCCGTCCGCGTGGAGGTATGAAAAATAGATAGTAGCCAATTCTCATACCTACTGAAATTTCATCAAAATCGGTCAAGCCGTTTCGGAGGAGTATAAACACTAAAACTGTGACACAAGAATTTTATATATTAGAATTGTATTGAGTTTTTATTTGTCACAACAAACAATAAACAACAACAAACACTCATTCAAAAAAACACAAAATTTTGGCACAGATTTAAATTACTTTTTACTATAGCTTTTTGTTTTTTTTATTTTCGAACTTGATGGTTTAGTGTAGCGGTGTATAGATTATTTAATATAGTTCTATATGATCCAAAGTTGTTCTAACAAGAATGAACTCTATCAATAAGAAGAATCAGTTTATAATCGTCTGGGCCGGCCCGGTCACCGGTGGCCTTGTGCATGCGAGAGCGTTTCCGTTTAAAAAAATATGTGGTCACCGGTGACCTCTTGCGCGTGAGTTTTGGGTAAAAAGAAAAACTAACCTATATATTCAACATTCTTCTTTTCAGTCTGTTCATCGCCTTTAACATTCTCCTCGCTCTTTGTTTCAACATTTTCTGTTTTGTCCACTGACTGTACTCTCTCAATCAGTTGTATGACGTCATTCAATTTTATATTGTAGTCATGGAATGTATAACCATCTTCCAGCTACAAAATATTGTGAATATGTGGTTAAAACCAAACCTGTTGGCTTATGAAAGTTATGATTATAACTTCATACGATATGTTATGACTATAAAAAGTCATGTTAATGTTTAATAATGACCAATATCTCTATCGCTTTAGGAACCTTTAAGGTCAAAACGTGGTGGTTCGATAAAGTGTGTCTAAAAGGCGCGATTTTTGCCTTCTGCTACCTTCGCTCACAACTTTGTCATGTCGGAGCCTCAACTCACGAATATTCAGTATGGCAAGAGTTACAACTATTGGGTAAAATGTAATAAAAGAGGAATTGTCTTGGGCTATTATCATTTGTATAGCACACTTATGCGGCAAATAAGCAATTTATTTTTTACCATCTAACGAGCCGGCTATAATATGATCGTGCGTTCCTATGGAACTCTTAATAAATAAAACTCACCAGTTTTCCACCATATATTAACCGTTGTAACTTAGGTTCCACTTTAAATTTATCTCTAACTACACATCTAAATTGTTCAATCTTAGTAAGTTTGGATTCAACAACAAGAATAGCCTCGGGGTGTCCGAAAAACCTTACCCGGACATGCATTTTTGTAAACTATTTTAAAAAGTTGAGACTTGAGAGTAAGCAAAAATATTTACAAAGTATTCCCCTGAACCTGTAGCCCTGCCAAGCCCCCTCTCGCTCTCCACTTTTACACCGACCAAGAATTTAGAACAGGAATTGAAGAAAAAAAGCGCCAATTTCGTTTGTTGATTGCACTCTGACACTTGTCTCTCAGTGCTGCCAACCACTACGGAGCGTTTCCCCCCTAACAGCAGCTTGAAATCCCCCTGTTCACCCCTAACACCAACTTGAAATCCCCGTAGCCGTCGCTAAAATAACCCTGGTCCCAAATAGGCCCTTTTTTGAGCGGTATATTGAAATGAATAAAAAATACACACAAAATAAAATAAACGTTTCAAATTTCCGTTGGACATCATACTTATAATCTAAAGAAACGAGTCTTAATTTCATGTTTCAAATTTTATCGACGGAAGTCAGGATGATTATCAATTATTTCGACATCATGGACCTGTTTATCGAGTTGCGCTTTACTATTTCCGGAATTTTTAAAAGTCATACATACCTATTGACGTTAAATAATTTGAGCATACGGTCGGAAGGAACGAATTTACCTTACACATGTAGTCCTTTTGTAAAGTAAATCTTACCATAATAATAATTTGAAGTACTTCAAATTTCACTTCAATAAATTATTATTGAAGTGAAAATTTCTTTAGATGCGTTGAGCACTTTTTGGTAGGGGGTTTTTTACCCCCTACCAAAAAAGTGGAACGGTGTCTTCTTAAGACAAAAGGTCTTAAGTATAAATATAGTACATTCGTAATTGAACTTTAAAGCCTTAGTTTTAAGGTTTATATTTAAAAGTGCTGTGTAACCGTGACTGACACCTCGTGTTTTTTAAGAAGACAAAAGGTCTAGACCCCTAGAAAATGCCCCCAAAAAATGGCTTCTCTCCAAAAAATGCCCCTAGAAAAGTGTCGCCTCTAAAAACACCCCTTTCCATCTAACTTACCCCTAAATTTAGGGGGAAAACCCACAAGTTGGCAGCACTGTTGTCTCTGCATATGACTTTTTTTTTATTAACTGGCTTTACGGCCCTGGGGACTGGGTCACACTCAGAGACAAGTTAACCATAAACCAGGTCACACTGACAAGTTATTAAAGCTTAGATAGAGAAAGGCATAAAGACCAAGCATAGAGTAAGAATATGTAGCAAGAGTAGCATTGTAATAATAATACCACAAGTGACGCTATTGCCAAGGAGCGCTTTTCTTGTCCTGCTCAGCGTATAACTTTTTGTTTTTGTTGGAACTCTAAGAAAGTAGAGGTCAAACAATCCTGTGTCGTTTTTGTTATTCGCCCATATTCGTGCTCGTAGCTAAAAAAAAAGTGGTTTAACTTATAGACGATAGTGTATTGCTGTGTGTTAGGCTGCAAAAGCCGAACTGGACGTAAATACGAAAACATAACTTAAGTTTATAATTTTGACCTTATTTTGACCTGATTGTTACAGACAAAAACAGGTTATATTTGTAAAGACTCGCATGAATGCTACAAAGTATAGACATAAAAAAAATACTTGTTTGTTTGTTTGAAAATATCCCATTAAGACTATCACTATCGCATACTTATATGCTGACGCCCTATATGGTCATATCTCTCTCTGTCTATGATGACCTAGCCATATTATCTCCTTTTCACTCCCACATTAAAGAGATGCAGTGATGAGAATGAGAAAAAAGATTTTATTTTCAACCGACTTCAAAAAAAGGAGGAGGTTCTCAATTCGACTGTACATTTTTTTTCTTTATGTTTGTTACCTCAGAACTTTTGACTGGGTGTCCACCCGATTTGGATGATTCTTTGTTATTTGAAAGGGCATACTTCCCAAGTGGTCCCATATAAATTTTATCGAAATCATCTGCTGACTGCATCTTCACTTACCATCAGGTGAGATCGCAGTCCCTATATGCTATATGCTGTGCTATATGCTGTGCTATATGCTGTGCTATATGCTGTGCTATATGCTGTGCTATATGCTGTGCTATATGCTATGCTATATGCTATGATATGCAAAATGCTATGCTATATGCTGTGCTATATGCTGTACTATATGCTATATGCTATGCTACGTGCTATGCTATATGCTATGATAAATGCTATGCTACATGCTATGCTATATGCTATGCTACATGCTATGCTACATGCTATGCTATTTGCTATGCTATATGCTATGATATATGCTATGCTACATTCTATGCTATATGCTATGCTATATGCAATGCTATGCCACATGCTATGCTATATGTTATGCTATGCTATGCTATATGCTACACTATATGCTATGCTATATGCTATGATAAATGCTATGCTATATGATATGCTATATGCTATGCTATATGCCATGGTATATGCTATGCTATATGCTATGCTGTATGGTATGCTATACGCTATATGCTATGCTATATATGATGCGATATGCTTTTTCGAATAGCATATATGCTATGCGAAAAAGACGCCTAATGGAGAAACGACCATAGGACCTTAGGACCATAGGAAATAATCATAGGTTTTATCGGGTTTATCGGGGCTAACAGATTACAATAACCAAACATTACAAAGTCGGCTATATCCCATTCAGCGACTATGCTAGATGACGTTCAGTCAAGACGTTGAACGTTACATTAAACAACTTGACGAGTTGTCCTTTAGTCATTCAATTGAATGTTGTCATTCAATGAACACGCTAGTCATTCAATCAAATAGCAGATTAAACCAGATGACTGCGATATATACAGTAGGTTAGGCTAGCTGAGCTATAGCATGGCTATAGCCACAGATTAGGGATAGAGATTTATTATAAAGGGGAGCAGATTCAATATAGTGAAAAAAATTGCGTGGCAATTTCAAACACACGGAAACATTACTCACACATAGACAAAACTCAGGGCCGCACCTTGTTGCTGCATAAAACATTATATTAATATGTAGTGTTAAGTCGTGTGAAAAAAAAACGACCTAAACGTTACCTATCATTTGGAAGCTATATTTTGTAAGGGTTTTAAAAATTATTATAGGTACTTTTAACCATTTGTAGTTGGCTAAAGCCTGCCTCGATAGGATAGAGGCCTGTGCCAGATGTCTGTTCCGGGCTTGGGTCTGCAATGGTAATCACCACCATGTGATGGGGATATTATTTATAGAAAGTTCCTACTGACATTAATTTCTTGGCAGTAAGCCAAATAAATGTTGTAAACTAATCGAATTGAATCATTATTCCAAAAATTGGGTTAGAAAGTTAAATAAAAAAAATCAACAGGTTAAACGCACATGTTTTTTATTCAAATAAACTTTACAATTAGTGCTTTAGAATAACAAGTGAATCTACAACTGATTCGGAATGCCATTTTTAACGAGAAGAGTTACAATATGTAGGTACTCTACAGCATGCTTTTAACAATCTCAAACAGAAAATAACTAAAATGGAACAACACAACAAACAGGGCTTTAATCTTAACACGAATTAAGGTTCAGATCGACACTAACACAATGTTAAACTATCAAAACTTACGAGATGGATGCGTTGCCGATTGCTTACATGCAACTCACATCTGGAGGAGTAAAAGTTGAACTAGGCTGAACCATTAGTAGCTCTGCTATTGAAGGTACAGTGGTAGTAGGTACTTGGGTAAACCGATTCTGAGAGAAAAAATACAAATTATTCATAATATAATTAGCAGTTAGCATGCATGGACATGAGGCCCTGTCATGAGGCATTTTTGTTCTGGCAAGAATTTTAATAAATTATTTATAAACAAACATAAATCTATCTAGGCAACTAAATAAACCTTAAACCACATGCTTATCATTAAAGAGTTTGGAAACTGTATCATGGGCATGTCGATTTAAAATCAATTGTTGGAGAAATACTTGTAAGGGAAAGAAGTACCGTACCTACTTGAATTCATCCGCTAAATAAATTTGTACCTAATTCGTTCTTACCTCAGCTGACTTTGGACATGTTCTTATTTGGACAACGAAACTCTGACAAAAAAACTTACATCTGGTGGAGTAAAAGTTGAACCAGGCAGGGTCAATTGGCGAATTTATAATTTCTGAATTTTCCCTGGTCTGTCCTGGTGGGAGGCTTCGGCCGTAGCTAGTTACCACCCTACCTACCTAACCTACTTACCTCGGCTAACTTTTATTTGAATATGGTCGGTATGTCACCAGGAGATAGAATAGAACGGAACACACTACGTTCTATTAAATCAGCTGTAATATGCTTGGAGGATATAACACGTCTTGATGAATTGGGCTGTCAGTCTTTTGTATTAATATTTTTCATCCATAGGCTTTTCAGGTATTCATCCTTTGGAAACCTGAAATTAAAAGAAAGTTATAAACTTATAATAAAAGAGTCGTCAAGTCCGGCCCTGTTATTTTTTCAAGTTCTCGAAATGTCAACAAAAGATTATTCAACATAAAACATGTATTTCTACAGAAAACCATAACATTATAGTTATAATATTAGCATGGCTACATATTTCGTCTTAACAACTATAAATATTAGATAACTTATCCTTGATATGATGCGATAAACGAAAAAACTCAAAGCTAACTACATGATATCATGAAATTTACTAACCGATGGAACGTTATTTCTGGGGTTTTCCTGTACGAAGCGACAACGTTACACAAGGAGACACAACACTTCACCATTTTATTTCAATAAATATTGGCTACTAAACCTCCAAATTTCACAAACAATTTATGACAACACAATGTAAACAAACGCCATATATGTCTCTTAAATGTCTCGTCTCGGACTGCCACACTTTGAATTTTTGTCAATGTGACACATTGAATGTGTGCTTTGGTGTTGCACAGTGTTGCAACAAATAAAAAAAAGATAGGAACATAGACATTTTGCTTGGAGGGAAAAGGACACAGATTCCCATACACTTATTGTCTATGTAGGTGTGTTTATGTTAAGTCTGCTTTTCTTTATTATCTAGCTGTGAGCTTGCTTTACGTTCTTTATCATAAAACAATTACCTCTAGAATGCCAGCGTGTAACCTAAAGGGATAGGTTATAATAGGCAAAACGCTGCAAAGCACCAAACACATTAAGTGCTTTAGGAACAAAACCGTTACACGCAGAAAGGGATAAAAGAAATGTTCTATGGCGTCGTCTATATATCTCTCTCTGTCTACGTTCTTTATCTACCCTCCATTGTCAAAAAAAAAGAAAATTGTCATTGTCATTGTCAATCACAGACTTAATAAAGAAACTGTGTTGTCAATCAATGAATAATACTTCCTTCATTGTTGTCAATTGTCATTTGTCACTGGAAGTTGTCAATCGAAGTAGAATTACTTGTCTCTGTTTCGCAGTCACAGAGTACTTTCGCAGTTTTCCTGTCTTCGTCACTGGTTTTGATAATCATTTTAAAGCTTGTGAACTGTTCATCATCGTTTCCTAGTGTAGTAAATTTCACCAAGTAGAAAAATCAGTAGGTAAGTAATATAATTGCATTACTTTATTTTCTCCTAAAAACAATTCATTAATTATGTTTAAAATTAACATTCTCACTGCATTGTAAGACAAATATTAATCATGAACAGGTACGAAAATCCACGGTTTACACCAAGTTTCTTCATTTTACAGTAAATTGGTGGTGATGTAGTACATTGCTGGTGTTATTATTATTGATATATGTATTGTTGACATATTATGTAGGTACCATAAAAATTTCAATCAAGCTTTTAATTACATAATTTTTTAATGAGTTAAAGCTTAATATGAATTAATTATTCACATACGAGGCTTACACAATACAATGATTTCAGTAGATACCTCAAGGAAATACAATTAATATTATTAAGGAAAATAACCATATGCTCATCAATTATTATGAACTATGGGATAAATTTTTATTACAATAAGTATTTTGAACCTGTAAGCATTTTAATGTGTTGAGTATAATATACTTAAGATATACTTATATATAATAGTAATTATGTGCAATACCCATCTCTTAGATTGAAATTCAAATGTTATTTATACAAATAAACTTTGAATCGTAAAACGAATCTACCACTAGACTAGAGGTCTACTAAGAGATGGGTATTTACTATTCTACATAATTCTTTATTATATTCTATTCTATTGTTCCGTTCTTTAAGTAACCTTCATAGGAATTCTCAATGTTTTAAAGAAGTCTTAGCATCCACATCAAGAGCTTGTTATTTAAAAACATTAATTGAAAAATATAAGTGTAATTAATTGAAAAACTACATTAACTTTTTTCAATGCAGAGTTAAACATATCTAAATGGTTAAACAAATCCTTGTGATGGATATCTTCAATTGATTTTTATTGTAATAATTACAGGTGAAAATGTTGAGATTACGGCCCAAGTTAGGAACTGAACGTAATTCAGAATGGAGTTGCTGTTTTTGTTTCCATGTCCGCACTGGCACTGTTATGCTTGGCATATGGCATCTGGTAAGAATACAAGTTAAACCTATGAAACTATCTATAGAGCCCTGCAAGCATTGGAATGCTACTTGAGCATCTTGTTTGTGCAAAACAAATCATAACAGAAATAGAAGTAAAGTAACGCCTGCTTCTATCCAATATGTAAAACAAATCAGACTAAGAACAACTAACAACATGGTGGACATAGGTATAATGCAACAAAATTATGTTGCCACATTTATTTGACTTTGCTTATGTTGGATAAATATTATTATGTAATACTAGCAAACCCGGCGAACTCCGTTTCGCCACCAGATGGCTTTCCCGCTAAAAAGATTTTCCCGCTTTTCTGTTGAAATTTTTCCTGAATTTTCTTTGCTATAAACCTCACGGAGCCCGAGACCTTTCCAACGAATGCAAAACCGTGGAAATCGGTTCGTGCGTTCTGGAGTTATAGCGTCAGGAAGGAAAACCCGACTTATTTTTATATAGTAGATTAATATTTTATGTTATGCATAAAAATCGATTGTAGATCGATAAATCCCAATGTTACTTATCTACGACAAGTTCACATTCGAACTAAACAGGATTGTTAGTGTAGTAGTAATTAAAAAAAAATTGACTTGTGTTTTAAGCAAATTTACTTAAGTACATATTTGGCGGTTTAGTTAAGTTCCCTGAAACAGTTTTAAAATGAAATTGAAAAATTTTACTAGAAAATGATGATAAAATTAAAAAATTTCACTATTAAAGGTATGACAACCCTATGGTTTGTTTACAAAGAATCCACATCAAATTTGTTTTATTGTATGATTCACTTAAAATTATTAAAACCCAATAGGGTTTACCCATTCATAGCATTCAATTTTATTAATGAGTTGGTTTTTTTTGGCAAATTAATAAAAATCTAAGGTATTGTTTATACAAGCTGTTGTAAAAGGTATACTTATAAGGTTGTGTTAGAGTCATAGGGTTTATGGGGTATTTCTCTTTATAGATGCTGCATTTAATAGCGCTAGGATTTTTGGCTGCGATTGTACGTGACCCCAGTTTGCTTGAAGAGTTGGAACGTGACTCTGCTCCAATTGGCGGTATGGACACTCGCCCGACATCGTTTCCGCTACACGGCACCCATCCACGTGATCACAGCTTGATATATCGTAAGGAATACTTTTACTTATCCCATTCTAATGTGCAACATCGTCCCTAATAGTGTCAAACTTATGATACAAATACTGCATATTGTTGATGGCGAACAGATTGCAACCTTTTTTAGGGGTTTCGGAAACCAATAAGGTAAATTTTAACTTCAAACATGTATAACATTTCCTTTTTCCTCTCCAACTAGCAGGGCGGTGCACAAGTTGCTTGCCCTGACTCGTGTCATGAGTCAGGGCAAGAATTCCTTGCATAGGAAACAATTTACTGGCAGGTCATAATGAAAAATAAGCATTGATGTTTTACAACGAGGGTAAGCAGTGTTTTATGCCTCTATCGGCCGGTTTCTGAATTGAGAATTTTGTGTTGAGTCTGTCTCAAAGACTACTTAAGGACTAATTAGGCAAATTTTTGTTTCTGAATTGATATTAGGCCGGTTTCTGAATTAAGCATTCAAGCAAAAACAGCAAGATCCAACTCTCAAACCTTACACAATATCAATTCAGAAACAAAAATTTTCTTAATTAGTCTTTAAGTAGTGTTTGAGACAGACTCAACATGAAATTCTCAATTCAGAAACCGGCCGATATGACGTGCCCGCCACTGCTAGGCATAAAACTTGTGTTAGGAGTAGACGCCATTTCTGCTACTCATCGACAGGTCAGGTGTTTAGTAGTTACCAGCAATTTTCAATTAGCGTCAAGTTAAAGTCAACAGAGGAGAGAACTTGGGGATCTGAATGGGTAGATAGATGGTTTTGTTGACGAGGTTACTTACTTAGTTACGCATACCATTCTGGTAAGGGGAATGGCTTTCATAAAACTGTAGATTCTTTCAATGTTACAGATAGCCATCCTTTTTTCATAGACACTCCTCTAGGTCAGTTTGAAGTCACTATCTAGTCATTTAATAAATAATAAGCTAGTATTTTTTTAATACCTTTATAGGCTAGTGCTTAGCTGCAATCAGACTTGATTGCAAGTAGTGATGCAGCCTAAGGTGGAGTGCGCTTGACTAGAAGATTCGCGTTTGATTTGAAGGTACCTATATTAAAAGAGGGTCGGAAAACGGAACGGAAGCCGGAAGGGCATTCCATATCCTAGCAGTTCGATTTAGAAACGAGGAAGCAAATTGCTTCGTACGAGCCCGCGGAATTTCAACTGTGTAAGTGTGCATACCTTGTTGATGCCTTGCGGTTCGATAGTAAAAAGAGGACGGAGGAATCAGATTGATATATACAGTATATAGGGAGGATAGTGATAGAGTAGGAAAAATAAAACAAGTAATAAAACAATTGTGTAGTAGTTGGGGTTGTAGGTTTGAACTTTGAACCGTATATTGTTTATAGATGATGTGGACGTGGGTGCGTTGGTGACTGTATGCACGCTGGCTATCACTCTCATGCTGATATACGGAGCGTCGCGCGGCAAGCCCGCACATCTGCTGCCTTTCTTCTGTCTGCAGATCTTTGATTTTGCTATTACTGTGTAAGTAGCAAAATAACAATATTAATTACTTTATTGGTGGGAGGCTTTGGCCCTGTCTAGTTACCACCCTACCGGCAAAGACGTACCATCAAGCGATTTAGCGTTCCGGTACGACGCCGTGTAGAAACCGCCTAGGGGTATGGACTTAATATAACTGTCATAATACCTCTATAACAGGTTAGCCCGCTACCATTTTATTTTATTTTTTATTTTTATTTATTAGGTCTATTAGTACGGACACTTACATTAAAACATTCACAGGTAAACTTATCCTATAAAATAAAAATATTAAATGTAGTACCCACTTAAAAGTAAACACAACATTATAAATTAAATTCGTTACAAAGCTAAAAAAAAAAAAATGAAAAAAAACCAACTAAAACTAAAAATGAGGAATAATAATAGGATAGGAATAATAATATATTTTAGACTGCATCATCACTTACAATCAAGCAAGATCGCAGTCAAGGGCTAGGCTTGTAGTGGAATAAAAAAAATCAAATATTTTCTTAAAGTATAAACTATTGCTAACCACTAGACCAACGTCAACGTAGAATATCATCATCATCATCATCATCACTACAGCCTATTAACGTCCCACTGCTGGGCACAGGCCTCCACTCTCATAGGAGAGCGGGAATTAGAGCTTAGACCCACCACGCTGCCCAAATGCGGGTTGGCGGGCTTTAACGACTATTATCATGTGATAATAACCGGGACCGACGGCTTAACGTGCTCTCCGAGGCACGGGGGTGAAACACCGCCAACTTCCAACTCCGGGCTGGCACTGAGAAATTCTTAATTGAAAAACCCAATACCTAACTTTTATGCCCGACCGGGAATCGAACCCAGGACCTCGTGATCCGACTATGCTAACCACTAGACCAACGAGGCTGTCTGTCAGGCATTGGTAGTATGATCATGCTCATTTGTATGTGTTCAGGCTGACGGCAACAGGCTACCTCTGCTACTTGCGGTCTATCCACCGCCTGGTGGCGGAGGCGCGTCGCGTGCCGTGGCGCGAGCAGCTGCTGTCGCTGCCGGCGCCCGCGCTGGCGCTGGTCGTGCTCGGAGCCTTCCTCGTCGCGGTGCTGCTCAAGGTATAGTGTCTTCTATACTTCTATACTAATATTATAAAGAGGTAATGTTTGTGAGGTTGTAGGGGGTAATCTCTGGATCTACTGAACCGATTTTGAAAATTCTGGTACTAATAGAAAGCTGGTAGCAATAGATTTGTGAGTGTCATAGACTATATACTAACCTGAAATAACCTGATAGAAATTCTCAGTACCTACTACCCCGGAGTAAGGAAGTTGGCGGTGTTTCACCCCCGCGCCTCGGAGAGCACGTAAAGCCGTCGGTCCTGCATCTGATCTCTCTCCGGTCGTGTCGGATTTTCCGTCCCATCGGGCTATGAGAGTAAAGGAACAGAGAGTGCACCTGTGTATGCGCACACACTTGTGCACTGTAATATCTCCCGCGCAGATGGCTAATCTCTCTGGAGATAGGCCGCCGTGGCCGAAATTCGATCGGGAGGACATTACTAACCTGAAAAATTAGGGAGTTCCCGTGGAAATTTAAAAACATATTTCACGCGGACGAAGTCGCAAGCATCTGCTAGTAATATTATAAATTCGAAAATTTGGAAGGATGTATGGATTCATATTTGATGGATACACATGATTTTCCTTCTGCAATAACGTAAAATAAACTTATAATTACATATATGGGTCGCATAGTTTCAGGCCAAAGTTTTCCGCGCTCGTTATGTTTAATTAGGAGATATTATGACGCACTAGTTTTACCTTCCTTATTTACAAAGTGTACTGTCCAACAGGCCTACTTCATCAGCGTAGTGTGGCGGTGCTATAAGTACCTAACAATGCGCGCGCACGCGCTCCACAGCCTGACTCCGTTCGTGATCTCGAGTGAGGGGGTCGTGACCCCCGCCGCGGCCCCCTACTCCGGCCCGCCCGCCGCGCCGGACTACTCCAGCCTGCTGCCGGACTACGAGGAGGCGGTCAAGCAAACCCCCCCGCCCTCCTACCGCGCCGCTACTCTCATGACTACTGATCCAGCCAATGCTGATGTAAGTTTTATTTATTAATGTGTTTTTTTGAAGTGAAAACTTCTTTAGGCGCGTTGAGCACTTTTTGGTAGGGGGCAAATGTAGATGTAGATTCGCGTGACCGTGACCGACAAGCTCGCGTGACCGACATGCTCGCGAACAGCGACATGCTCGCGAACATATAAATATACTACATTCGAAATTAAACTTTAAGACCTTAGTTTTAAGGTTTATACTTATTTTAATAATTTTAATTAAAATAAAATAAAAAAATCGTTTTCACTTCTATCGGCAGTATCATGACTGCCAATTTTATTTGTGATCATATACCTAAACCTGCCCCCCGATTGGGAAAGGAAATAATTGTACTCGTAATCGTTTGTCAAACGGATAATTCGACCTGTTTAAAGACTTCATAGATGCCTGCTCGTCAAAAAGCATGTGTGAACTCCTTAAACAGTTCGAGTTTCTCTTTTTTATTATTATTATTGTGGAAGGACGGAGTCTTCTGACACAGGAGTAATTTAACTCTTAAAAGAAGGCCCCAAACTTTTAGATGTTAAAATTATGTTGCAATGAGAAATAAACTATTTTTATATTTTATTTTATTATTTACAGGTGGCAACACCAGCAGCGGAGCCCCCGCAGCCTGCCGCCAATACCGTGGTGATGCTCCCTCAGCAAGGGGCGCAGGCCCGCGTGTGAATCTCTCCGCTTGTCTCTTGTACTACGCCGACCCAACGCGAGCCAACGCAGGATTCCGTCGACGCTCATAGCTCTGAACACGACAGATTAGTGTAATGTACACGCCTATAATAGGGATGATGACAACTCAATTAAATCAGCAACTCTTTATCAAACTTAAAAACGCACTTCCAGTATGGAAGTTGTATGAAATTCACAGTTGTGACGTCATCAAATTACAACACACTTTTTTTCTTTAATCTATATTTTAAAATGGCTATCAAACTTAAAACTAACCGAGGATGTGAATTTTAGGTCTTTTGGAAGACCATCTATTTAATAATCAGTTATCCGTTCTTCTTGGGGGGTCCACATCTCTACACTATGTCATAGAGTCACGATTCATATCGAGGCAATATTTAATGGTATTGAAGGTATCGACATGTCAATATCCCACTAGTAGTGGTAGTGAAAGATTTATCAAAAGATCGCTGGAAGTTAAATGTTTCCTTGTTGGCGCTCGTTGGTTCGGTGTGTAACGTTTCAAGCTTTGAGGCCATGTTCTAACTGACAGGAGGATTGTTTAAGACCTAAATAACACTACATTTAGTTTAAGAAGATACCTAATAAAGTTATAATACATGAATTGGCTCTTTTATTTTTAAACTATTGTATTGTTTTCTATATTTTTATCATTCGTTTCTACAGAAAACTTAAATAATCATAAAATTAAACGCAATATACCTGCCATCTAACAAGTACCTTCACTATGTCACTAATGTGTAAAACATCTTTTGCTAAATGAATCGTTTATTACAGTTGCAAGACATTAGGTGCTAAGAGTCGTCTGTCAGTCTGAAAATGGCCTGAGTTATGTCCACACTAATGATGGTTTTAAATTATATTACATGATAAATAAAAAAAAAACCTTAAGATAGTTAAAATTATATTCCGGTAAAAACAAAAAAAAAATTCTGCAATGTAAGCTAAGCTAAAATCATGTTTTATTCTTTGCCACGTTACACGCGCTTTTAGTGTGGACGTAACCTTATTATTTATATTTTTGCCTATTTCATTAAGGGTGTGTCATAAATATTTTTGGGGATCAACTGATATAGAGTTCAGTAATTAAGTAAATTGATAATTAAATCATGTATTGGATTCACGTTATTCATTAAATACGGATAGGGCGCGCGCACGAACATACACTAGTATTCGTCTGAAAATAAATAACTAACTGCGAATTCTATAACACTTATAGATATCATCTGGAGGAATACGTACTTGCGAATAAAAGTCGCGCGAAATCCTAACTCCGTACCGAAGACCAACATGTAAAATGGCCGCATAATGGGCCTAGTGCGTGTCGTGTAGGTTACGCCCATCTTTAATTTCATCTTAATAAAAAACAAAGTGACATTTCGTTGTGTTTACATCATCGATATATATGTAGGTACTAGATGGGCACTTTCATAGAAAAAAATTGGGCGTCCAACCTTTAGAGCACGCTCCTAACCTGTATAGCCCTGTCCTTGTCCCCGCCATAGCGCTGTCCCGCTTTTCAGACTAGATGGCGTTAGTAAAATAGGTCCACATTCTTTGTTTGACAGGGCCCGTCTATGTAATTTGAGGTCGTTGGTTCACATAGGTATGTATTTGTTGGAATCTTCAAAAATATAATTTTTTTTTGCCAATCTAGTTCAAACGACGACCATTACATTTGGCCTTCTAAACTGGTACATTCCCAAAAGTAATTGTTTGGCTTTACATTTGAAATTGTAAAACGTTTATAAAAGTTATGTAGTGTCTTAAAAATATTCATATTTTTCGAAGAATTTTGCTTTCACCGATTTTATCAATTTATTCTTTCATGCCGTCCAAATCGCATTTTAAAAGGCGAGTAGAATGGCGAATTTTACTAGAATCTTGTTTCAGTATTATTATAAAAGATATATTTAATGTAAAACAACTGCCGTCTGCCAGAATTAAATGATTCTGTGCTGAAATGACGATAGAGTTGGAACAGACACATACTTTGATTTTAAGAAACAATGCTTTTCTTATTAGAAATACTGTACTTAGTTGCAATTTTAACTAGCAGTAGGTAGGTAGTGAGCAAAATTTTTAAACTCATGTAGAATTGTCTTAGTAAAGAAAAAATAATGCCTAAACCGGGATATTATCGAGAAATAGAGCTACTTGCGTGATCAGATATAATTGAATGTATGACGAAAAGGTAACACCTACGTTACAAATGTTAATGGTAGTTGCTGTTCGACCTAAATATTATCTGAAACATATTTGGGTTTGTTTGTATTATATGTGCATCAATATTTTTATTATTTAAATTATGTACTTGTGTAATAAACAATGTACCAACATATTTTTGTTTTCGATTTCGATTGTTTCGTTTGAATTGATTCGAATCAAGAATCATATACTTACACCCACCTAAATCATGTTAAATATATAGACTAATAGAATGATATATATTTTGAAAATCAATTTTCAATGTGTTGTGTAATCAATATAATAATTATTATTAGTGACAAACATATGTTTTGATCTTAATAAAAATATTCCTAGGTGATAATTCGTTTTAATTTAAATCCTTTTTCGTTAAATTTCTGTACTTAGTTCTAGTAATGTCGTACTGCCTGCCAGATTGTTTACAGAGTCCAAAAACTGTAGGAACATAATAATAAATAATTATTATTGTGATCCGTGTTTTTGGTGATTGTGATGATATTTATCGATTTGTGGCCGCAATGTATATAGTCATCAATATTATTTACCATAGAGTTATTTACCTATTAATTTCAACTGTTACAGTAGGTACGAATAAGGAGATTTGTAGCGAAAATTCTGCTTTTCATCAACTTTTCTTTTCAGTTTAGATGGCTAGGCTAGTCCTTGGGTAAAATGTCTACTTATATTCATAATCCCATTTAATCTTCATCTTCTCTACCCTTTCCGGCCCACTATATAGGTACTGAGCACCGCTCTCCTCTTTGAATGAAAACGGTTTGGCCATTTGGTCAAGTGCGGATAGGCTTCACAGTTCACACACCTTTACACACTATACAGAATTCTCGGGATTAGAGGTTTCCGTTATTACAAGTGATATAATAATCCTTACAAAACTTTGCACATAACTTTGAAAAGTTAGACGTATGATCCCGGGGATCGAATGAAATACTGGGAACATAAACGCTAGGCTAACACCGCTTCTATACATCCATAATAATAAAATAATAACATGAATCATGATTTATCTGAGACTGGGATCGGTCGTGTCGTGTATTAGGTGTTTTGTTTATCACCGCCGTGCAACATTGGAACGTCAAAGTGATGAACGCAATTTACAAACAATGTTTCGGACATTCGCGGCCGGCCGGCGGGCGAGGGACTCGCGACTAGTAATGCGCGCCGTCGCTGTGTGTCACGCGTTCTCTATTTATATCGACGACTTCACCTCCCCGCGAGTATCTGCACTCACGCAAGCGCAATGCGCACCTGAAACGCCGAAAGTGAAAATTGCACATCATGGTTTCGCTCGGTATAGGACGCTGTGTTACAGGACTTGCTACTCGCTAATTAAGAGTGCGAGGACGAGGCCGCCGCCGCAGTGTCCGTTGCGTTGCGAGAATGGCCGATGCCTGCATGGCACCGCTGTACTCCGACACTGCGGTAATCGTACGTCACATATCAGCTGAGTTGCCGGTAAGAGGCTCACACTCGTGACGTCACTTGCGGTTAGTGAAATTCAGGACTCCGGAGCCAACCATGGCGTCCACCATGCAACTCGAGTTTACACAGGCGATGACCGATTTTAAAACAATGTTCCCGGACATGGACGATGACGTTATCGAAGCGGTGCTTCGCGCTAATCAGGGCGCAGTAGATGCTACCATCGACCAACTGCTAGCGATGAGCACCGACAATCAAAACGAAAGGCTTCGGCTGGAGATGGAACGTGTGGAGAGCAGTTCTCCTTCACGACGCAAGGAGCGACGTATTATCTCACGGGGCGCTGAAAACGGTGAAGACAATGACACCACAGCGCTTGTGTAAGTTGGATTATATTTTTTATGAATTTAATTGAAATTAATCATTTAATTAAATAACTAATAAATTTTAATAAGTAATTTAATTTAAAATAATAATTTAATTTGAATTGAATGACAAAAATGCAATTTAAATAGCAGACACAGATTTAATTAAAAAAATAAATTTTTTGCATCATTTGTCTACAAGAGCAGATATTATGCAATGAGCAGCAGTACCTATTAGTTAGGTATACCTGACTAGCTAATACCTTTTTAGATAGTTAGGTACCTACGTGTTGTACGATAAACAATAATTCTTGTCAGATAAGTTCTTTTTACTGCATGTAAGTAGTTTAATTACGTACTTATACGTGTTTATTATGTTTACAATTTACATACTAGTGACTAAGAACATTATTTCATAAGTCTTAGAGAAGTTATAGAACTAATTAGCGAACCTAGGTGACTCTTGGACTTGGTACAAAAGTATGAGGTTCTAGCATTGAAACGACGTTTCCAGACTGTTTACTGAGCGTATATTCAAGTACAACGCAATCAATCAAGTCAATGCAATATATTATTTAAGTATCCACATTAGGATAATTAATGCACACAAATACTACACCTATGAAGCTAGGTAGGAGCCTCAAATGCCTACCCAGGCATAGAGTATACTACCTCTGTGTACCCAGGCTTCAAACCCTGTGCACGTCACTGTGTATGCTGCGTAGTGCGTACGTAGGGGAAGGTGGTACAAAATGATCCCCCTAAGGAAAAATTACAGTAAAAGTGTGTTAATAAAGCATTTCGTTCAATTAGTAAATTCTATGGTTAGCTAATTTATCGCCCTACAAATTAATAAGCTTTTTATTCAATTATCTAGAAGGATTTCTCTCCTATTTTGTTTTTTGTCAAGGTCTAATAAAGGATCATTTTGTACACCGGGGTGTACAAAACGATCCCCTGAGTATGGACAAAATGATCCCTGGGATCGTTTTGCCCCATGAATTATTTGAGATAAAAAATCCAAATAAAACGCTTAAAGCCATTAGGTAACATTTATTTACGACTTAGTAATTAATGACTAACTGCCACCATAATCTAATTATTTATCGTGACAAAATAAAAATAGCAGTCTTCGAAGGTTAAATCTTATAATTTAAAATTGTACTATCATCACAAGTAGATATTAGAGTAATCAGTCTAAATCTTCACAATATCTTAAATTAATACCGACTAATATGATAACTTTTTAAGAAAAAGAAACGCAATTAAATAATCTTCTGTTAAAACTAGAGGTATTATCATTGAATACAAAAACTTGAAAGCAAAATATATAGGAACAAAACAAACGATCTTATCACTAAATTGCATTGGCGTTTATGCTTTGGCGGTATGAAATTTCCTCCAGCTGATCCACTAATAACGGCTGTAGTGGATTCACCTCTTTCAGCAGATGTTATCCTTGCCACTTGCTTGCGACCCTTCTTGGCAAAAATCTTGGTGTTTTTGGTCGGCACTGTATTTAAACTAGTCTCATCAACATTAAAAATACGATGAGGAGGAAACGATTTTTCTTCTTGCACTTTTTTAAAATACCATATAATTTGTATAATTGGCTTGTTAAAAGCTCGAACTCGAGCGGCTGATGTTGATTCCGGTGCACGTAGTGTGATGTCAGGATGCCTTTGCCGAAACCCTTTAAGCCAATCCTTACCAGCTTTGTGTGTCGTAGTAGAAAACGGATAACTTATGTTATTTCTTTCAGCTAGAGTATAAGCAAATTTCAAAACATCTTCAGTCGTTAACCTATACATGGTTTCCTCATTCTCTGTTATGTATTGTACCAATTCTAGTTCTTGCTCTTCAGAAAACACCTTCTTAAAACTTCCCAATACCTTGACACCACCAACAGCATGAATATTTTTCCCCTTTGCACGTCTTTTAAGTGACATAAGTGGAACCAAAAATTGTTTACTAGCAGTTTTATAAGGCATACCCTTTTTTACCGCATCCAAAACCTTTATCATTGCGCTCTCGCTCCAATTATGGCGTGCTGTTTTTCTTACGTATTTTCGCGGCATTATATCTAAAAAATACATAAACAAATTTAATAAAAATGATTATAAACAAAAGCATGGACATAACTAATAAAAACAAAGGTGATGAAAAAATGATCCCTGGGATCGTTTTTTCCTACCTATGATGGGATCATTTTACCCCAAACGGCAATATAACCTAAAACTTCCCAACTTTAAGCAGTTTCTTTATTTACGACAAAAGAATATGACTGATTATGTTGTTAAATCACACCAAAATCTGCTACAAATTCAGCCATCGCATTATGTATATTAGGACTAAAGCTATATAATATCAAATCTGTGCTTACCTTAGATTGAATACACTGATTTTAAATTTTTTGGCATAAAATTATTGAAAACAACCACACCGCCATGACGCTTTGCAGAGCGCTGCGTGGATGCTTGCGGAATCACGTAGTTCAATCAAACCTACTAGATGGCGTTGCTAAGTCAATGAAACAATTGGGGATCGTTTTACCTCCAGGGATCATTATGTACACCTTTCCCCTAAGGAGTTCAGTAAAACTGTTATACTAGGTAGGTAGGTAGTAGGTACCAATTTAGCCTTTTCCATCGTAGATTGTAGGTATCTCAAGTTCTATACCACTTGGTTAACGACTAACTTGCTATCGAATAAAGTAATAAGTAAGTAACTAGATTCTGATGTAGTTAGGCAACTAAGCACGCTTAAGAAAAAAATATTGGAATTCCACTTGATTTTCGAGTGGCTCTTTGTAACTGGCTATGAGCCAATTCACTTCAAGACAATACACATTTGCTTTCTGAATTTCATTCATAAGTGGTGCATTTCATCATGGGGCATGCCTCCAAATTAGCTCTAATATTAGCGCCTTTTTGAAATGAAATTTCCTTAAGATTTTAGATAGATATAATATTTAGAGTTGAAAGTTTTTCTTTATCTATACGGCCTACACTACCTAACATAATGCAGTAGAACGCAGGACGCGGGTAGGTACATGAATAACAATATTTCCTGGCAATCATACATAATAATCTCGCATTTATTTGTATCATCACTACAGCCTATTAACGTCCCACTGCTGGGCACAGGCCTCCACTCTCATAGGAGAGCGGGAATTAGAGCTTAGACCCACCACGCTGCTCCAATGCGGGTTGGCGGGCTTTAACGATTAATATCATGTTAGTGATAATAACCGGGACCGACGGCTCGTGCTCTCCGAGGCACGGGGGTGAAACACCGCCAACTTCCAACTCCGGGTTGGCACTGAGAATTTCTTAATTGAAAAACCCAATACCTAACTTTTTGCCCGACCGGGAATCGAACCCAGGACCTCGTGATCCGCAGTCGACTATGCTAACCACTAGACCAACGAGGCAGGCAATCAGGCAGGCAGTCAATTTATTTGTGTACTGATTTCTATTAAATTATTTCTAAACATGTTTTACATCTATACTAATATAAAGAGGAAAGATTTGTTTGTTTGTTTGTAATGGATAAACTCAAAAACTACTAAACCGATTTTAGAAATTCTTTCACCTATAGAAAGCGAGTAACATAGGCTATATTTTATTTTGAAAAAAATTAGAGATCCTTACGAAAATTGCAATAATGTCAACGAAGTCGGAAAAAATTGTCTCTTCTGAGAGCTTACGAGGCGTGCGCTGACTAAATAGGTAAAGTTACACAAAAACAATGTGGCAGGTGTGGTGAGGACGGGGACGGACGTAGGTACTCTTACAATGTAATATTAAAATGTAAAACCTGCCCACTGCCCACTGGCTACATTGGGTATAGACTATTAGGATTATTAGTGCTACCCGTGCGAAGCCAGGGCGGATCGCTAGTATATATATAAAACAAAACATATTTAAAAAAACCGGCCAAGTGCGAGTCGGACTCGCGCACCGAGGGTTCCGTACTCAAGAAGTAGGTACTGAAGCAAAACAATCAGGCAAAAACCAATATGTTTATTTGACGACGAGTACGAGGTTTACTGTTAATATCAAAAAAACTATGCTAGTTAGAGCATTGGCTATAGTTTTCCTGTAAAATATACATAAATTCCTATTGACCATAATTATTTCAGATTTTTCGATTGGTAAACTCCGGAGATAAGGGGGGGGGAACGGTATTTTTTTAGACTTTTTCCCCGATAAATCAAAAACTATCATGACTAAAAATAATTAAAAATCTGTTTTAGAATGTACAAAGTAAACCCTTTCATATGATACCCCAGCCAGTACAGTTATCTCACTTTTAAATTTCAACCCTCCGATTTTCCCCCCTTTTTAAATAAGAACAAAAATAATTTCCAATTTTTTTTAATTCCAGTGTCTTTGGGCCACTAATATACACAACTATTCCAAATTTCATGTCAATAGCTTCGGTAGTTACTGAAATAATCGAGTGTGACGGACGGACAGACGGACAGACAGACGGAGAAAGTCGCACCATAAGGGTTCCATTTTACCATTTTGGTACGGAACCCTAATAATCTTACAAACACTCGTTGCGGGGCCTTAAGGACCCAAGCAGCCTGTGGTCAGGGCTCCAGAGAGAGGAGCCTCCTCACAATTAGCGCCGCCTCAAGGATAATTAATAGTTTTCCATGCGGAAGTGCATGATAGGTAAATTAGGTAGGTAAGGTACCGAAACGCCATGTATATTTTGAGACAGGTAATATTTGCAGAAACGCTGATGATGACTCTGTTCCGCTGTCTATTAGAAGAAAATGGGTTCCAAGGATGTTGGGGCCTCTACCTCCGATGTTTCTTCGTATACCTCCCGCCACAGATGCAAGAATCGATCTTAGTTTAGACATGGATGACGATCGTATTGCAACTTTTCTGCAGAACGAGGAATTTATGGCAGAGCTGCGGTGGAATCAAGAATTCATTGCCGCATTGGATAGCGAGCAAGGAAATAAAACAAAGAGCCACGAAGACGAAGCGGCGTTTAAGGAGAGGTTAAAAAATATGGGTAAAAGTAAGTTTCACAGCCTTTCAGTTAGATTACCTACTTCTCTCATTCATATTTCATAATTTACAAAATAAGTATATACTTAGTATAATATTACCGGCGGATTGATATTGGGGCTGGTTCTGTAGTGCACAATCTCTTAAACTAAACTAAAATTAGTGCATTACAAATATTGCTAACCCTTTCATAATACTTCCTACGGAAAGGGACAGAACTAGATTTAAAGCTGCCATTTTAGTTTAGTTTAGAGATTTTGTTATACAGAATCAGCCCCATTATCCATTCAAAAACCTATTGGTAAATCTACATACTATGTGTAAATACATAAATATATCACATGAAAGCTGTGAAATTCAGGTGAAATTAAACTGCACGCAATTCTGTAATCGCATACTAGGTCGTTAACTATTATTAAATTAGTCTGAAATTAATTTTGTTGTCTGCTCGTTAAAACACGCGAAGTCATTGCGATTTCCTGGGACAACAGTCACTCCTACCAGACCTACCGAGTACCGATGTCTCTGTACCTTACTTTGTGCCACTTTCATCAAGAATCGTTTCAGAAACTTTCAGCAGCAATTTACGGTAGGTAGCAGAAAGGTTATATAAAGTATGGATTTATCTACACTAATCTATAGTGGCTATTTCTTTTTCATTTAGATACCTAAATATCCGCTTAACCAACTTAGATGAAAATTTGCAAGAGAATATAAAAAGTAATAAGTATGCGATTTTAGTTTTATGCAAATAGGTATAACTATTGCCTGCCTTGTAGATAGATATACCGGGGGTTCATTTAGGTAATTTTCGGAAATAAGAATTCTCCAAGGACTTGTAAAAATATCTTCCTAAATAGCACGCATTTAGATATTATTTATGTCGTTACAGTGTCCCGCAAGAAATTCGCTCAGCTGTCCCGAATGTTCTCGCGGGGCGGGTCGCGTCGTAGTGGCAACGCTCGCGCGCCCTCCCGAGGACCTCCCGACAGCCTGCTGTTACAAGAGGAACACAGCGATGACGACGACAGACCACACACACAGAATATAAAAATATAACCTACGTGTTCGTAAATACTGTGGATCACGTCCTTTGCCATCCAGCCATGACTTTTAGCGGTGAGATGAGCGGGCTGTGCGCGTTTTCAAAATTATATATGAGCGAGAATGGATTTAGCGTGGCGCTGCCGCGCCGTTGACGATAATATAAAGCGGCCCGCACTGCGCTTCCCTTGTTGGCATTATTATTTCTACCACGCTAAGCTCGCTTACGTTTAGCGGGAAAGTTGTGGACAGCCCGTCATAGTCGTAAGTGCATATAAGTTAACTGATATAGTTTAACTGCGAGATTTGGACAGCAATTTTGTCACCGTACGCAGGACTAGAGAACTCGAGGAGATCTTTAACTATCGTACCTTGCTAAAATCTACCTATTTGTTAATCCTTTGCAGCTGTAGATCTGTGGATTTCAGAGGATTGCTAAAGAAGATTGGATGGCGCAGTACTTAACTGCTGTGCAATTGAGTTATATACTTTTACTCTTATGAAGTCTAATGTATTATCAAAGGCTGTGTTTGTAGTATTTTCACATCACCACACTTAAGTTAAAAGACTTTTATTGAAGGGCCTTATAGGAGTTGCACAAGGTTTCGCATAAGACTGGAATTGTTGAGATAGGTTGCATTTGTTGTTGTTTGACGCTTTTACAGAGAAAATCTAGGTAATGTTTAAGAGCCCTGTTATACCTAAGTATATGATTTATTTTTTATTTAATTTATTTAAATGGAGCCGTCGTCAGAATTGTTAGGCGTAAAATATTCGAAATAAGTGATTTATTATTACGCTGACTTATCAAAAAAAAAAAAAAAATGAACTTTTCAAATAATGTTTAACCAAAATCCAAGCCAAAATATTTATTTGACGATGCCAGCGATTTCTTCCGCATGGGGAACATTTTATGTTTCCGGGATAAAAGTAACCTACGTTGGTTCCCGGGATTGAAGCTGTACTACTGCATTTCTTCAAGAAAACATACTTATCTTACAGAGAGACAGACATGAGACAGACTTCCACATTATCCACATTAGTATGTACATATTCGTACTTATTCATGAAGACGGCTAAATTTTTTTTTAAATAGTGAAAAGTTACCCTACTCTAGGTAATAGGTATGCTGTATGCAATGATAATCTAATCCAAAATTGTAAATAATAATAATTTATTATTATTGTATCAGCTAATTCCATTGTGTAGTTTGCTTTGTTTTGTAATTTTAGATTCTTATTTATTACTCTATGTTTATTGTTGTCGATGCGGCTCTATGGTAGTTATTTTAAATCGCAAATTTTATATTGCCGGTAGCTCAAATACAAACTGTTATAATTTTCTAGTTTTACAAAAAGGTAAGACAAGGTAAGATAGGTACGTAGATCATACTAATATTATAAATGCGAAAGTGTATTTCTTTATTGGTTGGTCCTTCAATCACGCCGCAACGGAGCATTGGATTGACTCGATTTTTGGAATGAGTAGGTATAGTTGAGGACCTGGAGGGTGACATAGGCTACTCTTTATCCCGGAAAATTAAGGAGTTCTCTCCGGAATAACAAAAAACTCAAACCACGCGGACCAAGTCGCGGGCATCAGCTACAGCATACTATAAATAATTGATTTGATTACGTTATGTGTAAATAAGGCTTATTTTCCATAGAATTGCTGCTATAACTGTCTGCAGACCCATACTTGTGTTCAGGGTGTCGCAACGTTGCAGTCTGGCACGTCAGTCGACCAATCAGAGCCAGTGCGCCTGCGCCGCGACATCCGCGTGCTACGTCTGCCCATAATATTATAGGTTATTATCATATTATGTTTTCGCAGAATGACTTCGATGATTGAAGTAGAAGGGCTAGATACACATTCAATCCGGATCGAGGATCGCAACCCAGATTGACTGTGTATATATTATAATAGTCCGTCAAACTTATCTGACCCAGTGGCCAAAATTGGAACTAACTTTTATGCCTGTTAAGTTTTCGTTTTTATTTTATCTATATATGTCACCCTAAGATTGTAAAAACCGTAAGATTGCAATCTAACGCTTTTTTTTCGATAGATTGTAAACAGTCGAAAGATTGTGAACCGTTCAATGTTTTAAGTGTCAATTTTTGAAATATTCATTGTATTTACGTTTTCTTGTCTCTTTCTTGTAGCACAGTTTACAATTTCGCGAGTTAGATTATAATCTAACGGTTAGTACAATCCTACGGTGACATATATATAAAAATGAATTACTATTGCCCTTGGTCACGGCATCACGCGTGAACGGCTGGACCAATTTCGCTAATTCTTTTTTTGTTGTATAGGTGAGGACCTGGAGAGTGACATATGCTACTTTTTATCCCGGAAAATTAAGGAGTTCCCGCGGGAATAACAAAAAACTTAAACCACGCGGACGAAGTCGCGGGCATCAGCTAGTTTTCAATATATACCAGCGACCCTGTCACTGGGTCAGATAAGTTTGACGGACTACACATACCGGGCGCCATTATGCGCCATTGCGCCTTTAATTCAAACACAACTGTTTACTTCTAAGCACTTTTTCATATTATCCTTGTAAAATTAACCACACCTTGTTCACAACCCACTCGGCCATACACTGTACTTTAATCAATTAAATAGTTGTTAAACGTATGGTAAATATAGAAAGTTTTATTTCGATTCAATTTAAAGCTATAGTACCGCTACTAAATTACCTTACCCCTAAAACAATATTTGAAAGATCGACCTAAATAATAATTATTTACATCGGTCTCTCATACATTTAATTATTTAATAATTCAATAAATGCTGTGAAATAAATCAATTAAAACTATGAAATACTGTTATTTAAATCTAAATTAAAACGAAATTAAATAATTTCATCCATATCGCTGCAATGAGGCAATGTGCCCAGAAAGTTACGTCGCTGAACAACCAAACTTATTATTGGATTAAAGACACATTTAGTACAGAATATTATGAACATATCGTGTTTCGTATCGACTGTGATCAGTAAGCGACGCGAGTCGTTGCAACCAGAGAGAAAAACTGCTTTCCGACTCGCTTATTTGCATGCATAACTACGTCCGACCAGTCTACCATTACATTACGTTAGTACTATTATATTATTCAGTGCCATTACCAACCCAATGCACACAGTCGGCAGGAACTATACGCGCGAGACCCTTTTTATGAAAAACTATTGCTTACTAGTTTAACCCATGACTTAGTCGACGTAGGTTAATATTTTTCTTAATACCATGAAAATTCTTGGACTTGCTTATATCCCACTATCCAATGCGGGATGCGCGTATAGTCCGAGAGTTGGCGACAAACATCGACAAGAGTTTTATAATGGCCCATAATTCAATATGGGCCATTATAAAACTAGTAGTTATATCAGTCAGTAACTACTCGCAAGGTCAGGCAGTGGAACACGATAGGTTTTTTAACCTTCTTTAAAAAAAAAACAATCATAATCATAATCATATTCATTTATTTATTTTCTGATTGTAGGTACCACAAAAGAGCTGTTACAATAATAATATTAACGTTTCGAGCCACAATCTGCCAATCATATGGCGTGCAAAATTATTTCATATACAATATAATACTTAATTTTAATTTTGTCTCGCAATTGCAATAAAACGCATTGCTTTATAGAGAATCAACAACAAAATTTGCATTTTCAACACTATACTTCTACTTTAAAGTAGAGTCGTAAGTAGGATAGGTAAGGGTCAACGTTAGGTTTAACGCAATGATTTTTTTAAAATTATTTGTGGACGAGGCCTTACTAAATGAAATAAGTGTAAGATACGTCATATGAGATTAATGGTGCGTGGTGTAGCTGAAACTCTTCAATGGTAGAGGAGCGACGACGCGGAACGCGAAAGTAGCGAGCATGTTCTAAGAAAAGACTTCAACGCGCGTATTGCACGCGGTCTGCAAGATATAATTCTTAAATATTTTTTACATAAAATGTAATACTTTGTGATAATGACCTATCACTTTCATGGTATTAAAACCATTCATGGTAGTTTGATTATACCTACCTACTTACTGTATGAGTGTAATTTACAGGAAATCTGTTTTTGCTTTATGGAGGAAAAATTATAATTATGAGAAGATATTATGGATAGGTAGTTAATTTTTTATACCTACGCTTTTAAAATATATGGCAAGTAAAGACTTGAGCATAAAATTAAGCAAACTGATAAGAAAATATTTTTATTAATCCTAAAAAAAATAGAGGCAAGTTGCATTACAATTAATAAAAAACATAAACAAAGTATATTCTCTTGTAAAATGCTTGTGCGCTTTACGACAATAATAATAATTAGTAGACCGTAATGAATTCAATATAATAGTCACAGAGTACATTGAATATAATAATAGTCCCCAATCGTCATCTTACCTTTTCGGTACTCTGATTAAAATAAAAAACCTGTTTAAAAGATTGCCCCTGTTTAATAAATATTTGGTTTTATATAAATTATACGTACTCACGATTAATAACGTTCATCACAATATGTACTCTATACGACGATGCGATAACTGGTCAATTCAACTAAAACAGTTTAAATGCAGTTGGTACAGTCTAGTAATGAGATAGGTAAATGTTTTTCTAACGTTTCGAATAAAGTAAATAAGGTCTGAAAAGACTCGCTTATCTTATCGGTGTCTTAGGCTATTTCCCAAATAAAAACGGTTTTGTTCATTAATATATGTAGACTTGTGTTTTTTTTCTAATATGGATAAGTGCATATGTTACAGTCAAAGTCCGAAATACCTGCGTAACTAGGTTTGCCTAGGTAAGCCTTTATGAAACGCACTTGAGTTTCAAAAAGCCTTACCTACCTAGGTTTGCCAAGGTAGTTTTAGGTAGTTTTTTAAGGTCTGGGTAAACCATATTCTGTCGAGTTACGTTCGGCTAGCAAAGCTCAGACGGGAACGGAGAAACAGTCCCGCCACATCCTTGATTTCGTGGACATATTTTATAATACGGAAGGAGTTCGCAGTTCGCTACTACGCGACGGAGGCCTGTATAACGACCATTGATTGACTTATTGTTAACACTGATAGGTATATTGCCGTAAGATGAAATAAAGGCTAGTATCGGTGCAAGATAAATGAAACTGTGCCGATGTTTCGACTTTTGACTCTAACTAATAATCATACTAATATTATAAATGCGAAAGTGTGTTTGTTTGTTGGTTTGTTGGTGTGTCCTTCAATCACTTCGCAGCGGAGCAACGGATCGACGTGATTTTTGGTATGGGTATAGTTGAGGACCTGGAGAGTGCCATAGTCTAGTTTTTATCCCGGAAAATTAAGGAGTTCCCGCGGGAATAACAAAAAACTTAAACCACGCGGACGAAGTCGCGGGCATCAGCTAGTGGCATATAAATTAATTACCTATATAACTTTTGTAACTTATTTTTAAATATATGACTTTATGTACCTACTTAACTATAGCAACTCAACTCTTTACATATTTTGGAAATTTTACTACGTTTCAACTTTCGAAACCTATACCTAGTTTTAAACTTAGTTGTGAAACTTAGCTATTGATGGATGAAAGAGGAATCGAACCTGTTACAAAGATATTATGACGCAACTCGACAGACAATTATCAAAATGTAAGTAAAGCGCGAAACTCTCATCAGAGTCAAGACGCTGCCGCGTGACCGTGCTCGTTGGCCACAAAACTTGAAGCCATTAGATCTAACGCACACTGGTGAATTATACGCGCGCGAAGAATGTATACAAAAGATAGCTTTTTTTTTGAACATCTATCTTACAACCAATCCGCTCATAATTTAATGTAGTCCACCAATGGCAAGATAATTCATAATCACATAAAAGAACTTACCCATATTTAGGTATATAATCCTTACATGGGTAAGGTACCTTAAAATCGGAATCGAAAACGACAAAGAAATCCTACTGCAGCTGCTAACATCAAACATAATATACCTTATGAGCTTTCTATTGCAGTCTGCGTATCCGACTCGCTGACTCAGCGTCAGGAGTCATTTTGAAATATGCATGTGTATATGTCACCGTAAGATTGCAAAAACCGTTACATTATAATCCAACTAGCGATATTGTAAACTGTCGACGGATTGTAAACCGTTCAATGTTCCGAGTGTAAATTTTTGAAATATTCATTGTATTTACGCTTTCTTGTCTCTTTCTTGTAGGTTAGGTTAGGGTTCGACATAATTAATCAAGTAGGTTCACTTAGGTTCTATCGGGTTAATAAACCTAACAGATTACAATTTACCGAAAAATAATCCGTTATATTGTAATCATTCGACAGTTTACAATTTCGCGAGTTAGATTATAATGTAACGGTTTTTACAATCTTACGGTGACATATACAAGGGCTAATCTTGTCAGCGTCACTATAGGCCCGGGTCTGCTCCAGAAGATTTCTCCATCAATCTCTATCATTTGCGCTAAACTTATACTTAATGAAATAAAAAAATATCCTTTGGAATGCCACTGCTCAACCATAATTTTACTAAAGTTTAGAATCTAAATCTTTAGCTACAAATATGTAATTAAAACCCCGTTCCTTTGGCTCGTCTTGGCGGGAACATTTAAAGTACAAGGCAAGAATTGTTAAGGTAAAAAAAGCAAGCCCAGCACCAAACCATTTCTCCCCTCATTTGCAAGGTGGAAAGGCACCTGTGTGCACCAAGACTTACCAGAGATGTGCTCGTGCATTGTGCACGTGTATCCGTCACGCATCGCGGGCTCTCGGAAATTCGATTAGTCTTCAGTTTGTTCTCGGAGTTGGTGCCACGCGTACGACAAGGCACGACGCAGACGCGCTGTGACTATGAAAACATGAAAAAACGGTGATGCATCCTATGCGAACTTAAGGAGTGTTGGCGAACGAGTTTCTGCTTTCCTGAAAAATATATTGTAAGTGTTAATATTTTATTAAACTTTTATTTTCTTAAATAGTAACAGTAAGTAAATTAAACCAATAGTTACTTAGTTCTTTTTAAAGAACTTGTGACAGTGTAGACTGAAAAACACGAACTTCGGTAGGTAGGTATCTGAAACAATGACAAAGCTACTTGCTTTACGGAGTAAGTTGTGTGACTCTTTTCTTTGTAATATTCTTATGTAAATACTAGTAATAAAACAAGCTTGAATTGAATTGAATTGAAAAAAAAATTTCAAGTTTTAGGTAACATTACACCTACACTTGAATATACTTCATTCATTCATTTTACTTGGACTCTATATATATGTACCTAATCGTGAAAAAGCATATTTTAATTTCACATAAGGTTAAGCAGATTAGAAGCGGATTAGGTATAAATTAAGGTCATATGTACCTACCTCAGCATAAAGATAAACTAAATATTTGCTAAAAACCTATATATTATATACGAGTATGCATGATACCATGGATAGGTAGGTATACTCCGTCAAGATCCATGCCCGCACAAGGGGTGTAGCTTATAAAATAAAACTATTCGTTACACTGGAAGTTCAGTATTAAGTATTTACCACGACTTTATTAGATCGGCTGTCATTTAGATTGAGCATTTAGTTCAGTGTATGTGTTGAAATAATACTTTGTAGAGGTGTTACTTCCAGTCCGTGCCTCGATGATCTGACTCATCCTTAATTTTTTTGAGAGGCCGTAGCTATCAGCCCCACCACCAGCGTCACCTCACTTTTCGTTCGGTATTTGGTGTGACCAGCTATTTAATATTGCCACACTAATAAATAATTATTATTAAATACTGTGTCTTGAAATTTATCTGATCCTATACAAATTATACAACATTCTTTTTTTTAAATAAAATCATGACAATCAGAATTGCCATTCTATAAATAATAAATAAATGTTGCCAATCTACACGATCACGACATTCGGCCATCCGACATTGTGCAACCTCCCGGTGCACAACCGCCAAATATTCGCTTTGCTAAGCTTAGTTTGTTTCATTCTTTGCAATAATCTGTGGTGTATAATGAAACATATTCATTAATTCATACTTGCACTATGACATTTAGCATATTATTAGACTTTCAGTAAATCACGACATTCGGCAGAATCAAAAGGTTAATAAAAAGGAAATCTAAATTTACTCCAATTTAGTAATATCAAACTTAAAACCTTAAATCAATTTAAAATCCAAAACTATATAGCTTTTGATCTTGAGATTTCAAAGAGTAACAAATCCAACCATAAGGGTATTAAATTGATTGATATCGCTGAATCGAAATTTCTCAGTATAAATATCGCAATCCAAATCTAAAACTTATATAAAATAAATAAACTTTTATATCACTCCTTGTACAAGTATACAGGGAAAAGATTACCTATTGATAATTAATCACTTTCATTAATGGTGTTGAAATAATACTTTGTAGAGGTGTTACTTCCAGTCCGTGCCTCGATGATCTGACTCATCCTTAATTTTTTGAGAGGCCGTAGCTATCAGCCCCACCACCAGCGTCACCTCACTTTTCGTTCGGTATTTGGTGTGACCAGCTATTTAATATTGCCACACTAATAAATAATTATTATTAAATACTGTGTCTTGAAATTTATCTGATCCTATACAAATTATACAACATTCTTTTTTTTAAATAAAATCATGACAATCAGAATTGCCATTCTATAAATAATAAATAAATGTTGCCAATCTACACGATCACGACATATGGATCATGATATTATTTTGATATTCGTAGGTACATTTCACATGGATCAGGGATCCAAAAGACGTGGTACCTTATCATAGTATCTACCTATATGAAACAAAGTTATATAAACTAAAATATACATAAATATCCTGCTTCTCTAAATAACCTAGGTATTTAGCCAAAAATATTAGTCGTATAGTGTAGGTAGGTAAGTACACGTTCTTCAATTTTCTTATTCTCGAGGCGGGCGGGCGCCGACGGCAGTTAAGTCGTTAGACAGCCTCACTTTCGTTTACATACTAAATCACATAATTATATTTTATTGCTAAATTCCTCATCTTTATTTATAGAATACGTAGAATTTGAAATTTAAAAAACTGACCAAGTGCGAGTCAGTCTCGCGCGCCGAGAGTTCGGTACCATGAAAAGAAATTTAAAAGTAAATTCACTAGGCTATTCTCAAACAAAATAAGAATAATTTAAAAAAATATATAATTTCCTACAACCTATGTACAATTATTGATTTTAAAACTATTTCAACAAAAGTCTCAAACTGGCATTATTTGTATTGTAGGTAACTAAAATAAACAGCCGTGGCCTTACGGATAAAAGTCACGATAGGATTTTTTTTTTGCATTTTGCTATGGAACCCTAAAAATCTGCGGTGGCATCTTAAATTTTGCATAAAGATAAGCGTTATGTAGATTGCTATATCAAGCTTTTTCCTGAGGAGTTTCTCCTAAATCTTAAAAGCAGATATTTAAAAAAATTGTTTCGATAATCAGCCCCCCAATCATGTAAGAATTGTCGAATAAATCGTATAAGTTCGGCTTCAAAGTAAAATAAACCATAACAGTATTGAATTAGAGCTCAATTTCGTGTATGCATTCTCATACGTTTAGGTATGTACGATAGCCTAAACGTATAAGAATGGATACACGAAATTGACCTCTAATTCAATGATTTATGGTTTATTTTACTTTGAAGCCGAACTTATACGATTTGATCGGCAATCCTTACATGATTGCACCTCAGATGTACTGAATTTGTGACTTTAAATCAAGAGCTTTTAGGTCCCTAATCCTTTGACGTCCGTGTGATCGAAGGCTCGATTACTCGAATTTGCAAAGTAGAAACTTAGATTAAGAGCCTTAAATTGCATTCCCTGTTAACAGTTGTAAATGTCTATTCATTCTTGATTTGATGGTTGGTTGAACAATCCAAAAGGTAGTTAATTAGGTTTTTACTATTTAGGCAATATTATATTCACGAATAAAGAAATAAGTATGAAGCAACATTTTTATTAGTGATACCTAGTTTACCAAGAAGTTACTATTTACTAACTGCTTTTAAAATCGTAACAGCCTGGTGCCATACTGCCAATGATTAAAGCCATATTGTTTCATTTTTCTATTGTTGACTTTCGTATTTTAGAATTATTATAATCCTTATTTAAGGAACAATATCTGTTTTTCTTTTTTGGTAAATCGTGTTTTTTGGAAATTATATTGAAATAACAAATTTTATTTTATTTTTTAAAATAAAATATTATACTTATTTTTAAAAAAAAGGGAAAAAAAAATCTGGAGGACTGGAGGACATCTGGACTCGAACCGGGGTCTTCTGGTTTCGAGACCGACTCGTTTCCCACCTGAGCTCTAACGGTTATGCGAAATTTACCTTCGTATTTATTCGTAGCAGTTATTCATTGCCTGAAAACACGGATACAACGACATTTTCTAAAAATGAATACTAGCTATATCGATTTATCGCCCCCCGAAACTCCCTGCGTACTAAATTTCATGAAAATCGTTCGAGCCGATTCCGAGATTCAGATTATATACCTATACTAGCTGATGCCCGCGACTTCGTCCGCGTGGTGTAAGTTTTTTGTTATTTCCGCGGGAACTTCTTAATTTTCCGGGATAAAAAGAAGCCTATGTCACTCTCCAGGTCCTCACCTATACAACACAAAAAGAATTAGCGAAATTGGTCCAGCCGTTCACGCGTGATGCCGTGACCAAGGGAAATAGGGATTCATTTTTATATATATAATAATATACAAGAATTACTCGTTTAAAGGTATTAGATAGATAGATTTTAATATACGTGACATTAAACTGTCGTTTTGAGTAATATTGCTATAAGCGTTGGCAGTATGGACCCTGATGTCTTTAACGTAGAAAGCGTTATGTATGAAATGTTTGTGACATGTAACTGATGACTTGCTGTTAGGCAGAACCGCTAAGCAATAGAATTTGAAAATATAGTTTCTTTTATTATAGTGCTTATTCGAGAGTCCTAGATTCGAAGCACAGGCATATAACGGCGAAAAAAAATTTCGTTAGGAAACCTACACCGCGCCAGGGAGTTTTGCTTTTGAAGTCAACCCACACTTGGCCAGCATGGTTGTCTATGGCCATCTCAGTCTGACTAGAAGAAATAACGAGGTTGCGGAAGTTCCGAACGCGTGCGGTGGAGGAATTGGTATACTCCGATGGGCAAGGCTTACTGGTAGTGCCGCTTTGTACCTACTTTCATAATGTGCAAAACTTAACGCCCAATACTGAAAAGCAATAAACAGATTAGATAGGTACAAGTTTCCAAAGGTACCTACATACTCTATAATTATTCAATTTATACCAAATGGACCTAGAAAAAGAAGCAAGAAGGTAATTGACATAATTACTATTCTGTGACATAGGTGCTGCTACCTACATGCTGCCAATACAATCGAACAGCATATACTTCCTTAATGCTTGTTTATACCTACTTATTCATAAATATTAGATGACGGTCAAGTTAATGAACCTTTATATAGATGCCAAGCAGCAAAACACAAGTTCAACAGTCCCATAGATCAAGGGTTTACGACGTTCACTTTAATACGTGTATTAAACTTGGACCTATAAAATCGATATAATAATATTTTCTGCATATTGTACCTTCCTGATAAAATAAGCTTGAATAAGTTTTATTGGACTTATTTATTGGACGTCCTATATTTGAGATAAATTAACAGTAATTTAAATCCCTATATGATATTTGAGTTACCCGTAATCGATTCAATTTGACCGCGTGGACTGAAATAATGCAATCTGGGTTTAAGTAACCGTCTTCCCCTTTTAATGACGGTCAATAAAAGCTATATCGTTTCACGCGCCTTGTTATTTACAACACCCTCTTGTACCTACTCGTAATATATTTTACCTATTCTGTGCTACTATTAAGCATTCTGTGATATACCTAATGACATAATAGGTAGGTACTTTCCAACAGACTACAGCAGGATTTTATCAGGAAGTGTTAATATATTTGTTTTATCCCTTTTAGTTTTGCGACTATAAAATTCTTGGTAAAAAAATTCAAAGTTTACCATTCAAGACTTTTTTTGTTTTTGGTTGAAGTATATTAAAAGGTTTTTTTTTAGTGAAAACAGGTAATAAGTCACGAGAAAAAGTTTGGATACGGCCTGTGTAAACTTGCGCTCGGTTAATTTGCTATATTTAATCAGAATACTAATTGGCTTATTTAAATTTCATTACGAAATTAACGCTTGGTTTAACCATGTTAAATATGAATAATATGATCGCTCGTGTGCCTATATGTATGGTGATAATATGGATAATAAAATTAACGGGGCAAATAATTAATAAAAAACCGGCCAAGTGCGAGTCGGACTCGCGCACCGAGGGTTCCGTACTCAAGAAGTAGGTATAATTACCTTTGTTAATGAACCGCAAAACTAACTTTGTTTGTAGAGGTTTACTGTTAATATCAAAAAATTACGTTTGTTGTATGGGAGCCCCCCTTTAATATTTACTTTATTGATATTTAATTATTTATTTTGAAAGGTAATATACAAGTTAATATTCTGTGAAAATTTGAACCGTCTACCTGTTACCGTTTTTAATATTGAGCAAAAAAATACGAAAAAAACACGTTTATTGTATGGGGACCCCCCTTAATATATATATATTTTTAATTTTTAGTATTTGTTGTTATAGCGGCAACGGAAATACATCATTTGTGAAAATTTCAGCTTTCTAGCTATCACGGTCTATGAGATACAGCCTGGAGACAGACAGACAGACAGACAGACAGACAGACAGACAGACAGACAGACAGCGGAGACTTAGTAATAGGGTCCCGTTTTTACCCTTTGGGTACGGAACCCTAAAAACCTTTTCCTTTTTACGTCGAAATGTAACCCGGTGGTGTGAACTCAATTGCTAAGCTAGAATTTAGCTTGATTAATTTTGTAATTTGCGTACGTAATTTTCGGACTTTCCTCGTAATATAAAAAAAAAATATAGCGGCCATTGGAAACTATAAGAATCAATCCGACCAACAGGAACAAAAATTCTCGTTAGTCAGAGTAGGTAATCTAACCACCAATCTGATCACTGGGAAACACTCGTTATTTCTACAAAGCTAACACTCTATCAGTCTGTATTGATGGGTAGATCTAAGTACCTCCTGGAAGAGATTTCACATCAACTTGTACGTTATGGAAACCACAAATTTCACGCTATTAACATATTTTTTAACAGTCAGAGCTAAGTAAGTAATCTGTTATTATAACAGTCAATATAAAATAATCAGTCATAATAAATCATATTAACTATGAACGTTTTACATTACATAATGAAATACCTACGCAATTATGGAAGTTTCTCTTTTCATTATTAATGAGCTGTCTATTCGATAGTTAAACGCAAAGTTTTAAAACAGACATGGCATGCTAAATGACATAGATTATAGAATAATAATATATCTAGATACCGTATACAACTAACAACCTCCACTCTTAAGAATGTGATTTATTGGTTGAAACCTTTTACCTAATCAAAGGTTGAAACCTAGAGAATCGTGTCTAACTAACCTAACCATGCTTGCGCATGCCCGAATGAATTTGCCCGAAGTCTGGCACTGGACGTCTTCACTGTCATGGCTACGACCGTCTCTATTAAAGAATCAGAAAGGCTGGTCTGAACTAGAAATCGGCGTATAAGTCATTCACGCGTTATTATCTAGTCATTAGCTCGAATTCCGTGAACGACCGATGTTATTCGGTATTCCGCAATATAGGTATATGGCTAAACGAAGTCGTAACTTGTGAAGCTGCAAAACCATACCTTCTAAAAAAGGACGATTGTAATCGGTTCAGACTTTACGGAGTTATGGGAGTAACATCACCATAAAAGAATACGCGTCGAGTTGAGAACCTGCTTAAGTATACTTTTTTTGAAGTCTGTTTAAAAAGTGCACCTCCTTATAATCTAAACTGGCTCCTCACACAAGTTAATTTTCATTCAACTGTAACAGAATTGAAATGAGCGTCATGCCACGCTAGGTGGTCGAATAATGATCGCACCATCTTTGCTCTTCTTACACTGAAAAAACCGGAAAATTGTAAGTCTGCCTTTTTATCGATGTGTATATATATACGTTTGTAAAAAAACCTATGCTGAGTAATGCACATAACTAGACCTGAGCATCTTGTTAAGCAACAAAAACGAGAAGTAAGAAATAATCATAACAGTTATTACATTATGTATAAAATTATTTTAACGTCTAATTATGCCATCAGAGTGAACCTTTTCAGTTTCATCTCTAGGCAGGCTAGGAATACTGACTTAATTAGTTATACCCAATATTATGTTTTCTTATTTATAGAAACAGTTTTAACTTTTTAATTTCATCTGATTACGTTTCGCATCGCTAACTGCAATTAATGAAATAGATAAAATGTTCTGATTAACACAACTTTAATCGCTGGATACTAACGAAAGCATTGATGATTAACTTTCGCCGATACATTTTTACAGAGCCTACATATACACGCCTACTTGTGTCCATATCACGAGCAATATAATGTAAGGCGAATAATAATAGTTTTCTGATAATGATTGATTGAATATAGCAATATTCAAACTCAAATCTTTATTATTCAAGTAGACTTTGAAAAGCGCTTTTGAATCATCGAGTGAATCTACCACTAGTTCGGAATGTATCAATCTAGTTTTGCCATATAATCTTCTTAAAAAACATTCCACGTCTAAATTAAGCATCATGTTTATAAATAACTAGATGATGACCGCGACTTCGTCCGCGTGGATTAAGGTTTTTTATTCCCGCGGAAACTCTTGAATTTTCCGGGATAAAAAGTAGCCTATTTCCTTACCCGAGATACAACCTATCCCTGTACCAAATTTCATCAAAATCAGTTGAGTAGTTGGGCCGTGAAAGCGAAGCAGACAGACAGACACTTTCGCATTTATAATAATTATTAACACCTAGTATGAATTCAGCTTCAAGTGCGAACAAGTTGTTTGCCTTGACCTCTATAAACTAATAAACTATAAAGAACTTTGAAAATAGATGTCTGGCATACACAGAGGTAGTATACCTTATACTACTTCTATGCTGGCATAAGATCGAAAGTTCAGGGACATACTCGTACTTGTTATGAATCGATCGACGACGTAAGATATTTATGAAATGTTAGCAGAGCCTTGATAAGGATAGTGGAAATTATGTTGCAGAGCCCTTCCGTTGTCACTAAAGTAAGATTGAACTAGCATCTAGTGAGTCTATGGAAGAAAATATAGGTACACATCTCATACGCTAATAACACCATGCTATAGCATGCTATAATATGTTCTCACGTTTGCAATCAAAATATAGTAAATGTTTTGGTAATCGAATGAGGACCGCTTGGTCAAGGTATCTATTTGGTTCAGGAATAAGTTTTAAATACATTGGGAAGTAACACTACCTTGAGCCTCATGGTTACAAGTTATTAACATAATCGACAATACTTTGACAATCTCCCTGGCGCAGTAGTGAGCGCTGTGGTAGGTCCCGGGGTCGATTCCCGGCAGGGTAAATTTGGGAATTTATAATTCCTGAATTTTCTCTGGTCTGCTGGTAGGCTTCGGCCGTGGCTAGTTAACACCCTACAGGCAAAGACGTACCGCCAAGCGATTTAGCGTTCCATCCATTATCATCAGGTGAGATTGCAGTCAAGGGATAAGTTGTGGCAAACGAAGATAAGGTGATGCAAGTGATATATCGATTGGAGATAAACAATTGTTAGTAAGCGCGGAATGTGACATAGCAGTTGCAATCAGTTCAGCCGAGTTTCACTCAGAGTATTTGCGCTGTTACTTTACAACGCGCGGCCGCACATGCTGACAACGCTCTGTTTCCTTGGGACTCATTGTCATGTGATACGCGTTTCGATGGAAAACTTTGACTTTCCACTGTGGTTCGGCTCGACTTTTTCCTTGCATCACGTAAACACGTAAAGGTACGTAGTATTATTATATCTGTGGCTGAGTGAATAAAACCACCTAAATCCAAAGTTACTATCGGCATTCGGCAAAGGTGTGATACGGAGTGAAACTTTAGGCACGACATTAAAAAACGTTTCACCTCTCAATCCTTTACTGGCCATGCACAAGCTTATCATCATGTCTAAACCTAAGTTCTTATGTGATAAGACCCTAAGAATTTCGCTGATCGCAAAACATGTGCGCGCTATTCGCTATACAGATCGGAAGTATGGACTTAGAATATAAGTCCATACAATTAGACGTCGACGTGGTTCTGTTTGTCAAATTCGCCATCTTAAATTTATCATGACGTTTACTATGTCAAGCGGAAAGCTAAAATGGTTATAACAAAGCTAACGACAAATCTATGAGACACTCACAATCTATGAGTACCAACCTAAATATGCAAATAGAAGGGAAAAACATAAATAGACTGGACTTAGAAGTCATAACCCTCCCGTAGTCGGACGGAAATTATTCTTGGAATTGATTGCAATCTAAAAATAAGCATGTTTAATTATTATAGATTACTAGCGAATTCCCGCGACTTCGTCTGCGTGGTTTGAGGTTTTTTGGTTCCCGCGGGAACTCTTTAATTTTCCGGGATAGCCTATGTGCTATTCCAGACTATAATCTATATCTGTGCCAAATTTCAGCCAGATCCGTTCAGCCGTTGGGGCGTGATTGAGTAACAAACATCCATACATCCATACATCCATGCAAACTTTCGCATTTATAATATTAGTAAGATAAATAGGCACAGAATCAGAATCAGAATCAGATCATTTATTAGTGAAACATAGGTATGTATTTACATTAAGATCTTAGGTTATATAATTAATAGGCGCGCTATGTATTGCCGTGAAGGCGTACGAATATTAAAATAAGATCATTCTGACACAATCACAATCATTCTGATAGGTACAAACAAGATATAGGTAGGTTAGGTGCACGGAACAGGGAATCTGCTTATATATAAGCATATAATATATCTATGAGTAGGTGCATCATTCTCAACAATAGACCGTAGACGAACGATCGCTTGTCCACGACAGATATTAAATACTCGACGGTGTAATACACAATAATCTAGACATTCTAACGCAATGAAACGCATCATTATAAGTACTGAATAGAAACGTGCTTAGAAATATTTACACGTTAAATCGCTTCCTGTTTTCTGTAGCTATTTTATTACCGTTTTAAAACGTGTAAATATCAAAGAGATGGTAAATTAAGAAGTTGTAAAAGCTTATTAGAATTTTCTTTTAGGAACTAATTGAGACTCCAGAGACATAATACTGGCTATGTAAAAATTCTATTCCTTTTTATCACCAATATGTTAGTATATAGACTAACTACATAGTTGGAATTTGGTTGAATTTGCGAGTCATTTCATCCCAAAATACCAAAGAATTCCGTGAAAAGTCTGGTTTTACGGGAATAGGTATAAAACCTAAATCCACGCGGACGTAGTCGCCAAATCAAAATCTGACGAATCTGAGCCTGCCAATCATCATCCAAATCTCATCTGACGGCTTCGAACAAGCCTTGGCTTGTAGTAGTTAGACTGTTATATATATTTTACTAGGTTATACTTTAGAACAATATAAACTCTAAGGATCTAGGTTATACTTTAGAACAATATAAACTTAACATAAAATTACACAGGTGCTTCATTGTAACCGAAGATTTGACTATGATCTAGATAACATGACTCGAATCTCGATACCGTTGCGCCGATCATTCCCGCAGATCGAGGGCCCCGAGCCGAGAGCTCAGAGGTCCAAGCACCAGTCCACACCGTTACTTTAGCGCCAAATCTGTCTACAATACGCCAATGTACGTACTTTGATTCGGATAAGAAGTCTAAAGTCACGATCCGGCGCGCGGTGCTGTCTGCGTAATCTCGCGCCTGAAATAGAAGCTTCCTTGTATGGCACCGATGCATATTTTAGGTTTATCACAATTTGCGGCGTACGGCGATCTTTAACTTATCGGGATACCGCTGAATTGTGAGAACACTAAGTAGGTACGCTCTTTTACATTACGTTGAATAAATTAAAAGCCTTTGTTTAAAAATGTACAAGAAAGGTTTATTCGAAGAAACTTTAGGGAAATTTAAGATATTAAGTATGATCTTGTATCTTCTCAGAATATTTGTTTAATTTATATATTTAGTTAAAAAAGCAAATGAAATAGAAACGGTAATAAATTCATCGTCGTCAACGTTAGTTCATTATGAAATGCATTGAATTTATTTAGCCGTGTCAGCCTACCTTATACACTACTAGCTGATGCCCGCGACTTCGTCCGCGTGGTTTAAGTTTTTTGTTATTCCCGCGGGAACTCCTTAATTTTCCGGGACAAAAAGTAGCCTATGTCACTCTCCAGGTCCTCAACTATACCCATGCCAAAAATCACGTCAATCCGTTGCTCCGTTGCGGCGTGATTGAAGGACAAACCAACAAACAAAGTGACTTTCGCATTTATAATATTAGTATGATGAGATATGATTATTACAATTATCTATAACCGTTTCCTCTATGACATTTCGATCTGGTTTCCAGAGAGTCGTTAGGTACTACTAGGTATACATGTTATTTATTTTTATTTCGCGCGTACTGACGGATAACCGCTCGAGGAGGAAAAAATAAGTTTCCAGTAAACTGGAAAGTTGTTGCCAGGCGTAGGTAAGTCACTGGCACCGGCTGTGTCCCTTGGGGATGAGAATTAATACGTTCGTTGCCCCTGTCCGACCAACGAACGTCCTGTGACTCGTATACGTGCAGGCTCTATTTTTCTTTATATCTACCTGTAGATGTAGCTATGTAATGATAGCTCTACTCCAATGTAAATAGACTTGTATTCGTAGCAACGCGGGTCAATGATATGTTTATTATTCGCAAACTTGGACAACATTTTTGCAACTCAAACAAGTTAAATTTTAAATTTTGTACCTAACACTTAGGAAATTGGAATTGGATACCTACTGGAATGATACATAAACATGATAAAATCCTCTTGATAACCTACGCGGCATAGACCTGATAATAACAAAGTTATTTTCACGTAGTTTTCTATAAATTCCGTCTTTTCGGATATAACTTTTCCTATAGTAATGATTCTGAAGAATATAGTTAGTTCAAGGTTAGCAAAGTAGGTACAGAAGGTACTACATTAATCCAGGCAGGTAGATTTTTGGTCGGTTTTCCCAGAAAAGTAAAATGGAATGAGCACTATTATTCTGCTAACAAAAACAAAACAAAGATACCGAATCGGCAAAGTCAGGGTGCCTGGAGGTGCAAGGCGATCAGAAACCGGTTTAACCGGGAGATTCTTTGTTTGGTTATCGCGGAGTCGGGATGTCGCGTCGCGACTCGTAGCGGACACCTTGTCGCCTGACTGACGGCACATTTATCATTTCCAGAGATACGGCGGGGAGCGCGGATGTGTCTGCGTCGAAGACCCGGCAGCTGAGGCCGGCCCGGCCTGATGGCGGCCGTGGTGGTGCGCGCCCTGCTCGTGACGGCCGCGCTGGCCGCCCTGGGGGAAGCCGGCGCGGCGCGCTTTGGGGACCGCCTCGCGCCTCGGGTGCCCGCGCCGTACTCGCCGCGCAACGCGCCTTCCGCACGGCACTACATCGAGAGCGAAGATGAAGAGCCATACGAACAAGATTATGATGATCAATCCCACCACAACGACGAAGAGCAGAAACCAATTTTACCACAACCCCGGCGACCTACGCGCACTGAAGCTCATCGTCTCGAAATGAGCACAGAATTCTTTGTGATACCAGAACGACCTTCTTCTGCGCCGCCGCCTTCTTCGACATCTCGCGTAGTTACCGCATCGACATCTCGACCGACGAATACGACGCGTCCTCAAATAATAACGCCAGTGTTAAGGATACTACGGCCAGAATCTTGGGCAGTGCCGATATTAGCTTTAGCTTGCGTATGCATGATAGTAATAGGAGGTTTCGAAGGCTTCATTGTGTGGGGAGCGAGTCGCAAGGCACCGAGTCAACGGCATCTTCTTCTCGGACAGTGTTTATTATTCGGACTGTTCACGTGCGCGGCAACCGCGGCGTTATTCACGGCTGCACCAACTTCGTTCACATGTGGCGCTGTGCGTTTCGGGACTGGAGTTGCCTATGTGATTGTGTTCGCATCGCTATTAGTGAAATGTGTTTTCCTGTTAAGTTTGAACGGTGGTGTGTACTTGCCGGCAGCATATCAAGGACTTCTGTTGTTCTTCGCAGTGATGATACAAGTGGCTATCGGGGCGCAGTGGTTAGGTGGGTCTCCACCGCGAGTCGCGGTCGGTGCTGCGCGATGCGACTCACCTCTCTCGGACTTACTGCTGTCTTTATGCTACGCGGCGTTTTTAATCGCAGTGGTCTGCGGTGTAGCGTTGCGGTCGCGTGGGATACGCGACAACTACAGAGAAGCCACGCACATAGCAGGCGCAGGCGGGGCCACTGCCGCCGTGTGGATCTGCTGGGTGTCGGCAGCCCTCGGCGCACCCGAGCAGCACCGTGAAGCGTGTGTAGCTGCTGGACTTCTGGGTACATGCGCCGTAGTATTTGCGCTAATGTTTGCGCCTAAAGGCAGGCGCCTAGCAGCGTTAGGTCGCGAGGGTCGCTGGGATGCGGACCGAGAGGAAGGACTCAGCTCCATAGGCGTGGGAGGCTCCGGCTACTCGCCTTCTTTCTTCCACTTTAAACCAGTCAAGTACGGAATGGTGACGGCCGCAGCGCCCGTGCCTGCGCCGCCGATGGCGCTCGACCGCAAGGAGCCCCCCGCTCAGCCAGCCGGTTAGTTAAGTATCTAAAACGCGCTAATAAGTGAGAAATAGCGCTTTAAACGCACTGGGATTTAACCGCAGTCCACGATATTACTTTTGCAGATCTGTATGGAGGCATGTTCTTCGGCTCCCACCTGCACGCACGCTCTCTGTGTCCGCCGCACTACCCCCTGCACTCTATAACGCAATACCACTACAACTATCCGCCCTATCACTATCTTCTACCGCCAGGTAACATTGCACCTTCGAAAGTAATTATGTAATACCTATTACATTAATTTAGATATTATTTTAAATGTTTATAAGGGAACACCAGTAGTTTGTAAATATACCTAGTTAGTTTTTAGGGTTCCGTACCAAAATGGTAAAATGGAACCCTTATGGTGCGACTTTCTCCGTCTGTCTGTCCGTCTGTCCGTCTGTCCGTCTGTCCGTCTGTCCGTCTGTCCGTCCGTCACACTCGATTATTTCAGTAACTACCGAAGCTATCGACATGAAATTTGGAATAGTTGTGTATATTAGTGGCCCAAAGACACTGGAATTAAAAAAAATTGGAAATTATTTTTGTTCTTATTTAAAAAGGGGGGAAAATCTGAGGGTTGAAATTTAAAAGTGAGATAACTGTACTGTGTGGGGTATCATATGAAAGGGTTTACTTTGTACATTCTAAAACAGATTTTTAATTATTTTTAGTTATGATAGCTTTCGATTTATCTGGGAAAATGTCTAAAAAAATACCGTTCCCCCCCCCTTATCTCCGGAGTTTACCAATCGAAAAATTTGAAATAATTATGGTCAATAGGAATTTACGTATATTTTACAGGAAAACTATAGCCAATGCTCTAACTAGCATAGTTTTTTTGATATTAACAATAAACCTCTACAAACAAAGTTAGTCTTGCGGTTCATTAACAAAGGTAATTATTTATTAATAATGGTACGGAACCCTTCGTGCGCGAGTCCGACTCGCACTTGCCCGGTTTTTTGAATAGATTTAACTACTTACTTAACAAAATTGTAAACAAACCACGACCAACAACGATATCCAGTTTGAAAGTTACGTTTGTCAAACACCTCCTCATAATTACCTACTTACGAGCTTTCGGGCTGCAAGCTCTCCAAAACAAAAACAAAAACATCAGTTAAATAAAGAATTGACAGGTATATACACTACAAGACTAGTTATTATTCTGTGCTACAAGTAAGCCCTTGACTGCGCTCTCACCTGATGGTAAGTGATGATGCAGTCTAAGATGGTAGCGGGCTAACCTGTTAGGGGCATGGCAGTTATATTAAACCCATACCCCTATTCGGTTTCTACACGGCATCGTACCGGGACGCTAAATCGCTTGGCGGCACGTCTTTGCCGGTAGGGTGGTAACTTGCCACGGCCGAAGCCTCCCACCAGGCCAGACCAGGGAAAATTCAGAAATTATAAATTCCCAAATTGACCTTGCCGGGGATCGAACCCGGGACCTGCGCTCGTTAAGGTAACAGCGCTACACACTGCGCCACGGAGTTCGTCAAGAATGTGAAAAAGATACAAGAGCACGATGAAGTAAAAAATACCGACTGACCTGAGCTTAGTAAAGACTGACAGGCATTTCGTTCACAGGCGTGATGATGCGTCCGGAGGAGGGCAACGTGTACACGAGCGTGGAGCCCACCTTCAGCAGCAACCCCAACGTCTACTTCCAGCGCACGGAGCCGTTGCACGTCGGCATGATGTACTGAGCCCCTGGCAATCCAGCGTTCCACCAAGAACAGTGAGATTTGACAGTGCAACCGCTAGTCACCACCTACAGTCTACACTCCGTCTACGGGCTTCAACTGAAAACCGCGATGCGACGGCACGCAAGCTTGCTCGACTCCTGAGTCTTGGCAAAAACTTGACACTAATTGATTTACGTTTCTGCGTTATTACGTCATAATTATAATAAGGCGTCTTGCTGTCATAGTTAGGTTGCCCTAACTATGGCAGCAAGACGACTCGAGGATCGCCTTGCGGTACGAAATTTGCGAGTTTGCTAATAAATAATAAAATTATTGTTATGCGTTCAGAGAGCTGTTTTTTACGCTTTTTACTATGCAACGTTGCGTCGCGGTTTTACATAACATTTTATCAATACACAATACATTAACACAATATCGAAATGATGCGTCTATTTGCTCGACTAGAACGAATTAAGCTTTATTTATCTGCAGATGATGTGTTTAACAGTATGCGTTAATGCCTTAGAGTTAGACGAAATTTGCCTTAAAAAAAATTTGCCCATTAATCAGTTCACGCTATTGGCTTCGCTACCGCGCGTCTCAGGCTAGGTAATGCTTCATGTTATTATGACTGTTATGTAACCATTTCAATTATAGAGAGAAAAGACAATTCATTTCAACTCTGCGCCATTGATAATGTCGGGTGACAGACACATGATAGTACGCGTATAGTTAGCGCCAGTCAAATAGTCGTCTCTGAGAAGAGGTGCGAGTGCTTGTTTGCGCAACTCGTAAAAACCCAAAAGACGCGTACTTATAGTACTTACTCGTGTATGTATCACCCGCATAGCAGTATTAATATCCTTTAGATAAATCCACACTTTTAACCTTATATTCACAAGGCATTTAATAAGCGTCTATCGATTACAAAACAAATTAATGTATTTCGTAAATTAAAGCAATATGTTATGATGATGTTAGGTATAGATATAAAAATTGTATACTTAATATTCTATTTATATTATTCTATACTGTCTTGCATGTTTTATTAATTATTATACTATTGTCCCCAGATATCAATGAATTTTCCCTGTATTATTTTAAATGATTGTTTTAAACAAATTTTTGCAATAAAAAACCTATATTTATTTTTTTACTATTGCACTAATTTCTTTGCTATAGGAATCAGAATACATCAAAAACAAAAATATTTTGTAATTAAATTATTTACATTTTGATACTAAATTATATGTGATTTAATTATATGAGACCCACCCTAAGTAATATGAGAAACACTTATTTTTAAGTACTTAGGTAATAATTTAGTATGTAATTTTAGATGTAAGGTAACATAAGTTTATATTTCTCAAAGAATGTAAATAAAAATGAAGACTGTCTAAGCTTATTATTTTATTTCTTACCAACTATAAATTCATTAATAAAAAACAGAATTTGCGAACATAATAATTTAAAATCTGAGTACATATCACTCTTATCATTGATGTAAAATAGATATCCACAGCACATGTACTAATCTTGGCTTTACAGAAGAAATTGTGAACAAACCATACAAACATATCATACCTACATACAAATACAGAACCACATTTTTTAAAGTCAACTTACAAAAATACGTTATTTATCGAAAGACAAGGTTTGTTTTTAGATGTATGTCCAAGGAACATACCTTATTTCAACACATGTGGATCTTGTTTCCATTTTACATCAATGAGTCTGGTATAAAAATTTCACATTCACTTAAACAATCACACTTGAAGTCTTTTCACTTGGTTCCTGTGGAGAGGAGAGCCAGCAGACACGATGCAGTGGAGAGGGATACAATGTAGTTACTGTTTACATGCAGTTCAGGAAAATATGAGTTTGTTTATAAAAACAGATAAATTTTAAATAATCAGCATTAATTTAAATAATGTTCAACAGTATTGGTACAACACCAACAACCAAAATTACTTAATAATAAAAATACCACAGAATAGATTTGGCAATCCATGAAAATTTCTCTTCAACTTGGAAGATGTACTAGGCAATTCAAAATTAAAGCAATTTAGAAAATGAAGTTGAATAAAAAATATTTTACATAACAAAATAGGTAAAAAATTAGTACCCATACCTATTGAGGGGGGTGAAAGAATATCTATCTTATGGAGCATTTTTTTGGAGGCCATATTGGATTTTAATTTTTGTCATAGTGTACTGTATTTTACTAGTAAAGCCATATCATTTGATACCGATATTGAGGGGGCGGTGAAATAGTATATTGTGTGCCTAGGGATGAAACAAGATGACTTCAGATGAGGGTGAAGTTGCCAAAGTCTGAAATTGTGTTTCATCCTGCGTCAGTCACTATATTTTTTAAGTAATCCACATTAAAAGTGTGAGTTTTATTAAATTTGTATTTCTTGTTTATTTTAGTTGCAGAAACATGATATCTGTCAATTTAGTTGCATTCAGCATACAGAAAATCATCGGTTTCTGCCCGCTAAAAACCCTCTGGAGTCACAGGATTTTTTTGGAAATGTCTCAGATTGGAACTATTGTAAGAATCTAAACAATGTTTCAGCATCACAGGTTGCTATTTGAATAATGTATTATTGTAAAAGGATACACAGTTGGTGTGAAGGAGCGTAGTAAGTAGAAGCTGCTGAGGATCACAATTGTCAGGAACAGAGCATTGTTGTAGAAAATTGAGAATGTTGTGGCTTCATAGTCGGCTACCTCATTCTTCTTCCATAGGATCCTGAAATGACAATGAATACAAATAAGTAATTTTGTAAAGTTTGTTAAGTACTTCATTGTAAACAATGAAATGACACACTCTATTCAAGAGTGTGTCATTTGGTAATTTTGTAAAATTAAATGGAAGTATAGTTTAAAGGATGCCTTGAAAACATTGATGTAGAATTTTAGTTATCATTTAAGAGATAAAGCCTAGTTTTATCTGACAAAAAACATCTAAGTACATTTTAATCCCTTAATTAAAATCAGAAAAAACTCAATAGTAAGTAAATAAATACAAATTTTAATTATGACATACTCACAATGTATGTGAGTTGTGAGCTTTAATGAATGTAATATTGAATACTTGAATAATAATATAGAGCATAATAGTTTGTCACTATAGTTATCTAATAACTTGTAACAGGACCACATACCTCTCATCCTTCTCCTTCCTGCTCATTTTCTTCTCATCAGCCAGTTTCCTAGACATTTCACGGGCGACAGCATCTTCCCGACGCACAGCGACGCGATGCTTCAGCTGGAACTTCGTATTCCGATACGCCAAAGCTAAAAGCCATGTACTGGCTGTGGTGACCAATGCAAACCAAGCCAGTGATGCGCTTACTTCTAAAGCGTGGACCCTCCAGAACAACCCTGGAAATCACAACACCTTTCCTTGATTAATAAATTACGGAATAATTATATTCTTTTTGCAAGCAGTGACCAAACTGAATTTCACCACTATGTAAACATGGTGTATGAAACATTATGAATATGAAATAACATGTTGACGTTAGAAACAATTTAAAAAACTTACATATAGGAATCGCGGACACGATAAATGCATTTCCATAAAATAATGCTGAAGATTTAGTTGAAACGTTTCTGCTGAAGTCTTGAAGAAGTAACTCCTCTTCTTTAGTAAAAGCTTTGTTTCCCTTCCCGGACATTATGATGTACGTGCCTTGATGATGGCTAGTTTTCAATCTTAAATTGTGCACTTCACTACACGACTGGAGAAAGTAATTATAGTTGTAACTCGCGCGTATGAAACGTGTACAAATTACCGCGAGCAAGGGAAAGAAGAAAATCCAAATTCCAAATTTTCAAACGTCAATGACATTTGGCTTACATGTCACTTGACATTTCCACTTACGTGTCAAATACGATAGACTAAAAATTATAGACACAGATCATAAATTAGTATGCAACGGTTTATGTACACAAGACTCACGAGACAAGTTATTGACAAAAGCAAGTCGAAACGAAGTATCGAAACTAAATTAGGTCGAAAACTGCTACGAACTTGTCGAAAAGTGTTACAACTCTTGGCATTTTTTGCACAAAAAAAATCTACAACAGTTAGTGTCTACTTCACTTTAATTCCATAGACAAATTCGAACATCAGCTGTCACTTTGACAATATTGTCAGTTTTTGATTTGAATTTTCAAAACATCAACTGCCGCCGCGAAGTGCCTACTGCTTAATTTTGAAAACACTAAAAATTAAATGGAAGATTGATGGAAGATCAGCAAAGTTATAAAGCAGAATTAAAATGAGTCACTTTGAGTTTTGTATTCCTTTACAAAAGGACGAGCTTCTCGAATCTCACGCTGGTAAATATCACGTTGAAGATGTCGTTCAGCCTCGCTTGTTATTGTCGAAGTTACAAGGTTTGTATTCATGTTTTTACCACTATTAATTAGTTTTACTACGGTAAAATGCATAGCCATATTGACTGGAGCAGAGATTAGCCAGCCATTTATCCAATAGTGTTCAGAACCAACTTTTATTTTATATGAAAGTTTGTGAGTTGTTTAAAAATAAACAACTACTTAGTAATTTTCTTCAAGTGTATTTAAATCATAGATGTAATTATTTAAATGCACTATTCAAATATTAAAAAGATTAGAAAGAAAACTCCTTATAGATTGAATATTAATAGAATGATTCTTTTTTACAGATGCAGCCCGAGCTTACAACACAGAGGGCATTGAATATATACTTGAACATTTTGATACATATTTTTCTATTATTGTACATGGATCTAAACTTGAATGGAACATGATAAATAAGGGTATGTAATCCAATATATTATTATTATGTAGGTACTAGATGATGCCTGCGACTTCATCCTCTTGGATTAATTTTTTTTGATTCCCGCCGAAACTCCTTAATTTTCTGGGATAAAAAGTAGCCTATGTCCCCCGGGCTACAAACTATCCCTGCACCAAATTTCATCAAAATTGATTGAATGGATGGGCCGTGAAAGACAGACAGGCAAACATACACACTTTCTCATTTATAATATTAGTATGGATTTAATTATGGCATAGGGTATAACTACTGGTTAAGTTATTCTTGAGATGTTTTATATTCTTCGCTGAAGGATCTGGGATCTCAGCATTTTTATCCCAAAAACCCCTACCCTACCCATTGATTTATGCTTGATAGAGGGGCTTAAACAATTTCACATCTTTACAGGATTTGATCATATGGCAAGAACTGTTAAAAGTCTCTGTGTACACCTGGAGCCAATACTTCAAGAACAGAGTATAGCTGAAGACCTGCGGGTCAAAAATTTAAACATGTTGAAGATGATCATGTATCTGTTTGTAGAAATAATGAAAGTAAAAGATGTAAAATTAGCTGCTGAGGTAAGTATTAATTGAAGGCACAAATTATTCTCCTCCCCATGGTCCTTATTCAACATCTATCATTTCCTCCAGGGAACAGCCCTTCAGAAATGAGTGGCATTTATTAGTTTCATAGGGAATAAAATACTTTTGTAATAGTAAGAGATGTACTAGAAAAGTTATAACTAAGTTACATTTCTATACACAGTATGCAACTTTGATGTCAAAATGTAGCCAAATTTCACTAATCACTTTGCTCATTTATTTTATTTTTTTATTCATATTGTTAGTTGCTGGCAATAAAAATAAGTTAAATTTTCAGAGATTAAAAAAGTTAACACTGGGTAAGAAAGGAAAGAAGGCAGTGACAGATGAAGATGAATTGTGCGGCTGGACCGAGGCAGATAAGCAAGCTGCATTGATATCTTTACATCTTCTACTCCAACAACCATTATCCCACCTCTGGGATCCACCGTTAGCTGAACATGATTTTGTGTCGTAAGTCCTCTAAATTACCTTTACCAATACCAAGAGTGTAAGTAAAAGTTTGATGGTACATAGCCTGTCTAATCCTGGATCTGCACTGTCTAATCACAAATCTGAGGAGTCCAGAATCTTTCCTTTACCAAATAAGTGTTGTGTCCTATGCATCACTGAAAAATTCACTGTAATTAAAAAGATCAGATATTATACAGATGCAAAACGTTACAAACTTCAAAGGGATGAAACACTGATTCCAAACTAATTCCAGGCTAGTACTGAAAATTTCAAAACAAAATACTTATTTGGCCAAGCCCGGGAATCATATTACTAATATTATAAATGCGAAAGTATGTTTGTTTGTTGGTTTGTCCTTCAATCACGCAACGGATCGACGTGATTTTTGGCATCGGTATAGTTGAGGACCTGGAGAGTGACCATAGGCTACTTTTTATCTTGGAAAATTAAGAAGTTCCCACAGGAATAAAAAAAACTTAAACCACGCGGATGAAATCGCAGGCATCATCTAGTTGTAGTAACTTTTAAATTTTTGAAATAATTTTAGTTGTGAGCAATATTTTCTATTTTTACAGAATGGTAGCTAAACCCTGCTACAAAGCTTTAGAAGAGCAGATAGGGAAAAATAAAACTATTAGAGAAATAGTGTTCCAAATACTAGGTGTGCTCATAAAAAAGTATAACCATGGGACGTCTTGCCTTATAAAACTGGTACAGGTAAGAGAAATAAAGATTTAATATTAAAAACAAAACAACAATATTTTTTAAACTATACTGTCGCAATAACTGACCTATTATTTTTCTGTTTTGTTTAAGATTCTACAAATTGCAGAACACTCTGTATCACTAATATGCGCTGGAGTAGTGCAATTAACAAAAGATTTTGGCCTTGGAACTTTTGGACCACAAATGGTATTAAAATAACCTAAAATAAATAATAATAAATTTATTTTAAAAGTAACGATTTAAAATAATATCGAGTTTAATTTGCATTAGAGATTCTGAGTCTTATGAACTCACTCAATTAACTCACGAATCTCACTCATGGTCTCATGACTCTTGTCATGAGTCTATTTATGAGTCTCACAAGTCATGAGTCTCAATCAATCCACATAACTAGCTCAAATACTCCCTTACAAATATTAGGACAAATATCTGTATTTAGGTTCGTGAAATAGCAGAAGCATTGGCGTCCACTGAAGAGGAAAATGGAGGTATCGGTACAGAGCAAGGTGCTGCTAAGAACTGTGGCGCCTTTCTACTGGAGCTCACCAAAGAGTTGCCCAAGGAAATGGCCAATGCTATTGCCACTATACAGCCTTATTTAGAAAGTGATGAGGTACTAAATAACTGCCTTAAATATTTTCTAAGTTTTTCTTTATTTTAAGTTAAATCGGCAAAACCGGTTTTTTTTTTTAAACAACGTGATAAAAAATACAAAGGAGAATAATCTATTATATTCTAAAGCACTATTTATGAAATAGAAAAGCAGATTGTGTAAAAACTGGTAACAAGAATATATCGTCAATAGGTGTTGTACAAGGTGAACTTTTTGGTTTAGAGATTTGTTTCAGTTAAAAATGTGACTTTTCAGTCATACACAATCCGGATAAGTGTCCTGGGTATGATGTGCGAAGTACTGAGCGTGGAGCTCCACGGCGAGGGACTGAGCGACGAGCAACGCATCCGACGCGACGACTTCCTCGACGATCTGTACGAGCACATGCACGATCTCTCCGCGTACGTGCGACACAAGGCAAGTCGGCACCTGTGTCATATCACATGTATACAATTAACTCAGTGCCTTTTTTTCTTCTTCTTCTATCAATCTTCTATCTATCTATCGATTAAAGTGCACTTTTCCACGCGACGTTTTGACTGAGTAGCACGTCCTACGGCCGAGCGACGTCTAATGTCTTGCTCTTTTTATTGTTTGTACACCTTAATATTAAAATTTTATAAGTACATTTTAAGAAATAATTAAATCTATAAGTAACAAATTTTTTAATCAAATTAAGCATGTCACATAAATTACGCATATTTCACAAATTACACCAGTTCATGGTGTAATTTGTGGGGAAGACATTTTGACAAACCGGTGTTCTACATTTCGTGGTATCAGGTTCTTCAGTTCTGGTTTCGTCTGATGCGTGAGCTGTGCATTCCGGTGACGCGGCAACGCAGCGTGCTCGAGAGAGCCATAGGGCGTCTGAAGGACAAGGCTGCACTTGTTAGGAAAGCTGCTATACAACTGCTCAAAGTAAGAAACATAAGTCTATTTTAACGTTTAAACTATAATTGTATAGTTAAAACATAAGTCTGTCTCCTTCGCATTCCCCTGAGTCCCTTCTGACACACTCACGCTTTCTGTATTAACAGCGACCGTTTAAACGGAAGGTGTACGTCCGTTTAAACGGTCGCTTCATACATACGTTATTGCGTAGTGAAAGTGGAGTCATATAGTGGAAGCGGAGCTTTTAAATTTGTAAGCCTGTTTCTTTTAAAGTGACAAGCGGTTCACACTTTTTTCTTTAAATTCAACTATAAAAATATTAGACGTTTAGAAAAATAAATAGGTGTTTTAATTTTATAAAGCCATGACTCGGCGGTATTTACGCTCCGTCGTACCAGAACGCTAAATCTTTTGATGGCACGGCTTTGCCAGTAGAGTGCAGTAGAGAAAGAGTGTAGCCACAGGGCTAGATACCACTCTACTGGCGAAGCAGGGCTCTACTTGGGAAAGCTGACTTGGCTGTGCCAAGCCTTCCCTCTAGATTGACATGAGCTAATTTACAGATTTTCAGAAATTCCACCTGAGTCCGCTAGTCTTTAGCATAATATTATCTTATTAATCATATTAGTCTTTATTTTGAACATATTTCAGGTGTTTTTAGAATGCAACCCTTTCTCTGCCCAATTAAAACTCGAACTATTAGAGGAACAGTTGGAGAATGAACAAAAAATATTGGATGACCTTCAAAAGAGACTCAACCCCAGCCCTGATCCCGAACTTGTCAAGAAATGGGAGAAAATCGAAAAGGATGTTGTTAAAACTATCAAATCTAAAATGGATACTTTAACCCAAGATGAACCAGAACTTTCGCAAGCGACTTTGGAGAATTTGTATGAAGCAATTCGCAGGAACGTAAGGGAGAAGGATTACTTTAAAGCTTATCTAGTTGTGAAGCATACGGAAAGACAGTATCCTGATGCGAAGTTATTGAGATGCGATATGGAAAAAAGTGATCAGGTATTTTTTGTTATCTTAAACTAGTTGATGCCCGCGACTTCGTCCGCGTGGATTAAGATTTTTGATTCCTGCGGGAACTCATTTATTGTTCTTACCCGGGGTACAACCTACCCCTGTACAAAGTTTCATCAAAATCGGTTGAACAGATGGACCGTGAAAGCGTAACAGACAGACAAATACACTTTCGCATTTATAATATTAGTATGGATTAATGTTTGCGTGTGTGAGCAGTAACTTTCTTTCTCATATAATATCATCATCAAATGTACCTACCTAATATATTTACTGCGTGCCTACAGGCGTAAGTAACGAATTATAGTGTAAGCCAATATAGAATATAATCTATGCAGTTTTTTACTTGTAAGTTGGTTCATAAATTAATGAAAAAAATATATGAAAAAAAATGCATGAATTATTTATTGTTCGTATATTAGGTAATTGCTTGTACAATTTATCTTATTTGAGCACGGAAGTATTATGAATTGAGCTGATATTTTGTTTTATCTAGCTGGACTACTTTGTAGCCCTTCTTCGCAACATCTTCGTGATACCGGAAAGGCGGCAATCTCTTACACAGCAATGCGAGAATGAACTGGCTTTATTTAAGAGATTAGAGGAAAAAGAGAGCATAGTGGCGTTCCTCCAAGAGTCAGTACACTTCAGTCGAATGGTCTCTGAAGCTATACCTCTAGTTAATTCTTTGCTGATGTCGAAACAAGCGGGTGACGTCAGCGAGGCGATAGACTTCTTTACAGCAGCACACCACTTTAATATCGAGTCTGCTAAAGTAGGCGTGGTTAATATGTTGCAGCTTGTGTGGTCTCCTGATCAGGTGGGTTCGTTTTAGAGTAACTTTTGACTTATTCTTCCCAGACCTGAGAAATTTCGTTCAATTTTGTTTTTATCTTTTAAAAAAAGGCAAGTGTTAAAAGCTTTTATGGCAATACTAGATGATTCCCGCGATACAACCTACCCCTGTACAAAATTTCATCAAAATCGGTTGCCGTGAAAACGTAGCAGACAGACAGACAGACACACTTTCGCATTTATAATATTAGTATGGAATTAGTATGGATTACGGGTCGCATTTGATACAGTTTATGACTTCCAATTTCAGTTTGTTCTCTGCGTTGAGCCATTGAGTGTTGAAGCGCCTAGATTTTGTTTGTGAATCTTAGTCGCTTCATAGTGAGAACTTTAATTTTTTTAACCATATATTGGAGGTGTATATTTTGATTGATTCGCACCTACTGTATGTAAGAGAGTTTAGAGTTTAAAAAAATCATTTTACGATCAGAGTTTTTTTTTCTAAAAGCAACTCTTTAACTTAGGATAAACGCGAGGCAGTGGAGCGCGCATACCGTGAAATGTATCTGGAGTGCGACAATAAAGCTGAGCGCGCACGGGCATTCACCATAGCGAGCAAATTGGTCTCGCTCATGGGCCACGTGGACCGTGGGAGCGCACTCGCTTTGGAGCACCTCGTTGATAAGTGGCTGGCTAAGGGTGACATCACTCCAGCCATCATTCAGGTTAGTAGTTTACCTTCGTAGGTTAGGTTAGTTTATGAACATCGACAAAGTTATATACGACAAAAATAACATAACATTCTAGGCCCATAAGGCATGGTTTGTAATATAAAATTTGATGTTTGTTTGGTTCAGAGTTTTAATCTGTATTTTATCGAATTCAAATCCTATTAACGTCCCACTGCTGGGCACAGGCCTACACTCTCATAGGAGAGAGGGAATTAGAACTTAGACCCCCACGCTGCTCCAATGCGTGTTGGCGGGCTTTAACGACTATTATCATGTTAGTGATAATAACTGGGACCGACGGCCTAACGTGCTCTCCGAGGCACGGGGGTGCAACAACTTTCTAACTCCGGGCTAGTACTGAGAATTTCTAGTCAGATAATCCCAATACTTAATTATGGCCCGACCCGGGACTCGAACCCAGGACCTCGCCGGTTGCAGTCGAACATGCTAACCACTAGACCAGCCAGGCAGTTATTTGTTCTTAGTGTGTGATTAAAAACCTAAAAAAATAGATTTCCCGTTTTAGGTCTTCTGGGAAATGTTTCTAAAAAAGATCGACGGTACAACGGACATGGACAGCTACGCTGCGCTATCACTACTTGTTATGATCGCCAAAGCCAAGCCATCTGTAGCACTGGCCAATATCGAAGTCGTACAAACACACGGTCTAACCGGCGACTATAACTCGAGGACTTTAAGCGCTGAATTACTTGCATCACTATCCAGGAAAGACCAGAGATATCCAGCGGACCATACAATATTTATTACTCTATACGAAAGTCTTATGGAAACGTTTTCGAAATTCGATAAATTCACTTCCTTCGCTGCTAACTCTATAAATTTCATTTACGCGGTATGCGACACCCCTGATGTCGTATGCACGAAAATCCTATCAGAAATGTATAAGCGTATCGAGGAAACCATGGTGAAGGAAGACGAAGAAGAAGCTGGTATACCAAGTGAATTATTGACTAGATTTATATTTGTATTGGGACATATTGCGTTGCAGCAACTTATTTATTTGGATATCAGTGTTTATAGCGAACTCAGGAGGAGAAATCAGGTAATGTAAAAAACAATAATAATTATTATTTATTGACATGCAATGAAAATTTTGATAAATGACTTAGATTTTGTTTATTAAATGGGTGATGTATCCTGGAATATTCCACAGGTGCCTTACAACGTGGTGAATAACGGTTCAAAGTACAAAAAATATACGATTCCAATACAGTAAAATTAAATAGACAATTTTTTCGCACGTCGCTGCTGTTCTACGAATATTTGCTATGTTTAATTTGTATGACTTGACCCTAAGGATACGATGGCACTGCGAAAAATATTCACGCGTTTTTTTTTTGCGCAATTCTGTAACATCGCTGGTTTGATATAATTTCACGCGGTGAGAATTATATTCGCGTGAATGTTTCGTGCTGTACGGAGTTGTCGGTCACCGCATTCCCAGTGCGAAGTAGTTGAAATCCGCGGGCTGATTACGTATCATGCAAACGATTCGCGATAGCAAAAATAGGAAAAAATTGTACAATATTTGCTGTCTAATCGCAAATGCGTATTATGTATCGTCGATTAGACAGCAAATATCGTACAATTTTTGCTATTTTTTAACCGACTTCCAAAAAAGGAGGAGGTTCTCAAGTCGGCGCGTATATTTTTTTTTTTTTTTTAATGTATGTTACCGCATATCTCCGTGGTTTCCAAACCGAATTGAAAAAATTTTTTTTCAGTGGTTAGAGGAAGCTCGCGAGATGGTCAATAAAAAAATTTGACTCCAAATCCTCAATCCTGATGCTGTCGGTATACTTACGACTCAAAACTAGGGAGTTAGGCAGTTTTGATGGTGAATTCATATAGTAAGTATCAAGTCACGTGTATACGATTCAACTCCAGTCCCGACTCCTCAACCCTGATGCTGCAGGGTACAGAACTCCTTAAAAATAGCGATTTAGGATTTTTTTATGGGGAATTCATATTGTGGGTGTCAAGCAACGACTTCATACTTAAGCCCAAATCCCAACTCCTCAACTCTGATGCTGCAGGGTACTGCACTCATAAGCCGTGGGGATTAAGACTACACTAAAAAGTTAAAAATAAAAATTCTTTCCAAAAAACCGACTTCCAAAGCCAAAACTATGTTGAAGTCGGGCGAGTATAACAAAGATAGGCAAAGTTGACGCGTCAGGCTCGCCCGACTTCAACATAGTGTGTAGAAATCAAAATTATTTTTTACTTTACAGTGGCTTTGGAAGTCGGTTTTTTGGAAAGAATTTTTATGTTATCGCAAATCGTTTGCATGATACGTAATCAGCCTGCCGTATGCGAAATATAAATCGCGAGAATAAAATTCGCGCAAATGTTTTGACGTACCCTTAGGTTCGTCAATGACGCGAGGATGTACTTTTGTAGGTGCGCGAAGAACGCAAAGCGGAGGAAAAGCGCAAGAAGAAAGTGGGCGCGCTCGCGACGCCGGCGCGCCGCGGCCGCGTCGACGACTTGCGGCGACAGACGCTCATGAACGCGAGCAATATCAGCGCCTCGTCGCGCGGCCAGCGCTCCGCTAGCGTGTCCAATAAAGGACCATCGGTAATTTACATGCTTATTTTGAAGTGAAACTTCTTTTGAATCGTTGTGATTTGAAAATTCAACGAAACGAAAAGAGACAAACATGTATAGGATTTAGCCTGCGAGAGAATGAGATAGAATACAATTTATATTTATCTCATTCTCTCGTAGGCTACTTTTCTGAAGTTTCACTTCTGCCGTGTGTGAATTGCACACACCCACTTTTATTTTATTGAAAATTGGTAAAGCCAACAGTATACCACGAAAAAGATGACATTTTCTATAACAACTTAGTTATTCAACTTGTGATTATTAAGCTAACTCTACAGTGACATTATTGCCATTTAAATTTAGAAAGACAAAACTATGAAGTGAATTGGATCAGAAAATGAAAATTACGCAGTAAATGAAGGTAGAATAACGCTGGGAACTACTTTTCAAAGGGTTTGATGATTTTTGATGTTGTTTATCATTTCATAGGTAAAGTCATGTAAATTCATAGAGAAATATACTGTATTTGTGCACATAAATCTTTCAACTACCGACGATCCATGGTTCTTCTAGTTTACCTAGAATTTTTTTTCAAAAAGTTTCCACAGTAAATCCAATGTTTGAGTAAATGCTTCGTAAAATCGATACTATATATTTATTTCAGACAAATACAACTATGACCGAAGATGAAGCCGGCTTAGAAGGCGCCGTCGCTGACGACGCGGACGCAGAATACGTACGCAACGTGTGCGAACGCGACATCGTCGGTCCGGGAACGGCATTGGCTAGATACCTGCCGCTGCTGAAGTGGCTCCTCTCGCATCCCGCGCGCTGCACCTCTGCGCTGCAAGCCTCTGCCGCACTCACGCTGACACGGTAAATATTACCTTGAAGCGCCTGAATTAGGTTTGAATTCGCCTGGCAAGCGCCATCTAGGATTATATATGTCACCGTAAGATTGCAAAAACCGTTAGATTGTAATCCAACTAGCGATATTGTAAACTGTCGACAGATTGTGAGCCGTTCATTGTTCTTAGGGTAAATTTTTGAAATATTCATTGTATTTACGTTTTCTTGTCTCTTTCTTGTAGGTTAGGTTAGGGTTCGACATAAATGATCACTTAGGTTTTATCGGGTTAACTATACTTAACAGATTACAATCTACCGAAAAATAAAGCGTTAAATTGAAATCTGTCGACGGTTTACAATATCGCTAGTTAGATTACAATCCAACGGCCTTTGCAATCTTACGGTGACATATACAATACATAGCAACATTGTCATCCCAGGAACTTCATTGGCTAGATGACACTGTAAATATTACCTTATTACGACTTTGTTAGGACTGAATTTCCAAATAAGGCAGAATTTGTATATTTGTAACCAGAAAGAAAATTTCGGAAGTGTAACTGGTTGCTTGTTATAGAAGTGGTATTTTTTTTAGGTACATGTTGGTGTCGAGCTTAGTATGCGAAGACGGCCTTGTGTTAATGGTGACGGTGCTCAAGAAATCCAAAAACGTGTCGCTCAGAACCAATCTCACCATCGCCTTCGCAGATCTAACGTTGCGATTCCCGAATCTCACTCAACCTTGGACACATCATATTTACCAGATGTAAGCATGAGTAAATTAGTTATTTTATCTTTCTACAAAGTTGGTCTACCCTCAATAGTTAAATTTCAAAAAACATCCTGTTCCACTACATTTTGTTCCACTACAAGTTAGCCACCAAATAATAAGTGATGATGCAGTCTAAGATAGTAGCGGGATAACCTGTTAAGAGAATGGCAGTTATATAAACCCGCCCTTATCCGTTTCTGCGCGACATCCTATCGGGACGCTAAATCGCTTTTTGGGCGCGTCTTTGCCGGTAGGGTGGTAATAGGCCACGACGTAAGCCTCCTCAAAAATTATAACTCACCAAATTGATCCTGCCACTTGCAAGTCCACAGCGCTCACCACTACAGTTTGCACTAGCGAGGTCGCCAAAATATCATCAATGTTATCGTAAATCGTAGAAACAAATTTCATCCAATCATAATCAATCATCATCAATTTCATCAGGAAAATCGACCCCACAGAGGGTGAATGGGGGTTGTAAGTTTGTATGAAAGTCCTATGTTTCTGAAGTTAGAGACTTGAAAATCGGGATTTAGGTTATTAGCTTTAAGTAATAATAACCTGTATAAACATTTTTACGTAAATCCACCCCAAAAGGGGTAAAATGGGGATGAAAGTTTGCATACGAAGTATAGACATGAAAATCAGCATTTAAGTTATCAGTTTTAAATAATAATAAAACCTGCATAAGCTATATAAAGCCTCTATAGATAGGCTGTTTGCAGCGGGAAAATTTCATAATCTCATACGAAATCAACAATTGTACGCGGACGAAGTCGCGGGCGACCTCTAGTTTATAATGTGTTTTCAGCCTTAGCGACGAAGAGCTAGAGATCCGCCAGTGTGCCGTTAAGATGCTCTCATTCCTAGTCCTGCACGAGATGGTCCGCGTCAAGGGACAGATCGCTGACATGGCGTTATGTTGCGCCGACAAGGACCCGCGCGTTGCCGCCATGACGAAGGTTTTCTTCAAACAGCTCTCGCAAAAAGGCAACGCCCTCTACAACGTCATGCCGGATATTATATCGAGGCTGAGCGATCCGGAGCTGAATGTTCCGGAGGACCAGTATAGGGTTATTATGAAGTAAGTTGAGACTATTTTAAAACCTACAATCAGATCTATATCATACATAATATAACATACTTTCACTAAAGACTCTAAGCAAAAGCAGCGGTTCTGGCGTGATTGAGTAAGAAACATCCATCCATCTAAACTTTCGCATTTATAATATTAGATAGATGACCATTCATGTTTCTAAATTGCTTTTATAGTTTTATGCAACAAAAAGAAATACAAAGCTGACTCACCAATATCCAGCATAAGCCCATAGACCCAAAGGCCTAGAAAGCTGAATTTTGAGGTTCAATAACGTAAAAAAAACAATATGGCCGGATTTTTCGAAATTCCCATGGAAAGTCACTAGTGCTAAATAATCGCAGTACATGTTAAATTTCCAGGTACATAACGTCCCTCATCCAGAAAGACAGACAAATGGAAGCCCTAGTCGAGAAGCTATGTCAACGTTTCAAGCTGTCTACCGAGGAGCGACAGTGGCGTGACCTAGCGTACTGCCTCTCGTTGTTCACATACAACGAGCGCTCCTTGCGCAAACTGATCGAGAACCTCGACTGTTATAAGGACAAGCTTCACTGTCCGGGAGTCATGGAGTCGTTCACTACTATCATGAATAATACTTCAAAAATGGCCAAAAATGAAATAAAGGTATGGCTTTGTTCCTTAACTAGACGATTCCCGCGACTCCGTCCGCATGGTTTAGGATTTTTGATTCCCGCGGGAACTCTTTAATTTTCAGTGATAAAAAGGATTGGCCTCTGTCCTTCCGCGGTATACAACCTACCCCTGAACCAAATTTCATCAAAATCGGTTGAACGGATGAGCCGTAAAAGCGTAGCAGACCGACAGACACACACACTTTCACATTTATAATATTAACTTGTTAATTCAGTATCATGTAAGTTACAAGCCTAGTGGTTGAGACTTAAGCCTACTATTTGATCTTTGTCACTCTTTATACCATAAAGGCATATACATAAAGCTATTCTGACCGGCTCAAGACGGTTTCGAATTGATAAAACAGGAGACCCTTACTTGATGAGCTTGGGTGTTTCGTAAAATTTAGGGATTGCCGGTGAAAACGGGACTTAGGACCGCTGTAATTTGTATCATTTCAATTTTCAGAGTCTAGTCACAGAGCTAGGAGACAAAATAGAGGAATGCTTCGCGGTGAGGGAAAGAGAAGGGGATGGTGAGAATGACGCCGGGGGAGAGAGAGAGGGAAACAGAGTCGAGCCGCGAACGACGCCTCGTCGCAAGCCCGCACCGCGCCGCAACCGTCGCCGGTCTAGCTCCAGTCCTGATGAGGTCAGCTACATCCATGTACAATAATGTTTTCAAAGATAGTCTAGATTATTCTTGCTCTATGTTTCTGAGGAGTCTAAGCGAGGGCATGCAGTTTGAAAGTGTAAATAAGTATTTTTCCCACAACATTGGTTAGTTATGATAGGAACTGATCTAGAGAATCCGATAAATCCGAGAAAAACCAGATCTTGGCCCTCATATTTTATGTCCACTGTGGGTGTATCAATATCGCAATCAAACGGTTCACCAGCAACCGTCAATTTTTTCCTTTTGTAAGAAAGTACATTGTATAATCATAATGGTAATGTTTTCAGAATGAACCACCAGCGAACAGTGAACCCGCAACACCACAATCAATCCGAAAGTCTGCAAGAAAAGTAACACGGAAAAACAAAGTTACTTATGATTCTGATGAATCAGGTTTGTCTGATTAATTAATTATTATTGTAATTTTCCTCCCTACAAGATAGCTCTTGCAATCTCACCTGATAGTAAATAATAATTCAGATCTAAGATGGTAGTGGGCTATCCTGTTAAGGGTATGGCAGTTCTAATAAACCCATACCCCTCATCGGTTCCTACATGGTATCGTCCGCTGAATTGCTTGGCGGTACGTTAGGGTGGTAACTAACCACGGCGAAGCCTCCCACCAGCCCAGACAAAATTCGGAAATCACAAATTCCCAAACTGACCCTGCCAGGAATCGAACCCGGGACCTCCTACTAGAAGACAACTGCGCCAGGGTCTTGTCAGAGTGTCACTTTCATATATTCGATTGTACGATCGAAAAATTGTACGCTGCTTCTTTTATAATAAACTTTTCTTTTCTGGTTTCAGAAGATGAAGATTTTCAGAAAAAGGATGATGATGTTTTCAAAAAACCCACTACTACTAGGAAAGTTACTCGTAGAAGAATTTAATATAGATTAAAATAAGAAATAAAATATTTTGATAATATAAAATAGTAAATTGCATTTTTATTTCCTGGATTTTAGTTTAGGTGTATCATTTGTTTGGTTCTTTATAAGTTCCAAAGACCGTATCAACGCATCAGTAATAAATCTCGTTATAAATTATTTTCAACGAAAAATTCGCTTCATGAAACTAATACGCAGCGAGAATATGATTTACCTCACGAAAAATCGAGGCAATACGAGACACGACACGAGTGATATACTGATAAGAGATTGGCGTACATTAGGCTCGCCGCAGTAATAATAATATTATAGTACTCTCAACTCCGTGGCTCGCCGAGCCGAATCGAATTTTCTGCGTCGATTATTAGGGTGTCGAGTCGAGTCTTCTCGTTATAATAAATTATTCAAAACAAATAAGTCGATTCGATTCTGCAGTAGTTTTTTAACAGCTGCCACTAAAGTGCAGCTATGGTGCAGCTAATCTATGAGTATCATCGAAAAAGAAGAATGAGTACACTAAAATTCTTTGATTATCCTCTCGCGTGCGCCCGGCGCGAACAAGCGAACCACCGTTGAGTAATGAGTGCCCGGCTTACCTGGCGCCCCCTATATTCAATGTACTCTGTGCCTGGCGCACTGAATTGCGCCATACCTGCGTCCACAGAGTACATTGTTATATATGCCTGCGTCATACCTGGCGCGATATTTTCAACTATATCTTCGAATTTTATTATTAGAACTTGTATTGTATTATATATTTTCAAAAACTAGACGAAATTTCCCATATGGCTATGTTTATTAAATGTCTAAAAATAATAGTAAATAAGAACAATCCAGGGGCATTGCTATGAGCTCATAAAGCAGGAAAGAAATTGAACTGCAGCACAGCAGGGCAACCGCGTATCTTTTGCATCAATCATTGATACATCGCAATCACCTCTGATTGGTTAACACTCTTCCACTATTGGACGAAATCCATTGACGCAGCAAGAATACCATAAATTCAGCTAATCGGAGGTGACTGCGATGTACCAATGATTGATGCAAAAATGATGGAAAAGAGACGCGGTCGCCCTCACCGGCGGCAGTTCAATGCAGTGTGAAGTTCAGTCCAGTTCAATTTCTGTCCTGCTTTACACAGTAACTAAAACAGTAACTTAACTTGTACTGTTACTTTTGATCTTTTTGTTGTCTCTGCCTCTCTGGTCAAATGTGGGTCAAATCCTTTGATTAGGTATATACAGAAGGATGTGCCCTAACATATTTAAATTGAAGCTTCCTATAACCTTAAAATGGCGGATGGGCGGAGCTTAATGCGGGCATTAGGGCTAAATTATCGATACCTTTGATTATGTCGATACTTAAGTATATACTCGATATAAAATTAACAAAATATAATTAATAAATAATTAAACATAATTTTTGAAATACACTAGTATTCGTATTTTATAATGAACAAGCTGATGCCCGCGACCCCGTCCGCGTGAATTGAGGTTTTTTGTAAGAAAAAATTTTGTATGAAAAAAAAATTTTTTACTCATCGTTTCGTATAGAAGACAAAAATTCATTCGGAGGAAAAATACGGAGAGAGCTGATGATTGAGGATTTCGAAGACGGATGAAGAGCACAGCCAGGGTATTCAAGATAGGTGGGGTGTGCTCGACCAAATGTAACTCGAAACTTCATCCAATTGACAGTGTGCTGAAAAAAAATTCAAAATGGCGGATTTAAGATAGCCGCCATACAAATTTCGTCGGTATCTATCTCGGAGAGTATAAAAGATGGAAGAGTGGTTTCGTGGCAAAAGATGATCAGGACATGAAGGTCTACTTGATGAACAGGAAAAAATTCAAGATGGCGGAATTTATTTTTCCATAGAAAATGTATGGCGAATATTGAAGAGGCTTACAAGTGTAGAACTATGCAAGACTTTGATGCGGTTTTTTTACAAGATTTGTTCTGTATGGAAGAATTGTCGATTTGCTGTTAGGAAAGCCAAGATGGCGAAGTTCAATGGCACCCAAAGGTACCCGATCGTCAGTGGTATGATATTGATATTAATCAACTAAGGAAGGTTTCTTTGTGTTTTTACTTCAACAGTCTCTTACACTGTATGCATGTCTGGAAAGTTTATTTACATTAAAAGGCCCTTTTAGATATTTAAGGGGTCTCTGTTTTATGTTTTTTTATGAGAATTTTTTTTACGTCTGTCGGATGCGTGGCACTCTGGCGCTTCCACTGTGCTCGCTAGCATAGCAGTGTGTTGTTTACTTCAGAACACGTAGGCAGTAAATACTAGGATAGAAGGAGAGCAAGTAAGTAGACAGTGGGCCGCGCGGTCTACGCGGGCGGGTGCGGTTCTATTTCAAAATTTGTTTTTAAAGAACTCTCCATAATTTTTCGGAGAAAAAATATATGGAGGTGTTTATTTCAGAAAGTACCTATACTAAATGGAAGAGTGGAGTGAAAGTACCCATACTAAATCGTTAAGGGATCAACGCACAGCCTAAACCGCTGGGGTTAGCAACTTGAAATTTTGACAGTAGGTTCCTTTTGTGACGTAGGTGCTCAATAAGAAAAGATTTTTCAAAATTACACTCCTACGGGGGTGAAATAGGGGGTGAAATTTTGTATGAAACTCCGGGTTGGCACTGAGAATTTCTTTATTGAAAAACCCAATACCTAACTTTTATGCCCGACCGGGAATCGAACCCAAGACCTCATGATCCGTAGTCGACTATGCTTACCACTAGACCAACGAGGCAGTCAAAAATAGTAATTAGTTAAAATGATACATAAGAACTGCAATGAAGGGACCAAAAACCACTTGAATAGACACTGAAATTTTCGAATACGAGATCGGGTGTCTTAATCACAAGGTTATCATCGCTACAGCCTAAAATGAGTTTGGCAATATTATAAGTAGAAGTTGACTGTTCAATTTCATCTCTCTACTCCTCTGAGTGAGAAACAGTAAGAGTGATATGAAATTTTAATTTTATCGATACTCAATTTATTTGTAAACAATACAATCCCCACACTATTTAAACACTCAAACAAAAACTAATGAAATAATCCAAATTTTCAGGGATTGCGCAAAAATTGACGTGTTTTGGATTCAGTAAAGAAGAAACTAAGCTATAATTAGTTGAAATAACTTAAAATACTCGCCACAAAAAGAAAAATAAAAACAACTATGTTACTCACTTACGAAATGAAATTCCTGGGCGTTTTACAATACTATAATTACGACACCCCACAACTGAGCACTTCACCATTGTTGATTACACAAAACTAAGCAAAAACACATAAAAATATTATGAAAATATTCACAAAACTGGTAATTAGCCACAACCAAAACACCGGAAGCAATACAGACGCCATATAAAGGTCATATAAAAATTGGCTTCAATAGCAAAATTTGATGACGTCATTTGACAATTGCCTGACACGTTCACGCAATAACATAATACACCTGTCTCATTCTAAAAACGTAGCTTTCAATAAGTAAGACTAGTCAAAACATAGTAGTACATGTTTTATTAACAAAATGCATCGTATAACTATAATTGAGTAAAATGTAACACATCCATCTCTATATACCTAATCAAAGGGTCAAATCACAGACATATTAGGGTCAAATCTGCAGGGCGACCGCGTATCTTTTGCATCAATCATTGATACATCGCAATCACCTCTGATTGGCTGAATTTATGGCATTCTTGCTGCGTCACTGGATTTCGTCCAATAGTGGAAGAGTGTTAACCGATCAGAGGTGATTGCGATGTATCAATGATTGATGCAAAAGATACGCGGTCGCCCTGCAGCCGGTGGTCAACGTCAAATCTATTACAGAAGTTAGAACGTAGTGGCTAAGTTAATGGTTATATCATGAAGTTAGGAAGTAAGATATTATGTCTATGGGTTATCTCTTTGACAGAAGTGACAGAAGTGAGCATAGATGATAGAATAGTCAGAGACAACAAGTTAACCAGAGAACTTGAAGAATAGTCACTAGCAGTGACAAGTAACCTAAAGGATAGTCACTAGTCAGCAGAAGCAGACAAGGACAAGAATGTTTTTAATGCAATTTTATAAAAGAATATCGCTCTCTAATGTTAGGACATTATTGTATGTACATTTTGTTGCACATACTATGATCCGGCCTGTAGTTTCCGCTATGTCTATTCACTATAAGTGTCGTTCCCCAGTATATCCTCGGTCAAATGTTGAAAGATTTCCTGTACCTGATGATAAAGTTCCGTGGTCTAGTGAATTTATAGAATATAAACCATCAAATTATACTTCACCCACTATCGAAGGCAAACCATGGGCAGATAGTGAAATAGGTAGGTATATGAGACCATAAGTTTAACTTTTAAACCTCTCTTTGCGTCGTATTCCTCATTACTGAGGGTCGTGTCCCCTTTCAATTAATCACATAATGGTAGGAGTTTTCTTGGGACAATAATACGATGGGTTCCCACGTCCTTCCGCTTATATACCTACTTTCATTATATTGATATATACATAATACTTAATGCAATGTAATGTAATAGCATTGCTACCCAAGATATATCTCTCTAACTTTTGCTGTCCAACTTGTTACCTACATTACCAGAGATATTTTGTTACGTAAGTACTTTCTCCGGAAGAGTAACTTAAGGCTGATTTCTATACCTAATTACCTACGTACCTTAATACCTACATATTACAAAAATAAATTACAGGTATTCCTACCTTCAGACCAAAATGGAATGACATAGATGGAAAAATCAATAGAAAAAGTTATATGGGTGTATATCAGGTTATGGACAATTTTCCACTAAATCCAGTTGGAAGGACTGGTATCTGTGGTAGAGGGGTGCTTGGCCGTTGGGGACCCAATCATGCTGCTGATCCAGTTGTTACTCGATGGAAAAGATTGGATAACAAAGAGTAGGTTTCACCATTCTATTGCAATTCCAGCAGTCATGCTAATATCATTCTTAATATGTATTGTGTCAATCTGTAAACCTTTTTTAAAAAAAAAATTACAAGGATAACTTGCATCCTGGGGAAAGCTCTATGCTACTTTCTCATTACAGAAAATCAAAGAATTTTCGAGGAATTATAAAAAACATAAACCCACATAGGCAGAGCCATGGGCATCACATCATGTGAGATATTAATCTGAACATAGCCACAAAAATAAATCTCTTCTCAACATTTCAGGTCTGTTCTACAATTTATTGCAATAAAACGGAGGGATTCAGGAGAGTGGGCATTGCCTGGAGGAATGGTAGACCCAGGAGAGAAAGTTGCAGCTACTGCCATCAGAGAATTTCAAGAAGAAGCCATGAACTCATTTGAAGCAACTGAAGGTTTCTGTTTATTTACTTTTAGCTTAAGTATGGAAAATACATATGCTGTTGTAATAAAGTTGATTACAATGTTGGTGTGGAGAGCTTCAAAGGAATAAATGTGTGTTTTCATGAAATGAAATATTGGCAGAAGCCAGAAACATACATTGACCTAGAATCATGAAATTTGGCAAGAAGCAAGGTTTCAGCACAAGTATAGGAAAAAATCCGAATATCGAAATTAGAGTTCCATACTCATAAGTGTCGAATTGTTTGCCAGGTGCTATCAGTTTAGCGCCATATTATATAAGCCAGTTATCAATTTCACAGCTGATCACATATTGTTGTGACATCTTTCTTATTATGTAACCCTTGTGTGCGCAAGTCTTGAGTCGCACTTGACTGGTTTTTAATATAATGTTGTCCGTGGAAGATTCGCCTTTTCTGATAGTGATTTGTGATCACCGACAACAGGGCAAGAAATATCAAACCCTTTGCAATAAACGCATCTCTATAATATTAGGATAGAATACCTACACATTGAATTAGTTAAAAAATTTAACAATAGCTCTTTGTCTACAGATGAAAAAGCCCAATGGAAAGATAAATTGAACCACTTCTTCAGTGGAGGCATTGAGATTTACAGTGGATATGTGGACGATCCACGCAACACTGATAATGCTTGGATGGAAACAGTGGCCTACAACTTTCATGATGAAACTGGTTTAATAGTAGGAGAGCTAAATCTTAAAGCTGGCGACGATGCTGTGGGTGTACGATGGGTGGACATTACATCTGATTTACACCTCTATGCAAGCCATAAAGATATAGTCAATGCAGTACTTAAAAAACATACAGGGAAATAAAACTTGTAATAATATTGTTTTTAAATATAACCTATACTATAGTTGTGTATTGGGCACTGAAATTCTTAAAATAAAAAGGCACCTCAAGGGCAAAAAATACTAGTTTAGCATTTCAGCCAAACTTTGTTTGTCAATGGATATGACATAGGTATATAAAGTCTAAATCAACACAATCAAGTTGTGTCCCCTGAAATCTCTTCACTATTCAGACCGAATAGCATTATTACCCTCGACGAAACGGAGACGGTATATGCGTTTGCCCTAAGAGGTTGTGTTTGTTTGTGTAATTTTTTGTTACCATTTTCCTGGAAAACTACTGGACCGATTAATATGCGGTTTTTTGCATTAGATAAGCATAATTTCTAAAGACCGCTTTCTTTATTGAAAGATTATCATCATACTGGTAAATGGTAATAAATTTCTGCCCTCCCAGCCAAGTTTCAGTAGGGATTGAAAACTCTAACCATAGACTATTCACGTTCTTCTCTCCGCTAAAGCATTACTCTCAGAAAGAGAATAGACAAATCTGTGAATAGACATGAAACGTATGTAACTTGGTTAGGGGGCTGATTCATTCTCTGCTCATCTTGTTTCTGTCGAAACGCCTTTAGGTGCAGTTCCTTTCAATGTTCTTAGATTAATAAAAGAACTATTTATATTTTTTAAAGAGCTTTATTTGCATAACTTTTTGTAGAGTATGAAAAAAACTTAAAATTAACAGTATAGTATAAGTACATGAATCAGGCAGGTTAAAGAAACCATCCATCGCCAAAGATGTGTTTAAAGGACAATCAAGAGAGCTTGTGTTGCAGCTTCGTGACTTATGAAAAGGAAATTCGCACTGGTAATTAACTACTAGATGAGTTACGAAATATTGGATAAAACTGAACGCCGCTTCACTATTGTAAAAAATCGGTGAAATATTGCCTTTTTTGTCGATGGTTGCCTGTCAATAAATATGAAAACAAAGTACTCTGTGTATGAAACTTCATAGGCGTGCTTATGTCAAAAGTAAAGTAAATGGTTAGACAGAAATTTAACTAATAATATAAATAATAACATAAATAACTTTTTGAAGAATGACGCTTTTTGAAAATTCAGCATTTGACAAAACATGTGCTGTAATCATGCATAATTTGGAGGCATTTTATTATTGGTAAAGATTCTTAATAAATAATAACCTTAAAATCTTAAAACCTTAATAAGCTCTATAAAAGCAGATTTGAAAACACATTCAATTGATTCAATTACCCTATGTACCTGAGTGCACAGCGACGCAACTATATGGGGGAAGTGCGCACTGCGCAACTGATTTATTTTTTGTAAGTGAGGAGGTGAGTTGACCGCTTACTGCTTATCAAATTCGGAGATTTATTCACATAAAACTTGGTCCCATGCTAGTAAAATTTTAACATACCTACTACATTGTAGCAAAATGACCAGCAGTTTAATTTACATGAAGTTCACCCTCTTACAGTTAAATTGCACAATATGCTTTCCTTACTGTACATTGTGTTTGTTTTTTTTAAGTGAAAATTCTTTAGAATGGTTGTGTTTTGAAAATTCGATGAAAAACAGCGACACTAAAAATTGACAAACATATTCATAACAGGATTTAGGCTGCGAGAATAAGATCGAATACAAGTTATATTTATCTCGTTCTCGTAGGCTACTTTTCTGAAGTTTCACTTCTGCGGTGTGTGGATTTCACACACACACTTTTTTTAATTCAATATTAGGAATGTTTTACGACATAACTAATATTTGAACTACACTTTTAAAAACCTTAATATCATACATGTGTTATAACTCGTGGCAGTCTTCCACCAGAGCTAAATTAAGCTATACTAGTGGTTCGCCCCGAACTGAGACCTCGCGGTATCGCCATAACAGAGCGCCATCTATTGACATCATTGTGAAGTTCAGTTAAAAATACTGAAGCTCATTAAAAATTAAATAATTTCGTTTCCTTATAATATTTATCTAATGTTAGTATTTGTTGTTCAAGTACAGGATATAATTCAAATAATTGATCAAGTTTCAGGCTCAGCCTTTCAGAAAATTGAGAGTTCTGAGGTCAACTTTGGACATTAGAAAATCTCCACTTTGAAAGCCCCCCATTTCGTCAATTTTAGGAGAAAAAATTAAAAAAATTTTTTTTTTGACTCTATTCCTAATTATCTTTAAAATGATATCCCGCAACCCTATGTAACGTTATAAAAAATATTTTACTTCGCTTTCGCTTTTATGAGAGCCCCCCTGAAATAAAGATTTTTATAACTTTTTAAGCCATATTCGGCTGGAGGCCATCGGTTTACAAATTATATTTAAATTTGAAGTAATTACGTTCTGTAATTCATAAGTTATAAGGCTCTGACAGACGGACGGACAAGTGCAAATTCACTCAAGTAGACTCGGAAACCTTCGCTTCGCTCGGTCAATAAATAAAAAACCAATGGTGGATTTTACACTATTTCGCAATTTCCTGGTGGAAAAGCAACCTTATACAACAAATACGTTCAATGGGCGAGATTCAAACATATTTACAACAACGTTAGGATTTCAACCCATACAAAATTTAGCTAGTATTTAAGAAAATGATAAACAAAATCTATGTTAATTTTTTTTAAATAAAATGACTAAAACTTTTTGTACCCCAAGTACAACTTCTATAGTTATTTAAGTTGCAAACGTAACATTTAGTCTTTCCGTGTCGCCATATGGCGTACTCTGGCGTTTCAATCCGCACTTACAACAATATACTAATACGCGTTTTATTCATATAAAATAAGTCATACGACTTCAACCACTTTCTTTTGCATCACTATTTGTTGCTGAATGAACTAGAAGTTTAATTCGCTATAATCCGTTACGATGTTGACTCTACAATGCACGATTGTAAAGTCAACATCACCTGAAGATGCTCCGGTGTCGGAGTGAAACGTACGTTCAATGTGATTTGAAGGATTTGTGTGGTGTGGTGCTGTGCCGGTGCGAATTGCTGGGTGGTGGGTGTCGCATGCTGCAGGCGAAAGACACACACTGTACCACACAGATTTGTCTACTGTAGCGGATTATAGCGAATTAAACTTCTAGTTCATTCATTATCATTGACTTCCGCAAAGTAACGCCTGCTTCTATTCAATACTATTTGTTGCTTCAACCCAACATGTGTACTGTATACACTAGATCTCAAAAATCCACCGAAAGTTTTCGAGTTGCCAAAATTGCACTCTGGGTATTGGTGACACAAAATCACAGCACCGAAGTGTACAGGGCTGAGTTTACTCGATATACTAGGAGCCCATCGTGTTGCACGCGAGGGATTGATACGTCCGGTAACAGTTTACGTCGTTCATCAACCGTTGGATGTTTTGCGTAAACGTCGGTAGATCCTGGAAACGGAGATAAAAGTGTTTTTTTAACTTGACCTGCTGAACCAAAACGAATATATGTGTTATATAGCATGAAAGTATGTCTGTATGCTGGAGATACAACGTTCAAACGCACCTTAGGTAACTTACCAAAGACTACCTTAGGTAGTAATTTTGAACTGACTGACCAACAGTTTTGACGACCTCGGTGGTGCAGTGTTGAGCGCTGTTGTCTTAACGTGCGTCAATTTGGGAATTTATAATTTCTGAATTTTCCCTGGTCTGGCCTGGTGGGAGGCTTCGGCCGTGGCTATTTACCACCCTACCAGCTAATATGTGCCGCCAAGCGATTTAGCTTTCCGGTACGATGCCGTGTAAAAGCCGAATAGGGGTATGCGTAGTGCGTACCATTAGGTGAGATCATCAAGGGCTAACTATTAATCAAATAAATATTATAAATGCGAAAGTATGGCTCAACGGATCTGGATGAAATTTGGCACAGAGATTAATAAAGTCTGGAATAACACATAGGCTACCTTTTATATCAGAAAATGAAAATAATTTTTATCTCAGAAAATAAAAAATGAAGAGTTCCCGCGAGAACCAAAAAACCTCAATCCACGCGGACGTAGTCGCGGGCATCAGCTAGTGGATAAATCAAAAGGTTAAGGTTTGTTTTGCAACGACAACGTACCGTATCTGGCGGGAAATCAGCGAGCAAGCGCACATGATGCGGCTCCAAGCCGGGCAGCGTCTGAAGGAAGTGCGGCAGGAAAGCGCGTCGGAAGGCCACGAAGTCGACTGCGGCCATCGCGTGAACGGCCGCGAGAGCCTCGTCGAGCAACAGCGCTCGAGCGCCGCCCTCCATCAGCCCCGATAATAGCACCGTCAGCACCGAGCCCATGAACTCGCTACGAAATATCGCCTGTAAATGGTAAATGATTTATCTATTTCACGTAGGACAACTTGTGTCACTTATGATACGTTAAGACTCTTCTACTGAGAAGAGCCGGCAAGAAACTCAGTAGTTGCTCTTTTCTTAAAAAAGAAAAAGGTTTACAATAAGTACTAGATCGTTCAATAAGTCCCGAGACTAACTTGGAAATGGCGTATATATTAAAAAAATCTTTTGATTTTTAAAAGTACTACTAGCCTTCAATAAAAGATATGTGTAACATTTTGGAAAAATGGAACATTAAAATATTGATTTTGCAGACATTTAAGTGACGCTACGCTTGTAGTTTCGATACAATGGAAAAAAACCGGGCAAGTGCGAGTCGGACTCGCGCACGAAGGGTTCCGTACCATTATAAATAAATAATTACCTTTGTTAATGAACCGCGACTAACTTTGTTTGTAGAGGTTTATTGTTAATATCAAAAAAACTATGCTAGTTAGAGCATTGGCTATAGTTTTCCTGTAAAATATACGTAAATTCCTATTGTCCATAATTATTTCAAATTTTTCGATTGGTAAACTCCGGAGATAAGGGGGGGGGAACGGTATTTTTTTAGACATTTTCCCCGATAAATCAAAAACTATCATAACTAAAAATAATTAAAAATCTGTTTTAGAATGTACAAAGTAAACCCTTTCATATGATACCCCACACAGTACAGTTATCTCACTTTTAAATTTCAACCCTCAGATTTTCCCCCCTTTTTAAATAAGAACAAAAATAATTTCCAATTTTTTTTAATTCCAGTGTCTTTGGGCCACTAATATACACAACTATTCCAAATTTCATGTCGATAACTTCGGTAGTTACTGAAATAATCGAGTGTGACGGACGGACAGACGGACAGACAGACGGAGAAAGTCGCACCATAAGGGTTCCATTTTACCATTTTGGTACGGAACCCTAAAAACGAGTTTCGCGTGTTGATAAAACATTGTTTTTTAATGGGAAAAAATACCGTTGAAGCACAGCAATGGCTTATAAAATGTTATGCGGGATCAGCTCCCTCTAAAGCAACCATTTGTCGGTGGTATGCCGACTTCAAACGCGGTCGCATGGACACAAAAGATGGGGAACGCTCAGGTCGTCCAAATGAAGCAGTGACTCAACAAAATATTAACCAAGTCCTCAAAATCGTAATGGAAGATCGGAAGATTAAAGTGCGCGAGATAGCCCAGATAGTGAAGATTTCAACTGGTAGTGTTTTCACTATTTTACATAAACATTTGGCCATGAAAAAGCTTTTTTCCAAGTGGGTGCCGCGTTTGCTTACAACTGATCAAAAGGAACAACGTATCAATGATTCAGAGCGATGTTTGGCGCTGATGAATCGTAATAAAAAGGTTTTTTTACGTCGGTATGTGATAATGGATGAAACATGGATACACCATTTTACTCCGGAATCCAATCGGCAGTCAGTGAAGCCGCCCGAAGCGGCCAAAGACTCAGAAATCGGCCGGTAAGGTTATGGCGTCTATATTTTGGGATGCGCGTGGAATACTTTTCATCGACTACCTTGAAAAGGAGCAAAATATAAATAGTGACTATTACATGTGCTTATTGGAGCGATTGAAGTACGAAATTGCGGATAAACGGCCTCAAATGAGCAAAAAGAAAGTGGTGTTTCACCAGGACAACACGCCTTGTCACAAGTCTGTGAGAACGATGGCCAAAATTAATGAATTGGGCTTTGAATTGCTTCCTCATCCCCCCTATTCACCAGACTTGGCCCCCAGCGATTACTGGCTGTTTGCAGATCTCAAAAAAATGCTCCAGGGTAAGAAATTTGACTCAAATAGTGAAGTTATCACAGCAACGGAGGCGTATTTTGAAGAAAGACAAATCGTTTTACACGCATGGGATAGAAAAGTTATAAAAGCGTTGGAGGGACTGTATCGCTCTTGGAGGAGACTACGTTGATGATTAAAAAATAATTTTATAAAAAAAACCTTGTTTTAGTACTTAGTCTCGGGACTTATTGAACCACGTGTTATAATACAACACATACATTTTACACTGACTTGTGGGTTCACTGGATGCGAGGCCGGTTGCTTCCGTGCAACTTTGTCATTCAGAAAATCATCGATCAGTGTAATAATAAATGCTGTTTAACGTCTTTTAATTTATGTAATGGCAAATCTAGAAAATCTTTGGGAACCATGCGAACATTGGGAAAAGCGTACACTCGACGTAAGAATTGGTCATATTTAAATTTATTAATTTTTTTCTTTGTATAAATCAGGCAACTAAGTCCATAGAAATATAAACATAATAGGTACGAGTACAACATAAAATAGAAACCATTATAAAACAGTAAGGATTCTGGTACAGAACAGTGCGTGTTGCCAGTGATAACTTACGGCTCTGAAACATGGTCGCTAACTATGGGCCTCATAAGAAGGCTCAGGGTCACGCAGCGTGCGATGGGGAGAGCTATGCTCGGAGTATCCCTGCGTGATCACATCAGAAATGAGGAGATCCGTAGGCGAACCAGAGTAACCGACATAGCTCGAAGAGTCGCCAAGCTTAAGTGGCAATGGGCGGGGCACATAGTACGTAGAACAGATAGGCGTTGGGGTCCCAAAGTGCACGAATGGCGGCCTCGCACCGGGAAACGCAGCATTGGACGACCCCCCACTAGGTGGACGGATGATCTCAAGCGTGCATCTGGGAGCCGCTGGAAACAAGCGGCACAAGACCGTGCTCTGTGGCGATCCATGCAGGAGACCTTCGTCCAGCAGTGGACATCTATAGGTTGAGACGACGAAGGATTCTGGATTCTGGGAGTAGGATAAACTATGCCAATAGGCCAAAAATCGGAACTGAGGAACACGTCTTTGCACGAAGAAGAAGAAAAATTTATATAAATTTAAGATTGATAAGAATTAAGATGACATCTTCACACACTCGCAACCCCCGTACTATTTCAGAAAGTCAGTGAAAAATCTTTCACTTGTTTCATCTTGTATGTTCTTGATGTAGATAGTAGATAGCTTGCATTTTACCGTAGATTGTTTTCGACTTATTCTATGAAAGACTAAATGATGCCCGCGACTTAGTCCGCGTGGATTAAGGTTTTTGATACCCGCGGCAACTCTTCAATTTTCCGGGATAAAATGTAGCCTATGTCACTCTTGAGGCCCTCAACAATACCATGCAAAAAATCGCGTGGAACCGATTGACCATCGACCATAAAAAATCATAATAATATAACATTCATGACGATATAGCTCATAATTAGCATTTACCGAAGGTTACCTTTCAATACGGAATACATAACTTATATCCATACTAATATAATAAATGCCAAAGTGTGCCTGTCTGTCTGTCTGCTACGCTTCTGATTTTGATGAAATTTGGTACAGGGATAGGTATAGTGTATCCCGGGGAAGGAGATAGGCCTCTTTTTATCCCGAAAAATTCAAGAGTTTCCGCGGGAATCAAAAAACCTCAATACCCGCGGACAAAATTGCGGGACGTCATCTAGTTATTATTATGTTTAAAAGTACGATAACCTCGAAGCCACAAATTCTTCCGGCTTATCGCAAAAAAACATCATATTAATATATGTATATTGTATACAAATGAAATTCCGATAAACTAATTAGAATAAATTACTACGCACTTATTATACTATTATTCACAATTAATGAGTATTATTTATTTGAAGGTGTAGGTACTTTATGCGCTACTAAAAATTGCTGGGCTGATTGAGATGAAACTTCACAATACAAAAATCCATACTAATATTATAAATGCGAAAGTGTGTCTGTCTGTCTGTCTGATACGCTTTCGTGGCCCATCTGTTCAACCGATTTTGATGAAATTTGGTACAGAGATAGTCTGTATACCGGGGAAGGACATAGGCTACCTTCTATACCGGAAAAGTCAAATGTTCCCGCGGGAATCAAAAACTTTAATCCATGCGGACAAAGTCGCGGGCGTCATCTAGTTATTATTTGTTTAAAAGTACGATAACCTCGAAGCCACAAATTCTTCCAGCTTATCGCAAAAAACATCATATAAAGATTTTTTTGTAATGTATATTATTAAAAAATGAGGACTTGCATACAAACTTTCCTCTATTTAAAGTAACTTGGAGATGGAATTTTCAGTACGTATTTCATCATTTTAAACCGTTTACATTACATTACATTTAATGCAGAGTTTCATGGATGATTTTTAAACAGACTCCTTTTGGGTTGGAATTTAAAAAATTGTGAAACACAAACTTTTTCATTTAAAGCCGAAAGTCAAAATACCAAGTTGTGTGAATATAACTTGAAAAATTATTTTTACAAAAATGACCGTAAAAATCAAGCATCAGTTATAACACACACACACACACACACACACACACACACACACACACATACACACACACACACACACACACACAGCTACGCATCTATGTTCCCACAAACTTATTTGACCCAGTGACAGCGTCGCTAATATATATATATATATATGAAAAACTAATATTAAAAAATATACGCGCCGAATTGAGAGCCTCCTCCTTTTTTGAAAGTCAGTTAAAAAAAAACAGTCACAAAAAGTTGTTCCAATTTTGCCCACCGGGCAGATAAGTTTGTAGGACTATATCTCCGTCACGTCGTGAGTCCTACCTTGTGATATAGTTTCCACTTGGTGTTGAGCGTGTCGAGCGTGTTGAGGTTGATGCGCAAGAGTTCGATGTCCGGCTGCAGCAGCGCTCGGCCCAGCGCAGTCAGCGCGCCGCGCAGCTCCGCCGTGCGCCGCAACGCTTCCTCCCCTTCACACTTGTGCGGGAAGAAGTACCGCCAGCGGTGTACTAAAACGCTGCGATAGAAACAAATATTATCTCGCAAAACCTATGTTAACCCCTCGAATATATTGTATCGGATACCATTGAAACTGGTTTTGTTATGGGAAACTTAAATACAATCTGAAACAGGAAAATTAATAGTAAGGAGATATTTAAATACTAACATAAAATAGGTAAAATAAATTTGGCATAATTAAACAAGTGTAATAAGAACACGATAGCAATTAATTTACACCTTCATAATATTTATCAACACGACGCGACGCTTTATCTAATCATTCTTTTATTTTGTAAGGCGATATCTCGTGAACGCCCCAATGAATAGCGTCAGTTTTTATACTGTTTACATAGGTACTGCGCATACTTTAATACTATACAAGAATCGGCCTTCCTAGTTGTAGTTCATTTTTGGTAACCATAGCGCGTCTTTGAGCGGCGATCAGTTCCCCACCGCATGCAGGCAGACTGGCAAGTTTGCGATGAGTGGAGAGCCCCGCGCCCCCCGATAGTCATCAAAAGTACAGCTATCTCTTATAATATAAACTATTAACACGTTTTCGCTCCAAACTACCCTCGCCGTCGCCCTAACCTCTAGACAATATTACCTGGCCAGCAGTCTGTGTGCCGCGCGTGCAAGCGCGGGTGAGGCGGGGTCTGCTCGCGGCAACACGTGCGCGTGTAACAGATCCAGCACCGCATGGACGCGCACGCCGCCGCCGCCCGCCTCCACGCCCAAACGCACGCACTCCACCAAGCGCTCCAAACTACCCTCGCCATCGCCCGAGCCTCTGGTGAAAGAAAACGAACGTTCGAGAACCTATTTAACCCCAAATCTATTTGGGTTTTCACTGTAACGCGGAACGTTGAATCGCTTGACGGCACTTCTATGAGGTAGGTAACCTTAGCCATTTCAAAAATACATAAATATTAAATTCCAAAATCAGAAAATACACCTACTTTGGCTATAAATAGCTTAGGGTGCAGACTGAACTCTAAAAAAATCTTTGGTTGAGAGTTATGTCTTTACCTAAATCAGTCTCGCTTTACCAAAGTCTAACCAAAGTACGCTTTATAGGTTTCAGTCCAAGAGTCCAAAGCCATAGATTAACGACTGTCAAAGCGCTCTTTTACGTACCTCTGAGCTACCTCCAGGAAGACGTCAATAGCGGTATAGGCGAAGTTGCCGAGCTGTGGCAGCAAGGCCGTGAAGAGCGCGAGGAAGAAGTCCGTGATCTCTGCGTCCGCGCTGCACGCCGGCTCGCACAGCATGCGCAGCGCGCTCTCCGCGGCGCTGCATATGCCTTCAGCTATTATCTGTAAGACAATCAAATAACCTTACAAATTAATATTTGTTGTTGTGGGCTCTTCTCAGACAAGGGCGCGTTTGTAAATAGCTTTATTAAGATACCGCTGTTAAATAAAACCATCACGTTTTATTTTTATTAACGTTCAAAGTGTACAGCGTACCTTGAATAATGATGTTGTTTTCTATCTCGTATAGCTTATGTGCCTTTTGACGTGGCGCGTGTAGCGATAAGGGTGTCTTCTAACTTCTTGCAATAAATGAGGTCTTCAGAGTAATAAGTTCGTAAAATCTTTATTATAGTTTAAACAACCAAAAATGATTCAGTGTCGCTTATTGTACTTCAGTGTGCGCGTGACACTCCCGTGATCTCAGTGCCGTCACCGGCTTGCGCCGCCCCGTGGCTCGTATATCTCGGGTCACGTGACCAAGTGAGCCGGGTCCGGCGTGACGCACCTTCTTGGCGGCGGTGGGCGCGTCGGCGAAGGCGTGCAGCAGCGCGGTGAGCGGCGGCAGCGCGGCGGCGGGCCCCGCGGCCGGCAGCGCGCCCGCCCACGCGCCCAGCAGCGCGCGAGCCGCCTCCTGGCCGCCCGCGCCCGCGCCCGCACCGCGCGCCAGCGACAGCGACACTAGCGCCTCACGCACCACGCCGGCCGTCTGTTTCGTAACATTATATTTATTTTTGAAGTAAAACTTCTTTACGCACGCTTGACTTGGGGAGTAAGCTGGTGAATGCGTGACGAGAGCTTTACGAAGAGGGTGATCGGGCGACGCGAACGGAAGTTAAGAGGGAGATATAAGTTAGTGAAGATAGAGAGAGAGTTACGTTTCGTATATTACTGTAGGACAGGTGTTCAGGACACTGCGCGTAACCGAACACTGCTCAGTCAGGCAAGAGAGAGAGGTGCGAGCACACATTTTCTTTCTCTCTTTCTCTCATAGTTACGAGCTATATTCAGCTTTTTTATAAAGAAGTTTTACTTCAGTCGTTCTAAAGCACACTCGTTTTTGTTACAATATACCTAACGTTAAGACTTTAGGTACATATTAATATTCGCTTCACGTTCTGAAACTCGCAAGAGTTTATGTGGACGTTGCACATTCATCCTAAACAACTAAGTTAACAGAACTTTTATACATATGACTAGCTGATGCCTGAGACTTCGTCCGCGTGGATTGAGGTTTTTCGGTTCCCGCAGGAACTCTTTAATTTTCCGGGAAAAAAAGTAGCCTATGTGTTATTTCAGACTATAATCTATCTCTGCGCCAAAAATCCAGATCCGTTCAGCCGTTCTGGCGTGATTGAGTAACAAACATCCATCCACCCATGATCCATATATCCATCCACCCATGATCCATCCATCCATCCATCCAAACTTTCGCATTTATAACATTACTTGCGTCTAGTATGCCTGTCCGCTTGTCTGTGTGTCACAGCCCTTTTAAAAATCTACTAAGTTTATACAGCTTGAATTCTTAGTAAAATGTAGATTGTGCATCAAAGGACTAAAACGAGCCATTTAGGTACCAGAGTAGGGCCATACGAGATGTTTAACCTCCCGAGCGTAGCGAGGGTTTCTATAGAATCAAGTAGAATGGCTTTTAGTCCTTATTATTTCTTTGCCTTTCTGCTATATTTTCATATTAGGAGTAAGATCTTTATTTTCAGTTGAAATTAACAAATACATAGTCACATTCACTTTACCTTATGCCCTCACCATATATAACGTCGGTACTTACTCCAATTCCTTGGAGCCGGAGCTTATTTTTATTGATAAGAAATTATATGTGGTTTTTTTTCATGCCTCAGTTTCCACAGCTGAGTCACGAATACGAATAAAGACGAATGTGTTACATTCTGAGAAAAAACCGGCCAAGTGCGTGTCGAACTCGCGCAGCGAGGGTTCCGTACAAACTGTGACGTGGTATGCCGTCTACGATGTGGCGGCCGGCCCTTGGAGCTGTGGAAAAATTATTATTATATGATGTAACAAAAAATTTATGCTTTTCGCATTTATTCCTATATCTGTGCTTCATGGCGTTGCTTCGTACCAAATTTCAAGATTCTGAGTTCACGGGAAGTACCCTGTAGGTTTTGATTCCCTTGCGAGTGTCGAAAATTTGCAGCATAAACGGCTGTATCTTTTGATTGCGTTGGCTTAGAAGTTTGATTTTTTCGCAGCTCCAAGGGACCGTAGACCTGAGTACTTGATATTAATTTCAGCTTTGCTCCATGCGTTCCTGAGAAAAAGGGTCTTGACACACAGACGGACGGACAACAAAGTGATCCTATAAGGGGTCCGTTCGTTCCTTTTGAGTGATTATTTCGGGCTTATAGGATCAAATATGTGCGGATAAACTAACAAAAGCTATTTATTTATACGACCATTAATATAGGTTTCTGCGAAAACCTTTGAGGCCATAAATTATTACGTTCCTCTGTAGGTTTTTGGGATCCATCTTACTTACTAAAACATTTTTTCATGTAAATAGAAGCTTAAACTTTACACCATAAGAATAGTAAAATAGCAAATCACTATTAAACATGTCAAGATACGAATAATGAATGCAAGTTGGCGCCGGGAGGCTGTGACCTCAATAAAGAACCAGGAAGAGTATATAGGACTTGGCATCTGGTTCGGCTAGATAGTGCATTTTTCAGCCATGTTTTTTCTGATATACCCAAATCATCCAAATCTCAGCTCGCTTTTCGAACGGATCGCAATATATTAAGTTACTCCTGATAAAGGCAATTTGATTAAGTTGGGATGACATACTAACATTATAAATGCGAAAGTTTGGATGGATGGATGTACCTACTAGCTGATGCCCGCGACTTCGTCCGGTTTTTTGATTCCCGCTGGAACTCTTTAATTTTCCGGGATAAAAAGTAGCCTATGTCACTCTCCAGGTTCTCAACTATAGCCATATACCTACCTATATAGCTGTCGCCTATTCATGCCAAAAATCACGTCGATCCGTTGCTCAGTTGCGGCGTGATTGAAGAACAAACCAACAAACAAACACACTTTCGCATTTATAATATAAGTATGACTGTGCATCGATCGAAGATTGAGAAGTTTCGGACAGGAGCTCTCATCGTGAAACCTAGCGTGAATGTTTTAACATACTTAGAGGTCATATCCGTTTCTTATCAATATTCACCGTTTGATAACCATTTGATAACTAATGAAAATGAAAAAACGAAAAATGTTTATTTACTCACAGCTTTAATTTTTCTTATGTCCAATGGTACCCACACTAGGTAATCCTGTATCGTGGGTAGTGGGTACCTATATTATGTTGCATTAAACAAGAAAGATTTACAGAACGTAAATTATTACAGTATTCTAACTTCTAAGGTATTAATATCAAGATATTTTTTTGTAGATTTTTTAAGTTACATAATTTCCAATTTATGTAACAATGACTAATATGATAATCACTTGCGTTGATCAATTGCGATTTGCGTTAGTTGCGATAATTAGTTGCTTATGTAATTACGTTTTAATAGTTTATCAATTATTGTGACTAACGAGTCCTAAATGCTATGTTGACATAATAGCGCTCGTTAAAACAATATTTTTAATTTACATGTAGGTACCTACCTAAGTTGTACTTCACAATAATATTATTGTTATCGTTATTATTCGTAAGATAAATAATTCAAAGCACATGCGCATTTACAAGCAAACATGAAAATAAGACTCGAGTATGTAGGCACTAACATAATCATTTCGCGCCTAAATCACGCGATACAAGTGTTTCGAGATTTTTGGCGGCTATTCACTGCGCGATTTTTACTCACATTTAAAATAACTAATCCTAGTTGATTTAATTTTCTTATTCCACACCACCACCATTAATTAACTTTTTATTTATAAAAAACCCAATGAACCTTTTATTTAAATGGCGCGTTATTTTAAATTGCTTCATAGCTCTACGTTCTAGCTTCTAATCTCTAGCCTCGACAATATTTTGACCTGTACTTTTTTGATTTATAAAAGTTAAAACAATTCTATTTAAATGTAAATAAAAAAAATTATTTCAAGAATTAATTTATCAATCCACATCAAAATGTTATTATTTTTTAAGTTTTCTTCATACAGAGTCAATTCATTCATTCAGAGTCATACCATTTTATGAACATTCTTGCAAGAAAACTTTTTATTTAGAAGTAAAGTGGGAGCTTGTTGTGCTGCCTCTACAAACTTTTTTCTTCTTGTCTTCTCAGTAAGTTATGTAATAAAATTGACTCAAAACAACCAAATGAACAAGCTGGATTCCGCAAAGGATTTTCCACAATGCGGACCACATACAAACGGTGGACCAAATATTGGAAAAATTCAAAAAAAAAGAGCGTCTCTATATGTAGCGTTCATAGATTACAAAAAGCATTCGACACAATTTTCCATACACGCATATGGAATGCTCTGTAAGACAGCGAAATAAATAATAATGACATATAGTACGCACGCGAGTAGAATGCAGCGCTTTTGTATGTGTCACCATACATCAGCTCTGCATTCAACTCGCGCGAGAACTGTAAATATAATAATCAAGGACATATCTAGAACAGAAGTAAAAGTAGAGTAAAGATAGAAACAATGGGCAGGCACACTGCCAATTTATCCCGCTAGGTGACGCATCGTCGCTGGTGTTTGTTTACCTGTCAAACACCATATATTTTTTACGCGATAGTTTCATTTTCTTAGAATAATTCATTTTTATTCCTAAATGTTGTGCATTCCGTTTTCCTGCTGATGAGGAATGAAGAATACTATGGTACAAAGCCTTGCGCCAATAAAATTGGAAACCCAGTTCATCGGCTAGGTTATGTAGCGCTCACTTTAGACCTGCCGAATAATATGGCAAGAGCACACACTGGTTTTTTTTCCCAGATTCAGTTAAAATATGACGCCTAATTACCTCAATTATGTACGCAAATGAACCTGACAGTTACCAGCGAGGGTGGCGCCATCTGAGATTAGCTTTGCCTGTGCCTCCCCATTGGACCCCAATTTGAAATAAACTGAGGAGTAAAACAATGTGATCCTCTCTCCCCAAAAATATTTATATAGCAGTATTAGAATAAATTATCAAAACTCTACAATGGGAAAATTCTAATTCTAACACACTAAATAATATTTGTAGGTGACCTGGTGCTTTTTACCGAAAATAGCAGGGACATGCATTACATGGTAAAGACTCTACATGAAGCCAGCCTAAAATTCGGATTAGAAATGAATGAAGGGAAAACAAAACTTATGACTAATACACACACCTTCCATATTTACATTGGCAGAAACACCCTAGAGTATGTCTACCTTGGAAAGCAATTTATACCTTTTAAGCCAAATTGCAATGCCGAAGAGGTGTATAGAAGAATTACAATGGCCTGGAATAAGTACTGGTCGCTGAAAGAATTTTTTAAGTCGATTACCAGTGACTCTTAAAGAAATTGCCATGGTTTCTTGCGTGCTTCCGTGCCTTACGTACGGTGCTCAAACTTGGATTTTTAAAAAATAAAATAAAAGTGTGTCAACGAGCTATGGAGTGCAGTGCAGTCTCTTAGGTATTAAAAATTTTAAAGCATCAGATAAAAGAACAGAAACAAAGATGATAGACTTTCTAAAACATGCAATCTCATGATGTTTTGTTGTAAATTGGCCGGACATATTGCTTGACTGCAGGATGAGAGATGGACGCAAAAGGTCACAAGTGGACTGGACCTCAAGGCACAAGGAGACGAGGAAGACCTAACTCTAGATGGGAAGATGACGTCATATCCGTTACAGGCAGAGACTGGATGGAGTCAGCTAAAAACAGGAAATACTGGTCAGTTTTGGAGGCCTATGTTACAATAATTTTAAGTAGAGACAGAATAATGAAGTAATTAATTATAGAATAGGATTTAGGTAATAGTAAAATGTTCTTTTACGAGAGAACATTGGCAGGCAGAGGACCGTGTTTGGTGGCGCGCTGTCGAAAAGGCCTATGTCCAGCAGTGGATGCATACAGGCTGATGGATGGATGGATGGATAGTAAAATGTAAATTAATTAATTAATTATATTAATTAAACAATCCAACTAAAGTCTACTTTATTGTATGTTTATTAAGAATGAATGAAGAAAAGAAGTGTACATACTGAATGTAGAATTATCCATACTAATATTATAAATGCGAAAGTGTGTCTGTCTGTCTGCTACGCTTTCACGGCCCATTTGTTCCACCGATTTTGATAGGCTACTTTTTATCCCGTAAAATTAAAGAGTTCCCGCGGGAATAAAAAAAGTCGCGGGCATCATCTAGTTAGTTATAAGTTATTGTAAAATAAGAAATTATTTAATGTAATTTATTTTATTTTAACTAATTTAAGTAATAAACATATTATATACCTACATATTTTAATAATATCTAACGAAGTAATTTAATAATGTATTCAAAATTCAATTAATGTCAAAAGAAAAATAATAATAATTGACAAATATTAAAATGTACATATTGATAAAATTATTTTAAATCTAGTTAATTTATCTTACTAATTTTATACATGCGAAAGTTTGGATGGATATATGGATGTACTAGCTGATGCTCGCGACTACGTCCACGTGGATTGTTTTCTGGTTCCCGCGGGAACTCTTTAGTTTTCCAGGATAAAAAGTAGCCTGTGTTATACCAGACTATAATCTATCTCTGTGCCAAATTTCATCCAGATCCGTTCAGCTGTTCGGGCGTGATTGAGTAACAAACATCCTTTCATCCATCCATCAAATAAATATTATAAATGTGAAAGTTTAGATGGATGAATGTATGGATGTATGGATGGAAAATTAAAGGGTTCCCGCGGGAACCAAAAAACCTCAAACCACGCAGATGATGTCGCATCCGCTACTTTATTATAATTTTGTAAGTAAACACATGATAATTATAGTTGTGACACAGAATATATTTAAAACGAATGTAATAAAAAGGAAAACAAAAGGCTTATTTATTTGTTAATTAATTTACTCAAAGTGGACTTATAAAAATTAAAAAATTACTGCAAAATAAATTGGCACGACGGCAGTAAATTTAACTCACAAACCCTGTACTACCTCTGTAAGTGCCGTTTTCGAACAATTGTATTGAAAAAAAAACTTGTAAAAAATCAAGGCTAAATTTTAGACAAATTAAATGTTATAATCTGGATTTTTACATACTAACTTTTACTAAGTACGACACAAACAGAACCCATAAACCCACCCAAACAAATACCCACACACACATTTGGTAATTCTTTATACCAACATAAATATAACATAATATTTATGAGGAAAACCCCCAGGGAAAACCCTAATCCATTTTATGTAGGTGCCTCCAATGAAGTAAATTTCAATCGCATAAACAACTTTTGTCCACAACAGGGACCCGGATTTTCCTTATTTACAATAAGAGTAAACGCAAACATGAAATACTAGTTTGCAATAGTAAATAAGGAAAATTATTATTAGTTATTTACATTCTGATAACAAAACAAGTTTTGGGTAACGGGATTTAACTGTTCCCAAACATATAAATACGGAGAACGGCGCTACCAATAATCAGTTCAAGTTTGTGTCTCTTCACTGAAGCATCAGTAGTATTAACATTCAACAGCTAAAATCAGTTTCTAACAGTCGTTAAAATGGTGCAAAATTGCCGCTCAATGTTGCTGTTGATCTGCGTCACAGTTTTGGTGATCGTTTCATCTCCGCAAAATGGTGTTCAAGCGGACAAGCACATCGGCAGCTGCGTATGGGGCGCTGTTAACTACACCTCCGATTGCAATGCTGAGTGCAAACGACGTGGTTTCAGAGGAGGGCATTGTGGAAGCTTTGCTAATGTCAATTGTTGGTGCGAAACTTGAGATTTTTTACTGAACACAATATATCTATCCGAGATATATTCTTAATATACATAACAGAAATTAATATTTAACATCACATGACAAGATTATATTGAAGGCCCTCCAAATGGCAGATTGTGGAAGAATCCGTGGTTTTATACTCAACATATTCAGAATCGGAGATATATATCGGAATAGATGATATTTTTATTTAATAATTGTTTTATTTTAATCTTTTTTTTTTGTTTTATTTTAAACACTTCAATAAATTTGTTCTGTCTATAAATATTCAATTACTTAATATTAATTTAAATATGCCTGTGTATTTTCGTTTATATTGGAAATAAAATAATTTTACTAGAAATAATACCTATATATTTTTTATTCTCATTCAAAAACCTTGCACGCGTGATAAAAAGTTTAGGATTGTTCTCTAAATGTACAAAGATTGGATAGAAGCTCTTTCATTATCATGGACGCCTACTTTGCGGAAGTCCATGACAATGAAAGAATTGGAATCCGCCACAATAGGTAAATCTAAGTGGTACGTGTGTACGAGTATCTTGCGATATTCACCACACCACACAAATCCTCCAAATTATTCTCAACGCACGTTACACTCCGACACCGGAGCATCTATGGAAAAGTCGCTATGCCAATCGCGATGCGCCCGCACATCGGCTTTGGACTATAACATATAGCAATAATCGTTTTATTATATTTTGGTATAGTTAATTATTTTCTCTACTGAATTCGTTGAAATATATTTTGTAAAGTCGCTTTATACCTATGTAGGTACATATTTTTATTGAATGAAGTGATTGAATCTCTTAATGCTAGTGGTACATTATTATAAGCCTTGGTATAAGATAGTCGGTCGTTCTTTCGCCATAAAAATGATTAGCTCCAACTGTTTTGATTTTTTTTACTTTTCTTGTTCTTTTTGTGCTTTTATACAAGTTGTTGTTATAAATTAGTAAGTTTTCTATGAATAAGTGTAAATTAACTTTTTGCTTTACTGGGAGGAAGTTACATTATTTGTATATTTGTGTTGAATCATCTTAACACGTCTTAAGATTAACTTTAATAGGTAATATTTGTTTTAATATTAGTTCTAATTTCTCTATTTAACAACAAAGCATAAAGATCATCACTCCGATACCAAATAATTTACCATTCCAGTCAGGGTTTTAAAACGAGATAGAGTATTGACGGCCCGCGGCAAACGCGCTTGCCGGCTGCCGCTAGCAATAGCGTACATTCGTCGCAGACCGCCAGCTTCTAGCGAACGTCTGTAGTGTGACGCCTTTGAGTGGTATTCTGAGGCCACCCAGACCCACACGCTATCAATCTTAAGTCCGTCCATCGAAACGAGATACTAGACGTAAACATGGTCGGTCATTTACTCGTAGCGACGACGGAACAAACAAAATATAGTCTATCTCTTACTATCTTGCTTGTTTGCTATCTGCCGCACAGCTCACGGTTACAATGCCGAAGGTCAAACGAGGCTATAGATGGGTTTGAAAACACTTGGACGACCATTTGATTTTGTAGTTATTTATTCTATTTCATTTCGTGTCCGCAAGCGCTCGGGGTCCTACCTCGTAGTATGAACTCAAATCATGGCAAGTTTCATTTGAATCCATTCAGTAGTTTGGGCGTGATGCGCGGCCAAGAAACAGACAGACAGATAGACAAAAAATGAAAAAAATTACAGTTTTCACTTCAATAGCGATTATAAAGTGCCCTCGAAAAAAAATTTGTAAATTTCTTCAATTTACAGAATTGGACCTGGTTCAGTTTTATTATAAGTATAGATTTTAAAAATTTGTGTAAGTAAAAAAGGTTACAAAACCCTGAATAATCGAATGACCTGGCAGTAAGTTTGTTTACGTCTATAGTACTTATCTCGTTTCGATGGACGGACTATATACTAATATTATAAAGAGGAAAGATTTGTTTGTTTGTAATGCAGGATAAACTCAAAAAGTACTCAATCGATTTTAATTCTTTCAGTTATAGAAAGTTACATTATCAGCGAGTAATATAGGCTGTATTTTATTTTCAAAAAATTGAGATCCTTACGAAAATTGCAATTAGATATGTGAACTAAGTCGGAAAAAATCATCTCTTCTGAGAGCTTGCGTGGCGTGCGCTGCGTAAATAGATAAAGTTACACAAAAATAATTTACGGTGGTATTGTTCCTCTCAAAAAGGTCTAAAAAAAGTCTGCAATAGCATATATCTATCTTTTAAGGATGACTCACAATAACCATTTTTATCATTTTCAAATTTGGTCTAAACCAATGCTTTACTTGCGAAGGTGTTTTTACCGATATGGTTTTAATCCTTATCAAAATAAATATGTTTGTCATCTCAAGTATTTAATAAAGATAAAAATTGACCATTACACCATTTCATTTAAAAGAATATCTTATGAGATATCATAGAATTAATGTAACGTGCAAGAGAAAAAAGCGCGACTGCGGTCGGTGCTCAGATTAAATACCTATAATCTGAGGGCTGGTGGCAGTGGCAGGTGTAATGAGGGCGGGGCGTACCTACTCTTGCAATGGAATATTAAAATGTATAACCTGTCCACTGCCCACTGACTATATTGGGTATAGACTATTATGATTATTAGTGCTACCCGTGCGAAGCCGGGGCGGATCGCTAGTAATAATATAAAATTAGTAGGCGACGCGTAAAAAGTGAGCTGCTACATTGCCGGCGGCGCAAGGGCAAGCAGTTCCTGGCCGTTGTTGTGTTTCGCGTTTTACGCGTTTCGCAATCGCTTCCCGTATGACGTCCTACATACAAAGTCAGCTAGTCCAACTATCTCGCCTCGCTTCGTTTCCTCGCCAGTAACCATCACTGTGACATGGCGTATGGTTCAACACAGTCGGTTCACTTCGCTTCGCCTTCGCATTTTTATGTGACAAAGCAACATTTGTGACATTTCAAGTAGCAACGTACATGACAATATGAAATCGTTTCGCCACATGTTCGGTTCGACTTGTGTTTGACAAAACCTTTACGAGGGTCTCATAATATACTAGTGGTTCGCCCCGAACTGAGACCTTGCGGTACGTCTAGGTGCGCGCTCATCTTTATGCTCATAGACATCAGTACTATCAGTAGACTATTTTTTATTCCACGTAAGATGGTACTAACGTCTATAATTTGTAAACACAAACGAATAAACTTTTACAGAGCGCCATCTATTGACATCATTGTGAAGTTCTGTTAAAAATACTGAAGCTCATTAAAAATTAAATAATTTCGTTTCCTTATAATATTTATCTAATTTTAGTATTTGTTGTTCAAGTACAGGATATCATTCAAACAATCGATCGTTACAAGCTCAGCCTTTCAGAAAATTAAGAGTTCTGAGGTCAATTTTGGACGCTAGAAAAACTCCACTTCGAAAGCCCCCCATTTCATCAATTTTAGGAGAAAAATAAAAAATAATTTTTTTTGGACTCTATTCCTAATTATCTTTAAAATGATATCCTGCAACCCTATGTAACGCTTTAAAAAATATTTTACTTCGCATTCGCTTCTATGAGAGCCCCCCTGAAATAAAGATTTTTATAACTATAAAAGCCATATTCGGCTGGAGGCCATCGGTTTACATATTATATTTAAATTTGAAGTAATTACGTTCAGTAATTCAGCAGTTATAAGGCTCTGACAGACGGACGGACGGCGAGTGCAAATTCACTCAAGTAGAATCAGAGACCTTCGCTTCGCTCGGTCAAATAGTTAAATCCACACTTACCTTTGGTTCCAAATAATGTAGAGAGCGTTGAGCGTGATTGTAGAGATCGCCCAGCATGAGCATCAGATCGGTGGTATACTTGACGTTCTTTGACAAACTGAGAAGCAAGTGCGCAGCCGCATGGCACAGTAGCGGGGGCTCCTGAAATAATTACTACTCATTTATTCAGTACTTATATACAACGTGTCAGCAATAATTTATGGGCATATTTTACTCATTACCACTCTAAAACCACCCCCTAATAGGGCGCAGCCTCTATCCCCTCTTTTATGTCGTTTTATTACTTATCTCAAAAGCTAGTGTGTTAATCTATAATACAATGTGGTCTCAACGATCGCGTAAAATGTAATGAGGAACAAAACTGAAATGGATGTCCCTGGGAGGAAATGAGGGGTGCATCCTATTAGGGGGTGGTTTGTGAGTGGTAGTGAGTTGCACAAGACGCCCCTAAGTTATCGCTAGTTCGATCGCGGACACAATGTAAATCAAAAAATATTTTCATGACTTTCAGCAAGCGCAGATCGACAATGCTGCAACAAGCGCTTTTCTTCAGCGATGTACATGTCCTTATTTTTTATAAAAATATTGTAGATTTATTATTTTAATAGGTTTGTAGTTCTATCTGCGCTGGCCCATCATCGACTGGAACAGACGTATAAGGGTTTGAAACCTTTACAAACAGTTGAAGTTCAACTTCTGCAAAGTTGTGGCGCATAGTTTTGAATTAAGTCATAGTTAGAAAAACATATCATTTTTTAATCGCTTCTACTTGGCTATCCGTTTGGCGGCCATTGTCGGCGAAAGTGACGTTGATGCTGAAATCAAGTATTAAAACGTTTTTTTAAAGTTTAATTCGAGCTTATCATACTAATATTAAAAACTCGAAAGTGCGTTTGTTTGTTGGTATTTTGGTTTGTCCTTCATCCGCAACGGAGCAACGGATCGATGTGATTTTTGGCATAGGTATAGTTGAGGAAATGAGGACCTGGAGAGTGACATAGCCTACTTTTTACCGCGCAAATACAAGGAGTTTCACGCGGGAATTAAAAAACTGAAACCACGCGGTCAAAGTCGCGGGCAAAGGGTGCTAGAGTAAGATAGCTTGGTTACCGGCAAGTCGTGCGGCACGAGGAAGGGCAGCGCTGAACTGAACAGGCTCTCCATAGTGTGTAGCGGTACGTTGCACTCGCCGGCGTAGCAGCACCACGCGCCCATACAGGCGAACATCTCCGCGTGGCTGTATGTACATTATTTTGCTGTTTTACCCAGCAGAGCCAAGAGGAAGGGTTTTTTTAAATATATATAATTCTAGTAAGAAACTGCCGCTTTCGATGTAGCGGCATCCTTTTACACTGTTTTAAATCATTGTGAACTGTTCTTGTACCTACTTTCTTTGCGTGCAGTTCCATGCCTTACAAAGTACTTGATATAATAATTAAACTATTTCCAATAAGTAACTAAAAGGAAGGGTTATGATTGCTGTATTTGTGCATGTAATACCGTAGCGCCTAAACTACTGAGTTTATATTGATGAACGAGGTGTCAAGGTGATGACAGTTGCCAGTTATATTGAACACACCCCTAGATAACCCCGTCATTGTTGAGCAAAGATAAATCAATGTGTCAAATTGATTGAAACTTCATAAAGAAAATCGATTGTTATCAAAAATCGAATCACACTAGATCCTTGAAAACTGAAAAAAGTAAAATAAATGGTTGGAAAAAATATAATACTTACAGTATGACGTGTGCCCGTGCTAGCGCGGGGGACGGGTGCGAGCGATGCGGTCTCGTCAGCGCCGCGCCCACCAGCGCGCTCGCGCAGCGCTCGATCAGCGCCGCGCCGGCCGAGATGCCGCGCGCGGCGGCGCCCGCGCCCATCGCTGCGCCCGCCCCGCACGCACTACCGTGCTCCGGCTCTGTTGGGAAACTCCGATTAATCTACCACAATCCTTTTGACGACTTAGGCGTCAAACACGAAACTAGCGACGGGCGACAGCGGGGCGATGTGGTACGAGAGCTAGCGACGAATTTCGGAAAGACCCTTAAGGCAAACTGAAATTGTGAAAAAATATGATTTCGTCAACTGGCGAATCAAGTCACTGGCAACTGACTGGCAAGTCTGGTAGAGCGTTTGCGGTTATTTCTCTTCAAATCTACTTTATTAAAATTCCCAAAAAAAATACGTAATTTTAATCACGTAAGTATTTATTGAGTAATTTCAATAATACCTGCAAATCGTCATATAAATTTTGTGGTTTTAAACGTGAATAAAGTTTTCAAATGAGCACGACAAAATTGCGGCGAAATTCGTCGCCAGCTCTCCGACTAATCGCATCGCCCCGCTGCCGCCGTCGCCCCGCCGCCGCTCATTTCGTGCCCGTACACTTAGGGTCAGTTTAGTCCAAACGGAAAAATTCTCACGCACTTTATTGATGTCACTGAATAAAGAACGGTATAGGCTTTTTTCCCCTACAAGTTGCCCCTTGAAGTAAGTGAGAAGGCTATATATAAGATTTTGATTGATTGACTATACAGGCCAGTATAATCCAATATTTGCCGTCTAAACCTTTGAAATTTTAAATAGACTTTATTATTTATTTTTCTTCCGCCCTTAGAAAACGAAAATTTTATTTTATTTCAAACATTTTTGTACGAAGCAATAATTCCCGAGTTTGGACAAGTACTAGAAAGCCATACCGGCAAGTAAAGATGGTGCAAGGCGGCCCAGTACTCGCGTCAAAGTGGCCAGGTCCAGTAGCGCGGCGAGCAGGCGGTCCGCCTCGCCCACGGCGCCGCCGCGCCCGGACGCGCGCGCGTGCACGCCCGCCAAACATTGCCAGCGCTCCATCTGCAACATTTGCTTGATCTTTGTCTCCACTCTAATAAATAGCCAGCCAAGTGCGAGTTATGTCAAACGACTTAAGAAAAATAACTGACGCCAAAAAAATTGCCCACTTACGGCATCAATCTAAATGTCATTCAAAGGACAATGATCATCGATGTATGGAATCCTGTACCATGTTGCATCAAAATCAAACTTTGTTTTTTATCTAGTACATTTATCGCATTAACTCCTGCAATTATCACTTTTGAGAACAAAACCCAAGTTCTGCAGTAATTTTAGAATATCAAGGATAACCTAAAAACTATTTTTTAATCGTTTCTCAGTACTACCTACCGTGGTCAAATAACACACTGCCGTTATATTTTAAGCCCTCTAGTTTTTTTTATTTAAGTACTTGTTGTAACTACTGAAAGAGCCTCAACTGTAATAAGTACCTCTACCTAGGCGATGAATCACTTACGTAGAAGCGTGCTAATATTATGGAATGGATAGGTACCTACCTATGACATCTTTCATTAAAACCGAATCCCTAATCGATTTCTTTGCAGCATGGCTTAGCCAGTAGGGTGGAAAGATAAATAAAGCACAGAAGTTCAAACAGGTGTCTCATTTATTTATTTTTAATATCTATAATCATTCATCATATTCTGTAAAAAAATCATCTAAAAATGTTGCCGGAGCATTAACATCATTATACCGTGCCCAACTCAAAAACCACACAACAGTCATTACGTGAGCACAGCAGCCCACTGTTCGCTTGCCCACAAGACAGCTACAACAGTAACCTACTATAGCCTCTAATGTGTTGGCCACAGCATTATCTTTGCTAATCAATAAATATGTATGATATGTTCGACTGGTGACATGTCTCGACTTAATTCTACCTCTCAAGAGATAATTATTGAGCCCTAAAATCAAAGGTAGATCATCTTCCACAGCATCATTTACTTCAACAAAATAAATACCAGTCCGACGGATGTGTTCCCCATAGTAAGATCTAGCCTGTTTTAGTTGATAGGTGCCGAGAGCAAATCGTTTTAGATCGTTTATTGTTAGTCGTGGAAATCCATCTAAATGTGGGTTGTTACTGTCAATCATCTGAAAATTCACCCTCCTTCTATTGAGATTTGCCTGCTCAACAGAAATTGCCAAATAGTTCTCAAGTGGAAGCCTTTCTTTAGCAATTCTTACATATTCTAAAGCCTCTGGTGGATCATCGATAACAATATGAAACTTATTTATTAAAGCACATGAAATCCTAAAATCTTCCTTTAGGTGCAACGCTGCTCGATTATTAAAAGGATGTCGGAACAGTCTAAAATCTCGTTTTACCCTACCATTTACTACTTCCACAACCCAGCGGCACATAGTAACAAGACGAGACCGATTTGCTTGTTGGGTTGTCAGTTGATGTTCATTCTCAAGTAAAGACTCTGGCATATGTGTAACAAAGCCATACCCTTGCAGTTCATTTATTACATCTCTAAAACCTCTATCAAGAATAAAAATGTCACCTCTCCGGAAAAATGATCTTAAACAAGAATCCTCATTACCCAAGTTTAAGCTAGTAATAGTAGCATCATTAGTGGTAGCCTTGTATGGTCCAAGGCATTCCACAATGTGACCATCGCAACAGACTATCATGAATGGTTTCACCAAATTATCCAGTTTTTGCAAACTGTATGTTTGTTTCTGAAACATGTAATTCGAACTACTTTGTATAAATATGTAAGTAGCATCACACATAACTATTGCTGGTTTGGCATTGGGTGGCAAATCAGGATTATCAAATAATCCTTCCGGTATTATTCTATTTCTAGAAGCAACATCTTCAACCGTCATATGATTAAATCCCAAATACAGTGGAACAAATTCATTCGTCAAACACTGTCTAGCTTTGTTCATTAAGCGTTCTAAGGTAGGACGAGATTTTTTAAAGAGTGTTGCCAGTCTTTCATTACTATCATCCGTTCTTAGCTTAACTAAGTAAATGCTCAAAGCAATGCATGCATTTGGTACTTGTTCTGCTAGATTTGGAACACAGTTTAACAAATCATAAAACTGATAATTGTGCATACCAAGCCAAAAATGACACAAATGTGCAGGCATAATTGCAATATTTGAGAAATCTGTAAGAATATTGGCAGCTCGGTGCATCATGTTCATAATAATATCAAACTGACTACCAGTAAAATCTCTTAGCTGTGAAGTTAACTCACTCCAACGGCCGTGATTTAAATGGTGACGACAGATTCGTGCTGCTGGTGGTACATAGAATTTATAATGAAATAATAGCAGACCCTTTAAAGAAGAAGGTATCAATAAACGTTCAGTTTCAAAGCAATCAACAAATATACAATGATTAGGTGTGTTAGCAGCCCGCCTGTACACAGAAGATGTAATTGATACATTTGGTCTAATTTGAGCAGTTTGATGGCTTTGTTGTGGTAGAGGGGGTGGCTGAGGAATGTTGAAATCTCCAGTTGATACAGCATCTGACATAGCGGGGCGATTGGAGTCATGCTGATTATGACGTTGCACTTCTCTTGTGGCTGACCTCCAGCAAGCAGCACATACTCTTTCCATTCTTGAAATCTAAAAAGTAACAAGTATATATTACATTCTCCTATAGTAAAAAACCTTATCAAGTAGGTACATAGTCTCCTAATGGGTTCATAAAAATATAAAATGGAACTAAAAGGAACATAATAATAATTGTGTTAATGATCAGGTGTTGCTTTATGAATAATATCGAAATCAGGATAAAATAATGTTATAAACATTTCTGCCAAAAATGTTACCATCTACTGACAACTACAATATGAAAGAGATGATTTCATGTAGTAGGATTAGGTGTATGAGTAATTTCATAGTAGTGTGTTTATTTAGTAACAATTGTATTGCAATATAAACAGAAATATTTACCAGATGGAGCGGAACATGTCTTGCTAAAATGTTTCTCTCTGGTCGATCTTGTCTTACAGGATAGGTTCTCGTTGTATATAAAATAGAACTGCCACAAGGGAAACACACTCTTCTGTGACCAAACACAGGCAAAGCACTTCCTTCACTGATAGTGTTGGCTCGATCTCGAAGTAGTGCCAAACACTCTGTACAAAGTGTGCTTTCTGCAGAAAGCTGCAATAAAAATCACAGTTAAAAAATGTAATAAAAATGTGTTTTACACATTCACAATATACCTACTAATATCAAAATATATATTATGAGTAGGATTATGTGTTTTGCTACCTAGTTTGTAGTATCTTCTGTAATGTAAGCTACTGGCTAATTAAGACCTGGCTTTGATCAGGTAGAATTTTTGAAATCCCCTTTAGTGCGAGTTATAGAGAAACTAATATGCAAAATCTTAAGTTTTCAGAGTCAGTAGCTCAAATTGTAACATAGGTAGATAGAAACTAAAATAAGTAGGTAGTTGTGCTTAAGATAGAATATCCTACTTACGAAAAAAAATATTTCAATTATAATTGTATTTTGTAGTTTGCTAGTTTGTTACATGTTCAAAGTGTAGAAACGATCAAAGAAGTAAAATGATCAGCTTACCTGTGTAGGCGCTATCCAAGACTGTAATAAGTTACGCATTTCAGTAGACGCTTGTTCTAATGAATGTGTACGTTGATTTCTAGGTATCAAGAGAAAACAATTGATACATCGGTTTCGCCGACTGACTATCATCAGTGGAAAAAGGTCGGAGCCACGCCTTGACATTTTTGCATTAACTATAAAATACACAATACTGTAAAATACAAACGATATGCACTTGTCAACAATTACGTATGACGTTTTATTCAATTTCAGTTTCACGGTTTTCACCACAATTCAGTATTCACAAGACGGACGTCAGAACTACCTGTATGAACGAACTGTCAACTGTCAAGTGTCATAGACAATGATCGGTTAAGGACGTGATATCGATCTACGATCGAAAAATGTTAAGAAATCGATTCGAACAATCGATACGATACGCTAAACTCAATAATAGACACGAATCATTTATTTGTGGTTACTATTACCGACCCGACCTAAATCAAACCTACTATTATAATATGTACTTACCTATCTATGCTATAAAAATAAGGTAAAATAAACCAAGACCAGTTAGTCGATTTTATCGAAAATCGATTCTATTGAGTTCGAGATTCGAGATAGTATTTCGGGCAGTTTGGCGTCACTAAAGGAAGCATTTTAGAATGCTTACGGAAATATGAAAGTAACTTTTTTTAGTTAAACTTAAAAGTTGGGTACGAAAATCAAATCCCTGATGCAAGAGGCTATAAAAAAATATGGGAATATTTACAATAATGATTTGGTTTTGATGCATGAGACATTTTGGTACCATTTTTGGTCATCCTCCTTTCGAATTCTCGATCGACGGCACGGCGACGGATTTTGCACTCACGGTCAAAATTCCATAACGACATTGACTTTGAAGCATCGATATATATGTAGGTACTAGATGGGCCCTTTCATAGAAAAAGGTCGGGCGTCCGACTTGCTGAACACGTTCCTCACCTGTCTTTGTTCTTGTGTTTGTCCCCGTCTTAGCGCTGTCACGATCGCTCCTCGTATAGATAATTTGTTATTAAGTTAACATCTAAAGTCTAATTAGTTTGGCACTGTATAATTTATTTTTTTAGGTAAGTGTTTCAATTCACAATTATACATTTCCAAAAAACGTTATTTAATCTTCCTATTTAATATTTTTATCAAATACGCAATCGTTTAATTTCCGCGGCAAGTTCCCGCTTTTCAGACTAGATGGCGGTAGTAAAATACGCCAAAAATATGCCCACATTCTTTGTTTGACAGGGCCCGTCTATGTAAATTGAGGTCGTTGCTTTGAAGAGATCATTTTTGACTTGACCCGCAAGGCTTGTTTGCTGCACAAGTCATTTTGAGTAGGCCTATTGTTGGAATGTGTAATTAACAAGTCAAATTAACAAATCAACAAATGACATGTCCCAGTTCAGTATGGAGGGTGGTTTTTTATTCTGAGTGTTAATGAACCAGAACCAAACTGCCATCACGTGAAAGAGAAAAAAATATAACATGAAACTCCATTTAAATAATAATTTTAGAAAACCCCGTTTTTTTAAAATTAATTATGAAAAATATCGTTTGTAGAAAATATTTTTCGATGGATGGCAACACTAAAACTTTTTCTACAGTGCGTTCCACTAAGCGCCCACAGCGATCAAAATGCTCCTTTAGTCGTTCCACATAACGACCGTGGTCGTTGTTTATATTATTGGCAATCAATAATTAAATTAGCCTTCTTTATGTCAGTTTTCTTATTGAAAAAATTAAATTATAATTTTTTTTCAATATAAATCGATTTAAACAATAATTATTAATTCAGTTTATTTTCAAGGCTTATATTGATTATAACCTAACCGCTTATATAAATATTTTGCTTTCTTTTTCCTAAATTGCCGTTTTTATTATTTACCTCCACGCTCAAAACGCTCTCTTATCCATACATCTTGAGTTTACGACAATAACGAAAAAATAACGGGAAAAACTGCGGTCGTGAGCGTGATCGTTGTGAACGCTTAGTGGAACGCACCCTAGATGTATAGGGGTATGTTCCGAAATACACTTCTTGCACTGTAAGGTGTTACGTCAATTTAGTACACTGCGAAACCGTTCCTTTATAGTTAGCTATACTGGTCACTGTTTAAAACGGAACGCAGTCAGCACTGAGAGCACCTTACCTCGAAAACTCCAGTGCTCACAGTACAAAAATGGCGACGATTTATGACGTCATATATTTCCCTAGGAAACTGCGGCAGTATACTGTCAATCCATAACGGGACGAATTTCTCCCCAGTAAGAGCACAGAACAGTGCTCTTATGTATATCGGAACATACCCTAGATCTATCAAATCTGGCACCTGTTATTGTCACTTTAATGTCATAAAAAACTGACATTGACATTTGACAATCATTCTATGACATAAGTGACAAAGACAATCAAGTTTTTTTTTTTACTGTTGATAAGATTCAGGCCAAGATCTAAAAAAGCCACAAAATAAAACAATATTTTTCTCCAAAATGGGGTCCTTTAAAAATGTGTAAATTATGCTATAAGCCATATTTTAGGATCTCTATTCACGTGTATTAAAATCATCTTGGTTCATGTTCAAGGCCCAATCTTGGACAAGTCCTTTATTTGTAGATCATCACTACTACAGCCTATTAACGTCCCACTGCTGGGCACAGGCCTCCACTCTCATAGGAGAGCGGGAATCAGAGCTTAGACCCACCACGCTGCTCCAATGCGGGTTGGCGGGCTTTAACGACTACTATCATGTTAGTGATAATAACCGGGACCGACGGGGGTGAAACACCGCCAACTTCCAACTCCGGGCTGGCACTAAAAATTTCTTAATTGAAAAACCCAATGCCTAACTTTTATGCCCGACCTGGGACCGGGAATCGATATTTGTAGATGATAAATTATTTTACTAAAATATGTAACAGTCATTGCCCCTTCAAATATATTTGATAAAGAAAAAATTGGTAGATCAAATTATTAAAATGTGTGACACTTACCACAGCTGTAAAAACGTCCAGAGGCGCCAAGTCCGCCACTCGCGCAATACATTCTATACAGTGTTTTAGGAACTTCTGCCACTCAGTTTCTCCCTGCAATAAAATTTTTTTTTTTGTTTGATTTCGGATTTTTATTTATTCTTACTTTTTAATATTTACATTTCTATTAATTGTACATAATATTTTTTTTTTCATTTTTTTTTATTTAGAAGACATTTTCGTGTAATAGATCCTAAATCCTAATGATACGTTTTCTTACAAAATTTCGACGACCAAAGTTTAGAACATCACTATGATGATGAAAACCCGGCTGAGTTTGTTGTGGGCTCTTCTCAGACCAGGGCGCGTTTGGAACCCTCGTAGCTTTAGTTTTAAGATACCGTTACTGATTATCACCATTATCATACTAATATTATAAATGCGAAAGTCACTTTGTTTGTTGGTTTGTTGGTTTGTCCTTCAATCACGCCGCAACGGAGCAACGGGTTGACGTGATTTTTGGCATGGGTATAGTTGAGGGCCTGGAGAGTGACATAGGCTACTTTTTATCCCGGAAAATTAAGGAGTTCCCGCGGGAATAACAAAAAACTTAAACCACGCGGACGAAGTCGCGGGCATCAGCTTGTATATTATAAATAACTCGACGTCAATAAGTGTAGTATACCTACCTAAATTGAATAAACGTTATTTGACTTTGACTTTGACTTTGATTAGTAATTTAGACTATTAGACAGTATATTAGCACAGCCTTGAAATATACAGTCGAATTACGAATGTACTTGTACAGAGCAACGATGGGGTGGGTTGCGGAGCGCGGGCGGCACGGCCCGCTGCACGCAGACTCGCGTAGTCTGCGTGATTGATGAACGAGGGTTTACATGAGCGTGGCTTTAAATATTTTAAGTTTCGTTCAGTAAGTTCTATCATAAAATGGTGCATTACTGTTCTGTCTACGGATGCTATACGAATTCTAAACAGAACTAGGGTCTAAAATTTCACCGATTTCCCCGCGATGCGAGGTAAGTTTATCAGTTTTTGTTATACATACCTAGCAACGTCTATGACGAACTGGCAACGTCTCCTTTTTATTATTTTATAACTTTATAACTTAACTAGCTGATGCGTGCGACTGATACAGGTCGTTCGCGTTGATACAGGTTTTTTAAAAATCCCGTGGGAACTCATTAATTTTTTGGCATAAAAAGTAGCCTATGTGACATCTATCTGTATTCTAAATTTCAGCCAAATCCGTCCAGCCCCCGTATTCTGTCAAAATGTCCTTGTTCAATATAATTTTTTAACCTATGAGTATGTACATGATATTATGTTAATAAAAATAATATGAGAATAATAATAATGAAAATTATTTTAATCCCAATTTTGTGACAACCCTTGCATATTTGCGTAGTAACACGTATATACCTACACGAGCGGCGGCATCGCTCGACTTCAAAGGCGTCGAACAACTGGTAGTATTTCGTTAAACTGTGATATTAGACAATAGACAAAGTATATTCAATCTATGCAAGTGATTGTGCACTCGGAGACGCACAACATACGACAATCGCTTTATAACGTTATATTTTAACAACCTAATTGGCCGAAGCGCGTAGTTCTGTCGACGGAGGACCTTAAAATGACGCGTAATAAGCTACTTACATCGTCATCGCACGCATCGTTGTCGAGATGCTGTAATTGAGTTTTGTTGTGTTGAAATTGTATCTTGTTTAAAACACCGTTGACCAGGGCCTGAAGAGCTTCCCAATACCTACGAAGTTAACGAAAATGCTCTTATAATTATGTATATTATTGTTATAGTGTAAATATAGAAATAGTGAAAACCCTCAAATCATTTGAAAAAAACCGGCCAAGTGCGAGTCGGACTCGCGCACCAAGGGTTCCGTACTCAAGAAGTAGGTATAATTACCTTTGTTAATGAACCGCAAAACTAACTTTGTTTGTAGAGGTTTACTGTTAATATCAAAAAATTACGTTTGTTGTATGGGAGCCCCCCTTTAATATTTACTTTATTGATATTTAATTATATATTTTGAAAGGTAATATACAAGTTAATATTCTGTGAAAATTTGAACCGTCTACCTCTTACCGTTTTTAATATTGAGCAAAAAAATACGAAAAAAACACGTTTATTGTATGGGGACCCCCCTTAATATATATTTTTTTTTAATTTTTAGTATTTGTTGTTATAGCGGCAACGGAAATACATCATTTGTGAAAATTTCAGCTTTCTAGCTATCACGGTCTATGAGATACAGCCTGGAGACAGACAGACAGACAGACAGCGGAGTCTTAGTAATAGGGTCCCGTTTTTACCCTTTGGGTACGGAACCCTAAAAATCAGTTACAATGTTGAAATCATTCACTAATAATTTTGATATTATTATTTTATGCTAGCAGTACCTACATAAGCCAATAACAATAATTCTGAACTTACTTAGGTGTATCTTCAGGTTTTAATACGTCAATAAATTGTATCCATATATCTAAGCAACTTACAAATGTAGAACACGTTGGCACCTGAAAATGATATTTTAATTTTTATACCCCGTTTGTAATTATGTGCGGAAAAGGAATTTGCAAGATTCTTAAGGAGCTTGAGACAGAATTAATTCACCTGGGATAGGGAACTACATTACAAACAAATAATATAGGTAAAGCCAGTAAACAATATGTAGATATAAATCAAATCTAATAAAAACGCTAAACGGAATAAAAAGAAACTGTATATTCCTCAGTTTGAATACCTGGAATGTGAACTGGAATAAGTATGACAAGAAGTCGATAGCATCAAACTCGGGCTCTGCTTCCAATCTCTTGAAATGCAGGGATACAAACAACTTGAGGAACTCGGCCAGCTTATTAAGATAACTGAAAAAAAAATTACAATATTATCGAACACAATATACGTACTGCGCGCCGCGCGCCGCCTTAGGCAACATATTAGACTGCAGATGTACTAGGCAGATTAAGTTGATCTTGTTTAGAGCTTAGGTACTGCCAATCTTTTATATGACAGACTGTCATAACTGTCAATGACAGTGAACGAACTACACAGCAATAGGGCCGACTCGTCCATATAAGTGAACTAAGTGACTGCTTAGAGGGGGTGCTTGAATTTGGGCTTAATGACGGAGCGGGCCTACAGTCTTGCCTGCGTGTTCAACAATCAGCAAAACAATGAGCTGAGAAAGCCTCCAGTGTGGATGTAGCAATGTTTGCGAATGTGATAACTCATATCTCTTTAAATAACTTTCAGTACACTAAACAGTTTTAAAGTGAACTTTGCATTTCAATTAATTCTCTTATATTATAGGAGATAGCTGCACATTTGGTAACTATCGCCAGGAAGGCTAACTCACTATTAGGTGGGTTTAGGGTTCTCCAATGATGACGATAGTGAAAGTCTGCCCGCATGCTGATGGGCCTTTCACTAGATATGGCCGCTCAAAGATGTGTTATGGTTACCAAAAATGGACCATAACTAGAAAGGCTGATTCTTGTACAGTATTAAAGTATGCGCAGCACTTATTCAAACAGTATAAAAATTGGGTCAAACAGATGTATTTTTGGTAACCATAATACATCTTTGAGCGGCCATATTCATTGAAAGGCCCATCAGCATGTGGGCAGACTTTCACTATCGCCATCAGTGGAGAACCCTAAACTCACCTAATACTGAATCAGCCTTCCTGGTCATAGTTACCAAAAGTGCAGCTATCTCTTAGTCAATTAGAACTTGTCCAGAAGGGGCGAATTCGCTACGAATCGTTTCGCGCAAATTGATACGCGTACAGCACAGCGGGCGGCCGGTACAGCAGCTCACACACACCGCCTCCGCGCTCTGCGCAACAGTTAGCACTCACTCTTGTTGCGCGCGCTGCATATGGTGCGGCTGCTGCGTGAGGTGGCGCAGCAGGCGCAGCGCGCAGTGCTGCAGGCGCAGCGCCGTGGCGGCCGACGACGGCGGCGCGTACCGCCGGTACAGCAGCTCGCACACGCCGCCCAACCCCGCCAGCGCCGCCTCCGCGCTCTATACATTTGCAAGTGCCTTAGAACATTTACAGAGAACCATACCCATACGAACCTCCTCCACAAGTTTAATGTAATACTCACCTGTGATTGCGTAGCAATACTGCCCCAATAAAAAACTGTGGTGACTAGTGATGGAGGAACGTGTGATGAGAGTGGCAGCCACAGGAATAAGTGCTGCAGTGTAGTGAGGCACTTCACTACTATTTCCATATTTAATGCTCTATAAATAAAATTCAAATTAAAATAAATAATTTTGATAGTAGTCATTAAATTTTATTTCAATTATAGACAGCACCAAAACTAAAAATACCCATATAGGGCAAATTTTCCAATAAAGTAGTGCAATGTAGAAAAAAATAATAATAATAGGATTAGAGACATTACTGCACATAGTGTTATAAATAATCCAATTTCAAAACTGATATTTAAGACAGTGACTGTGCGGGACGGGAGTCGGGACGATAGTATAGTAATAATTGTAATAGGCTAAGTTTGAATAGTATTGTACAGAAATAGTTGAAAATAAATTGTTAGAATAGTACAGGGTAGAGAGGGATAGCGCTAACCGCGCTCCCCGCGCAGGTACCCAGCTAGCCGCGCTCCCCGCGCCCTCACACCCGCGCCACCCGCGCCTCCCGCGTTTTCACCCCCTCTACCCTGATTGGATAGTAGTAAGCGCTCTGATTGGTTGGATCCCAACAGCCAATCAGAGGGCCTACATTTTTTGGGCCAAATCGGAATAAATACCGAGCGATTTTGTGGTCCGACACACTACACCAGCAACAGCCCTCGAGAGAGGTACCATCAGAAGAATAAAGTGCCTTCAAGAACCAAGAATAGTTTTCTTTGGAAAACCCCAACCAACCCGGCAACAGTTAATGTACCATCGGGTACAGTGACAGTCATGCCATTAAATCAGTTTTGTGAGCAGAAAGTGAGATAGTGATGATAATATTGTTTACCACAGATTTAAAACAAGAGCTACAACAGAGCATCAGCAGGAAGTTAACATCTCCTTCTGAGAAGCTCAAAAAAACTCAGCCAGGAAATATTTTTCAGTAAGAAATAAACTTACTTATCTGCTGAATGTACATCATGTGCATTGGCCAGTAGATCGGGCAAGGCCGATGTTTGCGGCAACCCACTGGTTGGGGATGGAGGGGGGTTGGACTGGCCTTCCTTTTGAGCATTCTTCTCCAATATGGCTAAAATGATAGCATATTATGTTATCAATTATGGCTATCACAGATGAATAACCATTTCAAATGGGTTGTAAATCCCAATAACTGTGAAAGCCTTTAAGACTTTTAAAAATTATTTTTACTTTGAAAACATTTTTTGCATATTATTAGTAAAGATTAGAGATGCGCCGAATGTAGGTTCAACCGAATACGAATGTTCGGCCGAATATTCGGTCCAAAATGTACCGAACCGAATATTCGCCCGAATTATTCAGTTCAATTCTGCGCGGTAAACACGTTTGTACACGTCGGTACGGCGCTCTGCAAGAGCTCTGCAACGATATCTGAAGAAAGGCAAAGTCCTAAAAGCCAATTAGCTTTAGAATTACAAAAATATTTGAATGAGACTTTATTACAACGCAGCATGAGTCCTTTTACATTGTGGGCAAAAAATCAAGGAAAGTATGAACTCATGGCTATTTCAGCCAGAATTTTTTAACTTCTCCAGCAACCACTGTATATAGTGAACGGTTATTCTCGGAAGCAGGCAATGTATATGAAGAGAAAAGAAATAGATTGTTGCCTCACAGGGCTGAGAGACTAGTATTTCTGCATCATAATTTAGCACTCTTAAATTTTAATTATTAAATATTATGTTGTTTTAATTTGTCGATAAATCAGCATAATTTAAGTATGTTAATGTTACGATATGATTATTAAAGGACATAATAGTAATCTTGAGAATCAGATTTTATTTTGCTAACATTGTCGTTCGTCAAAAAACCACACTTCTTTAATAATTAGTTAACCTTACTGTTTAATAAAATGTTCTTTTTTAAATATTAACATTAATTTAAATATTCGGTAATTATTCGGCAAATCAACCGAATATTCGGCCGAATACGAACATGAGAAAATATGCCGAATGTACCGAATACGAATATTCGGCCGAATATTCGGCCGAACATTCGGCGCATCTCTAGTAAAGATAATAGAAATTTTCATGACACAAAATCTCAAAATCTTACCACTAAGAGCTGCTAGCATTTGAGGCATCCCTTTAAGCATAAGTCGCTCTAGTTGACTCCGCCTTGTAGATAGCAATAACACACCAGTGTCGCGAGCTGCACCCAACTCTTCACTGGCAGCTTGAGCTAACACCAAACCAACTATGCATTGGTGACCCTCACATTTCAGTAACTGAGGAAAAATGTTAATGATTCAATGCTTAATACTGCACCAGGAAGACAGTCCAATTCAATGTAAATTAAATGTAATAACAGTCTCTCAGTTCACACTTACCTCTACAATATTACTAAAGAAATCAGGATACAAATGAGGCCAATCATAACGAGCAATTGAGACTAGAAGTGCTGCTAATTTGTTCCTAATGAAATAAAACATTGTTTCATGTTTTGTCATCAACTCATTCATCAAATTCAATCTAATTTCTGTCTTTTCACTATCTGATAGATTAACCCATTGTCTGTTTATTATTTTCTGAAATAAAAAGCTTTTATGTATTGTTGACGACAGGCATAGAATAGATTCAAGGCATGCATTCATTATAAAAAAAAAAAAATGTGACAACTGGCAAGCCAAGATTCAATTTAGTTTAGTACTTTGAGTCTGAGAAATTGTACTTACATATAGACGGAATGAATATGATCTACCTACTATATTTAAATATTATTTAAGTAATCACCTTAAAGTTAATTTACTTGTTGAACTTACCTCTATTGTAGTTAATATAAACATTAAAACATATTGATTCTGTGATTTTTGAAGAAATAACAAACAATGTTTCCAGGAGTCCCGATTGTTAGAAAAATTCTCTAGCATATTTTCAATTTCTCGTTTTCTAAAATTATTTGTAGTAGGCGCAAAGAACTCCGACATTAGCATTTCTAATGAGGCCAACGCCTCATTCATCTCAAATTCAGACTGTAAACAAATACGGCGATTACGATAAAAGAAACAAAAACATAAACAAATTTGTATTCAATCTGTAGATAATAATTAAAATTTTCAAATTAGGCTAAATTTTCACAAAAATATTTTTACATGATATAAAATATTTTCACTTACCATGATTGTTTACGTTCTTGAGAATTTACATATTGAAGAAATACCACGTATGTAGCTTAACGATAAGGATATGACTTGATAAATTCACAAACCAACCAAATAAATTCAGGTAATTTGTAATGTTTTTATTTTTTGGTTATAAAATAGTACCACTGAGCAGTGTTAGCAACTCGAAGCGGACTCAGGACTGACTATCGTACCAGGGGGCGTAAAATTATCGTACATAGATCGAAATTATCGTACTTATCAGGATAATGTCTATTTTATATAAATTAATTGTAATATTGATATTTTATGTTTTTTAAACCACCGCTTTCAAATAGACATGAGTTCGATATACCAAAACGTAACATATAACGGATATGTGTTAGATATCATACCATATCGATAACTTTATCACAAAAACCGATATCACAAAAACTATATCGACTATCGAGTCAAAACCTACTAGCGCGCGAGAACGATGCGAACACGTACGAACAAAACGCAAACTTCACAAAGGATATGATATGAACCATATTCGCTACCTCACCTCTCTTTCTAAGTTTACTAGTATAAAAGAGATGAAGCGAATATTAGTTATGAGGATATAACTTAAGCCATGTTTGCGTGGTTAATATATTTTACTGTACTAGCAATAAGAGTTAGTTTCTATTGTATAGTTACGATCACGGTTTTGGCGGCTACGGCTACTCGATATTAGTGAAACACTTTATTACCAAATAAAACTACAAGTCCAAGTAATAAGGTTGAATTTGAGTTGTTACAATATGGATACATTTATAAAAGGTCTGTATATAATATTGTATATACAATCATTGTAAATATGACGATTTTTAAATGCGCCAGAAAAGTAATCTCAATTAATAATTTTTGACATTTACTTTTCAAAAACTTTTCTGCTAGTCCTAAGCCTAGTAAAGCATGAAGGGAAATCGCCGTAGTTACAAGTAGCTAAACTGATAAATAACTATAAATATCTACCTAAGACCTGCATCGATATAAGTACTGCCTGTAAATGTGAGTTTGCGTTTGCGTTAGTTCGCATTCGTACCTATTTGCTCAACTGTACTACTGATATCGATATCTGAAAACCGTTTTTCATATCGATATGAAAACTTAATATCGGATATGTAGCCGATATGCGAAATAACTGAAAACGCCCATGTCTACTTTCAAATCAACAGAACACTGAAACCCACCGACCAGAAAAAAAAGACTGAAATTATATTCTCTTTGGACTGAAACATATGTTACTTGTCTCTGACTGAAACCCAAATGATTTACGCGCGGTACAGACCATAGACTAATACTATACGTATATGTACCGACCTGTACAGACTGCTGATTCCCTTTCCACTTTAATAGACCAGTCGAATTACATTTTTCCAAAGAAAAAATTATTAACAGGATGGGAACAGTTAGAAATGGTAAAGTAGCGTATAATAAACGTAAAAAAAAATGCGTGAGCAGGAGTGTTTCCAGATATATTTGGGGGGTGAAAAGGGGGGTTTTGGATTATTGTGATTTCCGGCGAAAGTTGACGTCGGAGAGAAAAGTTTACAATGGAAAAGTTGTAGATCATACAAAGATCTACAACTTTTGTATGAATGATTTTTTCATATAACCTCAAAATCTCCGAGTGAAATGTTAAAAACCGCTTTTATCGTATTTTATTTTTCATTTACACAATAATAATTTTATATTGACGAAACTTGGCGAAAGTTTACTTTTTTGTGTCTGTTCACAAATTTTTTCAGATAAAAATATTAAGAGACTTCCGAGATAATCACGTTTTTCGGCCCAAAAAAATATTTCTCAAATTAAAATTCTCGTTTGGAAAATTGTCATAGAGACTTTTTTCAGGTCGCAATTTTTTCGTTTTGAGTTATACTTTCTTGTGATATAATAAAAAAATATAGTCCCCATTTAGAAACATGCTCAAAAATTGGAAAATCAAAAAATGAATGTTGCAACCATTATTTTTTTACTAAATGTTAATAATTTGTTTAAATTTTCAACTAATTATTTAAAACTAATTGTACTATTCAATTGTATGAACTCCTTTTTAGGGTTCCGTACCCAAAGGGTAAAAACGGGACCCTATTACTAAGACTCCGCTGTCTGTCTGTCTGTCTGTCTCCAGGCTGTATCTCATAGACCGTGATAGCTAGAAAGCTGAAATTTTCACAAATGATGTATTTCCGTTGCCGCTATAACAACAAATACTAAAAATTAAAAATATATATATATTAAGGGGGGTCCCCATACAATAAACGTGTTTTTTTCGTATTTTTTTGCTCAATATTAAAAACGGTAACAGGTAGACGGTTCAAATTTTCACAGAATATTAACTTGTATATTACCTTTCAAAATAAATAATTAAATATCAATAAAGTAAATATTAAAGGGGGGCTCCCATACAACAAACGTAATTTTTTGATATTAACAGTAAACCTCTACAAACAAAGTTAGTTTTGCGGTTCATTAACAAAGGTAATTATACCTACTTCTTGAGTACGGAACCCTCGGTGCGCGAGTCCGTCTCGCACTTGGCCGGTTTTTTCAGGCAGTCGTATAAAAATATATAACACTATAGTTCAATATCCAGTGATTCACAAAAAAATATCATTTAACCGTTCTCGCTTCTCACATTTACACTGGATTTCCTTTCAACACATAGGTATGAAAACATGGACACATCTGGTTTTACGTTTTGAACCTGCGTTTCATAGGTAATTTATATTGTTTGATGGTTAATAACTAATACTAATATTATAAATGCGAAAGTGTGTCTGTCTGTCTGTCTGCTACGCTTTCACGACTCATCCATTCAACGGATTTTGATGAAATTTTGTCACGTAGTGATCTTAATAAAAATGTGAATGGAATCTTATTCCAAAGGTCATAAAAATTAATGACTGTGGTATCGTTTCGTAGTAGCAGTACCAAAAGGGAATGTTATGTTTTCAGGGTTCGTGTATGTATGTGTGTCTACGGCAGAGCAGTCGTATTTTTTAATAATTTTAATTATTTTCACTTGTTCGCATTTGACTCAGATTTTGAGGTTATGTGAAAAAATCATTCATACAAAAGTTATAGATCTTTTTATGATCTACAACTTTTCTGTTGTACACTTTTCTCTCCGACGTCAATTTTCGCCGGAAATCGCAAAAATCCAAAATTCCACCCCTTTTCATCTCCCAAAGATATCTGGAAACACCCCTGCTCACGCATTTTATGTTTATTATACGCCACTTTACCATTTCCAACTGGTCCCAACCTGTTAACAATTTTGTTTTTTTTCGCTTCAAAATAAGCTAATTCGACTGGTCTATAAGTTTAATAAACGCGCCAAGTTTAAAATTCACTCGGACAAAATTTCACTGTTCCCATGCAAGTTCGTTAAGAAACATGCTAGAATTTCGTATTTATAAAGAAGAAATACAGACATATAACCATAGTAATGGATAGATTGTAACGGAATAACTGCCAACTTTTCTACACAAAATATACGATACGTATGAAGTGCGAACATAATCGAAATATCGAACTTATTCTCTTGTTCGCATTGGTAGATGCTAACCAATAAGAAAGCGTGTACAGCAGGCGCTGGATAAAGTTACAGTCTTGGCAGTGGTGTAACTTATCAGAGCGCATCCTAAGAACCAATAGGAACAGAGAACTTGTATTTCCCGGTATTTTCCCAAGATTTTATTGGACAAAATAAAACCATATTACTGCGACTTAAGACTATCAGTGTATGAGTGAAACATAGAGTAAGTATAATGCATAGCAAGCAATATATTTTTCTCTGTCTACGGAGTGAAATAATATTATAATAATTCTAATATTACGATAATAATATGCTATCGTACATCGTACGTAAGGTGTACGATAATTATCGTACGGTTCCGAACGCTGCCACTGAGTAGGTACTACCGTACTAGTACCAGTATTTTAGTACTCGATAAAAAAGAATAAACTACTCTTTTGCTCGATACCTTTACTCTAGTATTTTATTGTGTCGATGGTGTCGATATACCTACTTTTGTCTCCACAGACTATAGTCTATACAGTAATCAATACAGTACTCTGTACTTAGACTATAGAAAAAAAAGTCCCTAGTCTAAGACTCTGTACTACTCTAGAACCCCTATTACACCGCACTTACCACAGGGACCCTTCTCTAAACTAGTATAGTGTAATAAGCCACAGGGTGGAAAGGCCGATGTTCAAGGAGATCGGGTGGTCCCGAACTGCCTAGCTGCGTTTGCGCCCTGCAGTCAGGGTAATGTAATAAAATTCAGGGCGGTAGGGAGCTCAGTCGTCGCACGACCAGCGTACTGTTCAGTAGATGCGTTTCTCCGGCTCGCGAGAGCATTTTGACAATTATTCGTGTCCAAAGGAAAAATTATCAAAATCTTTCGCATATATTTTATGAAGGAATAGCTGTTGCCCGCGACTTCGTCCGCGTGGTAAGGTGTCAAATAATGAATATAGCCGTTAAATATATTTAATACTAGCTGATGCCCGCAACTTCGTCCGCGTGGATTGACGTGTGTTATTCCACATCCACACTATAATCTGATGTTTACGAAACCCATGAACATTTTGTATGGGAAAATCAAGGGAAAATGTTTTTTCTTTTATTTTATTTTTTCGTTAATTGTCCAATGTTTTTAATAGTTATTCTGCTATTCGGGACGGAAACAAATACGACAAATCAAAAACCATGAAAATCGGTCTAGCCGTTCGATAGCATGGGTGCCTAGTGTACGATAATTACCATAAAGATACACGTACAACTCTCTTGACGTTCTCGTTCAGACTTAGTTAGGGTCCGATAACCAGTGCAGTGTAATAGCGACGCCAAAAATAGCGGCCACGCCCACCCTTCTCTCAGGGCCCTGTAATAAGGGGAATGTAATTAAGGGTTTAAAAGTGATCTGTGGTGTGGTACTATTCTCTTTTCATTTTAAGAAAAATTTAATGCTTGCAGCGCAGCACTGACCAGAAAGAGAATGCCATAAATTAAAAAAGTATGTTATTTTATATTTCCCATCAGAGTCGATAGACTGGTAACTTTGGCTGCTAATTTGGCGATATTGCAAAGCGCCATCTAGTAGAGGAATATCGTACTAAACAGGTCAATGCCCCGTATATATAGCTATAGCTTCGTATACTTAGATACTAGATCGACTTACAAGCCCACCAAATTCAAATTTTATTTGGTTTTTCGCAAAGACCAAAACTGTAATTTGTGATGATAGTCTACAATAGCGAAAAAACAAATAAAATTTGTATTTGGCGGGGCCTGGTGTTTATTTTTAGAGATGATATCTGATGAATGATGATTGGTAAGCGGGAGATATGGAAGGTTATTGGTATCTCGACACGAATAATATCGAGATAACACCTAACGCCCGCCAAACATTACAATCATATAAAATAAAACAAATCTTTATTTAAACTTTTTTAATTTATTTTTCTTATAAAATATATCCGCATCTCTTTTAATCGGATCTTCACTATCAAAAACATGAGTTTTGCCATTTAGGACTGAATTCACCTCCTTACACCAGTTATTTATAAAGAATATGACAGTTTCTTTAATTAAATAGTCAACAACTTTGTTTTTGTGTTCATCACATGTGATAAAATTAAAATTAATATTAGATAGTAAAATTAAACCAATATATTTTTGAATGTTTTTTTTGTTGCTGCTTCTTTTTAATATTTCAATGACATTGCTTTCGATTTCGGCAAAGCAATTGAAAATTTTCCTTGTTGGATAGCATAGCCATCCCTTGTCATTGTATTCACTCATTCTGATATGTCAATGAAAAGCCTCTACATTTTTACATTTAAATGTCTCAATGCATGTTTGACAATTTTTAAAAACTTTTTTTTGCATTCTTGTAACGAGCCATCCACTACAATATGCTATTGCTGCACATCTCTCTACATCTGTCGGGGATTTGCTTTCAATAAGCATATTTGTGTTAATACTTTCAATGTTTAAATCATTAATGTCTAATTCTATATTTTCAGATTGTTCATCATTATTGTATGTATTGCAATTTATGAGATTTTTTAAATTTTTTAAACAAAAGTTTCCATCTTTTTCACAATAAGCCCCGACAGAATGAGGAGATGTTAAATTATTAACTAACAACGTTTTAAAAGCTCCTTGAAACCCATATGCATTGGGCATATTGTTAGCATGGCCTTGTGCTCTTATAGCTCCGAAAAAGTTCTCTAGGGGGTCTTGATTGAAATGTCTTAACAAAAGAGATGTTACATTGAGAGATTTCAAATGATTTACTAATAGCTGGAAACCTTCAATAGTCTTTATCCAACTGGAGATGGAAGGAACAGAGGCTTTCCTGCCATCCTTTGTAAGGAATTCCATAGACTTCAGAATGGGCAAACTTTTTCTCCATAACTGGTGATGAGGAGATTTAGGAGTTACAGCACTTCTATAAATTTTACCATTTCTTATTTTGCTGTAACTCCCATTTACAGAATCAAATAATTCATCCATAAATATTAATAAATCTGCTGTGTCCTTGTGCTCGCTGGAAAGTTGCCCACAATCTAAAAAGAAAAGAAGTACACATTTGAAACTCATAATATAAATGAATAGTGATCTATAAGTTATAAAGTGAAACAATATTTATCACACACATGTATCAAATTTCATCAAAATCAGTTCAGTAATTTCTCTAAAATTAAAACTTTCCCTTCATCCAATAATAAAGTTATTACAATTCAGCTTCAAGTTTCTGAGATATAAGTGGACAAATACAAATTCATACTTTATGAAAGACACACTTGTTTAGAAGCCAACAGACTAACATGTATATCAAAGAAAAAGAAAAACTTAAAGACTAACGTGTAATAAGGGTCTGGAATTCAAAACTCATTATATTATTAGCTTCCCTAAACTTGTTTTCAAATAATTATGCAGGTAGTTTTGGCTAACCAACTTTAGTCTAACTCTAAATGCAAGTTTTTTTTAAATACATTTTAGCCCCTTTTTTTTTCATTCACTTTCATCCCATTGTACCTTGAATTGTCATTAAAATTAAAACTATATTTTATCATGAAAAACATAAATACATAACAAACAGATTTCACTGCCATTTGACATATTTTCTCTATACCTCACGTGCTGGTGATGCCAAATGGTGTAATTTTTATTCATGATACCCCATTCCAATAATATTACATGTGGTTCAAATCAATAACCTTTTTTAAGTTGGTTATGATTAAAAAAAGTATAACCTCTCCCTCACATTGTTCAGAGCAGTAATTGAGATATTCTCTATGGAATTACTACATTTACTATTACAAGACCAAATAATAAATGGTAAAAGTAAATAAATAATATCAAGATGTGAAGAAAAATAAAAATTATGTACCTGCCATGTATCCAAGAGCAACACCAACTGTCTTGCTGAATACCTGAGTGCAGTTTTTCACCTTCATTTTGGGTATCAGTTTAGGTACTACATGTTGGGCTGTTAATTTAGGCACCAATCGAACTCCTTTATACCCTGGCTGCCTATGGTACATGTTTTCTACATGCTGCCATTTAGCAATTTTGTTCTGCCCATCTTGGGTAAACATCAAATTTTTACTTAGTAGATTATTTCTAATTCCTTTCATGAGATGGGGTGCATCATACAAAGGAAAAATTTTCTTTTTATTAACTTCAAAAAAGCCGCCGGTCCATTCTCTATTTTCCCTTAAATATTCAGCTTTAGTCTCATTTATGAGACTGCTAATAGCAGCTCGATTGGATGACCCCTGGTCACATACAGTGGCCACAACTTTTAAACCAGTGGCTTCTACTTCATTGATCACACATTTTAACTGAGCTTTTAGGCTCTCTGTTTTGGTAGAACCTCTACAAAAACTAAAATAAACAGGTTGCTTAAATTTTTTAACAACCCCTCTCACCATAAATACTAATGCATGATCAGAAATCTGTTTTTGTTTTTTCTCCCCATCATCCACCATGCCAATCATTTCATCATTTTTTCTACAATAAGTTAAGTTTGGAGAAATTGCCATTTCATCAAATATTATAGTGCAAAACTTATGATTTTCATTCATCTTAGCTACTGGTTGCTTTAATTCAGCAAATAATTCAATTGTTTTCCCAGGCTTCAAATGGATTTTTTGCAATAATTGCGAAAGTGTTTTTCTTTTTGGTAAAATACTGAACGTGCTTAAAAACCTGTAGGCTTTTGGACTACGCTTGTATAATGCGAGTGACAGAATTTTTTCTTTAATAGTGAAGCGTCTCCCTTTTGCTTTTTTTCCAAATTGAGTTACTTGCATGGCAAAAAATGTTTTAGTCTCTTCACTCATGTTTTGCATTAAAAGCTCAAATGCTTCATTCTTCTTCAATTTATAAGCAGCCTTCTTCTTGAAATTATCTTTTTGTTTTTGACATTTTTTTAATTTGTGTCTTATATCTGTTATTACTTTATGCAGTTCTTTCTCATCTTACGTGAGAACTGTCTTCTTGACTGAAAGGAAAAAACAATATATTCAGTACAATCAATTAAACTGTCACGATACAGAATGTAAGTACAGTACAGAATTGAATTACTAAGTTTTGCATGTGCCTTTACCAATGTGGATTTTGGATTTTTACAAATGCCCCAAGAATTGCAAATTTTTTAGGATAAAGCCAGGTTAATCGAATCCAATCCATATAAGCTATCTCCATTCCAAATTTCAGCTTATCGGTTAAGTAGTTATAGCATGCAGCATGAAAGAGTAACAAACATGCAAACTTACAAAGTAATTACTTTATGTATTAATATTTTTAATAAGAAATTAAAATGTTTTTTAGTACTTATATCATTTAGGATTTTAATATACCTTTTAAACTGGACTTTGTGTTTGAAGGAAATGTAGACATGGCTCTTGATGTAGCAGGAACTTCTGTAAAAATTCCAAAAATAACATGTAAGATAATGTGTTTTAGACTATTAAACATTAGATTTGTATATTTAGTGATACAACAGAATGATAGTTACTAAGAATGCAAAACTTTTTTGTTTAGGGGATGATTTGATAAGTTCAAGTTCATTTTACTTTAAGAACTCCAATTGATTTAATATGTTACGTTCCCTCAAATATGGTTGAGCGAAACAATGGCTGCATCATGTGTCATGCTCGTGAACGGGTGCTGCAAACGGGAGCGGGGCTGCGTGTCTGCCAGTCTTGACGTGTATCGATTATTGTGCGTTTATTTGCAATTGTTCTATAAATATATGTTTATATCATCGATTGTTGGAAATATTCTATTCTAACAAGTTGCATAGGATAAATCGGCCTGGCATCCAGCTGCCCACAAGATATTATAAAAAAGTTATTAAAATGTAAATACATACCTACAACAATATGTATTGTAAAATGTGTAATTTTGAAAAGAGCAACTGCTGAGTTTCTTGCCGGTTCTTCTCAGCAGAATCCGCTTTCCGAACCGGTGGTAGAATCAGACTTGTCATAAGCGCCACAGGTTGGCCTACATGAAATAAATGATTTTGAATTTTTTTTATGATGAAATAACCATGTAAATCAAATGCAACATAATAATAATTTATTAAATATTATTTTTAAGCAACCAACTTCAAACTCCTCCGCCAGCTTTACAACATTACAGACATGCTATACAAATAATTAAATTTTGTTCATATTTTAAAAACCACTTGACCAATTTTGATAAAATTTATGTGGGACCACCTGGGTAGTATGCCCTTTGAAACAAAAAAAGAATTTTTCTAATCGGTTCACACGTCTTTGAGTAATCGTGGTATCCTTGAGTGGTTGAGTAATGGAGTAATCTTTTTTTGAAGTTGGTTAATAAAACCAAATAAGTAAATATTTTCATGTATACCTTGAGCCACTTTAATTTCATTAGAGGTTGTTATGAAACTGGAGCTGGTATGAGGTTCTGAAACAGTCATTGCTTCAGCAGATGCGACATCTTCTGAAATAGATACAATATAAAGTGAATATTGAAGAAGAGTAAGAATTTTTATTATTTCTACAAATAAATTACTTGAAATAATAAAACACCTAAAAAACTACACAATATTACCACATAAGTCACACATCCACAGCACAGCAACGCAGATGAAAAAATTTTGCTACACAGTGGAAAAAAAGCTTTGAAACATACTTTTCATAAAAATGTTTAACCAACCTGGTAAACAGAGAGATGGGACAGCTAGTGAACACAACTTTGTTGGGTACAAGTAAACTTCTTCAAAATGTCTGCGACAAACTCTTCTGTTACTGTAAACATAATCTTGGTCCAATTCAGCTACATGTGTTCCAATCTTCTTTATCCAGAGTTTATATAAGTCAATGTTTCGATGTGGGTTGGGGAATCGGTGCAACGGAATCCCTAAAAAAATTGTAAGTTTAGTTTCTCTTTTCAAAAATCTATACTTAACCTGTGTGCTTTTGTTGGAAAGTAGACACTTATGTATCCAGTGATAAAAAGTCAGCCAACCCATCAACAGCTCACTACTGATTCCTCCGCGCAGGTCTCCACCATGCTGGCCCAATATGAATTGGCGGACTTCACACACCTTTGAGAAAATTATATATCACATAACTCTCAGATGTGCAGGTTATCCTTCACCATTGAAGCAAGTGATATTTAATTGCATAAATGCACTCGATAAGTCAGAGGATCGGGACTCGGGATCAACCTGTGACCCCCCCTTAAATAGGTGCCACAGTCCTAACCACTATTATGAAACAATGTAATTCACGATTTATATATTATGTAGTACTTGTTAGTTTGTCTCAATGGCAAAATTCTCCTATAATTACATTGCTTCAAAAGGTAACCTAACAAGCATTTTCCGACCTATAAAATGAAAAGATCTGGCTCGGGTATTGAATAGCTTGCCCTCCATTTCCTCGCATATAATATTTTTTTAATACTTACCATCACCAGCAACAGTTGGACAGCCAGGCACACAACACACTTTTTGGGACATCTTAGAGAGATAGAGAGATCAGAGAATCCAAATCAGGTCGCAACGGAGTCCAGGGGGAATGTCAAGTTATCGTATATTGAAGAATACAGTAGTCCAAGAACAAGCCAAAGTAAAATACGTTAAAGAGGGAATCTTCAGTCCGAAAGTCGTAAATTGGTCGTAAAATTCAAGGCACACAAAACACTTCACAAAAACAAAAACCGCACAGAAAAACCAGAAAAACCGTTTGTAAACACAACTTTTGAAATTTTGAAATTAAAATGACATTAATTGTCAATAGACTTTTAGACCATAGACCTCTAACTCTAGGGTTTCGAAGCATATTTTATTTTAAATTAATTTAAAAAGTTTAATTTTAAGACTTTTCCACTTTAATTAATTGAGATGCATTAAAAAAAAACAATCTTTTAATAAATTTTGTGAATTTGTGGTAATAAAATATTATTTTATATGATAACACCACTAGATTTAAATTTTGAGTATGTTAACACTGAGACATTGTTATGAAATTCAGCTCCTAGATGGCGCTATAATCTTTAAATTAGCTCCGAGTTCTAAGATAACATACCATCAAAGAAAATATACTCTCTTACGAAAGCATACCATTTAACCATGATCTTATTGATCAGAGTCAAGTAACACCAAAGAGTAACACGATGTTTCCCATGATTTCCTATTTTTAAATTCGTGGACGGAGTGTGGTTTCTCAGTTTCCTTCTCTGTTTACACCTATTTATTGAAGTGAACTTTGAAAATAAGTGATAATGGAAACAGAAACTACCCAAACGAATGAAGTTAAAACGGCCCCAAATGAAGAACCTGCAAAGACTACGAATGCTGACCAAGAAACTAATGCAACAGCATCAATGTCTACTTTAAATGAAATCGAAGCTGATGCTGGCCCTCAGAAATCAAAGGATGTTCAAAAGCCTTCTCCAAAAAAGCCTAAAAAACGAAAACCCAAAACACCGCGTGATGTAACTGCTCCTCGCCAACCACTCACCGGTAATTACAATAATACAAACAATTAATTAAAATTCTTATCAACTTTTGAACGATTGGACTTAAAGCCTCGATATAATTTCTCAATAGGTTACGTACGATTTCTCAATGAAAGGCGTGATCGGTTACGTGCTGAACAACCAGAACTTGGATTTGCAGAGTTAACTAGGCAGTTAGCCAGTGAGTGGAGTAAACTTCCAGGAGAAACGAAACAGCAGTATTTAAATGAGGCTGACCAGGATAAGGAAAGGTAAATGGACAACTATAGGTTTTTTTTTTTTGGGTTACAATTATAGGGTATAAGCATGTGAATAAAGGTTAACATAATGCCTAGCTTCCCCTGGAAGTAGCCCCTGAGTAACATAACGCTTGCTGTGAAGAATGTAAAACATATTTGTAACTTCTGCATTTTTATAATGCAAAATCATTTTTGATCATAAATCATAATTGCTGTATAGGTACATTAAAGAATGGGCTGAATATAAGAAGACTGATGCTTACAAAGAGTTCAGGAAACTACAAATGGAACAAAAAGACACAAGCAGCTCTTCTAAAAAAATTAAACAGAATACAAATATCAACAATGCTGTGGTAGATACAGGTATTCTGATTTTCTATTGCCAAACATTGATGTAGTGATATTGTATTCTACTCATTAATCATTTTTTCTGAAAATATTCCAGCTGTCACTCTTGTACCATGGATACTATTGCTAATTGCTATGCTAATAATAATAACCAGCTGATGCTGTCTGCCTGTACTTTGAATTTTCAAGTATCTGGAATTTCTATGCTTTCCTTTTTTTTTTTCACCATTTGGCAACAAGATTCTGTGAAACTAACAATGTTGTGTATTACAATAACAATTATTGTGTGTTTTTACTTTACTTATGTTTTTATCTCTATCCTCATAGCAGATACACAAATAGCAAAACAGAATGTAATCAATGCTAATGTGGCAGCTACTGCCTCTGTCAATAATGCTGCAAGACAACCCACTCCACCTCGACCAAGACCTTGCATCACACCAGCTTCGGTAAGCATTAATGATATAAGATGTTGTGATAAATCTACATATACATAATATGTAAGTATCACAATAATCAATTGAGTTGATTTATTGAAGTATTTCATAGTATGAAGAGAGCTGTGACTGTAGAGGTCTTAGTCTTGCTACAGTTTGACAACCTAAGGGATTGTTCGTTCACAAGCTTTTTTTTGCAACTTTTAAAACCCCTTCTTCCCCCTTGTGATATTTTGTGATTTTTCTGAACTCCCCTTCCCTCCCTTTTAGCCTCACGTGATTAATGTATGATCCCCAACTTTCACTTTCCATGCTGTAGATAAGTCGTTTATTTTCCATAGTTTTTCACCAACACTAGTTCATTATTAAATTAAACTGCAACAATGGCATACTTGCTAAAAACATATTATAAATAGAAAAAATGTTACTATAGACTAATGCACTTGATTCATTATTTTACTTTTCAGGGTGAAGAAATACCTGGTGATACGGATATCCCCATATTTACTGACCAGTTCCTACAGCACAACAAGCTTAGGGAATCCGAACTACGCCAGTTACGCAAAGCTAATTCTGATTATGAACAGCAGGTAATTATTATTCATAAGAACTGTATGAAGATTCAACTGCCCATCCCAGTGTAAATAACCAGTTACAAAAAGACACAGTATTAATCTTATTTCATAGCTGGTTACGAAAATTAGTTACCAACTTGGATGTAACCACTTGAGGTTGGTTACTCAATGTAAAGGTAGGTACATATCAATTGAGTCTATTGGTAACAACATCAATACTTTTACTGATGTGCTTTAAGTTTGCCGATACTCAAATGATTAAGTGAAATGGATGAATGCCTTAATTTTTGCCCACTAATGGCATCAGTCCAAATGACTATTTAAAGATCTAAGGGGTCTCCTACGAGAAATCACACCCACAGTCCCGAACCTTGATGACTTGGCGCACGGATTTTGCACTAAGAGTTAATGAATTCAGGCTATTAAAATAAATATGTTGGGCACTGGGCACGGAATTTCCATGGGTTTGTATCACGCTTACAAGTTATGTAATAAATAGTAGGTCAAAATACTTAGCCATGAGAATTACATTGAAATGAATGAAAGAAATTCATTGTTATTTTTCGGAACAGAACGCCATACTTCAACGCCACGCTGAGGAAGTGAGCGCGGCCACGTCGAGGCTCCGCGCGGAAACCGCAGCCGCTGCTGAGCGCACCGCGGCGCTAGTGGCGCATCGCCGCGCACTCGTTAGCTCGCTAGTGAAGGCGCTACAGTCAGTAGCATTGCCATTGCAAGGTAATAACACTAATGGGTTAAGGCAGAGCGGTATCCCAAGTTTCCCTCTCTTCTTTAGGTTCGCTTTCGCACATTTTAACATTTTCAATGATTCTTGTCTTGACAGCAAAATTACATAAGGCTGCTATTACACTTGTAAGTTTTTACACAAGTAACATACGTAAGTTAATATTATAAAACTAACATTTGCATAGGATTTGAGACTTACAAACTGTTTACATTTCGTTAATTACTCATTTAACCTTCAAGCAGTCGCGCTGTGTCGAATCGACGCATTTTTTTTTATAGTTTCAAGTATTTTGGTCATAAATATTTCTCGTCTCAAGTAGCCTCTTCTAACCAACCATACACTTTCAATTCCTAGCGGGTTATTTGTTGAACAAGAAGCTTTTGTTTTAACCGTGACGTAGGCGCCGAAAAGACTACGCGCGCCCGTCGCCTAAAAGGTTACGCGTGACTCTATTTGCGAAAATATTTTTTCATCCCACTATCTCGGAAAGAGTATTTTTACGCTTCGATTTTTATTATCCTCTTGAGGATAAAGTAAATTGAATTTAGAACATCGTGTGCACGTTAGTAAATACTTTGTAAATATCACTCTTCTTCTTCTTCTTCTTCTTTTGTTTATTGGCTCCGCGCGTCGAGCGTTTGAGCCATAGTCAAGTTTTTTTTTTTTTTTTTTAAATTTAATAAAACGGAGAAACTTATTTTAAAATAGTAAAATCAAAATTTAAAAAAAAAACGGAATTTTGGGAAGGATCAGAAAAGGGTAGAAAATAATATAAAATGGAATAGACTTAATATACTTATGTACTAACAACATATATTTACAGTTTAATATCATTAAGTAAGATAAATGAGGAAAAAAGTTTATATACACAAGGTTCATCAGAGGACAAGAGGATGTCAACAGAAGTCGGAAATGGTATATGACACTGAATAAGACCCTGGTAAAATGCATCCCTGTTATATACTGGGCATGTTAAAAATATATGGTTCAAGTCACCCACCGCACCGCATTCACACAAATCACTATCCACAATTCCAAATTTCGCCAGTTGAACAGGTGAACAAACGTGACCCAAACGCATACGCGTCAAGATACACGTCACCCTCCTGCCCAACCTCAAACGTGAGAACCATGGCTTTGACGGAATAAAGTTTTGAATCCTAGCATATGTTCTACCTTTTGACTGGCTAGAGGTCGCCCAAGCCACTCTCCAAGATTCTTGAAGGGAATGTTTTGGTAATGTACACAAATCATAGGCAGAGTTACAATAGTCTGCATATGCCATATCTCCGCATAAAATAGCCTCGTTAGCAAGCTGATCAGCACGTTCGTTTCCCGAAATGCCAGAGTGACCTGGTACCCAGGAAAACACCACTGTATAGCCTCTTTCTTCACACGTAACTAGGAGGTTTCTAATTTTAATAACAACATGGTTAATCTGAGCAGATTTGAATGGAAACCTAGATAAAGCTTGCAGAGCACTCATAGAGTCCGTAAATATAATAGATTTCTTAAGTTTGGCAAGAAGTATATATTCAACTGATTTAAACAGACCAAGACATTCTCCAGTAAATACAGATGATTCAGGCGGTAGTTTTATTTTTTGGACTATATTATACTGAAAATGGAAAACTCCCACTCCGACTGTGCCATCTGGTGCATGCTTAGAAGCATCGCTATATATGTAATGAAAATCCGTAAATTCATTTTCTTTCAATATGTTCACATATTGAGGAGCTTCCAATTTGTTTCTTGGAATATCTGGATTGATCCTAACATTCGGAGAGATTATTAATGCTTTAAATTTACTATTAAAAATAGGATAACAAAATGTATTATACATCGGCGCTTGTATAGAGCAAAATATTCGATAGCTTTTAATAAGGCAGGGAGGAGATTTACGAGACCAGGATGAACAAGTATCTATGAATGTCAAAAGGAGTTGAAGTTTATCACGTAAAGGATGATGAGAAAATTGCATGGCTTTAAATAAATACCTATCAGATAGAAATTGACGTCTTAAACTTAGAGGTGGTTCAACACACTCTATTTGCATAGCATTAATGGGACTAGATTTCATGGCTCCAAGGATGATCCTTAAAGCTTTGGCCTGCACACCATCTAATTTGTTAAGAGCAGCAGCATTACAGGGTTCTAGAATAAAAGTGGCATAATCTAGTAAGCTACGAATGAGGGCGTTATAAATAAGACGCAGGGTCGAAGGATGGGCACCCCACCAAACACCGGTAAGACACCTGATCATGTTTAAGTTTCTTTCACATTTAGTTACAATATAGTCACAGTGAGGTACTCCAGTAAGTTTGGAATCTAAAATAACTCCCAAGAATTTTGCTTCAGACTTTACAGGAATAGAATTATCCTTATAAAGTACGCTGAAATCAGGTATAATTCTCCGTCTAGAAAATAGAACCACGGTGCTTTTACTAACAGACAATTCCAGTCCATTGACATCTAACCAATCATTTAGCTTATTAAGAGTAGTGGTTAAGCAGCTACTAGCTTTTTCTATAGAAATGTCCGAGATGTATATAAGAAGGTCATCAGCATATTGCAAGACATTTACATCTGAGTTCAAGGAGGTCTCTAAATCATAGGTATATACATTGTACAATAATGGACTAAGGACCGACCCCTGGGGCAGGCCTCTCCATACGAGCCTTGATAGTTGAGTACCACTGTTTAGGTCTAATATAATACATCTTTCAGAAAGCATATTAATGATAAATGTAATTAATAATTGAGGTACATGAAGGTCATGCAATTTTTTATGCATTACTGAGACCAGCACATTATCATACGCAGAGCTGATATCAAGAAAGGCCGCAAGAACTGACTTATTAGTGGAGAAAGCTAAACGAATATCCGAAACAAAAATACTAATATTGTCTATGGTGCTACGGCCTTTTCTGAATCCCAGCTGATTGGCTGTCAAAATGTTACTATTTTCAATGAAAAATTCTAACCTGTTTTTAACAAGATGCTCAGCTATTTTGGCAAGGACTGAGGATAGGGCTATTGGACGAAAAGAAGAAACATCGGAGGCTGGTTTGTTTGGTTTTGGTATAGGGATTATGGCTTGGGTTTTCCAAGAAAAAGGAATATTACCAGACAACATAATGGCATTAATAATATTCAAATAGTAGTTCAAAGAAGCGTCACTGCAGTTTATCAAGAAAGAGTATGTAATGCCATCTTCGCCTGGAGATGAATCTTTTACATAAGACAACACGCCTTTTAGTTCAGAAAAAGAAAAGGGAGCATTAAGGTCTGTATAACTACAAGCTACCGAGTAAGGAATACAACATTGGGTATTATTAAAGTCGGGAGCAGATGCAGGAGCCAACTTATCCATAAATTGGTCGGCTAGTTCAATAGAGAATGTACCTGATGAAGACGAATAGAAAGCTGATTTAAATCTTCTTATATTTTTCCAAACTACCGATGGGCAAATATCTGGATTTAAGGACTCACAAAAACGTCTCCAACCCTCAAATTTCTTTTTTTTGAGGAGCTTGCGAGTGGAACGGGCTATTTGGGTATAAATTTCGAAATTCTCTGCTGTCATCATGGAACAATATTTTTTCTCAGCCTCCTTCCGTTGCTTGATGGCTATAGTGCACTCATGATCCCACCAAGGAGGAAACGGAATTTTACCCTGTCTATTACTTCTTAATGGAAATAAAGCATTTGCAGCATCAATTAAAATTTTAGTAAACTCTTCTGCACATATTGTTTCATTACCACCATTAACAATAGGAAGGCTAGATAGTTTTTGTTCAACATAATGTTTGAATGTACTCCAGTCATCTGGCAGTTTATGCTTTAATTTAGAACTGTGTTGTAGGTTAGAAGGAGGGCAAGATATAGGTAAAGTAAGAACAACTGGTATATGATCACTGCCATAAGAATGGTCAAGTACACTCCAAGATATCAAAGATGCCAAACTCGGAGAGCAGAGAGACAAATCAGGAGCACTAAGGCTTTCACCAGGACCAGTGCGTCGAGTTGGAGTGCCATTGTTTAATATACATATGTTTTGAGAGTCTAAAATGTCTGTCATCAATTCACCATAATAATTAGTGCTAGAACTGCCCCATGATTGATTTTGACAGTTGAAATCCCCAAGTACTAAAAATGGGCTAGGCAGGGTAGTAAGTAATTGACTAAACTCATTGTATAAGGAAGAAGAAGGATGAGGTATATACACAGAAATAATACAAATTTTATTTACAATCACAGCAATGGCATTAATGCCATCACTGAGAGAGGGGAGTGAAAAAATCTTATAGGAGAAAGCTTTGTTAATGAGTATGGCCACTCCACCATACCCATCCAGTCTATCATTTCTCACAGTAACGAAACCAGATATCCTGAAAAGAAACTCTGGTTTCAGCCATGTCTCAGAGAGACACATAGCCATAGGCTTATATTTATTTAGTAAGTAAATAATATCAGTTTTTTTACTTATGGCACTCCTGCAGTTCCACTGTAGGATTTTGTGGTCCATAATTAAAGATTTGGTTTAAAGCTGTCAATAATGAGTTGGCGGCGTTGGACGGTGAAGAGTTATTACTAGAAAATGAATTACTAGAATTAGAAAGTAATTTAATAAGTTCTAAAATTAATTCTGCAATAGATTTTTGAGGGATTGTATTTGAGCTATGTTTCAATACATAACCATCAGGCATTTGGGAGTTATAATTATTATATTCATTGTTAATCGATTCATGCATAGTGCGGTCATACCCTCCGGTTTGTTTAGGAGGAACACGACGTTGAACAAACACAGTTTTTCTATGAGAACTGTTTAGTGTAGGAGATACATATGAACTTGAGTTTGAGGTAGGATGATTTTTATTTCCAGATTGGGAAGGAGAGGAAGCTGTTACATCGGCATAAGGTTTTGAAGATGGGGGGTGGATTTTAGCTGCCTCTGCATATGATATGCAGCTCTGGGCCATTGAAATTTTAATTTTTTGCTGTCTATCGAATTCTGGACATAACTTACTAGTGGCAAAGTGGCGACCAGTGCAGTGAAAACAATGAGCGTTTTCAGAAACAACGGTACAAGTGTCTGAGGGGTGTTCATCCCCACATTTAAAGCAACGTGGCTTTGATCTGCATTGTAATTTTGTGTGCCAAAATTTGAGGCAATTATAGCACTGTATGGTAGGAAAAATGTATAATTCAACAGAAAGAGCTGTATAGCACATGTACACCCTTTTTGGTAATATTTGACCATCAAACGTCAATACAACCATGTTAGTGTTAGAAAATAAAGCTGTACCATCAGTTACATTTTTTCTTTTAATTCGCCTCACCTTAATGATTTGACCACATCCCATAGGAACAGTGATGTTTTCCTGAATTTCTTCATCAGACCAGTCTTGGGGCACACCTTTCACTATACCTACTCGTGTAACAGTGAAACTGGGAATAAAAACTTTGTATGAAAGACTAGCTATTTGTGGGTTCTCTGTAAACAAATTGGCATCCTGATAATTGCTAAAATCCATCGAAACTCTATTTCTGCCTATACGTTTGAGACTGCCATTTACAATATTACTAATGTTAAACTTTTTCAAATCTTTGCCGAACTGTATTGGATGCAAAGTAACCGGATCATTAGGCGCTGTGGTTATTCTTTGGATGTGAACAGTGAAAGGTCCAGAATCAGTGCTAACATATTTCCTAGCTATTTGCGGTAGTGAGGGACCTGTCGAACTAATGGGTTGTGTAGAGGAGGCACCAGTATTAACAGGTGGAACATTTTTTTCATCTTGAGCATTATCAACAACAATAGGGGTCAATTTTTCATCAGAGTCATCACATTGACATATTTGATGTAATTTTCCTTCTTTAGTCCGATTTCTCTTAGTCTTGCAATGGCGGCATCTTTTGTGGGGTTTAGCGCGTTTTCTGTCCGAGAGATTAATAAGACCATCCTCCGTGTCCATAGAAGAATCATCGATAACAATATTATATCCTACAGGGGGACCAGGGTATGGCCCTGGACCTCCTGCAGGTCCAGGGTCATCCGGGGGATCAACCCCCATAATAATTAAAGGAAACTTACCAAATCAAAAATATGTACACTATTTACTAACTAAAATAAAAATATAAATGTCTAGAAACTAATAATTAACTACTTAAACACCAAAAACCTCCACTGATCCACTTTTTCAAGTATTATAAATCAGAAACCGAAAAAACCCGTCCGCCAAATTAGAAGTTTCCCGCGCTTTTTTCGTAAATATCACTCGTCTATGAAGTTTGTGAATTCAAAACATCATTAAAACCTATTTACTTCTACCTCTATGGTGCCGAATTTCCATACAACTACCTTCTTGGTGTACTTTTTTAATTTGCTTTGCGCGCACCATTTTCTTTCACGTCATATTGTTAAAATTAAAACCTTCGATTAAAAACAAGAAAACTGAAAATAAGTGAAAAACCTAAAATGAGTGATTCTTGTGACGAAGACATTAATTTGACGCCAACAGAATTGACTGAAACTGTTAAAAATGCGGAAATGAGCTTTCTCCCTCAACAATTACGCGAGAAGTATTTCATTTCCTCGCTGAGGTGGGATGAAAATTTACGTGTTGCACTCGAGTGAAAAGATTTTTCACCTCGTGCTCTTTTGATTCCCTCGCTGACGCTCAAGATTCTAATTTTTGAACCACTCGCTGCGCTCGTGATTCAATTTTAGAATCCTTCGCTTGCTCGGTCATCAAAATTGAGCACGCGGTTAAAAAACAACTTTTCTTTCTTGTATAACAAATAACTATTATATACTTACCAAATTTTTTGTCTCTCATTATTTAGCTTTGTTTTATAGTCAAATACACGTTTTTACTATATTTATTGTTTCCTTAGGATAATACATACCTTGCCAGTTATTTAATTAGTGTTTAAAGATACATATTGCATTTTATTTTGACAAATAAGTAAGTGCGCTAAAAGAAGACTCATCCCAAAGAAAATATGTTTTTTTTAATGTCATTTTAATGGCAAGTACTTGGATTAAAGTATTATTTCTACATCTATATTTAAAGATAATCGTTTAGACTATTTAAAAAGAAATATTATTTGATTATTCGGTGTTTTAAATTTCTAAAATCTACAATAGGTCGCTTAGTTTACGAGCGACCCCTGGCGTTTTAAATTGCTGCGCGCCCGCTTGAAGGTAAAGGGAGTTACCTGAGACTGTATCGTGGCATGATCTTGGCCTAATATACTTACGTGAAAAACTTTGGATCCCCCTGCAGACTAAAACTTGGATCAATTATTATTACTTGGATGTAGCTCATAGGTTAATGTCCACAAGTCGAATGGCTGACTAGTCAGTTGAAATATTTTGGTTGTATGCATTACTTACTTTTGAACTTTTTGAAGTTACATTAATGTAGGTACTTATATTAATTTTAGATTGTAATCTATCTAGCGAAATTGTAAACTGTCGAAAGAATACAATTTGTGATTGTAATCTGTTAAGTCTATTAACCCGATAGAACCTAACTGATTATTTTGTCGAACTACTTGATTATTAATGTCGAACCCTAACTTAACCTACAAGAAAGAGACAAGAAAACGTAAATACAATGAATATTTCAAAAATTGACACTCAGACCATTGAACAGTTCACAATCTGTCGACGGTTTACAATCTATCGAGTTAAAAAGCGTTAGATTGCAATCTGACGGTTTTTGCAATTTTACAGTGACATAAAGACCTGAAGAGAATCTTGTATTCAAAATCCTAACCCCCAATTTTGTTATATCAAGGCGTAGTTGGTAATGCCACAAGCAATTTTAGTTATTAGGCAAATATGTTCATATATTTCAACTAATATGCTCAGTCCAAAAACTGATTGCATAATAAGACAAAAATAAAATCTATAGAACCACTCCAGCATGGCAAAATGAGCTTTATTATTATCCAACATTTATAATGCATTATAACCAAAATTTGTCGACTTTCAGGTGGATCAGCTGGGGCATCAGACAGCAATATAGAAGAGTATATGGAAAAACTACAATGTTTTGCATTAGAAACTAAGAATAATCCATTGGTCAAACAGGCAAAGGATATTTTAAACAGAGTAGAATTACCATCAATATGAAATGATTAAATGAAAATTCTTTCCATCATTTATGTCTTTATTTATAATATAAGTGTTATTAAAATTACTTCTACATTGTAATTTATATTAAATATTTTCATTGGCTTTCATGCCATTTGTACCATACATAAGCTCGGTACAAGTTGATATACAGCTTTGCTGACTTCACAGAGCAATCTCTTGCTCTACATATAGTGGTATACCGTAGTCCCACCATTGAGACCATGAGTACATGGTAGCATAATGCAGTCCCACCGTTGGGACCACGTTCCCATAACAAAGGTAAAATAAAGGTAAAGAAACTGCTAATGAAAAATCAAATTTATTGCCCAAAACTATGTACATACTTTCAAATAGGAAAAGGAAAGTGGGCGAAGTAATAATCCTTGTAAGTTACAACATAATATTCCATTCATGGAATCATTAAAATACAAAAAATAATACTATAAACCGGCGCGGGCCGGGTCGGGTGCGCAGCGGGATGTTGTAAAAATGTTGCCAAACATTTTTACTGAAACTGGTTTGAAAATTCAAAAAATAATAACAGCTTTTTTGCATTTTAGTCAACATAAGAATGTACCTACTGCTCATCTAGTTTTCAGGTTCCGAGAGATTTTTAATTTCATCTTCACAGTCATTATCCTGAACGTCAAATTCATGTAATTTTTTTCTCCACATTTTGATTAACATATCCCAAGACCTTCTACTATATTTTGTAAACTTATCAGGCGTTTTTGGGTGTTCTTTAGTACGTTTATCTCTGAAAAAAAAGCATTATTGAGGAGACAAGGGTTGTAATGACAGTTTTGTAACTCAGCCAATTACAAAATATGAAAACGTAAATAATTCATAAATTACTTGAGATTTTATATGTGGATGAAGGGTGGTCTCTCTTAACTCTTCATTAAGCAAGCACTATCAGTTCCACACTAGTGAAACTAGGGCGGCTCAGCTAGTTAGGTTTCTATAAGTCTAAATTCTTTCTTTTACATGAATAATGTTTTCATAAAAGTCAGATACTTACATTGGCACTTGATGCACATAATTGTGATAACCAACTGTATTTTTACCATAGTCTATCTGCTTTTGACGCCTTTGCAATATTTCTGGATCTGTTTCGAGCTCGTGTATCTTCTTTTGAAGTTTACTGTAAAGATTTCAGGGGATTATGGTTTTTGATTCCACCAACAACAGTAATTTTTGGAGTTATAATGTAGCCTGTGTTAATTCAGGTTATAAGCTATCCATACAAAATTTCAGCCAAATTGGTTGTCTTTGTGGTGTGAAGGAGTAACATTCATACATACAAACATCCTAACTTTCACATTTATAATAAGCATTATTTTTAAAAGTTTGAAATTTATAATTAAGATAAATGTTTGACTCCTGAACTACAATAAAAAACCGGGCAAGTGCGAGTCGGACTCGCGCACGAAGGGTTCCGTACCATTATTAATAAATAATTACCTTTGTTAATGAACCGCAAGACTAACTTTGTTTGTAGAGGTTTATTGTTAATATCAAAAAAACTATGCTAGTTAGAGCATTGGCTATAGTTTTCCTGTAAAGTATACGTAAATTCCTATTGACCATAATTATTTCAAATTTTTCGATTGGTAAACTCCGGAGATACGGGGAACGGTATTTTTTTAGACATTTTCCCCGATAAATCAAAAACTATCATAACTAAAAATAATTAAAAATCTGTTTTAGAATGTACAAAGTAAACCCTTTCATATGATACCCCACACAGTACAGTTATCTCACTTTTAAATTTCAACCCTCAGATTTTCTCCCCTTTTTAAATAAGAACAAAAATAATTTCCAATTTTTTTTAATTCCAGTGTCTTTGGGCCACTAATATACACAACTATTCCAAATTTCATGTCGATAGCTTCGGTAGTTACTGAAATAATCGAGTGTGACGGACGGACAGACGGAGAAAGTCACACCATAAGGGTTCCATTTTACCATTTTGGTACGGAACCCTAAAAAATATAACTACAGGTTTAAAAGGGAAAATCTAAACGGGCCTGGTCTAATGCTTGACCCAAATAAACAACTTATATGCATGCAGCAAATGTTATAATATAAGCAATTCCATGGAGGATAATTTCAATCTTACCTGGTTTTCTCAGAATCATTTTTATAATTATTAGGCTTAGATTTTTTTCGACTGTTGGAGTTTTCTCTGCTGTCCGATTTCATTTTTTCTTTTGTAGCTCTGCGAACTAAACATAAATTACAGAGTTTCATTATCACACAGGTGGATACTGCTGTTTCTGGGAATAACATTAGATGCTTAACTCCAAAGGGGCTCACATTTATATCTTATTCAACTAACTTAGTTCTGTGTAGCGTAAAGAGATTCACCAGCTGACAGACATAGAAACTATAGTCTGTCCATCGAAAGGAGATACCAGACGTAAACAAACTTACTGCCAGGTCATTCGCTTATGCAGGGTTTTGTAACCTCTTTTACTTACACTATTTTTTTAAATCTATAAGTACTTATAATAAAACTGAGCCAGGTCCAATTCTGAAAATTGAAGATATTTAGAAAATTTTTTTGGAGGGCACTTTATAATCGCTACTGAAGTGAAAACTGTAATTTTTTTCATTTTTGTCTATCTGTCTGTCTGTTTCTTGGCCGCGCATCACGCCGAAAGTACTGAATGGATTCAAATGAAACTTGCCATGATCTGAGTTCATACTACGAGGTAGGACCCCGAGCGCTTGCGGACACGAAATGAAATAGAATAAATAACTACAAAATCAAATGGCCATCCAAGTGTTTTCAAACCCATCTATAGCCTCGTTTGACCTTCGGCATTGTAACCGTGAGCCGTGAGGTGCGATAGCAAACAAGCAAGATAGAAAGAGATATTTTATATTATTATTTATTAAGAGATATATAGACTATATTTTGTTTGTTCCGTCGTCGCTACAAGTAAATGACCGACCATGTTTACGTCTGGTATCTCGTTTTGATGGACGGACTTTAGGAGGAGTGTTTAGTTACATTTACAGCATTATGTTATAATTTATTATTAAGCCTTTATTGACTTCCTTATCTATAAGTACATTATTTTCTTATGACTAAACTTAACTACACAATGTATTCGCACCCTAATGTTAGTATTGTTATTTGTTAGTATATATATTATATATATATATATATATATATATATATATATAATATATATTGTATTTTTAATACTTAATTAAAAATGGGAAGTTCAAACTTGTATAAAAACACAAGTTTATTTAGGTTTTAATTTTTTTTTTTTTTTTTTTATAAGTACACTTTTTAATAACATATATATATATATATATATATATATATATATTTTAAGTAATGTTAGTGAGTGATTGTTAGATATAGTTACATATTTATATATATTAGTGTAGGTATATTTATATCGATTTAGATAAGGATCCCTCATTGGGTATGTTATAATAAATATTATTAATAGTATTTCCCCAATATTATGAAATAAGGGAAATACTATTTCCCCAATTTTATAAGTATTTCTCCAATATTTTAAAATTGGGAAAATACTTCTGACATGTTTTTTTTATGCTGCTGAAGGCCATTGTTGTTGCCAAATGTTGGTGGGTTGGTGGTAGTTGTTGATACTTGTACTTTTCATAATGACCTAATAATAAATGTACACAATGGTTACCACAACAAAAACAACCTAAAGGAAGACCTCGAGAAAGATGGATCCATTGTGTAGAAGATCTGCATAACTTGGAAAGCTCCCTTCATGGAGGATAGAACCAGGTGAAGAGAGACACTGTGGAGGAGGTCAAGACCCACAAAGGGAAAGGGTTGTAGCGCCGAAGGAAGTAAGTAAGTAATGAATATTTTTCAAGCCTTACTTGGTTGAGTTTCTTGTTCATTTTCACATAGTTCACTCCAACTTTGTTCTATATAATCATTTACACTCATTGCGTACCTGATTATCTATTAATACGGAAAACGTGTTAAATCGTGTAACTCAGCTTTTACATATATTTACCTTTTTGAAATATATGTACCTATCTCCATAGACCGTAAAATAATTCCTATCTCACAGAAATTGAATGAAACAAACAAGCTGAGCGACAAAATACAATGGATTTAATTAAAAAATTATAGGTATTCACTGGCATTGAAAAATTAATATAATATAAAACACAAACAATATTATTAGCAGGGCACCGATTTTATATCAAGCACGTAAAATCTAATATAAAACACGAAGGTAAAAGTCCCAAACAGGTCCCAAAGCAATATAAAGCGCGAAAGCCGGAAACAAAAAAAAAGTAGATGACATGTAGATGACATTTTACCACAGACAAATTAATTGTCATGAATGCCATTAGTTGTCATGCAGCAGGGCGACCGCGTATCTTTTGCATCAATCATTGATACATCGCAATCACCTCCGATTAGCTGAATTTATGGTATTCTTGGTGCGTCAATGGATTTCGTCCAATAGTGGAAAAGTATTAACCAATCAGAGGTGATTGCGATGTATCAATGATTGATGCAAAAGATATTACATCAGTCATTGATACATCGCAATCACCTTCGATTGGCTGAATTTATGGTATTCTTGCTGCGTCAATGGATTCCGTCAAATAGTGGAAGAGTGTTAATCAATCAGAGGTTATTGCGATGTATCAATGATTGATGCAAAAGTTACGCGGTCGCCCAGCAGAGAAGACTATGAAAATCTTGGACGAAATAGTGTGATATTTCGTCCAAGATTTTCATAGTAACATGAAAATAATTGTCATGGCCAGAGACAAGTATGTCCACAGACATTGTCTCTGGCCATGGAGGTAAGATTTTTTTGTTTCAACCACGTTTCAACAAGACCCATATCCATAGAACGTCTTTCTCCATCTACGCCTATAAACTGTTTTAAAAAAATTACGCATGAGCTTACTTTCAATGGCGCTGTATATAAAAAAAAGAGCGCGAAAATCACCTATTATATGCCACAGTCACATTATTTATTTATTCCGTTCTAATTTTAAAAGTCTATTACAATATAATATAGTTTTCACACCACTCGCTCAACAACGCCTTATTACATGGCCTGTTATCTAAGGTTAAAGTAAGACATTAAATCCCTAGGGTTATAATGATTTGAATTTAGAATCATCGCGCATCTGAAGCAAGATCTGAAGGAAATTCTATTCATTCCAAAGAGGTTTTATTCATAACTCTTATTGCTATATACATAAAGTCTAATTTCGCTAAACATAATGTGTTCTCAGCAGGCGCGGCCAACTCGATTTTCGAAAACCAAAGCCGTGGCCCACTAGATTCGCACTGGCGAAATTTGTTTGTCAAATCGAGTAGGCCACGCCAGCTGAAAGAAGTGGTTGTATCGCGAGGTGTGAAAAGTAGAGTATTCACCGTAGGGGTAATGCTGTATTAATCTTGGGCGCCCCTAATTCCCGCGCTACTCTCAGGATTCTAGATGCAACACCCTCGCTACGCTCGGGAGTTACTCTAAAATCCCTCGTTCCGCTTGGGATTTATCCCGGCGCCCGTGACATAATACATCGCATTACCCCCGTGGTGAATAATCTACTATTAAAACTCAACGACCTCAATTTACATAGACGGGCCCTGTCGAACAAAGAATGTGGACTTATGTTTAACAACGCCATCTAGTCTGAAAAGCGGGAACTTGCTTGCAACATATGCGCCATCTTGAAAACGTATGACTCGGTCATAGATTAGTACAGGTGCGCTTGCCGAAAATAATACCTACATGAGTGTACTCTCTGAGGTAAACGATAAATCTTAGTATGACGTTGTTATTTTACCACTTTTTTGTTACCAGTTTCCTGGAAAACCATTGAACCGATTATTATGCGGTTTTTTGCATTAGATATATATAGCTTGTGAGAAGGTTCTTAGATATATTTAAAGGTCAAAGTCCACACAATGGGGCGCTGCAGTTCGTCGTGGGTTTTTTTATTTAATTATTGGTTAATTGTTGATACTGAAGTTTTGTCGAAAAATTGACAGAAATAAAGTCATTTTTAGGGTTGCGTACCAAAATGATAAAACAACCCTTGTGGTGCGACATGACTGTCCGTCACACTTAGCATAATTCGGTAACTACTAATGCAAAAAACTTGAAATTTAAAATAATAACAGCTAAAACAGTTTAAAATAATCCTCGCCAAACCTTATTGCAAATGAAAGAATTCAAAAATAATTATTAGTACTATTATAATAAAAAGGGGTTGGAATGGGAGAGGTGAAAGAGTACTAATGGATCGAGTCACAGAAAAATACTTCATTTGAAATTATTTTATTTTATACATTTCTAAGTATGCTACTTGCCATCAAAAGAAATATTAAAAGTTATTTTGAGATAAATCACTTACACAGTGTGCATTTAAAAATACGATTAAGTAATAAACACTTGTAAGTAGGTAGCTGTACATAATAGGTACTGAACAACTTTTGTTCAACGAAATAATAAAGTTCTGAATTTTGAATTAACTATTTATTTTTCATCAAATATCAATCAATCAAATCAAAAATAATAATATATAATATATAATATAAATATTATAAATGCGAAAGTTTGGATGGATGGATGTATGGATGTATGGATGTATGGATGTTTGTTACTCAATCACGCCCCAACGGCTCAACGGATCGGGCTGAAATTTGGCACAGAGATAGATTATAGTCTGGAATAGCACATAGGCTACTTTTTATCCCGGAAAATTAAGGAGTTCCTGCGGGAATCAAAAATCCTCAAACCACGCAGACGAAGTCGCGGGCATTCGCTAGTACAAAATAAAAATTATCAACTTTAATAAATAAAAACCCTTTATTTATTGAAGTTGGTTAAACATTAAACTCACGTCAATAACTAATTTTTTCATATTATTACAATAGCATAATATTGCGTCTCGGAAGGTAATAATGCCTACGGTCCGTTCTGCTCATCTATGCATTAACTAATCTTGGTTGCATGTTTTTTATCGTACTGGACTGGACTATTCTAGGGCTGGAACCCAAAGCCGTAAGGCCAGTTAGTAAAAAAAAAATATCATACAGTTTGCCGCGGAAATTAAATGATTGCGAAATGGATAAAAATATTAAATAGGAAGATTAAATAACGTTTTCTTGGAAATGTATAATTGTGAATTGAAACACTTACCTTAAAATAAAAATAATACAGTGCCAAACTAATAAGACTTTAGATGTTAACATAATAACAAATTATCTACACGATGAGCGACCGTGATCGCGCTACGACGGGGACAAAGACAGGCTTATGACAGGTTATAGGAGCGCGCTCTCATAGTTGGTCGCCCGCCATTTTTCTATGAAAGGGCCCATCTAGTACTTACATATATATCGATGTTAAAACTATCATACGGATATTTACCGCGAGGGCTCAGTTCGGGGCGAACACTAGTGTTAATCAATAATGGAGGTTAATGGAATAATGATTTTCAGCACCGATGCACGACTGGAGTTGACTCTTTAGTAAATGAGGGTACATGAGCGACATGAACACATTTTTACTGAAAGCATGCTTTACACATTTATTTAAATTAAAAAGATGATTTTCCGTTCGGAATAACTAGGCTCAGATGTTGGGAGACGCTATCCTCTGATTTCAGACATTCTGTCAGCGAATTTGGACGACGATTTTCTCGTAGCAATTGCACTATTGCTTAGATATAGCAATAGTGCAATTGAGAAAGAAGAAGAAAATACGTCGCTTTTACTGGGTGCATGCCATTTTTCGAAATTTTTCCGTTTCGGAATTCCGAATGGGAGCCTGTGCGTTCGGAATTCCGAAACGGAATAATTTCGAACGGAAAACTAACTGTGCGTGTGTGACAGACCCATACATTTTATTTGGATTTGTTTCGGGATTCCGAATTTATGTGGCGGGCCTTATAAATTACAGTAGTTTATATAATTATAGGCTATTGATTATAACATTTTGAAAGGAACTAAGACGTTCACGGGTTTTTATTGCAGGAATCGTTAAATGGGTTATGAAAGAAGAAAAAACCGCGGTGCTATAAAATTAGAGGGTGACATACCTACATAACTACCTATCACAGCCCAAAAAAAGAGACAGGCGAAAAAGCAAAAAAACTCAAGAAATCCAAATTTTGGTTTTTTTTCAAAGTTTCTTTCGACTGTCTTGGCATCGTATTTTTTTTCAATATTTAAAAAATACTATTCCGATGGGAATTTGATTCTCTACAAAAAGTTTTATACACAATATATCGAAATTTTGCTTAGTTTAGGAGATATATTGGAAAACCCAAAAGGGGTGCTTAACTATCCATATCTTCGATTTCCACCCTCTAATTAAATAGCACTCCGCGGTATTTTCTTCTTTTTTATAATCAAGAAATAGCCTATTAGTCCTACAACAAAAATGATCAAGAACATTGAGACAAACAAGACAAAATATGAGAAAGAGCATTGTTTTTGCCCAATTTTACTTTGAATGATACGGCATTATTTAAAACAAAAGCGACCTCTAGCGATGACTTCGGCCTCATTACCTCTGAACTTTTTGATTGTGTCTATGTTTTTATATTCAAAGTTGTATAAAGCCCTGCCGATCAGCACTTGGCCAGCGTGGTGGACTCGTTAACCCTTCACATTCTAGTGAATTTTTTTTTGGAACAGATAATTGAAACAAGACATCATTTCCAATTATTTTTAATGTACTGAATTATTTGGTGTAATCCTTCCTTACCAGAACTTCCACTCAAAAATTCCATTTCAATATTTAAAAGCTTATCTTTATTAGCTATTTTCATTAATGCATGGACAACTGCTTCTGTTTCGTTTTCTAATGGATTGTTTATTGAAGCATTGTTACTTGTGCTTTCTTCTGGCGGTTCTATTCTTTTATTTACCATGGCACCATTTTCCTCACTAGAACTATTTGGTGACTTCTCTAACGATTCTTCGGACGGCTTTTCTACATCTATCTTTGCTCTTTTGACTTGGGTGTCGGACAAACGTTTTTGAATCCTCCTTTTGCGGCGTTGATTTGACCATGTATTAGATAATGCAACAATATCAAGAATCAACTCGTGTTTTCTTTTTGTTATTATTTTATAAACTAATTGAATATCTTGAAGTATTCCTTTCAACTTCTCTATGTAATCACTACATTCATAAATTTGTGGCAAAGCAAATGAAATTGGAACATTTTTCTTTCGAGACTTGTCTCTTGGCGAAACTAAAAAAAAAATTGACATATTATTAACTTTTACATAAAGTACTAAATTTAGGCTCAAAAGTACATTTTTCTTTTAAATTTAGTTCTTTTTAGTTATCCATCCATCCATCCATTAGCCTGTATGCATCCACTGGTATAAGGCCAGGTTTTAGGCCATCCATAGGCCTTTTCGAGAGCGCGCCACCAAACACGGTCCTTCGCCTTCCTCATCCACGCGCTTCCCGCCACCTTCTTTAGGTCATCGGACCCCGCCGGGCTGGAGGTCGTCCTACACTAGGAATCACCGGGCTAGTGTAGGACTTTTTGGTAAAAAATTATGGCGTATGGCGTTTCGTGCTAACGCGTGAAATAAAATATCGCCATTTTATTTGGGACTTTTTCAAGCTATGTGAAGAGAAACGCTTAATTTCGCCACCAAGGTAGTTGCTTGTTTAGCACCACCCAGGGGACACGTACAGGGGGTTTAGAGGTAGTTCCTGCGGACGTGAGCGACGGGGCATCTCCCAATAAAAATTTAATAAACACATCTTACTTACACATTTTTGAGAAATCATATTTTTGATATGTCCAAGCTAGTCCCCATCTAGTGACCCGACCTTGGCAGAATTCTGTTGTAGTATATGTGATACCATCTGCCTTTAAATCAATAACTAATTCCTTTAAATTAAATTTATGGCCAACCATAGTTGTAAATATTCTGCAAATTAAAAATAATAGTTATTCGTTTATGGAAACAAAATTTAAGGAGTTCCTGTGGGAATCAAAAAAATTTATTCTATTAGAAGTGGTGGGCATTAGCTAATACATAACTGATATTGATAAATGCATAAGCTTAGTATTAGAACTTCATTATGGTGGTGTGGTTATCAAAAAAAAAATACCAACTACACTTCAGTGGTGTCGTCCAGTGGTGCTGTCCAGTGGTGTTGTTAAGAAATGATTTTTCAACGATTTGTCGACTGATTTTTAGAAACATAAATATAACTTACAGCACTTTGTCGGGTTGCAGCTTACTTTCTTCTATTATTTGTCTACAAAACTGCAACTCTCCTCCTTCAGTTATGAGCTCATGAGGTGAACCAGTAAAGCCATTTTTAGGTTCAGGTCTGCAATAGATAATATTAAAATGTTAATACTTCTGTATTGTCACAGCAGAGTTAGTATAAAAATACTAATTAAAAATAAATACAAAATATATATAAATTAGTGTGTTTAAAATCAACCCTGTGTCCTGTATCACACTAATATTTTAGATGCAAAAGTTTGGTACTCAATCACGCCAGAACGGCTGAACAGATCTGGATGAAATTTGGCACAAAGATAGATTATAGTCTGGAATAACACACGCTATTTTGAAAATGAAAGAGTTCCCGCGGTAACCAAAAAAACCTCAATCCACGCAGATGAAATCGTGGGCATCAGCTAGTATTAAATACTTTCCCTATGCTTATATTATAACTATTATTTGTGTAAGTATTTGATTGAGGCTGATAAGTTTTCTAAAATGAAAGAATTATTATTAGTACCCAAACCCCTATTCGATTTCTACACGGCATGTACCGAAACGATCAATCGTTTGGCGGCACGTCTTTGCCGGTAGGCTCGTAACTAGATACGGCCGAAGCCTCCCACCAGGTCAGACCAGGGAAAATTCAGAATTCCCAAATTGACCTCCTCGGGACCTCCGCACGTTAAGACAACAGTGTTCAACAGCCACCGGAGGTCGTAAAAATTATTAAACTAATTAGACTATTAAATAAATGTACCTGGCTGGGCTACGAGACTCCCACAGTTCCTGAATACTTGTGTAAAACGGTGGGTTGCACATGCAAAAGTCAAATGATTGACTATTTTCATCCGAAAACATATGTTCAATTACAGACTTGGTAGTATTCTCTCTCACTGCAATCATTATTCTTGTGTACATTGTGTGACACTGAAAATTGTACTAGATACACATAGTCACTGATACAAGTACAATATTATAAGAGTGAACACAATATACTTTATCATTAGATTTTTTTCTAGCAAGTATACTACTTATAAAAGTGTACTATTTAGAATAAAGGCGAATAAATATTGTGATTCAATGTTGAGTGTTTTTCCAAGAGACTAAATTTACACAGATTTGTGATGTAGGAGAGGTTATAATTTTATCTATTAACAGGTACATTGCCTTTGTGCAAGCATAATATGTCTAGCACCCATATTTATCACTACACTGATGTGCAATTGATATAATAAAAGATCATTAACAGTTCTCGAGAATTAAACTTTAAGCCTATATCCCCAAAAGTATCTGAACTAATATTATAAATGGGAAAGTTTGGATGAGTGGATGTTTGTTACTCAATCAGACCCGAATGGCTGAACAGATGTGGATGAAATTTGGCACAGAGATAGATTATAGTCTACTTTATATCTCGGAAAAGAAAACAGTTCCTTTGGGAACCATAAAAGACCAAGTCGCAGGCATCAGCTAGTATCTGTATAAAATTAGTGATATTTAAACCAAAATAAATTATTTAAAAATACGAGAAGCATTTACTTAAAAATTTAGATACCATTATAAATACCTTCAATAAGGTGCTGTAAATTATTCCTGTTTACATTGTTTTGGGCTTGCTGTAAGCTCTGAACATCTGTCTCTGTTCCCACCATATGCCATTTGTTTTTGACTGCAGCTAACAAGGGATATATTGCACATGCTCCAGTTCCTAGAAATATTACGTACACACTTTCTAAATAATGGTTCCTTTTTACAATTTTGATAAAGAACCCTTACAGACTAATACTACTTATTTTCTAAAATCACTACAATAAAGCAAATAATTGACTGAGAACAAAGATTGGCAAAGAGTTGACTTGAGAAAGAGATTTTTTTACAGCTCCAAGAAACAATAGACCTTAGTATTTGATATTAATTTCAACTTGATACCTCCACATGTTCCTGAGAAAAGGGTGTTGACAGACAGACGGACAACAAAGTGATCTTATAAGGGTTCCTTTTTTCCTGAACCCCCCCTTTATTAGGATTCCGTACCTCAAGATGTATGGTACTTACTGTATTGATTAGACAATAAGTACCATAGACATAGGATGTAGGATATGCATAAACACATTGGTAATTGACACATCATTCAACCAAGGATTGCATGCAGCAGTTCCTATAAGGGTTCCTTTTGAGGTACAGAACCCTAAAATACACATACATTATGTAAACTGAAAAAAAAAGTGTTCTATAAATAAGTTTTACCTAGATACATAATCATCTTAACCTATCATTACCATATTTTCTTACTAGCTAGTATAACAAACCTATATCTAGGCCATAAATTGGATGACTTCTATTGATTGTGTTCAGTAAATCTTCAATCCATAGTATATAATTCAACCTTAGAGGCAGAGTTGGAACCAGGCGATCTTCAGGAATAACAACATCCAGATTGAAGTCTGATTTTAACAAACATTTTGTTAAAATCCTTAATGTCTGTGGATTCTTAAAATCAATACTGACTTTGCCAGTGACATCCTAAAACAAAATGTGTTTATTATATTTATATTTATTTAAATATAGACTAGTTAAATGAGGTGGCTCCAAGTCCATACACTGTCAATCTAGATCACAATCTGCAATTGGCAATCAATCTTTCCACATTTATATCTGTGGTCTACAGAGATTTTGTAAGATGCAGATCTTGATTGAATGCATCCTGGGCATCTCAGCTCCAAGGTAGCAAAAGCTCAAAAAACAAAATATATTCAAATTTCTTGCCATAGCACTAGGCAAAGGTCGATCTGCATCTGTATTTTTATTATATTATAATTGCGAAAGTAGTTTTGTATGTTTGTTTGTTAGTTCATCCTTCAATCACGCTGCGATGGAGCAACGGACCAGGTCATGGAGAGTGCCATAGGCTACGTTTTATCTCGGAAAATCAAGATCAGATTCTCATAGGATTTTCAAGTCCTAAATCTATGCGGACGAAGTCGCGGGTATAAACTTTTATATATTAGTACTTTTAACGACTGACCCACATTATAACTATTTAATGTGTAAGAATATTTTGAAAATATAAAGTTGAATTCCAAATTATATTTACCATTTTTGCAATATCTGCGAATTCCTCGTATGTTTTTGCGAGCTTCGCAAAGTCTGGAGGGGTTTTATAAATATTCCGGGGATGCATAAACTTGTTGAGTGCCATTTTAATGTTGTATCAACAATTTTATGATTATAAAAAAGTACTCTGTTATGATAAGTTCCTCTATAAATTATTATACTTTTTGCTATGATTTGATATTATTATCATTTAAAAAAACAACAATGCTTTGAAACTATTTTGTGATCTGCAGAGACTCAAAGTACTCTGTGGCAGAGACATGGTGATCTGTTTGTGATCAGAGACAAGTAAGAGAGTATATTTTCTTTGGAGACAAGTTAATTGTGATCTTTATGTAATATCCATTGAAGGTTTACTATGAAATAAAAAGTAACATTTCGTGGTAAACCTTCAATGGATATTACATATATGTCAGTGGCTTTCATTTTTGATAGTCACTGAGTTAGAGAATACGGGCCCGTCGTTGGTGGCTAGTATATAAGGTATTATCTATGGTTGGTGGCTTTGATTTTGGTGGGAGATAATAAAAAAAATTAAAATCAGAGATTATAATGATAATCAGAGATAAGTAACCATACCTCTATATTCAATGTACTCTGTGCCCTATATTCAATGTACTCTGTGCAAGTAACCTAGGGAAAAATTCACGGCTAACTCCTCAGAGAAATCACAGTTCACACAAATCTGAAACTCTTTCCCCCAATCCCCCTATCATTTCACATGGAGGCATAGAGGTAGTATAAGGTAAAGAGTACTACTATCGCACCGCACTCCTTGTGCGCGGCGTAGGCAAGTGAACTATAGCTACTAATATTTATAGACATGTAAAAAATAGGGATGGGCAATAGTGCGCTGCAAGTGTGAAGTCGATAAAATACATCTGAAGGATACGGTACCTATTGTTTGTGTTTGTTTGTACCCTATCATACTAATATTGTTAATGTGAAAGTGTGTTTGTTTGTTGGTCTGTTCAATCACGCCTCAATAGAGCAACGCAAGACGTGATTTTTTGCATGGGTATAGTTGAGGACGTGGAGAGTGATATTTATCCCGGAAAATTAAAGCGGTTCCGTGGGAATTAAAAAAAACTTATTCCACGCGGATTAAGCCGATATGTTTTTTAATGATCGATCGTATATCCAAACTAATATTATAAATGCGAAAGTGTGTCTTTCTGTCTGTCCGTTCGTCTGAAGCCCGCGACTTCGTTCGCGTGGATTTTTTTTTATTCCCGCGGGAACTCTTCAATTTTCCGGGATAAAAAGTAGCCTATGTCCTTCCCCGGTATGTAATCTGTCTCGGTTTAACGTCCTAAAGCTAAACTTAACGTGAGACTGCGCCTTGATAAATTTTATTAATATTATACGATTTAAATTGCTAATTTCATGTCTTGTTTTATACTTTTTGGAATCCAAGCAGTCGGTTTTTTGTTTTTCATAAATTCCTTTTTTTAATTTTGGTAACAGATACCTCTTTTGTGATCTCAGGGAACCCTAAATATCGATTTTAAACGAAATCGGCTGCATAACAAAGAATGTCAATATGGCGCTGGCCTTTTTTAATTTTGGTAACAGTTACCTCTTTTAAGATCTCAGGGAACCCCAAATATCGATTTTGAACGAAATCGGCCTAATAACAAAAAAATTTAATATGGCGCTGTCTTTGTACATTTTCATCTTTTGTGATCTTAGGGAACCCCCAAATATATCGATTTAGAAGAAAATTTTCCCAACTAACAAAGAATTTCAATCTGGCGCTGACTTTTAAAATTTATGATCTCATGGAACCCTAAATCGAAATTGAATCGTAATTTGAACGAAATCGGATCAACAATAAAGAATTTCAAAACCAATGGCGCTAACTTTTTTTAAATTTTGTTAACAATTTTCTCTGTTGTGATCCCAGGGAATGCCGATATCTGTGCCGGCGCCCGAGTCGAATGTATCACATCACTATTCGATTCGGTGAACAGTCGGCTATCGTAGCGGGGTTGCGGGGCGGTGCGGGCGGTACTATGTTACCTTGCGTCCCACGTCTGTATCACCCCCGCGACACGTATTTCTATTTTACATGAAAGTTTAAAAAATATGACTAACCGGTGAAATGTGATGTTGGAATTATGTTTATTATGATAACGAGTATCATGTTCGCATGTTTCTATGACACATTTAACCATTTTTTCCAGTTTAAAAACGGAATTTCGGTCCCGAGTTCGCGGTGGGCGCTCTCAGCGCTAGCGTTCCTTTGACTATACGGCTTGCTGACGGAACGATGCTATGATCCTACCGGTGCCTACTGTTCTTGCTTAGAAGCACGTACTCTATAGGATATACTACCTCTGTGCATGGAGGTATTTGTCATGGAGGTAACAATGTATTTGTTACCTCCATGGTATTTGTTACCTCCATGTCTTTCCTTTCATTTTATACATCCTACTCTATGTTTCCTTTGAATAAGTAGGTATATAGAGTGTCTTATATATTATAACCTGTGATTATAACTCAATTTGCATTCGTAAGTTACTTGTCTCTGCTTCTCAAATCGCAAGTCATAGTAATCTGTGTCGCAAGTTTTTATTGGTTTTCGTCGGTAGTCCGTGATTTTCGTCTCTGTTTGGTCTCTGCTTTTTTTTCTGGTCGGTGTCTGTTTTCGTCTCTGGTTTTCGTGAACGGGGCTGCGTTTATTTTCCTGACTGCTAAAAAAATTTTCCTTAAAAAAATTTCTTGTTCAGTATTTAATTTCTGTTTTTAAAAAGTATAATAATGGTTGACAAAATCGATATGGCTTTAGACGACATAATAAAAGCGAACAGGAAAGGTAGAACTGGCGGCGGAGGTGCTGGAAGAAAGTTTGATGTAAAAAAGCCTGGACGTGGAGGCGGTAGCGGTGGTGGTTTTCGTAACGGCCGTACTGGTGGTGTGCTTCTGCGTGGTCGAAATCGTGGCGGGGTGTCTAAACCTGCTAATTACACAAGGGTAATTTCGAATAGTTGATTATACAATTTCAAAATGGCGGACCAATGTGCTGAAAATGACGCGTCAAGTGCGTCGCTCGCGCCTCGTACAGCTCAATGTTGCGTTATTTAGAGGGAAATAGTTTGTCCAAAATATTGTGTAGTAATTTCGCACTCCAATTCTTAGCTCTGAGATGCCTGATTTTACATTTATTGTTCTGCTGGATTAATTCCATTTTATGGCGTTTGGAATAAAAATCCATTGCTTAGTATGTGTACCCATCAACAACAAAGTCTCGAGATCATTACATGAAGGTGTATTTTGAGGACGGGGACGAGCTGGTGACACAAGCCAGCCAGCAGTTTCTTCAAATTGATGACAGCCTATTTATCACAGGCTCTACCACCAGGCGATTGTAGAAATTCCGAATTCATCTTCAGCTTGGGGTATTTGCACCCCAGTTAGTCACCTGTTGTGCAGATATGGATTTTCATTACATTTCAGACTATTCTTGTGTAACAAGTTGGAAAAGTGCAGTGACAGTGGTGTAAATGGACTTTTCAAATTTATTGTCTACTTATCAACATACTTGTTCCAAAATTGTAATTTGTTTGTTTTTCAATGTATGAATAAAAATATTCTGTAATTAATGTTAAACTGCTTTCTGGACAATAGAACATGTACAACTAAAGTTTGCTTAGTATTTTGAGTGTAAGCTCAAAGAAGCTGGCAGGAGCAGTTGGCATGATCTATGAAGGACAACCTATTTCAGGGTGATGTAAACAGCACTTGGAAACATGATATGTTCAGTGAGTTCAATGATAGGAAGATACAGAGGAGTGCACCTATCACAACTGGGCCCACTAAACTCCTTGTCTCCAATTTGGACTTTGGAGTTTCAGATTCAGATATTCAGGAGCTATTTTCAGAGTTTGGCATGCTCAAAAGCGCTGCTGTTCACTATGACAGATCTGGAAGATCATTAGGTTGGTATATTTATATTTTTGTTTGCAAATGATTTTGTGTAGCAAAGTTATTATTTAGCACACTGAATCAATATCAAGTCGCAGACATCTGTTGTTTTTATTGTTACAATATGTTCATCACAAATGAAGATAGTGTTCATTTATATAATTTTCAAGTAACCTCGAGTAATGTGTGTCAATAAACCTGAATAAATAATAGCACTAAATTCTATACTTATTAAACAAATTGTAATTTATTTTCTAACACAGGCACTGCTGATGTTCTTTTTGAAAGAAGGGCAGATGCTTTGAAAGCAATGAAACAATACAATGGAGTACCATTAGATGGGCGTGCCATGAACATTCAGCTAGCTACATCAGAAATAAGCACATTCAGGAGTGAAGAAAGAAGTAGACCGAGTGGGGGACGTCCAGTCAGAAGGAATTCAAGTAGAGGTATATAGATTTTAAACTTTGTCCACGTGGATTGAGGTGTTTTGGTTCCCGCAGGAACTCTTTAATTTTCTGGGACAAAAGTAGCCTATGTGCTATTCCAGACTATAGTCTATCTCTGTGCCAAATTTCATCTAGATCCATTCTGCCATGATCGAGTAACAAACACCCATATTTTTAAGTATAGATTGTGATCAGTGTCAGTAGCAATATTGGTAAAAAATATTAAGATACATAATATAGATAATAAGTAGAGTTGGCTCAAAATTATTCCAATGAGCAATGAGCAATTGAAACAAAAAACCAGCAATGGGGATGATGCCTATATCAAAAGTAATTATTTCAACTGATTATACAATAGAGGGTCTTCCAAAAGACCTAAAATTTTGCATCCTTGGTTAGTTTTAAATTGACCATTTTAAAATATAGATGATAGAAAAAAAATGTGTTAAAACAACTGTTAATTTCATGCAACTCCCATTCTAGAAGTGCGTTTTTAAGTTTGATAAAGAGTTGCTGATTTGATTGAGTTGTAATCGTCCCTATTATAATATTGAGATTACTCCTATGTCCCTTAGGCAATTCTCCCGTTTTTTAAGTTCTTTAAAAATAAATACCAACAAACACAAATCAAGCGAAAGTAATGATGCAAGTGATGCATATTATTGGGTATCAAACCTACAAGAAATATTATAAGAGATAACTGCATATTTGGTAACGACCGCCAGAAAAGCTGATTCAGTGTTAGGTGGGTGAAGGGCTCTCTACTCATTACGATAGTGAAAGTTTGCTCGCATGCAAATGGGCTCTTTCGCTAGAAATGGCCGCTCAAAAACGGTTTATGGTTTCCAAAAATGAACCATAATTAGAAAAGCTGATTTTTGTACAGTATTAAAGTATGCACAGTACTTATGCAAACAGTACTAAAACTGACGCTATTGTCCGGGCCTTTTACTAGATATCACCTTTCAAAGACGTTATGAACATACATGCTGTAAAAAAATGTTAGCAATTATTATGTCGGCAATTTTTATTAACAAAAATTATGAAGGCACCTTCATAATTTTTAATAGCAATCAGAGTGAGGACATAAGAATTGCTAATATTTTATTACAGTATGTATGTTCATAACGTCTTTGAAAGGTGATATCTAGTGAAAGGCCCGGACAATAGCGTCAGTTTTCGTACTGTTTGCATAAGTACTTTGCATACTTTAATACTGTATAAGAATCAGCTTTTCTAATTATGGTTCATTTTTGGAAACCATGAACCGTTTTTGAGCAGCCTTTTCTAGCGAAAGGCCCATTTGCATGCGGGCAAACTTTCACTATCGTCATGAGTAGAGAGACCTTCACCCATCTAATACTGAATCAGCTTTTCTGGCGATCGTTACCAAAAATGCAGTTATCTCTTAGTCTAAAATGAATTCCAGTTGATGGACTATATTGACTTAAATACTTTATCTACAGGTGGAAGTGGAAACAGACCCCAAGCGGCATCAGGCGGCGGCCGAGGGGGCGGTGCGCGGCGCGGGGGACGTGGCGGAGCTTCCCGCGGCCGCAGACCTGTACCAACAGCTGAACAACTAGATGCAGAACTTGACGCATATGTTAAAGAAATAAAGTGATAGATAGGGAGCTTTACTAAACTAATTTTAGACTAATCGCATACCTTATAAGATACAAGATAATCTTGCTATGTGAGGATACTATTTGGGTATTGTAACATAGTATTATTGCCAATATATTGACAACATCAGTGAAGAATGGCCGAATTGTTCAAAGAGAATATTTTGAATAAAATAATGAAGTCAAAGTTTTGGTTTTACTTAACTATTCATGAGTATTGTAGGTATGTTGTAGCAGATCGCAATCTCCTTCCTCGTTAAGGGCCTATTACACTACACTTTTTCAAGGGACCCTTCATTTAATTATTTCAAAAGTAAGTTCTGATAATATCAGAACTTACTTTTAAAATAATTAAGTGAAGCTTCTCCCCAGCCTTGGGGAGAAGCCAGGATTGAAAAAATCCTGAGAGGAGGAGGGAGACACGCCGAGTCCGGCGCCGCGCCAAATCAGTGTCGTGTAATAAGATTTAGGATGATAGTGTCCGTAAATTGGACCTTATTGTTGTGTGATAAGCGACGCCGTAATTTGGGGCCACGCCCAATCTTATCGCAGGGCCTTTGAAAAAGTGTAGTGTAATAGGCCTTTTAACACTTTCCACTCATTTAGTATAACATACAAAAGGAAGCATTTTGTAGTGTAGTTTACATGGGTGAGGCGGTGTATTCAGTCACCGAAAACCGTGTTACATTAATGTCGAAAACAACTGCGGCACGCTTCCGTATTTCTATCCGCTTCAGCTTGGTTAACTTATCTCTGCTTCCGCTTTCCGCTGCCCACCAAGAATTCACCGGGCGCGGCAGCGACTGACGCCAGAGACAAGTAACTGGCAATTTACTCTGTGGTAACTGACTATCACCGACCAGAAAAAGAAGCTGGCTGTATACAGTTTAGGTGGTATCAAGGAACATATTTACTACGGGGAGTGGTATAACCCTTTTCTTTATCTTCTAAATATATAAAAGAAGACACTGACTGACTGACTGACTGACTGACATATCAACGCACAGCCCAAACCGCTGGGTCTAGAGACTTCAAATTTGGCACACAGGTTCCTTATGAGGTCTAGGGGTGCACTAAGAAAGGATTTTTCAAAATTCCCCCCCTAAAGGGGTGAAACGGGGCTCCAAAGTTCGTATTTTACCAAGCTTCAATACTCCTTCACGCCGCAACTAAACCGATTTGGCTCAAATTTGGAATGGAGATAAAGTGCATCTTGGGTTAACACATAAGCTACTTTTCATCCCGGGAAAATCCATGGTTCCCGTGGGATTAGTTAAAAACCGAAATTCACGCGGAAAAAAATCTTCACGCCGGAAGTACAAGATCGATTTAGCTGAAATTTGGAATGGACATAGATGATATCCTGGGTTAATAAAAAAGCTACTTTTCATCCCGGAAAAATCCATGGTTTTTGCGGGAAAACTGAAAAATTGATATTCACGCGTGAAAAATACTACTTTACGCTGCACTTACTGACCTGATATGACTGAAATTCGGAAAGGAGATAGATTTTATCCTGGATTGATACATAGGCTACTTTTCATCCCGGAAAATTTCATGGTATATCAAAGAAGATACTGACTCACGCTCTCACTGACATATCAACGCACAGCCCAAACCCCTGGGTCTAGAGACTTCAAATTTGGCACACAGATTCATTATGAGGTCTAGGGGTGCACTAAGAAAGGATTTTTCAAAATTCCCCCCTTAAGGGGTGAAACGGGGCTCCAAAGTTCGTATTTTACCAAGCTTCGATACTCCTTCACGCCGCAACTACTGAACCGATTTGGCTCAAATTTGGAATGGCGATAAATTGCATCTTGGGTTAACACATAAGCTACTTTTCATCCCGGGAAAATCCATGGTTCCCGTGGGATTAGTTAAAAACCAAAATTCACGCGGAAAAAAATCTTCACGCCGCAAGTCAAGACCGGTTTGGCTGAAATTCGGAATGGAGATAGATGATATCCTGGGTTAATAAAAAGGCTACTTTTCATTCCGGAAAAATCCATGGTTTTCGCGGGAAAACTGAAAAATTGATATTCACGCGCGAAAAATACTACTTTGAAAATTCGACCCTCAAGGCGACGGTGGGGGCGAGGGCGAAGGCGAGTGCGAGGGTGAGGGCGAGGTTGAGGGTGAAGGCGAGGGCGACGGCGAAGGCGACGGCCAGGGCGACGGCGAGGGCAAGGGCGAGAGCGAAGGCGAGGGCGAGGGCGAGGGCAAGGGTGAAGGCGAGGGCGACGGCGAAGGCTAGAGCAACGGCGATTGCGACGGCGAGGGCGACGGCGACGGCAAGGGCGACGGCGAGGGCGAAGGCGACGGCGAGGGTGAGGGCGAGGGGGAAGGTGAAGGCGAGTGCGACGGCGAAGGCGAGGGCGACGGCGAAGGCGAGGGCAACGGCCATTGCGACGGTGAGGGCGAAGGCGACGCCGAGGGTGAGGGCGAGGGTGAAGGTGAAGGCGAGTGCGACGGCGAGGGTGAGGGTGACGGCGAGGGCAAGGGCGAAGTTGAGGGTGAAGGTGAGGGCGACGGCGAAGGCGAAGGCGAGGGCGATGGCGAGGGCGACGACAAGGGCGAAGGCAAGGGCGATGGCGAAGGTGAAGGCGAGGGCGACGGCGAGGGTGACGGCGAGGACGAAGGCGAAGGCGAGGGCGAGGGCGAGGACGAAGGCGAGGGCGACGGCGAGGGCGACGTAAATATAATTAATATTATAAATGCAAAAGTTTGGATATCATCGCTCCACCTTGCTGGGGGGCGCCCTACGCTCCGTTTACCAAGACGCGGTCTCCACTCGAGGAGCGATGATATCCGGAGGGTGGCTGGCATCGATTGGATGCGGAAAGCCGAGGAAAGAGCACGTTGGCGCTACTTAAAAGAGGCCTATGTCCAACAGTGGATGCGTAGTGGCTGATGATGATGATGATGATGATGATGAAAAGTTTGGATGGATCAATCACGCCAGAGCGGCTGTAAGGATCAGGGCCCGTATTCTCTAACTCAGTGACTATCAAAAATGAAAGCAACTGACATATTATATGTAATATCCATTGAAGGTTTACTATGAAATAAAAAGTAACATTTCATAGCAAACCTTCAATGGATATTACATATATGTCAGTGGCTTTCATTTTTGATAGTCACTGAGTTAGAGAATACGGGCCCTGGAGGAAATTTGGCACAGAGATAGATCATAGTCTTGAATAATAGGTATATATGCTACTTTTTATCCCTGAAAATTAATGGGTTCCCGCGGGAACCAAAAACCCACTCCACGCGGACGAAGTCGCGGGCATCAGCTAGTTACTAATAAATTATAACATCTGCAGGGCGACCGCGTATCTTTTGCATCAATCATTGATACATCGCAATCACCTCTGATTGGTTAACACTCTTCCACTATAAAACGAAATCGTCACTCAACTTCGCACGACAAGTCTAGCCAAATCTAGCAATAGTTGACCAGAGGTCGCGAGACAAGATATCTAGTGACGTCAGACAATATCGCCCGACATAATATGTAGGGACACGACGTGTCGCGGGACATTTTGTCCCATATTGATTAGGTACGAGGCATAGGGTAAAGAAATAATAGGTTTACTCCCGTCTTTAGACTTTTTTAATGAATTGAAGTTTTGTGTATAGTGTTGCACTCATTATACGAAATTCCCAAATTCAAGGAATTTTTATAATACTCCCTGATGACCCGCGACTTCGTCCGTGTGGTTTAAGGATTTTCAAATTTATGTCGGAACTCCTTAGACCTTAATATGCCGGGGTGACATAAGTCCTTAATCGGAATACAATCTGTCTGTACCAAATTTCATCAAAATCGGTTAAAAAATTGGGCCGTGAAAACGTAACAAAAAACACTCACATTTACATTTATAAAATTGAAAAAACTAGAAGTTTAATTCGCTATAATCCGCCACAGAAGGCAAATCTATGTGTTACAGTGTATGTACAGTACAGCGTATGTTCAAGAAAAGAGTTTTTGTTCGTTTTGTATTTAGTTTTTATTTATAATATTGTTTATTAAATGAAATGTCATTATTTGAAATATAAATACAAAAATTAAAATATGAATAGGTATGGTTGTACAATAAATAAATATTTATAGTGAAAAAGTGTTTAAAATAATAAATCCAAGGCCTCACTTTAATAGCGTATCTCGAACCTGATGCCCGCGACATTCACTACATCACATACTCGTCATCATCATCATCATCACTACAGCCTATTAACGTCCCATTGCTGAGCACAGGCCTCCACTCTCATAGGAGAGCGGGAATTAGAGCTTAGACCCACCACGCTGCTCCAATGCCGGTTGGCGGGCTTTAACGATTATTATCATGTTAGTGATAATAACCGGGACCGACAGCTTAACGTGCTCTCCGAGGCACGGGGGTGAAACACCGCCAACTTCCAACTCCGGGCTGGCACTGAGAATTCCTTAATTGAAAAACCCTATACCTAACTTTATGCCCGACCGGGAATCGAACTCAGGACCTCGTGATCCGCAGTCGACTATGCTAACCACTAGACCAACAAGGCAGTTACTCGTAAACCCTCAAAAATACCCTCAACGTACGTTTCACTCCGACACCGGAGCATCTTCAAGATATGTTGCCTTTACAATCGTGCACTGTGTGGTTTTGTGGTCTTCTGTGGCGGATTATAGCGAATTAAATTTCTAGTTTTTTATACGACTGCCTGAAAAAAGGAGTATATTGTTTTCAGGGTTCATGTATGAATGTATGTATGTGAGTTTGTATATTCCACCATAACTTCTATACCTACGCCTGAACCGATTTTGATAAATGAGTATCGTTAAAATCCCCAGCTTATTCCGGGTGACAGGCTAGTAAAAGTTTTAAAAAAAATTATTGGGTGACCATGGCTCCGCATTAAAAACTAAAGTTGAAAAAAAATATTCGAAAATAAGATTAACTAGATAAATAATCATCATCTAGAAAATGATGAGTAGTTTCCAAAAAAATATAACACTATAGTTCAATATCCAGTGATTAACAACAAAAATCATTTAATAAAAATGTGAATAAGATTCTAAAGGTAATAAATGACGACTGTGGTATTGTTACGTATTAGCAGGTGGTAGCCGTACTTCCATTCGAGGGGGATTTTTACTACACGACTGCCCAAAAAGGAGTGTTATGTTTTCAGGGTTCGTGTATGTATGTTTGTCTACGGCGCGGCAGAGCAGTCATATTTTTTAATAATTTTTATTACATTCACTTGTTCATTGTCATGGACTTCCGCAAAGTAACGCCTGCTTCTATCCAATATTTATAAAATTAGTTAGGATTAATGAACGTTAAGGAAATGTATTGTTTTTTGCTGATATCACCCACCCAGTGTCACTTCAGAAACTGAGACGAACTTAACGACACCTTAAGTTAAAATCTTATTATATGACAGGCTACGTACCCTCCTTCTGATGAAGTAGGGTAAAAAAATATTGGGAATTTGAACTATTTTAAAGGCATCACCACGATCAAAATGGCCTAGAATCCAGAGCCGACTAGATCAATTATTATTGTAATCAGAGATGAGTCGTACTAGGTAAATTTTGTACTAGGTGCACCTAGTCCAATTCCGTAGAAATACTCGATCCAAATACCTGTTCCACCTAGTCCATAAAGTACGTAAAGTACGTGTACGTGTATAGTCCTTAAAGTACATAGTACGTGTAGATACATACGTACGCACTAGTAATGAATTGGAATCTTCCCTTCATACTTTACGCAGGCTTAGGACCGTCAACGTGAAGATTTATCGACATTGTTGGCGTATTTATAAGATTACAATTCATTTTTCGAAGTAATCAGATTTTTTTCGCATTTTATTTTTTTGGTATTTTTGCTTTGTTTTCTGAATAATCAGTTTTTTTTTTTTTTTAAATATTATATCTACAAAACAATCATTACGCACACAGTTCAAATTACAAAACTTTATGAAAACCGATTAATAAGTCCGATGCGCATAACAGATTACGACGATGTCGAGGTATCAATACGGCGAGCGCGGCTTGCACGAGTCCGTACCGTACTTGATACCTACTCTTGATCTGCTCTTGATACTAGTCACATCACAAAACTAGAGACTAGTGGATACTATTTAGTATTTAGTACTTGGTAAAGTCCCGACTGGTGACAAAGAAGACAAGTGGCAGACAAAGATAGAAAGACTGCGGAGTCGTATAGTTAAAAAAGGACAGTATATTTTTGCACTTGGCCCGCTCGAAAAGTGCCATTTGAATTTGAACCATATTTCAATAAAATTAAAACTAACGCGACACGCACTCCTGTTTGCCTAAATAATTCTTGTGTCAGTCATTTGAATTTGAACCATATTTCAAGGTAAAAAGAGTGCGCGTCGTGTTATTATGATCGAAATATGGTTCAAATTCAAATGACACGTTTCGAATGGGCCACGGGTGCCGCGTCATTATAAGTACCACAGACCACAAGTACTACCTAGCCTCTCTGGGACTAGGTGGATCGAGTATTTTAAAAGTTGGTAACAGGTGCGACCTAGTATCGATAAATACCTAGTCCCTGTACCTGTTCTAGTATATACGCCTCATCTCTAATTGTAATGTAACGTCAAGCTTTTTACAAAATAAAAATTCAATTCAAGCCTTCTTTTTTTTATATATTGCTATTGATTGGCTGCTATTTTCTGATTATTTTCGGAGTATAATAACAGAATATTTACCGCTAATAAAAGCCTTTACCTGTATTTTAGATAGTGTTTGTTGATAGGTTGCTGCAAGGAGCAGGCAGTCATGAATCTTTCAGGTATGTCTACTTGTTGAATCAGTATTAGCCCTTGTCTTGTGCTCATCTCTCTTCTCTTCGCCCCGACTGTTTTCTGTTTTCCGACCAGTTTCTGAGTATTTACTTACACGTTTTATTTAAGATTTTACTAGACGTTTCTAATGTAAAAATTTATAGTTCTTGTAAGTTTAATTCTTGATACTTTTTCCACATCTTGCAAGTCTTAGACCAGTGTTGCAAAACGAGATGTACAAGATTCGGTAGGGTTGGCACAAAAATTGGTATTTTATTGATTAATTAATTGGTAGGTGTCAGTACACATTAAAAAAAAAATTAAAGTGTTTGTATATGGTTCCAGATCCCTCAGACGAAGATTCAAGCAGTGATGAATGTCCCGTCCCAGCAAAGAGACCACGTGCTGATACCTATGGTGCTTCATCAACAACCTCCCATGGATCTGGTTAGTTTAACTTTTAATGTAAGCAATGCAACTGGGGTGGAGTACTCATTTGTTATCCAGTACACCACTTGCTAGCAAGTCTGATTGCAGCCAAGCACTAGAATATATATTTAAAAAAAAAAGTACTCCAAGTGGTTGATATACACTTCCTTCAATTTTTTAAGAACAGCAAGAACTTACAAAACTTTTCATTTATTTATTCAATTTTTTGACCTATCTGTTATGATATTTTAGTACTTCAAGAATCAGACGATGACTCTCCAGGGCCACAGTACTCAGATAAATATCCAATTGAGGCTAAAAGGCCAAGTAAAATCAGACTTAGTTATACTGAACAGAGTCCAGGCAGAGCAAACAGATTTAGTAGGAGTAGTTTGAGCGAAAATTGTTCTTCACCTAATGAACCTGACGATAATCGCCCAGGCTTTAATGACAATGATGGAGATGAGAGCTCCAGAAGACGTCCAAGTTTTCAAGGGTTTGGTGACAATAAATTTTATAATAAGACATCTGACAGCCAAACGGAATATGAAGCATATTCAAGTAAGTCTGTTTATTAATGTAATAATTATTATGTTCATTTAAAAGATTAAATGACTTTTTTCACAGAATTAATTTACCTCATTACAATAAAACCATAGGAAAATATTTGTTGGTATCTATGTAGTATGTATGAAATAGTTGTTATTATTTTTTGTTTTTATACATTTCTATTTGTATTTTCAGGGTCACAATATTCAGAGACAAAAGCCAAAACGCCGAGTAAGATTAGACTTAGCTATACTGAACAGAGTCCAGAGAGATCTAACAGGTTAAGCAGGAGTAGCCTCAGTGAGCCGTGTTCTTCACCCAATGATCAATACGATAGGCCAGGGTTCAAAGATGATGCAGAGGAAAACATGGGCAGGGCAAGCTTCCAAACATCAAACGATAATGCATTTTACAACAAATCTGAAAATGAAAGGGGCACAGAAAAATACATAAGCGGTTATTCCGAGATATCTAAAAGAATGATGAGCAATATGGGTCACAAACCAGGCAAAGGCTTGGGTAAATTTGAAACTGGTAGAGTTGAGCCAGTTCAAGCTTCCACTCAGAAGGGTAGAAGGGGTTTAGGCTTGAAGGCTTCGGTTGTTGGAGAGGTACCAAAAGACTTTAAATGGACTCCTGATGAAGCAGTCCCTGAGGCCAAAGAGGATGTGGTAAATATTTTTTATTTTTCCAATATTTTTATGTTTTATTATAATGTTGCATTAATTAATAATATTTATTTTTCTTAATCAATCATCCACAGTTTTGGATGCCAAAACCACCAGAAGAGACCTTATCAGGAGATATTTTAGAAAAATGGTTAAAAAAAGGGCCCAAGAAATTAACTATAGACGATGAGACTGAGTTTGTGGACGGCCAAATATTGAAAGGAATTTTAAATTCAAAGGTAACATAAATATACAAATTATCATGTGTTAAACATTAGTCTGATTATCGGCGAGTTTATGGCAACTGTGCTTATGAAAATTTATTGTATTACAGACAATCTTCGATGACTTGGATGGTGAAGATATGAGGAACGCCAGATTTCGTAGCAATCCATATGAGACCATTGGCTCTGTGATATTCTTGAACAGAGCAGCTGTCAAAATGGCTAATATGGATGCAGTATTTGACTTCATGTTCACAAAACCTAAAAAACAAAATGGAGAGAATGCAGTGGAGGAAAAAGATTTATTATACTTTGCAGATGTGTGTGCCGGCCCTGGGGGGTTCTCGGAGTATGTCCTATATAGGCGAGGATGGAGAGCGAAAGGTATCAAACCAATTAATCACCATATAAGGTGGGATGAATCACTCTTGACCTAGCGTTTGCCTGCACAACTATGTTTAAACCTAAGAATTAATTCTTGGCTTGTGAATGATTTTGATAATGCTGGTCAATTATTGTCCATCTAAGCCAACTATTGTATATTAAATACAACATATATTCTCATGTGATAAAATTATTGTTTGTTACATAGACAAATATCTCTAAAGCCGGCAACACATTGGCGGTTCCTCTGGTGATGCAAATGTTCATGGGTGGCGGTAATCACTTAACATCAGGTGACCCGCCTGCTTGTTGCTTGTAATATATGTCACCGTAAGATTGCAAAAACCGTTAGATTATAATCCAACTAGCGATATTGTAAACTGTCGACGGATTGTGAACCGTTCAATGTTCCGAGTGTCAATTTTTGAAATATTCAATTTATTTACGTTTTCTTGTCTCATTCTTGTAGGTTAGGTTAGGTTTCGACATAAATGATTAGGTAGTGCCCGGCCGGGCACTTAGGTTTTATCGGGTTAATATACCTAACAGATTACAATATCACTAGTTAGATTACAATCCAACGGCCTTTGCAATCTTACGGTGACATATATATCATATAACATATATATATGTATTTAAAAAAGTCACTCACTCTCATGTAGACACTGAAGCTGAATGTATACTTATTACTATGCTGACACTTGGAACTTTCTGATCTAAATTTCACTACTATAGATCCCAAGGGTACACATTTGTGTTACAATGCTTTTTTTGTCTACACTGTTATTTTGCTTTCACTAATTAATGTAGTATAATCTTCGATTCTCAGAATGTTTCACACTTTAGGAGAGGAGCATAAAATAATCCTTTATAATTCTAGGTTTTGGGTTCACATTGAAAGGGTTAAATGATTTTAAACTATCTGATTTCTATGCTGGCGCACCAGAAACATTTAATCCATACTATGGTGTGAAAGAAGATGGTAATATTTTTGATCCTGCAAATTTAACATCACTGAAGGATTTTGTCTTAAAGCAAACAGATGATATTGGTGTGCATTTTCTTATGGCTGATGGTGTAAGTTATAAGTTTTACTGTGTTACATTATTTCATAAAAATAATTTTTATTTTTACCTAATAATCAAAATTTGTAAGGTGAACCGAGGCTATTGTAACTTCGGGGCTATTGCATCTTATCATTTTATCTTCCTTTACAAATAGATTTACGGGAAACGACATCTACTAGTGGATAGAGAAACTAATGTTTATTAAAATCGATCATAGAGTGTGCTTTTATCTCGTCTACTGTTTTATTGATGGCGTCTTTCTTTTTTTCGGTCATTTTTCGATGAGTATGCTGAAAACCTACTGTGTTGTTTTAGTCGACAAAATTTTACTGTGAGCTTTTTTGAACAAAAGTTTACGCTAATTGCAAATATAATGAATAATTCCTTGTTATTTGATAATTAATTTCTTTCTCTGCCGTAGTTATCTGGAGTTATTTATAAAAACACATTAGCCCCACTAAAATTGTGACACGGGGCTATTATATCTACAAAGAAAGACACAATAGCCCTGTTGATTTTAGTATGGAAATAAAAGTATTAGTGATGCCAATGTATTTTTTTATCGATAAAGTTAAAAACAGAATTTGTAAGATGATAGGTAAAAGTTTTGAATCGTGGTACCTACCTTCACCGATGGTTAAGTATTAGCTCCCGCCTCACACAGACCCAACTTTTGTTTTATAATTTAACCAATATATGTTAAAACGCCCAAATTTTTGTTTTGAAATGTGCTCGTTGTGGTTACTATTTTAACCCACAAGACGATAAAATACAATCGTTTATTTGCTAGAAAATTTTCCCACCTATTACCTAACCTAACTTTTCAAAAATATTACTTAAATGATATATGAAACGTATTTCATTCAAAACATTATCGATAATCGATACTACATACTTATCAGGCCTACTCCCAACACTAAAGTAAAAAAAAAAGCTACAATAGCCCCTCTTTTACCAAAAAAGTATTGTTAAAGAGAAATTAACCTTCCTACATTGAGGTAGGGCTCAAATCATTTTCTTAAATGCCTTTGTTTATCATATTCAGTGAGTTTGAGCATTATAACTCTTAAGTTTAGGAATTAAGAGTGAAAAGTTACATTAACCCCCGATACGGGGCTAATGTGGCTAAAATCGGTCCTTGGAATTAACATCAATTTTAATAAGAATATACTGGGTGTATTTTAATGCAATTAAGTAAAACTAAGTCTTAAGTATCTGATCTTTTCAAATATTTAAAGAGTTTATCCGTAAATTATTCTGTAGCAGAAATACAGCTTCTTAAATATACCTCGGTCAAAAAAAATTCACTTTTTAGATGCAATAGCCTCGGTTCACCTTACATATGAAAGTATATTAAATCACATAATTTATATTAAGTGTCAACCACTCCAATTTCGTTCTGTTTGTTTAACACTGCTATTGACGTCAACCCTGACTAAATTCTACACATAGATTTAGTATTGGGCTCGCTAGCGGTGAAGCGCCAGCGAATACTAAATCTATGATTCTACATTATTCATCTTCATTCCATTTTGAGGTTATTTAATGCCTTCAATTTACCCATAATTGAAGCAAGAATACGTTCTTTCTGCAGCAGTGCATTTTAACACAGAATTACTGTGTATTGTGATTTCATATTAGCAATTTCACTCTTATAGCTAAGTAATTAAAGTTGAGATTAGTTGTTATCAAATAAAACCGTTGAGCCACGATATAACATTAAAATAATTTATTTGTAAATATGTTGTTTTTAGGGATTTTCAGTGGAGGGCCAAGAGAATATTCAAGAAATATTATCAAAGCAGCTGTATCTTTGCCAGTGCCTCGCGGCTCTCATGCTGGTGCGGACCGGCGGCCATTTTGTTGTCAAACTGTTCGACGTGTTCACCACGTTCAGCGTGGGACTTGTCTACATTATGTATCGGTGTTTTGATAAAGGTGAGAAGCAATAAATTAAATGTGTGAAACAAAAGTCCTATTCTTTGAAGCTGTTTGACGACCTCCCTGGCGCAGTGGTGAGCGCTGTGTCTTATAATAGGCGGTCCCGGGTTCGATCCCTGACAGAGTCAATTCGGGAATTTATAATTCGGCAGTGGCCTCGGCCATGGCAAGTTACCACCAGTTAGTTTTTGGATTCAGATTTCAGGCATTCGTTTGCGAATGCAAATTTTTGTTAGAGTCCAGAGTAGTGTTTAAAGGAATAGTATCACAGCTAAGTACCTAGACTTATAAGATTAAGAGTAATAATCGACCAACGTATAAAACGTCCGCTTATTGTGACGGGCAACTACGGAACCCTACATTGCACGTGGTCCGACACGCATTTGGCCGGTTTTTAAACTATGACAAAATATCGGTGGTGGTGCGTTTGGTTGTGTGTGTCGGTACCTTGTCGATATCGTTTGGTTCATAAATAGAAACTTCATGGATCGAACAAGGGATGCTTAGGATGATGTTCCTACATGTTTTGTTATAGTCTCCATTCACAAACCGGTGACGATATCGTTTGGTTCATTGATAGAAACTTCATGGATCGTACAAGGGATGCTTAGGATTATGTTCCTACATGTTTTGTTATAGTCTCCATTCACAAACCGGTGACGTCACGTCCAGCTAATTCCGAGAGGTACTTGATTTGCAAGTGGAAGAAATCCGACACCGATGCGGCTGAGAAGCACCTGTTTTCAGTCAACTCCACACTCTGGAACAATCGCTTGAAGAACGACGATGTGTCCGAGCTGGTGCCCTTGTCTGTCTTACATGAGGACGAGGCCTTCTTCGAATATATTTATAAGAGTAATTGCTCGTAAGTGTTTACTTACACCCACCATATAATACACTAGATGATGCCCGCGACTTCGTCCGCATGGTTAATTTTGTTTGATTCCCGTGGGAACTCGTCAATTTTCCGGGATAATAATTATTCGCTTTTTCGCGATATTTAAAATATTAGTATGGATGGATTTACAATTCCCGATTACACATCGAGCTTTAGCTTTCTCTTTAAGCACGAATTAATAATTTTCAAAATATTGGTCAAAATAGATCTAGAAGTTATCTGGTTGCATTATATTTTTTGCAGAATCGGGGAGAAGCAAATAAAGAATTTATTAAAAATAGCTGCTTTTAGTAAAGACAAAACTTTAAAGGAAGAAAGTCAAGCTGAAATGAGAGAGCAATGTCTAAAACTATGGAAGGTAACAATTGCAGCCATTTTAATCTGTATGTAATAACGCGATGCCCGCGACTTCGTTCGCGTGAATTCAGGTATTTTGGTTCCCGCGGGAACTCTTTAATTTTCCGGGATAAAAAGTAGCCTATGTGTTATTCCAGTTGCCAGTGCCAAATTACATCCAAATCCGTTCAGCCGTTCAGGCATGATTGAGTAACAAACATCCATCCATACATGCATCCATCCAAACTTTCGCATTTATAATATTAGTATAATAGATAAACACTGATTAATTTGAATTCTGTAGATTGAGCTTTTAAATATTATGAGCAAAGAAGTACTTATATTATTTACGAAATTTTTAAGTTCTTTTTAGGGTTCCGTACCCAAAGGGTAAAAACGGGACCCTATTACTAAGACTCCGCTGTCTGTCTGTCTGTCTGTCTGTCTGTCTGTCTGTCTGTCTGTCTGTCTGTCTGTCTGTCTGTCTGTCTGTCTGTCTGTCTGTCTGTCTGTCTGTCTGTCTCCAGGCTGTATCTCATAGACCGTGATAGCTAGAAAGCTGAAATTTTCACAAATGATGTATTTCCGTTGCCGCTATAACAACAAATACTAAAAATTAAAAAAAAAATATATTAAGGGGGGTCCCCATACAATAAACGTGTTTTTTTCGTATTTTTTTGCTCAATATTAAAAACGGTAACAGGTAGACGGTTCAAATTTTCACAGAATATTAACTTGTATATTACCTTTCAAAATAAATAATTAAATATCAATAAAGTAAATATTAAAGGGGGGCTCCCATACAACAAACGTAATTTTTTGATATTAATAGTAAACCTCTACAAACAAAGTTAGTTTTGCGGTTAACAATACCTACATCTTGAGTACGGAACCCTCGGTGCGCGAGTCCGACTCGCACTTGGCCGGTTTTTTGGTCTAAACCACACTGCAAAGAATCTTAGTTTTTATACAGACTTCTGAAGAAGTTCTTAATTTGGAGCATATTTTTTTAAATCCATGTTTGTATAGTATTTATGAAATGCATTTACTTGTTATACATCCCTAGAATATTTTTAGAAAATTTTATAACCTATAAAAACTTTATTTTACCCCGTTACAGCTACCAGACAAAGTTCGCACAAAACCAGAAAGGCGTAATCCCGATGAAACATTATTAAATATCTTAAATATGTCGAAGAATTCGCGCTCCCACGCGCAAAATACGTATTATTTTAAAAACAACGTGCTCAACAAGCCGCCGCGCTATATGGAGAAGTCGACCGATTTGAAGCCGCAGCTTGGCAACGTTTACGACTGGCATTTCACTTTCTTGAGCAGTACCAAGAAAAACTCAGACTTAAAAATGTTTATAGGTAATAATAACACTTCGCAATGTCAATTATAATTCATGCTTAATATGATAAATGCGAAAGTGTGTCTGTCTGTCTGTCTGCTACGCTTTCACGGCCCATCTTTTCAACCGATTTTGATAAAATTTGGTACAGGGCTAGGTTGTATCCCGTGGAAAGACATGTCTACTTTTTATGCCGGAAAATTAAAGAGTTCCTGAGAATAAAAAAAACAATCCGCGATGAAATTGCGGGCATTATCTTTAATATTTATTTAGTAAAAAATAAATACTCTACTACCTACATTAATTACAACAGTCAAATATTTTTCTTCTACTAGAGTTTTTTTTACGCCTTTACAAGTTAGCCCTTGACCGCAATCTCACCTGATGGTAAGTGATAATGCAGTCAAAGATGTTAGCAGGCTAACCTGATATATTAAATGGCACTTATATTAAACCCACTTTATGCAATAGTGCTGCTTATCTTTGTTTCTGCCTTAAATGTACAACTGTCCTATATGTTAGTGATTGGCTTATTAGTCTTATTACGCATACTAAACTAAATTGGATTTATTAAGTATGGAACATGTGTGTTTTAGCTTGCGGAGGAAAACAAGTTTACCAACTGAAAGACACAATTTGGCGAAATTTGACTAATTCGCAAATAATTTTGCCGGCGAACACGTTATTATATGGAGAGGTAGGTCTTTGTTAAATTTAAGTGTTTATAGTATATTTTAAGGAATAAGTGTACCTATGGAATTGCAATTTATACTAATATTATAAAGAGGTAAAGTTTGTGACGTTGTAGGGGTTAATCTCTGGATCTACTGAACCGATTTTAAAAATTCTGGTACCAATAGAAAGTCACATTATTTGTGAATGTCATAGGCTATTTTATAACCCGAAAAATTAGGGAGTCCCCGTGGGAATTTGAAAAACTTATTTCACGCGGACGAAGTCGCGGGATTTGAAATTGAAATTTACTTGTTTACTTTATGATTGTTTATTCGGAAACGTCCGACCAGATAGTTATTTGTGTGTGTAGATAGTGCGCGAGTACAGCGGCCAGGGCAGCAAGCAGATGCACAGCAAAGCGCTGCACGTCGTCGACGCCATGATGCTGGGCGGCGTCGACGTCTCCACTTGCTCGCTCACCGACCGGTGTGTACTGCGGGGATATATTTGTGTGTGTAGATAGTGCGCGAGTACAGCGGCCAGGGCAGCAAGCAGATGCACAGCAAAGCGCTGCACGTCGTCGACGCCATGATGCTGGGCGGCGTCGACGTCTCCACTTGCTCGCTCACCGACCGGTGTGTACTGCGGGGATATATTTGTGTGTGTAGATAGTGCGCGAGTACAGCGGCCAGGGCAGCAAGCAGATGCACAGCAAAGCGCTGCACGTCGTCGACGCCATGATGCTGGGCGGCGTCGACGTCTCCACTTGCTCGCTCACCGACCGGTGTGTACTGCGGGGATATATTTGTGTGTGTAGATAGTGCGCGAGTACAGCGGCCAGGGCAGCAAGCAGATGCACAGCAAAGCGCTGCACGTCGTCGACGCCATGATGCTGGGCGGCGTCGACGTCTCCACTTGCTCGCTCACCGACCGGTGTGTACTGCGGGGATATATTTGTGTGTGTAGATAGTGCGCGAGTACAGCGGCCAGGGCAGCAAGCAGATGCACAGCAAAGCGCTGCACGTCGTCGACGCCATGATGCTGGGCGGCGTCGACGTCTCCACTTGCTCGCTCACCGACCGGTGTGTACTGCGGGGATATATTTGTGTGTGTAGATAGTGCGCGAGTACAGCGGCCAGGGCAGCAAGCAGATGCACAGCAAAGCGCTGCACGTCGTCGACGCCATGATGCTGGGCGGCGTCGACGTCTCCACTTGCTCGCTCACCGACCGGTGTGTACTGCGGGGATATATTTGTGTGTGTAGATAGTGCGCGAGTACAGCGGCCAGGGCAGCAAGCAGATGCACAGCAAAGCGCTGCACGTCGTCGACGCCATGATGCTGGGCGGCGTCGACGTCTCCACTTGCTCGCTCACCGACCGGTGTGTACTGCGGGGATATATTTGTGTGTGTAGATAGTGCGCGAGTACAGCGGCCAGGGCAGCAAGCAGATGCACAGCAAAGCGCTGCACGTCGTCGACGCCATGATGCTGGGCGGCGTCGACGTCTCCACTTGCTCGCTCACCGACCGGTGTGTACTGCGGGGATATATTTGTGTGTGTAGATAGTGCGCGAGTACAGCGGCCAGGGCAGCAAGCAGATGCACAGCAAAGCGCTGCACGTCGTCGACGCCATGATGCTGGGCGGCGTCGACGTCTCCACTTGCTCGCTCACCGACCGGTGTGTACTGCGGGGATATATTTGTGTGTGTAGATAGTGCGCGAGTACAGCGGCCAGGGCTGCAAGCAGATGCACAGCAAAGCGCTGCACGTCGTCGACGCCATGATGCTGGGCGGCGTCGACGTCTCCACTTGCTCGCTCACCGACCGGTGTGTACTGCGGGGATATATTTGTGTGTGTAGATAGTGCGCGAGTACAGCGGCCAGGCCAGCAAGCAGATGCACAGCAAAGCGCTGCACGTCGTCGACGCCATGATGCTGGGCGGCGTCGACGTCTCCACTTGCTCGCTCACCGACCGGTGTGTACTGCGGGGATATATTTGTGTGTGTAGATAGTGCGCGAGTACAGCGGCCAGGCCAGCAAGCAGATGCACAGCAAAGCGCTGCACGTCGTCGACGCCATGATGCTGGGCGGCGTCGACGTCTCCACTTGCTCGCTCACCGACCGGTGTGTACTGCGGGGATATATTTGTGTGTGTAGATAGTGCGCGAGTACAGCGGCCAGGGCAGCAAGCAGATGCACAGCAAAGCGCTGCACGTCGTCGACGCCATGATGCTGGGCGGCGTCGACGTCTCCACTTGCTCGCTCACCGACCGGTGTGTACTGCGGGGATATATTTGTGTGTGTAGATAGTGCGCGAGTACAGCGGCCAGGCCAGCAAGCAGATGCACAGCAAAGCGCTGCACGTCGTCGACGCCATGATGCTGGGCGGCGTCGACGTCTCCACTTGCTCGCTCACCGACCGGTGTGTACTGCGGGGATATATTTGTGTGTGTAGATAGTGCGCGAGTACAGCGGCCAGGCCAGCAAGCAGATGCACAGCAAAGCGCTGCACGTCGTCGACGCCATGATGCTGGGCGGCGTCGACGTCTCCACTTGCTCGCTCACCGACCGGTGTGTACTCTCTCTGCGTCGTATTCTTCATTACTGAGGGTCGTGAGTTCGTGACCCATTCCATTTATCGCATAATGGTAGGAGTTTTCTTGGTATTATAATGCCCACGTCCTTCCGCATACGACTCGACTAAGAATATTTAAACTCTTAGGATTTTGTAACGATTATTATCAGATGTTAGTGATAATAACCGGCACCGACGGCTTAACGTACCTCCGAGGCACGGAGGAAACGAAAAGGCCAAATTTGACCCTTCAAATTCGGTCACCCTTCCTAATTACCGACTTGGGTCAACTTACTGACCCACTGACTGGGTTGCTTAACCATCGCAATCGACTGATATGCGTTGTCAGTTGTCACAACTAGGCCACTCGTCCCTCAACTCAATTTTTAGACATAAGAAATTAATTGAATTTGAGGAGATGCTTCTATGACCATAAAGAACATGTGGCAAAAATAAAATTAATATTTTATTTTATTTTTATTTTTTCTCAGTAATTAACAGCTTTAAAACTAATATTAACAAAAAATATAGCTTGACATTAAATAAGGCCATAAGCGATTAGAGTATAAGAATATAAAAAATATTTTACCTGACCTAATGTTACTATTCATCATTATATCATCCATCGCTGACTCACTACTGAGCACTAGTAGAGTATTAATTTCTCAGAATGCTAAGGAAGTTAATTTTGAGAACAGATTTGGTAACAAATCACAATAAACCACAAACAACAAACACACACACACACACACACACACACACACACACACACACAACTCACACATAAAAACATTCTTCACAAAACTCATTCTTTTTTTTGAGGTTGTTAAAGCGTAAGTAGTACAGTGATTCTTTGGAACTATTACAGTGTTAATCAATGTAACTTGTTCTGCAACGCTCTGGAGAAGGCGGGCAACAATGAAGTGATTCCGATCCGATGCAAGAGGTTCTTCACACTGGAGACGTTTCCGACCGCGGTGGCCAACCTGGAGTACCGCGCGATGAAGATGACCAAGCAAGCGCTCACTGTGGACATCCCCAAGCGCGGCGATAGACTGCAAATGTTCACTACTGTCGGCTCGCTCCTCTTTATTAAGGAAATCAAAGGTAAGAATGCTTTAGCTCGCCAACGACGGTAAGTCTTGCTAAAACGGTAAGAAACGTTTTTTGCTCGACGTTTCTGATGCGGACCGCTAGGGAGTGGAACACTCTTCCACGTATTTCCTGCCTCGTATAACTTAAGTACCTTCAAGGCAAGAGTGGAATAGGCATCTTCTAAGCAAGCGCGTTCCAACATAGACCTCATCATTGCTATGCACTAAGCACCGACGAGGCAGTCCTAAGTTTGACTGATTACAGTCAATCTAAAGACTGCCTCGTTGGTTTAGTGGTTAACATGTTCGACTGTGGCCGACGAGTTTCCGGGTTCGAGTCCAAGTCATAACAACTTAACAAGTGTTTGGTTTTTCTGACAAAAAATTCTCCGCGCAACTCAGTTTCAAAAGGTATTATCCTAATAGCATCTGGATTATGGATATGTTAGTAGTACAGATTTATTTTCGTGCTTTTAATATGATGTTTTATTTTGGTTTCTGAACAATCTTTATTGATTATTTATCATTTTGTTTACTCAATTAAAATTTGTTTTATTAGAACCATGGGTGGCACAAATTTCAAAGAAGAGCGGCCACAGGTATTACTTCCGCATGGGACCAGACAGGAAACCAATCAGCGAATACAGATTTCCCGAAGCAGCACGTTTGGACATGATCAGTGCTTACAGCAACAGAGTCATGTGGAACTGGGAAGCGGCGTCCGCAGTCTTCGAGAGCCAATTAAAAGACGGTGTAACAAGGATGGACATGGAACAATATGTTAGGAGTCAATTGTAATTTATGATACTAGTATTACTGTGAACTATCAATCGACTGTAAGAAGTCCTAAACGGTCTTACCACGGTCCACGGCAGCTTAAGATGCAGCTTAAGCTGACCTAAAACTCATGTGTTGAATGTGATAGTTAGTATTTAAACCCGCGCCTAGTTACTGTGGTAATGCAGTATTTCATTCTTATATTGATGTAAAGTGGACATTTTTAATGTGCACTAATTTATACTAATACGATTTAAATGTACTCTCAAAGTATAAATTATAGAATTCTTGTAGCTACGGAATTTGATATTTGTGTGATCTAAATAGAAAGGAGAGGGAGAGCCTCTCCTTTCTAGTCAGTACGTGGTTTTTCAATAACGAAAGTAGCATAGCTCTTCGCAAAAGATTGATTAATCTACAATTATTTTCTCAGTAAGTTAATATTTTTTATTTATTATTAATCTGAGCAGCCGACGAAAAAAATGTTTTGTGAAGATATTTTTATGTAGTGTATGTAATGTAGTGTGTAAGGCAACCCGGGCGCTCAGGAGACCCAGCTTTAGAAATTTAGAGAGATTTTGTAAAATTTCCGTTGGTTAGCTGACCGCTAATCAAGTTTCGTGACGTCTTTCGAATCCCGTCTATTGTAGCACAACGTGCGTTTTGCATTAGATGATGTGAAATTTTTATAAAAATATTTTTAAAAAACTTTGTCACATAGATCTATATTATATAATTTTTGATTATTTCGAACCTATCTCTTTATTAGCTTTATATCAATGACTTTATATTTTAATTACTGACATGCAGCAGATCCTTATGGATTAAGAATAACATTACCAAAGTAAATATTATTATACTTGAGTCTATGTGGTCAACATTGTACTTACTTGCAATCTTGCAATCTTTAGAGTTGACCTCTCTTTAATTTTATTGCTAACTTCAGAGTCTTAAAATAGGGTTAACATTTAAGAATAATTTCAAATGTTATAACCGGTTTTAGAAGTTCAGAAAGATTTTATAAAATTTCCGTTGGTCAGATGGCCACTAATCAAGTTTCGTGACGTCATTCGAATCCCGTCTATCGTAGCACGTCATCACTAGATGATTCTGTGTAATTTTTATCAAAAAATAAAAAAAAGCTTTTTCATTAGGATCCATAATATTTTTTTAAATTATTTAGAGACTACATATCTCTATAATAGCATTATAACAACGACTTTATATTTTGATTACTGACATGCAGCAGTTTCTTAAGGTTTAAGAATAACATTATGGTCAACCAAAGTAAATATTATTATACTTAAGTATATGTGGTCAACATTGTACGTACTTGCAATGTTTTAGAGTTGACCTCTTTGTAATTTTATTGCCAAATTCAGGGTCTTAGAGTTAATATTTAAGAATTTATACCCGGATGTAGAAGTTTAGAAAGATTTTATCCGTTGGGTGACTGCTAATCCAGTTTTGTGACGTCACTCGAATCCCGTTAGATGATTCTGTGTACATTTTATTTAAAAAAAACTTTGTCATGAGATACATATAATTTTTAATTATTTCGAGTCTATATCTTTAATAGCGTTACCAACTACTATATATTATTTTTTGATGACTGACATGCAGCAGTGTTCCATAAGGTTTAAGAATAACATTATGGTCAACCAAAGTAAATATTATTATACGTTCAACATTGTACTTACTTGCAATGTTTTAGAGTTGATCTCTTTGTAATTTTATTGCCAACTTCAGGGTCTTAAAATCTTTGATTAGGTATAAAGAGGAGGGTGTGTTACATTTTACTCAATTATAGTTATACGATGCATTTTGTTAATAAAACATGTACTACTATGTTTTGACTATTCTTACTTATTGAAAGCTACGTTTTTAGAATGAGACAGGTGTATTATGTTATTGCGTGAACGTGTCAGGCAATTGTCATATGACGTCATCAAATTTTGCTATTGAAGCCAACTTTTTTGTAGCCGTTATATGGCGTCTGTATTGCTTCCGGTGTTTTGGTTGTGGCTAATTACCAGTTTTGTGAATATGTATTTTCATAATATTTTTATGTGTTTTTGCTTAGTTTTGTGCAGTTTTGTGTAATCAACAATGGTGAAGTGCTCAGTTGTGGGGTGTCGTAATAATAGTATTGTAAAACGCCCAGGAATTTCATTTCATAAGTGTGTAACATAGTTGTTTTTATTTTTCTTTTTGTGGCGAGTATTTTAAGTTATTTCAACTAATTATAGCTTAGTTTCTTCTTTACTGAATCCAAAACACGTCAATTTTTGCGCTATCCCCGAAAATTTGGATTATTTCATTAGTTTTTGTTTGAGTGTTTATATAGTGTGGGGATTGTATTGTTTACAAATAAATTGAGTATCGATAAAATTAAAATTTCATATCACTCTTACTGTTTCTCACTCAGAGGGGTAGAGAGATGAAATTGAACTGTCAGCTTCTACTTATAATATTGCCAAACTCATTTTAGGCTGCAGCGATGATAACCTTGTGATTAAGACACCCGATCTCCGGGATGGTGTCTCGTATTCGAAAATTACAGTGTCTATTCAAGTGGTTTTTGGTCCCTTCATTGCAGTTATTGTGTATCATTTTAACTAATTACTATTTTTGACTGCCTCGTTGGTCTAGTGGTTAGCATAGTCGACTGCGGATCACGAGGTCCTGGGTTCGATTCCCGGTCGGGCATAAAAGTTAGGTATTGGGTTTTTCAATTAAGAAATTCTCAGTGCCAACCCGGAGTTTCATACAAAATTTCACCCCCTATTTCACCCCCATAGGAGTGGAATTTTGAAAAATCTTTCCTTAGTGAGCGCCTACGTCACAAAAGGAACCTACTGTCAAAATTTCAAGTTGCTAACCCCAGCGGTTTAGGCTGTGCGTTGATCCCTTAACGATTTAGTATAGGTACTTTCACTCCACTCTTCCATTTAGTATAGGTACTTTCTGAAATAACCACCTCCATATATTTTTTCTCCGAAAAATTATGGAGAGTTCTTCTTTAAAAACAAATTTTAAAATGGAACCGCACCCGCCCGCGTACACCGCGCGGCCCACTGTCTACTTACTTGCTCTCCTTCTATCCTAGTGTTTACTGCCTACGTGTTCTGAAGTAAACAATACACTGCTATGCTAGCGAGCACAGTGGAAGCGCCAGAGTGCCACGCGTCCGACAGACGTAAAAAAAAATCTCATAAGAAAACATAAAACAGAGACCCCTTAAATATCTAAATGGTCCTTTTAATGTAAATAAACTTTCCAGACATGCATACAGTGTAAGAGACCGTTGAAGTAAAAACACAAAGAAACCTTCCTTAGTTGATTAATATCAATATCATACCACTGACGATCGGGTACCTTTGGGTGCCATTGAACTTCGCCATCTTGGATTTCCTAACGCGTATTTCCCTTTCCGTGTTCAGTTGGCGACAAAAATCAGCACGGTTTTGTATTACTATTCAACTCGCCAAACCCGTGCTTAATTGGCGTCAACTGAACACGATTTTGCGATCAAGCAACGCTAACAAACGTTTTACAAAACCGTGTGCATTTTATGAGAATGTTCGGAATAAATCGCGGCAGCCAACTAAACGTCAATGAGTCTGTAATCTATGGCAAATGTCGTAATAAATAGTGAAAAGTGTTGAAGAATTGCGAATTTTCAAAAAATTATTTCAATAAAAATTTCAGAAAAGTATTAGGATTCGACGTAAAATAATTTAGTGCAAGGCTTACCTACCACATGAAGATCTTTCTGTAAAAAAAATATGAACGTCCAACTTCGCGTCCAGTATACTAAAGCTGAGCCGGTTGGGCTTTAGTATACTGGACGCGGCAGAGGGGGGAGGGAGGGGGTGAACCCTCCCTCCAAGGGAAAAATTTCGGAACTCAATAGTTTTCGAGAAATAATTTTTTAAAGTTTTGAAATTTTTTTAATTATGAAGTTAATTTTATCGTAATAATGGCTTCAATAATACTTTAGAGGGGGAGGGGGAGTAGGGGGGAGGAAGTGGGGACGCTAGGAAAACTTCTTAGACTTCACCCTCTTCCTCTTACCCCCTCCAAGGCTCGGTCGACGGAGCCCCGCTTCGCGGGGCTCCTTATTTCTGGGTGGTATTAAAAGGAAATAACCACGAAGAGTGTAAGGAGGGTAATTAGGGCAGAATGGAAATTACCCGGGTTCGAAAGTAATCACCCACTTACAAAGTTACAGAATGGTAAAATGTACCTATCTAGGGAGATGGAATAAATACAAGTTCTTTGTTCAGGCAAACTTTACTGTTGGCATATATATATATAGTACACCTTATTGTTAAATCTTAATAAGTAATTTAAGGCTACTTAATTAAACACCCTAGATACACAGATACTTAAGTTAATTGAGGTTTTTATAATAATCTATCGGGGCCCCAAGCGTCCCCGATAGATTACTATAAAAACCTTGAATTTACTATTTTAAAGTTTCTTTAAATTGTTTATTTAGCTCAGCGGAAAGGGGTTCACGGAATCTGACTCACTATTATGGGAACACTGAATTTAAACCTACTATATGTTCGGAAAGGGAAAAAAGAAGATTTCCTTACTTGCTGAATGTGAATTTGGGGTCACCTGAATACATGGATCAGGAACGTGGTCTACTTCCAGGGAACGGCCTCGTCAGCTCACCAACCCAAATCCTTGGGCTGCATTCATTACCGGAGAAGGCATCGACGAGAATTCCCAATCTCGGAAATATATCGAGGATATCAAAATATAAAAATGAATCGTCTCAGTAGTAATAATAGCAAAAATAAATTAACGAAAGAAAAATAAATAAAACCCAAGGACATCCTGTAAATTGAACACTCCAGGATAGTCCACCCATCCCAACCTTCTTCAAAATAATACGGGATAATATGGGAACAAAATTGATGTGGAAAAATAGGCAATTGTTAAGATGACTATAACAACTGCAGCATTATTGTTAATTTTCCAGGCGAAGCCATGGAGAAAACTGGGATCTGAGATATCCCGACAAACGGCTATCCATCTTGAGCGTTCGACGGAAATCTCCTCTCTCAAAATTCGGTGTTGCCATAGACCCACAGCGAGTGTGGCCGCATTCTGAAATGCTCCACCATAGACTAACGTGAATTCCAATAATTAAAAAAACTCGAAAAATATATAATAAAACAATGTTTTAATAATAAAAAAAATATTAATAGAAAAAAAAATAATATCATCGTGTTCTTATGACCAAAGACAACAAGCGCCATCTATGGGAAATCCTGCGCATCGACACACGCACGTTCTGCGCCTTGACGCTAGATGTCATTACCTACCTTCCACAAAATGCAAGGGGCACGAAATAATAAATCCTGTGATAAAATCACTACGTGACAAGAGGATGGCGGGGTTTTTCAGACCCCGCCATCCTCTTCGTCACCTAAACTATCCAAGTCGGAGTGCCCCCAGTCCCGAGCTCGCTCTTGCATTCACATAGACAAAAACAATGGACCTCCACTCTTCATCCGTCTTCGAAATCCTCAATCATCAGCTCTCTCCGTATTTTTCCTCCGAATGAATTTTTGTCTTCTGAAACGATGAGTAAAAAAATTTTTTTTCATACATAAAACCTCAATTCACGCGGACGGGGTCGCGGGCATCAGCTTGTTCATTATAAAATACGAATACCTACTATTGTTTTTCAAAAATTATGTTTAATTATTTATTAATTATATTTTGATAATTTTATATCGAGTATATTCTTAAGTATCGACATAATCAAAGGTATCGATAATTTCAGCCCTAATGCCCGCATTAAGCTCCGCCCATGCGCCATATGTTAGGGCACATCCTTCTCTATATACCTAATCAAAGCTTAAAATAGGGACATTTAGAATAATTTCAAATGTTATAAAATGAAACATTTCATATACCCATATATTAATATATTTATTCCAAACTAGGAATAGATGTAATTTTCTAGAGTCCTATATGTTACTTTTCTGGAAAATCATATTGAAATAAATCTGAAAGTAACTCACTTGTTTTTATAATTTCAGCACAACGACCTCAATTTACATAGACGGGCCCTGTCGAACGAAGAATGTGGACTTATGTTTAACAACGCCATCTAGTCTGAAAAGCGGGAACTTGCTTGCAACATAAGCGCCATCTTGAAAACGTATGACTCGGTCATAGATTAGTACAGATGCGCTTGTCGAAAATAATACCTACATGAGTGTACTCTCTGAGGTAAACGATAAATGTTAGTATGACGTTGTTATTCTTACCACTTTTTTGTTACCAGTTTCCTGGAAAACCATTGAACCGATTATTATGCGGTTTTTTGCATTAGATATATATAGCTTGTGAGAAGGTTCTTAGATATATTTAAAGGTCAAAGTCCACACAATGGGGCGCTGCAGTTCGTCGTGGTTTTTTTTAATTTAATTATTTGTTAATTGTTGATACTGAAGTTTTGTCGAAAAATTGACAGAAATAAAGTCATTTTTAGGGTTGCGTACCAAAATGATAAGAAAACAACCCTTGTGGTGCGACATGACTGTCCGTCACACTTAGCATAATTCGGTAACTACTAATGCAAAAAACTTGAAATTTAAAATAATAACAGCTAAAACAGTTTAAAATAATCCTCGCCAAACCTTATTGCAAATGAAAGAATTCAAAAATAATCATTAGTACTATTATAATAAAAAGGGGTTGGAATGGGAGAGGTGAAAGAGTACTAATGGATCGAGTCACAGAAAAATACTTCTTTTGAAATTATTTTATTTTATACATTTCTAAGTATGCTACTTGCCATCAAAAGAAATATTAAAAGTTATTTTGAGATAAATCACTTACACAGTGTGCATTTAAAAATACGATTATGTAATTAACACTTGTAAGTAGGTAGCTGTACATAATAGGTACTGAACAACTTTTGTTCAACGAAATAATAAAATTCTGAATTTTGAATTAACTATTTATTTTTCATCAAATATCAATCAATCAAATCAAAAATAAAAATATATAATATATAATATAAATATTATAAATGCGAAAGTTTGGATGGATGGATGTACAGATGTATGGATGTTTGTTACTCAATCACGCCCCAGCGGCTGAACGGATCGGGCTGAAATTTGGCACAGAGATAGATTATAGTCTGGAATAGCACATAGGCTACTTTTTATCCCGGAAAATTAAGGAGTTCCCGCGGGAATCAAAAATCCTCAAACCACGCAGACGAAGTCGCGGGCATTCGCTAGTACGAAATAAAAATTATCAACTTTAATAAATAAAAACCCTTTATTTATTGAAGTTGGTTAAACATTAAACTCACGTCAGTAACTAATTTTATCATATTATTACAATAGCATAATATTGCGTCTCGGAAGGTATTAAATGCCTACTGTCCGTTCTGCCCATGTATGCATTAACTAATCTTGGTTGCATTTTTTTTATCGTACTGGACTGGACTATTCTAGGGCTGGAACCCAAAGCCGTAAGGCCAGTTAGTAAAAAAAAAATATCATACAGTTTGCCGCGGAAATTAAATGATTGCGAAATGGATAAAAATATTAAATAGGAAGATTAAATAACGTTTTCTTGGAAATGTATAATTGTGAATTGAAACACTTAACTTAAAATAAAAATAATACAGTGCGAAACTAATAAGACTTTAGATGTTAACTTAGTAACAAATTATCTACACGATGAGCGACCGTGATCGCGCTACGACGGGGACAAAGACAGGCTTATGACAGGTTATAGGAGCGCGCTCTCATAGTTGGTCGCCCGCCATTTTTCTATGAAAGGGCCCATCTAGTACTTACATATATATCGATGTTTCAGCAGCAATAATAATAATAAGCAGGGGTCTTCTCCGGTTGGACCGTGAGGGCCAAGCGGGGGTACGGGCTTCGAGGCCTGGCCTCATTACCCAGGCGGGGCGCGGGGTAACATTGTACCCCGGTGATTTTCTTTATGCCGTGTGTCGGAGAGTCAGCTAGGGCCTGCCTTGAAGGCTACGGGCCCCTAGGCCTGCAGTGCAACCGCGTAACTTTTGCATCAATCAATAAAGGACCATCAATGCCAAAACATGGTTTTGGTTTCGCGCATAGATAAATATGTACAAGTTTCGCGTATCATTGAGACTGTCCTTAAAGGATCGTTGAGGACAAAAAACATTTTGAGTTTGACATTGATGCAGTAAATAACGATAAAAATAATTGCTGAAAATTGGCGTCGCGCGTAGACTGAGAAAGATTTATTATGCTTTATCTAGCTTTATTCTTACTCTATGGTGTCGCGTAAGACTTTTGAAGTAGGATGTCAGGAACACGACCTATGATATTATGACTGTTTATGACTCCCTGGGGTTACAAAACAGGAAACTGTTACCAAAATTAAAAAAAACTTAGGACTTCGTGGGATTACAAAACAGGAAACTGGTACCAAAATTTAAAAAAATCTGCGCCATTTTGAAATTCTTTGATAATTAACCGATTTCGTTCAAAATCGATATTTAGGACTCCCTATGGTTACGAAACGGGAAACTGTTACCAAAGTTTTAAAAAATGAGCGCCATTTTTATTTATTTTGCTATCACCATAATAAATGAATTCAGTTTAATACAGTAAAATCTGTACTACTTGTAAGTCTAACCACAACCCGTGACCTGCTTTAGCAGCTCGCGCACAGGGCGAAATACTAGTTTTGATATTATATAACTCAAGCGGTTCTGATCCGTTAAGTTACATGGACTATGGTGGTTGTATATAGTCCATAGGTAACTTAACAGATCGGAACCGCTTGAGTTATAATCAAAATATAGGTAACTAAATAACAAACGCGATGGTAAATAATTGGCTACAATAAACTTCACAAAAAAAAAGTTAGTTAAAATTAATTAATTTAAAAATAGCCTGGACCGGATTTTGATAGGCAACCTATTTTAGGTGTATTTATCTATTTAGTTCTAAATAAAAATAAAAAGTAGGTTTCATCCATTAAACAGCTCGGTGAAGGTCGGGGTTTTATACGTATCTTAGACTAATTCAAGTATTAATATGACATCAATCAAATAATCAAATCAAATAACTATTTTAAATGCGAATGTTTGGACGGATGGATGATTCATGATGGATGGATGTATGGATGTTTGTTACTCAATCACGCGCCAACGGCTGAACGAATCTGGCTGAAGGCACAGAGACAGATTATAGTCTGGAATAGCACATAAGCTACTTTTTATCCCGGAAAATTATAAAGCTCCCGCGGGAACCGAAAAACCTCAATTCACCCGGAAGAAATCGCGGGCATTAGCTAGTTATTGATAACTTTAAAAAAATAAGTTACTATAATGTACTTTTTTTTAAATATTTATTGAAAAAAATACAATAGGTAGTACTTAGAGGTGAGCACGCGAGCTAGCCTAACCGAAGTCCGAAATCCGAATTACTCCTGTCTCCTGGATATCTGAGGTAGGTACTAAATGAAAATATCCATAGACAATTTCAAGCATGAATCTCGAGCATGAAACTATACTTACTCTATGGCTGAAACTGTAGGGCGATTGTGTAAAACCTGCATCAATCATTGTTACAATATCAATAAATTGTTGTGATTGGCTGAATTTATGGCATTCTTGCTACGTCAATAGATTTTGTCCAATAGTGGAAGAGTGTTAAATAGTCAGAGGTGACTGCGATCGTTACACTGTAGCCGATCGCTGCTGAAAGCATAAAGCGCTTTATACACGGTCCATCTTGCTGTACGTCAGCTCAAGGCCGCGGTGCTGGATGTAGCATACAGACTATCGTGCGCGCATCAAGCGTGAGCAGAATAAATCGAACGAATTGAGAGGATTTATTGCCACCTGTTTTATCAAAACGCCAAAAAATTGGAGCTCTTCTGGTGTTGTCAGCAGCAGCAGAAGAGAGGAAAAAAAAATAGCAAGAGGTTTGGATGAAAAAAATTTACCATAAACGTGCAAAGTATACTCAAATAAATATTAAAAAAAAACAAATACTTAAATAAATATAAAATAAAATCTTGAAAGTGTTTCCCCATCCATTTTGACATGCAGACACCTTGCGAAACAAGCTCTAAATGGTAAATCTGCTGCACAGCAAGTCTATACACGATCAAGCACGCACGACGCAGGACCGCTCTGACGTCCACCTTATTCACTGTCTATCTGCACGACGTTCGCGGTGGTGGGGGCGCTGGATGCATAACTGGTCGTGCAAATCCAGCAAACAATTAATAATAATTATCGACGTACGTCTAGCCTATTCACAGTCGTTTTTAATCGTACATCGTGCATGACCTTGGCGGGACGTACAGCAAGATGGACCGTGTATAAAGCGCTTAACTTGTCTCTGGCTGAAGACCTGCAGGGCGTTTTGTTCTTTGGTTTTGTTCACAGAGTACTTTTTATATACGGTAAACGGTTTTGTTCTTGTCTTGTCTCTGGTTTTGTTTTGGCGCTCGTTTGTGAACTTGTGAAGTGTGAACACAATTTTTTGTTTATATTTCGTTGATCATATCTCTGTGGATCATATTTTGTCCTTGAGTTTAGAGTTTTAAATATTAGGAACTTTATGCAGTCATGACTGTTGGAGAAGTCAGTAAAAATTTGCCTTGGTTAGTACCTACATCCCTAGAGTAAATAAGTTCCTTGATTTGTACCTACTACCTAGTTCCAGTTAGACTAGATTTAATAAAACAAACCAATAAGTAAATATGTACTCATTTAAATTTCTTCCTGTAGGGTGGAAAAATATCGTCCGTCCAAATTAGAAGACTTAGTATCCCACGATGATATCATTCAAACAAGTAAGCTCTTCATTACTTCCTGAGTTCCTACTACTAAAATACCTAATTGTGGAATGAACTGCCTCGTTGGTCTTGTGACTAACATGTTCGACTGCGGCCAACGAGGTCTCGGGTTCGAGTCCCGGGTCGGGCCATAATTGAGTGTTGGGTTTTTCTGACTAGAAATTCTCAGTATTAGCCGCCAAGAGTTAGGAAGATGGCGGTGTGTCACCCCCGTGCCCCGTCGGTCCCGGTTATAATCACTAATATGATAATAGTCGTTAAAGCCCGCCAACTCGCATTGGAGCAGCGTGGTGGGTCTAAGCTCTAATTCCCCTCTCTCCTATGAGTGTGGAGGCCTGTGCCCAGCAGTGGGACGTTAATGGGCTGTAGTGGTGGTGGTGGTGGACGTACCTATAAGTATTTAGGTTTATTAAGGACTGTGTTAAACACCATTTGTTAAGTTGAGGTTATTACACAATCAATGATTTTATTAACGACAAAGTTGCATGGAACCAACCGGCCTCGTAGGTCAACATATGTGTTGTGTTGTCTACTTATTGTAACCTTTTCTGTTTTAAGATAAGAGCAACTGTTGAGTTTCTTGCCGGCACTTCTCAGTAGAATCAGCTTTCCGAACCGGAGGTAGAGTCTTAACGTCTAATAAGTGACACAAGTTGTCCTACATGAAATAAATAAATCATTTAATACTATGCACCACCTCCCACTCCACTTATTCTGGAAGAGATCGCTACTTAGCGATAAGACCACCTTAATGTACCTATGTTTTAAGTTTTCATGTTTGTTATCTGTTTCTTTTGAGTTTTTGTGGTGTACAATAAAGAATATACATACATACATACCTACTCACAAACCTGGATTTTAAAATTCTTGTGGGAACTTAGAACTAGGTAGGTAAATTGGGTATGTTTTGTGCCAAACATCAAGATTGGTTAAGTTGTTTAGCAGTTAAAACTCACTAAGCTGTAATATAGCACAGCACTTTCGCATTTTTCATATCATGGATTTTCAAAACAAATGGTTTATAGCCTTTTGAGGCTGGTGCATATCTTGTATTCTGGAGATGAATAGATGAATAGGTACTTTTTATCCTGGTTATATTGGTGATCCCACAGGAATTTAAAAGCCAATAAATAATATTGTCAATAATATACTTTATTAGTAAAGAAACATTTGACTTTATTGTGATACTTGTACAAAAAATATTTATTTTTTATAGTTAGTAAATTCATGAAAGAAAATCAGCTGCCTCATTTGCTGTTCTATGGTCCGCCTGGTACTGGAAAGACATCCACTATCCTGGCATGTGCCAGACAAATGTACACACCACAGCAGTTTAATTCTATGGTAAGTAAAATTGAAACAAATTTTTTGTTATTTCTTTTCACAATATCCATGAAAATTATCACACTTAAATAAACAACATTTTTGTGACTTATAATTAGAATTTCTGATTTCATATCATACTTAATATTATAAATGCGAAAGTGTGTTTGTTTGTTGGTTTGTCCTTCAATCACGCGGCAACAGAGCAACTGATTGTCGTGATTTTTGGCATGGGTATAATTGAGGACCTGGAGAGTGACATAGGCTTATCCCGGGAAATTAAGGAGTTTCCGCGGGAATCAAAAAAACTTAAAACATGCGGACGAAGTCGCGGGCATCAGCAACTGAGATTATGAAATGTTCCCTCTGCAAGAGGCCTATAGACAAAAATAGTTGGTGGTCCTATTCCTTCAATACTTCCCTGCATTCACAACAACAGCATTTCTTATTTTTCTTACAACCCAAGCAAGCAAGCAACAGGGAGCAACAAATATGCCTAATTTTTATTAATTATCAAATGGCTTATGTACCCTACATAAACCCTACATCAAAGACATTTAAAGTATGTAGGTAGGTATAAAAATATTACCCCAATCTTCTAGGGGTCATTTTTCAAAAAAGCGTGTGTAGGATTTTATTATTAACTAGCGGTCCGCCCCGGCTTCGCACGGTTAGCACTAGTCATCATAATAGTCCATACCCAATAATAGCCAGTCGGCCAGTAGCCGTGTTTTACATTAGCACTGCGATATTATCACCTCTTGCCACACTAGCAGGTTGCAACCGCGCTTATATATCTGTTGCGCGTTGCTTTATTTCTATGATATTTTCTAAGATATTCGTCTAAAGTAAATGGTGTAAAAGGTGAATTTGGTCTATATTAAATACTTGAGATAACAATTTTATTTTGATAAGGATTAATCCTTCGCAAGGATCTCTAATTTTTTTGAAAATAAAATATAGCCTATGTTACTCGCCGATAATGTAGCTTTCTATAGATGAAAGAATTTTTAAAATCGGTTGAGTAGTTTTTGAGTTTATCCATTACAAACAAACAAACAAATCTTTCCTCTTTATAATATTAGTATAGATTATTTTAGTACTTACGCAATAATAGGAAATTTGAAGCTTTAAACTTATTGTAAATTGCAGGTATTGGAACTAAACGCATCAGATGACAGAGGCATTGGGATTGTCCGAGGACAGATCTTGAGTTTTGCTTCAACAAGAACAATATTTAAAGCAGGACCAAAACTGATTATCTTGGATGAAGCCGATGCCATGACTAACGATGCACAGAACGCATTAAGGCGAAGTAAGTTGAGTTTTAAATATAATGTATATAAAAACTTTATTTTTAAAAACTTGTAAGCACAGTGGTGTTCACATTTTGTACACACTATATACGGAGGAGGGAGGGTTTTTAAGTTCGCGGAATGAGAGGGTTGGAGTAACGTGTTTAGTGACTCATAATTAGTATAAATACGAGATTTCATTGTTATTAGACCATTAGGATCGTCGAGTCGCCCGAGCGAGAAGACTTCCAATCGAGTTTTTCGCAGTGCACGGACCGACTATAATTCTTCGATGGTCTGGTACGTTTAATACAGTAAACGCCGCCTGACATCGGCCCGTTCCGCGCAGCCGCGTCGCGACGCGCGTAACGGAGGGGAGCACCCCCCCAATACGAACGTTCCAGTCCTTTCCCAGGACTGACGGTCGCACACCGGTGCAACTCACCATGGAGCCGAAAAATAAGGACTCCACAACACCCGGAGGTCCACCACCAGCTCAGGCCTCCAGTTCAACGCGCAGTTTAGTGCGCCAGCGGTCTCGCTCTTCCACGAGAGGGACAGAGCGATCGGCGCGAGAGCGAGAGGTGAGATGTATCGCCGATCTCTCACCCGCCGCCCGCGGGGGACCTGCCCCTCTGCCCGCCGGCCCCGCACCTCGCGAAGCCCCACCACCCCACACCCCCGGCCCCGCTTCTCGCGAGGCCCCAACACCCCGCACCCCCGGCCCGCTCGTGGCCGAGACTACTGGACTACCACCGGTAAGTGCACACACTGCACCGGATTCACGTCTCTCCACGCCCGTCCAACCGCCGACGACGGATATTGTAACTACAAGACCGACGGGATCTCCCAAGTCGGACTTGGAGTCCGACTTAATCGTCGCGCATCGCCTGGTTATGGCGGGCATGATGTCGGAAGATCTCAAACGGGCGGTAGTTATCAATCTAAATGACCGCCGACAACGATTGGAGAAGGCCGGAGTAACTACCCCGACCGAAGAAGAATTGGACGAGGCACGTCGCTTTGCAGCGCTCACGCCTATCCCAGAAACTGCCCCAACTTCGCTCAAGCGCCAGCGCACGGACTCGGAATTGAGGCAAGATGCCCCGAAGGTCCAGCGGGTAATTACCCCCACAATCCCTGCCTCCTCGTGAGCGCGACCCTCGCCGTCGTAGCAGTTCAACCACTACGCCACGCGTCGTGCCCATGGATGCAGATGAGGGCGCGACGACACAAGCCACGCCCACTGCTCCGCCTTCGCAAGCCCCCCAGCAAACCGCTCCCCAGGGCCCGCAACCGTCCACATCCTTCGCGGACGCTGCGAGAGCCACACGCAAACCCCAAGACGCACCAGCCCAAGGACCTCCACCTCCAGCAGGAGGCCCTAATCCTGCCGCCGCTCCCAAACCGAAGACGCCGCGCTACCCGCCGCTCATTGTCGAGGCATTGCCCAATTGGGCACTCCATTTACGGCAACTTAAGGACAAATTAGGCCGCGCACCGAATGCCCGCCCATTTGGAAAAGGCATCAAATTCACTCCAACAGAGGACCAGGAGTACCGTCTTGTCCAGCGTTACCTCTCGGACCTGGAGAAGACGGAGAAAATCTCCTGGTTCTCTTACTCGCTGCCCCAAGAACGCAGCCTCAAAATTGCCATTCGCGGAATCCCGGTTGATACCAACCCTACAGAGATTGAAGATGAGCTCCGCACCTTGGGCTTCGAACCGGAACTAGTCCGCCCCATCAAGGCACGCAAGGGCCGCCCAGGGTGCATCGTTTTCGCAATCCTAAAGAGAACACCAGACTTAACACCAGCCATCTACGAGATAACAGAACTCATGTGCATGCCGGGTGTGCACATAGAAGCCTGGCGAGGCAAGAAGGGACCAGCACAGTGTCACCGGTGCCAAGGTTTCCGCCACTCTAGCCATAACTGCCACCGCAAACAGTCATGTGTCCGCTGCGGAGAGGAGCACAGCGCCCATGACTGTCCCCGGCCCAAAGAAGAGCCTGCCACTTGTGCAAATTGTGGCGGCCCGCATCCAGCCAACAACCTCTCCTGTCCTGTTTTCCGGAAAGAAGCTAGGAATAAACGCGCAGGCACCGTCGCCACAACTACCGCCCCCGCCACTCAGAAAGAACGCCCAGACAAGACTAGGAAGGAAGACGAAAGCACAGCACCCTCAGCGCCAACAGGGTCCAACATCCGGCAATCCGACCCCGGCAAATGACCCCACACCGAGAGGTGAGAACCAAAAGAACAAGACCCACAAAAAGAAAAAAAGTACTAAAACAAAAACCGACACCGCTCCACCCCCGGAAACTGCCTCTGCAGCTCCCAAGACCAATACCCAAAAAGAGACAAATAGGACAGCCCCGAACCCAGAATTAAACGCACGTCTGGCCGTCATAGAAGCCGCAATACAAATTATGACAGATGTGCTTCACGCTCTGCGCGCAGGCGACGACCCCGCGGATGCTGTTCTCAGAGGGATGACTAAACTCCTCAATCTTCGATAGCCCTCTGAGAACTCTTTACTGGAACGCCTTCGGTCTCGCGAGCAGGGTCACACTACTGCGAGCTCTCCTAACCGAACAGGATGTAGATGTGGCCTTGATTAGCGAGACCTTACTAACACCAAAAAGGACTCTACGGTTCCCAGGATACCATGTGTACCGGCAAGACGATCCCACGCCCCAAGCAGCAGGCGAGCGACCAAAGAGAGGTCTCGCGGTCCTGGTACGCAGACGGATCGTGCACCAACCGCTTCCCACGCCCCAGCTAAGCTCAATGCAGGCCCTAGGCATAGAGCTACTGATCGCAAACCAACCTCACCGCCTATACGCAGTGTACAGACCCAGAGGAACACTCGATCTCACGGACGTGCACAAACTTCTGGACTCCGATCTCCCAACGGTGCTTGCAGGAGACTGGAACGCCAAAAACCCTGCATGGAACTCCAGCAGGACGTGCCCAAATGGACGACGTCTCCTGCATGACGCCGAGTCCCGGGGTTACTATATCACTGGACCGGAAGTGCCCACACACTACCCATACTATGACTCTCACATGCCGGACGTCATAGATCTCATAGTATCTAAAAACCTCCGACAACCACCCTCACTTGAAGTTCTCAATGACGCCATGGGATCGGACCACACACCGATCCTAGCTATCTTCCCTCCAGACCAAGATCGAGCCCCTCGGATAGTGCACCGGAAGGTTATAAATTGGAAGGCCTTTACGGAGCGCATCGGCCGTACGACACTATCCAAACCTACCTCAACAGCAGAAGACGTAGAGACCCTTGCCGAAGATCTGACGAACGGCATTGGGGTAGCGCTAAACGAAGCCACAACTGATCTCCCAATCTGCAAACCACCGCTGCCGCGAAGACTCCGAGAGCTAATAGAAAGGAAAAGAAGAGTTCGTCGCCAATGGCAGATCACACGCTGCCCAACCCTAAAATCCCAGCTTAATCAACTAGTGGAAAGGGTAAAAGATGAACTGAATGCGAAGGCCGCCGAGGACTGGGACGCTAGGATCGAGACAGCGTCAGAGGAGATCACAGCGCTCCATGCCCTGTGCCGACAACTATCCAAATCACCAGCCCCCATCAGACCCCTTTTACACCGCGACGGCACCATGAGATACCGCGCGGAAGATCGAGCGGAAATTCTAGCCGACCATCTGGAAAGGCAGTTCCAGCCGTTTCCCATTGAGGACCCTTTACATTCGGCGATGGTCGAGAGACACATATGGCATTCCGGCCTGCTATACAAGATCATCACCACCTCATCGACGCCCCCCCAGATCACCAAGGTCCTAAGATCATTTCTAGAAGGGAGGAGTTTCAGAGTAAGGGTGGATTCGGCTCTGTCCCCCGAGAAGCCCATCCTAGCAGGAGTACCACAGGGGAGCTGTCTCTCGCCGGTGCTATACTCTTATTACACCGACGATATTCCCACAACAACAGAAACCACCCTCGCTCTATATGCAGATGACGCTGCATACATTGCAAAATCTCTGAATATCACACACGCGACGAAGAAACTGCAGCGCGCGCTGGATCTCCTCCCGGACTGGCTGAAGCGCTGGAGGCTCAGAGCGAACGCCAGAAAGACCCAGGCGATTTATATTGGCCCTCAAAAATTGCTTGCCCCGCCACGACTCACCTTTCTGGATGAGTCCATAGAGTGGATGACAAAAGTGAAATACTCGACCACAAATTGTCAATGAAGCCACACATAAAGGAAGTATGCGCTCAAGGCAAGATCGCCACATACGCCCTCCGTCCGGTACTAACGTCCCGCCTCCCGCTACGCACTAAAATCGGTGTGTACAAGACATACATACGCTCGCGCCTCACGTACGCCGCACCAGCGTGGTTCGGACTAGCGAGCGAGGCAAATAAGAAGACCCTACGGGCCCAACAATCAAAGGCCCTTCGTCTCATAGCGAACGCCCCTCGATACGGAGGGAACTCCACCATCTCGAGAGACTTGCGTATCGAGAGTCTCGACGTCTTCATCACCCGCCTTGCCGAAAGAATCTTCGCGCGGGCAGAAAACTCCACATTTCCGCACATCCGGAATATTGCACCATGGCACGCCCGCCCACCGGACAGGAGGGCATACCCAAGAGACCTCCTGACAGGAGATTAAGTTCGATCTCCTGTCATCTCACAGAAGACAGAACACACAAAATCAACAAAGCATCACATCACATCAACCATAAACACGGGGGCTGATCCGCCGTTTACGCGGTCGCTTCGCTGGGCCTCCCACCAGCGGGTTCCACCCAGCGGGGCTCGACCGCGGCACGGAAGGATCGCCCCCCCCTTTCAAAAAGTTCGTAGGCCAAAAATGGCCGCTCCAAGGACCGTGCCGTCTTAACGGCACGCGGATAGCAAACCATCTGCAGGGGGCAAATCCGCCCCGAACAGATTTCCCCACACCCAATTGGTGTGTGAGAAGACCACGTTATTATTAGACCATTAGTCTTTGAGCTATCGCCAACCAAGCAACATAATCAGGAGTGAAAAGTGAAATATGGAAAAAATCGAATATCGTGCCTTTATAAAGTTCCTTACCAAGCAAGGAAAATCAGTTGCGACCATAATGGATGAGATGTCATCGGTTTACGGTGACTCTTGTCCAGGAAAAACCATGGTGTTCAAGTGGCACAGTTTGTTTAAAAACGGAAGGGAATCCCTTGAAGACGACCCGAGGCCGGGCAGGAGCTTCGAGGTGACCACGCCAGAACTTATCCAAAAAGTCGAAAACATTTTACTCGACGATGCTCGACTAAAGAAGAAACAACTCGCAGAAATGGTTGGAGTATCCGATACAACCATTTTTAAAATCCTGCACGATCATCTTGGCATGACTAAGGTCAGCGCAAGATGGGTACCGAGAATGCTCACGCCGCCGCAAAAACAACAACGCGTAGAGTGTTCACGTGCATTTTTAGACCTATGAAGACAAGGATGGTGTATTGAGTCGAATTGCACCTGGAGACGAAACTTGGGTTTATCATTATGAACCTGAGTCGAAACAAGACTCTATGCAGTGGCATAAAAAGGGCACAGCACCCCCCAAGAAGTTTAAGGTGTCACAGTCAGCTGGGAAACTCATTGCAACGGAGAATTAACCGGAGAATACTACGCTTCAATATTAGAGCGAATAAAAGAAGCCATTTAACAGAAAAGACGGGGAAAATTGACGAAAGGTGTGCTGCTTTTGCACGACAATGCGCCCGTCCACAAGAGCCGCGTTGCGTTGGTTGCCCTGCTTAAAGTGGGCTTCGATATTTTGAACCACCCACCCTACAGCCCAGACCTGGCCCCGAGTGATTATTAACTCTTTCCAAAAATGAAAAAAGAGCTGCGGGGTAAAAAATTACCACCGATGATGAAGTTAAGGAGGCAGTTTCAGCGTATTTTGAGGACAAAGACAAAACATTTTTTTTATGAGGGTATAATATAAATTAATTGAAAGATCTGAAAAATGTGTCCGTCTTGCAGGTGAATATATTGAAAAGGAAAAATAATTTGGTTTTTTTATTTCAACCCCTTACCCTTCATTCCGCGAACATAAAAACGCTCCCTCGTACATAACTAAAATAGCAGGCCTCTAAATGTGCTAGCATTATCCACAAGAAACATTTGTGACAAGAGTAGCACATCCATACTAAACTGGGTGTTTTGTGACCAACTAATCCGGTACCAATAATTCCAATTAGTTTAACACTTACATGATATCAAAATAGCCTGAATAACTAGAAAATCATAAAAAACAACAGTCCTGACAAATCTTAGGTGGCACAAGTTGTCCTACATGAAATAATCATTTCATTTCAATTCAATATGACAAGTGGACATAATAGTGGGCTCATTTGGAACCCTCATATCTTTAGTTTTAAGATACCATAGTTATAATTATCACCATCATGTCTCATATTTTACTGCATACAGTGTAGGTTAGGTAGTAGGTACCCATCTTATTTCGAAATTGACTATACCTATGGTACTTAAAGAACCAAAGGTGACCAAATAAGTTATGAACCTGCTTCACAACTGACATAACTAAAGCTCCAAAAAAATTATGGAAGGGGGTGTGGGGTACTAAATCTTCTAAAACATTTGAAAATATTAAACAAGGGGAGATTTTTATGGAGAGGTATTAATTTTCAGTGTTTATTAAATACCAAAGTACTCCAAGAATAAGTTTCAATAACTATGGTTACCAAAGAATACAAACAAAGTTAAGCTTTCTCACATTTTGTAAGTAAATACTTTATAAATGTTGTTTCAAACTTTTGTGGCAAGATCTCAATTTGTTGTACTAACATTGAATTTTGTATCTTGCTTGGATATGACCCATGTCTGACACTGAAGAAGAAAATTCTTTAAAAGTTACAAAAATCACACTAGTTGGGGAACCCTCGACTGGAAAGTTAAGTATTACTGTCAATTTATTTATGTGATATTTTTAGCAACTAAGTAATATTTAAGTAATTTATTTTAACAAAAAACATATAATTTTTTGTCTTTTCTTATGGAAGGCATGATTTCATTTCTACTGATAGAATTTGCGCCAAACTCGCCGTCGAAAGGAACTACCTATAACAGTATTTCTGTAGACAAACATAAGCTTGACGGGACGGGACCACTTGAATCCTCAGTTGGAAAATCTACTTTGAGGATCATCGGGCTGATTTGTGTGTATAGAGTAGTATATGCAACCGCTACGTGGGCGGCGGCGGCGCGTCGTGCGGCAGCACGCAGGGCGCGGAGGTGAGCGCGGCGCAGTGGGCGGGCGCGCGCCCCCCCGCGCCGCTGCAGCTGTGCGACGTGGCGGGCGCGGCGCTAGCTACCGACATGCTGCCTAACTACTTGTACGCTTCCGATGTGAGATACTGCCTCCAAACCAATTTCTTACCATCCTTGTCTTATTCGCCGAAGAAATTGTCGTACGTGAGCAACAAGTACCTACGACAGCGCGATTCGATCCGATATGACACGACGCAACAGTATCAAACAGCAGACGGCCCATCACGTGGCCTATGTTGTGGCGTAGATACGTTTGTCATTTTTAGATTTGTATCGTTGCACCGCGTCGTCTCGTTGCATCGTGTCGCTCACCTAGGACAACGGATAATATAACGTCTATATAAGGCGCGACTTTAGAGAAGCTTGAAATCTTTTTTCCACATTCAAATGCCTAAATAATTGTGTTAAAGAACAGCTTATTTTTTAGAGCTGCACCATTGTCTTATAATATTCGATGACAAGCTAGGTTAAGTGACGATGCAATCGATAATGTAAGCAGGCTAACCTGGAAAAGTATGACTATTTTTGTTAAACGCACGAACTCTACCAACCCTGGTAGAATGACGTCATGCTTTTATCCTATGTGAAGGACAATATCATGAAACACAGGTTCATGCCTAGCTCAAGCACTGGTGCTTGAACACACACTGGTTCCAACACTATAGCTGTTTAGTATAAGAATATTGCAAATTGGTGACTGGGAAAATAAATAAATTGATTGATTGATTGAATATGGCCAACAAAAAATAAATTGTTGTAACTGATATTCCTCAATTAATTTATTTTAATTTGCCACCAATATAAATTGTTTTTTTTTTAGATTGTTATATTCGTGTATGATTTAACAAACTTACAAAGTTTCGAAAAATTGGATATGTGGATGAAATCAATAAAAGATATCTTCGAATCAGAACCGAAGAAACCATTGATGGCTCTATTTGGCAACAAATCGGACTTAGAACACCAAAGGGCCGTCAGACTGTCCTGCGTTCATAAGTTCTCATCTGAACATTTGTTGGAAAACTTTAAAGGATCGGCAAGGACTGGGGAAATGGTATCTTATTTCTTTTTATTATAGAAACGTTAACCCTTTAATTGTAGGTTTCTCTCTTTTTCGGAATAATTCAATCTGATCCTAAAAAAATGTAATGAGACAAACTACATTATTTTGTTGCCTGTTTTTCTACCAGCAGTAACATGCAGCTACTAGCCTTTGATAGTAAGTAGCAGGTATCGAATGTGTTGCGCAACCCGAGTTTATTGTGGGTGGGTTTAAGCGCCCCACGCTTTATTTTCAAGTCGACCTTTGATTTCTATTACTGATAAGATACAGCCTACCAAGTGCGGTGCGTAACGCCTGTAGCTCCCTAGCTAATTGGTTTCTTTAAATATCACCCTTATTTGAATCAACCGCCGCGATGTCATGCAATATAAAATGTATCTATATTTAATATTTTATCTGTATAAATCTATATATTAAAATTAATATTTTTAGGTGAACACAGCCTTTTCAAAACTAATTGCTCGAATATTGGGTGTCAAATTACCAGTCGAGGTCGCCGCTCACAGGAAATCAACTGTCACCCAAATATCAGAAATGAATGGACAGCCGCCTTTACCATCCAATGATGCCACAAATACTCTGATTATGAACAGAAAAATGTTGAGGAAAATTCAGAGAAAATCTTCCTCGTCCGTTTGTTGCGTCCAATAAAAGTTTAAGAATGATCTGCATTTCATTTGATTCCGTTTGATTTTCATTTGAAAATAAAACGATCTAAAAACATAGGCAAGCACATCACTTGAAATTAATTTCTTTAAAGAATTAGATTCAAGTTTTTGTCACGACCTCTTAGGCCATCTCTAAAACAAATCTGTCTCAATAGATCTAGAGATAAACGCTGTGTTGCTAAGCGAAGAACTTTGAGACAAATTAATGTTCGAATTTATGAGTTTTCTCACGACTGGTGTAGATTTCTCATTGTGTTCTTTTAAGCGTGTGATAATATATCACAAAAAGAAATAATTTTTGTGACAATACCTGATGTTTCTTGGGATTTCTAGACACTAGTCTCTCCTCTCAGAATGAGAAGGGATCATAGTCCACCACTTTGGTCAAGTGCGGATTGGTAGACTTCACACAATTTTGAGAACATTATGAAAAACCTTCGGGCATGCATGTTTCCTCACGATTTATTCCTTCACCGTTAAAGCAAGTGGTACTTACTTAATTTCTTAAAACGCACCTCGAAAAGTTCGAGGTGAGTGCCCGAGGATCGACTGTTGCGGCGACATGAATAGGAAGCCGGGCATCTAAAACGAGTAGGCTATCACCGCTAACAAAGATTTACTCGTATGTCCGTTTTCACTTTTCACCAACAGTTTAAATTTTGGGGAACACTTAAACCCGTGAGATGACAGCTTTGACTATCGATTGACAGTTTGATGTGGATTTGCAGGAAATCTGTCACCTATTGATCTTAAGGTGTTCCCTAAAATTTAGGCATTGTTAGTGAAAATAAGTAAGACATATTATTTACTTAGACGTATATTTTAGGTAGGTATAAGGTATCATTTTAATTAAAATGGCGCGACCTCAATTATTGCAGTAGCGATCCGCAGTAGCAACTGTACCACATGTTTTTTTTTTTAAATCAAAGTATAGGCGTCCGCTTGACGACAATTATTATGCTTAATCCAAAGCAATGATGAGGTCTAGGTTGGAGCGCGCTTGTCTAGAAAATGCCTATTCACTCTTGCCTTGAATCTTGTTTCTAGTAATAGAGAAGTACACAGACAACGTGCGTTTCTGCATCATCTGCAACTACCTGGGGAAGATAATCCCGGCGCTGCAGTCGCGCTGCACTCGGTTTCGGTTCGCGCCGCTGCAGCAGAGCCAGATCGTGCCCCGTCTGCGGGAGATCGCTGAAAACGAGAAGTGAGTTCCTTTCGAGGACTATCTCAACTGGGTCTGCTTTTAGACTCTTGCCTGTTTGATGTGAATTTACCATGGGTTCGGACAAAAGTTTTGGTAAATTTATCAACTACCAGTTAGCTTTAGACTGCAATCTCACCTGATGGTAAGAGATGATGCAGTCTAAGATGGTAGCGGGCTAACTTGTTGTGGGTATGTCAGTTATATTAAACCCATTCTCCCAATCGGTTTCTACACCGCATTATACCGGAACGCTAAATCGCTTGGTGGTACGTCTTTGCCGGTAGGGTGGTAACTAGCCAGGGCCGAAGGCAAGACCAGAGAAAATTTAGAAATTATAAATTCCGCACAGGGTTACCGGGAATCAAACCCGGGACCTCCCACTTATAAGACCACTCGCCAGGGAGGTCGTCTGCTTTTAGAGTCTTGCCTGTTCATGTGAATTTACGATGGGCTCAGAAAGTAGATTTTACGTAAAATAAGCTGTTTAGAAAATCAGCATTCCCAGTTTTCAAATTTGTAGTAACATTTCTGAGTTTGTAATAATAATACGAGCGCTTCCTAGCTTTGCATCTTGATTATCTATTAAGAATTCCATCAACTGTATATTTGTGTGTGTATTTCACTGGTCTTTAAAAAGGTCTACAGTGGCCCGCGTAACTGGTGCACAATATGCTGTATCTTTAACTGTAGATATACGAAGGACCTAAAAATATCCCTGACTCAATAATTACTTTTCATATTATATTAATTTCTAATAAATGAAGCGGTCACATCATATTTTTTGTTATAGCGTGAAAATCACCGAGGATGGTATCAAAGCTTTGCTCACGCTCTCTGGCGGCGACATGCGCAAAGTTCTCAACACTCTACAGAGCACGTGGCTAGCATACCGTGACGTCACGGAGGACAACGTGTATACTTGCGTGGGACACCCGCTGCGCTCTGATATCAACTTCATTTTGAATTGCCTTCTGAATGAGAATGACTTCGCTGCGTGCTTCAAAAGTATCCTTTGTATAACTTACAATACGACTAAAACTGACTGGCTGTTGGTTACTCAAAAATAAATAAAATAAAACGTGGAAATTTTCGTGAGCAAATGTGTTCATAAAAATGAAGCTAGCTCAGAATAAATATTCGCATAATGTCTGTTGTTCTCGTCAAAAAGATATTACTTTACAATGAATGTAATCTAAGATAATGTGCGGGAGGCGGAACATAGTTCTAGGCTTCTAGCACATATTGTTTTACCTTTGTGTAAAAAAAATCGAATATTGTTAACGATAATCAGTTTTAGTGTAGAGTTCACGTATTTCAAGATAGCATCTTAATCGGGTACAATACCAAAACATGAAAGTTGCAACCTGATATCTTACTAATATTATAAATGCGAAAGTTTGGATGAATGTATGGATGTATGTATGTATGGATGTATGTATGGATGGATGTATGGATGTTTGTTACTCAATCACGCCCCAGCGGCTGAACGGATCTGGCTGAAATTTGGCACAGAGATATATTATATAGTCTTTAATAGCATATAGGCTACTTTTTATCCCGGAAAATCAAAGAGTTCCCGTGGGAACCACAAAACCTCAATCCACACGGACGCAGTCGCGGGCATCAGCTAGTTTAACAATATTTCTTTAATTAAACATAACAGAAATTCAGGATCTAAAGATCGCTAAAGGATTAGCTCTCGGGGACATATTGACTGAGATCCACACAATAATACAAAGAGGTAAGTACTGCAACGATGAATAGGGCCCTCCTTAAACTACACGCCACAACAAATCTAACAACACCTCATTGAAATAGATCAAACAGTTTGAGCTACAGCACATGCTCTTTTTTAATCAGGGTACACACGCAGCGACTTCGATAGAAAGCGACTCGATGGCGATTAAAGCCCATGGTGTTCTCACAATAGCGATCTTAAAAAAATAGCGAAATTTTAGATTTGCAGCGATTGGATTGCCGCATTGCCAGCGAAATCGCGATCGCGCGATTCACGTCCACACAGCAAATATTACATCGCTATCGAGTAACCGTCGACCAAAGTAGCTACCGTGTGTACATACGGCTTAAGACATCACCCACCCATTGCCAATCCAACAATCAAGTTGTTAAAATCTACCAACTCGTTTAGACACCAAATTATTTCTTTAATACATACTGCACCCATATAACATTATCCTCCTGGTTTTTTTCCACTACGAGTAAGCCCTTGACTGCGATCTCACCTGATGGTAAGTGGTGATGCGGTCTAAGATATACCATATTAGACCGCATAATCACTTATCATCAGGCTAACCTGTTAGGGGCCTGGCAGTTATATTTAACTAATACTCCCCTAATCTAAATCGCTTTGCGGCACGTCTTTGCCGGTAGGGTGGTAACTAACCACGACCGAAGTCTCCCACCAGGCAAAGTGAAGTGAAGTGAAGTTTCCCTATTATTGTGAGTAACGAATAATTTATTTAGCCTCGTAGCTTTAGTTTTTAGATACCGTAACAGATTATCACCTTCATATTTTTTAAGTAACTGGACGTCAATAAGTGTAGATTACCTACCTAAATTGAATAAATATTTATGACTTTATTTGCACAAATGATCAAAATTGCGAATTTATTATTTCAGTGAAGTTCCCGCCGGAAGTGCTAATAGAGCTAGTAATTAAGATGGCAGACTCGGAAGTTCGCCTCGCGAGCGGCTGCAGCGAGCGCATTGAGTTGGCAGCCCTGCTCTCCGCCTTCCAACTGTGCAAAGACCAGATAGATGTGGAGGCTCTGTCCATGTGATAAACGAGTTTATAGGTATTAAATATTTTAATGAACAAGATATCGTTTATTTAAAGTCTTCTTAGTTGTATTAACATAGAAAGTTAAACTTACTCATTACAATTACAGAAAAATATCTTAGTGTGTGATTTTTAAAATCTTGTCCATATTGTTATATTTCCATTTTCCACAAATGTCAAAGAACAGCCAGCTTTTGGGAAGATTTTTGTACTCTATTAAATCTTTCGTGGTTCATTTTATACTCTCATGAACCATGATACGTGATCGTAATTTAGATATTGAAAGTACCTGATAGTGACTATGGAAGATATTGATTAATTATTTGTGATTTATTATGTTTAATGTCTGAAGCTCTGAACGTTATCTCATTAGAACCTTTTAATAAACATTATTAAACTATACATACATAATTTATTTTTTTATTTTGACGTTACTACGGTAATCTGCTTCAATGCGTAAAAGTAAAGCATATCGCAGATTACAGCAAGAACTGACGGAACCTAAAAAACCGGCCAAGTGCGAGTCGGACTCGCGCACCGAGGGTTCCGTACTCAAGAAGTAGGTATAATTACCTTTGTTAATGAACCGCAAAACTAACTTTGTTTGTAGAGGTTTACTGTTAATATAAAAAAATTACGTTTGTTGTATGGGAGCCCCCCTTTAATATTTACTTTATTGATATTTAATTATTTATTTTGAAAGGTAATATACAAGTTAATATTCTGTGAAAATTTGAACCGTCTACCTGTTACCGTTTTTAATATTGAGCAAAAAAATACGAAAAAAACACGTTTATTGTATGGGGACCCCCCTTAATATATATATTTTTTTAATTTTTAGTATTTGTTGTTATAGCGGCAACGGAAATACATCATTTGTGAAAATTTCAGCTTTCTAGCTATCACGGTCTATGAGATACAGCCTGGAGACAGACAGACAGACAGACAGACAGACAGACAGACAGCGGAGTCTTAGTAATATGGTCCCGTTTTTACCCTTTGGGTACGGAACCCTAAAAATGCGACTGCTAGTCACGTCACCGGCATGTTTTAGCCGCGTTCTTTGTAGCTGTCTTTTTTTTATTTTATTATTATTCATTATAGGCTTGCGCTTGACCACAATCACACCTGATGGGAAGTGATGATGCGGTCTAAGATGGGACGCGCTTGCCTAGAAGATGTCTATTCACTATTGATTTAAAGATACCCATACGGGTATGTAATTGGTGGGAAACACAGTTTTTGGTAGAGTGTTCCAGACCCTAGCCATGTGAGTGTGACCCTAGCTATTTGCACTTATAGTATCTACTGAAAATTGTGTTATTTCGGCCCGTACCTTGTGCGTTGTATATGTCACCGTAAAATTGTAAAAACCGTAAGATTGTAATCTAACGCTTTTTTTTTCGATAGATTGTAAACAGTCGAAAGATTGTGAACCGTTCAATGTTTTAAGTGTCAATTTTTGAAATATTCATTGTATTTACGTTTTCTTGTCTCTTTCTTGTAGGTTAGGTTAGGGTTCGACATAAATAATAAAGTAGTTAGGTTATAATGGGTTAATAAACCTAACAGATTACAATATACCGAAAAATAATCCGTTATTATTCGTCAGTTTACAATTTCGCGAGTTACATTATAATCTAACGGTTTTTACAATCTTACGGTGACATATACGACCAAGGAAAATAAAACAAATTTTCATCTATTTATATTTCTTTTAATTAAAAATAAATTACGTAAGCTATTTTTATACTTAACTAAAATAGAGATATTTACAAGTTTTCTACATATAATACTTTTCATTTTAAAAATAAAATAGTCTGAGTACATTTCAACGCTATTTAAAAATAAAGCAGGTAGTATATCTGCAACAAGATTTTTTGCCACACTAAATAAATAAGTGCAGAGTAAATCTAGTCGGTACTATAATATTATGGTGAAATTTTAAGGAATAGGTTATTACATAATTCAACAGAATTATTGTTAATGTCAATGATTGATTTAGATTTTGTCATTTTATTTTCTACTAAAAAATAACAACAGTCTTGTACTTAAATTATTCAACTAGTTTTTGTGTATCCTATTTTAATTTAACATCGCCGTTATATTGGTACTAAGTACAAAATAAAATGGTGCGTTTATCGATCTATGGGAGGCGCTAAATTCGACAAGGGATAATTATTTTATCAGTGGTGACATTGTGACGAGGTTTGGGTGTCGCCAATGTGCATTCTACCTTTATATTCGCTATTTTTCATCAGCATCGGCCAAAATCAAATGTTTCCGAGTTCTGACCTTGTGCCAGTTTTACACCAAAAAACAAGTTTTCGACGAATCTTGAAAAATAACGATCAAATTATAATAATCTCGATGCGACTATCTATATGACTATCGTAGACATATTAACCGATCATTATTAAGCCAAGTAATTAAGATTAAGACAATTTAATAGGTTTCAACTTTCATTATTAAAAACTGTCAAAACCTGTTTTTGGTGAAAACGAAGAATGGCAACAATGCATGTTAAATATAAGTCACCGTAAGATTGCAAAAACCGTTAGATTGTAATCTAACTAGCGAAATTGTAAACTGTCGACAGATTGTGAACCGTTCAATGTTCTGAGTGTCAATTTTTGAAATATTCATTTTATTTACGTTTTCTTGACTCTTTCTTGTTGCGGCCGGGCACTAAGGTTTTATTGGGTTAATATACCTAACTGATTACAATCTACCAAAAGATAATGCGTTAAATTGTAATCAGTCGACAGTTTACAATTTCGCTAGTAAGATTACAATCTAACGGTTTTTGCAATCTAACGGTGACATATATGCATGGAATACGTCATATTTCAAGCCTTGGTGTAAATACGGCGTGTCTATCCGAATATGTTAGAGACAAGACTGTTGATGGAGTTTGTTATGGTTGAGAAGATTCCGGCGGGAGCGGGCGGCGGGCGCGGCGGCGGCGGCGCCGGCCGGTAGTAAGGGCCGCCGGCGTCGATGCGCTGTTACAATCACAGTACATAATAACATACATACATATAGTTTTTTGATATGTTCCAAACATAATAAGTACATAATAAATATCCATGTTTAAATAAAAATAAAATAAAAAAAGACGTGTGGCACTCGGAGACTGCCGCGGTAAAGCTATTGCATAGCATTTTTTATCAACTTATGTAATTATAATTATTTATATTTACGCCGAAACTCTAAGCAGGCATGAGTCACCAGATTGCGAGGCGAAGAGGGGGATTACGCATACGCGTGATATTTCAAAAAGTGATTAAAAGTTCTGCTATTCATCGATAGACGGCAAAACTAAAAAGTATCACCGCTGTGCCGGTCGGGGTGGGGGTTGTTAGGTTATTTTCTGTACGGAATTTCTGGATACGGTCTCCACGCTCAAGGCCCGCGATAGAAGCTATGCAATAGCTTAAAAGCCTTTATTTCTACTACCACTTAAAAATTCCATTACATTTTTCTTTTTGTGTGCGTCATGTATATCGTCCAACAGATGATAGGTTAGTTTTGTCACAGTCACACTGTATTTGTGTCTGCCGTATAACATGCCGTTAAAGATGCATTCAGCATAATATGCACGGGTCTTGTACTCTCACAGTTACTAGGACTATTCACAGTGGGGGACAATGTTTTCATGAGAAATATCTGTATCATTTTCTGTTTCATCAATCATCGCTCATGATTGGGGAACCTTCATCTATTGGACGCCTTTGTATTGTAATTACAATTGATATAATAGGTACCTACAGAGTTAATTTAAAAATACTTATCACCTCATAAGGGTAGTTTCAGCACATAATACTGAACAACTTTTTATGTACAATTTCATTTTTTTTAAATAAGTTTAGTTATATTTTATACAAAATAAAAAAAAATATGTGACTTGTAGTGTGAACATCAAAAAATTTTTTTTGTGAATGAGAAGGGAATAAGTTTGTAGAACAAAAGATTAGTACCTATTATGTAGAGAAGTTATCCTGAAGAAGTTATTACTTACTAGTATATGTATTGAAGAGCCACGGAGAAAAGTGTATAGGTACCTTCTTTTCGTTCAAAATGGCAGAAGTATTTTTTGTAAATCTTACTGAATGACTAGTGAATGTGTACCTAGGTACTTATCTGACTCAATATAAAAGCAAATCCAAAGTGCTTAAAAATCTAAAAAATATAAGCCCAATCCATATCAAGATAAAGAAAACCAAACAAATCTACTTACATTTGAAAGTGTTTACAACTTTACAAAAAAATCACCACACCGTTAAATATTTTCAGGAACCACTACCAGTAAATAAAAAAGCGTGCCTTTACACAATCGACAAATCCAATGTCTGTAGTTTACCTACTATTTTTGTTTACCCATGCAGGAGTCGCTAGATACTTACTTCACGTATTTCAGAGGTGCGATTGTATAAGAATTGCCGATCAAATCGTTAAAAGTTCGGCGTCAAAGTAATATAAACCATAACAGCATTGAATTAGAGCTCAATTTCGTGTATCCATTCTCATCCGTTTAGAGTATCGTATGGTTTATTTTACTTTGACGCCGAACTTTGTCGATTTGATCGGCAACTTTTAGACAATCGGGGGACAGGTATAGACAGTATCAATCAATGTCGCGGTAAATAATATTATGTACAGGTAATAAAACACATTTTCATAATCTTCAAAAATTAATAAAGTTGTATTAAGAACATAAATTAACTTATATCCAAAAATCTACTGTTATTTATGTTCGTAAAGACATAGACCTTATTTACCGAAAATTAAATAGGAGAATTATGTTTTTAAAATTGAGATTAATATTCCTTTGTATGTACAATCTTAATATATTTAATAATTTATCATGCATCTGGCAACTAAAAGTATATTGTCTAATCTCACATTTTAATAAGTACAAGTTTATTTTAAGTATCTATTATTATTTTTATTTTGACGACCTCCCTGGCGCAGTGTTGAGCGCTGTTGCGCTTCGATCTCCCGGGTTCGATCCCCGGCAGAGTCAATTTGGCAATTTATAATTTCTGAATTTTCTCTGGTCTGGCCTGGTGGGAGGCTTCGGCCGTAGCTCGTTACGCCCCTACCGGCAAAGACGTGCCGCCAAGCGATTTAGCGTTCTGGCAGGCCTGTGTCACTCTTGGTACTTGCGCGACGAAAATACCGACGATCGCGCTCATTCCCGGAATGCTTACGCAGTCGGGGCTGGCGCGTTATAAGCGAGCGACGTGCTAGTGAATTTAACGCTGTTTTCGTAAATAGTTTTTTGAAAATATTTGTTTAATAGTTTAAGTTAAGTGTTTAGCATATTAATTATTTGTATGATAAATCTTTGTTTAACGCGCGACGATAATGTTTAATTTAGCTTGCTTGCGTGTTTTATCTATTTAATAATCATTATTTAGGCTATTATAAAGCTAGCAAGCAAGTCAGCAAGTAGTCAATACAATAATAAGTAGTTAATAGTACTTCTATCACGGAACAGGTACAATTCATGTCAAACTTAAATGAGCCTCAATTCAAGTAATTTTTTTGAATCGAGGCACGAGCTGTAGGAAGTACAAACGAGTCGCAGGGAATACGCTCGCCCTAGTTAGGCCCTTACTCCCTAATTCTTATTACACCTTGCCGATTTAGAGTAAGGGCACGGAATATATATTTATATATTTCCGTGATCGAAGTGTACCTACCTCTCCGAGCGAAATATTATGTTTCGCCGCACTGCTTCGCCGCGACGAATGACCTTGCAAGTTGCGTGCGTAGTGAAGAACTCACTGTGTAGCGACACACAGTAAACACAGTCGATCATAGTCAGAGTAGGTACCTTACTTACCAATTCGAAAAACCTACTGTATTGTTGTACTGTTTGCTGACAGCCCTAGACAAGCTCGCAATGTCGTCCGTGACGTAGGAAAGGGAAAAGATGCAAAGCAATACGGACACTCGCGCGCGGCGATAAAGTTTAATTTAGCTTGCGTGCGTGATTTATCTTTTTAATAATAATTATGTAGGCTATTAAAACGTCGGCAAGTAGTCAACATCAAAGGAGTGAGACTTCTGTACGTTAGTACTATTATATTATTCTGTGGTTCTGGTACGATGCCGTGTAGAAAACCGATTAGGAGTATGGATTTAATATAACTGCCATACGTCTAACAGGTTAGCCCGCTACCATCTTAGAATGCATCATCACTTACCATCAGTTGAGATCGCAATTAATTGCTAACTTGTAATTGATAAAAAAGTGATATGTAGAACTTTATATTATAATAGTGAGTATTTAAATACTTAAATAGTACTATTTACGAGTATTATATCTATCGGAAAAAAATATGGGCATGCTTCCAAATTAACATATTTTATTCTCAATATATGTAAATAATACCTATGTTGATGTACTCATAAAGGAGTATTTATTTAACTAACACATTTAATTAATGTTATGTAATTAAAATATTTAAATATTAATTGAAATCAATTCATTCGATTCAGGATATGAAGAAGCATGACGTTGATGCATTAATTTATATATCCTAAGTAGAATTTATAGTAGGTAACTGCTAATTTTTAGGGTTCCGTACCAAAATGGTAAAATGGAACCCTTATGGTGCGACTTTCTCCGTCTGTCTGTCCGTCTGTCCGTCTGTCCGTCTGTCCGTCCGTCACACTCGATTATTTCAATAACTACCGAAGCTATCGACATGAAATTTGGAATAGTTGTGTATATTAGTGGCCCAAAGACACTGGAATTAAAAAAAATTGGAAATTATTTTTGTTCTTATTTAAAAAGGGGGGAAAATCTGAGGGTTGAAATTTAAAAGTTAGATAACTGTACTGTGTTAGGTATCATATGAAAGGGTTTACTTTGTACATTCTAAAACAGATTTTTAATTATTTTTAGTTATGATAGTTTTTGATTTATCGGGGAAAATGTCTAAAAAAATACCGTTCCCCCCCCTTATCTCCGGAGTTTACCAATCGAAAAATTTGAAATAATTATGGTCAATAGGAATTTACGTATATTTTACAGGAAAACTATAGCCAATGCTCTAACTAGCATAGTTTTTTTGATATTAACAATAAACCTCTACAAACAAAGTTAGTCTTGCGGTTCATTAACAAAGGTAATCATTTATTAATAATGGTACGGAACCCTTCGTGCGCGAGTCCGACTCGCACTTGCCCGGTTTTGACTATTTAAGAATGCTACTTTTATAAAAATAAAGGCGGGTAGTGCTATTTCTATAGGTGCTTTAAGTAGTTTTAAAGATATGTTAAATACTTAAATATATAAATTAGACAACAGGCAAAAATATTTGAAATCGTAGTTTATGCTATCTAATCGGTGTAGAGGATCACAAGGATTCATTTTTCTAATCTTCAGGAAATGTAATAGTCATGTTTAGGTCCTGTGGTGCTGCGGTAGAGGTGGTCACTTTGGTTCGCTTTTGCCCGTCGCCTCGGGATTGCGCGTGCCCCTAAAGTGCAACTACATGTACTAAACTATTTAATACTAATACTAAATAAAGATATTTTAATTAATATGTGTTATGAAAACTCTAGGCTCTATCATTAATAAAATATTCTCACATTTAGGTTGATAGCTCGCGACCCCATCCGTATGCAGAGGTGTTTGTGTGATGCCATTACACATACAGATAAAGCTCTATAAATTATCGCTCTGGCATTATAATATTTTACAGGAACTATATAAGTAGTTAAGTAACTAATTGCATACCACAATAAATTTCTCGCTTTAATTAAGAAATAACTGCAGTCGCGAATGAAATATGAAGTTAGAGAAACTTTTTACATTATAGTACATATGCTACTTGTAACTTGTTACCTTCACCACAGTTACCCAAAGAATCAATATTTACAAAATAAAAATATTTGGTACAGAACGTATATCCCAAAATGTAATGAACTCACCTTAGCTGAATGCAGTGTAACATTTAGTAAAGTAGGGTGGCTATCTATTACGAAGAACTCAACTTCTTGAGGCAAATACCCTTCTCCCGATACCTGTAAGTTAACATACAAGTTGTAGCTTATTTTTGCAGGAAGATGCAAACTAAAATTTAGAAAAGTCCGTGTGTTCCTAATAAGTATCAGTTTACCCTGCTTGTTGGAAGGGGAGTTGGATTCGATCCACACGTTGGTCCCATTGTCTGACTCAGTGACTCGTCCAAAGTGGTGGATCAAAAGATTAGCATCAGTCCCAACATTGTCGTGAGAAATTTTTCGATTCACTGTTGGCCGAATAGCATTGGGGCCGACGTTGGCGCCAACATGTGGAGACGGAGTTAAGCTGAATAATTGAAATATCTTTTGCATATAACTTTATCAATGAACTCTTAAATATACCTACCTCAAGTCTGTATGTCCCAGGAAGTAAAATGCGCCAAAATTCTCCATATTTTGTAGTGTGGTAGGTGACGTCACGTCCTTTAACGCGCACAGATGCCCGCTCTACCGGGTTGCCGTTCTCGTCCATGACAAATCCATGGGCCCCTCGGTGTGCTTCTGCTAAATACTTTATCAGCGACTGCAAGTTGCAATAAACCACCAAAATTGGTTCAGGTCAGAGTACATTTACTAATTACTAAGATAATATTTACGAGGGAACTGTGAATTGGGAACTGTCGCTTAGCCAAAAAGGTAAGAATTGCATTTTAGTTTGCGGATGCAGAATTGTAGACACAGAAAAACGAATGGAGAAAGAGTAACATACCTATGCCCGGATCCTTTTTTGAGTTAACTTTAAAAAAGCTCTTTCTAATTTGGCTATAAACTATCACTTGGCTGAACCATTGAATTATTGTTAAGCTGCTGACTAAGCAACTTATTGTTAATTGTTTTTTTATGTGGAGGTGTCCTCCAACTTTATTCCTATCAGTCAGTTACTATGTTATACTTTTAATGATTAGATACCATATTATACCTAAAGTAACGTCTAAATTTTAAAATTTTCTCCAGATAACAATTTTATCTAATCTAGTGGTATAAATATTCAACGTCACTCCTGCTTTAATTTATTAATTTTCGGGTATTCTAATTTCTAAGTAACCAATAGGACACAATGGCTGTTTTGCGTTCAACATTTCACGTAGTCGCAATATTGCTCTATAGTGAGGTGTTAGTGCAAAGTGCAACTATAAATCATAGAGTGGCAATAGCGCTACTTAACGCACAACCGGTCAGCGGAAGCATTCTTTTCATAGAGACAGGAAATGGAACCATACACGTTAAGGGAAGGATAACGGGCTTAAAACCAGGATTGTACGGTTTCCACATCCACGAGTTAGGTGACACGACTACGTGTGACTCGACAGGAGCACACTTCGATCCTCATGGGAGAGTTCACGGTGGTAGACATCACGACGTGCGTCATATCGGCGATTTAGGAAATGTAAAGTTCGAAGACATTGGAGACGGACAAGAAGCTGTTGCCAACGTTGATTTTCTAGACACACATATTACATTCAGTGGCCAGAACAATATACTGGGTCGTGGTTTAGTGCTACACGAACATGAAGATGATCTCGGCAAAGGCGGACACGAATTATCCTTGACTACCGGTAATGCAGGACCTAGGATAGGTTGTGGTGTGATTGGAATCCGGTCAGGTAATTGGAACTCTGGAATATCTACACATTCTTCTTCTGCGCTAATTATATTTGGAATTCTGTTTTTGTTTTTTAAATGAAATCTCTACCTATAAGTATATCTCAATTCTTACCTGTTTGTTGTCTTGCCAATACTTGGGAAGTTCATGCGCTGGTGGATATTTGCAACAAGATATTTCCAATGTGATTTCCATACATCCATGCCATAGGTAGTTGTAGTCTTGCATTCCGCCTGTAAAAGGTATAAAGGTTGCATATATCGGTTATTAAATAAATGTCTGTAGTTTAATCCTATAGTTTGTACATGTTTTGTTGCCTACTGTTTATCTACATACACTCTAATATGTTAATCTTATCTTATCCTTATCCATAATAGAGTCCATAATGAATAATTAGATATTATAATTATTATGGTCTTTTAATTGGCTGTCAATTTTTTGAATAACCATGATTACGTTATACGAATTTAATGACAATGAATTTGATGAAAATATCTAACGGTGTAATTTGAAAAACATCATTATCAATAGAGCGTAAGTTATACAACCGAATTTTTTGTCACTTTGTCTATTCTGTTCTTGGAGCGTATAATCTAAGCTTCTGTCTGTTGAATTTGTGAAAGCCGTTTGAGTGCGGTACAAAATTACTAGGTTAGCAGGGATTCATTCTGCGACCGATTAAAGGTATAATAGCACCAGGCCCACTGCCATCTACTGCTGATCCTTATGCTTTAGCATGCTATTTTTTTATCTACTACAAGTTATCCCTTCTCTATTCCAAGGTGAGTGATGATGTAGTCTAATATGGTAACGGGACAACCTGTTAGGGGCATGGCAGTTATATTATACCCATACTCCTAATCAAAATATACACGGCATCCTACCGCAACGCTAAATCGCTTGGCGACACGTCTTTGCTGGTAGGGTGGTAACTAGCCATGGCCGAAGCATCCTACCCAGCTAGACCGATCAAAATTCAGAAATTATAAATTGTAATAATAATATACCGTAATATACCGTATTGTGTGCATGTTAAGGTAAATGAAAAGTTAGCTGGCAACGACAACATCTCTCTCTCTCGTCGCGAGATATCTCGTGCGCATGCTAAACCTGCAGGTGAGATCGCATTCAAGGGCTAACTTGTAGTAGAGTAGAACTGGGGGGTTACTATGAGCTCTTATAGCAGGACAGATATTGAACTGCACTTAACTTCAAGGCACTGAACTGGTGACACTGCATTGAACTGTGCTGCAGTTCAATTTCTGTCCTGCTTTAAGAGCTCATAGTAACCCCCCTGGAGGGTAAAGGGAGTACCTACCAGTGAGCGGGTACCACGCGGCCCCGTTAGTGATGCCGTTGTCGAAGCGCTGCGAGCCGGACTTGCAGGACACGCCGCGGGACATCTTGGCGTGGTTGTTGGAGTACACGAGCGCGAGATGCCGGAACACGTCGTCGTCCGGCGCGATGGAAGGCGTGTGCGCGTAGCTTTGGAACACTGCGTTTAGGGGATATGTGGAGAAAAGGTCTTGTTAATTTTGGATACTTATAAAATCGGAGAAAGAAAGATAAGCAATGTAATGATCGCGGTAGCTGCTTTGGTACACTGAGTTTAGATGTGGGGAAAAGGTACGTTAATACATAATACCTCAATGCAATGTACTGATCGCGGTAGCTGCTTTGGAACACTGAGTTTAGGGGATATGTGAGAAAAAAGTCTTGTTAATACTTATCGAATACTTACTTGTAAAATCGGAGAAAGAAAGATAGGCAATGTACTGATCGCGGTAGTTGTTTTTTCCTTTTATATGGAAATTGAGCGTGTTTAATTTAATCATATATTTGGAGACATAAGGTGCCATTACTTATACCTACTGCATACTATTTGAGCACAAATTAAATTTTGATTAGAATATATTTAAATAGGTACTTCACCCGAGCACAATACAGATGACCGGCATATTCCTGATACGTAAGCGTGAAAGAAGATTATTGAGTTATTAATTTAAGAGCTTATTTTAAAATATACCTACTTCAGTCGTTTGAAATATTATTGCAAAACGCGTAAATTCAAATCACAAGAGATGAACCTACGATTTAACGGGCCGGCGGAGGGCGAATTGCCCATACAAACGTAATACCAAAATAATCTGTAATTCGAGAATATTTCCACCATATTATGCGATTATTAAGATTGAACTTGTATTTATCTAGGTCCCTGGATAATTATTTTTTCAAAATACTTTCCCAAAATTAAATGTAAGCACATTGCGTTTCGCATGTTTTTACGACATAAATGACATATTTTCACCTTATTTGTTTCATATTAAAACCGACGATATCTCACGTACTAGTTGATCAGGAACATAGCCTATTATTGTCAAGTTACAGAATAACAACACGAAGTTAAAAACACAACAATTTTTCATTCATCATTTTTGGTATTCACGGAACAAGACCAAAATGTATAACAAACTCTGTACGCTCATATTGCTATCGCGCTTGCACGTGATCATGTGTCATCAGCCAAATAGAGATAGCAATATACGGGCGAATTTCTATTTGCGGTTCGAATAGAAGTTGCGAGCGCCGCTCCCCGACCTCTTAACAGAAATACGATTCAACCAAAATTAACGCTATCCAATTCAAAAAACTCTTTACTTTAACTTGTTTTTATAATCATATCATAAAGCTTTAAAGCGTAGCGTCAAAATAGTTTAACTTTGGTAGAGTCAAAACAAGATACATCTTAAGATACGCTTAAATATATCCTTTATGAAATAAACAAATGATTGAGTATAGGTACTTACTAGCACTCGGTGTATTGTCGAATGGGTAAGAAGCGACGAGAGCGCCGCCGTGCAGCGACCCTGATAGCACGAACTGTATCTTGCTGATCCATTCCTTGACCGCGTCTGTTTCCGGCTGCGGCTGTTTCGTGTTCGCCTTGAAGAAGTCCGGGAAGTTACGGTTCAGATCGTATCGCCGCGCGTTGTGCCTGTGTTAAAATACCAATCAGAATATTGCTAAGTGACGTGATAATTTTTTCACGTCATCAAAAAATATAATCTGATTGGTCTGCTTAAACAAAAACAAATCTCCATCTCCATCTCGGCCATCTCGGCTTTATTAGATATCGTATCGTGCCTAATAGTACGGGACTAATAAACATTGACCCTAAAAAAAAAAAACCCATTGGTGTCTGGGAAGCACCTCTTAAACCCCCCCCCCCCCTAGGCCGCGGCCGTTCCCCCCCACCCCCCAAACGTCTCCCCAACCGAGTTTTTTGTAATTTTCTCAAAAAATATTAGTGCTACAAAAAAACTTTGTATGGCGAAAATTATCTTCATTAAATTATCTACAAAATAATATCATAGTTCATTTCGATAAGACTAATAGTTTCGGAGATATGTTAACCCCTTGTGCATGAAAAGAAAATAATTTGCATGTATGGCTTTTTGTAATGTAGTTTCTTGTGATTTCCATAAAAACTGACAGAGCTACAAAAATGTTGTCTGAAGCAAAATGAAAGGCTATTAAATTAGCTATAAAATGATATGTAGTTTATTTTGATAAGAGTAATAGTTTTTGAGATATGCCTACCTATTGTGTAAGATAAAGAAAATAATATGCAAATACCGTGTACGTTGTTTTTAATTTTCGAAAAAAAAAATAACAGAGTTAGGAAAAACTCATTGAAGCAATAAGAAACAAAGTTAAATTACCTACAAAATAGTATTTAGTTCATTTTGATAGCACTAATAATTTCGGAAATATACCTGTCATAGTTAACATGAAAGCAATATTTTTCAAAATTTTATATGTTTTCTGTAATTTCTAGAAAACTATTACAGCTAAGCAAAAAACTCCCAGAAACAAAAATAAACACTATTTAACCACTTATTTAAAAAAAATTAGTTTATAAATATAGGACTAATAATTTCGAATATATATCCATGTATAGTTTACGAAAAAAAAATAAAAACATTGCTAGGATCCTATGTTATTTGCAATTTCCACAAAAACTATTAGAGCTGGAAAAAATCCTCGGAAGAATAATTAATTTCACTAAATTACCCACACGAAAGTCTTATGGTGAATTTAGATAGGACCAATAGTTCGAGAAATATGGCAACCTATATTCCAAGTTTTTTTTTGTTTTTTCAACAACCGTGGTTATATTTTTGAATTTTCACAGAAAGTAATAGAACTAGGAAAAAATCATAAGAAGCAAAAATTAAATTCATTAAATTAGCTTTACATTTTTTATTTTAGGGTTCCCATACAAAGCTTGCATAAGTAGTCTGAGCTATAAGGTCTAGTCTCCAGTGATTTCGCGGCTGCCCGATGCACAGACCGTACATAGGTTTTCTTCTCGGTGGCCCGATGCATGTTGTGCACGTTGGTTATGCATTTTACCCAAGAGTAGATTGCTTTAAAAATCTGATGATATTATTTGCTAACCTCCTCGTTTTTATAAGTCGTTTTGATTTGTAGATATACCCATAGATTCAAATCAATGTTTTAAGTTATAGTCTTTAGACATCGATATGTATGTAGGTAGGTGGGATGGGCCCTTTCATAGAAAAGGGTTGGGCATCCGACTTTGAGAGCGCGTTCCTAACCTGTCTTTGTCCCCATCGTAGCGTAGTCACGGTCGCTCGTCGTGTAGATAATTTGTTATTCTTAAGTTAACATCTAAAGTCTTATTAGTTTGGCACTGTACAATTTTTATTTTAAGGTAAGTGTTTCAATTCACAATTATACATTTCCAAAAAAACGTTATTTAATTATTTTTATCCATTACGCAATCATTTATTTTCCGCGGCAAACTGTATGATATTTTTTTTACTAACTGGCCTTGCGGCTTCTATGGCTATAACCTATATTATCTATGACCGAGTCATACGTTTTCAAGCTTTCATTCAAGATGTTGCAAGCAAGTTCCCGCTTGACTAGATGGCGTTGATGCCGTTGCTAAAAATACGCCCACATTCTTTGTTTGACAGGGCCCGTCTATGTAAATTGAGGTCGTTGTCTTTAGATGGTTATGTAATCGTTAAAAACATGACGACCTCCGTGGCTCAGCGTTGACTGCTATGGTGAGACCGTGTGAAGCCCTGTATGTGGAGATCCTGAGTTCAATTATTTATTAGATATACTAGTGGTTCGCCCCGAACTGAGACCTCGCGGCGCCATCTATTGACATCATTGTGAAGTTCTGTTGTAAATAATAGGCTCATTAAAAATTCAATAATTTCGTTTCCATGTATTATATTTATCTAATTTTAGTATTTGTTGTTCAAGTACAGGATATAAGTCAAATAATTGATCAAGTTTCATCTGAGGTCAACTTTGGACGTTAGAAAATCTGCACTTTGAGAACCCCCCATTTCGTCAATTATAGGGAAAAAATTAAAAAAAATATATTTTTGGACTCTATTTCTAATTATCTTTATAATGATATACCGCAACCCCACATACTATCTACCTCTATGGGCAACCCTATTTAACGCTATAAAAATATTTTTTCTTCATATTCGCTTCTATGAGAGCCCCCCTGAAATAAAGATTTTTATTACTTTTTAAGCCATATTCGGCGGGAGGCCATCGGTTTATATATATAATTTTTAAATTTGAAGTAATTACGTTCAGTAATTCAGAAGTTTTAAGGCTCTGACAGACGGACGGACGGACGGACGGACGGACGGACAAGTGCAAATTCACTCAAGTAGACTCAGAGACCTTCGCTTCGCTCGGTCGATTATCAGGGTCAATTTAGGAATGTATAATTTCGTACGTCGTCTACTACAGTCCGCCAAACTTATCTGACCCAGTGGCCAAAATTGGAACTAAATTTTATGCCTGTTAAGTTTTTTTTAATTTTATTTTTCACATCTACCGACGCTGTCACCGGTTCAGATAAGTTTGTGGGACTATACGTGTCTAGTACGATCTTTAAAATCAAAGAGTACGATGATATGCAGGACGTAAACTGACAGTTCCCTTCCAAGTAAGCCGGCTTCTATCATCTATCAACTACATCCATCAGATAATAAAAAAAAAACCGGCCAAGTGCGAGTCGGACTCGCGCACCGAGGGTTCCGTACAAACATGTAGTAAATTTTAAATTATTATAAAAACTACTTACTAGATCTCGTTCAAACCAATTTTCGGTGGAAGTTTGCATGGTAATGTACATCATATTTTTTTTTTAGTTTTATCATTCTCTTATTTTAGAAGTTACAGGGGGGGGGACACACATTTTACCACTTTGGAAGGGTCTCTCGCGCAAACTATTCAGTTTAGAAAAAAATGATACTACAAACCTCAATATCATTTTTGAAGACCTATCCATAGATACCTCACACGTATGGGTTAGGTGAAAAAAAAATTTTTGAGTTTCAGTTCTAAGTATGGGGAACCCCAAAATTTATTGTTTTTTTTTCTATTTTTGTAAGAAAATCTTAATGCGGTTCACAGAATACATCTACTTACCAAGTTTCAACAGTATAGTTCTTATAGTTTCGGAAAAAAGTGGCTGTGACATACGGACGGACATACAGACATGACGAATCTATAAGGGTTCCGTTTTTGCCAAATTTGGCTACGGAACCCTAAAAATCTGTATTACCCGGAGAGCAAATTGAAAGACGGAACGAAAAGATCGAAAGTTGTTGTTAGTATGTAACTCAATTAATTCGTATATTTTAGTTACACAATAAAATTACCTATTTTCAGTTAAGTATTGTAGTCCAACTCATTGTGTGACACACGTCGCTTTTTGTTCCGGTACCGATTACTATTATATGTAACATTACAATGAACGTATTTCGCAACTTTGAAACTACATAGGTACCTACTTCAATAATAACTGAACCAATTTAGTTTTACAGTAGGTAACTATAGTATTATTAACACCTGAGCCAAAAACGGGGTATCCGTGTGTCTGATGGACCTATTTTTAGGGTTCCGTAGCCAAATTTGGCAAAAACGGAACCCTTATAGATTCGTCATGTCTGTCTGTCTGTCTGTCCGTCCGTATGTCACAGCCACTTTTTTCCGAAACTATAAGAACTATACTGTTGAAACTTGGTAAGTAGATGTATTCTGTGAACCGCATTAAGATTTTCCTACAAAAATAGAAAAAAAACAATAAATTTTGGGGTTCCCCATACTTAGAACTGAAACTCAAAAACTTTTTTTTCACCTAACCCATACGTGTGAGGTATCTATGGATAGGTCTTCAAAAATGATATTGAGGTTTGTAATATCATTTTTTTCTAAACTGAATAGTTTGCGCGAGAGACCCTTCCAAAGTGGTAAAATGTGTGTCCCCCCCTGTAACTTCTAAAATAAGAGAATGATAAAACTAAAAAAAATAAATGATGTACATTACCATGCAAACTTCCACCGAAAATTGGTTTGAACGAGATCTAGTAAGTAGTTTTTTTTATAATTTAAAACTTACTACATGTTTGTACGGAACCCTCGGTGCGCGAGTCCGACTCGCACTTGGCCGGTTTTTTGTTGTTGTTTGAAAGTGTTTATTGAGAGTTTTTTTTGCTATGATTATAAAAAATCTGTTCAGCCGTTTGAAGATCATCAGCTCCTTTCTAGTTGATGATTCTAATTTCTAACATGCTAACCACTAGACAAACGAGGCAGTCAGTAGGTGTATAACTAGTTAATTAATTGTAAATTGGCAAAACTATGACTACAATTATTCCCAAAAAAAGTCGGTGAAAATAGCGCTACTTCAGGGATTAATAACCAAAAATTTCGCTAGAACGACAACATCTAGGTACTTAAATAGACTTTAGATGCGAGACGCATTGAGTCTCAACCTTCTAATAACTCGAGCAAAATTATAGGTTTTGGATGATAGATTTATTTTCGAGCTGGGTAAGATTAGAGCACTTTATTCAAGGCCACAGTTATCTATAGAAACTGGCACCGGGCGCATAAAGCTCTTTTCAGACTACGCTATAATATAATAGCATATAGCATATAGTTCATAGCACAACAATATCGCGCACCATATATTATTATGGACACGTTCACACTTCACTGTACGATATATTATTGGCTTACTATACGCTATAAAATTGAGCGTGCGCTGAGTTTCATGCTATGCTATATCGTGCGCGCCCTCTTCCTCCTCCCTCACCCCCGGCCGTCCTGTCAACTGAGCTTGCCATATACTTGCGATATATATGCTTGCGATTATATCGCGTAATGTGAACGTCATGCTATATAGTAAGTATAGCATTAGGTCCTTATTTGCTATACTATATATCACAATATTATAGCGTAGTCTGAAAAGAGCTTAAAAGACTAGTGACGGCACTAATTCTATTAGTTATCTACGCAATATGTGATAGGGACATACCGGCCATGGATTGTGTCACACTGTCCTTCACGGGATATCAGGAACCCGTCCGGGTTCATAGACGGCATCAAGTGGATCCTCGTGTTGTCTAACAACCATTTTATGTATGAATCCGTGTCGTATGAAGTCACCAAGAACTGAAATAGAACGATTACATTTAAAATATTAATTTATCGTATACGTTAAATTAATTTACTGATTTACTTATACATTATTTATTTGCGAACAATTTAAAAATTCTCAAGAGTCACATTGAATCAGACCTGAGCGTACCTACTAATTTAATAATCATTACCTGTTAATTATAAATCTGCACTGGATAGAGGTGCACTCCCTTATCTCCCAGTTAATCGGTAGCTACTAGATACTAAAGAAACTTGTTTGGCCGTCTAAAAAAACCCGAAAAAAATAGTTACCAAGAAGCTCCCGGCTCGAAAAGGTAAAAAATTAAGGGTATATTTAAATAGGTACTCTAGGAGGGCTACGGAGCGGATCTACGAGTCTTACAACCTACGGAAGGATCTACGGACTACGAACGTTACAGTATAGCGCTTTTACCCGTATTGTGTACAGCTCTTCCGTCATAGGTATTCTTTATTTCTTCCTACTGGGCAGGTTTCCGCACTTAAACCCCCAGTTGGAGGTCTGTTGTGCGTGGTCATAGGTATTACACAGACCAAATTTTGTAAATTTGTGGGGGCATGAAGTATAGTTACCTGTATCAGATGCAATAAGAGTTCGCGACCAACCGCCTCGTTGCCATGTATGTTGGCAACGTATTTGACGTCTGGCTTGCCGATCATATGCTCGTATGGCGAGGCTGACACCACCATCACCCATAAGTCACGACCTGCGTATTTATAAGAATTTCCCTGTATTCTGTCACCATATTGTCATAATATTTATTATGTTAAGATGTTAAAGAGAGTTACATATGGAAATAATAAGTACCTACCTACTACGTAACGTAGTCGGTAGTAGGTAGGTACTCACTTTCATACCTAATTAAGTACATTAAACCTTAAAGCAGTATAAATGCTCATGTGTAACTTTAGTTCTGACCTTCTAGATCAAGGTACGCGTAGATAACCAACAACGTAACACAGGAAAAATTCGAGTACCTAATTGCGTAGGCACTTACTTGGTTTTCCCTAGGTATTATGGAAAGCACTGAATAAACTAAATAATAGAAGTACACAATTTAACAGACAATATTTATATAAATAAAAATAAAATGCTGTTCGTTGCTAAGCACATCACGGATCACATGAGAACGGCTATTTTTTAGGCTGAAAAGTGAAAATAAGCTTTTACGAATAGAAAAATTGGAAAAGTTTCTCATAAATTTTACAAAAAAATTACAAAACGATCAATTTTTTTATTGATATTTGAACACCAAGTCTGTCGATCCAGCTAGTTATCAATAAAAATTACCTTGTACGGATTTGCCAATGGAATATAGGGCGGTAAGAGCTGGGTACCGAGCGGACACCGCGCGAAGATACCTTGTCATTTCATCATGATCATGGTATTTGAATTCCAGCTCTGGACCATTTTCCCGCGGCTCTACTTCGCCCGTGACCACTGACAAGTCGTCTTCTGGGAAAATAAAATGAAAAGCTTACTAGCTTACGAGTTTTACATAAGCGAGATGTGCTCACGAAATCATAACAATAACGCAGGCGCCGTGCAGTGAAATTGAGCAAGCGCTTCTCGAAATTCGAAAACAAAAAATCTCGAAAAACCGGAATAAGTTTGAAAACAAGAAATATATTTCCTTTTAATAAAAATTAATGATACTACCTACAACAGATATGTGATTTAGAATTTGAATGTAATATTTTTACAGTAAAGTAGGTACCAGTATGCTATTTTGATGCAAAGGAAGTAGGATAAAATGATTCTACAGTCTGTTTGTTTGCTAACTTTTAGACCTACTAGCTAAACTGATATTAATAAAATTTTATATAAACAGATATATTGCATTTTACGGACCGACATGAATTACTTTTAGATAAGGACCGATGTATTCAAAAAAAATATGTACAATATGTCACCGTAAAATTGTAAAAACCGTTAGATTATAATCTTACTAGCGAGATTGTAAACTGTCGAAAGATTACAATTTAACGCATTATTTTTCGGTAGATTGTAATCTGTTAGGTACCTATATTAATTACTAACCCGATAAAAATTATGTGCCGGCCGCAATTATTTATGTCGTACCCTAACCTAACCTACAAGAAAGAGACAAGAAAACGTAAATACAATGAATATTTCAAAAATTTACACGCAGAACATTAAACGGTTCACAATCTTTCGACAGTTTCCAATCAATCGAGATAAAAAGCGTTAGATTACAATCTTCTAACGGTTTTTACAATTTTACGGTGACATATTATTATACATACCTATTGAAATGTCGCTTACCAGGGAAATTTGCACCAGTTGCAAACTGTCCATACGTTGCTCCAAGGATGGCGACGAAAAGAAACGCCTTGCGAATATTAAAATTTTTATACCGGTTCATCTAGAAAATCAAAAAAATATTTATTCGTTTGAAAAATATTTTGGTAGACTATAATACTTAGAGCCGCTTGCACAAGGATATTTAAACTGGTCTATCTATCTGATTTAGTAAAATTTTGTAATGCTGTCCCTTTTTGGCAAATATGTATTGTAGTTGCCAAAAAGGGACAGCAATAATATATTTAACTGAAAATATGAAATATTATCGTACTGCGTTCGCTAACCGACAGAGTTGCGTTCTTGGTGCTCGCCTGTATAACAAAATCAATAAAATTCTTAACATAAGTATCGTCTCAAAACAAAAATGCAAAAATATGACTACGTCGTGGTTAAAAAATCTAAACTACAATGAAACAGAAGAACTTTTAAAAATAGTAAAGTTATTTGTATGGTATTTCACAAACATTCATGTACGCATAAAACACACATACATTTTACATACATATATTTTTGCTCTGTCTGAGGGCAGATATAAAAAGGCTGTCATCAAAATTTTGAGGGAAAAACAATTTTTATAAGGTTTTTTTTTATAAGGTTTGTACACAGACATCTGGGTTTGTGTACCTACATTGGATAAGAGGCTGTTACCATTTCTGTAACTCATCTTCTCTATTCTATTTTCTTATGGTTTTCTGTTTATTAATTATTTATATATTGTTAGTAGTAAATTTAGATTTTTGTGTTGTATTTTAGCATAAGTATATATTATTGTAGCATATTATATAACATATTATATATAATTCAGATAAGTTTAATACATTGTGTCGCCTTCATTTTCAAAACTTCAAATTGTTAACCCGTGGATGGTGTAGTGGATTGCACATTTGTTAATATTTTGTTTTTGTTTAGATAATAAGATTTAATGTGAAATTGTTAATCGTCCCCAATAAATAAAAATAAAAATAAAATAAAAATAAAATAAAACATACTTACACACACATGCACAGTGCACACACATACTTATACATACATACAAACAAACACATACATATCTACACATACAAACCCACACACATCCAATAATAGCTCAGGCTACTTATGAAAGCTTTGTATGGGAACCCTAAAATAAAAAATGTAAAGCTGATTTTTGGCACAGGTGTTCCTTGGGGTCTGAGAAGTACCTCTTAAAAATTCCCCCTCTAGGCCGCGGGCGTGCCCCCCCACCCCCCCAAACGTCTCCCCAACCGCAGTTTTTTGTAATTTTCTCAAAAAATATTAGTGCTAGAAAAAAACCATCTATGGCGAAAATATTCTACATTAAATAATCTACCAAATGGCATTTAAATCATTATGATAAGACAAATAGTTTTGGAAATATGCCGGCTTATTTTGCGTATTTTTTGTTTTTTTTTTAAATTTTTTAATTTTCTTGTGATTTACACGAAAAGTATAAGAGCTAGGAAAAAAACCACAAAAACAAAATGAAAGTTCATAAAATCGTCTACAAAATGCTTTTTATTTCATTCCAATAGACTTAATACTTTCGGAAATATTACGATCGAAAATGTGCATGACATTTTATTTGAAAATCATCGATGCTATAATACAATAAACTAATAGTAATAATCATGATATCTTTATCTATCTATCTAAAAAAACCGGCCAAGTGCGAGTCGGACTCGCGCACCGAGGGTTCCGTACTCAAGAAGTAGGTATAATTACCTTTGTTAATGAACCGCAAAACTAACTTTGTTAGATTAAAATTAATTAAATAAAGATAAAAATTAAAATTAACTCTGTTATTTTTTTTTTCGAAAATTAAAAACAACGTACACGGTATTTGCATATTATTTTCTTTATCTTACACAATAGGTAGGCATATCTCCAAAACTATTACTCTTATCAAAATAAACTAAATATCATTTTATAGCTAATTTAAAAGCCTTTCATTTTGCTTCAGACAACATTTTTGTAGTTCTGTCAGTTTTTATGGAAATCACAAGAAACAACATTACAAAAAGCCATACATGCAAATTATTTTCTTTTCATGCACAAAGGGTTAACATATCTCCGAAACTATTAGTCTTATCGGAATGAACAAAAATATTATTTTGTAGATAATTTAATGAAGATAATTTTCGCCATACAAAATTTTTTTCTAGCACTAATATTTTTTGAGAAAATTACAAAAAACTGCGGTTGGGGAGACGTTTGGGGGGGTGGGGGGGGGAACGCCCGCGGCCTAGGGGGGGGGGGGGGGATTTTTAAGAGGTACTTCCCAGACCCCAAGGAACACTTGTGCCAAAAATCAGCTTTACATTTTTGTTTAGGGTCAATGTTTATTAGTCCCGTACTATAAGAGTATGCATGTTAATTCTATTATTAGGTTTATGTAGGTAATGAAAGTAAATTATCTTAATAATAAAATAAGAATGTTATGTTAGAAATATTGATAAGTTAGGTAATAATAATGTTGAGATATTTTTAAATTATTATTAATAATATTCAAAATTATATAATAATTTTTTTCTGTTAGTACATTAAATAAATTCTTGGTAAATTTTTATGACCAGAAAATACAAATTCACAAGTATGTAAAAGGTTCGGAGGAAGGTGACGACACTCGTAACACAAGTTACCTTAGTACGAGTGTCTAAGCTCTCCTTTGTACACGATGTGATGAATCATAATTATGTCCAGTTTTCTACGGAGTATAACGTGTATATTTTTTTGGAAATAAATAAATTGAATTGAAATTGAAATTGATTTAACTAAATCAATTCAAGAGTCCTTGTGCAAGTGGGCCTTAGCAATGGCCTTAGCTATTAACTATTCATCTAAAGGGCAAAACACACAGGTGTCAGGCGCGGGCCGTGTCAGCGTCACTCGACCCGCGGCCGCTTTTTTGTGTGATGTCGTCCATATAAATACAAGAAATTCAACCCGCCGCGCACCCGACCCGGCCCGCGCCCGACCCGCGCCCGCTCCCTGTGTGTTTTACGATTCATATTTAGATACCTCCAAGACTTAACTTTGTGGGGCAAAGTCGATGAACCCTAAAATACGATGATAGTTATTTTGAAATCTTATTATAGTTAGCTACGTATATCTTTTACACACGTACGTAATTACGAACACAATTTCCTTTTTCGCTTTTTAATGAATGAATAGGTATGACTTTTTTATACGAATCACGGCAATATAGAACCTAGGTATTTGTTACATTTCCGCCTTCCTACATTAAATAATAGATTTAGTTATTGTCATTGAAGTATCAATGCTTCTTGGTTATATAAGTATGTCTGTGTACTTGTAGAGGTATCAGTTTGTACCCCCTACCTATATATTATGACGTATGTACAAAAGGAAAGCGAGGTTATAATTTATGCATCTATAGTAAAACAAGGAACCCTAGTTTTGACTTGTCCATCTATCTGTATGTCAACTGTCACAAAAATCTTAACACAGCTAAGGAAACTTATTGTTACCGCTGCATTATTAAAATTTTCTTGAACATGTAAAGTGGGAGCTGAAAAAAAGAATTTGCTTTATTTAAAAACCATTATAGCACCTATTTCAATTTCAATTTTTAAATAAACACCGTTAAAATCTAACAATAGGTCTATATACCTACATACCTTCCTACTTTAAACCTTCTTCTTTTTGGCTCACAGGCGGGGAGACAGAGTTCCTTGTTTTACTACAGAACCCTAAAACGTTAATTTCTCAAGATTCTTCTTATCATCTTCATAACATGGGGCTTTCTTTACCCGACTGCGGAACGCACAGGGTTATGTGTTCATCAGTCTATATATGTATTTTTGTTCCTTGCAGGACAGCTACAGCCTAAACGCGTGGACCGATTTTGATGATTCTTGCACCAGTTTATGCCGAGTATATCAGTAGAGTATCACTGTGGAAGCCGAATTTGAGAAAAAACAAAATGGCGCCCTCTAGAAACCATAATGTAACAAATTAAAAAATTAAAGTCGATAGACTACGGTAAGTGGGGTATCGATGAATAGGTCTTGCAAAATCATAGTTAGGTTCCCTTGATCATTTTCTCATTTTATCGATCATTTAGGATTTACGAGGTTTCAAAGGTTCATTTTTAGTGTATTCCTTTGTGTCGCACTACAGACAAAACGGCTGAACCGATTTCGATAATACTTGCACCACTAGATTTATCTTAATCTTCTGAGTGTCATAACGGAAGCCGAATTTGAGAAAAAACAAAATGGCGGCCTCTAGAAGCCATAATGTAACAAATTAAAAAATTAAAGTCGATAGACTATGCCAAGTGGGGTATCGATGAATAGGTCTTGCAAAATCATAGTTAGGTTCCCTTGACCATTTTCTCATTTTAACGATTATTTAGGATTTACGAGGTTTCAAAGGTCCATTTTTGTGTATTCCTTTGTGTCGCACTACAGACAAAACGGCTGAACCGATTTTGATAATACTTGCACCACTAGATTTATCTTAATCTTGTGAGTGTCACTACGGAGGCCGAATTTGAGAAAAACAAAATACCGTCCACTAGAAGCCAATTAATAAATAAAAGTCGATAGGCTCTATAGCCTATCAATAGTCGATAGGCTCTGTAGCAAGTGGGGTATCGTTAGAAAGGGCTTTTAAAATCACACTTAGGTTCCTTAAACCATTTTTCCGTTTAAATGATAATTTAGGCTTTACGAGGTTTCAAAGGAAATGTTTAAAGTTCCTACTCATATCATCTATGTCTATCAAACTAGGTGGATTATCTCAAAAACCACTCAACCGATTTTAAAAATTATATTACTTATAGAAAGCTACATTATTAACAAGTAAAATAGGCTATATTTTTTTTCCAAAAAAATTAGAGATCCTTACGAAAATTGCAATAATGTTAGTTAAGTCGGAAAAAACGATCTCATCTGAGAGCTTACGTGGCGTGCGCTGCCTAAATCGATATAGTTACACGACAACAATGTATGGTGGAAACGTTCCTCTCAAAAAGTTCTAAAAAAAAGTCCGCGATAGCATATATAACTATCTTATAAGGTTGACTCACAATAACCATTTTTATGATTTTCAAATTTGGTCACCATGCTTTACTTGCGAAGGTGTTTTACCAACATAGTTTTAATCGTTAATTACTTAACACAATAAATATCTTACTCATCTCAAGTATTTAATTTAGACAAAAATTGTCCTTTACACCATTCAATTTAGATCTATCTTATGAGATATAGAAATACAGTAACCTCATCAGAAAATGACGCGGACCACAGCGGATAGGTAAAGGGTGAAGGTGGGGCGTACTCTCACAATATAATAAATATTACAGTAGTATAGTAACATATCATTGTATACCTAAGCTTATTGTGACGAAATAACAAGTCTCAAAAAACTTGATGATTTTTACTCCTTCAATCGATCAATCAATAAATTCATTAATGCCACATGCAGTGCATATTCGACTAACATAACTTCCGACTAACATTTTTAATGTCTATTAAAATATTAGTACCGAGTCCACTTAGTTATAAACTAAATACTAAATAAATAAATACGTACCTACAATTTGTGTTTTTGAAAGTACTTAAAAATACCTAATTTTTTTGCATTGTCTACGGGCATTTTCGTAAGTGGCCGACGTTCATTGCCGAGGTCTCGTGACGTCGATGCGATAGGACTCTCGAAAATTAATAAGCACATTTTTAGGAAAAGTAGCAGATTTACGAACTTTACCAAATTAATATTAGCATTATAACATATGCAAATTTGATGATGGTTATGGTGATCACCGCTCGTCATTACGAATAAATTAATCCGATGCTCATTACTACTTCTCATACAAAATACTTATTAGTACCTTTGGTGCTACCACAGAATAGGTAATAGGTGCTACTTCGGGCAGATAAAACGTCGCCTGTTTCCGATAAATACTTAACAAAAAAATTGAAATAAAAAAGTAATTTATAAAAAACCAAAAACCTGACTGCTTGGATACCAAAAAGTATAAAACAAGACATGAATTGAAGTATTTCATTATTATCAATTTAAATCGTATAATATTAATAAAATTAATCAAGGCGCAGTCGCACGTTAAGTTTAGCTTTAGGACGTGCGTGCCTTGATAAATTTTATTAATATTATACGCTTTATATTGATAATAATGAAATACTTCAATTCATGTCTTGTTTTATACTTTTTGGTATCCAAGCAGTCGGGTTTTTGGTTTTTTATAAATTACTTTTTTAATGGCATAATGATTCGATCAGTCAAGCCGCAAGGATAACCGGTTCTATGAAGGCCAGTGGGTTACGGGTCCAGCTCTGGGTAATGGGCATGGCAGTGCATCGGCCTCTAAGCTTACGTCGAAATTATTACGGTTCACTGTCACTGCCATAGTTGCTATGATTATAAAACGTGTTGATATTCTACGTAGCTTATATAAGTTTTTACGAAGGTTTCCTTTTTCCTACTGGCATAGGATTCTACTCGTAGGAGGTATGGAGGTAATAGAAAACAGCTGTTTCCTCCACCTATCAGCAGCCTTCCGTATAGGCATCAGTGAATTTAAGCTGTTTGCAAAGAGAACTAAAATGCGCGTTCATTTGATTATGCACTTCTCTTATTATGTTTTCAATTTACCCTGGTGGGGCAGATTCCACTATGAGTTTAAGTCGACGTAATTTGCCCCACTAAAATGAAAAAGTAAGGCAAAGTCGATGGAAAAATTAAAACAATTAGAAAATTTAAATTAAATTGAAGCCTACCATCATGTATACCTTGGAACTAAGGTAAAAACTAGAAGCATACACCATAACAACTTAATAAGTTAACACTGCATCAGCTGCATGGTTGGTTTAATAAATAAAAAGAAATATCTTGAATTCCTTATTAACACAATTTTTAGGTTGTGCAATTCTTAAACTATAAAATTGTCTACGAAACACTTTGAAGGAAACATAATCATCTTGATGTTGAAACTTGAAAGATTTATTCAGTGATATGCATGTATTTTATTAGCGAAGCAAAGTGGCGTGTTGTAGGTAAAATTTTCTATAAAATTGTCCTACGAAACACTTTGAAGGAAACAAATTCATCTTGATGTTGAAACTTGAAAGATTTATTCAGTGATATGCATGTATTTTATTAGCGCAGCAAAGTGACGTGTTGTAGGTAAAATTTTGTTCAATTTAACATACTTACTTAATTTAATTTTTGAATTTGACTTTTTTTTTCTTTTTTTTCTTTGACATGGTTGCTACTTTTTATCTTTTATTTGACATAATATTAAAAAGGTACCTAGATATTAACTAATATTTTAATTTTCATAGTATTTTGCTGAATTCGACGTAAAAGCCTCATTATGACTTTTCTTATCTGTAATAATCAAGAAATATTACTTACTTATATTCTATGGTTTTACTTAATATAAGTTAGGCACTCCCGTCAGACTCCAAAGCGGCGTTTAAATAGGTATAATACGGTGTGTTATAATTAATTGTTATACAATTGTGTCTGATAGTATAATAGTGTAATCATCAAGTTTAATAATTATTATTTAATATGATCTAATTAGGACAATTTATGTAGTAATTTTAATTTTAAAATATTTGTACACCACACTGTGGTAGAATAGTAGCACTTTCATACTGATTTCCACCTCAAATGTAACTACACTATTCACAAATAAATAAATAAATTGAAATTGAAATTGAAATTAAATTTGGGTTAATAATGATCGTGATAATCGAAAAAGCGAAACGCGTCCATTTGAGAAGGGCTGGAAGTGAAATATTTCAAAAATTTACACTCAGAACATTGAACGGTTCACAATCTGTCGACAGTTTACAATTTCGCTAGTTAGATTACAATCTAACGGTTTTTGCAATCTTACGGCGACATATACATATATGTCAGGTAACTAGACCGTATGTAATCTTGACACAACTAAATGTATGTAAACAGGTGCCATGTACATAAAATAAGAAATTGACGTCATAAGGTTCTGCATTACACATCTATCTAAATAATATTATAACCTACCTACCTGATATTACAGAGCATCTAGATATTATAGAGTCGCGTTCTGCCTATAATACCTACCTATCATTGAATGCATTTTCGCTCTTGAATCCATGATGACTAGTTGTCGCAGTTTTAACTTTCTTTCCGTTGTTTGGCATTGACACATTAACCTTATTGTGAGGAACTCAATGGACTTTCATTTTCGAAAAGCAAAGTTCATTTTAGAAATACTAAAGTTCTGTTTATTACATTAGATAGCCATTTTTCAACATTTTAGATCTTAGTATTTTGGTCATGTCGTAAAATATGGGAGTTCCCGAGTTCGATTCCTGACAAATGTACCTACCTATTTAAGACATGATTCACAATATCAGAAAATAGTTCATTCAGATTCAGAATTATTGTCTCTGGTCCAGCTGTGATATAAATAGGTACAAAAATTAGGTATACATCATGTTAAATACTGACAATCTATATATCTATCTACTTAATTCAGGTAAAGTCGAAAGCCAGAACGAATATAGGCAGGTACATAATAATTAAATATTTCATCAAAATTGAACCCGGGACCTTTTCGGTGCATTTTAATGGCGGCACTGACCTAGTTATATCAAAAATTGCTTTTACCACACTTGAATTAATATTTAAATTAAAATTCCTAGGATATAGCAATTAAAAGTACCTATCCAACGATATATACCTACCTAATGCAAGCCCGCGCGTGTTCATAATTAAATGTTACGTCTAGACAATTAAGTTCCTTCCTACCAACTATAATATACCTACTGTATTTATATAAATATAGAGGCACTTATTGTTAGGTAATAAGAATGAAATTAAAACATAAATATCTAGAATCAATATGAGAATAGGAATAACTATGGACTAAAAGTAAAGGTACCTAAAACTTTAAAATTTTAATGTACCTATCTAACGAACCCCCTAACACTTTGTGATTGATATTCAAAATAAAAAAACCGGCCAAGTGCGAGTCGGACTCGCGCACCGAGGGTTCCGTACAAACCTGTAGTAAGTTTTAAATTATTAAAAATATTTTTATTTTAAATATTTGAGTTGATTGTATGAAAGGTAAATTGCAGTTTACGATTTATGACGTATTAAAAAAAAAATTAAAATATAAATTGTAAGGTAGTTATAGCTAGGTAGGTACTTTTAAGATTCGTTCGTAATACTGTAGATGTAACACGACTAAAACTGTAACGACCAAAGATGTAAAACGGTAATAATTACCTTTGTTAATGAACCGCAAAACTAACTTTGTTTGTAGAGGTTTACTGTTAATATCAAAAAAAACTATGCTAGTTAGAGCATTGGCTATAGTTTTCCTGTAAAATATACATAAATTCCTATTGACCATAATTATTTCAGATTTTTCGATTGGTAAACTCCGGAGATAAGGGGGGGGGAACGGTATTTTTTTAGACTTTTTCCCCGATAAATCAAAAACTATCATGACTAAAAATAATTAAAAATCTGTTTAAGAATGTACAAAGTAAACCCTTTCATATGATATCCCACACAGTACAGTTATCTCACTTTTAAATTTCAACCCTCCGATTTTCCCCCCTTTTTAAATAAGAACAAAAATAATTTCCAATTTTTTTTAATTCTAGTGTCTTTGGGCCACTAATATACACAACTATTCCAAATTTCATGTCGATAGCTTCGGTAGTTACTGAAATAATCGAGTGTGACGGACGGACAGACGGACAGACGGACAGACGGACAGACGGACAGACGGACAGACGGACAGACGGACAGACAGACGGAGAAAGTCGCACCATAAGGGTTCCATTTTACCATTTTGGTACGGAACCCTAAAAAAGTGCGTAATGTCTACAAAAGTACCTACATTTCATATTTTTCTTCGTGCGCGCCGATTTTACGTCGCCGACTTTACGTCAGGTGAAAGTTTGGTTACCTATCAAGAATGGTAATATCTATTAAACGAATTACGATAATAACACAGGCAAGCGGTATTGTTTTTGTTTTCCTCAGCTTTGGAGTTTTCCAGTTTAATTACCTACCTAATTGCTTTAATGATCATCAATCTGCATATTTTTACATGATTTTCCTCAATGCAGTTATTTTTAGAACACATAAACTTAAGAAGGAGATTCAAAGAAACTCACTTAGTTACTCGTACATGTTTAAATCTTCTTAGATAACAGAGTTGGTATCAACTTAAACCTAAAATCAAATTATTATTTATTTATCAAAACAATAAGTTTTCGCTTCAAGAGCTTATAATAAAGTTTTCCTCTCAAGTTAAATGGAGATGTACAACGTCTAGCTGTTACTTTACTCTAAACGGTTATTACGATCTTACGGTGACATGTATAACCTAACGTCTAGTTAATGGTATGGCAATTTTTGATATTATAATAATTTATTATCTCTAGGTATATTAGGCCATTGCTTAGATAATTAATATTTAAGGAGAAAATAAAAGTTGATACCAGAAATTAAGCAAACTAGCTTACCTTAAACTTAAGAGTCTCCGTCCGGTATGAACCAATCAAATACTTTTCGTAGACATTTAAAGTTACTTAAGTACCTGAGTATTTTGGTAACATGTGAAAGGAATAAGATCGCGTAGTATCGTAAGTTATATCAACCGGTAAACGAGGACCGCGAAAGGTTCTTGTTGGCGAACGAACGAAACTCGACTGACAGCAGAGCCGAGTAGTACTGGCTGCTGCTAACCATGAGCATGACAACATCTGCGTCATCCAACCCGCGACACGTAAAGTGCTTTCTCTCAAAACTATATAACTAAAACTGCTTCTAATTCCAAGGAATAAGGTTTATTCGTTAACAGACAGACTCGGAGAATTTTCAAATACCGCATTTTCTCCTTTACAGCTCTCAATATAGATGTGAATTTGCAAAACTTGCGTGTGGACACATGAGATGACGTAGCATTCCCGCGTTTCGACTCATCTGGCACTTTTCCCGCGGATAGTGTTTCTTGCACGACTGCTCGATATTTAATATGAGAAAATTCTAAGTGAAACTTAATAATATTAAAGGTTAAGTACCTACATTGTTTGGGGTTTTGAGAGTTATCTGTGTATGTAGAGAACTTGCCCTCAAGAGGTTATTAGTATGAGTGAAGTCCACTATACCGGAATCATTGATAGGATTGACCGAAAATTCGCTAAGCAAAGACCGTATATATGTTGAACAAGTAAACTTTCCTAGGGATTGCATAAAGAGATCTAGATACCTAAGGTGACCAACCTTCTTTATCTAGATAGATAGAGTCTATCTAGATTCTAGATTTCTAGCGGTAGTGCCATACTAAAAGTGGATGTGATGAGTGGCTAAAAATAAACCATTGATTCAGTTTGTGTAGGTCCATTTTCATCATTCGAAATCTTCATTTTTAGCCTAAGCATAGGTATGTATGTCACCGTAAGATTGCAAAGGCCGTTGGATTGTAATCTAACTAGTGATATTGTAAACTGTCGACAGAGTACAATTGAACGCTAAACGCATTATTTTTCGGTAGATTGTCTGTTAACGTGTAATCTGTTAGGTATATTAACCCGATAAAACCTTATTAGCACTACCTGTTTATTTATGTCGATTGTCGAACCTAAACCTAACCTACAAGAAAGAGACAAGAAAACGTAAATACAATGAATATTTCAAAAATTGACACTCGGAACGGTTCACAATCTGTCGTCAGTTTACAATATCGCTAGTTGGATTACAATCTAACGGTTTTTGCAATCTTACGGTGACATATGTACACTGTACGGTGTGTTTTTAAACTGGAACAGTAAGGGGAATTCCGGAACCATACCTTCTTTTTGTAAAAAAACATTTTGGCATGCTAAATTTTTAGTGATGCGTGAGATGTCCCTCAAAATTAAATATTTTTTTTTAAATGCTGATCGACTCAGTTTTATGTAAGGATCTAAATGATTGAATTGATTTGAAAGAAAACAATCGGGACAGAAGAAGTTGGTTATATTAAATAAAACGCAAAACTCTAGAATCTACAAGGTAGGACTCCGTAATCGTGTTAAGTACGAGGGCGGTACAATAAGTCCGTGACTTTTTAATGAAACGTAGGTTTTTTATGTAGAAAACCTATGTTTCATTAAAAAGTCGCGTTTTATATCTCAAGGTTCAAGGTTGTCTCCTCGGAGCCAACACACACTTCATCCAACGTTTCTAAATTTTTTTTATCCCTTTCAAATAATGAGATTGGTCAAGGTCCTCAGAATTAAGCGTTTTCCTGTGGCGTTTTCCGACCGATGGTTTCATCATAAGAGTCAAATCTCTATCCGCCGAGCCATTTCTTAAGTTTGGGAACAGGAAATAGTCACTGGAAGCTAGATCTGGAGATTATGGTGGTTAGGGGAGTCATTTGTTACTCAAATCATACCTATTTTGTGCTCAAATCATTCAATTTCTCTGTAGCAGCTGGGCCGGTCGTTTATGCCGCTTATTTTGCATATTTTAACACTCGCTAATAAATCAAAAGTAAGAAAACTCCTACCATTATGTGATTAATGCAATGGGGTCACGACCCTCAGTAATGAGGGATGTGTTGTTATGCCATCTTTTTTGTTATTTACTAAAATAATTTAAATTGTGTGGTGGTACGGAACCCTTCGTACGCGAGTCTGACTCGCACTTGACCGGTTTTTTTAATTTTTGCTTGTTATCATTGAGGAGAAAAATAAAGTTGATATGTATAGGCTGCGGCGAAATTTGTAGATTTTTTTGTTATAAATAAATTTATTTAAATGGATTTTCCCATTTCGATGCACACTAAGTACGTAAAATTAGGTACCTATATATGGTGAAGGTTTAGGGTAAAGTGAATGTGACTATGTATGTGTTAGTTTGATCAAGTGAAAATAAAGATCTTACTCCAAACATTGAAATGTAACAGAAAGGCAAGGAAATAATTAAAAATCGTTATATTATTTTATTTTTTCGCAATCAAACTTTACATTTTAGAATCAGCTAAATTTGTAAGGAAACAACCTCAAAACTTAACAAAACTAGAGGACCTACCGCGACTTTACCAATTAAGACCCACGCGGAAAAATAATATGATGATTCCCAGTTCCAACATAAGTATCCACCTGTCCTAGCCCGATGTCTGTAAAAATTTATAACAAAATTCCAGACCACATCAAATCTTTGGAGAGTAATACAGCGTTCGTCAATTCTTTAAAAAAATCCTAAGTAATTGATAAAGTGTATCACAAATTAAATGACTTTTTTGAAGAAAAAATAGGCAGCCGTCTCTCTACTACCACTGATTTTTGCTGTGCCCCACCGGGATTCCAATATTGTATTAAGAACTATTCTTTTGACATTATGTAAATTACTAAATATAAGACTTGTATTGGAATACAAAAATAAATGAATATGACTATGAATATGAAGTGAAAAGTAGAGAGTTTAAAAGCCATTCTATTTGATAGCATCCTCAGACTAAACATCTCGTGTCAAATGGCTCGTTTTAGTCCCTTGATGAACAATCTACTATTTTACAAAGTAAGTACCTACTCAACCTTAGCCTAATTCAACCATACTGCTCGTATAAACTTAGTCGATTTTTAGGGTTCCGTACCTCAAAAGGAAACAAACGGAAACCTTATAGGATCACTTTTTTGTCCGTCCGTCTGTGTGTCAAGACCCTTTTTCTCAGGAACGCATGGAGGTATCTTGAGCTGAAATTCATATGAAATACTCAAGTCTACAGTTCTTTGGAGCTGTGAAAAAAACTTCCAAGCCAACACAATCAAAAGATACAGCCGTTTATGCTGCCGACACTCGCAAGGGAATCAAAACCTACAGGGTACTTCCCGTGAACTTAGAATCTTGAAATTGTGTACGAAGCAACGTCTTACAGCACAGATAAAGGAAAAATTACGAAAAGCATAAATTTTTAGTTTTTTTTTTTTTAGTGTATACAGGTATATAAGATCAGGCGTTATTTGATTAGGAAAGGTGGTAGAGTATGTAATTTTTAGTTACATCATATATTAAAAATATATTTGTAATGAAATGAATGACATTTCATTAATTTGAATTTGCTGCGCTTCGCGTATCTATGTTGTCTGTGGAAGATAGTAGAGGGCGCTTCGAAGTGACGGGTGAACATGGCGGATGACGCTTAGAATATTTTGGGCATTTTATTGTTATAAAAACTTGTAGAGAGATAAACCGAAGGATACGATTGAGGAAGCGATATTAGTGAACTTTAAATGTCGTTTCTTTGTATTTTCAGGTGAGATAGAAGTGTAATTGTCTTAACTTGATAATTGTTGTAATATTGTAAAGGCGTGTTAAATAAAACAACTTTGTATTTTCAGAGAAACAATTTATAGTTTATTTTGAAGATCCTCATTAATATACCTTATAAAACGACATTTTTGTTAACTAAGAGAAGATGGACCGGCTGCAATTTGAGTTTACGATGATAGGATGATAGCCTCAAATGATGGCAAATCTAATGTACTAGCCATAACCTCAATATCTACAGAAGAAGGAAAATGTTATGTTTTACCCGAGGAGCTGAAGCCAGTGAGTCATCATACATACATTGTTAAAATGAACACTTTCACAAAAGTAAAAAATAGCATAAAGAAAAGACACCAAAGTAGAAAAGTATGGATAAAATTGGATGAAAATCTAAAGAAGACGTATGTAGATGAGGAAGGTAATATGCAATTTTTAGATCAATATTTAGAGGAAATGAGCACAAAACAAACAAGAGACAAAGATGACAGTTTGCAACTTATCTTGGAACAATTAATAGAAACTACAACTAAGAAAGAAAGTCAACATAACTTAAACATATTTCAGAAAAAATTATTATTGAAAAATTCACAAGCATGAATCCTAATGCGATGCAATGGATGGAGATTTTTGAAAAAGAATGTGCGCGCTTCAATATAACAAAAGATGAAACAAAAATAGATACATTGAGGTTATGATTGGTATAGCTCGATGATCATAAAACTAACAGTAAATTCTGAATGGAGTGAATGGAAAGACAAATTTTTAGAAACTTTTAAAAACCGAGGATGGGACATAGTCACATATGCTCTCGCATTTAGGTATAAAGAAGGACTGTTAATTGATTATGCCATAAAAAAAGAACGGATTATCTACACTTATCTACACTAATATTATAAAGAGGAAAGATTTGTATTTTTGTATTTTTGTATTTTTGTATGTAACGAATAAACTCAAAAAGTACTGGACCGATTTTAATAATTCTTTTTTCATTAGAAAGCTACATTATCACTGAGTAACATAGGCTATATTTAGTACTAGATTACTATAGAAATCTTTAGAAATTCCTATTAAAACCAACCGAAGGTGTAAAAAAATTAGCCATAAAATGTCTTTCATCGCATACGCTGCGAAGAGTATTAATGATAGGACAAAAAAATGTTCCACAATATTATAGAATATATTAATATCTACAAAAAACTTTGCGAGACCATGTGTCTAACTATTGTAGTTACGTCACTATAACTACTTTTTTACATTTAACAAATTGATAGAAATGCCGATCAAAATCAGACCGTGTTATCCATACCATTTATAAATTTTTATCCAAATAAATAATTTAATATTCAAGACTGTCTCAATACCTGATGATTACTTTTTGAATTATTGAAATCGGACATTCCATTCAAAAGATATCATGAAATTAAAATAAAAAATACATGCCGGCGGCGGCCGCCACTCAGCGCATCGAGTAACTAACTCTTCGTGAGAGGGCAGTGCGGGAGAAGGGGGTGCACCATTATGAAAAATATGTGTACCTATTTATGTCTACCCGTGCGAAGCCGGGACGGGCCGCTAGTATTAGATATAAACAAATCTATAGATTCCAAAATAATGATAGATCTTATTGCAACTGGTTTACCTGGGTTTATCTTAAATAAGTTAAACAGGGACGAACTCAACAACACTGCTGATTTGTTCAACGAGATAAGAAAATATGAAGGTATGATGTACAAAAAAAACTCAACTAACATAAAGAGTGGTACATTTTATAATAAAAATAAAACTAATGAGAAGAAGCCATGTAAGACTTGTGAATCTTTGGACAAAGGAATAAGATATCACCCGGAGGAGTCATGTTGGTTCAAGAAAAATTAAAATGAGAAAGGTTCTTAAAACTAAAAATGTTAATAATAACTCAATCATTGAAGTAGACATAAATACTGATAAAAAAAACTAGTAAGTACACCATTAATCAAAATCAAGCTTTTATTAGAAAATAAACTAGAAGTGAGCGGCATTTATGATTCAGGCTCACAGATCTCTTTAATAAATTCAAGATTGATAAAAGTAAAAGAAAAAAAAGATGATGTGAATATAGCATACATGAAAACGGTTAGTGGTGTAAAGAAAATGGATGGCTTGATAACATTAAAAATAAAAATATTTGATTTAGAAGAAGAGGTGGATGTATACATAGTAGAAAATGAAGATTTTGAAGATTTCATAATCGGATTGGATATGATAAAGAAATTCAGATTAACCCAAAATGAGAACTTGCAGATAGAACAAAAGAAAATAACAAATAAAATAGACAAAATGTCTAAAGATAAAATAAATGAAGATGAAAATATAAAAACATATACAGTAAATTTCAATAAACACATAGAAACAGAGGAATTTGTAAGTATGACAGACCATTTAGATAATGAAAAGAAAATCGAGATAGAGAAAATTATAAAGGATTATAAAACAATTTTTGCTAAGGACAAATATGATATAGGATCAGTTAGAGATTATGAAGCTCGCATAGATTTACTAGTAAATAAATATTGTAGTAAATGACCATACAGATGTACAATACAAGATAAATTAGAAATTGAAGAGCAAATATCCATGTTACTAAAGAATATTTTAATAGAAGAGTCTTACAGTCCTTTCGCTGCTCCAGTGACACTGGCTTTTAAAAAAGGTGAAAATAGAAAATCCCGTTTATGTGTAGATTTCAGAGAATGGAACAAAATTGTTGTACCACAAGCTCAACCTTTTCCTTTGATAGATGATCTAATTATTAAAACTAGAAATTGCAAGTATTTTACTACACTGGATATAAACTCAGCATTTTGGGCAATACCATTACGGGTGGAAGACAGAAGTAAAACAGGATTTGTCACACAAGATGGCCACTTCCAATGGACCTGCCTCCCTTTTGGTTTGAAAACATCACCAGCAATTTTCCAGGGAATTTTAAGCAATATTCTAAGAAAACACAATCTCACAGGATACTCTGTAAACTATATTGACGATATTTTGATATACTCGTCTACCTTTGAAGAACATATAAGGCACATAAGAAATGTATTAGAGGCAATAATTAAAGAAGGCTTTAGATTGAAGTTTAAGAAATGTACCTTTGCTTCAGACTCAGTGAAATACCTCGGCCATATAATTCAAAACAATTCAGTAAGACCACTAAAAGACAATTTGATTTCAATAAGGAATTTTCCAACTCCTAAGACGCAAAAGAACATCAGGAAATTTTTGGGAAAAATAAACTTCTACCATGAATACATACCAAGACGTGCAATTATCTTAGATCCATTACATAATTTATTAAGAAAAAACGAGAAGTTTCTATGGTCAGAGAAATGTGAAGAATCATTTAATCAGATAAAAAGATATTTATGTTCTCAACCAGTCTTAGAAATATTCGACAAAGACTTACCAATCAAAATCTTTACCGATGCATCTGTGGACGGCATTGGAGCAATATTAAAACAAACACAACTAGATGGTAAAGACAAACCGGTGGCATATTTCTCAAAAAAACTGAATGAACATCAAAAACGGAAAAAGGCTATATATTTAGAATGTCTTGCTATGAAAGAAGCCGTAAAATATTGGCAACACTGGCTCATTGGAAAACAATTCACTATTTAATCAGATCACAAACCTCTAGAGAACATGAACATTAAATGCAGGACAGATGAAGAATTGGGTGATCTCACATATTACCTATCTCAGTATGACTTTACAGTAAAATATATACCTGGTAAAGAAAATGTAGAAGCAGACTGTTTGAGCCGAAATCCTGTATTAGAATCAGAAGATAACAGAGAGGAACTATTGAGAATAGTTAATTTAATACAAATAAAAGATATAGTTGAAGACCAGGAGAAAAATGAAACAATAAAGAAAAAGAAACAAAATTTAATACACAAAAATAAAATCTATTATAAAAAAATAAAAACACAGGAAAAGATTATCCTCTCAGAAGAATTTAGTAAAAAATTTATAAAAAGGTGCATGAAGATTTATGCCATATTGGGATCAGACAATTGCAGAAGAAAATAAGTCATATATATACAGCTAAAAACCTAACAAGAAATATCGTAAATATTTGTAAAACATGTGAAATATGCATAAAAAATAAATCAAGATGTCAAAAAAAATTGGATTAATGTCACAACTGGGACCAGCTACAAAACCATTTGAAATAATGTCAATGGATACTATTGGTGGCTTTGGAGGGTCTAGGTCTACAAAGAAATACCTACATCTTTTAGTAGACCACTACACAATATATGCATTTATTGCGACTTCAAAACCCAGAATGCAAGTGACTTTATAAATCTAACAAAGAAAGTACTAGAGACAGATGAAATTGGAATTATCCTAACAGATCAATATCCGGGTATTAATTCAAGAGAATTTAAGCAATATTTGCATGAGAATAATATTAAACTAATTTTTACAGCTGTGAATACACCATTCTCGAACGGCTTGAATGAAAGATTAAATCAAACAATAGTAAATAAAATAAGGTGTAAAATCAATGAGAAAAATAATAGGAGAACATGGACAACACTAGCAAGATAATGTATACAGAAATATAATGAAACAGAACACTCTGTTACAGGTTTTGCACCAAAATATTTACTGGATGGTACAAATGTCAATATTCTACCAAATGAATTTAAAACAATAGAAAAGGAAGACAAGTGGATTGCTGATAGAAGATTGGCATTAGAGAATACAATAAAATCCCATGAGTACAACAAGAAAATATTTGATAGAAATAGAAAAATGCAAGAGTTTAACTTAGGAGACAGTGTATATGTAGAAAATGGAAATAAACTGAATAGAAAGAAATTAGACGAATTAAAAATTGGCCCTTTCAAGATAATAGAAAAAATATCGAATTCCATTTATAGGGTTGATACAGGCAACAGAAAAACAGAATCAACATTATTTCACATAACAAAATTACAACCTGTCGTCACAGAAGCTGAAGAAGATGAAGGAGAAGAAAACGAATATGAAGATAACTTATAGGTACATTGTATAGATATATTGCTTAGAATTTCCGCTCTTAGGGGGGGAGATGTAATGAAATGAATGACATTTCATTAATTTGAATTTGCTGCGCTTCGCGTATCTATGTTGTCTGTGGAAGATAGAAGAGGGCGCTTCGAAGTGACGGGTGAACATGGCGCATGACGCTTAGAATATTTTGGGCATTTTATTGTTATAAAAACTTGTAGAGAGATAAACCGAAGGATACGATTGAGGAAGCGATATTAGTGAACTTTAAATGTCGTTTCTTTGTATTTTCAGGTGAGATAGAAGTGTAATTGTCATAACTTGATAATTGTTGTAATATTGTAAAGGCGTGTTAAATAAAACAACTTTGTATTTTCAGAGAAACAATTTATAGTTTATTTTGAAGATCCTCATTAATATACCTTATATATTTAATAATTTTAAACGTACCTACTTCCCTTTTCCGCATGAAAGCGTAGAGGTATTAAATTGAAATTAAAATAGATAAGTGGAATAAAAATACCATAACTTTTACTTATATACCTACAAGTTTGTACGGAACCCTCGGTGCGCGAGTCCGACTCGCACTTGGCCGGTTTTTTTTTAAATGGCTGAGACACACAGACAAGTGAACAGGCGGAGTAGACGCAACTAATAAGAGTTCCTTGTTTTTCTGTGGTGCCAAATTGGACTAAATGCGAAAGTTAAGATGGATCGATGTTTGTTACTCAATCACGCCAGGACGGCTGAACTAATCTAGATGAAATCTGGCACAGAGATAGATTATGGAACACAAAGGCAATTTTTTATCCCGGATAATTAAAGAGTTACCGTGGGAACCAACGACAGGATAGGAACGCGTTCTCATAGTCGGTCGCCCAACCTTTTTCTATGAAAGGGCCCATCTAGTACCTACATATATATCGATGCTTTTAGTGTTTTGTAGTTCACATAAGTAGTTTTGATTATTGACCGGTTACGAGCTTTGATTGTAACATTTATACACTGGTAGGTACTCTAATAAAAATTACAGGGTAAGCAGTAAGCTTCAACCTGTCCCGATTCCCGAACATGAAAAGTAAAAGTAAAAAAATGATCTGCCTCGTTAAATAAGTACTTAACTAGGAAACTACTTCTACAAAATGTCACAACTTAAGAATATTGCTATTTAATTGAAACAGGCATTTATTCAATTTTGAATTTGTCGCTCTAGTTTGCTTCTGCGATAAATTTTGCTTGTCGCACTTTCCCATTTTTCCTTCTGTAATAAGAATAAGCCAACATAAAAATCTATCTCTATTAAATAAATAAATAAATAAATCTTTATTTGTCATAAAAAGCATACAATTTTTGTTAACGTGAAGCCCTGCCCCCTGTGGGTGGTAGTAAAAACTGTGTTACAACTTACAAGTGTCTATGCTAAGATGTTTTTATTCTATAAACAAAATTTCATCAAGAACGGTTTAGGAATTGATAAGTTAGGTTATCTACAGTCTACCTATTCGTAACAGACAAACTAATGAAGCGTTCCTAGCCCGCAAGCTATATAAAAAAAAATCCACTATGGAGATTCTGCTCGTTAGAAATAATAAGGATTTATGGTAGTACTTGGGTAGTACCTATTCCACAAATAGACACGTACTTACTCGTAATTTTCTCTCTCAGGGCCTCGTCTACTCTTACAACGACTTCGAGGCTTCGCAACCCACATTTAGGTCAGGGTCACTATCTTTGGTCGAATCCTACGGCTGTTATTTGAAACAATAAAGGTAGACACGTATATTATTAAAATAAGCTTAGTTTTCAAAAAGTTCTAAGTACACAATATATAAGAACTAAACTAGGTAGATTTGGGTTACGATGATTGGTATTTAAAAGCTCTAGGTATAGTTTTCCCACTTCTTTTAATTGTATCATAATAAAGTTTATTTATGGTTATGCTTGAATGTCTGTTTATTTGCAGGTAGATATTAAACAGTATTAACGTAGTAAATAGGTGTAGGTACTAGGTCTCTTGGTTGCTATTTGAACCCTTTGATAATTACACTTTTAAGTTACCTACTAAAGAAGATATTTTCAAAGTTCTTCAACTCTGTCACAGACACGTGTAGGTCAAGGTGAAAAACTCTATCTCCAAAGAGTCCTCTCACCAATTAAACGTCTTCACTCAGCTTCAACAGCTAGCTTTCCTCTTCAGATTAGTTTTAAGAATAGGTATGCACCTAACTCCAACATAAAGCTTCGTTATTATATACAGGAGGGAAAAAAGTATTAAACCTACTCAAAAATGTTTGAGTGAAATTTTATATTTCACTCAACGGAAACATTCTTTTATTTCTATAAATTTTCCAGATTTTCCATTTAGAAAAATGTAATTTTCCTCCATGGCCCGTTCTGATTAGTCTTCATGAAAAATTTTGTATGGAAGTTTTTCATCAGACTGTCGATGCGCGTAGAAAAGGTCAAAATTTCTAGATCGAGAAAACTATAGAGTCTAGAGAGTATAGAGAGTAGAGTATAGAGAGTAGTGCAGAGCATAACTGGATGTGGAAAATCAACTATGTGAATCGGTGAAAAAAAACTTCTTCAGAACATTTTTGTATACAACTTTTTTTTCTCTACGCATTCACATATAGCTCGCTATAAAAAAAATTCGCCTCCATACAATTTATCTGTACAGTCTCCATACAGTCGTCTGGTTCTGGCCTGGGTATTCTGTGAAAAATGGTGATGTCGAAAACATGGTTCGAATTTGACAAACACAGTCGGGCCTCCTAATGGTAAAATCCTTGCAGATCCTGTCCATATTTTCTTTATCTAACCAAAAATTTAGAAAATATAAGTAGGATAATATTTCTGCTATCTATAGGTATTATGTAGCACAACTAGCTACACAATCATTTGGCTTTATTTCTGACGTGAGCAGATTCTACAGATGCATCAAGTACGTAGTCAGCGACCTTGAATTTATTGGGACGCGCTTTAAGCATCTAGGGCAGCAGCGGCGAAGTTTAGAAAAATCACAGTTAGCGGGGGGCTGCGAGGAAACGCGCAGTCGCCTTCAGGGTTACAGTATCGATCAGCATCCACCCCTGCGACGAAGGTCCTCCCGCGCAAGACCGCGCATGCGCCGAGCGCAGGCCCGCCGAGGGCGCGAGCTTTCCTGGGCCCTCACATTACGTAACGCACACGCACAGGACGGCGCACAAACAATGTGATTTTATTTTACTTCGGCTTTTTTCTAATCTTTTAGATTTTACAATGTATTAGAATTAGTGTCGTGATAATTTATCGAGTAGTCGCGCGATTTTTTTTCTCCTTTTGGTGTTTAGATTAGAAATGTCGACATACCTACTATCGCAACTGTACAGTTAACAATTCGAGGAGGAAAAGTTAAGTGAGATGAAAAATTAAAAAAAAAATTAAGTTAAGATTGCGATGAATGCATTAAGAAGATGAGATCTCATTTAACAAAGAACCTCGGTGCCGGAAAATCGTCCGAAAAGACAATTTTGTGAAAATCGATCGATATAGGTGGTAGTTTTACATAGGAAATAAGTAGTTATAAATCCAAAAAATTGTTCACAATGAGAAGAATGAAGAAGGATAACATTGAATTGAAGAGGAATTCCTCGTGAAAATTCATGAAAATTTTCACTTCATTTGTTCTAAGCATAGGCGAATTTTCCGTGTGAAAATGATGAATGGTAAGTGGAGCTGAATGTATACCTAATTAAAATTCTATTTTAGCTAAGCATCCATTAAATAGTGTAGAATCTTAAACCTTTAGGTAGGTATTTGTGCTTTAGGTATCCATCCTACAGCACACCTGCATACTTACCTTGTATGTAGGTACAACTTACAACTTATGGATATCATACCTACCTACTCCTTTGTGCTACATAGAAAGGCAAAGAAAAATGTAAAATCCACACATAAATCAGAATTCATATACCTATCTATATTGAACGGTACTTCCGTCGTACCTATTCAAATGTTAACATGTAGGTATAACGGTAAGTTTATTTTATTATTCATTAGGTTGTATTTAAACGTCTTTGTTGTATAATATTATAATCTCTCGTAGATCGTTACGATTTGTTCTTGTGGGTCAACTATATTTTGGTATTTATAACTACTTACAATATAGGTAGGTAGGTCAGTAGAATTAGAAAGTCCTTTAAAGCTTCTTAATAGTATTTTTTTCTTTCTTTAAATGATCTAAACTATTCCTGAATCTGCTCTCTCTACCGCTCTGACTAAAACTGAGTAGATTATAAGACCTGAGTTTCATCGTTGGCTATAAATCGTATTATTATATCTGTGGCTAAATATAATCGAATGACGTGTGTAGGTAGGTATACCTACCAACTGCTGTGTGAAGATTTCATAATCCACCTAAAGATTAATTAAATTCAAGTGCAGTTAATGAATGATGTAATTTAACGCCTATTGAAATCTCTCACATAATAATGTAGGTACCGACGAGCAGTTTTACCGCGAGCGCTCTACCGGTAGCGCGCGAGTGCCGGCGCGTGCGCCGATCATAGTTAAGTACCTACATTTCCGCGATATCCAAATAAGCTACTAAACAATAAAGTGAATTCATATTATAATTATTCTGTTCTTCGATCGGCTGTAGCGATTTCATTGACAGCATTACGTGACGTGCCAGCCTAAGTAGGTAGTCGGAAAATTGCACTACAAGCAATACTAGTTGTGTACTACTTAATAATTCGTCAAAAAGTTTTCCAACTCATAATGGAAGAGAGCGAATCATACGCAATTTTAGATATTAATATTTGTGATAAGGATTCCGAGACATCCGATAGCAACGATGCCAAAAAGAAGACACCTCTCACAACTGTTATAAAAATACGTAAGTGCCGAAATAATAAAAGCCTGAAAAAAGTATATTTGTCACATTAACAATTTCATAGAGTTAATAATATTATAGTACGGTACCTTAATTTACCTACTTTAGTAGGAAATGTGTTATCGTTCATTATATTTAGGTACCTATGCCTAGGTATTTTAACAATATTAACGTTTTCACAAGTGTTTTCAAGTTATCCAATTCAGTATGTAAGTACTTGCAAGGGTTAAAAGTTAGAACCTAAGTGAAAGTATTGGGAATATTTTTTGATCACTCCTACGTAGACCTACAAAGTATAGTACTTACAACAAAGTTCTATTTATGAGCCATTTTCACGGTTTATGACTAAGTACCTACTATACCTACCTACCTACTTACTATTATTAGTTTTATCTCGCAATATCATCTCTGTAAGATTTACTAACACTATCTCATCTCTAGATGTAGAGTAGAATGTAGATGGTTGTAACCTAACTACTTGAAGCTACACACAATGAGACAGATTTACTCACTCTCGCGCAGATTGTTTGGAAAATATATAGGTATCTTCCATTGAATCACAACATAAATTTTCTCCAGTAATTATAAACAACAATAGTGTTTACTTTTTGTATTCGTAATCGTATAAGTAATTAATGCACTAAAACAGCGAAGTTTTACGTACCCAATGCCCATACGTGTCTATTGTTTACTATGCGTATGTAGGTATGCCTACCTACCATGGGAATGAGAGCCGTACAACTACCTCACTTTTAATACATTGAAATGGTTTCAGGTATTACTGCATCACATTCTGTTCAAAAATAATCAATTGCTTTCATTGTTGACCTCTTATTCAAAGATATTATACTTTAATAACTAGGCTAAGCAACAAAATGTAAAAAAATGTATTTAATACAATCGCAGCATTAACAACAGCTACACCATAGGTACAGGGAGATGAAACAGATTCCTTCTTCTTTAAATTTTGATTTTGAACTTAACTGCTAATCGATAGCTTCTAAAATATTCAGCTTCTAGAATATAGCAGATATAACAGTATTAGAAATGTTCTGTTGTGAAATTACATTGAACTTTTCCAGTGATTTGAGGCATCCAATCCAATTCAAAGCCTACCACAAGGTCATGAACTCCTTGTTATAGTTATGTAGGTAGATATTATTTTAGTGGAATGTTGTAGAAGCGGAGCCTAAGATTAAAAATACTCAAGCCGAAACGAGTGCAGTTCGCACCATACAAAACAGTTTTCCTAATTATAGCGACAACATTAAACAGTTGATGAGCACGTTCGTCGTTTCCGCTTGCTGTCCTCAATGTTACACTCATTCACTGTCCAGGGACACGAAAACTAGATATATAGGTACTGGAAACTGGTACCGTTCTACTTCGCTGCGCCCGTTGCAGTCGGCGGACTCCGTAGTACCCAGTACCTGCATCTGCACAAACTTACAAAGAACCTAATTTGCATGGCCAATTTACCCGCCTCGCTTTCACGTCTTGTACATTCAAGAGAAGCGGTCCAATGTTGGACGATTATGTACCTAACCTACAGGATGTCGCCGAGTCGCACTTCCGCATTAGTTCTCAGTGATCAAATACGAATGTACCATATATATGTACTCCGTATAGGCAACTAAGAATTTTACTATCTATAAACAAAGTTTTTAAATGACCCAATCATTTAAACACCTAGAAACAATGATATTTGGATGACAACATGATAGCAAATAATATGGCGATAGGAATAGATATTTTAGAACCCTCGGTCAGTTGTAGGAACAGGGAGGCATTTTTAACCGACGTGTTTTAGTTACTTTAATCGTTAATATATTGTTGTTCCCAGAACGAGATCGTGGTGAACGTGATTACATTGGATTCGCGACTCTACCTGAACAGGTACATCGCAAGTCAGTCAAAAGGGGGTTCGACTTCACACTGATGGTTGTTGGGGAGTCGGGCCTTGGTAAATCCACACTAATCAACAGTCTATTTCTAGGAGACCTTTACAAAAACAGAAAAAATTCTGATGTCCAAGGTAAGAGTCAACTTATTTTTTCATATTGACCAGTCAATAGCATTAAACATAATATTAGGTATACATTTAGATATTATGGTCTATTTTTAAATTGAACTTAGTGACTGCTATAACCTTGCTAACCTTTAACTAAAGTTATCAACTCCTGTTTTACTTCAAATAAACCGAAATAAAATTATCTACCCGAATTTATAATTTAGGTCAACTCTAGTGAAGAACCGTTAGGTACTTAATTATTTTATCATCTTGTTTATATCAAGTTTAGAGAGTATAATTATTATGCTTCCTAAACTAAAATTATTGATACTTATCAATGACTAGCTGATGCCCGCGACTACGTCCGCGTGGATTTAGGTTTTTTGGTTCCCGCGGGAACTCCTTAATTTTCCGGGATAAAAAGTAGCCTATGTTTTAATCCAGGTTATAAGCTATCTATGTTCCAAATTTCAGCCAAATCGGTTCAGTAGTTACGGCGTGAAAGCGGAACAAACATACAAACAAACTCACTTTCCCATTTATAATATTATATAGTAAGGATTTACTATTAATACCTAAGTATATCAAATTAAACAGATAGAATAGAAAAAACAACAACAATCGAAAAGAAGACCATGGAGATCGAAGAACGTGGTGTGAAGCTGCGGCTGACTATAGTAGACACTCCAGGGTTCGGGGATGCTATAAACTGCGAGGACTCCTGGAGAGTCTGCTCGGCGTACGTGGACGAGCAGTTCCGACAGTACTTCACAGACGAGAGCGGCCTAAACCGACGGCATATGCAGGACAACAGGGTTCACTGTTGCCTATATTTTGTACCACCTTGGGCTCATAGGTACGTTAGCTTTGTCTCTAAAACCAATCAGTTCTTCATATTCTTCATTTTACGTGATACCTATTGTACCTACTCTACATTTCTGAATTTGTCGGCTCTCCTAACACCCCTGTAGCTATTAACTATCTCAAATTCTCTAGTTCTAAGCTCTAGCACTACCACCTCTATGAGCAACTTAGTCAATAAACAGGTTTTTATTTTGGTTAATAATTTCCATTAAGGTGTTTTATTTATATTATTATTTTCATATTTATAATAGAGATGAAGTCACGACCATAATATCTTTATGCTTAAACGTGTTCACGTTTGAGTTAGTAGCTGTAGATAGACCTACCTAAGCTTGTTCATAAGTTTGTAAATCTTGAACATATTTTATAGAATCGATGTGTAACATGATTTTTTTAGGGTTCCGTACCCAAAGGGTAAAAACGGGACCCTATTACTAAGACTCCGCTGTCTGTCTGTCTGTCTGTCTGTCTGTCTGTCTGTCTCCAGGCTGTATCTTATGATAGCTAGAAAGCTGAAATTTTCACAAATGATGTATTTCCGTTGCCGCTATAACAACAAATACTAAAAATTAAAAAAATATATATATTAAGGGGGGTCCCCATACAATAAACGTGTTTTTTTCGTATTTTTTTGCTCAATATTAAAAACGGTAACAGGTAGACGGTTCAAATTTTCACAGAATATTAACTTGTAAATTACCTTTCAAAATAAATAATTTAATATCAATAAAGTAAATATTAAAGGGGGGCTCCCATACAACAAACGTAATTTTTTGATATTAACAGTAAACCTCTACAAACAAAGTTAGTTTTGCGGTTCATTAACAAAGGTAATTATACCTACTTCTTGAGTACGGAACCCTCGGTGCGCGAGTCCGACTCGCACTTGGCCGGTTTTAAGAATTTCCTTTACGCTTCGGAAAGCAATATTACAGTCGTAATTTTATTCCCATGTCGTGAAGTGCAATACTTGTCAATAAAACCTCGTTGTAGTAATGTTACTCTCTACAGTCTACAGCACTTCATTTTTCCTTGATTGATTCATAGTTTCAAACATAACGATAATTCAGTCAATGATTCATAGTTTCAAACATAACGATAATTCAGTCAATGAGTTGGTAAAATGCACGATTGCGATATCGCTCTATTAATTTGTGAGACTATTCGTTTAGGCTATTAAAGCACTTAGTAAGTTGCTAGTTGCTAGTCTTTTTAATACTTATTCAATGTGAGTTAGACCCAGATAAACAGCTTCAATAGGTGTAGACTATGAGACTGAAAATCTTCGATCAATAGTGATCACCTAAAATGCAACAGTTATAGAAGGTTTGGCTACCTTCCCAGCCCCCAAAGACATAATACTGTGAACCCCGCTCTGAGGCTATCTTAGTGCAGATGCTGTCTTTGGCAATCCAACGCTTGCTCACAGTCGGCGGCTGACATTTGACAATATGTAAGTTAGGTCATATGTGTGACCACGCACTAACAGTTTAACATTGTAAACAGCTTGCGTCAAGTTGACCTAGAGATGATGAGACGGCTGCACCGGAAGGTGAACATCGTGGTGGTGATAGCGAAGGCGGACTCCCTCACCGCCGCGGAGGTGAAGCGGCTCAAGACGCGCATACTGAACGACCTGGACGAGCATCAGATACAAGTAACGACTTTTTTTCTAGTAGCGAGGACACAAGCGGTTCACCAGCCCCTCGATTACCGACAAGCTGAATCAGTCTGTGCTTCAAGCTCAATTTTTGTGTTTAGCTGAATAATAAATTGTCTTATTCTTCCTGTGTCAGTAGATTTTGGCCGGTAACGAACACAGCACTTCGTAGGTACAGCAGCAGAGGAGAAACCGGCTTTTTAAGCATTTGTTAAACGTCTTGCTAAATTCTAAACACTTGTTAGTGTAAAAGAAAGGCAGGCAGAAACCACAGGTTGCAGAGAATTCCGTGGCAAAACGACCTGGTACAGCAGGAGGTGGTAGAGTAGGTAACTATAAGTAGGTAGGTACATACCATACCTGCTTACCGGGCATTTGTTATAGCGTAAATGGCGCTTGTAGCTTAACTATTCATTAAAAATTCCCTCATTAGTATAAAAATATACAGGCTAATTCTCGATTGTCGTGTTTTATAGTATGACATAATAATTACGGCCTGAAAATGCTTCAATTCAATCCAAACGGTTTTTATTCAAATACCTACTAGAGACTAGACGATTGTGGGAGATCTACTGGCACATGAGTAAAGAAACGGAATTTACTCATGTGCTACTGATTCAGAATGACAATTATACTGTGAAGAGTCAGGTAAAAACTCGGCGGTTGTTCTCTTGAAAAATTACTGAACTATTATCAGAGTGTAGATATTTATTTATTTATTTTTATTGATAGGACATACCCGATAAGACTTAACAGTTTCCCAATGCGTCTTATCAGGCTACAATATTACATATAAATTACTAAACCTACACATACATGACACACTAAAAATACAAAAACAATAAAAAAACACACTATTCATTCATTGCTATCTCTAGTTTGCATATCGTTCAGACTGCAGATTTTTTATAACTGACTTTGATATTTTAACCAAGAAGCAATATAAATAAAAAACAAGTAAATATAATATATTTTAGAACTAAAATTGTTTTATACTTATGCAGTGATGAAAACACACATATTTTGCTTTAGGTGTACCAATTCCCGGAATGCGATAGCGACGAGGACGAGGAATTCAAGCAACAAGACCGCGAATTGAAAGCGGCGGCACCGTTCGCTGTGGTGGCGTCCGACACCGTGCTGGAGGTCGGCGGCAAGCGCGTGCGCGGCCGACAGTACCCCTGGGGCATCGTCGATGGTAATCACTGCTTTAGGTGTACCAATTCCCGGAATGCGATAGCGACGAGGACGAGGATTTCAAACAACAAGACCGCGAGTTGAAAGCGGCGGCACCGTTCGCTGTGGTGGCGTCCGACACCGTGCTGGAGGTCGGCGGCAAGCGCGTGCGCGGCCGACAGTACCCCTGGGGCATCGTCGATGGTAATCACTGCTTTAGGTGTACCAATTCCCGGAATGCGATAGCGACGAGGACGAGGAGTTCAAACAACAAGACCGCGAGTTGAAAGCGGCGGCACCGTTCGCTGTGGTGGCGTCCGACACCGTGCTGGAGGTCGGCGGCAAGCGCGTGCGCGGCCGACAGTACCCCTGGGCCATCGTCGATGGTCGTGGATGCTTTCACTTGGTCCGCCTTACTTCAATACTAATAATGCTTGTATAAATATATATTTATCTAGCTGATGCCCGCGACTTCGTCCGCGTGGTTTAAGTTTTTTAATCCCGCGGGAACTCCTTAATTTTCCGGGGCAAAAAGTAGCGTGAGTTTTTCATGGGTATAGTTGACGACCGTCCGATGACCGATCGTCAACTATACCCATGAAAAACTCACGCCGATCCGTTGCTCTTTGTGGCGTGACTGAAGGATAAAATCTCTATTTAACGTCCTTGGGGATACAATTTTCAAAAACTGTGAAACACGTATTTCTTTATTTTAAACCAGAAGCCCAAATACCAACTTTCATTGCCATAACTTGAAAAATGAAGGACTTTCATACAAACTTTCAACCCTTATTTTACCCGTGTGGGTTGAAAATTATAGATTTCCCACGGGAAACAAAAAAAACCACTATCGACACCACAGACCATATTCTATAGGTTTACTACTCGGTGATCGACACGGACGAAGTCGCAGGCATCAGCTGATTATAGATATTTGGTAGTTTAAAAAAAAAATTGTTTAACAGTGGAGAACCCGCGGCACTCTGATTTCACGAAGCTGCGCACGATGCTGATATCGACGCACATGCAGGACCTGAAGGACGTGACGCAAGACGTGCACTACGAGAACTTCCGCGCGCAGTGCATCTCGCAGATATCGCAGCACGCCATGCGCGAGCGAGGGTAAGTAAGCATTCGACGACCTCCCTGGCGCACTGTCTTAAAACTTGCTGAGGTCCCGACGACCTCCCTGGCGCACTGTCTTAAAACTTGCGGAGGTCCCGACGACCTCCCTAGCGCATTGTCTTAAAACTTGCGGAGGTCCCGACGACCTCCCTAGCGCACTGTCTTAAAACTTGCGGAGGTCCCGGGTTCGATCCCCGGCAGGCGCAATTCAGGAATTTATAATTCCTTTTTTATTTATGTTTGATTTTTATTCAACTACAAGTTAGACCTTCACTGCTATCTCAACAGATGGTGAGTGGCGATGCAGCCTAAGATGGTAGCGGGCTAATCTGTCAGGGGTATGACAGTCATATTAATATTAAACCCATAGGTACCCCTAGTCGGTTTCTACGCGGCATCGTACCAGAACGCTTAATCGCTAGGCGATACGTCTTTGCAGTAGGTTGGTAACTAATCACGGCCGAAGCCTCCCACTAGACCAGACCAGAGAAAATTCAGAAATTATAAAATCCCAAATTGACCCTGCCGGAAATCGAACCCGGGAACCCCTACGTTAGGACAACAGCGCTCAACACTGCGCCAGGGAGATTGTCAATTCTGAATTTTCTCTTCAATCTAACTGGCCTTGCCCCTAACAGGTTAGCCCGCTACCATCTTAGACTGCAATTATCACTTACCATTCAGGTGAGGTCGCAGTCAAGGGCTAATTAATAGTGGATTTAAAAAAATCAAGCTGATCGTGAACAGATTTAGGAGGCGCAAGAGACGTCACAGGTGGACAGCCGTGGTTCTAATTTCAAAATTGACCTTCACCCTTAATTGTGCAAGTGGACCAACTTTATGTATAGTGAGCACACTGCACCATAAAAAAAACTACGTAGGTTATAAATACGCCAAACCTATAGAGAGCCTCATCTCTATAGTAGTATACAATTCCAAACCTTGATAAACGATGTTTACCTACAAATACATGTCGAATCCAATTAGACCAAAATTTTTGTTCAGTACCCAGTAGCCTGGAGTTTCAAGTTAGGAGCCCCCTTGAAAATTAAAAAAATATGTAGCAGGTGTTTACGGATAACGGAGTAGGTAAGGCTTTTTCGGTCAGCTTTGCACCGGATTTCCCGTTCATAACATCGCTTGAAATTTCAGTGACATAACCGCCTTGTCGTTGTTCTCGTTCCTTGCGCCTCTGATTGCTGTCTTTTATATCCTCTTGAATCAGAACCGAAACCTTAACACGTATGGTAATAAAACCATCAATACCACTAAATAGGTTCACCTACGTACTTCTTAAATAGGTAATAACTTAATAAGTACGTATGTGAACCAAGTAGGTTTTTGAACTCGATTGAAACATATTATAGTGAAACTCAGTTTCGAGTAGTTAGTCCTGCTTCAAGGTACGGACTCTTTATGAAAGTCTACTCTACCCGTCGTTAGTGAATATACCATTGGTCGAGTTTTCGATAAGACTATACAATATACCTACTTTCTTATTGGATCTTTTCTAGGAAACTGAAAAGGGACTCGATGGGTAACAACACTGACGTAGTTTTCACGGACACGGATCGGTTATTACTACAAAAGGATGAGGAGGTAATATATGAATATTATCTGCTTCTCAATAAAACAATATACAGTTTAAAGTACAATATGTAATGTAATTTCTACCCTTTAATATTTTTATAATGCAGCTCAGTGTAACAAAAGTGTTTTCGTGTTAGGGCTATCGTGGACTTCGTATAAGTACGTAAGATGAAATTCAACACAATATTACGACTAAAATGCATGGTTTTCAGATTGCTCATGATATTTTAAAGAATTTGAACAAAATACCATAAAAATTAAAAACACAACTCATCTAGGTAGATTTCATTCATAGTGACCTGACTTTTGGGATGTACCGCATGGTTAAATTGGTCAAATACAGTTTATTAGGGTCGATGTCGAGTCATGAAGTCACAAAGTTTAATTATATTAACGACACACTCATCTAAAATAGGTAGGTTAGGTATTTCTTTTGTCTGCAGTTTGATGCATGTACCCAATACATCTGCATAGATAGAGCACATAAAAAAATTGTACCTAACATAACATAGGTACCTACCTAAGTTTACCTACATCTCAAAATAGGTTCATAGGTATTTACATAGCTTCGCAGGACTTTTACTTTGTAGACCTTGTATTTTACTAACATTTTACTAATAGAATATAATGATCATGAGTCATGCGAAAAAAAATAGTTGCATGTGTTTAAGTCAGGAATGGGTTTGTCAGTTAATTTTAAACCTTAATTGCGGCATTTAAAACAATAATTAACCAAAGAAAAAGGAATAAATGCTTATTACTAGCAGCAGTGTGTAAACAAGACGAAAAATATTATTATCCTTCGGTTTATTATGTATTATCATCTATTGGGGTGTTGACAAATGACGAGTCCTTTATATGTAGATTGTGGAATATAAAATATTAGTTGAGGACAAATTATAATACTAAGTACCTATTAGTATTAGGAAAATTCTGAAAAAAGTAGTCAATTATACTTCACAAAGGCTCATTGCTCATAATATAGGTATGTGAGTTCCTGAGTATGAGGCTCAGCGAAATCGCTTGGTTACATACCTACTTGCTTAAATTATTACATAGAATATTAGGTATACCAGTCGCTTGTAATGGACTAAAGCTGAAACAACCTTGTGTAATTAGTCCCTTTACTCCCTAGTTAATAATCTGGGTACATAAGAAGATGATTTTCTGAGATAGTTACTCATGTAACAATTTTTCTTACAGATTCGTCGTATGCAAGATATGTTAACTCAAATGCAAGAAAAACTCAAAGCTTCCGATAAGAAACACGACAGTATTATCGATGTGTAGAATATACTGAATGAGTAAGGTTTAAATTATTTGCCTCCTTCTCAGTCTCGGTTGAGAAAATATAATAGTTATTTGTTATACAAGAGTGAAAAGTTGTTTTTTAACCGCGTGCTCAATTTTGATGACCGAGCAAGCGAAGGATTCTAAAAAAATTAGAATCCTGAGCGTCAGCGAGGGAATCAAAAGAGCACGAGGTGAAAAATCTTTTCACTCGAGTGCAACACGTAACCTTTGGTAACTTTTCATGCCACCTCAGCGAGGAAATGAAATACTTCTCGCGTGATTGTTGAGGGAGAAAGCTCATTTCCGCATTTTTAACAGTTTCAGTCAATTCTGTTGGCGTCAAATTAACTTCTTCGTCACTAGAATAACTCATTTTAGGTTTTTCACTTATTTTCAATTTTCTTGTTTTTAATCGAAGGTTTTAATTTTAAACAATATGAAAGAAAATGGTGCGCGCAAAGCAAATTAAAAAAGTACACCAAGAAGGTTACGAGTGTGAGTTTTTAACAAATTAAAAACGGTTGTATGGAAATTCGGCACCATAGAGGTAGAAGTAAATAGGTTTTAATGATGTTTTGAATTCACAAACTTCATAGACGAGTGATATTTACTAACGTGCACACGATGTTCTAAATTCAATTTACTTTATCCTCAAGAGGATAATAACGGCTTTTGCATTCAGATATCGAAGCGTAAAAATTCTCTTTATGAGATGGTGGGATGAAAAATCCATCATTAGCATAGGTGCTGAGGTATCTAAAATTCAGAGAGTAATATGGATGCTTGGAAAAAAATATGATTAAGGTATTATTTAATTAAGTAGATTGTTATTTAAAATAAGAGTTAGAACTAGACTTATGTTTTTTAAGAACCACAAAATAAAGGCGTGATAAAAATGTACAGATTTTATAAGATTTTAAATCTACAGTGATGTTTTTAAAAAAAACTACTTGTATGCGCGTTTTGTACTACACCTTTAATTGTGCTTAAGTACCAATAAAGTTGAATATAAAATTGAAATACCATCAAACCTAACGAAAAATAATGAACTACCAAAGAGATAAAAATATGATCGGAAGTGTCTACCTGTTAAAGTCTTTTTGTAAGAGCCTTTTTGAGGAATCAATTACACCTTCTAGTGTCGAAATATGAATGGTGCGTACCTACCTATAATTATTATCTGGATACCTATATTCTGTATCTTAATAGATTTAAAATTTAAGGATATCAATTCTACGATCTCTGAGCCATAAAAGTTTTTATACATCGTGTCCAGTGTCCACATTCGCATTCCTAGGAGCATAGAGGTAGGTAATGCAATTATCTCTATACCTAGGAGGCTCGCAATACCGCCATCGCTTGCCTAGGCCATTGCATAGGTAGTTAATTGTATTTATAACAAAATTAATCAAGACAGGCCTGAGGGCTGACACATATTTTGACAAAAGCTTTAACTTAAAACTAGACCCCAAGACACAAGTTTTATGAAATAGGAAATCATACTTTCAAAATATTAGTAAATTGGTTTTACGCAAATATACCTAATATTACTTAAACGCTCTACCGATAGGTATATACCTACTTCTTAGGCAAGTAGGCATACAGTTAAATCAGTTAAGACAGACGGGAAGCAGCCATACTTATAACCACGCTTGAAGTCGAGATGACCAGGGCCCGTATTCTCTAACTCAGTGACTATCAAAAATGAAAGCCACTGACATATATGTAATATCCATTGAAGGTTTACTATGAAATGTTACTTTTTATTTCATAGTAAACCTTCAATGGATATTACATATATGTCAGTGGCGTTCATTTTTGATAGTCACTGAGTTAGAGAATACGGGCCCAGTAGGAGTTAGAAAAATTTTCGAATAGCAAAATATTGTAGGTTTTAGTCTTAGTTAATAGGTATGTTACCTATGTTTAGTTGTTTATCGAGGTTAGCCCGTATAACCTACTTTTTAGGGTGGGATATTGTGGGTGTTTTAGGAGGAATCTTTGTAGGTAGGTATATTGAAGATACAATCACGGTTTTACAAATTATACAATAAATACCTACTTAATAAATTTTACTGTTAAGTTGCTGACAATCGATGGTTTTTGGCATGAACCAATCAATCTTCTCTTAATATTTTTTGAGTCACATTTGTACCTATTCTACTTTATATTAGGTCTATCTAGGCAATAATTACGTAATAATTAAGCTTAAAATGATGAGTTTTACCTACCTTATTACGTAGGTAAAACTCGATCATTTTAAGCCTAATTATTATCTGTCTATATACCAAAGTATTTATTTTATCTAAGTAGGTAGTAGCTACGTGCCTACGTAGCTATAAAAGTTATTTGTTAGACAAGAGTGAAAAGTTGTTTTTTAACCGCGTGCTCAATTTTGATGACCGAGCAAGCGAAGGATTTTAAAATTGTCCAAAGCACGAGGTGAAAAATCTTTTCACTCGAGTGCAACACGTAACTTTTCATCCCACCTCAGCGAGGAAATGACTAAATTTCTAAATTCAATTTACTTTATCCTCAAGAGGATAATAACGGCTTTTGCATTCAGATATCGAAGAGTAAAAATACTCTTTCCGAAATGGTGGGATGAAAAATTTTTTTTTTGATTTTAAAGTATAGCTAATCGCTTCTATTTTCGTGCGTTTTATGATTTCCTTCATAGGTATCTATTTAAGTAGGTATGTAATCTGAGGGAATTCTGAATAAATCATAAAATTATCTTTTTCTATGAATAAAAATTAAAATAGAGCATATTTTATATTAAGTTCTTCCTCTTACTTATTCATCGCTCTTATTACACTTTGTACAGAAAAAATATTTTAAAACATTTTATTTTGTTGTAATTTGTTGTGTAGGTAGTTAAGTACCTACCATAATATTTATTGATCTGATCTTGTAAATATTTTTTTAAGATTTATTGAATAAGTACCTACGCATTTGTCTACAAATACTTGTTCAACTAGATGATTCCCGCGACTTCGTCCGCGTGGTCCAAATTTTTTCGATTTCCGCGGGCCGTGAAAGCGTAGCAGACAGACAGACAGACAGACAGACAGACAGACAGACAACCTTTCGCATTTATAATATTAGTATGGATATTAAATATAATTAATACCAAAGTCGTAATATATGAATTTTGTATTATTATTATTATTATTAATGAATAAATTGATACTTTATGCTAAGCCATTATTTTACCATTGAAAATATCATGAAAATCGCCTGAGACGTAATTTTAAGTTTTTGGCCATACCTAGCTCCGAGGATTTTGGGAGGATCGAGATGGGAATAGTACCGAGCGTAGCGAAAAAATTCTATGTCTATGATAGTACCAAGAGTTGAGGAATTTATCGAGACACGTGTGAGCGTGTGAATTTTGAAAATCGGCTGGTAAGTAACTTTTTTTTGGAATTTTGAAAAATGTAAAAAGTCGGGTTTTTTTGAAAGAAAAGAAAGAAAGAAAGAAAAATAGTTTATTCACCAGTGGTGTCACAGACAAAACTACAAATGGAACACTTTCGTCTGTGACACCACCCAGAAAGGGTGTGCAGCTCAGCGTTTGCCCTGCGTCATATGCCCATGAATGCATTAAATACAAAGCAAGGCGCTGATTTTCAGCTGTGACCCCGGGTGACGTCACAGTTACAACAAAAAAATAACAGTCACCAAAAGTTTAAAAGGAAGCAGTAAGTACAAAAGTAACATAATTCGCTATTAATATTAATTATAAAAATATTCGCTACACCTACTAGAGTTAAGAAGAAATACATATTAAATATCTTTATAAATATACGATAAATTTATAATAATAAATATAAAAGTCATAATATACAAGTAAATATGATACCTATACATAATATTAAGCACTGAAATATCGGCCGCTATATTTTCGAATTCCATCTGCTTAGACAGCAAAAATCTTTTTAACTTTTTAATAAATGTAATTTTACTCCGGGAATCGCGTATCGGGGGAGGAATATTATTCCAGCATCGGTTTGCGGCATATTTAAAACTACCCCTGAAAGCGGCAGTGCAGTGGTGTGGAACACTCAAAATATTACGCACCCCCCTAAAATGCTCCCTTCCCTCGTACAGCCTCTCTAACTTATATATATACGGCAGTTTGCCATTCTTGAACACGCCGAACAGCAAGCTAGCGAGGTGCATCTTCCTCCTCGACCTCATTTTTAGCAACACAAACTTGTTTAAAAATGGCGTCACGTGCGTTCTAGGAGGTATACCAAAACAAAAACGTGCGCATGCATCTTGGACCCGCTGAACAATCTTGCACGTTCTGGCTAGTAGACGAGGTCCATAAACTACGTCAGCATAATTAAGCTTCGAAAGAATCAGACTCTCCACCAGACGTATTTGCACCTCTTGACTGATATACTTCCGGATCTTATACAAAATTTTCAATCGGTAAAAGCAATCAGAGAAGCAATGTATTCTGATCTGAGGAGAATCCGGTTCGAAGGACCAAAATTATGGAAGGTACAAAGCAGAATTGGGAAAAAATTTTATTATTCCCTTCCATAACCAAAGTGAGCTATTATAATTATTATATTTAAAAAGGGGGTTGTGGACTGTAAATATGCGAATTTTTCCCAAGTAATTAATTATTGGTCAGTCTATGATATATAGGTAAATAGGTGAATGAATTGGAACTTACGGAAGACTGCATTTAAATTTGATGTCACTCACAAAATTCACTTCTATAGCACTTTATTCACCAGCAGCACCGGTTTATTTCACAGGTTTTATATTTAAATAGTCAACGTTGTTTTGGATTTTTATAGATTTAATTTCTCACGTGTCGATATCCACTCGTGGCAATGGCGTCCGGTTGTAGGTAGATTTTCACATAAGATGCGTGCGCGACGATAAACGTTTAAGGGGGAACTGATGTCTTAAATGATGCGATAAATGTACAATTATTGTTCCCGTAATACATAATAGCAAATTAAAAGCGTTATTTTTCTCTCACTTGATATCTATGTTTATAATTATGCGATTAAGAACTTGTTAAAGTAATCTTTATAGTGTTTTATAGTTACAAAATAAGACACTTATTATTTTTCAACAGTGGTATGCTACAGTGATTTGATAAAATATGATATAATTATTAGTACCATTCTATATGATAAATGTTTAAAAAGGTGATTTAGCCTGTATAAATAATTCTACCACATTGATGTTAGCAGTAAGTTATTTATTAACTATTGTATAACTTTTGTATTTTTTTCATGGAACCATTATTAGTTATTTGTTACACTTGAGTGCAACACGTAACTTTTCATCCCACCTCAGCGAGGAAATGACTAAATGCCAAATTAAAAAAGTACACCAAGAAGGTTACGAGTGTGAGTTTTTAACAAATTAAAAACGGTTGTATGGAAATTCGGCACCATAGAGGTAGAAGTAAATAGGTTTTAATGATGTTTTGAATTCACAAACTTCAACGAGTGATATTTACTAACGTGCACACGATGTTCTAAATTCAATTTACTTTATCCTCAAGAGGATAATAACGGCTTTTGCATTCAAATATAAAAGAGTAAAAATACTCTTTCCGTGATGGTGGGATGAGAAGACATTTAAAAAGTAAAAGTAGTAAATGATGCGATTATAGCGCCAGGGTTTTCAATTGAGGCGGATGGTTAAAGAGAGACGAAACATAGGACAAAGATAGGCGCGAAAAGGGATAGTGTGGTTATGAAGAGGATGGTATGGTTATATCATAAGTCTGTCTTTGTTCTTTGTCTATGATTCTATGAATCCATATTACACTATCATATATTCATCATATATAAATGATGTCATATCTGTCAAGTTCTATGATCATATTTATATGATGCAGTTCTTCATTTTTACATAATATACTATTGAACCACCTATGATCATAATAAACGTCATATACTATCAAGATGGATAAGGATTTAGTCGTGTTTTCCGTTGCTATGAGTGCAATTTTATTAATTGCAAATAAAAAAAGAAAAGGGTGAAAAATAAAACTATAAATAAAAGACGAATTTGGGTTAGATCATGGGTAGCAAGGCGATCAGAGAGAGGGATCCATAACACCTTACTTGAAGAACTTAGATTGGAAGATAAAAAGTCTTACAAAAAAGACGCCATCTTTTTGGTTAGACGGATACATAGACTAAGTAGAGATGCTACGTATAACGGATATGATCCTACTTGTACGCTAGCTTTCAAATAGGATCCCATTACTATGATCATAGACAAATGTAGATATTACACTGTCATAGGCTCTTCATATAAAAATGACTCATACATCTATGATCATATATATATGATAGTGTAATATCAGCCTAAGTCAGAAATCATAGATTATAATTTTGAAACCAAACATCCCCGTCTGCATGAAGTCTTGGCTTCATAAAAAATTAAATTAAAATAAAGAGTTACGGACAAAGAGATCATAACCCTTCCTCTGCGGTCTCAAAATAAACGGAACCCCCCTGGTGCGCGCAGCGTTTCACAGGTGTCGAATTTCGCGGCCGCCGGCGGGCTCACGCCGCTTTAGAAAAATAACAACTCCTATTACTTGTACTGAAGCTATCTAAACAAACTACGTCATTCAAATCGTTACGAACTACAGCACCCCCCCCCTACGCCAGCCTGCGAATTTGGGATATTGAAATAAATAAAAATGTATTTTTAATAGCACTTCTCAAAAATTTATTAGTTAAAAAGCACCCCCGTAGTTTATGAATGAAAAATTGGTAAATATCGCGCATATATAACGCGCTTAAAACGTCGATATCTCTTCAGATACTTACAATTCGGTACTTCTTATAATTTAAAAAACTGCACCCTGCTTGAATCAAACTGCACCGTCGCTGAAGATCAATAATGCAATATTAATTGCAAAAAAATATTAAAACTCAAGGTATCAATCGCCGAACTTTACGGCGTCTTCGCGCATGCGCGGCGCTTTTGGGAGGTCTCTCTTTAGCGGCAACTTCACGCAGATTACCTTTGCAATATAAATATAGCTTATCTAAACATTTTCATTTCATAATTTATTAGTGAATATAGATAAATAAATAAATTACAAAGTGTTGATGTAGCAGACTGCAGAGTAGTGGCGTAAGTATAACTGTAGTCAACACACATTTGTAATGTAAAATAGATTTATTTTATATTACATAGAAAATGAGATTTACACCATGACAGTAAAAATTAAAGGAAGAACAACTTAAAATGCTATGACAACTCTGTCACATAAAAATACATATTGTTCGGCCAGTCGACATTGAATCTCTTTCAATTGCAATCTACCTTCTTTTACAACACTCCTCCTCAATGGAAGACTGCACCCAAAAAATAATAGCATTCAAACCATCAACTAAACCACAAAAAAAAATGTATCACTACATCACTCATCATCTTCAAACACACAAGTTCATTTCGCTCACACAGAACTCGTTCTTGCATCTCGGTAAAGCTTTCGTCAAAATATCTGCAGTCATCTCTTCAGTCTGCAGGTACTCCACTTTCACAATGTTATCATTCAATGCTTCTCTGATGTAATGGTATCTCACATCTATGTGTTTAGTTCGTTGGTGATGAACAGGGTTCTTCGCGATTTGTATTGCTGACTGACTGTCACTATAGAGCACAATTGCACGGCGTTCCTTTGCGGTTAATTCTTCTATAAGTCTCTTCAGGAACGTCGACTCTCTGCATGCCTCTGACATAGCGACATATTCAGCTTCTGCACTGGATAAGGCTACTGCACGTTGCTTCTTGCTTTCCCAGGATATAGGAGCTCCTCCTAAGATAAATATATATCCGGAAAATGATTTCCTATCACTGATATCTCCAGCATGATCAGCGTCTACATATCCAGTCAGATCTTTTCCTGTCTTCTCAAAGTTTAGTTTGTAGTGAGCTGTACCCTTCAGGTATCTCAACTGTCTCTTTGCTACGCTCCAATGTTCACTTGTATAGCAGCTGTTAAACTGACTTAGGTAGGCAACGGCAAAACTTATGTCAGGTCTCGAGCAAACAGCTAGATACATAAGTGAACCTATAAGTTTCTGATAAGGGAAATCTTTGGATGGGATGAAGTTCTCTATTCTCGGTTTTTCCAGTTTTCTCCCGGTCTCTAAGGGTGTCTTCACTGGCTTACAGTCAGTCATTCCGAACTCTTTCAGAATCTTTTGAATGTATTCGCCTTGATCAATGGTTATCTTCTTCCCTTGTTTATCTATCTTCATTCCTAAAAAAGTATCTACCTTTCCCAAATCTTTCATCTCGAATTTAGTCTTCAATTCTATTTTGACCTTTTCTTTTTCCTTTTTGTCATTATAGAATATCAGAATATCGTCTACATATACTGCAATGTAAACAATGTGTTTTTCTCTTCTTCTGAAATAAACACATGGTTCATTGTCAGATCTCTTAAATTTCATCTCAATCAGAGCATCATGAAGTTTCTTATTCCATGCTCTGGGTGCCTGTTTCAGACCGTACAGGGCTTTCTTTAGTAGACAGATATGATTTTCCTTGCCTTTCTCTTCACATAGTTTAGGTTGCTTCATACATACACGTTCTGTCAAATCTCCATTCAAGAATGCTGTGACTACATCCATCTGATCAATTGACAGGTCATTCTCAACTGCAATAGCGAATAGAAGTCTGAGTGTGCTGTGCCTTATCACAGGTGAAAATGTCTCCGTGTAGTCTAACCCATACTTCTGTGTAAAACCACGGGCGACTAGTCTAGCCTTGTATATCTCTTTCCCCCCTGATTCCTTTTTAATTTTAAAAATCCATTTGGAATCTACTACATTAAAATTATTAAGGGACTGATCCGGCTTGACTAGACTCCAGGTGCCATTTTTCTTCAAGGCATTAAGTTCAGCATCAATGGCCTCCTGCCACTTATCCTTGTCATTTCTGCTGAGAGCTTCTTCGACAGTGAAGGGATCATCACTGTTTCCTTCTATGGCTTTATAAAGATAATAATCTCCGTAATCCTTAGGGTTTCTCTCGCGTTGAGGATATCTTCTTTCTTCTGCTTGTATTTCAGGTGGCTGCTCCTCCTGAACATCTACAGTCTCAATCTCAAGTCTCTCTACTTGGATGTCAGATTTTTCATTAACTATAGAATCTGTTATACAATCTTCAAAGTGATCTTCTTCTGTATTAATAGTAATTGTTTCTATTGTAGTTAACTGCTCAGACGAGTTACTATTCTCTTGTGTATACGCCGGTTGGATTTCATTTATCTGTCTCTCTAGATTCAGAAATCTTCCCACTGTATTCTCTCTTGGAGGTGTATTTTCTCTTTTGTTGAAGAACTGGTTCTCAAAAAATGTCACATCTCTAGATTTCTGAAGCTTATGGTCGTGGGGGTCACAAAGTCTATATCCTTTAGAATTCATGCAATAGCCTACGAAGATCATCTCCTTACTCTTCGCATCAAGCTTCTTCCTTTTAGCTTTGTCTATATGCATAAAAGCTTTGCATCCGAACACTTTAAGTCCACTTAAGTCGGGTTTTTGTCCAGACCAGGCTTCTAATGGGGTCACCTTAAGTGCTTTCGTAGGTGAACAATTCTTCAGAAAAACTGCAGTATTGATAGCCTCTGCCCAATACTTGGTGCTCAAGCCAGCTTCTTCTAACATACACTTCGCTTTCTCTACTAATGTTCGATTAGCGCGTTCCGCTACTCCATTCTGTTCGGGGCAATAATCAATAGTTAGTTGATGAACTATCCCATTTTCTTTGAATAACTGACTTACATCTTTGTTCACGAACTCTTTTCCGTTGTCAGACCGAAACTTCTTTATCTTCCCTACTCGTTTGATTCTCTACTAACGACTTAAATTCAAGTAACTTAGAAAAAACTTCGCTTTTCTTTTTCAAGAAATAAACAAAGGTGTATCGCGTTTTATCATCAATAAACAAAAGAAAATATCTCATGCCACCGTGTGATTCCGCACTCATCGGACCACAAATATCAGAGTGTATAAGCTCTAGTATTTCAGATGATCTCGTTATGCTGCTCTTACTAAAAGGTTTTCGTGTTTGCTTACCTTTTAAGCAAGGTTCACAATGAAGGATATTCGGGTTATTGAAACTTACTCCTGTCACCATACCATCTCTCAACAGTTTCATGTTGGGCATGCCAAGATGTGCCAATCTCTTATGCCAAAGCTCATAGTCATCTTGCATTGACACTGCAAGGGCTGAGTCAGGTTCTGTAAGACTTTTAAATTTGTAAATTCCATTCTCACTCTTACAATTGTACCTCACTTCTCCTTTTATACAACATTCACTCTTGTCATATATATCACACCCTTTCTCGGAAAAAACGACTACAAAGTTTCTACTCACCAGTGTATCCACGCTTAATAAATTTGCAGACAATCCAGGAACATACTTTACCTCTCTCATTCCAAATTGCATATTCTCATCTTTAATGACATCACCTGAGCCACATGCATACAACTTTTGACCGTTTGCTACATTAATATCTACAACACTGTTAAAGTCTTTATAATTAGCTAGCCAATCCTTGTGGTATGTCATGTTAGAGGACGCTCCTGAGTCCACTACCCATTCATTGTCATTCCTCTTGATGGTGCTATAAGCAGCTAGTAAAGTGTGACCCTTATTCTCTTTGTTTGCATTAGGATTCTGCGGACATGTCAATGCTTTATGCGGTCCGTTGCATATAAAGCATCTTATCTCTTTCTTCTGCTTCTCACGCTTCTGCTGCGTTTGTTTCTGCTGATTGCCTTTACTGTTCGTGGACTTACTCTTGTACCTTGAACGATTATCTCTTGCAATGCATTCTCAGTGGATGTCGCAGGTATTGGACTATCCTGTTGAAGCAGTTTTGTTTTGACGTAGTTAGATGTCAGTGTGATGTTCGCATTCTCTATTGTCATCTTTAGGGGTGTATACTCTTCAGTAAGTCCTTGTAACATAAGCGCTGCTAGCAATTCATCGTCCACTTCTTTACCAATATCTCGTAACTGTTGAGCTACTTTCAGTATTTGAGTAACATAGTCTTTCATACAGCTGAATTGCTCTAACTTAAAGCTTACAAGTTGTCCCAGTAACCGACATCTGTTTACGACTCCTTGGTCTTGGCAATTATTCTCTAATGCTTGCCATACTTCCTTTGTAGTTGTAGCTTCTCTAACATGTACTAGTAAATCAGTATTTATCATGAGGCAGATCTTAGCGCGAGCCTTCTGATCTTTCTTCGTTGCCTCTACATCTATAGTAGCTGGTGTAGTTGTTACATAGCTCCATAGATCGTCGTGTACTAGTGACATCTGCATTAGAAATTTCCATGTCGAGTAATTCGAAGATCCTTGTAATTTCTCGAATGCAGGTAGGCTACTAGTGCTCGTACTGCTAGTACTTGTGCTACTAATACTCATGGTGTTGTCGTGTTCTCTTACCACCTCAATACTCTCGATCTGTGTGTAACTTTCTCTATCCAGAAAACTTACAGTATTGCGGAGTTTTTAGCCCATAACCTGTTGATGTAGCAGACTGCAGAGTAGTGGTAAGTATAACTGTAGTCAACACACATTTGTAATGTAAAATAGATTTATTTTATATTACATAGAAAATGAGATTTACACCATGACAGTAAAAATTAAAGGAAGAACAACTTAAAATGCTATGACAACTCTGTCACATAAAAATACATATTGTTCGGCCAGTCGACATTGAATCTCTTTCAATTGCAATCTACCTTCTTTTTTTTTTTTTTTTTTTTTTTTTTTTTTTTTATCCACTACAAGTTAGCCCTGGACTGCGATCTCACCTGATGGTAAGTGACGATGCAGTCTAGGATGGTAGCGGGCTAACCTGTTAGGGGCATGGCAGTGATATTAAACCCACACCCCTATTCGGTTTCTACACGGCATCGTACCGGAACGCTAAATCGCTTTGTTGTGGCTTCAACCTGGTCCAATGCTACAACCCTAAGACGCTGTTCCAGGGGCCCATCAGCTGGATTCGAGCCTCTTAGACCATTGGCTCAGGGCCAAATGCGGACAGAACTGTTTTACGGGTAAACTTAGGTGGTAAGACAATAATGAAAACTATACTACGTACTTACGGAGTCCAAGTGCCTACTGAATGATGAATCTTCGATAAGGAAGGATGTGGGTTAAAGGTTAGGAAAGGTCAGGAATGAGAAGGTATACTTTTCGGCCTGTGGCTTCTTGCTTCAAGACGGCACTAACACACAACACACACAGCACAGCACTAAAGTTCGTCTATAAGCTACTTAGATTAATTATTTACTTAAGTATACCTATAAGGTTGCACGGCCAGCAGTGGCGTCAACGTGGCACACAACTATTGTCACCCAGTACAACAAGTAAGTCTTTATTTAGTACCGAAATAACTAGAAGCTAATTTCTCGCGGGAACCTGCTATAGCGAGGTTCTAACAATACGGATTACAAAGAAAAGCTTATTTTTTACAATCAACAATTCGACCGCGGCCCGCCCTGCCAAAAAAAAAATCTTGAACTGTGTCGAACTGTCAAAACCAAAGATTTATCAAAAAGCGCGGCAAGCTAGCTTCGTTCACAAAGTATTTTATCTGTCACAGCGACCACAGACAACTAATACATAGGTGGCGCGAACAATCCCCCGCCCGTGGACGCAAGGATTTACGTCCACTCACTAACAGATGGGGAGACGTGACAAGGTGCAAACGGCTCGGTGCAAGACCGAATCTCCGACCATTACCTCGGCGACTCTGGGAACCCCATCAGACCCGTACATTAACTTAACAATGCGTCCACGACGCCAATACAAAGGTAGCAAATTAGATTCCTTTACCAATACAAGATCACCAACCTTAGGGGGATCGGATTTGTCAGCCCACTTAACACGTTGCTGCAAAAGGTGCAAATACTCGAGTGACCAACGATGCCAAAAGCTCTGAGTCATTTGCTGCAACAGTTCAAACCGAGACAAACGTGAGGTTTTCGCGTCCCTGAAGGGGTATTCGGGCAAGGCGTTAAGGGGCTGACCAATCAAGAAGTGGCCGGGAGTTAAGACCTCCAGGTCGTTTGGGTCAGACGAGAGGGGGCAGAGTGGCCGAGAATTGAGTATGGCCTCAATTTTACAAAACACAGTGGCGAGTTCTTCGAAGGTCAAGATAGTTTCTCCTATAACGCGTCGGAGATGTGTCTTGGCGACCTTGACGACAGCTTCGAAGATCCCACCCCAGTGGGGGCAAGCTGGAGGGTCAAACTTCCAGGTTATCCCCATCTTGGACATTGCAGTACTTAAACTAATCTTATTACTAGACAAAAATTCAACAATTTCTCTTAAATATCTATCGGTACCCTTATAATTAGTACCGCAATCGGTGCGAACCAGGTCAGGCAATCCTCGACGGGAGACAAATCTACTTAACGTGGCCACAAAGGCCTCAGTGCTTAAGGCACTCACGAGTTCCAAATGGACCGCTTTAGTAGAGAGACAAACAAAGACGCACAGATAGGCCTTGAGTGACCGGGCGTTGCGGAGGTTAGAGCTCTTGATGGCGAAAGGGCCTGCAAAATCAGTGCCAACTCCGGCAAAAGGTCGAGTGGCCATGACGCGGTCGGGGGGCAAGTCACCCATCATCGGCTGCGCAGTAGGGGCCTTCAAACGGTAGCAAGGGATGCATTTGAAAATGACGCTCCGGATTGTGCGTCTCCCTGCCAAAATCCAAAACTCACGCTGTAAAATAGCCGAGAGGGCATTGCAACCAGCATGGGCATTTTTCAGGTGATAAGAGGTCACCAGCAATTTAACAAAGGTGCCGTCCTTAGGGAGCAGCAAAGGGTGACGAGCACCATAGGGCAACTCAGAATTCCTAAGGCGTCCGCCAACGCGTAACAATCCGTCCTCGTCCAAAAAGGGGCTTAAGCGAGCAAGCGGGCCTTTCAAAGCTAAGCCTCCTTTTATGGTGTCAATCACGGACGCAAAATGTTCTGCCTGAACCACACGCACCCAATGTGTCCGGGCTTCTCGACGTTCAAGAGGCGACAAGACAGGATTCAAATTTTTATTACCTGGGTTCCTTCCATTATGGATGAAACGTCTAAGCCAACCGGTAACACCAATGAGTTTATCAAGGGAACTGTATCGTTCCAAGAGGAAGTTGGAGTCTGGGATCGGTCTATCCTCCACGACTCCGACTCTTAAGCCCGGCAAAACTTCCGGAGCGGAGAACCGATTCTGAGGCCAAGTCGACTCAGGTTGCGTTAACCAACTTGGGCCCCACCAAAGGGGATGGTTGACAAGTGAAGAGGCCTCGAGACCGCGAGAGGCACAATCGGCCGGGTTCAATTCTCCGGGTACGTGTCTCCAAATCAACGGAGTTTCAGAGCACTGAATTTGGGACACCCGATTCGCGACAAAGACCTCCAAGTTGTGAGGGGCGGCTCGGAGCCAACATAGGACAATTTCACTGTCCGTCCAAGCATACACGTCGGTCAGTTCGACCACGGATGCCAAAGATGAACGGACGTGGTTAAGAAGGCGCACCAAAAGAGCAGCGCCAGACAATTCTAATTTAGGGATCGTCAAGCGTGACCGAATAGGGGCCACCTTGCTCTTTGCCAAGACAAGATGTGTCGCTACCTCACCAGTGGCATCGACAGTCCGCATATATACCACGGCAGCATAGCCTCGTTCGGAGGCGTCACAAAACCCATGGAGACTGGCGTGGCACCTTCCTGGTGGTAGGAAGCGTCGAGGCATCGAAATTCGGTTGACGTCCGGAAGTGCAGACACAAGGGAGTGCCACTCCTTCAATAATTTCCCTTGGAGAGGATCGTCCCAACCGACTTCAGCAATCCAAAGCTTCTGAAGGAAGCATTTGGCCAAAAATATTACGGGAGTGATCCACCCGTTTGGATCAAATGTGCGGGCAACCGTAGACAAGACGGAGCGCTTAGTCCAGACCTTAGGAGGTGGGTCCAATCTGACCCGGTAGGTGAAAACATCCTGGACGGGCTGGTACTGTATTCCAAGGACCGTCAACAAATTAGGATTTTCAAGGTTTTCAAAAATATGAGGGTCCTGCTGATCCTCTCCCGGGAGATCCTTCAAAACGTGAGGGGAGTTGGATAGCCACTTTCGCAATTCATAACCTCCGGACTTCAGTATTGCAATCAATTCGTCACGCAGGGTCAAAGCTTCTTCAACACTAGAAGCTCCTGTGCAGATGTCGTCCATATAGACGGACGATTCCAAGGTGGCTGATGCACGAGGATAATTCAGCCGCTCGCGGTTAGCCAATTCCAACAAGGTCCTAATAGCAATATAGGGGCTTGACCGGAGTCCATAGGTCGTTGTGTTCAATTCAAATACCCGTATCGGCTCATAAGGACTCTCGCGCCACAAAATCAGCTGGTACCTCCGATCATCGCGATGCACCACCGACTGTCTGAACATCATCTTGATGTCAGCAACAAAGACAATTTGGTGACGGCGGAAATGCGTGAGGATGTCGGAGATATCCTTGATCAACTTAGGGCCAGCGTGCAGACACTGGTTCAAAGTCACCCCGTTAGACGTGGCCGCGGAGCCGTCAAATACCACTCGAATCTTACCCCCAGGGGTCTTCAAGACAGCATGGTGGGGTAGGAAGTAGTGCTCGTGCGAACGCCAATCAAAATTTGATGGTGACATGTGTCCAAGGTCTTCGTACTCGCGCATAAATTCAATATACTTGGTGCGGAAGGTAGGGTCGCGCCGCATGCGCCGTTCCATAGACAAGAGCCTTTTCTCAGCTAAGGCCCGTGAATGACCAAGAGGGGGGCGAGAGGCGAGGAAGGGCAAGCGAGTTACGAAGCGCCCGTCAGTACGGCGGCCTGTGTTATTTTGATAGAACAACTCGCATTCAAGGTCAAGAGGATTAACCGGTGCGGCGTGTGGCGGCTCCTCGACTTCCCAAAAACGCTGGACTACATCCGACAACGTTAAGCCGGCTGCCTGCAATTGGTCTAGCACCGGTGGGTCTGAAGACCACAAAACGGGTCCAAGAAAGCTATGACCAAATATAGTGGAGATGGCGCAAAGTCCATCTTTCTGCAGGACCCTAATTCCTCCTGACAAGATCAGGCCTAGGACATCAGAACCCAACAAAAGATCCATGGGACCAGGTTCAGTCCAGTGAGGGTCGGCAGGGGTCAGACCTGCCGTACAGGAAACCGCAACGTCAGCGATTCTTTCCTGTGGTAGAGGACCCAAGATATCGTCAAGGACTGACACCTTGACCAAGACGCGGAGATCGCCCTTAATTGGGCCAAACATCAACTCCGCTTCACCCTTAGGAGTCGAGGGCTCGGCACCACCGATACCTATCATCCGAACCGCATGAGGACTCCAAGGGAGCCCTAGCTTACCCACCAAGTAAGAAGAAGCAATACAGCGCTGTGAACCCGAATCCAAGAGGGCACGAACTATCAAACATTCACCTTTCGGGTTGTACACCTTCACTGAGACAGTCGGCAAAAGAACGGTCTGACAGACGGACTGCTGAAGATTAAGATTCTCAGGAGATGTGGCTGTGGTGGGGGCTAGGGCGGCGACTACCTAGCATTGGTCACCTTCATCAAACCGGTCCTCGAACCGGGGAATCTCGAATCGAGATTCATGCGGAACCTCCAGAGGCGGAGGAGACGGACCTCCATTTGGGTAAATCCACGCGCCATCCCGCGGCGGAAGCACAGGCCTAGTCAAGCGGGCAGAGGCCGGCACACCGTAGTGAGGTTGGCGACCCATACGAGGTGGGCGGCGCTCTAGTCGCGGCCACTCGTGAAGCGGGGGTGAGTAGCGAGTAGGACGGCCCGTCGCCGTGGCGGCAGCAAATCCCGCATCAAATTGGCGCAGGGGGGTCGAAATCCCCCCGCGGGGGGGTGAAGCCCCCCCGGGTGGGGGCGAAGTCCGGACACACCGGGGCACCTGACACGGTGCAGGAGAGCGACGCAGACTAGCAGGGGAGCGATTAACATAAGCACCCCCGCCCGTGCGGGGGGTGCTCTCCCCCACCTGGCGGCCAACGCCATTTTGGTTGGCACACAAGATCGCCAGGTGGTTGCCCTTACAAATAGGGCATGGCTGCTGATGTGGGCAGTCTCGCTGCCGGTGAGCTTCCAGGCAACTATAGCACCAGTGGCGGTCCCTGGCGATGCCCCTCCGGTGGTTAATCGTCTTGTCCAGGAACTGGGGACAAGAAGGTACCCTGTGGCCCGGACGCTTGCAATATTTACAGGGGGTGGCCTCAGTGGCAGCAAGCCCCCTGTAGACTGGCATTGGCCTTCGCTCAGAGGCCCCCTTACCAGGGCTGCCAATCTGACCCCTTCTTTTCCTCGGCTGGGCAGGTTGCTCTGAGGTCCTTGAAGGACCAGCAACACCAGAGTTGTCAGCCTGCCGGCACTCCTCCTCGAGGAACTTTAGCAAATCTGAAAAGGGGGGCAGATAGCTGGCACCGTCCCCACCATACCTCTGTTCAAACCGCAATTTTAATTCGGGAGGTAGGCGGGACAACACTATATGCAGCAACAGAAAAGACCACTGGTCCACCGGGAGCTCTAGTCGCCTAAGTGCATTACATGCTACAATCAACGGGTTTAACAAAGATTCCCTCAAACGAGCAACCCCTGAGACACGTGGCAGAGACAAAATTTGCGCCACGTGCGTGTCCGCTAATCGGCGCACGTTGGCATACCGCCGGGTGAGTAGTTCCCGGGCGGTAGTATAGCTCTCCTCGGAGAGGTCCAGGTGGCAGACCACACTCAGAGCCTCTCCCTGCAAGGAGGACAGTAGGTAGCTCAGTTTCTGGCAGGGAGACAGATCCTTCCTAGCATGCACCAGACTATCAAAGAGGCCGAGGAAACCTAACCACTCACTCAAATTGCCAGAAAATTTAGGTAGGTCTATAGTGGGTAAACTACCTAGTAGCGCAGGTTGAGTCGGAGGTCTCATAGGAGACTCGAGAAGAGAGCTTAGTCTCGCCTCCTTCTTAAGCTTAGAGCTTTCCTCCACAAGGCCGTCCGTTAGTTCAAAGAACTGCTCATAGTCTCGCTGAGCGGACTGGAGCAGTTCCTCGGGCGGTTTCAAAACCACTAGGTCCCTAAGCGCTTCCTCGACAATTGCCTGTCTGGTCGGCACCTGTTCACATCGCTTGAGCAGTGCGGATGCTCTGTCCTCACGGCCTATCAAGGTACGAGCTGTAGCCGCCCATCGGAGTTCAGCTTGTATCGAGCCAACGAGCCTTTTATGAGCTGACATCTTGTACGCAATAGGTATTGCAATTTGCAATTAAATAAATTACTTTATGATTCACACTTACAATTTAGGCTGGATTGAGGTGGCAACCCTAACTAACAATTAGCCAGCTGTGTGAATTCACAACAAAGCAACAACAGTATAACAACACACAAAACAGCAACAAACAACAAACAAATAACAGCAAATAAACAATGTTCAAATTCTATTGTAAACAATGAATTTATATGTTAGGTTGTTACACTGTTGATTGCTACAATAATCAAAGTAAAGAATTAAAAATAAACAAGAAGTAAGAACTACAATTAAAAGCAAGTTAAATTTACCTAAATGAAAATTATCAAATTATCAGGGGTTAACCTTCAAATACAGACAGACATACATGTAAAAACAAAAAAAAACAAATTATGTGTATAGTTAACCCGAGACAAACAACAATAATATGTAATTATAATAATTGTAGTATAATCTTAAGCATAAGTTAGAAGTTACAATTCAAGTTTTTAAACAATTGCAAAGACAGGCAAAGATAGGTGAGCAACTATATATGTGACTGAAAACACTGTGTAATCAATGATTACCGTTCAATAATTAAAAACAAGTTTTTAATTTGCAACTAGTAGGGGACAAAACCAAAGGTAGACAACAAATTCATATACAGTCACAATCGCAATGCAGACAAGCAATATCAAACCTTGTAATTAGCAATATCAACATATAAAGGGTAAATAATGTATACATAATACCCTTTATTACAAGTTATTATCTGTACACAAATTCAGTTAAAGTGTTGAACAGCTGTTGGCCAATTAATTTAGAAGTTTGCCAACAAATCAATAAGCTGCTAACAAGCTCGTATGTATTTAACAAACTAATTACAGTTTTCTCAATCTCAACTACAAACTTTCAATTTATAGATAAATAAGTACTTTCATAAACAAGGCAGTTATTTAATTAAACAGACACCAAGTACAAGCTTTGACACCACAGAAGTATAGTTTGTGCGGCAAGAATCAAACCTAATGTACAAAATTCTCTTATGCCGCTTCAATACATTTAACGGAGCATGTAGGAACTATAGCTAAGTAATCCAAAGTAAAAGTTAAGCTTGTTTTAATTTACCTAGCTATATCCCACAATAAATGCCCCACTAGCTTACACTATTAACCGGTACAGACCTGTCCGCAGCGTTTAGTACAACCACGCTCTGCTACCAAATGTTGTGGCTTCAACCTGGTCCAATGCTACAACCCTAAGACGCTGTTCCAGGGGCCCATCAGCTGGATTCGAGCCTCTTAGACCATTGGCTCAGGGCCAAATGCGGACAGAACTGTTTTACGGGTAAACTTAGGTGGTAAGACAATAATGAAAACTATACTACGTACTTACGGAGTCCAAGTGCCTACTGAATGATGAATCTTCGATAAGGAAGGATGTGGGTTAAAGGTTAGGAAAGGTCAGGAATGAGAAGGTATACTTTTCGGCCTGTGGCTTCTTGCTTCAAGACGGCACTAACACACAACACACACAGCACAGCACTAAAGTTCGTCTATAAGCTACTTAGATTAATTATTTACTTAAGTATACCTATAAGGTTGCACGGCCAGCAGTGGCGTCAACGTGGCACACAACTATTGTCACCCAGTACAACAAGTAAGTCTTTATTTAGTACCGAAATAACTAGAAGCTAATTTCTCGCGGGAACCTGCTATAGCGAGGTTCTAACAATACGGATTACAAAGAAAAGCTTATTTTTTACAATCAACAATTCGACCGCGGCCCGCCCTGCCAAAAAAAAAATCTTGAACTGTGTCGAACTGTCAAAACCAAAGATTTATCAAAAAGCGCGGCAAGCTAGCTTCGTTCACAAAGTATTTTATCTGTCACAGCGACCACAGACAACTAATACATAGGTGGCGCGAACAGCTTGGCGGCACGTCTTTGCCGGTAGGGTGGTAACTAGCCACGGCCGAAGCCTCCCACCAGGCCAGACCAGGGAAAATTCAGAAATTATAAATTCCCAAATTGACCCTGCCGGGGATCGAACCCGGGACCTCCGCACGTTAAGGCAACAGCGCTACACACTGCGCCACGGAGGTCGTCAAAACAACACAAAGTGTAACTTATCAACTCCGGTTCCACCTCTAGTGCCATACGACAACCTTCAAAGTAAAGCGCCGCGTAGTCCATCGAGAGACGGGACTGATATGGCTCGAGCAGTGATATCTGGTTTGATTCCATGGAGAAAACAATACGAGACTCGCTTTGGAGGCCAATCTCGTGCTCATACTTTGTCAGGCGTTTGATTTTTTGGAGCACCGAGGACAGCACTGAATGGTCCATTGTTGCAGCGTTAGTCGACTCTGAAGCCAGGAAATCAAGGATGAAATTTCTGCCGCTGCTCAGACGATTGCTTAAATCCGTGGTAGAGTCGCTAGACTCAGCGCCGTTTGGATGATGATAACAAGAGTCTTGAAATGAGAGAAACCATCTTTTGAACCGATTTTGACAAAATTTTGGTAGACTTTCCACTGTTACAACAGGAATTTAAAACCTTAATCCATGCAGATGAAGTCCCAGAACATCTAGTAAGTAATAAATTAGCAATAACATGTTTTTCAATTATTTCAGACCAAAGGTGGCCAAATCATAACGGCATAGATATAATATGATGACCATACAAAGATGATGTCAAAAAGGAATTGAGGAGCAGCTTGAAATTAATAGGCATTAGGATCACTTCAATTAATTTGTGATCAATTGAATTATTTACTATGTTAGTAAGTTATTTAATGTTCCAATAAATTATGAGACTGCTACAAAATAATGGCCCTTTATTAAAGTCCTTTAAGGTTGTGAATAATTTAATTATGCAGGCAGGCAGTACAAATTGAAGTGGTTAAATTTTTTTAATATTTTGTATATTGGTAAATAAATGTTCCTATATTATTATAGTAAAATAGGGCAGTTCACTGCATTTTTTTATTATTTGGAGAAATAAAAAGGATAAATGTGTATTCATAAAGGTTTTTATTCAATCTAAGTACTTATAGTAATCAAAGTAAAAATAAAATTTTTTTATTTTATTTTATTATTATACAAAAGTTATTTACGAAGTCATACATACATAGGTAAAAAATAGGTATTAATTTTATTGAAATATTACCTACATACCTATGAAAATAAAATTATTTTAAAATTTATTTTTTTATTTATATTCACTAATAAATTATGAAAGGAAAATGTGTATATATGCTATATTTATATTGCAAAGGTAATCTGCGTGAAGTTGCCGCTAAATAGAGACCTCTCCAAAGCGCCGCGCATGCGCGAAGATGCCGTAAAGTTCGGCGATTGATACCTTGAGTTTTAATATCTTTTTGCAATTAATATTGCATTATCAAGACACGCGGAAGCGTGTCCAGCCAAAGTCCAAAAAAGAAAGAACTGGCAGCACCGTGTGTAATATTACACGAACCATTTGGAGCCACTTTTGACCCCCTCATAACTCAAAAACTATTACACTTAAACATGTCAAATTTGGCTCATATATTGAGACCCGCGAGATACGTATGTGCTCCAAATTTCATAAGCACACCTCAAATGGTTATTTAGATATAAACGTCCAAAAATCGTCATTTTTATGATCTACCTACGGATAGATCAAAACTCTGACACGGGGCATACTACCATCGCTTAAAGCCGTATTATTTTAATATTGTTGACGTTCATGTTGTAGTGTTATAATCATTATTTTAAGGACGTCAAAGTACGTGACATTCAACCGTTACTTTGAAATAATACTGCTTTAAGCGGTGGTAGTAACTCCCTCGGCCACTTCCTGCGGCAACTTGCATTACATTCTACGCATAGTGCATGCACAACTAAATAAAACAAGAGTTGTTAAGTAAAAAAAAAACTCCTATTACATAAATCATACTGCAGGTCTTTGTTTAAATTCGTTATTTTGTGTTGTTAACTATTGAAAATGACACATAATTATTATTTTAATGTAAATAATAATGAATAATAATATAGTTGCATTAAAACCTTACCTTCATATTCACGCATTTTGTGCAACGAAACGTCATTGACAGAAAAGAAGAAGAAACGTATTTGAAGTCGTCAGTTCAAGTTGTCAGTCATTGTGATTTTTAATCATTGTTTATAGTGGTTTTAGTGATATCGACTGTTTACCGTGCTTGTTTTCAATGTTTCACTAAAAACTTTTGCTATACTATAATATGGATTCGATCTCGCCGACTTCGCGCTATATTCCATGGATAACCATTGTTTGCAATTTGGGTACGTTACGTTGAGGTGCATAAATTGTCACCTGAGTGTAAACAGGATGCTAAGACCTGTTGTTACCATGGGTGGGCTCACCATCGAAATGATATTGTTGCACCGGCAGCTTTCTTGATAATGTAACGACAGTGATTACCTATTTAATATGAAGATGAATAAATCAATGAACTAATAGAAAAGTCCTATTACAGTGTAAAGGATTATTTGAATGATAGCAAGGCATGGGTATGAATTGTTACAGCGGCTGATTATGTAACTGTTATATTGTATATATAATTTCAAATATTTGTGAGATGGTGATAATAAAACAAACACAGTTAAGTTTGTTGCGGGCTCTTCTCAGACCAGGGCACGTTTGGAACCCTCGTAGCTTTAGTTTTAAGATACCGTAGTTAGTTATCACCATCACGTCTTATGCTCGGTAAGCATGACGTTCAGAAGGTGTACTTTGTAGGTACCTATTTTGAATAAATATGTTTTGAGTTTGAGATTGTGTTCAATAATTTCTGTACAAAAAGAAATGATATCCCATCAAAAACATAAATGTAAAATGAGAGCCAAAATCCAAAATTGTGATATGTATATAATATATGCATTGGTTGTTGACTTCAGCGACAAAAGAAGTGAGATCTAAATGGGTGCCAAAGTTCAATGGTCAGTCCTGCAATTTATTTATAACAACATAAAATATTTTATAACAACTTAAAATATCATTTCTTCTTATAACTTAGGATAATATGTTGAAGACTAAGGCTTTGGCTTGGCTAGTTTTCATATACGAATTATAGCCTTCGCAAGTTGTAAAGCTGTAAGTTCTTATTTTATTCTTCCGAAAATTTGGCTTGCTAGTAGAAACTGTACTTTTAGGTACCTACTTAATAATAATTCGTATATGGAAACTAGCCAAGCCAAAGCCTTAGTCTTCAACATATTATCCTAAGTTATAAGAAGAAATGATATTTTAAGTTGTTATAAAATATTTTATGTTGTTATAAATAAATTGCAGGACTGACCATTGAACTTTGGCACCCATTTAGATCTCACTTCTTTTGTCGCTGAAGTCAACAACCAATGCATATATTATATACATATCACAATTTTGGATTTTGGCTCTCATTTTACATTTATGTTTTTGATGGGATATATGGATCTTCAGCAACGGTGCAGTTTGATTCAAGCAGGGTGCAGTTTTTTTAAATTATAAGAAGTACCGAATTGTAAGTATCTGAAGAGATATCGACGTTATAAGTGCGTTATATATGCGCGATATTTACCAATTTTTTATTCATAAACTACGGGGGTGCTTTTTAACTAATAAACATTTTTGAGAAGTGCTATTAAAAATACATCTATGCGTATTTTTATTTAATTCAATATCCCAAATTCGCAGGCTGGCGTAGGGGGGGTAACTACAGCTGTAGATTAAAGTTTGAAAGGTAATCGCTCTTCTTTTTTTACAGAAAGATGACAAAAATAAAGACCAAAAATTACCCTCTTTTTTTTTTGGTACCAATAAAATAAACAATATTACCCGTATCTATAGACTTTTTGATTGATGTGCACTATGGTCAATCATCTTAGAGTAAAAACACACGTAACAAAGACTCTGTCCCTTAAATCACTTTCCTGATCCTTTGCGCAAAAAAATATGATAAACTGTGAAATGAAAATATTTTTGTAATATTAATTTAACAAAAAACAAAACCAAATAATAAATAGAAAATCACAAGATACCACAGACTAAAATATTACTTGGTTAGATAGGTAATGCAGTTAAATAAGGAAGACTGCGATGTCGATTTAAAATTTATATACAAATTAGTCGGTTTTTAAGTAGGTTTGCACAACCAAAATATCGATATTCCGCATTCGTGACCTCCTTGGAGTAAATGTTTAATGTATTCTATGTTCGTGACTACTGACTAGTAATCTGTGGTTGGTTTGCGACCCATTGCTACATTCCTGAAAAAGCTTACGCGAAGCCGGTTATAACTTTGATTAGGTATATACAGAAGAATGTGCCCTAACATATTTAAATTGAAGCTTCCTATAACCTTAAAATGGCGCATGGGCGGAGCTTAATGCGGGCATTAGGGCTGAAATTATCGATACCTTTGATTATGTCGATACTTATATACTCGATATAAAATTAACAAAATGTAATTAATAAATAATTAAAAATAATTTTTGAAATACACTAGTATTCGTATTTTATAATGAACAAGCTGATGCCCGCGACCCCGTCCGCGTGAATTGAGGTTTTTTGTAAGAAAAAGTTTTGTATGAAAAAAAATTTTTTTACTGATCGTTTCGTATAGAAGACAAAAATTCATTCGGAGGAAAAATACGGAGAGAGCTGATGATTGAGGATTTCGAAGACGGATGAAGAGCACAGCCAGGGTATTCAAGATAGGTGGGGTGTGCTCGACCAAATGTAACTCGAAAATTCATCCAATTGACAGTGTGCTGAAAAAAATTCATAATGGCGGATTTAAGATAGCCGCCATACAAATTTCGTCGGTGTCTATCTCGGAGAGTATAAAAGATGGAAGAGTGGTTTCTTGGCAAAAGATGATCAGGACATGAAGGTCTACTTGATGAACAGGAAAAAATTCAAGATGGCGGAATTTATTTTTCCATAGAAAATGTATGGCGAATATTGAAGAGGCTTACAAGTGTAGAACTATGCAAGACTTTGATGCGGTTTTTTTTACAAGATTTGTTCTGTATGGAAGAATTGTCGGTTTGCTGTTAGGAAAGCCAAGATGGCGAAGTTCAATGGCACTCAAAGGTACCCGATCGTCAGTGGTATGATATTGATATTAATCAACTAAGGAAGGTTTCTTTGTGTTTTTACTTCAACAGTCTCTTACACTGTATGCATGTCTGGAAAGTTTATTTACATTAAAAGGCCCTTTTAGATATTTAAGGGGTCTCTGTTTTATGATTTCTTATGAGAATTTTTTTTACGTCTGTCGGATGCGTGGCACTCTGGCGCTTCCACTGTGCTCGCTAGCATAGCAGTGTGTTGTTTACTTCAGAACACGTAGGCAGTAAACACTAGGATAGAAGGAGAGCAAGTAAGTAGACAGTGGGCCGCGCGGTCTACGCGGGCGGGTGCGGTTCCATTTCAAAATTTGTTTTTAAAGAAGAACTCTCCATAATTTTTCGGAGAAAAAATATATGGAGGTGTTTATTTCAAAAAGTACCTATACTAAATGGAAGAGTGGAGTGAAAGTACCTATACTAAATCGTTAAGGGATCAACGCACAGCCTAAACCGCTGGGGTTAGCAACTTGAAATTTTGACAGTAGGTTCCTTTTGTGACGTAGGCGCTCAATAAGGAAAGATTTTTCAAAATTACACTCCTACGGGGGTGAAATAGGGGGTGAAATTTTGTACGAAACTCCGGGTTGGCACTGAGAATTTCTTAATTGAAAAACCCAATACCTAACTTTTATGCCCGAAAGGGAATCGAACCCAGGACCTCATGATCCGCAGTCGACTATGCTAACCACTAGACCAACGAGGCAGTCAAAAATAGTAATTAGTTAAAATGATACATAATAACTGCAATGAAAGGACCAAAAACCACTTGAATAGACACTGTAATTTTCGAATACGAGACACCATCCCGGAGACCGGGTGTCTTAATCACAAGGTTATCATCGCTACAGCCTAAAATGAGTTTAGCAATATTATAAGTAGAAGCTGACTGTTCAATTTCATCTCTCTACCCCTCTGAGTGAGAAACAGTAAGAGTGATATGAAATTTTAATTTTATCGATACTCAATTTATTTGTAAACAATACAATCCCCACACTATATAAACACTCAAACAAAAACTAATGAAATAATCCAAATTTTCAGGGATAGCGCAAAAATTGACGTGTTTTGGATTCAGTAAAGAAGAAACTAAGCTATAATTAGTTGAAATAACTTAAAATACTCGCCACAAAAAGAAAAATAAAAACAACTATGTTACTCACTTACGAAATGAAATTCCTGGGCGTTTTACAATACTATTATTACGACACCCCACAACTGAGCACTTCACCATTGTTGATTACACAAAACTAATCAAAACTAAGCAAAAACACATAAAAATATTATGAAAATACATATTCACAAAACTGGTAATTAGCCACAACCAAAACACCGGAAGCAATACAGACGCCATATAAAGGTACATAAAAATTGGCTTCAGATGACACGTTCACGCAATAACATAATACACCTGTCTCATTCTAAAAACGTAGCTTTCAAATAAGTAAGAATAGTCAAAACATAGTAGTACATGTTTTATTAACAAAATGCATCGTATAACTATAATTGAGTAAAATGTAACACATCCATCTCTATATACCTAATCAAAGGGTTATAAGGACTCTAACAAATAGATATTTTTGAATGTGATATTGCGACAATTTTTAGTCGGTAGGGCTGCAGGGCGACCGCGTATCTTTTGCATCAATCATTGATATGCATATGATATGATCGCAATCACCTCTGATTGGTTAACACTCTTCCACTATTGGACGAAATCCATTGACGCAGCAAGAATACCATAAATTTAGCCAATCGGAGGTAATTGCAATGTATCGATGATTGATGCAAAAGCTACGCGGTCGCCCTACTGCTGATTTTCTAACTCATTTGGAAAAGAAAAATCAAGAAAAGGATTAGGTACATTGTTTTCATGAAAATTGTATAGGAAAAGTGTCTTAATTAAGTTGGATATTATGCAATAAGCTGCATTTACTCAAATAAAATATACAAAAATGGCAGACAGGGACCTGTCGTTAGGGCCTCGAGAAGGAGTAACATACCCGGTAAAAGTTCAGTACTGTGGAAATTGTTCTATGCCGATAGAATATTGCGAATATTATCCTGAATACGATAAGTGTAAACAATGGTTAGAGAAAAACTTGCCAACAGAGTTTGAGAAAGTAAAGATAGGTGAGTTGGTGGATTAACTTGAAAGTGTGAGGTTATGTCGCAAAATTTTCCGGTTAATCGTTGAATCGTTAACTTCTTCAGATGAAGAAGATAATGCTGGTGGAGAGGAAGAAAAGAAACGCCAGAAGCGAGGCGGAAAGGGCATGCTAAAGTCAAAGAAAAAGGAAGATGTTCCAAAATTAGTGCAAGTCTCCAGGGCTCCTCGGGGCAAAAAGAAATCAGTCACAGTCGTATCCGGTTTAAGTACCTTTGGTAAGGCATTTCCTATTTCTCGCAGCTGCTTTTTTTGGCATACAATGATATTATAGTCTGGATATCTATAGTCATTATAAAGTCAAAAGTTATATCATATTATTCTAAGCGGGTAGTACTGTACTCTTTTTGAAGTACCTACCTAACTTAAAATTAAAGTTAATAGGGTTTTAGACATACCCAGGCCTAAGATGAAGCTTGCAACAAAGTCAATATAGGCTGGAGATATGTCAAAATATAGCATTGCATGAATGGCAGTCCAATTTATATATGGACACTATACCTGTGGCATCTATGAACAAATGAATGTTTACACGTGAGTGGTATTTTACATTAAATAGTAACAAAGGTACTGTGTGTTTTCCCTGGTCTGGCCTGGTGGGAGGCTTCGGCCGTGGCTAGTTACCACCCTACTGGTAAAGACGTGCTGCCAAGTGATTTAGCATTCTGGTATGATGCCGTGTAGAAACTGAATAGGGGTTTGGGTTAAATATAACTGCCATGCCCCTAACAGGTTAGCCCACTACCATCTTAGACTGCATCTTCACTTACCATCAGGTGAGGTTGCAGTCAAGGGCTAACTTGTAGTGGATGAAAGTGTAGTTTATTAGTGTTATATGTGTAGTATAGTAACCTTTAATAATTTACCGGGTTGTATACATAAACAGTTGAAAATAAGGTTATTCATTATGACATCATTATATTAAGTTCTTATCATTATTACCCAGGACATAACACATTTTTTATTTGTAACTTGTGTGATATTGGGGCTGATTCTGTAGCACACAATCTCTAAACTAAACTGAAATGAAATATTGCTAACCCTTTTATAATACTCTGCAGTAAGGGACAGAACTAGATTTGAAGATGTCATATTAGTTTAGTTTAGAGATTGTGTTATACAGAATTAGCCACATTGGCTGTGTGCAGTATTAATGATATGTATTTTGAATGTTACAGATATAGATTTGAAAGTAGCAGCTAAGTTCTTTGGTACAAAGTTTGCATGTGGTTCATCGGTTACTGGTGATGATGAAATAGTAATACAAGGAGATGTGAAGGATGATCTATTTGATGTCATTCCTGAAAAATGGCCAGAGGTAATTACTAAACGATAGTTCATATAAAAAGTACATTAAAAAAACATATACTACTCTGTGTAAAAAGTATCGGGAATATGTCAATAAAAAGACCCGTGTAAAAGAGGTCGTTCTAATTTTTTTACTGCATGTTGGTAGCACTGTACTGATTTAGCGCGCAAAGTTTGAGCGGGATCTGTCATTTAATTTGTTTTAAACTACACTTTTTGTTGGTCATAGTTTTGAGTTCTCGGCAATTTTTACAATGGAAAATATTGTTGAACAAAGAGTGTGCCTTAAATTTTGTGTTTCGAATGATATTTCATGTGGCGAATCACTAAAAATGTTGCGAAATACCTACGGCGAATCGTGTATATCGAAAACAAGGACTTATGAATGGTATAAAGCTTTTAAAGAAGGCCGAGAATTAGTAGTAGACTTGCCTCGTTCTGGTAGACCTTCAACCGCTACGACCAAAGAAAACATCGACAGAATCAAGAAGCTAGTGCTCGAAAATCGACGTATGAGTCCGAGAGAGTTGGCTAGTGAGGTGAACATATCTTTTAAGTCCGTCCACAACATTCTCATTGACATTTTAGGCATGAAACGCGTCGCCGCTCGACTAGTTCCAAAAGAGCTCAATTTTGTTCAAAAAGCGCAGCGAAAGCATGTCGCTGAAGACATGGTTTCCCGAGCTTCTACGGATCCGACCTTTATGAAACGTATAATAACTGGCGACGAGACATGGGTTTATGAGTACGACATGCAAACAAGCCAACAGTCTTCAGAATGGCGTCTCGAAAACGAGCCGAAACCCAAAAAACCGCGGCAAAGTCGCTCCAAAATCAAGGTGATGCTGACAGTTTTTTTTGACTACCGTGGTGTGGTTCACTCCGAATTCCTTCCAGAGGGAGAAACAGTGAATAAAGAATATTATTTAGGCGTCATGAAGCGTTTGCGTGAGAGTATCCGCCGAAAACGTCCAGATTTGTGGCAACACAACTCATGGACGCTGCACCATGATAATGCACCATCACACACAGCCATTATAGTGAAAGAGTTTTTAGCGAAAAATTCAACAAAAGTTCTCGACCAAGCACCGTATTCACCTGATATGGCTCCGTCTGACTTTTTTTTATTTCCCAAGTTAAAATTACCACTTCGAGGAAAACGTTTTGAGTCGATAGAAGCCATAAAAGAAAATTCGCTGAATGAGCTAAAGCCATACCGCAAATAGCCTATGAAAAATGTATGGAAGACTGGGTGAAGAGTTGGAGATGTTGTATTGCAAGCGATGGGGCCTACTTTGAAGGCGATAAAATAAATTTAGATGAATAATTTGTATTTTTTGTTTTATTGACAAATTCCCGATATTTAGTACACAGAATGTAGATCTAGAATCAGTACTGCATCACTGGGTCTAAAAACTTGAGATCTTGTATAGATTTTCTCTACTTAGCATAGACCACCTCTAAGAAAGTATTTTCAGCAATTCTTTTTGAGTAAAACCAGGGTGGATGGCATGACAGTCTCAGATTTAAAGAAAATACTGAAAAATTTAATAGTGTGTTTATCCTTCATTCATGCAATGGATCAACATGTTTATGTTTTTTATGGATATATTTATTTTATAGTACAGGTACTATTACCATAAGTTTCCATTGATGCAACATTCACATAAAAACATGTTAAAATCTCTGTTTTCTGTCTATGTATTGAACCGTGTATCCATTGTCACACAACTTGTTGTGTAAAGACTTATTTGACATTTCATAAGAGCTTATTACACCTTCCTTAATTCAGTCGTCCTAATCAGGATTCAGGAAAGGAAAGCAAATTTATGTTTCTGATCACACCTTCCTAATTTAGTCACTGAATCAGTAGTTCGACGGCGTCGGACGTGTCGTGCTAGTGTCGAGTGCAACCACAGAGAACATTAAACATAAGTAACAATGGCTCCAGTACTGTCCAGCCAAAAACTTGGCCCAGCCGTAGCTCTGGCTGTTGGCTCAATTAAAATTAAAAAAAAGAAAAACTTGGGTGAAAGAATATTTATTGCTGCGCGACAAACTAGCAAACTTGAACATTATGAGTGTTTTAGAACCAGCCGACTTTAGAAATTATCTACGAATGAATTCGAAATCTTTTGATATTTTATTAAATCTTGTGACACCGTATATACAAAAAAAAGATACAATCCTACGAGACAGCATTATTGCAAAGCAAAGATTAGTAGTAACGTTGCGATTTCTTGCAACGGGAAACTCATATCGAGATATAAAATTCAGCTCTCTAATACGTAGTGATTACATACTCTTTGGTATGTGCACACGCAGTCGCAGGCGCGCGGTAGTATTACTTACTCTATGGCGGTGACTGAACCAATCAGGCGACTAAATGCTATTACACCTTCCTAAATTTAGGATGCTAAATCATTTAGTGAGTTAGCAACCATACTTTTTTCCTAATTTAGGATCCTAACTTGCTAAATGCGATTACACTTTCCTGAATTTAGTAACTGAATCATTTAGATGACTGAATTTAGGAAGGTGTAATAAGCCGTTAAATCGAGACATGTTTCAGACATGTTTAAAACCATATGTTTTGTACAAATCTTGCAACACAATAAAGGTTTTTTTTACAATATTTTGCATAGATAATCAAGTTTGTAATCTGTTTTGATTATATGATTTTACCCAGTTTCTTGCAGTGTGAATATCAGTCTCAACAAAACAAATTTTGGATTTGTTTCATCCGACAAGTTGTAAGACATTACATGTTTAATGTTGCATTAGTGTTCAACAAACTCAACTTATAGTTAACAAAATTATTTCCAGATTGATGAAGACAGTATTGAAGATTTGGGAGATCAAAAGAGATAGTCGTAATGCCCAGTAGGTTATGTTTAATAATTCTGTTTCCCAGCGCAAATAAAGCAACAACTGTAAGTTTATATTCACATGAAATGGAAATGAAGCTATATCTATTATTTATTTTACCAGCTTTTCTCATAAATAAAATAAGACTTTTTTAGTATACAAATATGCATTTTATTTTAAACTTACAGAAATTAATATTAATTATTATCCTGTTTCCTGTTGCATGTGTATAGTTCTTTCGATTTGAAATAGGCATTGCAAGAGCAGGATTAGGAAATGGAATTCCCACTAATATGAGTACATAGAGGCCCATGGAGATTCTGCTTATTGTAAGCATACTACAACTGCCAGGTTTCAGCATAAGCTGATCATCATCAAGACATTTAAAGCTCTGCTTCTTATTCTGAAGGAAATCGTAACACCCGCCTGCCTTTGCGGATTTGGAGTAGGTAGATATTAAATGAGTGGGAATGAGCATTTTATTTTACAACAAAATTCCACAACCTATCTTAAACTTGCCTTTACACAAGTTTATGAAGTCCATTAAAAGTATGCTCCTGAAATAAGCTTATTATACTGTTGAAGATTACGTAAATGACAAAGGAGCATGGATTTGACTCGCTTCAGCAATGCTAAGGACAGCTGTTACTTAATGTACCTATTCTACAAATTAATGAAATTGTAAATTATTTTTTTCAAAAGAGCAACCGCCGAGTTTCTTGCTGGTTCTTCTCGGTAGGAATGGCATTCCGAACCAGTGGTAGATTCACTCGACGACTCGAAAGTAGGTAAGTTTATTTGATTAAAAGAAGAGCTTATTTCATAGGTAAGTAGATTTTCTGTAATGGATGTGAGGTAGGTACCTACTTAGTTGGAGTATTGTAACTGTTGCCATAGGGTAGGTAGGTACGTAGTGGCGACGTCAAGAGAGAATTGGTGCAAACTTACTACCCATCAGGATCCCGATGAGGGGTGCTGGCCCTGGTTTTTGTCATAAAAAGCTTGGACTTGGATCTCCGACCAGTAGTCCGTAGAAATAAAAGTTCTTATTATACTCTACTCTTTGAAAAGTTTTTTGAGATCACAGAGTACCTACCTACTAACATGGACTTTTATATAAACTAGGTCACCGACCAGAAAAAGAAGCTTTAATTTTATATCTATTAGCTGTTTATAGTGCCAAAAGTATAACATCAAACATGGCGGCGTTTTTACTTGACTTTTTAGGAACTTTTACTAAATCGACCATCTTGAAAATTCATTTTGACACTTACACAGAGTACATAATACATTGATTATAATGCTTGAAAGTTCATGATGACCTTGTTGCGTATACTTTGTAAAATACTTAGCAGTAATCATGCCAAAAGTGATAAAAAGTAGTGCTACAAGTTCTAAAAGTGCATTCGTTTTGTGCTCAAGAATGAGAGAGAAATAAACTAATTAGTATACTACTAAAATCCATAAATACGGGAGTGGCGGCAATGAGTGTTGTCAGCTTCAACCTAACTGAATTTAGTAATTTAACCATCAGGCACCAGGTCAGATACTGGTAAAACGCTAGCCTGGTTAGTAATAACTATATTTCTTTTAGTAACGTGTACCAATTACTTTTAATTACATATTTCAGGAAAACAATGTGGGTCGATCCAAAACAGATATAATAAATCTGGAGCAAGATGTTTTTCAAGCTGTAACGGTTACGTGGAAGGCACGGCACGGCTACGTGGAAGGCACATTTTGATCACGTTGAGAGGTTGGATGTATAACGCAATGACGACACCGAATTAATGAATTTTAATGTCTCGATAGTGACAGTGACACATCATCTGATAGCAATTCTTCGAAATTTGAAGATGTAGAAGATCACTTTTTATTACTCTTCAAAATGTGAATAATAAAAATCCATCATCAATCCTAATAAACAAAATTGTTTTATTGCATCTCCTAACACCCCTATGCTGTAAGTACTAGAAACTGATCATATACACGGAGTAGATGTATTATATTTATTTTAATGAGTTTGTATACAATTTAAAAAAAAACAAGGATGTATTTAATTTAAGTATACTACCTACCTACCGCCTCTTGAATTATTCAAAAAATCTTTTTGCTTATCTAATCCCGAAACTTATTGAACTTATTTATGGTACATAAACTAAAAAAAAATACTGAGCAATAATTAAAACAAACTGAAAGACAACGTCATTATCATATTTTAAACTAAGAATTCGCAATGAATATATTTTTTCCCAAATTTAGTGTCATGTTCTATACAATGGCGACACTGATGTTGAGCACAGTGGCGCACAGCACAGCTGTGCCAAGTTATACTTGTCGCACTGTAGATTCAGGTTTATCTATGGTTTAGAAAATGAGGTAAAGTCCTTGTTTACGCTTTAATTAGGTAGTGTTCACGTACCTTTTAGTGACATCTATCATCGTTTAAATGTACTAAATTAAAAGTCTTTTCAGTATACTACAAGATGGCGTTTAATTCGCTAGCAATAAATTTGTTGGTATTTTTTTATACTTAAATGAACATGTAGACAATTTTCTGTTCGGGCTTTAGGATAAAAGCCTAAAAGTTTTTTGGATATAAGAAAAACATGCAGATAAATGATTGAAAACGCAAATAAATTATTTTGCACTGGTAACCACACACTTTTTTTGTTTGGCAACTTCGTCTTTTATGTGCTATCTATTTGTCTTTGGCAAAATTCACAAAAGTCAAACAACATACAAAACCAATACACAAGTCACAAAATAAAATCACTTTTATACGTTTTGCGTTCATTGTATGTTGTGTTTAGAACTGGAACAATGAAAGTTTAATGCTGCCGTTTGTCGTGTAAGGTAACCTGGACTTGGAGACCAAAAGGAAGTGATTAGGAGCTCAAAATCAGAATGTAGCGCTTAGTCAAGTTCCAACGAGTTATCCAAATTTGTGATATCGATCTTTGTCCGAGTGTAAATTTATTAAGACTCAAAATGTCAGTGGTTAAAGCGAAAGCCCTTGTGAAAATGGAAGTTATTCAAGTGGGTGAATACGAATTCACAAAGCAAGATATAATAGGACATGGAGCCTTCGCCATGGTATACAAAGGAAGGAAAAGAAAGGTACCTACCTACATAATTTGCAATTACCTTTCTACTTGATCAATTTTAGGATCATAGTTCTTAAAATTCTTAATTATTAGTATCTTTTAGTGAGACGAATAATTATTATTCGTCAGTATAATGCGATATCGATTTGTTTCAACTGTGGGTGTCGGAAACGTCAGTCTATTGGTCGAGAAAAGCAAGACGCAGAGCACGATAACGATCAAAACATCATAATATAAAATAAAATTATTATTTATAAAAATAACAACAATCCTTTCTTTAGATATTTTATCCATGCTAATCCATACTAATATTATAAATGCGAAAGTGTGTCTGTCTGGCTTTCACGGCCCATCTATTCAACCGATTTTGATGAAATTTGGTACAGGGATAGGTTGTATCCCGGGGAAGGACATAGGCTACTTTTTATCCCGGAACATTCAAAGGTTCCTGCGGGAATCAAAAAAACTTGGTCCACGCGGATGAAGTCGCGGGAATCATCTAGTAGTTATTATAAATGCAAAAGTGAATTTGTTTTTGGTTTGTCCTTCAATCACGCTGTAACAGAGTGGATGGGTATAGTTGAGGACCCAGAGAGACATAGGGAGTGACGACGTCTTGGAAAAAAAGGTTCTCATGGTATTTTAAAAAGAAAAAGACATGGATATGAAGTCACAGGCATTATCACTTAGATAATTCTATGAATAATCAAATAAATATTATAAATGCGAAAGTTTGGATGGATGGATGTTTGTTACTCAATCACGCCCGAACAGCTTAATGGATCTGGATGAAATTTGGCACAGAGGTAGATTACCACTGAGAAAACTAAGAAGCTGAAGCAGGACCCAAAAAACCTCAATCCACGTGGACGTAGTCGCCGGCATCAAGTCTAATTTTAGGTACCTAATCATAATACGGTCTCCGCGATACAGGTTCCCTAGTGTGGAGACCAAAGTTAAATTGACTGTAAACGGTGCATTGTTAATAAATATATATTTTATTTTATTTTATCAGCTAGTTAAGTTATGCATACATATTATGTGACGTACGTATATTTGTTGACTTCATTTTTGCAATTTTAAAATAGGTTGTGGAGTTTTGTTAAAGAATAGAATGCTCATTCCCACAAACAACCTTAAGACTTTCTTGAGGCAGAGCAGAGTCACCAGCCTGTTGTGGCCTCTAGTTTGCCTATTGTGCAGATTGCATATTTTTTTGTAATTATGAGTGCTGTTTTACGAAGATTAAATTACTGTAAATATATTGCAAGGATTCTGTAAGAATACATATTTCCCTGAAAATCTCTTTAAAAGGGATTCACATGGTTTTAAATTATAAATTGCACTTATTGCTTGTTTTTTTAATACAGTTTTTTTTTAATATCTGTTGTTTTACCCCATAGTAAGATTCTGTAAGACATAATACTATGAAAGTAAGCAAAATATAAAGTTTTTTGCAGTTTCAACATCAGTATACTGTTAAAGCTTTCTGTCAGTGTAAGCAGCTGAGCTGGGTTCTCAAATACTTTCCTCATCGACTGCTGGCCGCCATTTTACGTCAACGGCCCAAGTTGCCATTTTAGGGAATTCCTGCAGGAGGGCTACTGCAGGAATACTGCTGCGCTTAAAAAAAAAATCTCTTAAATCTTGTATTGAACTCTATCCAACTAAACATCTATGTTGATCGAATCTCTATGAACCAGCCTAAAGATTGAAGTCCAAATGGGCTATTGCCTCTTCTCTATGATTTAAAAAAAATAACAACAAAAAAAAAAGGACACCTTTTTTTATAAAAATCAAGAAAAAAAATATCCAGTATTTTAATTTTTAATCTTTATTTTACTCTATGGTATGTATGTATGTACTTATAGAGGGGATGCCCGCCGTCGCCAGGCGGGTGATCGGTCCGTTAATTGAACCATTCCACCCATTTCCCCGTGTTAGGACACAGGTTACTGGTGCCCCGGCAGCCTACCCCCCCCGAACCTACCTGTAGCTTTAGTGAACCTTACGATATCCCCTATGGAGAGATGTCTTAGGTCTTACTCTATGGTAAGTCATGTTACAGCTTAAAAACACAAAATACAGACTCTAATACATTTTTCTCACACCTCAGGCATATCAAATTACGGGTCGCCTAGTGCTCTCATGGAACTTTTACCCATAGATTTATGCTGTAGATTATGTATCTTTGGAGCAATAAACAATTTATTATTATTATTATTATAGATTAGGCCTGCCAGAAATTTTATACTGTTTCCATGTCTATCCTATCCTAGTTTGTACCAAAGTTTGAGATGAATGAATGAAAATATAAGCTATCGAGCTATTGGATAGGGTTCTGTGGGCTTAATAGCTGATTAGGGCCCATATTAATAATCCTACCAAGAATTGTCTCAGTTGATAACTTCTCAAGATGAGGATAGTATCTCAATATTGTCGCATAATAACAGGATCTCAAACAATAACTTATATTCATTTTTAGGCTCAGCTATTGAGAAACTCTGCTGAGGTCGTTGAGCGTTAAAACGCTATAGTAAAATGTATTGTGACTACTAAATTAAGTATGATAAATGATATTTTTGTAAAAAGTTGATCGAAGTCGAAGAAAACGATATTTTTGTCAAAACACAAATTAATTTTTAATTCAATAGCTATTATTTAATAGAAAATACGCCATAATAAAATATGTATTAGTTATAAAACGACTCGCTTTCCTGCGACACATTGATGTAGAATTTTAGTAATGCTGCGACATGATAGGGGAGAGTGCGGAGTGCCGAATAATTCATTTTTTAAGGTTCCTTACCTCAAGAGAAAAAAAGGAACCCTTATAAGATCACTTTGTTGTCTGTTTATCTGTCAACCACCTTTTTTCTCGGTAACGCGTGTAGGTATTCAAGCCAATTATTTGATAGAAATATCCTTTACTATTATTAGGTATTTGTTCAATATGTTTTTCATCATTTTTTTTTTTTTAATTGTTAGATAGGCTTGCGCTTGACGACAATCATGCTTAGTGCAAAGCAATGATGAGGTCTAGGTTGGAGCGCGCTTGCCTAGAAGATGCCTAAGGGAGAATGTTTTTCGCATGTTTTTCATCATCTCCGAGACAGAGATTTTTAACTTGGAACACACAGATTAACTTGCGGGCATCATTGAGTATACATTAACTCATAACTATTATTTATTACAAGATGATTCCCGCGACTTCGTCTGCGTGGATTAAGATACAACCTATCCCTGTACCAAATGTCATTAAAATCGGTTGAACAAATACATTATTTTGATTCCCGCGGGAACTCTTCAATTTTCCGGGCTAAAAAGTAGCCTATGTCCTTCCCCGGGATGTAACAAATCTCTGTACCAAATTTTATCAAAATCGGTTGAGTAGTTGGGCCTTGAAAGCCTAGCAGACAGACAGACACACTTTCGCATTTATAATATTAGTATGGATTAACTGCTTATAATACTGGTGTGATATTCTTGCTCCATTGTTTACTAGAATTTTTACATCAAAGGTGACTAACATATATGCAGCTGCCTATTACTGTAATGGCATAGGCTTGGTCAGATAGAGCTGAACTAATTTAGTGCAAGTTTCTATGCAGCTGTCGTCAGCCCAGCTGCCATACTTGTTTGTATCCTTATATTTATTAGGTACATCCAAACTAGGTTTAATGCAACGCGATTTATTTGCACGTGTCTGTAATATAATTTGCCGTTCCCTCTAGCAATTCACGCAGTAGGTATATTATACTTACTTTAGGTGTTGCAAACTGCAATCGCAAGGTATCCTTGCCCCACTCGAATTGTGAAAGCAATGTAGGCCCTAAGTTCTCTCGCTGAAGCTTTTGAGGTTTACGTTCTATCCTGAACAATGTAAAAAACAATCCCATTTTGTATTGTTGATGACAGTGGACTTCATCCCGATACGATGTACTCCTACGGCTGTACGTAGGTTCTTATTAGATAATATTTTCACGAGTTACATTCTCGTCACTTGTGCCAGTGCCACATACCTAGTATATCGAGGGTCGATTACCCATTCGCTTTGATTAAACAACATGACGGACTAACAAACGACGTAATCAAGTATGTTCTTTAATTCCTCTCTTTATTCTGCCTATACCATCCACGCATGACGCGGACGAAATCGTCGAAAATTATTGTAAAAAGAAGTTTTTCTTTAATTATTTTTGGTGAAATCGAAAACAAACGGTGTTATTATCAGAAGTAGGATAACAAAACCGATGCCGTGGTTTACAAATCTATCCTGCGCATAATAACGATTTAAACTTAATGTATGTAGGTATGTACCTAACTACTTACTTATTAATAAGTAATTAGAAATAAGTACTTTATAAAACAGTGATAACAGCTGTCTTAAGGAGCGAATCAGAAATATACAAACCTACATAATATATATTTTTGCCAGCTATTTTAATACAAATTTGATAAGAAGGGCATAGGTAAATACATGTAACTTCATATCCTGAAAATGTCGTCGGTCTTAGTAATATGGTTTGGAGTTTGGTTTCTGCGCTTTGTTTAAAACCGGTGAGACAAAACGTCGCTATATTATAATAACTACGACACGCGCAGTGCACTCCAAGGGCGGTAATATCATAGAGTTGACAACACGTGCGCCATGTGCCTACCGAAATATTATCACCAACTTACAAAATATAAAGACAACATACCTACCTACTCGTAGATACAAACATAATTTGACCATAGCATCTATTCGTAAAGTAAAACCCATGAACATATAAAAACGTGCTCGCGCCCACGTGTTTTATTAGCATGTTCTTTCTGTAGAGTGTAGACGGTCACGGGCCACGGCCCACGGGACCCTTATATAATCTGTATATATGTCACCGTAAGATTGTAAAAACCGTAAGATTGTAATCTAACGCTTTTTTTTCGATAGATTGTAAACAGTCGAAAGATTGTGAACCGTTCAATGTTTTATGTGTCAATTTTTGAAATATTCATTGTATTTACGTTTTCTTGTCTCTTTCTTGTAGGTTAGGTTAGGGTTCGACATAAATAACCAAGCAGTGCCCGGCCGCACTATCGGGTTAATAAACGTAACAGATTACAATCTACCGAAAAATAATCCGTTATATTGTAATCATTCGACAGTTTACAATTTCGCGAGTTAGATTATAATCTAACGGTTTTTACAATCTTACGGTGACATATATAAAATTCAAAGTCCTGACTGACTGACTGACTGACTTATATATCAACGCACAGCCTAAACCGCTAGGGTTAGAGACTTGAAATTTTGACAGTAGCTTCCTTTTGTAACGTAGGCGCTCACTAAGGAAGGATTTTTCAAAATCCACCCCTAAAGGGGTGAAATAGGGGTTGAAAGTTTGTATGAAAGTCCGTCATTTCTCAAGTTATATCCATGAAACTTAGTATATGAGTTATCGGTAAAAAATAAAGAAATACGTGTTTCACAGTTTTTGAAAATTCTACCCCCGAAGGGGTGAAATAGGGGATGAAAGTTTACATGAAAGTCCTTCATTTCTCAAGATATTTCTCAAGTTGTATCAACGAAACTTGGTATTTTGGTTTTAGGTAATAAATAAAGAAGTACATGTGGCATAGTTTTACAAAATTCCACCCCTAAAGGGGTAAAATAGGGATTCAAAGTTTGTATGAAAGTCCTTGATTTCTCAAGTTATAGTGATGAAACTTAGCATTTGGGCTTTCAGTTGGATATGCAGACGTACGTGTTTCACCATTTTTGAAAATTCGACCCCCAAAGGGGTGAAATAGGGGATGAATGTCCTTCATTTATCAACATATTTTTCAAGTTATAACAACGAAACTTGGTAGTTTGGCTTTTGGGATAAATTTAAAGAAGTACGTGTGTAACAGTTTTTCAAAATTCTACCCCCGAACGGGTAAAATGGGGGTTGTAAGTTGGTGTAAAATGCCGGCGTTTTTCAAGTTAAATAGCCGTGAAACTTGATATTTGGGCTACCGGTTTAAATTATGAAATACATAATTCACACTTTTTATAAATTCTATCCCAAAGGACGTTAAATGGTCCTTCAATCACGCCGCAACAGAGCAACGGATTGACGGGTTTTTTTTCATGGGTTCTTTTTATCCCGGAAAATTAAGGAATGCCTATGGGAATTAAAAAACTTATGCCACGCGAACGAAGTCGCGGGCGTCCGCTAGTATTCTATATAAGTAATATCAATTTTGATTGGTCAGTAGGTACTCAGTAGGTTTTTAGTAGGTATGCCGTATGTGGTTATCTGCGTCTTGCGAGTTTCATTTGTATAGGTAATTTATAGTTAATACGCTGAAACTTAAATGTAAGCCTTGCTGATAAGCGAATAGCTAGTTACTTGGAACCTACCTATGTCGTCTTTTGGGTAGGTAGGTGCTTTTAAATTTTAATGTCGTATGATAAAACTAAAAGCTGATAATATTGCAAGAATGTAATAGAGATACTTGCAAGTTACCTAATTGATATCACTGAAGTGGCGTATTGTAGTGATGATACAAAGCGGCGTAAGTACTCATAAGTACCTAGTTACCTACCTATGTTGAAATCAGGTCAAGCAGTAATCTGTGCCTGAGCCTTGCGGAATGTAGGCCGGGCTAATGTTAGCCCAATGCATCGCACCACCGACTCCGGCTCCCTTCAAAAATGTAAGCAAATAAAGTCGCATCGACTGCCGTCTCTACTCTCTACCCTAAATAGGTATAGCCTAAAATTACAACAAATGCAAATGTCTAGACGTACTTAACGAATGTCTAATATTCGACAGTATACCTACGTAGGAAGACCTACCTAAATTACATTTCCATTTTTTAAGGTAGAAGTACCATACTAGCCTATTTACTTAGTAAACGTGACTTTAAAACAGCTGTGTATAGTTCTGCACACTTTCGTGTTCTGCCTAGCAACACCCCATTGTTAATTATGTTGATAAGTCGTTATTCTATAGGTAAGTAATTACTTTGAGGTATAATATACTTTAGTATACTTCAATGGGTAATTATCATCAAACACTTCGAGATCGTCAGTAATTTTATGGGAACTGAATCCTACATATAAAGCTATAGAATATAATGGTAAATCTGCCAGTCTTTGCGGAGGCTTTTTTTTTTCAACGCTGCGATGGCTGGCTCCAAAATATAATAATATAGAACTACATTAACTTTTTAAAACATAATATATTCGGTAATAAATTAAAATAATTTTTTTTAGTGTTTGTGGTCGGTTTTTATTTATTTTATTATTGATATAAGTAGGAAGAATAAGAGACTTTTCTGTTACAAATCACAGCTCACAATTATTGTGTTAACAAAAATAGGTCTTTTACTCATTTTACTTCCGCATTTCAAACTGATGACCATCTCATCATCAGCTCCTATTGCGTAGGTGCGAAGCCCTTTGAAATGATAAAATAAAAGTTAAAACAGGAAGATTATTTTAAAGAGATTTCCGCTCGCCAGATTGCTTCCTCGTAAAGTCGTAACGTACGTAAGTTTATAAGAATTCCTCGTCTTTCCGATTTGCTCATTATTGTCACTCTGCCATATTTTTTGCTACATTCAGCTAGCTGCCTTTTACCGTTATGTTATACAAGCATCCGCTTGTGTAATTGTGCAATATTCTGTAATATTGTACAAATGATGATTGATGATCAAAGATCGAAGACAAATAAATAGCATAATACTTATGTCCGTAATTATGAAGTGATGATAACTTGTTGTAAACCTATGTAAATTGGTATTTTATTGTTCCTTCTACCTAATCCCAAAGTTTTCTTCAACTTCAATTCTAACGTTAAAAAACCTTTGATTACAAGTAATATTTTTCTTTTTGTTCCCAGAATCCGTCACAATCGGTAGCAGTGAAAGTGGTCACAAAAAAGGGTATACAAAAGGCATCGGAGATCCTCGTGAAAGAGATAAAAATCCTGCGCGAGTTGACGGCGCTGCATCACACAAACCTAGTTGCTATGCACGATTGCATGGACAGTCCAGCTTATGTCTATGTAGTTATGGAGGTAAGGGTTTCAACTAAATAAGTATTTTTTGGTGTAGAAAATGTACATGGTTTATTTAATATTATTATATTAAAAATACGCCATAGGCACACCGACTACGCAATTCGCATGAGGAAGCGTAACGTCGACGCCTGTAGTCGGTACGTCAGTGGCATTATCACTACCGAACGAACATGTGAATTGTTGCGTCGGTCGGTGTGCTGACTAATGGCGATAGTGGCTGAGACGTGGCCTGGAGCGGACACAAGACGTCTTTAGAAGTCCAAACAAAGTTTTCTTTTGGCCCCACAGGAGATGCATCTCCTGTGGGGCCAAAGGAAAACTTTGTGTAAAGGACACCATGGAAAAATAAAATTATCTAACCGTGGGACGGGGGTATTAAATGTTTAAACTTTTAAGAGGACACCTGCAATCCACGGATCAACCATGGTCTGTGATAAAAATTCTGAAGTCAAACAAAATAGTGACTTTTTAATTCGGGAACTGTCATTTAAATAATTTTTGATGAATTTTATGAATAAGAAACGACGAAGAAGTAAATTATTTTATTAAGATTTCATTACATACACTAGATAGCTATTAAATTTTCATTAAAGCCAATAAAATATTACCGGAACAATAAAATTACCACACAATGAACTAGTCCGATCGCTTTGTTTATTTCGGTACGTGGAGTTTCAACAATTACCAGGAAATGGTGAAGTTGTTAACGAGCATTAGGTGCAGTGTCCGCCCACTGGCCTTGCCCTTAATCCATCCGCTGATAACGCGGCATCGCATGTCGGTTCAGTTGACAACTTCGATGTAGGTGCAATATTACTTACATCTACATATTGTCAATTCCCCATCTGCGTATGTAGCATGGCTGCTAGGGAACTCAAGTCTCGAATCCACCCATATTTGGTGTTTCTACCGATTTGAAAATCGATACCGAAGTGTTAGAAATTTCTCACGATTTTGGATAGTTCAAGGAACTTCTTTTACGTTTTTGACACTACCTATAGTGTCAGCAATTATCTTTTCTTTCTGCATTTATGGTTTACGGAAATGTCGTAGAATTTGACCGACTTTGCATTTAACTTTTGGCCTTCTCAATTTGTCATAAGGTCTTAACATTAGACCAACTAATCAAACGAATATGCATGCGGCATATTATCTGCATTAAAATGAGATTCGTAGTCAATATTATGCAATGTGAATATTAACCGGGTCATGGCCTTTGAGTATGACTAAAAGCATTGTGCGTTTTTAGGGTTCCGTAGCCAAATTTGGCAAAAACGGAACCCTTATAGATTCGTCATGTCTGTCTGTCTGTCTGTCCGTCCGTATGTCACAGCCACTTTTTTCCGAAACTATAAGAACTATACTGTTGAAACTTGGTAAGTAGATGTATTCTGTGAACCGCATTAAGATTTTCTTACAAAAATAGAAAAAAAAACAATAAATTTTGGGGGTTCCCCATACTTAGAACTGAAACTCAAAAAAATTTTTTTCATCTAACCCATACGTGTGGGGTATCTATGGATAGGTCTTCAAAACTGATATTGAGGTTTGTAATATCATTTTTTTCTAAACTGAATAGTTTGCGCGAGAGACACTTCCAAAGTGGTAAAGTGTGTGTCCCCCCCCCCCTGTAACTTCTAAAATAAGAGAATGATAAAACTAAAAAAATATATGATGTACATTACCATGCAAACTTCCACCGAAAATTGGTTTGAACGAGATCTAGTAAGTAGTTTTTTTAATAATTTTAAACTTACTACATGTTTGTACGGAACCCTCGGTGCGCGAGTCCGACTCGCACTTGGCCGGTTTTTAATAATTGAACTCTACACCAACTTGGAGAAGTTTGTATGCATATACATATTTTGGCGTAATAATATGTATTAGGTAGTTATATTATTTTATTTAACAGTGCTACGAAGGACTAACATTCATGCACGCGGCTACCTAACGCCCAACATTCGATGATTTCGAAGCAAGGTCAAAAGGAGTTAAGTTGTAACACGTTTGCTGATTAGAATCGCTGGCAATGTTAGCTTGGTTGTCTGTGAAATTAGTAATATTATTAACTTAACGTATAAAGTCACATTTATTTTTGCTTCAGTGTTTTAGGTATATAAATTTACGGACAGAGTTCATACCAGGGTATTACGAATGGCCTTTTTGTTCTATGGTTCATAGTGCATACTTCATACTCTATAGTCTATCAAGATCAAGCCACGCTATGATCACATATTTTGTACTAGCTGATACCCGCGACTTCGTCCGCGTGGATTGAGGAGTTTTAGTTCCCGCGGGAACTCTTTAATTTTCCGGGATAAAAAGTACTCTATTATTTAATCCGGACTTCTAACTTTACGTCTGCAAAATTTCAAAGCAATCGGTTCAGTAGTTACGGCGTGAAAGCGGAACAAACATACAAACAAACTCACTTTCCCATTTATAATATTAGTAAGGATTTAGGAAGTTATTCGATACGTCATGGACTCATGGTGGCATGACTATTAATAATATATACCTATATACCTATTAGATTTGCTATTTCACAACGTATGCAGACTGCTACATGTATAGTCTATGTGAGATAAGGAAATCAGTAGTGCGTGTAAACTGTAAACATAACCACGCGGGACGAGCGTGAAAATGCCGTCGCGACACAAGTCCTAGTTCGAACTCCGAAACATGCCCAATTCGCAAAACGACTCAATTCGTTTATACCTCTAGACAAAAATCGAGATAAAATCAACAGATAGAATTATTTAGCCGTGAATAAATTATGCTATTGCGTCGCGAATTTAAATAATTTGAACAGAAATTCAAGTACTGTAATAGGTCAATGATAATAATATACATACAATAAAAAGATTATTCGGACAGCTGATAGCGCCGTAGACCGCAGGAGTTATCTCATTCTCAATTACCACTTAGCACATTGATAATATTATAGCCTCTCTGAACTGTGTCGCCGTTTGCCCTACTAACCTTTATATTATTTCGTGTGTACAGTTCGTACTTCCAAGCTTGTGCACGTTATCAATCGCTGATAAAACTTTATGTAATGTAAATACAGCGCAGTTGCCGGAAAGTCTTTTAAGAAGGGTTTCCAATTAATTTAATCCATACAAATATTATAAACTAGAGGTCGCCCGAGACTTCGTCCGCGTACAATTGTTGATTTCCTATGAGATTATGAAATTTTCCCGCTGCAAACAGCCTATCTATAGAGGCTTTATATAGCTTATGCAGGTTTTTTTATTATTTAAAACTGATAACTTAAATGCTAATTTTCATGTCTATACCTACTTCAAAGTCATAAAATTTGTATGTAACCTTACCCCCCCATTTTACCCCTTTTGGGGTGGATTTTCGTAAAATTGCTTATACAGGTTATTATTATTTAAAGCTAATAGCCTAAAGCCCGATTTTCAAGTCTAACTTCAGAAACATAGGACTTTCATACAAACTTACAACCCCCATTTCACCCTCTGTGGGATAGATTTTCCTAAAATTGCTTATACAGTTTATTATAACTTAAAACTAATAACCTAAATCCCGATTTTCAAGTCTCTTACTTCAAAAACTTAGAACCCTTATGTAAGCTTCCAACCCCCATTTTACCCCTATTGGGGTACATTTTCGTAAAATTGCTTATACAGGTTTTATTATTTATAACTAATAATTTAATTTCCAATTTTCATGTCTCTAACTTCAAAAACAAAGGACTTTCATACAAACTTTCAACCCCTATTTTAACCCCTTAGGGGTGGATTTTCTCAAAACCCTTTCTTAGCTGGCGTCTTCACCATAGAAGGAATCTTCCTTCCAAATTTCAAGTCTGTACGCTTTATAGTTCCTGAGATATCGTGATTAGTCAGTGAGTGAGTGAGTGAGTGAGTGGTATTTCGCTTTTATATATATAGATGCGAAAGTGTCTGTCTGTCTGTGTGCTACGCTTTCACAGCCCATCGTTTCAACCGATTTTGATGAAATTTGGTACAAGGATAGGTGGTATCGCGTGGAAGGACATAGGCTTTTTTATCCCGGAAAATTAAAGAGTTCCCGTGGGAATACAAACGTTAGTCGACGCGGATGAAGACGCGGGTATCATCTAGTGAAAACATACTTTTTACACATATGTATATTATAATTTACTATAGCGTTTTATCGAACAATTAATCGAAACGATGTTACTTCGTTAACAACGTCAGTGATAAGCGTTATTCATTACGCAAATTATTCGAAAAATATGAAAGTTTTTAGCATGTAGTTTTTTAATGTAGACATATTAAGGCAATTTATTAAACATACCATGTACCTAGCTAGTTTACGTCGCTACATCCTTTGATAGCATAGTTTCCAACAAAAAGCAAACTTAACAGTTAAAAAAGAAAGTTCAACCGTTGAGTAGCTTTGCGGGAAAAGTAGAACATAAAAATATGCTATTCTGAATCGGAATACGAGCTGCCTGTTTGACTAGTTTTTGACTGAACATAGTATTAGTTAAATACTTCAGTAATAAAAATAAATAATGATGTACGTATTAAAAAGATGTAAGTAGTATAAAAGTATTTTCGTCCGACTCTATAAGTATAATATTCAAATACATTAATTTCCATGACTTTATTAATTTCTAGCTGATGCCCGCGACTTCGTCACCGTGGATTGAGATTTTTTTGATTTATTTATTTATCCAGATCCGCTCAGCTGTTCTTTGTGTGTTGTGTTTTTTCTATGTGATGTGTGGCAATAAAGCATTTATCTATCTATCTATCTATCTGTTCTGCTGTGATTGAGTAACAAACATCCATCCATCCATACATCCATCCAAACTTTCGCATTTACATATAATTATAATATTAGTATAGATTGTCAAGCTGTCATGGTTTGCTGAGTTTTCCATGGCGAAGCTGGGTCACGTTGCAAGTTTCACAAAAAACTCAGATCAAAATTTTACAGTAGATAGTTTTAGTTACGTAATTAGTTCGACACGTTTTGCTGGTAAGACACACGTGTAGCCCCAGCCTCGTGTAGGGTTGTGCATGAGCTGTGAGCGAATCCAGATAACTGCGCGCAAATGACTACAGACTACCGCGCAACATCCGTCACACTTATAAAGTACGGCGAAAGCGAGCGAAAGCGGATCCTCCATGTACCATTGCATGTAAACAAACAGTAAACACAATGATATTACGCAATTTTGCTAATAATTTATGACAACAAAGATACTGTTACGAGTATTTTGTTTTATAGTTAATTACCTATACTATGCTGTTTCTTCGATCTTGTGATTCTGTTCAGAAGCGTGCTCTCCTAACATTGAATTATACCTGTATAAGTTTATTGTTGAGATCAGAGCTTTAAAGTACAATCCATATGGATTTGCGAAGCACCTACGCACACACCAAATAGAGCCGTGAAGACATTCCTCGACCACAAGCTAAATAAATACTTAATTATCATCAATGACACCCTGGCCTCGAACTGCTCATGACATTTTAGAAGATTATTTTAAGGACCGGGCAAACAAGAGATTTTTTATCGTGTGTTTGTCTGAATTCTGTAGAGAGATCTTATTATGTGAGATTATAATAATATTATTTGTGTGGTACAGAAACTGCGGTAGTGTAGAACAGCAAAGATCACAAGCTTTAGCTCTGGCCTCGAACCTTTCAGGAGTCAGTAGTTCAGCAGGACGACTGCGTAACTTTTGCATCAATCATTGATACATCGCAATCACCTCTGATTGGTTAACACTCTTCCACTATTGGAAAAAATCCATTGACGCAGCAAGAATACCATAAATTCAGCCAATCGGAGGTGATTGCGATGTATCAATGATTGATGCAAAAGATACGCGGTCGCCCTGCAGGACTAGCAGACACTGAACTTTTTGTAGCAAAGTCCATGAATGTCCTGTGTATATCAGCCTTACATTTTAAATTTCTACATCAACCTTACATTTTGGCCCGTACTTTTGTCAATAATTTAGAGATTTTAATTTTAATTCAGTAACCAACCGTAATGGTTACATTATTTTATCCACGACTTCACTAGGCAACAATGAGTCTTGTTGGGTACAAGTCGTAAAGTCGCTGCCAAGTGCCAACTACCGGCTGCCGAGTCTAATTTATTACTATTTACTAGCTGATGCCCGCGACTTTGTCCGCGTGGTTTAAGTTTTTATTTGATTCAAAAAAGCATAGATTTAGGATAGGTCTCCGCTGCATAGGAGCAGATACAAATCTAAGCCTATGATCTATGACGTAGATTTAGGATAGGTCTCCGCTGCATAGGAGCAGATACAAATCTAAGCCTATGATCTATGACGTGATTTTGGCATGCATATAGATGAACACCTGGAGAGTGACATAGGCTAATTTTTATCCCGGAAAATTAAAGAGTTCCCGTGGGAATCAAAAAACTTAAACCAGCTAGTAAATAAATAAAAGATTTTACAGTTTAATCGTATTAACTTTTTTATTACAGTGTAATATTAATAGAATTCCAAGGGCAAGTCACCGAATTATACCTAGACCTACCTACCTACTCGTTCTGTCCTTAGTTATAGTTTTTGTTGCGTCAAAACTAAAACGGTTGACCTGTCTTTATACATAAAGAAGCCAAAGAAAGTTCATTGGCCAATGCCACGGGTTCCATTTGCTCACAGTAGTTAGGTGGGTAATATTTCTGTCAGTTTGTCATCATGACTCAGAAATTAGCACATTGTATTTGCTAATTAGAGCATTATATACCATTGTAATGGTAAATAAATGAAAAGATTTTCAAAAGAAACAAACCAGCACAATAATTGTTTTGTCATGATATATTTGTGTAATCGTTGTTTAATTAATCGTGAAATGTTATACGTACTTAGACTCCACAGTTTTTTAATCCTACGGAAGTATAATCCTTACAAATATTGAAAATGCGAAAGTGTGTCAGTCTATCCTTCTGACTGATACGCTTTCGTGGGCCATCTGTTCAACCGATTTTGGTACTCTCTGTACCAAGGAAGCATCCCAAGGTTGCATCCCAAGGAAGGATATAGGGCCATAGGCTAACCCACGCGGACGAAGTCGCGGGCATTAGCTAGTGTATAATAATATATTATGTAAATAATATGTTATATACTGATTAGTCGAACCCGGAAGAGCAGTGAACGAGTTTTGCGTCGTTAACACCGCGTCGCGTTTAGAAATTTCAATAGTGTAGCTTTAGTAGTCTACTAATAGTTCAACTTTGCAGGTAACATCCTGGTTCTTGTAATGACTCAAAAACAGAAAATAGATACTTATGTGGCAATAGAAATAATAATACTAATTGAGTATCATCTCTTTTCCAGTGTCCATAGTATTCGAAAACCGTCTCCCAAAAAGCTTGTAATAAGTCGTTGGTCATAATAATTTGAATTACACACAATTGTATGAAATCTACAATAAATATTGCACTACATGCAATATATTAGTTATCTGGCAGTAATAAATAATAATTTACTTCTAGACCATAATAACTGTGACGTAACGGTAAGTGACCTCATCTTTTATTCAAGTTTCATTTTCTCATGCGCTACAAATCTCACGTCGATCAAAACTCAGACCTTCAATGTCCAGTACTGAATTTATTATAAAATAAATCCGCGACTTCGCTCGTTTTAAACTCTTGTGATTTGTCGAATCTATACTAATCTATATTACCTCTATGATGCTAATATTATAAATGCAAAAGTTTGAATGGATGGATGTTTGTTACTCATTCACGCCATGCAGAAAGGCTGGACGGATCTGGATGAAATTTGGCACAGAGATAGATTATTTGTCTGGAATAACACATAGACTACTTTTATCCCGGAAAATTAAACAGTTGCCGCGGGAACCGAAAAACCGTAAAACACGCGGACGGAGTCGTGGGCATCAGCTAGAGGTAGGATAAAAAATAACTACTAACCTACTCTTTCATAGAATTCAAAAAAGGACAATTTATTCTGATATACACTAGAAGTCACGATTAAAGAAATGCAATTAAAGATACAATTTTACAGTTATTTTTAAATTGATCACATTATGGAAGAAGAAAAACACAAGAAGCCTGTATGAATTAATTGAGTAACTGTGATAATAGCAGGCAATGAGAACAAAGTTCTATAGAGGAGGCTAATTACAGCTATAATGCCTAAGTCTGCAAAGTTATTTTACGCCCAGCTTGCGCAGTTAGTTCTTATAGCAACAACGCGGCGGCGGTGGAAATAATTTGATTTGCGTGATACTAGGTTCTGCGAATGAAATGTTAAGTACTGAGTGTTAGATCAAATGTTTCCGGTGTGGTGTGGGTAGTTTTAATTATTCGTATATAATTTTTCCTTTTTATACAATACTAGACGATGCCCGACTTCGTCCGCGTGAATTAAGTTTTTTTCACGCCCGCGGGAACTCTATAACTTTCCGGGATAAAAAAAAGTCTATGTCCTTCTCCGGGATACAACTTATCCCTGTACCAAATTTCATCAAAATCGGTTAAATAGGTGAGCCGCGAAAGTGTTTTTATCCCGGAAAATTCAAGAGTTCCCGCGGGAATCAAAAAAACTTAATCCACGCGGACGATCATCTAGTAAATAATAAGAGTCAAGTTTACGGGGTTTTGATAAGTGCGTTTATTTAACGTGTCGTCTATTTTGCCATTGATTGAATTTTCAGAAGTTTCACAACTGGGGATAATTATTTCGTGTTCACCTCCAATAAAATATTGCCGGATTGCCAATATGACATAAGTATGTACGCTTTTTCATCATGGCAATCTTATGTAACGTTGATAAATACGTCCACTATTCTATTGGCATGCTGCCGTTACAAAATAGCGTAATATCTCACAGCAATGTACACTTAATTAACAAAGGCTTTGTTTCGTTTCGAAACTGTGTAAAGATCAGAATAAGAATACCTACGCGACATGTGGTTCGCAACAATTTGAGCCTTTTATGTCCAGGTACTTGAAGGGTACTCGTTTATATTTTTATAACTAGCTGATGCCCGCGACTTCGTTTGGTGGTGATTGAGGCTTTTTGGTTCCCGCGGAACCAAAAAAATGTGTGCCTGTGTTATTCCAGACTATAATCTACCAAATATCATCCAGATCCGTTCAGCCATTCTGGCGTGATTGACTAATAAACATCCATCCACCATAAATACATCCATCCATCCAAACTTTCTCATTCATAATATTAGTATAGATTAATGGACAATGCATGAAGTATTAAACCTTTAATTCATAATAATATCTTTTGACATGTGCCGTTACAATAATAAGAAAAAATATTTATTTGAGTTACACTAGTGGTTCGCCCCGAACTGAGAACTCGCGTTATCCATAAAACGAATAAACTTTTACAGAGCGCCATCTATTGACATCATTGTTAAGTTCTGTTAAACTGACTGAATGCTGAAGCCTATTAAAAATTAAATAATTTCGTTTCCATATAATACTTATCTCTTAACATTAGCGCCATCTATTGACATCATTGTGAGGTTCTGTTAAAAATAGTGGACATTAAATAATTTCGTTTCCTTATAATATTTATGTAATTTTAGTATTTATTGTTCAAGTACAGGACATAATTCAAATAATTGAACAAGTTTCAGACTCAGCCTTTCAGAAAATATTGTAATAATTAACTTTGACCATTAGCGCCATCTATTGACATCATTGTGAGGTTCTGTTAAAAATACTAATTCTCATTAAAAATTAAATAATTTCGTTTCCTTACAATATTTATCTAATTTTAGTATTTGTTGTTCAAGTACAGGATATAATTCAAATATTTGATCAAGTTTCAGTCTTAGCCTTTCAGAAAATTCAGAGTTCGAGGTCAACTTTTGACGTAAGAAAATCTCCACTTTGAGAGCCCTCCATTTCGTCAATTTTAGGGGAAAAATTAAAAAAAATATATTTTTGGACGCTATTTCTAATTATATACCGCAACCCTATAAAAAAATTTTACTTCGCATTCGCTTCTATGAGAGCCCCCCTGAAATAAAGATTTTTATAACTGTTTAAGCCATATTCGGCTGGAGTTCATCAGTTTATATATATAATATTTAAATTTGAAGTAATTACGTTCAGTCATTCAGAAGTTATAGGGCTCTGACAGACGGACGGACGGACAAGTGCAAATTCACTCAAGTAGACTCAGACCTTCGCTTCGCTCGGTCGAAAATAAATGCGACATTCATTCTTGTCGATGTATTGAAACGTTTATGCGTTTCTCAGTTAAGTATGAGGAAGCTTGTTTTATGAAATAATGAGATTTTCCGTGAGTTTATTATCTTTCGTTTTTTATTATTACTGTCTGAGATGGATCATGGAAGGATGGATCTGGATTCTGGAACCAGCGAAAATTTAACTGACACCAATAATAACGGCTCTAATAATATTGATAAAAAACCTATACCTACTTTGTTTTTTTTTTCAATTTTAATACCGTAATTAATACGAGTTAATTGGATAGAAGCAGGCGTTACTTTGGACCATTACAAAACTCTTGCCTATTTTCGTCGCCAGCTCTCCGGCTACCTGTTTTGGCGGATGCAATATCAAATAAAAAAGTAATTTATAAAAAACAAAAACCCGACTGCTTGGATACCAAAAAGTATAAATCAAGACATGAATTGAAGTATTTCATTATTATCAATTTAAATCGTATAATATTAATAAAATTTATCAAGGCGCAGTCGCACGTCCAATAGCTAACCTTAACGTTGCGTCTTGTTTTATACTTTTTGGTATCCAAGCAGTCGGGTTTTTGTTTTTTATAAATTACTTTTTTATTTCAAATTTTTTTGTTAAGTATTTATCGGAAACAGGCGACGTTTTATCAGCACCTATTACCTATTTTGTGGTAGCACCAAAGGTACTAATAAGTATTTTGTATGAGAAGTAGTAATGAGCATCGGATTAATTTATGCGTAATGACGAGCGGTGATCACCATAACCATCATCAAATTTGCATATGTTATAATGCTAATATTAATTTGGTAAAGTTCGTAAATCTGCTATTTTTCCTAAAAATGTGCTTATTAATTTTCGAGAGTCCGCATCGACGTCACGAGACCTCGGCAATGAACGTCGGCCACTTACGAAAATGCCCATAGACAATGCAAAAAAGTAGGTATTTTTAAGTATTTTCAAAAACACAAATTGTACGTATTTAGTACGTAGTGGACGTATTTATTTATTTAGTATTTAGTTTATAACTAAGTGGACTCGGAACTAATATTTTAAAAGACATTAAAAATGTTAGTCGGAAGTTATGTTAGTCGAATATGCGCTGCATGTGGCATTGTTGAATTTATTGATTGATCGATTGAAGGAGTATAAATCATCAAGTTTTTTGAGACTTGTTATTTCGTCACATTAAGCTTAGGTATACAATGATATGTTACTATACTACTGTTATATTTATTATATTGATTATTGTGAGAGTACGCCCCGCCCCACCTTCACCCTTTACCTATCCGCTGTGGTCCGCGTCATTTTCTGATGAGGTTACTGTATTTCTATATCTCATAAGATATTCATCTAAATTGAATGGTGTAAAGGACAATTTTTGTCTAAATTAAATACTTGAGATGAGTAAGATATTTATTGTGATAAGTAATTAACGATTAAAACTATATTGGTAAAACACCTTCGCAAGTAAAGCAGTGACCAAATTTGAAAATCATAAAAATGGTTATTGTGAGTCAACCTTAAAAGATAGCTATCGCGGACTTTTTTTTAGAACTTTTTGAGAGGCACGTTTCCACCATACATTGTTGTCGTGTAACCTAATCGATTTAGGCAGCGCACGCCACGTACCTAAGCTCTCAGATGGGATCGTTTTTTCCCATTATTGCAATTTTCGTAAGGATCTCTAATTTTTTTGGAAATAAAATATAGCCTATTTTACTTGTTAATAATGTAGCTTTCTATAAGTAATATAATTTTTAAAATCGGTTGAGATAATCCACCTAGTTTGATAGACATAGATGATAATATGAGTAGGAACTTTAAACATTTCCTTTGAAACCTCGTAAATCCTAAATTATCATTTAAACGGAAAAATGGTTTAAGGAACCTAGGTGTGATTTTAAAAGACCTATCTAACGATACCCCACTTGCTATAGAGCCTATCGACTATTGATAGGCTAAGAGCCTATCGACTTTTATTTATTAATTGGCTTCTAGTGGATGCCATTTTGTTTTTTCTCAAATTCGGCTTCCGTTATGACACTCAGAAGATTAAGATAAATCTAGTGGTGCAAGTATTATCAAAATCGGTTCAGCCGTTTTGTCTGTAGTGCGACACAAAGGAATACACTAAAAATGAACCTTTGAAACCTCGTAAATCCTAAATGATCGATAAAATGAGAAAATGATCAAGGGAACCTAACTATGATTTTGCAAGACCTATTCATCGATACCCCACTTGCCATAGGCTATCGACTTTAATTTTTAATTTGTTACATTATGGTTTCTAGAGGGCGCCATTTTGTTTTTTCTCAAATTCGGCTTCCACAGTGATACTCTACTGATATACTCGGCATAAACTGGTGCAAGAATCATCAAAATCGGTCCACGCGTTTAGGCTGTAGCTGTCCTGCAAGGAACAAAAATACATATATAGACTGATGAACACATAACCCTGTGCGTTCCGCAGTCGGGTAATTAAGCTTCTCGTTACTTGATTAATATGAGTATAATTTCAGCCGGAATCGTGATACCCAGCCCAGACCTTATGATAATTCATGCTAACAACTTGATAACCGACCTGAACTCATAAACGTGTGCGATGGCATCAAGTCGGTTTAGGTACCTATCTGCAAAGATTTATCGAGTTGGAAAGTGAAGCGCCGGAAACCATGATCTTTTCAGCTTTCTATCAAACTACTACCGCTCTCAATTTTGAAATAGTCTGATCTTTTAGTTACCGCTGTTTGCCAATTAGATAATTCGGCTTTGGCTAAGAGCGGCGGCCAATTGCAATAGGCCTGGTTAATGGGAAAATTATTATCAAGCATTAAAATGTACATAATTTTAGTTCAATAAAATCAAATAAGTATAGTAAGTTCATTGATATTACATATTTATCATTCAAATTACCAATAGCAAATCACGTCATAAAATATAATAGGTCATGAATTCACTAACAACCGGTCCTAATTTTCTTTTCAACCCGCTTTCGTACGACACACAAAATAGGTGGGGATATGTAATTATCATATACAAAACTAAATATGGGACAGCCCTTGAGTCACAAATCGCGAGATTTGAAAATCAAAAGGCGGTCGTGGATAATATTTACTCGTATGTGGAGCGAACCACCTTAATTCCACTGCGCAATTCATGGGTCGTAGACCTGTCTGTTTAGGTCAATAGCCTTTGCAAGACGATGTTCCAACAAAGCCCTATCATCTAGGTCGGTTAAGTTCAAGGACCGGTTAACCCATGATCAACACTTTTTGTTTATAAATAAGAAGAAGCCACAGTGATAAGTGACGCGACCCCTACATCAGCAGGCATGTCCAGTGTACTACGCGTACGAGTAAATGCGTTTAGTCATTTTCTCGTACGCGTAGTACACTGGACATGCCAAATTATTTTTTGCCTGAATCACTTAAACTACAGTTTTGTTAGTTTTCGTAATCAATATTTTTTGATGTCTGAGGTATTGTTTGTCTATTGATATGAGTGTAACGTGCGTGCCTGTCGCCTGATATTTAATTACAATTTGATGTATGACAGTTTGTTTGGTTTCCAATAATGAAATCATATATTGTAGATTCTACAACAAAAAGCTCAATATTCGAGATAATTTAAAATGCGCAGTTAGATGATAGAGAACTATCATCTGCATTAATTTATCAGATACGTTCACCGCAGTCTGCACCTACATAATTTTCAAAGTGTTATCACTATATTATACCTATTCTGTTGTATGTCACGAATTTTATTTAAAAGTTTCGACTTGCTTATATTTTTATCAGAATATTTTTAAGTCCTTCATCTTTCACAACTGTTTGACCCTTAAAGATGCCAAATAAGAATACAACATTCACTGATCCAAGTCAAATGTTAGATACCGTTTGTTGCAAACTAACGGAACATTACGGGTTGTCGCGGTCAGACAGGCAGGCAGTCAAGCTTGCATCCGGACGTATACTTGTTCTTTACCGCTTTGTTGCGACTTTCATTCATTTAAGGTTTAAATTCAGCATAAGACATCACCGTTTACGTGCATCGCCAGATATTTATTTATATTGACCAATGACAACTTACGCTTTATATGTTATGCATTAAACTTAGTGAAAACATAATATATGACGAAGCACTTACTGTTAAGGTTACTGAGTATTCACTCATTAAACGATTTGTGATACATATATTAAATAATCCATACTAATATTATAAAAGCGAAAGTGTGTCTGTCTCTCTGTCTGTCTGTCTGCTACGCTTTCACGGCCCAACTACTCAACCGATTTTGATGAAGTTTGGTACAAAGTTAGGTTACATCCCGGGGAAGGACATAAGCTACTTTTTAACCGACTTCCAAAAAAGGAGGAGGTTCTCAATTCGGCGCGTATCTTTTTTTATCTCGGAAAATTGAAGGGTTCCCGCGGGAATGAAAAACATCAATCCACGCGGACGAAGTCGCGGGCATCATCTAGTATGATATAAGTCTCAATCTGGTTATAGTGATTGCCCAGAATACTTACGTAGTAGCATTCTGGATGCATCGCGTTAGATTCCCTGTTCTGTGGGTAAATTCAAGAATTCACTTAAAAAATATAAATTTATTATGAAATGTTTTATTACGATTTTTACAACACTTCGTAGAAAAAGAAAATAAATGAAATATGGTACAGTCAAAGGTGTATTTACATTATAGCTATCTTATCAAAACTTATTCTACTTTTCTCTTAAATATCATTAACTTAATAAAACATACTGCATGTTTAGTAGATACATCATACGTAACCATTTTTGATCAAAGCAATAAATATTTGTCATTCAGATCGAAACAATTCACTTCAAAGTTTTTTCCCAAGAGTGGTAAAATAAATAAATAGTTATATTTTTTAAACAGGCGATTTATCCTGCAGGGGAACTTCTTCAGGCGTAACAGTTGTTCCATTCGTATTTCTGTCTGATCTGTCATTAGCTCTCGGTGTTGAACTAAATCTTTTTCTTATAGAACTCCAGTTTTTTTTAATTGCTATAACAGCTACTATAACTACCATACCTGCCACAATAACGGCAATCACACTCTTGTCTACGCCACCGCCTCCTTTTGTTTCAGTAGTTTTTGCGCCAACCTTCACATCGGTTTCATTGTTTGGAGACTCTTTAGGGTTGTCTATTACTATACTTTGCAATGCTACCTTTTCTTGCGGGGCATTAATGACTGCAGTTCGAAGCGAAAATTCATTTACAGGCAAATTGTTATTGGTCGAAGATGGCATCTCGTTAGCGTTTGGTGACATTTCTGAAGATTCTTTTCTCCTTGAGTTAGCAGAATTATCCGGTACGCTTAATTCTGCAGATGTATCGCTGATTTCTTTAGCCCCTGGAGTGGAAGGTATCTTTGAACCAGTTGTTGTTTCCTCCTTAACAATTTCATGGAAAAATGGAATCATACCAGGTAATGTGGCATCAAGTGAGTTTTCTTTATCGTGAGCAGATACATCTTTACACTCAAATGAATGTTCTGAACAAGATTCTGTGCAAACTTTTTCTAATGTTTCCTTAAACGAACATAGCTGTGACACTAACTCCGACGAGGCCTCAAGCAAGGTGACTGTTCGAAGGGCTTTCAGATTCAAGAAAATATCAGGAGTCTGGAAATCAAAATTATTAGGTTAAAACCTCAACCTCACCTAAAATTAAAACCAAAAATAAAGATTTATTTTGCAATTCACCGTTAATCAATATAAATATATAAATGATTGTAATATAAAATCTTTAGACATAATTAAATTCAAGAAGCTAAGATTGGTATCCATACTTAATTACTCAAAAATTACAAAGTATGGCCACTTTTGAAGGTCAATCATTTAATTTTACAAGTATCTTATTATCTTCTATCTATTTATTTATCTATCTATTTATCACATCTCAGTTTCATCACTTTTACCAGTTTAGTTTGAATAGTCTTGTGCACTTGGCTTACAGCAATAAAGCAGTTCAGTTTTCGAAAAAACCCAAAATTAATATCTTAATAGCGTACGTACTAATTGTGGCCTTGCTATTTTAAAAAAAAATTAAGATATTAACATAAAATTATAAAGATTAGCAATGTACTAAGTGTCTGAGAAATATGACATATGAACTATGCGATTTATGATATTATCATACGCCTTCCGGAAGAAATTCTCTGAGTGATAGTGTAGCTTAGAAGAATTAAGAAGATCAACCTACAGATGCGGATAGTAACTTTGTTTTAACTATTTAATTAAAGAATTTTACAAATAAGAGCGATTGTATCTTTTGAAATGTAAACTTACCGTTTTCAATTCGTTGCCGGCTAAGTCTAGTTCCTCAAGTTTATCTAAATTTAAAGCATTTTCTAAATCTTTTGGATATTCTTGAAAACGATTATTAGCCAATTTTAGTGACACTAGTTCTGTTAGCTCGCTCACTGACTGAAAAATAATAAAAACAAATTATAATTATTAAGTTCAGTATATATGATCTTTTTCATACTAATATTATAAATGCGAAAGTGTGCACTTATTCACGGCCTATCGGTTTAACCAATGTCACGGCCAATCTGTTCAACCATTCCCGGAAAAGGATATACAAGAGTTCCCAAGGGATTTAAAAAAAAACTTGAATCCATGCGAATGAAGTGGTAAGCATGATCTAGTGCTAAATAATTAATACGCACTAGCTTAATTTATGTTCACCATAAATGTAATTTTCAATTCAAATGAATACTTACTCCAGATTCTAACTCTGTGATTAGGTTATCGTTTGCATTTAGATTTTTTAAGTTCTTTAGTTCTGAAATCCTCTTAGGTATTACTATTAATTGATTATTTTGTAATTTTAAAGATGTTGTTTTTGGGTCTATTGATTCTGGCAAATCGGTAAGACCATGACCCGAACAGTCTACTATATAATTGGTTGCATCCCCTTCCGTTATACATGTACATGGTTCAGGACATGTCAACCCTGCATCCATCGAAGATTCTGGCGTTGAATCAGTGGGTTCTACAACCATTGTTTCATTATTGGTAACTTGGTCTTGGTCTGCATTTGATATTGTAGATCCCGACAGTATATGTATGGATTCTGCTGTCGTGGTTTCGCTGTCTTCATTATTAGCCACATGCTCATCATCATTTGCTAACACTGGGGGTCCAACAGCTGGTGTCGCAGATCCTGACGTTGCTTCAGTGGCCTGCGTAGACGTGGTTTCGCTGTCTTTATACGTAGTTTCTTGCTCATCGTTAGTTGTGGAAATTGGCGCAGTTATATCTACTATTGTAGATCCAGTCGTTTGAGTAGGTTCTACGGCTGTGGTTTCAATATCTTCATTTTTAGTAACATGCTCGTCATTTGTCAATTCTGGAACAAATTCTTCCACTATTGTAGACTCTGGCGTTGTTTGATTATGTTCTATGGCCGTGGTTTCACTGTCTCCGATTTTAGTATCTTGCTCACCATCATTTGTCATTGCGGATGCAGTTAAATCTTCTATTGTAGACTCAGACGTGGGCTCAGACAATTTCGCAGCTGAATCAACAGATTCATCATCAATAACAATTGTCGATCCGAACGTCGTTTCCGCGGGTTCCCCAGCAGTAATTTCATCCCCTGCATCAATTACATGCTCATCCTCTTCGGCCAAAGCAGATATAGCTACGCCAGTTGTTGTAGATTCTGGAGTTAGTTGAGTAGGTTCCGCAGCCGTAGATTCAGTGCCTTCGCTGTTACCTTCCGATTCTGAACGCTCTGGAGGAAACTGGTTGTCAGCCTCAACAGGAATAAGCAATTTTTCTGTGTTTTGGCATAAAACGCTTCCAATCCTGCAATTAATATTGACATTTTATCACGTGAGTGCGTTAAAACGAAACAGATATAAGTATAATATTTTGTTTATCGTACCGAGCTGACGTAGAATCGCTGGCTACAAAGATAAAAATCGTGATAACTGCAAGGGTGTAACAGTTTCAAAAATATTTATGAAATCTTTTAATATGAGAGGAAGTCTCGTTTTTCATTACTATTCATGGACTTAGATAAAATTCTATGTTATTAGTATTAATAGTTGGTATAATTTAATTTCTCAAAAATGTCTTCGTTAAAGCGGGATATTAAAATCTATATTATATGTATGTGTCATAATTTATCACCACTTTTTTAATAGTACGAACAATCCTTAGGTTTTGATTTCATCTACTCATACGTAAGACTCGAATGTTTGATTCTTTAAATAAAGGTTAGATTGTATTGTGTGTTTAGTTAATAGACGTGACAAAATGTGATAATCATTTATGTTCATTTCAATATTATTTTATAGTTTAAAATCTTAGGATTGGAACAATTTAGTGACACACATGTATGTCACCTCTAATTGAATGATTACATAAGAAAATTGAATACTCACGCAAAAAGTGCCAGTAACACTGGGTAAAACGATCTCGTCTTCATTGTCACCTACTGACACTAAATGTTTTGATATGGTAACTAGTTTCCGGAGTTATTACTTGCCAGGCACTAGTATCGTCGGTCCGCGAAACATAAACTCAACTGGTGTATAACTATTATCACTCAATGATAAGATTACCTGCGGCATGGCGTTGCTTATCGCGAATCAAACTTGATAACATTGTACGAATAAGTGACGAAAATGTATCGGTTATTAGAATTTCGGTAACTCATCGTTATTGAACAGTTGGAGAAAAAAGGTATGCAATCAAAATACAATCGCCACGATAAGAGGCATTTTACGTAAATATGGCTTAATCGTTTCGATATCTCGTCCACTGTCGAAAATATTCTATGAAATGAAATGGACTTCTTGAGAAGTATGGCTTCTATGAAATTAGTTAACTATTGTATTTTTTTATTACCAAAATATGAATAACATTTATTTATTAATCAAACTGATCAAATGATGAGTCATGAGGTATCTCCAATAGATTTAACTTCGCAGAAAATAATCGCTAAAATGACTAATGTTGACGTGCACGAATTTTTTTAAAAATTCAAGTGTTGATTAAACTTATTTAATCACAAGACTTCATACAATTCTTGCGATAAAATTAGTTTAACTAGCTTTTAAATTTTTGAATTTGTTTCGTGCAATTCAGCGGTCTTCTCTAAATCTAATCTAACGCAAATTATTTTCACAAAGACTGCACAAACATCTCTCAAGACTCAAGCAAAAACTATATAATATTTTATTTATGCAGTATTGCAATGGAGGTGACCTGGCGGATTACCTACAAGCGAACAGACTACTCAGTGAAGGCACCATCCGGACGTTCCTCAGACAGTTGGCGGAAGCGATGCGTGCAATTCACGCCAAGGGTATTGTTCACCGGGACCTCAAGCCACAGAACATCCTCCTCACACACAATGTCATGCCGCCCCGAACGCCGCATCCCACGGAGATCACACTTAAAATTGGTAAGTGTATCGATGAGCTTCATAGCACCCCTAGCTCTTTATCAAACGAAGAACTGGGTTGTCAGTGAGACAATTTCCCCACACTCATTAATTTTTGAAATAGGAATGAAAACAAACTCTTAAAATACCCGCCACAAATTGACAGTTCCTTTGGTGCTGCCAGTGTTCATAAACGAAGGTATTCGCTTAAAGCTGCGTTTCTTGACGTTTATAATAATGAAAATAAAAATATGAATAGGCTGCAGGATGTTCATGAGTACCCATAGTATTACCCGTAAAATAGGTATCTCAACTGGGCACCTTATGCTTTTCGGTATCGGTTATTAGTTATTACAACCACCACTGTTGAGGTGGTTATTTCCATTTTCCGCCGAAGTGCATTTTCAGTTATCATTATTCACTGAGTAGTGACAGATGATGAATAATGTTTACATTATCGTCGAGTAATGTGGCTTTTTAAAATGATACAACTTTTTTTTGTATTCCTACTATCTAAGTTGAAGTTTTATAAATTATATGTGACTTCTACTGCATCTACGTAGGTATAATTGTTGGACTTTCTTGGCTGTTTTTCATCTTCTGTAAAACTCTTTCTGTACTGTAGGTAGGCGTATAATAATACTGTGATTTGGTTTGCAATGTGATGTTTGTTTAGCAGCTTATTTTACTTTTTTTAAACAGCGGACTTCGGCTTCGCGAGGTTTCTAGAAGAAGGAAACATGGCTGTTACACTGTGTGGATCACCTATGTATATGGTAATTAGAATTCATATTACTTGGCTTTATTTGAGTTTAATACATGATTTAGGTATATTTATGTTTTTTTATTAATCGCTGTCTTATGAATGAATTTGTAATTTAGAAATCCCCATCGCTGGGACTAAGATTTAACTGGTGCTACCTTTCGTAACAGGATTCCAGTTTTCACAACATTATAAATCCACTCACAAACTTTCACTTGTCAGAACCGCGTAATTTATTATTAAACTCTTTATTTGTACCACACATATAAATAACAGAAAACATAAAATAAATCAAAGTACAATGGGTGGCCTATAGCTAAGTAGCGATTTCTTCCATTTGATCAAATTTGAGCATTTTTGCAGGCGCCTGAAGTTATCATGTCACTGAAGTACGACGCTAAAGCAGATCTGTGGAGTCTGGGCACGATAGTGTACCAGTGCCTGACCGGCAAGGCACCTTTCCAAGCCACTACGCCTCACGAACTCAAAGCGTTCTATGAAAACAGCATCGATCTACAGCCCAAGTAAGTATTCTGTACTTCCTATTTCATAGATATTACTACTGAACTATCTATAACTATGCACATAAGGGTAAATAAAAATAAAGTGCCCTTCAATATTTTTATAGTTCTTATATTTTTACATAAGTTGTTGTTCATCATCGCCATCATCATTTCAACCCATTGCCGGCTCACTACTGAGCACAAGTTTCCTCTCAGAATTAGAAGGGTTTGGCCATAATTCACCATACTCTAAATGTAATTCTATTATAGCATTAGTCTGCACTATATACGATTACACATACGTTTTCGTCAAATGTAACCTAGAGACAGAGTCATGCTAAGTTTGCTTTTTTTTTTATTGCGTGATAAGCTTGCGCTTGACGACAATCATGCTTAGTGCAAAGCAATGATGAGGTCTAGGTTGGAACGCGCTTGCCTGGAAGATGCCTATTCACTCTTGCCTTGAAGGTACTTAAGTAATAAGTAGCAGGAAACACGTGCGCTGGGAGGGTGTTCCATACCCTAGCGGTTCAAGCAGATAATTCAAATTAGTATTTAAGATTAAATTTTTGGAACGAATGTTCCTTATCGCGCGTTGCGAAATGGGGCTGGACGGAAAAAATGAAGACCAAAAGTTGTAACGACCCTCTCCAAAAGTTGTAACGACAATTTTTGCTATAGTTGTTGATATGACGTACGGTTGCATATATTCGCCGCTTTCAAGTAGATCTTCGTGGCGCATACAATATGGTGCCGCGTTTCGTAAGACGTCGCAGGCTTGAATCCCACTCACGAAATAGCAGTTTTTGTATTTTTTAATTTGTTTTTATATTTTTTATTTTTTGTATTCTTCGCAAAACCGACCCTGCTATTTTTTTTATTTTTTTTCCTGTAATCAACAGCGTTTTTACAATAATATACAGAAAATCTCTTAAAACTAAAATAAGGTCAAAAAGATTACAAAATTATATATTTTTTTAATAAAAAAAAATTATAATTTTGTAGGTAAGTACTTAAAGTTAAAGAAGTGCAAGTGCGTGAGGGTGTGCGGGCTTAAGTGCGTGTGTGTGTGTGTGTGTGTGTGTGTGCGTGTGCGTGTGTGTGCTTGCGGGTATATAATATGTGTGTTATGAGAAAATAAAAATACTAATAATGTGAAATACTATTTCAGATGTAGTTTAATGATTGCATTTTTCAATAACGTTTTAGATAGATGGAAAAGGTCAAGATCGGAGTAAACTTTATTGTAGGTTCGCGATAAGCGTATAATTACAGAGTTTTAGGCGTAGTTTGTGTTTGATTTTGGCACACATAGTAGCTTGGGTTTTCGGGGCCTAAAAGAGCAAGCTTTTAACGAGAAAGCTGACAGTCAATTTGGCCACTCAAGATAGATTTTAACAGCAGCATGTCACTTTGGTTTCTTCTTAGTTCCAGGGAGTCTATTTTGTAATGAGTACAGGCTTCTTTGTAACTGTTAAATGTTTTGATTTCTTTAAAAGCCAGGTACCTGAGAAATTGCTTTTGTATTGACTCGAGTCTTTGAGTATGTATTATTATTTTATTATTGAAAGTTAATGAAGTCGAGTTGTTTGTAGGTAAACCGTCTATTTGAGGCTAGCGCTCTCTGGTGCGGCAGGGTGGCTGTTTATCAGCTATTACGAAGACCCTCCTGGCGCTCAACTGCTTGTTGCATGCTGTACCTATATATTAATAAATGTGTTGTTTTGTGTTCATTATCAACTTTTATTCAATCTACGATCTAGTCATAATATTGTAAGCCGTGCGGTGTGCGCGTGTTTCTCTGTGTAAATTTTATTACAATTCCTTCACTTATTCCTTCCTTCACACAACTTCGTTCCATCGGGTGTCCCTTGACACCTCTCAAGTTTTTTTGTCATTATTTTACATGTGAACAGGTGTGCTATAATGTAAAAAGATGACGCTTTTTTGTACGCTTTTTTGCTGAATAACTATTATCTACGCAGTCACTGGCCATGTTCAAGGTCTGCTACAAAGTGGTTCGAATTAGACGCGGCTTCCTTGTTTAACTGTTGCGTTACAGAATTATGTCGTCTGTTAAGTCGATGTCTCGCGATTTCCCAATTTATAAGAGATAAATGGATAAAACGCTATATTTCCTGTGTTCATAAAAGCTGTTTAACATGTACATACCTACTCGGTCACATTTGAACATTTGGAATATGAGCCAAAGAAAATGTTTTGTTATGTGGACGACTGCGATCAGTCATAGAGATGACATCTGCGGTTAAGATTAGAAGTGTCGCGTGATGAAACCCTTACGAAGTTACGATTAAATTTTAATATCAATTTGTTTAAATCTGCAGATCAGATTTTGGCGACAAGCAACACCATCACGAAGACGTGATTCCAAACATTTAGCTATGTTATAATATAGACAATTTTACGGGAAAAAATTGCAGATTCATCCACAAATAAAACAATTACGTACATTTTAGGCATATTATATTTATTTGTATGAGTATCAATACAAATTGTAATGCGTTCGTTTGTTCCGGAAGAGAGCGTGCGTGTACGAGCATCTGTATTTCGTTTCAACGCCCGTGTTTATTATAAGCCTCACGAACCAAGTATCCGTTCCCAGTTTCAGATGAAATTAATGAAATATTATATTTTATTACTTATTATACGGGTATCATTAGGATGCAGATTTTCTGTATTTAACTGTTATCGTGTTTTCACAATTGATCTAACAATTTTTATGAAGTTTATGGATATATAACCTTAGAAATCTATTTGGCAGGGTCTCATAGTTCGCAACTTAAGCTACCAAACAATTTGTTTTACAATTAAATGCATTTAGTGGCCAGATTGTTTAATGAATAAGTTCTGCTAGTCTCCTCATCGCCCTCGTGATGGGTAACTGACAAACATATACATCGCTACAATGCAATACAATTAAAAAATTTAAAAGTATGAACACATATTGAAGTATGAGTACATATTAACATCGATAAATAATTTTGAAATAGAACTTCATTAGTCGCGACCTAAGACTTGAGAATAACTCATTTTTACCATAGTTTTTTCCGAGAATGTCTTTCCGAACCAGTCCAGTGGTAGATTCACTCGACGATTCAAAAGCACTTTTAATTAGTTTATTTGAATAAAAAAAATATGAGTTTGAGTTTGAAGGAATTAAACGGTGACGAACATCACTATGTATGTAGAACCAAGTTGTTGGTGCTCATAAAAATAATAATAATAATAATGTCCTCCCGACCGAATTTCGGCCACGGCGGCCTATCTCCAGAGAGAGTAGCCATCTGCGCGGGAGATATTATAGTGCCCAAATGTGTGTGCGCATACACAGGTGCACTCTCTGTTCCTTTACTCTCATAGCCCGATGGGACGGAAAATCCGACACGACCGGAGAGAGATCAGGCACAGGACCGACGGCTTTACGTGCTCTCCGAGGCACGGGGGTGAAAACACCGCCAACTTCCTTACTCCGGGCTTGTACTGAGAATTTCTTATCAGAAAAACCCAATACTTGCTATGGCCCGACCCGGGAATCGAACCCGGGACCTCGTCGGCCGCAGTCGAACATGCTAACCACTAAAAAAATAAAAAATAAAATACCATAGAAATATGCAATGCTGTTTTGAGGTTTACAAAAAAACGTTTCGTCGTCTCATTTACAGAAATGGAAACTCGCGTATATATGTGTTTGTCTGCTTATGAATACTACATGTTTTGATTGTATTGCAGAATGCCATCAGGCACGAGTCCAGAGTTATGCAACCTGCTGATTGGGCTGCTGCGGCGGAACGCGCGGGAACGAATGCCCTTCGAGGTCTTTTTCAACCATCCCTTCTTACAACGGCCGCGGACTACCTCCATCACTAGTTAGTGACTATGCATAACAGTTTGTTGTTCTATTACTTTGTTAGCCATACCTATTTGCGAGAGAAAGGAAAATATGAAAAAAGTGTGTAATTTACAAACGGTTTCATATATAATTTAATATAAAAAATTCTTTTTATACAACCGACTTCAAACTCCCGCGCCAACTTTACAACAACAAGCACACGCTATACAAAGTACTTATTTTATTGTTGATATTTTAAAAACCGCTTGACCGATTTCGATAAAATTTATATGGGACCACATGGGAAGTATGCCCTTTCAAAAAAAAAAAGAATCATCCAAATCGGTCCACCCATTCAAAAGTTCTGAGGTAACAAATACAGTCGAATTGAGAACCTCCTCCTTTTTTTGAAGTCGGTTGAAAAAGCAGCCTCAACTTTTAAGTATCAACCGCTTCCATAGAGTGGTTTTATTTGGATTTTGAATGGTTAATCAAATATGAGTAGATAATTTCCTGGATAGATTAGCGATGTAAATTAACATTATGACTTTCTTTGAAAAAAACACAAGAAAAGTGGTAGGGTAATCAAACATTATTAAATATGCTTCATCTTTTCGTTTTTGCTTTATTCTGTACTTATATTCCTTTGTCTCTATACTTTACTAATATTATCCATCACTCAAATAAATCTTATTTTCGCTGTAACTAAATTCAACGTTTTACTAATATCACAAAAGTTCATGCTTAATAATAAGTACACAAACTCTTAGGTATACTCAGCACAATTCTCACAATGGTGGGAAAATGCATCTGACATTCTGACCAGTTTTGAATTTGCACTTCAAATCATGAGAGAGCTGGTTATAATTTTGAGATAATACGCAAGTGAATGTAGTGAAACAAGAACCACCTAGAGGATCCAGTTTCTAACAAAGATTATTTGTTATTTTTTATTATAACATTATAACACCTAAAAATTCGGACAGTCGCTTCAACTTTCACAAAAAGTTGATTCCACCTTGGAGTCGAAAGGCCATTTATGTGTTTTAAGGCATAATGCTATACTTACTAAACATCGCTAACACCTGAGCTTACCTCCAGGTGCAATATACTTTACGTTTGTCCGTATTAATAATTCGATGAACCACCGTATAATCCGTATTATATAATCGTCATAGGTCCGCCCCTTATCCAATAAAAATAGAGGAAATTCTGAAGCTTAGTTTAATATTCGCTTTCAGGAGGCCCGTCTTACATTGCGTCCTTTTGTACATACTAGTTTCTGGCCACGACGTGCGCGTGTTTATGGGTTTTTATTTAAATCTCAATCGGTGGTAGAGTCCTGACATTTCATAAGTGGCACAAGTTGTAGGTACTATATGAAATAAATTTCAATGGAATTCTTAATTATCTCGGTTAATCCGACGTGATATGTCCTGGATATAAGCTATCTTTAACAAATTCTCTCAAGATCGGTTGAACCGTGAACAACTTTCTCGTTTATAATACTTATTAAAATTAATATATTTATTCCGTAGGGATCTTTTGATTTCGCGGGATAAAAGCACCTAATTTAGAATACACTTTACAAAGTTTGTGAATGCAAAAAGATTCGTCTAAAGCGGTTTAGCCCGTTCGAACAATAGTCCAGAGTCCGAACCGGAGACTAAAAGAATCAAATATTTATAAAATGTGTGAATATTTAAAAAATTATAATAACATGAGTTTAACAAACATATTTTATTTCGATAACATAAACGAGCACTTATTTGTACGTTACGTACGTTCGAAAACAAATTAGCCTTTTGTTACAAAAATCGTAATGATAATGAGTATCAGCTATTGAGTTTAGGTACACAATAAATGGGAATAGTCAGCTAATTGAATATGCTTAAATTAACGGAAGTGTCCTTAATTTGTCAATCGTCATATTATTTTCATATGTTAGAAAGACCTACTTGACTGATGACCGACTAATCATCTTCTCTCACCAATAAGTAGAGCCCGTCAGAATACTTAAAACTTCTCGTTCACGGCACCAAATGTTTTATAGTAAATAATTTGGCAACTTTTTGCATAACGTAGTCCAAATAGCCATAAGAGTCGCTGAAATAGCTATAAAAAGACCAAAACGTTTTGTGATTTGGCGACATTGCATAACTTCAATAATTTAACATAATAAAGCTCCAATGATAGCCTTGACGATTCTGATTAAGTAACCGTAATTGTTGTTTATTGGCATTTTAAAAATGAAGCTTTGCTTTTGCTAATTTTATTTCTCCAATGTATCTCCACCTTTACCCCGCACGTGCGATGATGACTCACTATATAATATTATTCTATACGCGTGGACTAAATACGGCTAATGCCAAAATGGTCTACTTTGGTATAAAACATTACTCGCGGGTTGGTTTACTTAAGCTAACGTCCCAGATTTTCCTAGACGATACCGAAACTTGCTACCGCAAAAAATACTTGACTTTCAAAATTTCAACGCGCAGTATGTAGGGAACATTAAAACTACAAATAATCTAGTTATTACAGATAAATAGCAGTAGCCAAATGGAAGTTACTCCGTATAACAGCTGTTAACAGCCGTTGGGCCAGCGGAGGGCGAATTGCCCATACAAACGTAATAAGTACCAAAATAATCTGTAATTCGAGAATATTTCCACCATATTATGCGATTATTAAGATTGAACTTGTATTTATCTATGCCTCTGGATAATTATTTTTTCAAAATACTTTCCCAAAATTAAATGTAAGCAAATTGCGTTTCGTATGTTTTACGACATAAATGACATGTTTTCTCCTTATTTGTTTCATATTAAAACAAACGATATCTCACGTACTAATTGATCAGGAACACGAAGTTAAAAACACGACAATTTTTTGGATTCACGGAACAAGACTAAATGTATAACAAATTCTGTACGCTCATAGTGTTATCGCGCTTGCACGCTATCATGTGTCATTAGCCAAATAGAGATAGCAATATACCGTCTTTATATTTGCGGTTCGAATAGAAGTTGCGAGCGGCATTCGCCGGCCTCTTAAGAGTAATAAACATGTTTTACATTACCCGGGAACATGCTAGTGAAGAAGAATGACTGCCACTGTGAGCGTCGACTTGCGTATAACTTTAGTCACACTGTGTGACATACGCACTGAACGCGAACTGACTCTTAACGCGGGGCTGCACAAATAAATAGACATCAGTAATATTATTCTCATATACAAATTACCTAAGCCTAAACCAAGTGGCTGGATATTACTTCCGTATAATGTTGCATACGAATCAGACGACGACGAGCGATTCCTTTCATTATATGCTATGTCTTTCTGTTGTTTTTGTTTCGGAATCTGTAACAACTTAGTGTTCGAAATGTTTCTAGAATTTTTGTTGTAGTTAATACCCTTGACATGAAATAAATAACAGCAAAAGATAATTTCCTGTAAACCTTGGTCAGAGTCATGCTTTAAGTGCATCATGCACCAGACGAATACTTGTTTAAGTTATATTTCTATCTATATCGCTAACAGTTTTAATTTTCAATTGACTAATTTTGATGAATTAAACCTTCACTACATTAAGGTAATACATAATGCTGGTGGCTTTTGTATTTATTCCAGACTTAATATTTTGAATCATATACTTACTTAATATAATCTTTCAAAGATATCCATATTTTTATAGCTACGTAGCTACGAGTATATTATTTTTTTGCATAGTAATAAAAATGTAACTACCTATAAAGTATTACACATAAAAACAGAAGTGTGATCATTAACCTTTCTATGAATACTGAATTGGATGATGTCACTGTACAAAAAGTTTGTATCTAATAAGTCTTCTCTCTGAGTGCACTGACCTTACAATTTGTCTTAGTTTCAATAGTCTATCCTCAGTGAAGAGATACTATTTCACTTCAATTCTTTATATCCTTGATACTTTAACAATACTAAGAAAAATTATCATCTACAAACAAAATAGTGCCATATTACAAACACATACAAAGCTCAATTCAGTCTAGCTCATTGTTTACATTACGCCACTAATACTACGCAGCAGCTATTGTTTACATGCATTTACATATCACGCTTTCTAGTCCATGGATTTTTGAACATACTACACAATTATCGGTGTTGTGTTAATAATGATGTGGTTACGGTATAAAATATTGTTCAGGTTTGGACTCGGATCTGCCTGACATATTGGAGTGCGATATCGAAGGCTGTGTTGAAACTAACTGTATCCTTGAAGAGTCTTGGGAAAGCCAGGGTATTACTTTATTTACAGTAATAATTATGCTTGATCTCTGGGACCATCCATTAATTACGTCACATTTACTCATGTTTGTATGTGACATCGACCCCATTTCATTCCAGTCATTATTCTGATCACCTTATTATGTAAACTTTCAGATAATTATTGTATGAAAAATATCTTATTATTTGGTAGTGTGATGTAGATGTCACCGTAAGATTGTAAAAACCGTTAGATTATAATCTTACTCGCGAAATTGTAAACTGTCGAATGATTACAATATAACGGATTATTTTTCGGTAGATTGTAATCTGTTAGGATTATTAACCCGATAGAACCTAAGCCCTACTTGATTATTTATGTCGAACCCTAACCTAACCTACAAGAAAGAGACAAGAAAACTTAAATACAATGAATATTTCAAAAATTGACACTTAAAACATTGAACGGTTCACAATCTTTCGACTTTTTACAATCTATCGAAAAAAAAGCGTTAGATTACAATCTTACGGTTTTTACAATCTTACGGTGACATAGACAAGGTAGAGTTATAAAGGTGATCCTTTCCATCAATCAGTGTCTTTTATTACTTGGCCCCTCTCCCTATCCATCAGCGTGTAACGTAATTAAGAGATGGTCTCTTGCATGGGGTGGACTAATGATTTTGTATATTTCTCTTTATATGTGGCCATTATTTATTTAATAAATACCTAACTGCTTGGCTCGCACGTTTTTTTGGGCTATGTATAAAGTTTACATACAACTCAGTTCAAAAATTTTAGGGACTAGGTAGTTTAATAGCGCTATCACGTACCGCTTTTGTCTCGCATCATCTAATCTAATCACGTTTTGCTCTTGTTCGCTGATAAAATAGTAACAATCTGAGAATTCATCAAATTTTAAGATTTTCTTTAGATAGGTTTCTAATTGCATGTGGTGAAATGTACGAGATTTTATAAAAATAAAAGATTTTAGTTTGCTTTACGAATGATTGAACTCGAAAATATAAAAAATTTAACTCAAAATTTCTCAAAATTACATAATAATATAAGCACAGTTTAAAGTACAAATATCATTTGCATGTTTCTCATACTTACTTTGAAAAGAAGACCTACAAGAAATAAGATCCGATGATCTTGTTCCACAAATTTGTACTTCCAAATAAATGAACTAACAGACTCTTAAGGTTGGATGGCTATACCCATAAGCATTTCGGCTCGCACTAAAAATAAACATAGGCAAATTAGGCCACGGTCTCTAGTTTCTACAAAAAGAAGCCTTTGAAACTGAATGGATTACGTGAGAAAGCACGTCGCCGTTACAATAAACCTACTTTTCGTTTTGCTAGAACTTCTCAAAGAAACTTGGGAAAATCAAATAAATATTATAAATGCGAAAGTTTGGATGGATGGATGTATGGATGTTTGTTACTCAATCACGCGCCAACGTCTGAACGGATCTGGCTGAAATTTAGCACAGACATAGATTATAGTCTGGAATAGCACTTAGGCTAATCAAGATAGGCCCCGGAAAATCAAGAAGTTCCCGCGGGAACCAAAAAAACCTCAATCCACGCGGACGTAGTCGCGGGCATCAGCTAGTCAAGTATATATCAAGACACGCGGAAGCGTGTCCAGCCAAAGTCCAAAAAAGAAAGAACTGGCAGCACCGTGTGTAATATTACACGAACCATTTGGAGCCACTTTTGACCCCCTCATAACTCAAAAACTATTACACTTAAACATGTCAAATTTGGCTCATATATTAAGACCCGCGAGATACGTATGTGCTCCAAATTTCATAAGCACACCTCAAATGGTTATTTAGATATAAACGTCCAAAAATCGTCATTTTTATGATCTACCTACGGATAGATCAAAACTCTGACACGGGGCATACTACCATCGCTTAAAGCCGTATTATTTTAATATTGTTGACGTTCATGTTGTAGTGTTATAATCATCATTTTAAGGACGTCAAAGTACGTGACATTCAACCGTTACTTTGAAATAATACTGCTTTAAGCGGTGGTAGTAACTCCCTCGTCCACTTCCTGCGGCAACTTGCATTACATTCTACGCATAGTGCATGCACAACTAAATAAAACAAGAGTTGTTAAGTAAAAAAAAAACTCCTATTACATAAACCATACTGCAGGTCTTTGTTTAAATTCGTTATTTTGTGTTGTTAACTATTGAAAATGACACATAATTATTATTTTAATGTAAATAATAATGAATAATAATATAGTTGCATTAAAACCTTACCTTCGTATTCACGCATTTTGTGCAACGAAACGTCATTGACAGAAAAGAAGAAGAAACGTATTTGAAGTCGTCAGTTCAAGTTGTCAGTCATTGTGATTTTTAATCATTGTCTATAGTGGTTTTAGTGATATCGACTGTTTACCGTGCTTGTTTTCAATGTTTCACTAAAAACTTTTGCTATACTATAATATGGATTCGATCTCGCCGACTTCGCGCTATATTCCATGGATGACCATTGTTTGCAATTTGGGTACGTTACGTTGAGGTGCATAAATTGTCACCTGAGTGTAAACAGGATGCTAAGACCTGTTGTTACCATGGGTGGGCCACCATCGAAATGATATTGTTGCACCGGCAGCTTTCTTGATAATGTAACGACAGTGATTACCTATTTAATATGAAGATGAATAAATCAATGAACTAATAGAAAAGTCCTATTACAGTGTAAAGGATTATTTGAATGATAGCAAGGCATGGGTATGAATTGTTACAGCGGCTGATTATGTAACTGTTATATTGTATATATAATTTCAAATATTTGTGAGATGGTGATAATAAAACAAACAGTTGAGTTTGTTGCGGGCTCTTCTCAGACCAGGGCACGTTTGGAACCCTCGTAGCTTTAGTTTTAAGATACCGTAGTTAGTTATCACCATCACGTCTTATGCTCTGTAAGCATGACGTTCAGAAGGTGTACTTTGTAGGTACCTATTTTGAATAAATATGTTTTGAGTTTGAGATTGTGTTCAATAATTTCTGTACAAAAAGAAATGATATCCCATCAAAAACATAAATGTAAAATGAGAGCCAAAATCCAAAATTGTGATATGTATATAATATATGCATTGGTTGTTGACTTCAGCGACAAAAGAAGTGAGATCTAAATGGGTGCCAAAGTTCAATGGTCAGTCCTGCAATTTATTTATAACAACATAAAATATTTTATAACAACTTAAAATATCATTTCTTCTTATAACTTAGGATAATATGTTGAAGACTAAGGCTTTGGCTTGGCTAGTTTTCATATATGAATTATAGCCTTCGCAAGTTGTAAAGCTGTAAGTTCTTATTTTATTCTTCCGAAAATTTGGCTTGCTAGTAGAAACTGTACTTTTAGGTACCTACTTAATAATAATTCGTATATGGAAACTAGCCAAGCCAAAGCCTTAGTCTTCAACATATTATCCTAAGTTATAAGAAGAAATGATATTTTAAGTTGTTATAAAATATTTTATGTTGTTATAAATAAATTGCAGGACTGACCATTGAACTTTGGCACCCATTTAGATCTCACTTCTTTTGTCGCTGAAGTCAACAACCAATGCATATATTATATACATATCACAATTTTGGATTTTGGCTCTCATTTTACATTTATGTTTTTGATGGGATGTTACAGTTTATTTAATAAAGTGGCTTTTAAGTACAAATATATGAATACTATTATTTTATGAATTGGCCATTGAAAAAAGTGCCCGATATTATCAGTACATTGTAAATAAAAAAACATTGTACGATTTAATGTTTGTAAATTTTTCGCTAAGTATACCACAACTAAACTCATCTGACTCAGTGAACATTACTTTAGGGGCAATCTGGGGCCATACTGCCAACGCTTAAAGCAATCCATAAATAAGCAATATTACCTTGACGTTCCTAAAATATGGGTTATAATTATTATTATTCTAAAACACGAAATGACTTTAAGCGTTGGCAGTATGGCCCCAGGGCTATGGAGCTGTAAGAATATTATTTTTAATGTTATAATAAGCAAGTTAAAATGAAAATCATTGCACCGGTGTTCTTAAATATCAAATATAAAACCGTAGCTACCTAACATGAGGATTGGGTGCCATACATTTGTATGCCATTTTATCACTTTATGCATGTACTAAGATCGAAAATGGTTGTTTGACAGAAACGAGTTCTAACAGCGCTCTCCCAACAACGTCTGCACCACGCGCGCCCTTGTCGGTGCCGCAGTCGCAACCGCAACCTGTCGCGCAACCAGCCAAGAAACCACAACCCTCGTCATCCAGTAAGTTATCCCGAAAAATACTACTCCTTCTTCCTCTCACTCCTACTTCTTACTGCTATGAAATACTTCTTCCTCAACCACTAAAAAGAGATAAGTCGTGGATAGACTTATTGATTTGGTATCGTTGAGTTGTTGACTTACAGACAGTGACCAGGGTCAGTCTTTCATTTCTGATTTATGCCTGTGACAAGTATGCGTTCAGTTAAAACATATATTGCATACTAGCTGATGCCCGCGACTTCGTCCGCGTTGTTTAAGTTTTTTTGATTCCCGCGGGAACTCCTCAATTTTCCGGGATAAAAAGTAGCCTATGTCACTCTCCAGGTCCTCAACTATACCCATGCCAAAAATCACGTCAATCCGTTGCTCCGTTGCGGCGTGATTGAAGGACAAACCAACAAACCAACAAACAAAGTGACTTTCGCATTTATAATATTAGTATGATTTTCATGAGTGTCATGTCAAACTCTCAAGCATACATTTTTCCTGAAATCGCACCGTGGACCCCTTGTATTGGATTGGAGGCGGAGGTCTTAACTCCTAAAGGCGAAGGTCTGGTTTATGTAGAGTTAGTTTTGACTGGTCAGTGGTCCTTCTTGGTGAATTCTTTTGGCTTTATTTACTTGAACTGTATCTTATTTATCGAAGTAGAATTTAAAGTAAGTACAAGCTCCACTCAAAGTTGCTTAAAGTGTGATATATTCAATAGTGATGCACTTAAATGTAGGTAAATTTCAGCGTTATGTTCTATTTAGAGTGCCACGATAACCTTCGCCGCTATTGGCAACGTCGGCGCATATCGATTTTATTACCGCAATAATTCTATCAAGCTTCCCTCTGCTTGCCTTTGCTTTTAAGTACTCATTTTCGTTCTTCTTTGCTAACAGTTGAAGTTATTATATATTGGATGATATCTTTATTTATAGAAGACTAAATTGCCTAAATATAAAACTTTTACGCCCACACATACGACCGATACGTCAGTCCGGCCGACATTTTAGGAATTCAACTTTTTAAGAAGTCACCGTATAGGTCCTGAATGAAAATAGAACGAGTACATAATTATGTATACTACGCACATATGTATACTAAGCAGACATCCCAATTCCCACACAAAATTCGGCGTATCTATCCCAATTTTCGCCGCCTTGATTCGATATTTGTCTAATAAAGAATATACAAGTGAACTGAGTGAAAGTGAGTCGCTAGGCTGCACAAAATCGAACGAGACTTCTCACCGTCCCCTGCAAATCAGCTGTTCGATAAAACTCGGCCCCTGACAAACTTCAAATACATACATGGTTAGGTACGATCGATCATAAAGACCAACATGGACCGTTACATCAGCGCTGTAAACGTCGATATTTTTGCAACATACATAAATAGGTAAAATCTATAAATAACATAATTAGCGACGAGAGAGCAAGTTGGCGCAGGAACAATGTCGCACAACTGTAAGTTCGTCTCACAGCGATCATAGCAGTCATAGCGCTTTTTGTTTTGCCGGCTTTCTAACGCGACGAAGTAATTATGTATTCAGTGTTCAAGAGAACAATGGCTAGACTGCGTGTACAATTAGGTGACATGTTTTAAGTTTATCTTTTAAACATAAATTAAATACTATCAATATTAATTGATATGTACTAAATCATGACTGTTTGTTAGAAATTGTCAAACTAAGCACATTATGCATACATTACTTGGTACATTGCTGAGAAACTGCATTTTAATGCATTCATCGCATAGCCACCATATTTTTATTTCATTAGTAGAAGATACTCGGATATTATGCCCAGGTTCACGCCGAACGTGCTAGATGTTTACTCAGCTTTATTCATCTATTCAATTGATCGCATTTGAACATTTATTTTATTTACTTAAATAAATAAATGATTAATATTGCGTCTCGGGATAATTAGGTATTTATTGTTACACCAATCGCGTTGTCAACATTGATAATAATTAAAAGTAATGCCGTACAACGCTTGGCTATACAATCAGTTTGTATAATTATCACCTGTTTAAACTTAAATATAGTACACTTATTAGAATACAACCACCAAAATCTTTTGTTATCTGGATCGTCAGTACATAGTGATAGGTAATATACCTACCTATAAATATTATTTAGGTTATAAGTCTTGTTTCTCACTGAATGTTATATCAGATATTATCTGTTTCTAGTCCAATACAGAAAATCACTTTTGACCATTCTTTCATTTTATCAGCATAAAAGATACTTTTTCTCTATTACATGCAGCTTGTATGTTGCACGATCAACCACCCATTTTTTCGGTATAGGGGATAAACATCTTTTTCAATTCAGTTCAAAGTTTATTTATTCAAATTAGGTACAACGTACTCTTATTGACGTCCAATAACTTATAAAACATGTTGGTTATAATCAGTTATGGTATTTTAAAACTAAAGCTACAACGGTTCCGAACCCGCCCTGGTCTGGGAAGAGCCCACAACAAACTCAGCCGGATCTTTCTAACCTGTGCCGCCGTATTTTGTACCGCTGCAAACAGGTCGTGGTCAGTCCGTTTTAATCAAGAGTAATTAATTACTTATTATAGTAGATCGGACGGCATATTATGAATAGACGAGGTCAATTTGGCGTGTCCTGTGTTACAGCGGATTCGTCCGAGTTGTGGCCGGGTGCGGAGGACTTCGTCGTAGTGGAGGCAGACAGCGGGTCGACGGAGGGGTCGCATACGTCGCACGGCTCGCACGCGTCTCACGGCTCGTCCGCGTCCGAAGCGGCGTCCCGCCCGCGCTCGCTTGCGCTGCCGGCGCCGCAGCCCGCCGACTCCGCTAACACTAGCGACCCGCCCGCACAGCCCGTCAATCAGCAACAAAATGAGAATACGTCCAATGCACTACCTACCCGGGTGAGTTGAGTTGTATTCATTTGCGTAGTTTAGAATGGAAGGTGCTGAGGTGGTAGTTTTGTTCGCTTTACTAGTTGGAGGTTATGGCCGCGGTTAGTTACAGCCATAGTGAGATTTTCCGTAAACCAAATAAAGGGTTGGGGTGTCGCAGATTTTACCTTGAGTGGAATGTATTAAATGTTAATTTCAATTAACTTTATTATAGGACTGCTATAATTATATTACTGTAAATACAAAGTAGTGTTAAAAAGCTTGTAAACCATTGTGTGTGTGTTATCATCATATCGAGTCCATATTTGCATACCTATATCAAAATAGTTGTGTTACTAACTGGTTAGAGCCAGTGCAAACGGACGGAGTTGATCTTTTTAACTCAACGTTAAATAAATAAATTGAGATATCATTGAAATTGGTAAAAAAGCGCGCTGCGCGCCGCGCCGTATCTCAAATTGAAAATACTGAAAGACTCGGCTCGGCTCTGTCGGTTCGCGTTGAGCCTTAGCTAACGTGGTGTTTGTGGACAGAACCCGCCAAGCGCGAGTGCCGTGCCGCGCTCGCAGCCCATAGACGTGCTGCGCTCTAACCACAACCGAAACGCCGCCAACATCGGCTCGCTCTCGCCGCCCACTGTGAGTAACACGCATTACACCATTGCTAGCCTCTAACTAACTGACTAAATTCTCTAGGTTTCGACGTAAGGTAATAATATATTATACGAACAAATTATCGTGTTTCGATTACCTGCCCACACCTATTCTCTAACTCAGTGGCTATCACAAGTTAGAGAATAGGTTGGCAGCCCGCATATACCTATCGAGTATCAGAAGCAGCATCCCTTCGCACGCACTTATGCCCATTGCATATATTGTTTGGATGATCTCTTCGCGTGGTTTGGAGCGGTCATACAGATTAACAAAGATTAGCATGCAGCATTATCCTTAAAGATCCTGCGAGCAATGAAGACGACTACGGATACGATTTTCTTTTGTGTTTCTCCAGAATCGAATACTGATGCTATAACATATTGTTTTAATAAATAAATAAGGTTTTCAACCATCCAATCATAATTATAGTATGCGCGCGAATTGAATGAATTCAAACACTGATTCAAAGCGCGGAAGCACGCACCGTCCGCACCGACACCTGCAAAGTGATTTCCACGACATTTTCGCACTCTTGTCAATATAGTACTTATATAGACTCAGTAGCAGCACTAACACATTCATCAGAATTGCATTTAATTCGTGTGTGTGTGTATTATAGTGTTTTGCAATTTAAGATAGGTGACTTGGATGTTTTGTGTAACTTTATGGTGCAATTCCACCACAGTGTGCTGCTCAAATGTTTCTCTCGGTGGACTCGCACAAGCAAACATGTTCATTCGAATGTTCATTCGATGTTCGGGAAGATATTTTTCTTGCGCAAATGTGCTTCACACGATATTTATGGATTTGAGACCTTGATGGATGGACCTTTACGTCATTGAATTATTTTTGCGTGTAGATTTCTTTTTATAATATATAAATTTCAGAATGCAAACCACTTTTAATTGAAACTATTGAGTATTTTTTATTTTGTTAATGAATAGAATTACATAATTTATTTATAGGTACCGTTCACAATGGGGACTCCCCCTTCGACTCGCAGACGAAGCGCCTCTGGGAGCTCCCCACCGCCCTCGCTATGGCAGGTCTCTCCAACGAATAGTCCTTCGTATAGGAGATCAGGTACGATCATTATGTTATTTGTTGCGGATTGCGTGTAGATTGTTTGAGTTGGAGCAGAAATAATATGCGCAGACTCGATGTTAAAATGGTATATATTTACAGATTAATGTTAATCTTATATACTAATAAGAAAATAAGTACATTGGAGTGGGCGAAACCTTGTAATTATCATGTAGTGCTAACTAAAATCATGCTTATTTATACGACGTGACAAAATGTGAACTAAATATAATTAAATTGTAATAAATAAATTTGCTACCTAGATATCTATGGTCACGATTTGTAAGTGCCATATTATTCAAAAATAGTGGCAGAGCTGGGGGTAACCATAGTAGGGAAAACATAATTATGTAACATGTCAATGTAACATGTCCAACAAAATACCAAACTATGTCAAAAAGTGATTTGAAGTCTCTTTCTCAGTTTTATCCAGCTGTAGCGACGCGCCCTAACTTTTTTTATATTGCAAGATAGCCGTGCGCTTGACGGCAAATGATGAGATTCAAGTTGAAAAACACTTGCTAAAAGATGCCTATTCACACTTGCCGTTAAGGTACTCAAGTTATATGAGGTGAAAAACAAAGACTCGATTCAAAGGGGTCCTACAAATCAGATGTTGGCAACCATATCTTTAGTATCGAACAGGAAGTTCTCTCCTTCATTCATACTATATTCTGAGCCTCAGAATAGAAACACAGGATGACTTTACCCTTATGGATCTCCTCAGAATCTGGGAATCAGAATCTCGCCCTTAAGGGTTAACTTATTCATCAGACTAATGCAATTAAACAGCCATGTATGAATGGACTCCTACTGGCCTAGCAACTCGGTCCGTTTATCGAGCCTATCATTTCAAGGCCCAATGCCGTTACGATGTTATGTAACGTAACGAGCTATGAAGAGGTCAGAGGGTATCGAAACACGCGCTACATTTACAAGTTCCTTCATTCTTTATCAATATTTTAAAATTATTATTATCTCAATCGTAGCATGAATTTTTTAACAATCTACACTCTTCGAGCAAGATGTATCATGTGTCAATCTAATAAAGGTACCTAAAATATACCAGACTATCTATAAAATCAAGCTGATTCATATAGCATTTTGTTGTGCATTTAGTAAAGCAACATCCCATCAAAAACATAAATGTAAAATGAGAGCCAAAATCCAAAATTGTGATATGTATATAATATATGCATTGGTTGTTGACTTCAGCGACAAAAGAAGTGAGATCTAAATGGGTGCCAAAGTTCAATGGTCAGTCCTGCAATTTATTTATAACAACATAAAATATTTTATAACAACTTAAAATATCATTTCTTCTTATAACTTAGGATAATATGTTGAAGACTAAGGCTTTGGCTTGGCTAGTTTTCATATACGAATTATAGCCTTCGCAAGTTGTAAAGCTGTAAGTTCTTATTTTATTCTTCCGAAAATTTGGCTTGCTAGTAGAAACTGTACTTTTAGGTACCTACTTAATAATAATTCGTATATGGAAACTAGCCAAGCCAAAGCCTTAGTCTTCAACATATTATCCTAAGTTATAAGAAGAAATGATATTTTAAGTTGTTATAAAATATTTTATGTTGTTATAAATAAATTGCAGGACTGACCATTGAACTTTGGCACCCATTTAGATCTCACTTCTTTTGTCGCTGAAGTCAACAACCAATGCATATATTATATACATATCACAATTTTGGATTTTGGCTCTCATTTTACATTTATGTTTTTGATGGGATATCATTTCTTTTTGTACAGAAATTATTGAACACAATCTCAAACTCAAAACATATTTATTCAAAATAGGTACCTACAAAGTACACCTTCTGAACGTCATGCTTACAGAGCATAAGACGTGATGGTGATAACTAACTACGGTATCTTAAAACTAAAGCTACGAGGGTTCCAAACGTGCCCTGGTCTGAGAAGAGCCCGCAACAAACTCAACTGTGTTTGTTTTATTATCACCATCTCACAAATATTTGAAATTATATATACAATATAACAGTTACATAATCAGCCGCTGTAACAATTCATACCCATGCCTTGCTATCATTCAAATAATCCTTTACACTGTAATAGGACTTTTCTATTAGTTCATTGATTTATTCATCTTCATATTAAATAGGTAATCACTGTCGTTACATTATCAAGAAAGCTGCCGGTGCAACAATATCATTTCGATGGTGAGCCCACCCATGGTAACAACAGGTCTTAGCATCCTGTTTACACTCAGGTGACAATTTATGCACCTCAACGTAACATACCCAAATTGCAAACAATGGTCATCCATGGAATATAGCGCGAAGTCGGCGAGATCGAATCCATATTATAGTATAGCAAAAGTTTTTAGTGAAACATTGAAAACAAGCACGGTAAACAGTCGATATCACTAAAACCACTATAAACAATGATTAAAAATCACAATGACTGACAACTTGAACTGACGACTTCAAATACGTTTCTTCTTCTTTTCTGTCAATGACGTTTCGTTGCACAAAATGCGTGAATACGAAGGTAAGGTTTTAATGCAACTATATTATTATTCATTAATATTTACATTAAAATAATAATTATGTGTCATTTTCAATAGTTAACAACACAAAATAACGAATTTAAACAAAGACCTGCAGTATGATTTATGTAATAGGAGTTTTTTTTTTTACTTAACAACTCTTGTTTTATTTAGTTGTGCATGCACTATGCGTAGAATGTAATGCAAGTTGCCGCAGGAAGTGGACGAGGGAGTTACTACCACCGCTTAAAGCAGTATTATTTCAAAGTAACGGTTGAATGTCACGTACTTTGACGTCCTTATAATAATGATTATAACACTACAACATGAACGTCAACAATATTAAAATAATACGGCTTTAAGCGATGGTAGTATGCCCCGTGTCAGAGTTTTGATCTATCCGTAGGTAGATCATAAAAATGACGATTTTTGGACGTTTATATCTAAATAACCATTTGAGGTGTGCTTATGAAATTTGGAGCACATACGTATCTCGCGGGTCTCAATATATGAGCCAAATTTGACATGTTTAAGTGTAATAGTTTTTGAGTTATGAGGGGGTCAAAAGTGGCTCCAAATGGTTCGTGTAATATTACACACGGTGCTGCCAGTTCTTTCTTTTTTGAACTTTGGCTGGACACGCTTCCGCGTGTCTTGATCTATGTATTGCAGGGTCGTCGCCGCCGGTGACGCTAGCCGCGCTGAAGGCGAGCGGCGAGGCGTCGCCCAAGCGCGGCGCGCTGCCCGACACGCTGCTGCGCGGCATCAAGCTGCACCACGACCCGCCCGTCTACATCCCCAACCTGCAGGAGGAGACCATCCTCGCGGTGAGTCCGCACACCTGCACACGCACAGCCGCGCTGAAGGCGAGCGGCGAGGCGTCGCCCAAGCGCGGCGCGCTGCCCGACACGCTGCTGCGCGGCATCAAGCTGCACCACGACCCGCCCGTCTACATCCCCAACCTGCAGGAGGAGACCATCCTCGCGGTGAGTCCGCACACCTGCACACGCACAGCCGCGCTGAAGGCGAGCGGCGAGGCGTCGCCCAAGCGCGGCGCGCTGCCCGACACGCTGCTGCGCGGCATCAAGCTGCACCACGACCCGCCCGTCTACATCCCCAACCTGCAGGAGGAGACCATCCTCGCGGTGAGTCCGCACACCTGCACACGCACAGCCGCGCTGAAGGCGAGCGGCGAGGCGTCGCCCAAGCGCGGCGCGCTGCCCGACACGCTGCTGCGCGGCATCAAGCTGCACCACGACCCGCCCGTCTACATCCCCAACCTGCAGGAGGAGACCATCCTCGCGGTGAGTCCGCACACCTGCACACGCACAGCCGCGCTGAAGGCGAGCGGCGAGGCGTCGCCCAAGCGCGGCGCGCTGCCCGACACGCTGCTGCGCGGCATCAAGCTGCACCACGACCCGCCCGTCTACATCCCCAACCTGCAGGAGGAGACCATCCTCGCGGTGAGTCCGCACACCTGCACACGCACAGCCGCGCTGAAGGCGAGCGGCGAGGCGTCGCCCAAGCGCGGCGCGCTGCCCGACTCGCTGCTGCGCGGCATCAAGCTGCACCACGACCCGCCCGTCTACATCCCCAACCTGCAGGAGGAGACCATCCTCGCGGTGAGTCCGCACACCTGCACACGCACAGCCGCGCTGAAGGCGAGCGGCGAGGCGTCGCCCAAGCGCGGCGCGCTGCCCGACACGCTGCTGCGCGGCATCAAGCTGCACCACGACCCGCCCGTCTACATCCCCAACCTGCAGGAGGAGACCATCCTCGCGGTGAGTCCGCACACCTGCACACGCACAGCCGCGCTGAAGGCGAGCGGCGAGGCGTCGCCCAAGCGCGGCGCGCTGCCCGACACGCTGCTGCGCGGCATCAAGCTGCACCACGACCCGCCCGTCTACATCCCCAACCTGCAGGAGGAGACCATCCTCGCGGTGAGTCCGCACATCTGCACACGCACAGCCGCGCTGAAGGCGAGCGGCGAGGCGTCGCCCAAGCGCGGCGCGCTGCCCGACACGCTGCTGCGCGGCATCAAGCTGCACCACGACCCGCCCGTCTACATCCCCAACCTGCAGGAGGAGACCATCCTCGCGGTGAGTCCGCACATCTGCACACGCACAGCCGCGCTGAAGGCGAGCGGCGAGGCGTCGCCCAAGCGCGGCGCGCTGCCCGACACGCTGCTGCGCGGCATCAAGCTGCACCACGACCCGCCCGTCTACATCCCCAACCTGCAGGAGGAGACCATCCTCGCGGTGAGTCCGCACACCTACACACGCACAGCCGCGCTGAAGGCGAGCGGCGAGGCGTCGCCCAAGCGCGGCGCGCTGCCCGACACGCTGCTGCGCGGCATCAAGCTGCACCACGACCCGCCCGTCTACATCCCCAACCTGCAGGAGGAGACCATCCTCGCGGTGAGTCCGCACACCTGCACACGCACAGCCGCGCTGAAGGCGAGCGGCGAGGCGTCGCCCAAGCGCGGCGCGCTGCCCGACTCGCTGCTGCGCGGCATCAAGCTGCACCACGACCCGCCCGTCTACATCCCCAACCTGCAGGAGGAGACCATCCTCGCGGTGAGTCCGCACACCTGCACACGCACAGCCGCGCTGAAGGCGAGCGGCGAGGCGTCGCCCAAGCGCGGCGCGCTGCCCGACACGCTGCTGCGCGGCATCAAGCTGCACCACGACCCGCCCGTCTACATCCCCAACCTGCAGGAGGAGACCATCCTCGCGGTGAGTCCGCACATCTGCACACGCACAGCCGCGCTGAAGGCGAGCGGCGAGGCGTCACCCAAGCGCGGCGCGCTGCCCGACACGCTGCTGCGCGGCATCAAGCTGCACCACGACCCGCCCGTCTACATCCCCAACCTGCAGGAGGAGACCATCCTCGCGGTGAGTCCGCACACCTGCACACGCACAGCCGCGCTGAAGGCGAGCGGCGAGGCGTCGCCCAAGCGCGGCGCGCTGCCCGACACGCTGCTGCGCGGCATCAAGCTGCACCACGACCCGCCCGTCTACATCCCCAACCTGCAGGAGGAGACCATCCTCGCGGTGAGTCCGCACATCTGCACACGCACAGCCGCGCTGAAGGCGAGCGGCGAGGCGTCGCCCAAGCGCGGCGCGCTGCCCGACACGCTGCTGCGCGGCATCAAGCTGCACCACGACCCGCCCGTCTACATCCCCAACCTGCAGGAGGAGACCATCCTCGCGGTGAGTCCGCACACCTGCACACGCACAGCCGCGCTGAAGGCGAGCGGCGAGGCGTCGCCCAAGCGCGGCGCGCTGCCCGACACGCTGCTGCGCGGCATCAAGCTGCACCACGACCCGCCCGTCTACATCCCCAACCTGCAGGAGGAGACCATCCTCGCGGTGAGTCCGCACACCTGCACACGCGCTAAAGGCGAGCGGCGAGGCGTCGCCCAAGGCGGCGCGCTGCTCTTTTCGATTCCATATTATACCTATTCACTAGATTTGAATTTTGTGTTGTACTTAATTTCTACCTGTAAACTTAAAAACGATTTTTTTTCTTTTCCCCAGGAAGAGCACAGCAAGGTGTTTTCACAGCTTAACTTCGTGCTGATGCTGGCGGAGCTGCTGTCCGACCTAGCCGTGTCGTGCGGCGCGCCGCTCGCCGCGCTCATGGATACCTCCGATGGTAAAGTGCAGCTCGTACTCTAGCTGAGGGCACCACAGCTAGGGGTTCTCGCAGCTCAATTTCGTTTTCGTCGTACGAGAACAAGCTATATATGCCTATATTATGCGTTATATTGCAGAGAGGTGCAACGAAAGCGTGCGGCTGGGGCTGCTGGTGCAGGCCATGCAGGCGCTGGCGGCCGGCCTGCGCCTCGCCGCCGCGCACTACCGCTCGCGCACGCTGCAGCCCACGCCGCAAGTGCGCAACGGTACGTGACACACGACTTACTGCACTACATGTGATCGAGAGCGTGCGGCTGGGGCTGCTGGTGCGGACAGGACAAAAATATCCATTTTGTCCGCGCTAAATACGCGCGACTGATTATACTCACATCGTAAATCACACTCGCACACGTGTGGAGCCGGGCAGGTTTTCACTGAAGCTGAGACGTGTACTACTGCAATGAGAGAAGTATGAAATGGCAAAGAGAGTGACAATTTTTAGGTTACCACAGATTTGTAGATGTCTTTAAAAGTCTCTTCAATATTTCGTTTCTGTCAAGGGGAATTTTCATAATATTTTTTTATTGCAGTTGTTTCACTAATGAACGGAAAGTACAAATGGATCGTGAACGAATCACGAAGGCTTCATGAAGCTGGAGTGACGCCCGCAGTTTGTGATAAAATCCTCTACGAACACGCTATCGAATTGGTAAGTTTTATTGCAATACATTAATAAAGTTTTTATTTTGACTCATTAGAAAATTTTGCTATTTTTTCTTTAATAAATTTAAAAAAATTGATAAATTTTTTTTAACTGAGAACTACCGTCAGTTTCAAAAATTGCCTAGACTATGGTCACAGATGGAATAATAATTACTTCATAACTGCATTTTAACTGCCTCGTTGGTCTATGTTCATGTTCGACTGCGGCCGACGAAGTTCCGGGTTCGAGTCCCGGGTCGGGCCATAATTGGCTTGGGTGTTGGGTTTTTCTGACTAGAAATTCTAGCTCCGAGTTAGGAAGTTGGCTGTGTATCAACACCGTGCCACGGAAAGCACGTTAAGCCGTCCGTCCCGGTTATTATCACTAACATGATAATAGTCATTAAAGCTCTAATTCCCTCTCCTATGAGAGTCCTGGCCTGAGGCCTGTGTTCAGCAGTGGGACGTTCAGGGGCTGTAGTGGTGGTGGTGGTGGACTGGACGAAAATACAAACGAGTGGTACCTGCTGTGGTATCTAACTTACTGGGCTGTCACGCGCCGCCATGCATAAGCGCTTGTAGGGCCGCGCGAGTATTTGACAACATGCGAGGAAATTATTATGCGGTGGATTCGAAGGCATAGAAGGTTTTATATTTTTTGAAGTGAAAACTTCTTTAGCCGCGTTGAGCACTTTTTGGTAGAGGGTAAACTTGTGGATTCGCGTCACCGACATGCTCGCGTTGTTACGAATACAAAAGGTCATAAATATACTAAATTCGTAATTAAACTTTAATGCTTTAGTTTTAAGGTTCATTTTTTTAATATTCGTATTAATATTGGCGTTTGAAAATTTTACATTATTTTCAAATTTTAATACTAAAATCCCAAGTTATAAGTTTTCACTGCTATCGGCAGTCCCTATGACTACCAATTTTTATAGCTACCCCATTAATAAGCTTATGCTCTGCCCCTAGTGCCAAATGGCTGCAATAGAGGAGCTGTTCGGCGACGTGAAGGAGTGCGAGCGGCGCTACATGTCCGCACAAGTGTTGCTGCACTCGCTCGTGCAGCGACACCCGCTGCATCCGCACCACCGCACCACGCTCTCCAAGTGTACGTCACGTCACCCCTTTATGTACTACTTACATAAACCTTTTGGTTTTAGAAGACCTCCCTGGCGCAGTGTTGAGCGCTGTTGCTGTGCTTAACGTGAGAGGTCCTGTTCGATTCCCGGCAGGGTCAATTAATTCCTGAATTTTTTCTGGTCCGATCTGGTGGGAGGCTTCGGCCGTGGCTAGTTACCACCCTACCAGCAAAAACGTACCGCAAAGAGATTTGCGTTCCGGTACGATGCCGTGTAGAAACCGACTAAGGGTAAACAAAAAAACTACCCATATCATAAATGCAAAAGTGTTTATGAAAGAGGTAGAACTTTAATTTGCTATAATCCGCCACAGTAAGTAAATGTATGTGGTACAGTATGTATCTTGCGTACAGTATGTAGTTGTTAGATAAATACTGTACCACATAGATTTACTTTCTGTGGCGGATTATAACGAACTAGAAGACGCGCGCGACTTCGTTCGCGTGGCTTAAGTTTTTTAATTCCCACAGGCCTTTCCGGGCTAAAAAGAAGCTTGTGTCACTCTCCAAGTACCCAATTATACCCATGCAAAAAATCACGTCGATCCGTTGCACTGTTGCTGTGTGATTGAAGGACAAACTCTATTTGACGTCCTTATAGAAAATTCAAAAACTGGAAATTCCGTATTTCATCTTTAGCGGAAGCCTAAATACCTACCAAGTTTCTTGGCTATAGCAGCTTGAAAGACTTTCATACAAACTTTCAACCCCTATTTTACCCCTTTGGGGGTAGAATTTTGATAAACTGTGACAAACGTTCTTCTTTATTTTTAACCGAAAGCCAAAATACCAAGTTTCGTTGATATAACTTGAAAAATATCATGAGAAATTAAGGCCTTTCATACCAACTTTCATCCCCTATTTCACCCCTTTGGGGGTCGAATTTGCAAAACCTGTGAAACGCGTCTTTCTTCATTTTCAACCCGCAGCTCATATACCAAGTTTCATGGCTATAACTTGAAAAACTACGGACTTTCATACAAACTTTCAACCCCTATTTTACCCCTTTGGGGGTGGAATTTCGAAAAACCCTTTCTAAGTGGATACCTAGTCTTCACAAAGAACACACTCTCCAAATTTCATGTCTCTAGGACCAGCGGTTTAGGCTGTGCGTTGATATGTAAGTCAGTCAGTCACTCAGTCAGTCAGGACTTTGAATTGAAAAAATTATCATGGACTTTCGCGAAGTAACGCCTGCTTCTATCACATATATGTAAAAATGTTTGTTGGTTTGACCATCAGTAACACCGCAACAGATCGACGTAAATTTTTGCACGAATATAGAACTTTTATCGTGGCAACGAATTAGAATAGGCAACTTTTTATCCTGGAAAATCAAACAGCTCCCACAGGATTTTTAGGGTTCCGTACCAAAATGGTAAAATGGAACCCTTATGGTGCGACTTTCTCCGTCTGTCTGTCCGTCTGTCCGTCCGTCACACTCGATTATTTCAGTAACTACCAAAGCTATCGACATGAAATTTGGAATAGTTGTGTATATTAGTGGCCCAAAGACACTGGAATTAAAAAAAATTGGAAATTATTTTTGTTCTTATTCAAAAAGGGGGGAAAATCTGAGGGTTGGAATTTAAAAGTGAGATAACTGTACTGTGTGGGGTATCATATGAAAGGGTTTACTTAGTACATTCTAAAACAGATTTTTAATTATTTTTAGTTATGATAGTTTTTGATTTATCGTGAAAAAAATACCGTTCCCCCCCCCTTATCTCCGGAATTTACCAATCGAAAAATTTGAAATAATTATGGTCAATAGGAATTTACGTATATTTTACAGGAAAACTATAGCCAATGCTCTAACTAGCATAGTTTTTTTGATATTAACAAAAACCTCTACAAACAAAGTTAGTCTTGCAGTTCATTAACAAAGGTAATTATTTATTAATAATGGTACGGAACCCTTCGTGCGCGAGTCCGACTCGCACTTGCCCGGTTTTTATTAAAAATACAATGGATAAAGTTGCGGGCATCGTCTGGTAAGTATTATAAAATACTACCACAGCAGCAAAGAATTTCAACGGAGACTAGCCAAGGAGCTATTGTAGTGCACATGTGTTGCAGAAACACAGGTACAATGTGTTTGGTCACAATTTTTTTGAGTTTGAGTATTTAACGTGTATGTATTACAAAAAAGCAAAGTTCATCCAACCATCTCGGAAAGAGTAGGTATAACTTTTACTCTTCGATATCTGAATGCAAAAGCCGTTATTATTTCTCTCTTTTACTTTTAATTTAGAAATTTAGTCATTTCCTCGCTGAGGTGGGATGAAAAGTTACGTGTTGCACTCGAGTAAAAAGATTTTTGACCTCGTGCTCTTGTGATTCCCTCGCTGACGCTCAGGATTCTTAATTTTTGAATCTTTCGCTTGCTCGGTCATAGCACGCAGTTAAAAAACAACTTTTCATCCCATCTATTCGAAAAGGACGACTTGGTTCGCCTTTAAGTGCGCCCAAAGGTGGTGTTTTCTATAAGGACCTTTTAGCGGGCAGAAATGAACTTTTAATCCTCTTTATTTCAAAACGTGCGCCGCAATTATCTTTTCCGCGCACTTTTTGAATTTGGAAAATCTTAGTGTTCAGCGCCAAAGAAATCGAACGCAAATATTGTTTTAATATGGACTGAACGGTACGACGGCCCATAGTCGCGCCGCCGGCTTCAATTTGGTTTCCTTTTTTTTAATACAAAAAAAAACAAATTAAAAATGCGCGAACTACAGGCCGCGTTTTCGTAAATTTTCACGGTTCAATTGTTAAAAATTCAAGGTTTTATTTTAACAAATAAGTTCTTCAAATGACAGTGAAAGTATAGAATTAAATCCTGAAAGTATTAGTTAGAACTGACGCAAGAAATGTGATCTATTACATGCAAAATACTGGGAGAAATATATGAAAGCCTATGGTAATTTTATTGAATGGAGAAATCCAAGAGGCGCCAAGAATTGTTCAGAATCTGTGATTTGGCTTACTTCCAGTACTTAGCCAAAACCAAAGACAATATATAAACCAGTATAAGACTGTTCTCTTCATACATTAAATCAAAGCTCGCTAAATGCGCATTAAAGTCGCCGGTACCTTGTAGTTCTTCGCATTATCTGAGATGGCGTAACTGTGCAAGCTGAAAAATAATTAATAACGAACATAGCTATTGCCATCTAACGAGTAGTAGTTGAATCATCAACTCGATCAAACTTACCTAGTGCCATCTAACGTATAGTTATATATCCATGACTGCCTCGTTGGTATAGTGGTTAGCATGTTGGACTGCGACCATAGATTAATTATAATACAGGTTTATATATTGTCTTTGACTGCGACCGACGAGGTCCCGGGTTCGAGTCCCGGGTCGGGCCATAACAAGTATTTAGTTTTTCTGGCAAGAAATTCTCAATACTAGCCCGGAGTTAGGAAGTTGGCGGTGTTTCAACCCCGTGCCTCGGAGAGCACGTAAACGTGTCTAATTATATATTTTTTTTAAAAAACAATCTTGATCACTTGTTTTTGTGTTTTTTTTTAAGTATTTCTTATATATGTTAGTTATTCTTGTTTTTTGATTCTTTCACAAGTCAGCCCTTGACTGCGATTCAACCTGATGGTATTTGATGATGTAGCCTAAGATAGTAGTGGGCTAATAAGAAGGGGTATAACGGCTTGGTACTTATAATAAACCCCAAATCGATTTCTAGGTACGCTAAATCGCTTGGCAGCACTTGGCTTCGCCGGTAGGGTTATAGCTAGCCATGACCGAAGGCTCTAAGCAGATCAGAACTCATGTGCCCATAGTTCTGAAGTAGGTAGACTCTAGAGTAATGGTAAATTTAGTTTTTTTATCAAGTATTTCTTGAATAATGCACAATTACGCACATACAATGCACAAACCTACCTGTAAATATTTTTTCTTGATTATTACCTAAGAACCTACCTAAATTATATCGCCATCAACCAGACTTCTACTGTAATTAGCTAGCTATAAATAAAATAATTATCTATATTATATTTATTTATTTACATATTTCGGAACCCTGCATGTCGACAAATATATTATTATTAGCTAAATGGCTAAAGAATACCTAACAATTGCCAAACTTAACCTCAAAGATTAATCGTATAGCAGCAGAATCTCAGAGTCCAGAACAAGCGTAGAGGATCTCGGAGTCCATTAGTCTTATCACGGTCACAAACAAAAAAAAAACGGTTAAGTGCGAGTCGGACTCGCGCACCGAGGGTTCCGTACAAACATGTAGGTATATCCTGTAAGTAAAAGTTATAGTATTTTTGTTCAACTTATCTAATATTTTAATTTCAATTTAATACCTCTACGCGTTCATGCGGAAAGGGGAAGTAAGTTTAAAATTATTAAAAATATTTTTTTTCTTATATGACTAGATGATGCCCGCGACTTCGTCCGCGTGGATTGATGTTTTTTTTTTATTCCCGCGGGAACTCTTGAACGCGGAAGCCTAAGTCCTTCCCCGGGATGTAACCTATCTCTGTACCAAATTTTATCCAAATCGGTTGAACAGATGGGCCGTGAAAGCGTAGCAGACAGACAGACAAATAGACAGACAGACAGACAGACACACTTTCGCATTTATAATATTATAGTATGGAGTATGGATATAGTATGGAAGTATGGATGTAACTAAAAATTTATGCTTTTCGCAATTTTTCCTTTATCTGTGCTATAAGACGTTGCTTCGTACCAAATTTCAAGATTCTGGGTTCACGTGAAGTGCCCTGTAGGATTTGATTCCCTTGCGAGTGTCGAAATTTGCAGCAAATAATAATAATAATAATAACTTTTTATTTCAGGCTTCAACACCCATAACTTGTTAGTAACAATCACTTAACCTATGTTAGTAAAAAAACAACATAAAATACCTAAACTAACCTACCCTACTCTCAAACCTAAGCCTCGACACATTTACAGGTCTCTTTGAGGCCTCCTCATGAGAATGCGTGCACCATTCCAGCGCCTCCAGAGAGGGCTGTCCAGCTTAGTAGCCAACGTACTGAGGAGGGTGTTGGTGCTGCTCACTAGCCTGCACATCATAGACGCAGCACGCTTGCGCACGATCACGTAGAAATCATCCACGCGAGCGTCCGCGAACATGGCCGACGCGCTGCAGTGTCGAGGCCTCCTCAGCACCGCCCTCAGCACATTGTTATATTGAACACGCAGAGCATTGTAGGTCCGCTGCGTATAGTCTATACACAGACTGCACGTGTAGAAAGACGGCAAAGCAAAAACGGCTGTAGATCTTTTGATTGTGTTAGCTTAGAAGTTTGATTTTTTCACAGCTCCAAGGGACAGTAGACCTGAGTAGGTATTTGATATGAATTCCAGCTTGGTACCTACCTCCATGTGCTCCTGAGAAAAAGGGTCTGGACACACAGACGGACGGACAACAAAGTGATCCTAGGGTTCAGTTTTTTTCCTTTTGAGGTACGGAACCCTAATTATTAAAAATATTTTAATTAAATGATATAACTAAAAATTTATGCTTTTCGCAATTCTTCCTATATATCTGTGTTATAAGACGTTGCTTCGTACCAAGTTTCAAGATTCTAAGTTCACGGGAAGTACCCTGTAGGTTTTGATTCCCTCGCGAGTGCAAGAAAAATCGAAAATTTGCAGCATAAACGGCTGTATCTTTTGATTGTGTAGGCTTTTAAGTTTGATTTTTTCACAGCTCTAAGGGACCGTAGACCTGATTGATATGAATTTCAGCTTGATACCTCCATACGTTCCTGAGAAAAAGGGACACACAGACGGACGGACAACGAAGTGATCCTATAAGGGTTCCGTTTTTTCCTTTTGAGGTACGGAACCCTAAAAACACAAGAAACGCACAATTCACTGAGCCGGCACCATAGATCTTACTCTTACTAATATTATAAATGCGAAAGTTTGGATGGATGTATGGATGCATGGATGTTTGTTACTCAATCACGCCCCAACAGCATAATGTATCTGGCTGAAATTTGGCACAGAAATAGATTATAGTCTTGAATAGGTAGCACTTAAGCTACTTTTAATCTCGGAAAATTAAAGAGTTCCCGCGGGAACAACAAAACCTCGATCCACGCATACGAAGTCGCGGACATCAGCTAGTTAATTATAATACCAAGTACCAACCTGGTTTATAAGTATATCGTCTTTGGCCGGCACCAAAACAAGAGGAAAAAATTATTTTAGTGTATCGTCAGTTTGTGACGCCATCTATAGGAATGCAGCATAACTGCATGGTCCACTAGCTGATTATAACATAAGAATACACATAACTTGTTTCAAATCGAATTACTTCTGCAAGTTAATTTTGTTAAAATTAATTGAATGTAAATTTGCTATTTGCTTAAGTGATTTTATCAAATTTTTGTATTTTGATAATTTTATATAAATAATTAATACAAACTGAACCAAGAAAATACGATATTTCACCGATTTTACTATAATCATTTGTCGAGCGAGCCTGGTAGCGCCACCTATCGATAGTATTAACCTAGAAAATTTTTTATATGGGAGTTAGCAATCTATACTTGGTTTATAATTAATCTATGGCCAAAACTAAACAACCTTCCACTCTTGGGAGTACCTACTCAATGCTAAAATCAACAGTCAGTTCTAATAACGACGTAAAACTGGACACATATTCGAAATTAATAGCGTATCTGAAGAGGATGTCTGATGGATTTGTAGTTTTATTTTGTCATAGAGGGTGATGAAAAGTTGAGTGTATCGTTCGGGCGCAAAATATTTTTGGGCTCGGGCGACGTACTTTGAATCCCTCGCTACGTTCAGGATTCTACTAAAGAATCCCGAGCGTATTCGCTCTGGATTCAAAAAAGCGCCCTCGCCGTAAAAATACTATTTTGCTCCCTTATAATAAATAACTACTCTCTTCACTCTTGTATAACAAATAACTATTGTGCAATTTTTAATTTTAAACCGCCCAATTTTCCTTCTAATTTAAGGAAATAGGTATTTTTACAGAAGCCTCGCAATACATTTACAGTAATATTATAATCTTCGTAAAACAGCAAACAGCATTAATAATTACAAAAAAATATGCTATCTGCACGATAGGAATCATGCGAAGGTCGTTCGTGAAATTCCACAACCTATTTTAAACTTGCCTTTACACAAGCTTCAGAAATCCATTAAAAGTATGCTCTCCTGAAAAAAGCTTATTTTCTGTTGAAGATTATGTACCTAAATGATAAAAGAGCATGGTTTTGACTCGTCCAGCAAAGCTTACGAGTTACATATTGATGTAATTGTAAATTATTTTTTTCAAAAGAGCAACCACCGTGTTTCGTGCTGGTCTTCGCTGTAGGAATGTTATTCCGAACCAGTGGTAGATTCACTCATTCATTCATTTATTTGAATAAGAGTTTTGTGTCCAAAGATGTCCATATCAAAAATTACTGCAATAAACACAATCTCTCATTATTGATTATAATAAATTATCAATGTAACTAAAATGTAAGTTTTAATAAATAATTTCATATTACAGACAGGGACGCAGTACAAAGGCGGCTCAACTGCCTCAAAGGGCCGCGTAAAATCATGGATGTGAAATTAGAGGCTGGGATCTCATAATGCAATAAGGCATCTTTACCTAGAAATAAGTACACAAAATACACAAGACGAGAAGTGATTTTATTTTGTTTTTAAAAATGACTTGCAGTGATAACTATTAAAAAAAGTGTATAAAAGGTTTATAAGTGAAAGATATCAATACAAAGTAATCACCATACACACATCTGTTGTTTAGCTATTATATTATTATACGAAGATTACCAAGATCGCAATAGTGAGTTATATTTTTTTAACTGTATGTAGCAATGTTTTCTTGCAAGTGGTAGTATATTCTAGAAACACCTAGAAAGTGTTAGTGTAAAGATTTTAGTACAGCTTAAGTATTTGATAATTATTGTGGTTGTAATAGTCCTAATTTTACTTCTATAATATATTATACACATTCAGAAATATTCAGCCTCGGCTGACTGCCAAGTACTTTTTTACTTTAAATGGTCATACAAATATTCCTTCAGCCCCCACTTTAGAGTTTTAAATATAATTAATAATAAAAAATGCAAAAAAAAATCATAGAAGTGTAGAAAGAGTTTTGAAAACTATCTCATTACCATTTTATTATTACATACTTATTTGTATTAATGTGAAATAATAATATCTCAAAGTGGACATGATAGAGATCTCATTATTGACCAATAAAAATATGGCATTTTTAAGTTAAGTTGAAAAATGTTTTAAGTATTTTTAAAAAATCAGTATAAAATTATTTGTCTATATACTCACAACAAGTTACATTATTTTACCAAATTGTGATTATTATCATTGTGTATTTCTTTTTCAGAAAGTTTAATGCTTTACCGAAATAAGAATAAAGACTGTTGTAATATAAACCTAGTTTGTTTTTGTTTCAATAGATACTAATTTCAAAATAGTAAAAAGCACAATACATATTATTATCTGAAATCATTTAATTTTTTGCCATGTTTTACAAAGTTTAGTATTGTACAAAAACTCCTGCACCTTGTTTTAAAAATTTGTATGGCTTCATCCTATTACGTCCACGAACAGATTGTAATATCACCTTATCTGGAGGGAACTCTGGTGACCCCATAGTCTCGAGAAGGACATCCAGACATGTCAGTAATTTCATCATTTGTGATGATAGAGTACACTGTAGCTTTTGACTAGTGTCCCAGTTAGTGTTTATTACTCTTTCTATGTCTCTTATATCATCATTGGATAGGGCATTATGGGTTCCATTCCAATGTAGTGTCAAAGAAAATAATGGCGCCCTCTTTGGGTAATCACTGCTTACAGCCACTAAAGCAACCAGTTTTGCAGATTGCCTCGTAATAATTGCGCGGTATAACATATTTGCATCAATTACCAAGCCTTCTGATATCAAAAATGATGTTGAAGGAGCTTGTTTATATTCATGCCAAGTTATTGATTGCCATTGCGTCAAGGATCCAGATAATCTTACAGGACACGCAAAACTTTTGCCTGGTAAAATTTTACCAGATTCCAAATCTTGAAGTTCTTTCATTAATTCCACTCTAGCTTTTAGCCTCTTTTTCAAAGTGAAAATAAAGTTTTCCACACTGGCAACACTGAGGCTTTGACTGGGCTGAATATTTTTATTAGTTTTTTCTTTATCAGTAATAATAGCCATGAAATCTAAACCACACATTCTTTGGGCCCATATGTATGGTCTTCCAATTTCTGAGATGAAATGTGAAAATGGTTCTGATATGCCCGCAACACTCAACAAGTAGGCAGTGGCCGGGTGTGGTGAATCACAGCCGGTATCACCAACATACAACTCATTTAAAATACAATCGCCATTCAAAACGTCAGCTGCAGACACTCCTGTTATAGGCTTTGAGACATTAATTATGAATTTAACTACAATAATCTTCAGATGTATCATATAGGAAAAGATCAAGTCAACAGCTGTTTCATCAGAACTTTTAACAGCCACATGAACATTGAGTGGATGTTTTTTAAGTACCTCCTTCTTCTTAGCCTCTGCTCTCTCCTCCTTAGATACTTTCGCAGTTCTATGGTGTCTCTTCTTTTTGCTGTCTCTATCTTCATCATTATTATCCTGATCTGAATCTGAGTCATTAGAAACAACTACTTCACTCTCTTCATTTGTAAGCTGTTCCAGCCTTCTTGCTTCATCTTCATCTCCTGCTATAGCTGAAAATATAATTTAATTTAACAAAAATCTATACTACATACTATACTATATATATACTATACTATTAATATTATAAATGTGAAAGTTTGGATGTATGGATGGATGTTTGTTACTTAATCACGCCCGAATGGCTGAATGGATCTGGATGAAATTTGTCACAGAGGTAGATTATAGTGTGGAATAACACATTGATTACTTTTTATCCCGAAAAATTAAAGAGTTCCCAAGAACCAAAAAACCTCAATCCACACGGACGAAGGTGCGGGCATCAGCTAGTAAATGATATTTTATAATAATATCAATTCAACAGAATGTCTGTCGGCATAATTTTATTATTAAATTTGGTAGCATTCTGGATTAGAGATTTATTATTATTGTTATTCAGCCTATACAATTTTGGCTACTTGTAAAGTCGAAAAAAAAAGAGTATCCACATACCAACAGTAACATTCTTGGCACCAAGGGCATCAGAATAAGCACCAGCATTGGCATAGAGCAAAAACAAAGGTGGAGGCAAAAGAGCTGCAGCTTGTGTTTCATCACGTTTCTCATCCAGCCTGAGCGCCAAGCATTCTTGTAGAGGCTTGGTGGCCTTGAGTACATCTCGCAAGTGTGGAGCCAGGGCATCTAGCCTGGAGCGAGCAGCAGCTATGGCGGCCGCCACACGCTCCTTTGAAGCTACCAGTTCACTGCAAACTCCAGCCAGCTCTCTACGCTGTTTTAATTCCCATTCAAGTCTTGCCAACTGCAGTTGGTGTTCATCTGTTTTTGTCACTTCCTAAAAGTATGTGAAAAACTCCATTAAAATATAATATCATACCCCTTTTAATTTAAATACCTTTGTACTCTGTTCTATTGGGGTTGGACCAAAATCCAAAAGGTTGTACATTCAATTTGCATTATTAAAAGTTGGTAAGTAAATAAAGAAAAATAAATATAAACACAAATGAATCTTACTGGACGTGATATCTCAGGTGGTGCATCTTTATAAAAGTCCTCTAAGGGAACTAGTTCAATTTCTTCATCTTTAGACTTAAACTGTAGGCATTTTGTTACTTCTTTGTCAAGATGGTCAGCTTCATACAATAAGTTCTGCAGTAGTAGGTGTGTAGAGTCCACTCGTTGCTTCTCTTTGTGTAAAGCATCTCTACCAGCCCTTGTCCGGACTTTTTCTAGTCTATTTAGTTTTTTTAAAGCAACCAACTGTAAGGATGATTCTATTCTTTTGGCATTAATTTTTTCTTTAGCCTGAAAATAAGTAATAAAATAAAGACAAAAAGTTAATTATAAAATATGAAATTTCAAGAAGTAATCAATAAATATGCATATTTACCTCAGCAGTACCCTTAGCCTTTAATTCAGCAACATCAGTAAATATCTGTCTTACATCCTGACAAATCTTTTTAAACAAAGCAGCATCTTTTTCAGCTGAGCGTATTTGAGCCTCAGATTCTTCAAACTCAACTACTTTCTGTAATGAAAAGGTCTTATTTAAAGCTAACACTAATTATTTCATCATCTGCTTCAGCTAGAAGAATAGCATTTCTGATTATTAGTGTTCAAATGACTTCTACTTATTAGGTTAACAAAAAAAACAACTTTTCAAAGAAAAGCCAAATCTATCACCACCACAATCCAACCAAGTCACCCAACGCGGGTCATCTTGAAAAAAACTGCCATTACTTGCAAGCAAGGCGCGTATACTTACAAGGCAATGATATATTTACACGTTTAGAGAGCAATAAAATGAAAAATCCTGAAGGATACAAATGCTTTAAATTCTAACCTTATAAACATCAGCCGGTGTCAATTTAGAAGCGTCGTTGGACGTTGAAGTATTTAATTTACGGCGTTTCTTTGTAGAAACATCGTCCTTGCCCATATTAAAAGTAAAATAATATGCCGCTCGTTAACAATGACTTGTTCATAACCTATGTGCTGTAATAAATTTTGAAAATAATTTTATAGACACCACAAAAACTAACTAAAATGGGCTTATATTTTCAATTAATTTATATTATCAAATTATTTACCGGGGAATAATTAACAAATTAACACAAAACAAAAACACCAATCCAACACTTATTGACACCTAAATATAGAGAAGTTATTATCAATTTTTTTTATTATTTTACTGGCTTAACGGCTCTGGATTCTAGTCCTCCTGAGTGTTTTTATTATATCTCTCTCAGTCTACGGTTTTTATCCAAAGTTCCAAACACCAGAGACAAGTAACTTAAATATATTTTTTATTTAACTGACTTAACGGCTCTGGATTCTAGTCTTTCTGAGTGTTATTATCCAAAGTTCCAAACACCCGGAGACAAGTAACTTATAATATATATATTTTATTTTTTTATTTAACTGGCTTAACGGCTCTGAATTCTAGTCCTTCTGAGCCGACAAGTAACTTAGAGGATATAAAATCAAATCCCACAGGAATCACGCGGACCACAGAAGTAGATACTACCTCTATGACGCGGACGAAGTCGCGGGCATACCTATGTATTGTAATACCGTATATTTTATACAACACCGACCAGAAAAAAAGGTATACAAATACCCTACACATCGATTCTACACACCACAAAAATATTCTTATTGTTTTGTATTACGATTTGCGTTATGTTTACATTTAACCTAAAAGTGTTTTTTTGCAATCAAGATTACAACCATAGAGGTAGTTACAACATATAGTTGACAGTTACCAAATTCAAATATAAGTACTCGCGAGCGAGTTGAGTACCTAAATGTATTATGTGTCACCATACATCAAATAAATAATATTATAAATGCAAAATTAGTTTGGATGGATGGATGTATCATCCATACATGGATGTTTGTTACTCAATCACGCGCCAACGGCTGAACGGATCTGGCTGAAATTTGGCACAGAGATAGAATAGTCTGGAATAGCACATAGGCTACTTTAATAACCTCGATCCACGCGGACGTAGTCGCGGGCATAAGCTAGTCTTATATATAATATATAAAAATGAATCCCTATTTCCCTTGGTCACGGCATCGCGCGTGAACGGCTGGACCAATTTCGCTAATTCTTTTTTGTTGTATAGGTGAGGACCTGGAGAGTGACATAGGCTACTTTTTATCCCGGAAAATTAAGGAGTTGCCGCGGGAATAACAAAAAACTTAAACCACGCGGACGAAGTCGCGGACATCAGCTAGTTTAATGCATTCAACTCAGGCGCGAACTTTAACTAGGTGATGCCCGCGACTTCGTCCGCGTGGATTAAGTTTCTTAGCTCCCGCGGGAACTCCTTAAATTTCCAGGATCCAAACTATCCCTGTATTTTTCACCATAATCGGTTGAATGGATGGGCCGTGAAAGCGTAGCAGAAAGACGGACACACTTTCGCACTTATATTTATTTATTTGTTTTTTAATTCAAACAATTAAAATTTTAACATTTCCTTCAATGTATAGGTATTTTAGAGTCAATATTGTTTGCTCGAAGAAATCTGCACCTATAAGATAAATTATAAGTAAAAGAAATAAACTCCGCATGCCGGCATCAAAGACTACATATTATTGTACACATTTTGGTAATAGCGCCTTTGTTATGACTTGTATTCTTTAAAATAAGCTCCCAGAAAGTATTATTAATATTAAAAACTATTATAAATTTAAGCGTTGACTACAAGAATTTTTAATGGACAAAGCATTTTACACCATACAAGAGTACGCAAACCGTTATAAAATATGATAAAATAATGATAATATTTAGAGACTAAGGGTAATAAATTTGCACGTCAGCAATGACGAAACATGTTTGTTCTGTAATTATTTTGTCATCTTAATTGTACAATGTTTCTTGCAAATAAACGATTGATTGATTGATTAAATTATTAGTCCAATATTGATATTAATTCATTTTGAATTTTGACACGTCTCCGTTTGAAATTTACAAATTGGTCTGAGGTTCGGGAGTTCGGGTACTCATGTGGTTCGGGCCCGGAAAATCCTTTGAATAAAAGTTCATACTTAGGAAACCCTGGTGCCAGTTGCCAGCACCACAAATCAAATAAACATTAGGTATAAATGCGAAAGTTTGGATGGATGTTTGTTACCTACTCAATCACGCCCCAACGGCTGAACGGATCTGGCTGAAAGGACATTGACCAAATTCGCCTAAGAATCAACATACGTTTGAAATATACAGTAATTCTTAGCTTATTTTATAACCTTTATTCCAAATATTAGAATTCAACGGACACTTCAAATTAATTAAAAGAAAATAAATGGGTATTCAATTGATTACCATACGTTTCCGTCTCTCGATTATTAACCACAGATCAATAACTTACAGGTTAAAATAATATCCAATACAACCGCTTGAGCGCTAGATCCATATCGTAAGAAACAAGATAAAAGCAGCTTAAAGTGCTAAGTGCGCTAGTATTCTGAATCTCGCAACGCCATCTATTGAAAGTACAATAATTTAATATTTCTAACGCCATCTGTGAAGTTATCGATGAACTATGACGATACCTGCATCCTTATTAATAACGCCATCTGTAATGTTTTTGACGGACTACTGCGAATCTTGTCTTATCTACATACTGTTTACAGCTGTATTACAATTGGTTAAAGATGACATTTATTTGATCAAGCAGATTGATTGCGAAAGCTGAAATATCCTCAAAATTGAAAATATTTTTGTTAAAAAGTAATTTCTTAGCAAGTGTCCGTTGTTTTAATCTGCTCTCAAGCATAAAAAGGTATTAATTTGAACCCAGTAATCAATGTTTTATGACGGTTGGTTCTTAGGCGAACTTTGTATGGGGACGGAACAATGTCCTTTGGCACAGAGATCGATTATAGTCTGGAACATAGGCTACTTTTTATCCCGGAAAATTAAAGAGTTCCCGCGGGATCCACAAAACCTCGATTCACGCGTACGAAGTCGCGGGCATTAGCTAGTAAGTACTTAAATGGATTAAAATAAAGTCTGCAGCGTATGGATAATTAATGTGAATCCTATACCTAATTATACTTTTCAACAATAATTATCTACGCGTACAGGTACCCTTTGCATACATTTCTTAGCAAAATAAATATAATGTCGGACGGTAGATAATAATATTGATGCATCACACATACGGCATGCTACCGACGCGTGCACATGACCAAGGAACATATTATTTACTACGGGGCACATGACCCTCTTACCTGCTACGTCACAACTCGCAGACCAGTGGCGAATGGCCGGTTAATTAGAAACTGGATAATGCCGATGCGGACAAAGCGTACAATGTTTATCATTTCTTAATGGTTATTATTACATTACCGTGCTTAATAAAAGGAGTAAACAAAGTAAACATATTGCTTACCGCGTTTGCCTTTCATTTAATCATTACATCAACGACCGGGACGAAGTTTGGTTTATTTCGTGATTTATTACAAAATGTCTGATGACAAGTTAGAATTACGTGTGGCAACATATATGTGCCCCACGCATCCGGTGGAGTTATACGAGTTGATACTGGAATTACTGGAGGACGCTTTAGACTGCCATGCAGTTTTACAATACGAGAGTCGAAGTCCCGGACCGATACCCGGCCGTCCAGACCCTTTCACCGGTAACAAGATAGACCTAGGTATGTGAGATTTTTGTTTCTCTTTCCGAATTTACCTATCTAAATAGGCTACTGTAGTTACAGGTCATACACACGTGTACGGTCTTCTCTTAGGTACACGTGTGTATGAACTAGGTACGTAATACTACCTACCCACTATCGATAATAGGCTTCGGGCTACCAGCTGCTACATTTAAATAATGTTGATAAAAGTTAATTTGCTTTTGATATCACTAGGAACCTAATAGCTACTTAATTAAATTATTTACAAAAGTACCTACCTACGTAAATAAAAGTCTTATATTCATAATTCACATTATAAATGCATTGCTATTCAATCCTGATTTTCCTTCTACAAAAATATACAAAATCTTGTTCTCGGCGAAAGTTCCATCGAACTCGGTTCAGTATAGTATCTTTAGTATCAGACATTTTTGACTCGGTATAGCTATAGGTATATAAACCTATCCAAGAGTATCTAAAAAACCGGGCAAGTGCGAGTCGGACTCGCGCACTAAGGGTTCCGTACCATTATTAATAAATAATTACCTTTGTTAATGAACCGCAAGACTAACTTTGTTTGTAGAGGTTTATTGTTAATATCAAAAAAACTATGCTAGTTAGAGCATTGGCTATAGTTTTCCTGTAAAATATACGTAAATTCCTATTGACCATAATTATTTCAAATTTTTCGATTGGTAAACTCCGGAGATAAGGGGGGGAACGGTATTTTTTTAGACATTTTCCCCGATATATCAAAAACTAGCATAACTAAAAATAATTAAAAATCTGTTTTAGAATGTACAAAGTAAACCCTTTCATATGATACCCCACACAGTACAGTTATCTCACTTTTAAATTTCAACCCTCAGATTTTCCCCCCTTTTTAAATAAGAACAAAAATAATTTCCATTTTTTTTTAATTCCAGTGTCTTTGGGCCACTAATATACACAACTATTCCAAATTTCATGTCGATAGCTTCGGTAGTTACTGAAATAATCGAGTGTGACGGACGGACAGACGGACAAACGGACAGACGGACAGATAGACGGAGAAAGTCGCACCATAAGGGTTCCATTTTACCATTTTGGTACGGAACCCTAAAAACTGCTTTCAATAGTGAGTAGGTACGTTCTATGGTACCTTAGTGTGTAGGTACCTACTATGACTATCTACCACCCATCCTGGCTACTTATCCAACGTATTTGAGATCTCAGGAATTAAGTGTATCTTCGTACTTAATCGTCGACCGAAATTAGGATAATTGTAGGTACACCACGCTGTGGAAGGATGTTGAATAGGAGCACTTTTAAAATAGGTACTAATTCCATCTCAAATGTAACTACTTACACTAAGTACTTATTCACAAATAAACCGTGCATACCGCCCCAGAAAGAAGTTGATCCATGGATACAGCTAATTACTTACATAATATATTCATTAGTTACTCTATAGGTACAATATTATGTAGGTAGATCAATAATTAATTAGGTACATAAGCCGACGATCATGGTGGCCATGACCTGTATGCTATATAAAAAATTAACAGATGGATCAACATATCAACATATTTTTTATTCATTCGCAGCGTTCATGACCGCGACTGCGTACATGAAGTTGCGCGGCGAGAAAAATGAATTTGTTGAGTTGTTACCGGTCACTCCGGTGTTCGCGCATCAAATGAATGTGGAGAATAAGCCGGGCTACTTCTCGGACGTTATCATACACTGCGATAAAAAGTAAGTTTTTTCAATTCCACCTAATTTTCCACGGACTGGTATTTCCTTAAGTAAATAAAACAACAATAAAGCAAGACATAATAGTAGATTACCTTCTCGATTCACGACAAAAAGCGTGATGGAAACTGCAAGGCAGGACGTTCCACGAAACGCGCGCGTACTCGTGTATGATTGTGTCCCACTGATGTGTTCAAACAGCTTTTTTATGGCCGAGGCTCGAGCATGTGTACCTATTATGTATCTTCTCATACAATATAGGTAAACACTCGACAAGTGCGAGTTGGACTCGCGCATCGAGGGTTGCGTACCTTGGAAGGATTTGGTTTAAAGACCTTTATATAATGAAGACGGTGATACAAATTTACAATTAATGAAGTTAAGTACCTAATAAAAAAATACTTTACAGTAGGTACTATGTTACGCTTTACCACTGATTTATACTATAAAAAAACTGTCATAGTTAGCTATAGGCTGCCTTTTATTTTTCCTGTAAAGTTTACAAAAATATCTTAATAAATCCCTTTTATTTCGGACCGCCAATTAAGTTTGTTTGTAAAGATTTAAATGGCTGATTTCTCAAAACACTTCTGGCTTTCTAGACAGAAAATATAACGAAGTAAGTAGATCATATATATTTTTTTAATATATACGATCGAAGCTTCTACTTAGTTATATTTTTCGTGTAAAGTTAACAGTAACTTTATCAAGTCAAATTATTTACTTTGCAATCTTCGGAGGGTTCCGGTAAAAATTCGGTAATTTTTCACCAAAAGTCATAAATTAAAAAACTTATAAAGATAAAAAAAATTTAAAACTATGCAAATGAAGCCCTTTTATATGATATCTCACTTTTTAAATTATTTCATTTGCGATAAGGTGGTAAGCATTATTTAAAACTATTCCAAACAAGTCTGTAGCTAATAGTTAGTATTCGACCGGACAGACATAGTCCCCTTATGGTGCACAACCCTACCTTTTAGGTACGCAACCTTAAAAGTATTGGACGCCCAGCCCAAACCCTACAAAGCTGAAATTTTGCACAGAGGTTCCTTTATCGAAGACAAGGAATAAAGCCGAATATTTCGAGCCACGGGGTATTATTTCCCACGGGAGAGAAGCACCTGGTGCTAGCTAGTTTTTCAATTCTTGTCTACTGGATATTCTAAATTAGGTACATTCATATATATATATAATAGGTATTAGGTATCTAAAGTTTTAACAAAATCAGTTCAGGTTTGTTTAAACGTTCTATAGATTGAAATGACGTGATTCATTAACGATTACTTGATTTCTATGGTTTAATATTACAATTACAATAGGTTGATACATGTTGTTTTATTTTATTTACAGTTTTAACTAAAAGTAAATATGTAAGCATATAGATTAATAAATTGTTATCAACCACGTCGAGTCCTGATAACGGGTGGTTCTAACTTCTATATTATCAATCGAGTTCCAACTTCATAGTACTATCGAACCCATTATTTTGTTATTTATATTCTCGTTTGGTAAACAAAATATTACTTTAGTGCTAATAAAAACTTTCAGAGCACACAATGTTAACACCTTATTGGACCTTAGAGGATGCAATTTTGCATACAACGATGAGGAATCACTAAGTGGCAGCAAAATAGTGTTAAAAACGTTAAAAGAAAAGGGAGAGAATGCTTCTTTCTTTGGATCACTTCTAAGTATGTACCTACCTATTTTTTAGATAGGACCAAGTAGCTATAAGTCGTGTATTGGTATAATTATTGCCTGTATTGGAATAATTATTTATTTATTTAAATATGAGTAACAACTTACAGAAGACTCAAAAAGACTTTATTAGTAAAGACATAAATACATCATCCATACCTGTCCATACTAATACTACATAGGTAGGTACTTAAATGTAATTTTATATGTGTCTGTTCATCTGCTACACTTTTCCGGCCCATCTTTTCAACCGATTTTTACGGGTACAAAGGTAGGTTGCATCCTGGGGATGATATTGTGTACTCCTACCTATGTCAGATTAGGTACTCCTACATGAGGTTTCCACGGGAATCGAAATAATCCACGCGGACGAAGTCGCGTGCATCATCTAGTATATTGTAATTTGTAATAGGTAGGTATGTAAATCAAAAATTAAATTTTCAAGCCTTAAAGTAGTTAGTTCAACGATATTATAAAGGCAGACTAAAATTCGAATGGTCGAAGATTCAAATCTCGTCTGTTGATCTCTTTGGGCATCGATATATTCGTACGTAAGACATATCTTTGGACTACTACACTTAGGCCCGCTTGCAGAAACACCGGATTAAGTACACAGAATTCGTATAAAAATTCTGTCAAAATTTCTTGTCTAGCTGCAAGCGGGCTTTATAGGTATCAATCTATCTGTTCAACTGTTCAATTTCTATGTAGGTACTTATGTAAATTATAAAAGTAAATCAAGGTAAAACGTTATTACAGAATCTGGATCTCACTTAGCGTCTGCGCAAATGGTGTTGTCCAAGCAAGCCGATTGGGCAGCAGTTGATTCAACAACTCTTCTCTACTCGAAAAAATTTATGCAGGACGGCGGCAAAGAGATTATTACCCTAGAGACACTAGGACGTTTACCGCCTTACCCTATTGTGGTTAATTCTAGACTGCCAGGTAGGAGTTCTACATCTTTAATAAACGAAAAATAGTAGATTATTAACCAAGGGGATAAAGCAGTGTCTTCTGTCGCGGGTGACGATTTAAATCGCGAGCGTAACGAAGGACTCGTGGTTTACTCCCGAGCGTAGCGAGGGTGTTAAAAACTTAAATCACGAGCGAAGGGAGGGATTAGCGGAGGGATTACGGGGAGTGTAGCGAGGGATTTAAGTTCACCCAAGACTAAGACAGCTTTATCACCGAGGAAAATACTCTACTTTTCGTACCATTTGCGAAAAAATTAACACAATAATAATATGAGATAAGCATTTATTAAAAATAATGACAATTAAAAGTAAAAGTTAACATTCGAAACATTGGTCCAATTATTGATAGAGAGAGTTACATTTTTGTTTGGTACATCTATTGTTGATGAGTTGATTTGAGTATTTCTCTGTTCTTGCGTCTGAGGAACTGTTTAGAACATTAACTTATTTATAAAAATAAATTAAAATAAACTTAACGTTTATGTATTTGAAGAAAACAAAAACGCGGCAAATTCCTAGACTAATATTTTTTTGTCGGAAAAGCAAAGGCATCAAGCTCATAATTACGGCCTCGTCGGTTTTCGTAATTTTATTTAATAATCATAAGTTCTGCACAACGACCTCAACTTACATATTATATATCGATGGTTCTGCTTAATAAATGCGTATTCCTTTTTTAAAAAGATGTGTATTGCTTTATATACAAACTCAATGGTGTAAACACAGATGTAGTTCAGTATAAATTTCGGTAAGTATTCCAAATTTAATGGTATGTTCCGATATACACTGAGAGCACTGTTCAGTGCTCTTACTGGGGAGAAATTCGTTCAGATAAGGACTGACAGTATACTGCCGGAGTATCCTAGAGAAATATATGACGTCATGAATCGTCGCCATTTTTGTACTGTGAGCACTGGCGTTTTCGAGGTAAGGTGCTCTCAGTGCTGACTGCGTTCCGATACAAGCAGTGACCAGTATAGCTAACTATTAAGGAACGGTTTAGCAGTATAGTAAATTGACGTCACACCTTACAGTGCTCGCAGTGTATTTCGGAACATACCCTTTATCACATTCTCCCCCTAGAGATGAATGAAATTCAGTACAATTTTCTTTCCCTGTTTTTAACAGATTAAAAATGACTATTGTTATGTTCGCTTTTTGTGGCATAGAATGTCACTTTTTTGAGCAAGTGGTACGAAAAAGATATTTTCAACCGACTTCAAAAAAAGGAGGAGGTTCTCAATTCGACTGTTTTTTTTTATGTTTGTTACCTCAGAACTTTTGACTAGGTGGTCCGATTTGGATGATTCTTTTTTTTATTTGAAAGGGCATACTTCCCATGTGGTCCCATATAAATTGTATCGAAATCGGTCGAGCGGTTTTTAAAATATCAACAATAAAATAAGTACTTTGTATAGCGTGTGCTTGTTGTTGTAAAGTTGGCGTGGGAGTTTGAAGTCGGTTGTTTAAAAAGAATTTTTTATATTAAATTATTTCGAAACAAGCTTTTGGTAGGTAGGCACTTAGTAGTTAATAAAAGATGGGGTCAAAGGGGTCGCGGCGTTTTATTAGAGTTCCCATAGCCACTTTCCAGGGTACCACCTTCTGGCTTCATCTTCCGACCCTGGATATCATCTAGGACCAAACCGTGGCGTGCAAATCATAGAGGCACAAAAGCACTGCTTACCTTCTTATTTTAATAATAAGGTAAGCAGCAAGTAAGAGCAAGTAAAGCAGTAAGTAAGAAGGTAGGTAAGCGGTGCTTTTGTCCTCTATGATTTGCACGCCACTGGCTGTCAGCTATTTCCGTATCTACCGGGGAATGACGTAGGCTACTTTTTATCCCGGAAAATTTAAGAGTTCCCGCGGGAATTAAAAAATCTCAATCCACGCGGACGAAGTCGCGGGCATCAGCTAGTATATAATATAAAAGATTCACAATAATTGGTCCCGGTAGGTGGCACACCAATCTGGTTCTAGGTTCAGGGCAGGTCGCAGGACAACGTCTGCCGGGGGTAATTCAGTATTACACAAACGACGATGTTACGTAAAGAACTTGTAATACACCATTCCATTTCGTTTAATCCCTGTGAATCATAAAACTCATAAATACAAAGGGTCCGGCAGGCTGATTATATATGAATCGGTATCGACGATACATAATACGAATTTGCGACTAGGCAGCAAATATTGTACAATTTTTGCTATCGCGAATCGTTTGCATGAAACGTAATCAGCCTGCCGTACCACCAAACAATATAAATTATTTTAGTTAATAACAAGAAAGGTGTCATAACAAATCGTTATCAGTTGTGAAATAATTGGCTTTCTTATAACGCTAAACTTGAAGCCAAGACCTGAAAAACAATATGAAACCCTATGAGTATGGAACTATTAGGGTTCCTGTTTTCCTCTTGAGGTACGGAACCCTTAAACCGTTTCTAATGGATGCTGCAATATTTTGTAGCCGTTGTAGCACATCATAACGCCACTAAACAATTACGGTCTAGTCATCTGGTATTATATTTTTAAGGCTGGTATTCCAACAGTAGTGCTACTGTGACGGACCTGACCTGTTAAAATACTGATGAGTGTTCATACAGGTCTTTTTGTTTTTAATAACGAACAAACAGACAGACAGAACAGACTGTTTCAAACATTCATACAAATTACAAAACAAAACATGTACCTGCTTTATGTGAATTTTCATGTTTCAGATAGCATAAAAAATGCGATAAGCAAAGCGCTACTTACTTTACCACAGTCACCAGAGTGGAAGAGACAGTTTGCAAAATTTGGCATCATAAAATACAACACCAACACTGATGGTGCTTACGATGGGCCGGCTGCACATATGTGGTCCATCCAGAACGAAAAGCTCAATGTTAGATATTATTAGACTGTTCTTAGTCATAAGTTTAGTTTATGTTTTATATGTTCTCTATGTGGATTATACACCAAAAAACTAATGAAGCCTACTATGTTTTGTAATAATTATTTATATGAGAAAAAAATCCATTAGTTATTTAAGAATAAAAATATATTTTAAAATAATATCAATAAAAAAAATTCAAATTATATTGTTTCAATCAGGTTTTTCAAGTTTTTGTAGTAAAATTTTAAAGGATATTATATCTCTCTTCTTCCCATACTGAACATGAATACTGCTGGGGATTTTTACATCAAAAGCTGGTTGTTTTTGTATTGTTGGTTGTTGTTTTGTTTCCTGAAAAATTAACCAAAACTGAAAATTGCTAATTTAAATCAAATAACTTTACTATACAACATGGACCTTTTATTTATACAACAATCATAACAATTTAGCCTTCCAATTTTTAAACAACTAGATACTAATTAAATGCTTTAAATTGAATCATTCATAAGTAAATAGATGATAAGTGGGTGTTTTTAAATTAACGATTTCTATAATAACAACATTTACTACATTAATCTATATCTACAAGAATTAACTGGTAACACTAAACGACTCCACCACCGTTGATGTGGTCAATCTCTTCCTGTGAGAGTGGTTGTCTCCTGTACCGAAGAGGCAGATCTATGTCGGAGATGGGAGCACTACTCATGGCAGCTGCAGGTTGCACTTGCACACGGCTCTGTAAAATAGTTAAAATAAAAAAACTTATATAATATATTCTGAAAGTTTTATAAACATTGTTTTAAGTTTTGAAAGAGAAAATCTAATAGTAGAAGGCAGTACAGGCAGATGGTATCTTTTTAACTTTAACATGTAAAAGTAGTGTGGCTGGAGGCACAATCCAGGCATTGGTCCTGGTTATTATCTCTAACATCTGATAAAATAATCATTAAAGTTTAAATCTAAGATATACAGACTAGTTCTCTAATTATTGGCATATAGAAATACCTGGGCATTATTTTCTCAAGAAGCCCCCTATTGTTGTAATTTATGGAAAGACACACGACACACGACACGCGGCAATGAGGAATATAGAGATTAATATAACGATTAGTCACTGAAATTGTTACTTTTTGCCGAATCACAACAGGAAATATGGCAACCCTAGTTGACGTTTGCATAATACGAAAGACGATTCCAATTGATTTTTGAATTCTAAGTTACAGAGCATCTGTGACGTGAGTGTTAAGTAAATAGTTTGTGAGGAATTACTGGTGCTGCTGGGGCCGCAGATGCTGCGGCTGGAGCACTTGCGGAGCCTCCGGGTGCTGGAGGCCCATGAGACGGCGCTTGGCCTTTCCGGAATTTTATGACCGGAACACGAGCAAGAACTGCGGTTATTCGCATGATATATGATGTAGATGAAATGCTAAAGTTTTAAACCAATTTTTAATAATTCTAATCACTTTTTCTTCAATTTTGCTTTTGATTCTAGGCAAAGAGCAGACCAGGATTTTAATTTGACATTGGAATTTTTTTTTGATGTTGATTGTTGGCACTTGACACCTCTGTGCTTGACACTAAGACCATAGTGTGAGTCTTGAACTTTTTTTTAGTGATGTGCATTAGTCCGTCCACGTATAGTCCATCGAACTTATCTGAACCATACTGCCATCTAGCGATGTGTGACTCGAGTTACTTGACTCGAGTAACTCGAGTCAAATCGTAAACGAGTCAACTCGAGTCCAGTTTTTAACAACCCGAGTCAACTCGTACTCACGTCGTGAATTCGCAGCTCGCGTGGTCGGGTCGCGACTTGCGTTGCATGACGCATCACCTCGATAGTCTCGAGTCGAGCTGCGGCCTGCGCCGAATCGCCGAGATCTCCGATTACCGAGTCGCGTTCCCGCGCGCGCCTTGTTAACTCGGAGCTCGCTTTGCAGTGTTCGGATTAATTCGTAATTTAATTTTAGTTTTGTTTTGATTGACAAGCACATAGAGCTTGTCAATTTTAACACAACCTTACTATTATAAGTATCAAAGTTTCCTCTCTGTCTTCTGTAGTACGTTAGTACATAATACCTCAATGGCCATGAATACCTCTAAGTGTACTAAGTACTTCAATAATTAAATATTTTAGTAACAAATACCTGCTATATTTCGTTTATAACATACTTACCTATCGACCTGTAACCCTGGGACTTGGGAGCCTGAATCATAAATCTTAATTACGCCGCTACGCAACATTGGTTGTTGTTGTAAAGAGTCGACTCGGTGTCTTTATAGCCGCTACGGCTATAAAGACACCGAGTCGACTCGTTGCTCCCATTCATGCCACACCGCACACGGCACACGCTTACCGCGCCTTGCCTTGAGGCTTGGACTCGAGTCGCGACGCCCGACGGGAGACAGTCAACGAGTCGAGTCAACTCGGGTTGCGACTCGAGTTAGTGGCCTTACGAACTCGAGTAACTCGAGTCAAAAAAAATACAACTCGACACATCGCTACTGCCAACCATAGGGTAAGAATAAAGCACTGCCAACGCATAAAGCAACAGTTTGATGTCATGTACCTTGACTTTTCTAAAATAAAGATTATAATTTTAAGACACGAAAATAATGAAGCAATATCAACGACCTCAATTTACATAGACGGGCCCTGTCGAACAAAGAATGTGGGCGTATTTTTAGCAACGCCATTAACGCCATCTAGTTTGAAAAGCGGGAACTTGCTTGCAACATCTTGAATGAAAGCTTGAAAACGTATGACTCGGTCATAGATAAATGATAATATAGGTCATAGCCATAGAAGCCGTAAGGCCAGTGTAGTAAAAAAAAAATATCATACAGTTCGCCGCGGGAATTAAATGATTGCGTAATGGATGAAAATATTAAATAGGAGATTAATAATAGAAGATTAATAACGTTTTTTTGGAAATGTATAATTGTGAATTGAAACACTTACCTTAAAATAAAAATTATACAGTGCCAAACTAATTAGATGATAACATAAAACAAATTATCTACACGATGAGCGACCGTGATAGCGCTACGACGGGGACAAAGACAGGCCCCTTAGGCTGGCAAGTAACCGGATTCCGGTTAGAGGCGTTTACAAGTCATCTGGCGTGTAACCGGATTCCGGTTACAAACAAAATGGCGGAACGCGTCCACCGCGGTTGCCGATATTTTTGTTTCTTATAAATAGATTACTGTCTCGATTCCTCTCTAACTTTGTTATTAAATACTAAGATAGACAAGGACACAGTAGGAATTTTTTGACGTCCTTACTCTATGTAATCAATTTATGGGTAGAAATTTTGTGCGAGGAGGACACCAACTTTAAAAAAAATTTTTTTTTTTGTCGTTTTTGATTTTGTTCTAGAGTAAGAATTATGGGAAAGAGTCTTTGTTTCGTGTGTTTTTACTCTAAAATGACTAACCATAGAGCACATCAATCAAAAAAATCTACAGATACGGGTAATTTTGTTTATTTTATTGGTACCAAAAAAAAGAGGGTAATTTTTGGTCTTTTTTTTGCTATTTTTCTGTGTAAACCATAAAGAAGAGCGATTCTTCTTCTTCTTCTTTTGTTTATTGGCTCCGCGCGTCGAGCGTTTGAGCCATAGTCAAGTTTTTTTTTTTTTTTTTTTTTTTTTTTTTTTTTTTTTTTTTTAATAAAACGGAGAAACTTATTTTAAAATAGTAAAATCAAAATTTAAAAAAAAACGGAATTTTGGGAAGGATCAGAAAAGGGTACAAAATAATATAAAATGGAATAGACTTAATATACTTATGTACTAACAACATATATTTACAGTTTAATATCATTAAGTAAGATAAATGAGGAAAAAAGTTTATATACACAAGGTTCATCAGAGGACAAGAGGATGTCAACAGAAGTCGGAAATGGTATATGACACTGAATAAGACCCTGGTAAAATGCATCCCTGTTATATACTGGGCATGTTAAAAATATATGGTTCAAGTCACCCACCGCACCGCATTCACACAAATCACTATCCACAATTCCAAATTTCGCCAGTTGAACAGGTGAACAAACGTGACCCAAACGCATACGCGTCAAGATACACGTCACCCTCCTGCCCAACCTCAAACGTGAGAACCATGGCTTTGACGGAATAAAGTTTTGAATCCTAGCATATGTTCTACCTTTTGACTGGCTAGAGGTCGCCCAAGCCACTCTCCAAGATTCTTGAAGGGAATGTTTTGGTAATGTACACAAATCATAGGCAGAGTTACAATAGTCTGCATATGCCATATCTCCGCATAAAATAGCCTCGTTAGCAAGCTGATCAGCACGTTCGTTTCCCGAAATGCCAGAGTGACCTGGTACCCAGGAAAACACCACTGTACAGCCTCTTTCTTCACACGTAACTAGGAGGTTTCTAATTTTAATAACAACATGGTTAATCTGAGCAGATTTGAATGGAAACCTAGATAAAGCTTGCAGAGCACTCATAGAGTCCGTAAATATAATAGATTTCTTAAGTTTGGCAAGAAGTATATATTCAACTGATTTAAACAGACCAAGACATTCTCCAGTAAATACAGATGATTCAGGCGGTAGTTTTATTTTTTGGACTATATTATACTGAAAATGGAAAACTCCCACTCCGACTGTGCCATCTGGTGCATGCTTAGAAGCATCGCTATATATGTAATGAAAATCCGTAAATTCATTTTCTTTCAATATGTTCACATATTGAGGAGCTTCCAATTGGTTTCTTGGAATATCTGGATTGATCCTAACATTCGGAGAGATTATTAATGCTTTAAATTTACTATTAAAAATAGGATAACAAAATGTATTATACATCGGCGCTTGTATAGAGCAAAATATTCGATAGCTTTTAATAAGGCAGGGAGGAGATTTACGAGACCAGTATGAACAAGTATCTATGAATGTCAAAAGGAGTTGAAGTTTATCACGTAAAGGATGATGAGAAAATTGCATGGCTTTAAATAAATACCTATCAGATAGAAATTGACGTCTTAAACTTAGAGGTGGTTCAACACACTCTATTTGCATAGCATTAATGGGACTAAATTTCATGGCTCCAAGGATGATCCTTAAAGCTTTGGCCTGAACACCATCTAATTTGTTAAGAGCAGCAGCATTACAGGGTTCTAGAATAAAAGTGGCATAATCTAGTAAGCTACGAATGAGGGCGTTATAAATAAGACGCAGGGTCGAAGGATGGGCACCCCACCAAACACCGGTAAGACACCTGATCATGTTTAAGTTTCTTTCACATTTAGTTACAATATAGTCACAGTGAGGTACTCCAGTAAGTTTGGAATCTAAAATAACTCCCAAGAATTTTGCTTCAGACTTTACAGGAATAGAATTATCCTTATAAAGTACGCTGAAATCAGGTATAATTCTCCGTCTAGAAAATAGAACCACGGTGCTTTTACTAACAGACAATTCCAGTCCATTGACATCTAACCAATCATTTAGCTTATTAAGAGTAGTGGTTAAGCAGCTACTAGCTTTTTCTATAGAAATGTCCGAGATGTATATAAGAAGGTCATCAGCATATTGCAAGACATTTACATCTGAGTTCAAGGAGGTCTCTAAATCATAGGTATATACATTGTACAATAATGGACTAAGGACCGACCCCTGGGGCAGGCCTCTCCATACGAGCCTTGATAGTTGAGTACCACTGTTTAAGTCTAATATAATACATCTTTCAGAAAGCATATTAATGATAAATGTAATTAATAATTGAGGTACATGAAGGTCATGCAATTTTTTATGCATTACTGAGACCAGCACATTATCATACGCAGAGCTGATATCAAGAAAGGCCGCAAGAACTGACTTATTAGTCGAGAAAGCTAAACGAATATCCGAAACAAAAATACTAATATTGTCTATGGTGCTACGGCCTTTTCTGAATCCCAGCTGATTGGCTGTCAAAATGTTACTATTTTCAATGAAAAATTCTAACCTGTTTTTAACAAGATGCTCAGCTATTTTGGCAAGGACTGAGGATAGGGCTATTGGACGAAAAGAAGAAACATCGGAGGCTGGTTTGTTTGGTTTTGGTATAGGGATTATGGCTTGGGTTTTCCAAGAAGAAGGAATATTACCAGACAACATAATGGCATTAATAATATTCAAATAGTAGTTCAAAGAAGCGTCACTGCAGTTTATCAAGAAAAAGTATGTAATGCCATCTTCGCCTGGAGATGAATCTTTTACATAAGACAACACGCCTTTTAGTTCAGAAAAAGAAAAGGGAGCATTAAGGTCTGTATAACTACAAGCTACCGAGTAAGGAATACAACATTGGGTATTATTAAAGTCGGGAGCAGATGCAGGAGCCAACTTATCCATAAATTGGTCGGCTAGTTCAATAGAGAATGTACCTGATGAAGACGAATAGAAAGCTGATTTAAATCTTCTTATATTTTTCCAAACTACCGATGGGCAAATATCTGGATTTAAGGACTCACAAAAACGTCTCCAACCCTCAAATTTCTTTTTTTTGAGGAGCTTGCGAGTAGAACGGGCTGTTTGGGTATAAATTTCGAAATTCTCTGCAGTCATCATGGAACAATATTTTTTCTCAGCCTCCTTCCGTTGCTTGATGGCTATAGTGCACTCATGATCCCACCAAGGAGGAAACGGAATTTTACCCTGTCTATTACTTCTTAATGGAAATAAAGCATTTGCAGCATCAATTAAAATTTTAGTAAACTCTTCTGCACATATTGTTTCATTACCACCATTAACAATAGGAAGGCTAGATAGTTTTTGTTCAACATAATGTTTGAATGTACTCCAGTCATCTGGCAGTTTATGCTTTAATTTAGAACTGTGTTGTAGGTTAGAAGGAGGGCAAGATATAGGTAAAGTAAGAACAACTGGTATATGATCACTGCCATAAGAATGGTCAAGTACACTCCAAGATATCAAAGATGCCAAACTCGGAGAGCAGAGAGACAAATCAGGAGCACTAAGGCTTTCACCAGGACCAGTGCGTCGAGTTGGAGTGCCATTGTTTAATATACATATGTTTTGAGAGTCTAAAATATCTGTCATCAATTCACCATAATAATTAGTGCTAGAACTGCCCCATGATTGATTTTGACAGTTGAAATCCCCAAGTACTAAAAATGGGCTAGGCAGGGTAGTAAGTAATTGACTAAACTCATTGTATAAGGAAGAAGAAGGATGAGGTATATACACAGAAATAATACAAATTTTATTTACAATCACAGCAATGGCATTAATGCCATCACTGAGAGAGGGGAGTGAAAAAATCTTATAGGAGAAAGCTTTGTTAATGAGTATGGCCACTCCACCATACCCATCCAGTCTATCATTTCTCACAGTAACGAAACCAGATATCCTGAAAAGAAACTCTGGTTTCAGCCATGTCTCAGAGAGACACATAGCCATAGGCTTATATTTATTTAGTAAGTAAATAATATCAGTTTTTTTACTTATGGCACTCCTGCAGTTCCACTGTAGGATTTTGTGGTCCATAATTAAAGATTTGGTTTAAAGCTGTCAATAATGAGTTGGCGGCGTTGGACGGTGAAGAGTTATTACTAGAAAATGAATTACTAGAATTAGAAAGTAATTTAATAAGTTCTAAAATTAATTCTGCAATAGATTTTTGAGGGATTGTATTTGAGCTATGTTTCAATACATAACCATCAGGCATTTGGGAGTTATAATTATTATATTCATTGTTAATCGATTCATGCATAGTGCGGTCATACCCTCCGGTTTGTTTAGGAGGAACACGACGTTGAACAAACACAGTTTTTCTATGAGAACTGTTTAGTGTAGGAGATACATATGAACTTGAGTTTGAGGTAGGATGATTTTTATTTCCAGATTGGGAAGGAGAGGAAGCTGTTACATCGGCATAAGGTTTTGAAGATGGGGGGTGGATTTTAGCTGCCTCTGCATATGATATGCAGCTCTGGGCCATTGAAATTTTAATTTTTTGCTGTCTATCGAATTCTGGACATAACTTACTAGTGGCAAAGTGGCGACCAGTGCAGTGAAAACAATGAGCGTTTTCAGAAACAACGGTACAAGTGTCTGAGGGGTGTTCATCCCCACATTTAAAGCAACGTGGCTTTGATCTGCATTGTAACTTTGTGTGCCCAAATTTGAGGCAATTATAGCACTGTATGGTAGGAAAAATGTATAATTCAACAGAAAGAGCTGTATAGCACATGTACACCCTTTTTGGTAATATTTGACCATCAAACGTCAATACAACCATGTTAGTGTTAGAAAATAAAGCTGTACCATCAGTTACATTTTTTCTTTTAATTCGCCTCACCTTAATGATTTGACCACATCCCATAGGAACAGTGATGTTTTCCTGAATTTCTTCATCAGACCAGTCTTGGGGCACACCTTTCACTATACCTACTCGTGTAACAGTGAAACTGGGAATAAAAACTTTGTATGAAAGACTAGCTATTTGTGGGTTCTCTGTAAACAAATTGGCATCCTGATAATTGCTAAAATCCATCGAAACTCTATTTCTGCCTATACGTTTGAGACTGCCATTTACAATATTACTAATGTTAAACTTTTTCAAATCTTTGCCGAACTGTATTGGATGCAAAGTAACCGGATCATTAGGCGCTGTGGTTATTCTTTGGATGTGAACAGTGAAAGGTCCAGAATCAGTGCTAACATATTTTCTAGCTATTTGCGGTAGTGAGGGACCTGTCGAACTAATGGGTTGTGTAGAGGAGGCACCAGTATTAACAGGTGGAACATTTTTTTCATCTTGAGCATTATCAACAACAATAGGGGTCAATTTTTCATCAGAGTCATCACATTGACATATTTGATGTAATTTTCCTTCTTTAGTCCGATTTCTCTTAGTCTTGCAATGGCGGCATCTTTTGTGGGGTTTAGCGCGTTTTCTGTCCGAGAGATTAATAAGACCATCCTCCGTGTCCATAGAAGAATCATCGATAACAATATTATATCCTACAGGGGGACCAGGGTATGGCCCTGGACCTCCTGCAGGTCCAGGGTCATCCGGGGGATCAACCCCCATAATAATTAAAGGAAACTTACCAAATCAAAAATATGTACACTATTTACTAACTAAAATAAAAATGTAAATGTCTAGAAACTAATAATTAACTACTTAAACACCAAAAACCTCCACTGATCCACTTTTTCAAGTATTATAAATCAGAAACCGAAAAAACCCGTCCGCCAAATTAGAAGTTTCCCGCGCTTTCAGAAGAGCGATTACCTTTCAAACTTTAATCTATAAAATATAGTTCGTAACGATTTAAAGGACGTACTTTGTTTACATAGCTTTAGTACAAGTAATAGGAGTTAGTATTTTTTTCCATATAATATAATATAATATTTCTATCCATTACGCAATCATTTAATTTCCGCGGCAAACTGTATGATATATTTTTTTTTACTAACTGGCCTTACGGTTTCTATGGCCGTGACTTAGATGTGTAGATTAGTGATTATCTATGACCGAGTCATACGTTTTCACAGTAGGTACGTTTTCAATATATGTTACAAGTAAGTTCCCGCTTTTCAGACTAGATGGCGTTGAAGGCGTTGCTAAAAATCACCTAAAAATACGCGGCACATTCTTTGTTTGACAGGGCCCGTCTATGTAAATTGAGGTCGTTGGTCGCCCGCCATTTTTCTGTGAAAGGGCCCATCTAGTACCTAGTACCTACATAGTATATATCGATGAACTTGGCAATATGGCCCCTGAGCCGGTGGCCAAAATTTACCCCTATATTCAATGTACTCTGTGCCAAAATTACTATTATGCATAGTCCACTTTTATCCCGCAGTTCCCCCGACAATTAAAAAAAGGGGATTATCATTACCCATGGAACACCCTACCAGCGCACGTGTTTCCTTGCCACGTATAACTTAGGTACCTTCAAGGCAAGAGTGAATAGACATCCTCTATGCAAGCGCGTTCCAAGTTCCAACCTAGCTAGACCTCACCATTGCTTTGCAGTCTTCAAGCGCAAGCCTATCTCACAATAAAAATAAAATCAATAACTGATTCTATCTGACAAACATTTTTTGAAATATCATAGAAATTAGAAACAATATTAAAGATCAATAATTTTATCAAACATGTTTGTATTCAAATACTTGTTGAATTATCTTAAACTCAATAGATATTCTTTATTGTTAGAGTAAAAGATCCAGAAATAATTCCACAATAAAAACATAAACTATACAATTAACAGTATATTTAAATAATTTGATAATCCACTTTAACTTAAAATTACCAGAATCGCACTTTTGACACATACTCAATCAAGAATAAAAATAATACGTAATCCTATAAAAAGAGAAGCCTTTTTAAAAACATTAATACTATAAAAAAGCCGCAGTTAAATCGTACTCGTACGACATGCTACACAGATATTCTTCAATAATGTTTATTACACATAGTACTTCAATATTCTATTAGGGAGATGCATACCCTTAAAATTTTAATGACTTTTGATAAACACTAAAAATTTCAGTTTTCATTTAGTTAATATTATGATCCACATTATTATTAGTAACATTTAAACAGGATTGCGGAAGTTCTTTCCGGCGTATTTGGCAGCGGCGCCAAGCTCCTCCTCAATACGCAGTATCTGGTTGTACTTGGCGAGACGTTCGGAACGGCAAGGAGCCCCCGTCTTGATCTGACCAGTAGAGAGCCCAACTACCAAATCAGCAATGAATGTGTCTTCAGTTTCACCAGACCTGGATAATTATAAAATAAAATTGATTACCCGACTTTCAATTTTTTTACACTTGCTTCCTTGAGCAGCCTGGACAAAGCTGTGACAACCTATTGGATAATTGATAAATAGGATGTGATAATTTCTTCACTCGATTTAGTGGTATATTTACTTTATATAATTCAAAAGCCTAAGCAAAAAATTAATAATTTAAAATAGTTGTTCACTGTTTTATGTATGTTTTCTTTTATTTACTTCTCAATAAAAAACCAAAACACATAGTTTGGAAGTGTTGAGATTTATTCTAAAAAAATAAAATTAGATTTTTTACCTGTGGGAGACCATAGTGCCCCATCCATTCTTCTTGGCCAGCAAGTGTGCGTCAATGGACTCTGTGACACTGCCGATCTGGTTCACCTTTAGCAAGAGACAGTTGCAGGCTTTCTTCTCAACTGCTGTTGCAATACGTTTTGGATTTGTTACCTATAAGAAGTAAGGTTTTTACTTCAGGACATGTCTGGGATAACAAAATAAAAAAGATATAACAAATAAACATAAGTTCCTAACTTTTGGCTTTTGATTCATGCCCTACATTCTAATAGAAGATAATAGTAGATTGTATAATAAGGGAGCAAAATATTTTGCGCCCGAATGATACACTCTACTTTTCATCACCCTCTATGAGAAAATAAAACTACAAATCCACGAGACATCCTCTTCAGATAAGCTATTAATTTCGAATATATGTGTCCAGTTTTACGTCGTTATTAGAACTAACTGTTGATTTTAGCATTGAGTAGGTACTCCAAAGAGTGGAAGGTTGTTTAGTTTTGGCTAAGTACTGGAAGTAGGCCAAAACACAGATTCTGAACAATTCTTGGCGCCTCTTGCATTTCTCCATTCAATAAAATTACCATAGGCTTTCATATATTTCTCCCGGTACTTTGCAAGTAATAGATCACATTTCTTGCGTCAGTTCTATTACTTTCAGGGATTAATTCTATACTTTCACGTCATGAAAGCCAACTCATTTTTCAAAATAAAACCATGAATTTTTAACAATCCGTGAAAATTCACGAAAACGCGGCCTGTAGTTCGCGCATTTTTAATTTGGTTTCCTTTTTTTTATTAAAATTAAAAACCAAATTAAAGCCGGCGGCGCGACTATGGGCCGTCGTACCATTCAGTCTCTATTCAAACAATATTTGCGTTCGATTTCTTTAGTGCTGAACACTAAGATGTTACAAATTCAAAAAGTGCGTGGAAAAGATAATTGCGGCGCACTTATTGAAATAAAGAGGATTCAAAGCTCATTTCTGCCCGCTAAAAGTTCCTTATAGAAAACACCACCTTTGGGCGCACATAAAGGCGAACCAAGTCGTCCTTTTCGAATAGATGGGATGAAAAATATCTTCCAACAGAATGTATGATTATGGGCACTTTTGCAATCATTTTTTTTTAATTAGCAAACTGCAGTGGTACAGTATTAAGGAATTTAATGGACACATTGAAGAATATTATGGGCACAGATATAAAAATGTGGAATGTAAATTGATACTTGATAGTGACCTAAAATCAGATTATGTCTAGAAGAAGGCAGATAGACATTATGGGAAAAAATAAATAAAAAGATTGATAGTGACGGAGGCACAGACAAAAAAAAATAGTAGTACAGTACTAAATCTATTATTTTCTTACAGTAAGATCATCTCCCACAATCTGGATGGGGGTACGGGAGGTGAGACTAGCCCAGGCTGCCCAGTCGTCTTGGTCGAAGGGATCCTCAATGGACACCATGGGGAAGTCCTTGATGAAGTCCAAATAAACCTCAGCCAACTTCTCTGACGACAAGTAGTCAGCTGGGTTGGATTTGGGGTTCTTGAAGTCCAGATCGTAGGTGCCGTTCTTGAAAAACTCAGACGCTGCCACATCCATACCAATTTCGATCTGCAATATATTTAAAAAAAAACTAGCTGATGACTGCGACTACAGACGTAGTCGCAGTCATCAGCTAGTTTTTTTTGTTTGCATGTTTTTTTAATTCCCGCGAGAACTTCTTATATGTCGGGAATAAAAAGTAGTCAATGTCCTCATCTATAAACATGCAAAAAATCACACTGATCTGTTGTTCTGTAATTGAAAGACAAACCAATAAACAAACTCACTTTCACATTTATAATATTATATCAGCATAAATTTAGCTCTCACGCCCGCATACAAAATAAATACATATACGGCCAAAAGAGTTATAATAAACTTACGTAAATAAAAATAAATGAATAAACTTACATACACAAATACACAAATAAATAGTTGTAGCGGGCGGAGGATTACACCCCGGCAGGGGAGACCAGACGGCCGGGGGTCAGGGCGACAGGTTGAGAAACCGGCGGACTATCCTAGCCGAGTCTAGCAACACCGCTTTCTGCATCCTGGCTGCGAGCGAACTGCCACGGAACCCCAGTCGCCTCAGATGATGAGCAAGGCTGACTGGGACTAACCCATTCGCAGATATTACGATTGGGATGGTTTCAGTGGACTCCACATGCCACATGGCGGAAACCTCGTGAGCCAGATCGAGATACTTTCGTTTTTTCTCCGTCTCAGCTCTCACAAGGTTCTCGTCATATGGAATGGTGATGTCCACCAAAAACACCCGCGACTGTGCCCGGTCCAACAGCACGATGTCAGGCTTATTCGCTAGAATAGTCCTGTCCGTGATGATGGAGCGGTCCCAATAGAGCCGGACTCCGTCACGCTCGAGTACAGGCACCGGTGTGTACCTGTAGTACGGCAACCTCTCATCCAGGAGACCGTACTTCAGAGCAAGCTCCTGGTGAAGGATCTTGGCCGCTTGGTTGTGTCTGTGCAGATACTCAGTATTAGCAAGCGCCGAACATCCCGAGAGCACATGTCTGAGTGACTCACCGGGACGGCAACAGGCTCGACAGATGTCGTGAGTGCCATCCTTCAGAATGTACTTTCGGTAGTTCCGCGTCTTAACCACCTGATCCTGTATCGCACAGACAAAACCCTCCCCAAAGAGGTCACCAAAGCGCAGCCATTGCACGGACGCTTTTTTATCGACGTATGGCTCATTAAGAGCTTTAAAAAAGCGTCCGTGCAACTCTTTCTCCTTCCATACGGTATCCCGGTCAGAGGTGCTAAGTACCACCGGCGCCTGTCACTCGATTTTGGCTAAGGATAGGGGAGTGATTCCTTTATCACATTCTATGACCTCTCTATGCATGGGTGACTCCCTCTTCGTCTCGAAGTATGTTCTGATTGGCTATCTCCCGGTTATGCATGGTCTTGACGCTTAATACGCCTTGACCACCACACTTCCGAGGGATATACAATCTCATCACAGACGATTTCGGGTGATGCATGCGATAGAGAGTCATAGTCGTGCGGACTTTTCTAACCAGGGCGTCAAGTTCGGTCTGAGTCCATCTGAGTATGCCAAAGGTGTACATGAGAACGGGCATAACCCAGCCGTTATAGGCTCGAACCTTATTGGCGCCTGACAAAAAGCTTTTACAGATTTTTGTCAGACGGCCAAAGAAGGCCTCGCAAACAGACTGTTTCATGTCCGCCTCATTCACTCCTATCAATTGCGACATACCCAGATACCGGTATGATTCAGCTTCGGAGAGGGTCCTAATGCTCGATGGCTCGAGATTAACCTCAGCCGAATGAGTAACCTGCCCCCTCACCACATGCAAGACCGCACACTTGTCCATCCCAAGCTCCATCCTGATAGAATTGCTGAACTCAGTGGTGACATTCAGCAATTCATGCAGGCGGGTAGCACTGGGTGCCAGCAGCTTGAGGTAATCCATGTAGAAAAGGTGAGGCACTCTTATTATTATTATTTTTATATTATCTGGACTATTTTTAGCCGATTATTAAAATAACTGCTGTATCAAATTTGTCTTTGCTGTTGATGGTAACCTATGGGAATTTGACATCTTTATTGCACACACAAAATAACGTAACATAAATAACGCACATAAGTTTAATGTTAAAATGTTATTTAAAAGGTATCAAGTAAATTACTTTGGTCAAAACTATTTCTGTACCAACTTTAGCAAAATCAATTTAACAAAGAGCTTTGAGAACTCTCAGACAGACACACCTCGCATTTATATTAATTTTAATGTATGGATTTGTTTTAACCTTGCCAGTATAGCCTGCTTGCTGAATAGCATCCTGAATGAGGAACAGTGCATCCTTGTTGTTCTGGATATTAGGAGCGAAGCCACCCTCGTCTCCGACAGCGGTAGAGTCCAAACCAAACTTCTCCTTGATGATCTTCTTGAGGTGGTGGTACACTTCGGAACCCATGCGCATCGCCTCACTGAATGACGATGCACCTTAAACAGAACACATGTGACATGAACAAGTAGTTACAAGAAAACTTTGAATCTCTATAAACAAATAAGTAAATCATTCTATGCTCTTAACTATATTATCATAAACTGGAGTCTCTGGTACAAGGGATTACAATTTCAAATAGAACTAAAGAATTCTATCCTGTGTCTTAATAGTAGGTAAAATTCTTACCTGTGGGCAAGATCATGAACTCTTGCATAGCCAGTTTGTTTCCGGCATGGGAGCCGCCATTGATTACATTAAATGCCGGCACTGGCAGCACAATGTCGCTATTGCCAGCCAAGTCTGCCAAATGTTTGTACAAGGGAACACCCTTCTTAGCTGCACCAGCTTTGGCAACTGCCAGGGAAACACCCAAGATGGCATTGGCACCAAACTTTGACTTGTTTTCTGTGCCATCCAGGTTAATCATGAATTGATCAATCTGGAATAATAATATTTATGATATCATAATAATTAACACACAGAATACAGACATAAACAGACTATTTAAGTATTTGACTGTGTTTTAGATGATCTTATATCAAATGATTATTGTTTTTATCAGTCTAGGTACATAGACTTCATGTTTGGTTTTCACCTTTACAAACAAATAAACAGAAACTAGCAATTCTATAATAGTAATAAAAGCAATTCACCTCTTTTTGCTGTGTGACTTCTAAGTTCTGTTTTAAAAGTTCTGGGGCAATGACTGAGTTAATGTTTTTAATGGCAATGAGTACACCTTTGCCATGGTATTCACCCTTCACATTGTCTCTGAGCTCCAAAGCTTCGTGGACACCAGTGGAGGCTCCAGATGGCACTGCTGCGCGGAAGAGGCCTAGCTCTGTCACCTTCGAAGGAAGAACATAGTTATATTATATACTATATATTTTCTAACTAGCTGATGCCCGCGTGGTTTAAGATTTTATTATCCCGCGGGAACTCCTTAATATTCCGGGATAAAAGTAGCCTATGTCACTCTCCAGGTCCTCAACCATACCTATGCCAAAAATGACGTTGATCCGTTGCTCCGTTGTGGCGTGATTGAAGGACAAACCAATAAACAAACACACTTTCGCATTTATAATATTAGTTTGATGAACGTAATTAAGGTAAGCTAATATTCCTGCTCCATTATTTGTGCAATGCTTGAAAAGGACTGGATACCTATGGGTCTACGACACATCAATAGATAGGTAGGTACACCATACATCATGAATATAATATAATCAATCAAAAATTCTATGTAGAGTAGTATGGGTGTGGTATTAAGAAAATAAAAAAGTAGATCTAGAAAATTACCAGGTCAACTTCTACAGTAGGGTTGCCACGGGAGTCGAAGATTTGACGGGCCTTGATTGATTTGATCGGCATTTTTCTGATTTTGCTCTTTATTTGGAACGAATACCTGCGAATAACATTAGATGACGAAATTTTAAACTTATTGAATCAAAGGGTTAATAGCAACAAAAAAAATTAATAAAAAAAATATGAGGTTGTATTGAAAAAGAAGAAGATATCAAAAGATCATCAGAGATTACCTAATAAATTATTTTAACACAACTAGAACTGGCAGAAATAGCATTGATCTAAGTAGTATTCTGATGTGTAGACTAGTTTTTAAGACTTACTTTATTAGAATAACTGGAGATTTCGTCAAGTTGACTTCTATAACCTTTGCAAATTGGAAATGAAAATTGCTTTCGCCGGCTGCCGAGTACGGTTTGACCTCCACAAGGTGAAATTAGGGTTGTTCATTTCATATGACATGCTCGTCTCGTACACAATAATCGAAATGACACCACAGATCACTCATATACTAGTCCCTGGGGATGACACCGCAGTTAGGAAATCGAGACTAGAGACTATTAGACTATTAGACTACCATTAATTATTGTTTGAACATTTTGATCATTTATTTAAATTCAATTAAGCTTTATTTAGGCAAAATAAGGTTAGAGTAAATATAGCAAGAGGAGACAGTAATAATAATACCACAGGTAAGCGAAATGATTATAATATACGCTAATTTAAAGGAGAGACAGAGCGAGACAATGTTTACTTGTCCTGCTCAGCGTATCACTTTTTGACCTATCCGACAGTTTAGCTCAGACAAACCTGTGTCGTTTTTGTTATTCGCCCATATCCGTACGAAATCGGAATAGAACAAAGTGGTAACTGTGCTCGTAGCTTACGAAAAAAGCGGATAAACTTATAGACGATGGTGTATTGTTGTGTGTTAGGCTGCAAAAGCCCAACTAAACGTAAATACGAAAACATAACCTAAATACAAAAGTTTACAATTTTTACCTGACCTGATTATTACAGATAAAAACAAGTTATAAATTGGTAAAGACTCGCATGAATGCTACATAACTATAATTGAGCAAAATTCATCATATCCTTTTCTATTCAAAAAATCAAAGATATGGATACTGTCTACGGCAATACGGTTTAAGGTCTACGGTTAACTGTCTAAACCACAGACCATAAAATAGGTATAATATGTTAGATGATGTGTTGATGTAGCAGGGACATTGGTATCTGTGGTGGGTATATTGTATGCCCTTAGATAAAAAGTACTCTGTGATGTAGTCAAAATAAATATAAAATACTAATTCTAATACGCTCTGAAACAATACTACTCTTACTCTATGCTCTGAAACATCAATTAACGCAATATTTACAAAAAAAAAATTAAGAAAACTATACAATAGCACAATATTTTCTTTGCAATAGCATTTGCATGTAATTTTTTTAGGTTTAACAATTAAATCTAATTGAAAAATGAGTATGAGCGCAAAAGATAAAGAAAAGGACGAAGAAAAGAAACCTGTTGTTATCAAAAATGCAACTGATCTTCAAAGGTTAAAACTTGAAAAGCTAATGAAAAATCCCGTAAGAAATATAGTGAAACATTTACTAATTAATAGGTTTGAGTGTTTTTAAACGATGTTTAAATCAACAGGATGTTATTATTATTAATATCATCTTTTGGAATAACAAATAAACGTAGTACGTAATATCTAACTATAATCATTGAGCTGATTTTGATAATAATTTGAGAAGTGTTATTTGGCTTGTATATAATATAGTCCGTCAAACTTTCTGACCCAGTGACAGTGTAGTAGTATTGAAAATAAAATAAAATTGAAATAGTATTGAAAATGAAATAGTATTGAAAATAAATGCTAGTACATATTGAAAATAAAATAAAAACAAAAATCAGTTCCAATTTTGGCCTTTGGGCAGATAATTTTGACGAAACTAACTGACTGTAAGTAATAAAGAAATGATTATTTCATAGGACAAACCAGTTTTGATACCTGATGGACCAAAGCAAAAGTCACTGGCTCCACCGCCTGATTTTGTCCGTAATGTTATGGGATCTAGTGCTGGTGCTGGTTCTGGAGAATTCCATGTTTACAGACATCTGAGAAGAAAAGAATATGCTAGGCAAAAGTTTATACAGGAAAAGAGTGAAAAGGTATCATATACTTAATATTGTAAATGCAAAAGTATGTTTGTTTGTTGGTTTGTTCTTCAATCATGCGGTAACAAAGCAACAGATCAATGTGATTTTTGGCATGGGTATAGTTTAGGACCTGGAAAATGACATAGGCTACTTTTATCCCGGAAAATATAGTTATTAAAAAAAAAACATGTGGTTGAAGTCGCAGGCATCAGCTAGTCTCATATATTTTAATAGCTCAACAGTACTCATGAAAATTTTGGATAAGATTCTAGTGTACTGATATTCTTTATGATAGGCAAGCATAAAAGAAACAGGTTAGATTTGGAAATCCTTCATCATTGCTTTCAGTCATAATGATGGTAAAGTCAGATCAGTCAGATAGTCCTAATATGACCTTGTGGGCTTACACATCGCATAAGAATAGCTATTAAGAATCCATGTTTATTTAATTGCAGGAAAAATTAGATGATGAGTATCACAGTAAAATAGAAGAAAATAGAAAGAAAGCAGAGGAAAAAACAGCAAAAAAGAGAGCTAAGAGATTAAAGAAAAAACAAAAAGCTAAGACTAAAGAGAAAAAACCTAAAACTACCGAAAATAAAGATTGCAAGGAATCTGCAAGCAGTGATGAATCAAGTGATGAAGAGACTGAATCTAATCAGAAAGATACTGAAGTTTCTAAAACAAGTACAACAAAAAATGAATCATGAAAAAATTGAAATACATAGTAGTATATGTACTTTTGAATAGATCTTGAGTCATATTATCTTTTTTTTTCTTGTATTATTTTAAATACATAAATAGTCAGGCCATGATAACTCTGCAAAGGAATGAGCAACCCCATACACACACTTTTTCTTCTAAGTCTGTCATTTTGGAATGTCAGATTACGCTTACCTTAATTTTTCACAACATATAAGTGGAATAATGAAAAAGCCTATTAATAGTTACGTGGACTTATTTAAATAATTACATCCATACTAATCAAATAAATATTATTAATGCGAAACTTTGGATGGATGGATGTATAGACTATAGATGGATGTTTGTTACTCAATCATGCCCGAACGGCTGAATGGATCTGGATGAAATTTGGCACAGAGGTAGATTATAGTCTGGAATCACATATAGAATTATAGGCTACTTTTTATCCCAGAAAACTAAGGAGTTCCCGCGGGAACCAAAAACCTCAATCCACGTGGATGTAGTCGCGGGCATTAGCTACCTACACATACATAAATATACATAAATTAAATTCTAAGATGTGAGAGAATAATACAATTTAACCTTACCCTAAAACTACAGTGATATCGATGAGTTGACAAGTAGACCAAGTGGTTGTAAATTTATTTTGGCTGAGTCTAAAACTCAATTTGTCCAAATTGATTTTAAATCTTGTTTCATTACTTGTGAGAGTCAGTATATTTTATAAAGAATCTGACAGTAGTTATAGTGATAGTGATGTATTGATAAGCCTCAGGTGAGGGGTTAAAGAATATTTAGATGAATGAAATGAAACGATAAAAATATCAACAATTGTCAATTATTTCATTAGATTGTTTTATTGTCCTGAGTAGTGTCAGAAATCTCCTTGACATTTACAGTGGTTTTTTCTATTGTACATCAGCTGGACTTCAGTAATAATGTTATCTTTAGCAGTATAAATCCATAGGTACTATTATTACTAGTGGTTCGCCCCGAACTGAGACCTCGCGGCGCCATCTATTGACATCATTTTGAAGTTCTGTTGTAAATAATAGGCTTCCGGCTCAGCATTTCTGAGGTCAACTTTGGACCACAGAGTACTTTGTTTACTTTGGACGTTAGAAAATCTCCACTTTGAGAACCCCCATTTCGTCAATTATAGGGGAAAAAATTAAAAAAAAAAATTTTTTGGACTGTATTCCTAATTATCTTTAAGATGATATACCGCAACCCTATGTAACGCTATAATATATATATATATATACATATATATATATATATATATACATACTAGATGATGCCCGCGACTTCGTCCGCGTGAATTGATGCTTTTTTAAGATTTAAACTATCCTATCTCTCAAGTTGGATCAAACTGCACATGGTGTGCGAATTTTATTATAATCGGTTAAGTGGTTTAGGAGTCCATTGAGGACAAACATTGTGACACGAGATTTATATATATTAAGATATATATTGTTTTTTTTTTGTATCCACTACAAGTTAGCCCTTGACTGCGATCTCACCTGATGGTAAGTGATGATGCAATCTAAGATGGTAGCGGGCTAACCTGTTAGGGGCATGGCAGTTATATTAAACCCACTATTCGGTTCTACACGGCATCGTACCGGAACGCTCAATCGCTTGGCGGCACGTCTTTGCCGGTAGGGTGGTAACTAGCCACGGCCGAAGCCTCCCACCAGGCCAGACCAGGGAAAATTCAGAAATTATTAATTCCCAAATTGACCCTGCCGGGGATCGGACCCGGGACCTCCGCACGTTAAGGCAACAGCGGTACACACTGCGCCACGGAGGTCGTCAAAAAGGCGGAGGTTTTTTCTTCATATTCGCTTTTATGAGAGCCCCCCTGAAATAAATATTTTTATTACTTTTTAAGCCATATTCGGCGGGAGGCCATAGGTTTATATATATATAATTTTTAAATTTGAAGTAATTACGTTCAGTAATTCAGAAGTTATAAGGCTCTGACAGACGGACGGACGGACGAGCGGACAAGTGCAAATTCACTCAAGTAGACTCAGAGACCTTCGCTTCGCTCGGTCGATAAATGGGAACAAATCTTGATGTAATTTAGCACAGACATAACTACAAGTAGCTTCCTGTGCCCTATAAATTACTCTTTCAACAAGCAACAGCTGTGCTTTTAAATGACTAATGACCACACTGTCATGGGAAAACAGATTAGAACAAAAACCTCAAAAAACTCTTCTTATTAACAGTCGGATTCTACCATTTTCTTACTGCTGCAGACTTAGCAGGGACAGGCTGTAATTCATTTTTACGCACATTGGAATGGAGATCTTACTTTTTCGTATACAGGTTTGTTTGTGCACTTTTTGTCATCAGTTTCCTGAAAAACTACCTATCTTCTGAGAAGGGTCTAAATGTGTCTCTAATGAAACAAAAATAATTTAATTATTATGTTTATTAAAAAGGGAAATTACATACTTCATTACAAGATTAATACTAATTAATTAATAAAATATTGTATGATCTCTAATGAACAGAGGCCATGATGCTGTCCTCATTCTTCTTGAGGATAACAAACCCTTCCATGACAGGTGACAGTGGGATGTATTCGTCAGTAGCCAATTCTGCTCGTTCACCAAATGACAACAACACTGGTGTAGTGTGTGTATGTGAGCCGGCGATTGTTTTTGGGGTTCCAGCCTTGCCAATTACATCTACAGCCTGAAAGTGGAATAAACAACATACAGAAGATATCCATATTAATATTAAAACGAAAGTAATTCTTTGTTAAGTTTATAGTTAAAAAGTTATAGAGATAAACTTTAAGAGATTTTCTATGAGATCTGTAACAAATCTTAAACATGGGCAGTCACTGAATTAGTCACTGTTCCTGTCAAGTTCAACTCAAAGCTATTCATATTCATTTATTTTGCATTCCAATACAATTATTCTTATTATGTAATTTACAACTTGTAATGCTTACCTGTCCGACGCGTACGCTAACATTAACGGGCTGCAGGTTTTCGTCAAGAGTGACTAGCCAACGGGGTTGCATCGCTGTCGCCAGTACGTACAAGAGATAGTGGGATTTGCCAAGGATTACTGTAAAAAAATATGACACTTTGATATCTATGTTGTGTCAAGATCATTCATGAATTTATTCACATGAGAAAGCTTTGCACTTTTTTTTCCACTACAAGTTAGTCCTTGACTGCAATCTAACCTGATGGTAAGTGATGATGCAGTCTAAGACGGTAGCAGGCTAACCTGTTAGGGGCATGGCAGTTATAATTAACCCATACCTCTAATCGGTTACTACACGACATCACACCGGAACGCTAAATCGCTTGGCGGCACGTCTTTGCCGGTAGGGTGGTAACTAGCCAGGGCCGCAGCCTCCCACCAGGCCAGACCAGGGAAACCATAAATGGAGACCATAAATTTCCAAATTGACCCTGCCGGGGATCGAACCCGGGACCTCCGCACGTTAAGACAACTGCGCTCAACAATGCGCCAGGGAGGTCATGCAGTCTTGAGGGAGGGTGCATACAAATATTGACAACCAAATGCACAAGGAGGCTCTTGCACACTGCAATCGTGCATCACTTACTGTAGTGTGGCCATAAAGTCTTAAGGTGCCAGCGGAGAATGAATTGCCCATACAAACGTAATACCAAAATTATTTGTAATTCGAGAATATTTCCACCATATTATGCGATTATTATGATTGAACTTGTATTTATCTAGGTCCCTGGATAAATATTTTTTCAAAATACTTTCCCAAAATTAAATGTAAGCACATTGCGTTTTGCATGTTTTTACGACATAAATGACATGTTTTCTCCTTATTGGTTTCATATTAAAACCAACGATATCTCACGTACTAATTGATCAGGAACATAGCCTATATTGTCAAGTTACAGAATAACAACACGAAGTTAAAAACACAACAATTTTTCATTCATCATTTTTGGTATTCACGGAACAAGAGCAAAATGTATAACAAACTCTGTACGCTCATATTGCTATCGCGCTTGCACGCGATCATGTATCATCAGCCAAATAGAGATAGTAATATACCGGCAAATTTATATTTGCGGTTCGAATAGAAGTTGCGAGCGCCACTCCTCGGCCTCTTAAGAGCAAGCACCAAGTTTCTTGCTGGTTCTTCTCGGAAGGAATGGCATTCCGAACCAGAGGTAGATTCCCTCGACGATTGAAAAGCACTTTTAATAAGTTTGTTTGAATAAAAAAATATGAGTTTGAGTTTGAGCAAGAAGTAAAGCTCGTAAAAATGCGGATTCGAATGGGGTGCAATACTCACTGTTCTTGCAGTCTAAGAAGGCGGTGAGTACCACCAGCAGGCCGGCTAGCGCGGGCTGGTTGACGAGACGCCGGTCGGAGTGAGCGGGGCACAGCGTCACCGTGCCCTTGCCGGCGTGGCACAGGCCCTGAGCCAGCCGCACCATGAACAGGTGCACTGGTGACTTCCCGTGATACAAAGCTAGTGCGCGCAGCATTGTCGCCAACCTGATGTATTAGGGATAAATACACGATTTAGCCTTACTCTTTAAAAGTTTAAAAAAACAAATATTCATTACATCCATTTATTTACAAACTAGCTGATGCCCGCGACTTCGTCCGCGTGGTTTTTAAGTTTTTGATTCCCGCGGGAACTCTTTAATTTTCCGGGACAAAAAGTAGCCTATGTCACTCTCCAGGTCCTCAACTATACTCATGCAAAAAATCACGTCGATCCGTTGCTCCGTTGGGGCGTGATTGAAGGACAAACCGACATACCAATAAACCAACAAACAAACACACTTTCGAATTTATAATATTAGTATGATACTGTACAAATTGAATTAGTGAGACCAGATAAAATTCAGAAATTATAAATTCCCAAATTTTCCCGTAGCTTTAGTTTTAAGATACCGTTACTGATTATCACCATTATTATATTATAAATAACCCGACGTCAATAAGTGTAGTATACCTACCTAAATTGAATAAACGTTATTTGACTTTGACTTTGACTAGCACGGACAACATGCTGTCTGAGGAGCCGCCATGACGCTAATAATATCACGCGATCGCGCGCGGCGCCTCGTAGCACTTGTAGCGGCGCCCGCCTGCCGGTAGCGCACTACCGCTGGGCGCTGGCCGATGGTTAGTCTCAAAGAGAATATTATAACCACTACGTTGTTAGTCTCGTGTAACGCGCTGTTGTAAGTGAACGTCATCTTTGCGTGTTACGAAATTTAGCATGTTACGAAATTTAGCGCGCTACGAAATTAAGCGTGCCGCAAGACATATTATGGCTCCTGCCGGCCGCCCATACGCTTTCTTATAACAAGCGCGTTATAACATAGCGTAATTAAAAGCACGCTAAAAGTTTATAGCCCGTAGCGTGCTATGGATTTATAGCAGTTTTGAACAACTCTACACTGCGCCAGGGAGGTCGAGTTAAAGCGGCGTGAACCTCGTTTCGTCGTCCTCAGGTCTTGTTAGAACGCGTGCAAAAGTGTATACCTGGCGTTGTTGGTGCCGGCGCCGACGAGCCCCATCGCGAATATGGAGTTGTAGGCGACGTCGTTGTCGGAGTCGTGCGAGTACTTGTTGAGCACGTCGATCACCGACAGCTGCGGGTTAGACACTGAGCACAGCGCGATTGCGAGCGGCACCGCGCGCCGCACTGCCGGCTCGCCGTACCGACCCTGGAAAAAAAGACACGCGCCGAATTGAGGTTTCCTTTTATTTCGGAAGTCGGTTAATGAAGCACACGTTACAACATCGCAGGCACAGCTGGATAGTCGCGTCTGAAGTTGACCGCGTTGGATGGATTACATCCACACTAATATTACAAATGCGAAAGTGTGTCTGTCTGTCTGCTGCATTTTCACGGCCCATCCGTTCAGCCGATTTCGATGAATTTTGGTACAGGGATAGTTTGTATCCCAGGGACGGACATAGGCTACTTTTTTTACTGGAAAATAAAAGAGTTCCCACGGGGATCAAAAAACTTATTCGCCTGGCGAGCATTCACTTCTCTCTGCTACGCTAGAAGAAAGCGTGATGCACTTATGCAAGGGGTTCACAGAGCAAATTTATTACATTATTGTCAAATCTATTACATCACGCTCTCTCTCTCTGCGTCGTATTCCTCATTGCTGAACGTTGTGACCCCATTCCATTGATCACAGGGGTTTTCTTAGGATAATAATGGGGTGGGTTCCCAGGTCCTTCCGCATACGACTCGACTAAGAGTACTATTTCAACTCTTAGGTTAGGTTACTATCGATTAAATCCACGCGGACGAAGTCGCGGGTATCATCTAGTGTTAAATAAAAAATTCTTTCCAAAAAACCGTCTTCCAACGCCACTGTAAAGTACAAAATATTTTTGATTTCTACCCACTATGTTGAAGTCTTTAAGTTTTATTTTTTACTTTTTAGTGTCAGGGTTGAGGGTTTGGAGTCAGAATTTTTTGTGGGACCACCTCGAGAGCTTAATCTAACGACTGATAGAAAAAAAAATCAAATCGGTTCAGAAACCACGGAGATATGCACCGACATACATTAAAAAACAAAAATAAACGCGCCGAATTGAGAACCTCCTCCTTTTTTTGGAAGTCTGTTAAAAATAGACCACAAAGATGGAATAAGGTATTAAGTATGATTGTTTATTCAATATCGCTTTCGTACCAACTGTCCGAAGATGCGTGTGCACATTTCGGCACCAGTTTCTTCACCCATAGCGATGACCGCGACACCCAGTGTGGCCACTGCCTGTACAGATGACAGCTCCTTATTAGCTTCCTTTTCTTTGTCCTTTTCCTTGCTCTTGCTCTCTTTTGATTTGCCTGTAGATAGATTAATAATTATTAGATAAGGAATAAGGAAACGACTGCCTCGTTTGTCTAGCGGTTAGCATGGTCGAATGCGGATCACAAGGTCCCGAGTTTGATTCCCAGTCGAGCATAAAAATTGTTAGGTATTGGGTTTTTCAGTTTAGAAATTCTCAGTGCAAGCCCGGTATTGGAATTTGGCGGTGTTTCACCACCGTCTCGGAGAGCACGTTAAGCCGTCGGTCCCGGTTATAATGACTGACATTATAATAGTCGTTAAAGCTCGCATTAGAGCAGCGTGGTGGTTCAAGCTGCTATTCACTCTCTCCTATGAGAGTGGAGGCGCGCCCAGCAGTGGGATGTTAATAGGCTGTAATGGTAAATAAGGAATAATTTAATTCTGTCACTAAAGAAATACATAATATTATTAGTACCATAAATAATAATGCTTATAGAATGGAGACAACATACTTTTGTTTTTGTCATCCTTGGAAGTACCAGAGGAGCTGCTACTGCTGCTACTCTCTTTAGACTCTTTCTTGTCCTGTTTCTTGAAAGCAGTGTCTTCTGCTGACGATTGTTCATTCTAAACAACAAAAAAGTATAATTTCGTAAACCATGATAAAACTGGAAAATAAAACATTTCTGTGGTAGAAAGAAATGTAACTCATATATTCACATATTATGATAATAATGATTTTCACATATTATGACAACTTGTGCCACTTATGAAATGTCATGATTCAACCATGTACATGATTCAGAAAGCAGAGAAATATTAAGTTGTATCATTGTATATTTTTGTTTAATTAGTAGCATGTACAGTAAAGGGTCAAAGCATCTTAAATTTGAATTTTTTCAATAATTATTATTGATGATAAATAACAAGCTATTTTTCAGCTTTCAAAATTGACCTGACCTCTAACTACGCCCGCGGTCTCAATATCCTTAGAGCATCAATTGGGTTTTGGAAAAAAAATATTTTGTTATAAATCGAAAGATCATTAAGTATATAAGTTTTAAAGTGCTTCCACACAGCAGTTATAACATGATAGAGAATGATGCAACATTTTGTTTTTTTTTTAACAAACTACAACAAAACCCAATTGCATAACGAGTACGTCGCGGGTGCTCCTGCAACCTGGTCAAAACATGAAACCTTGCGAGTACACTGCGGCGTACATCGGTGTCGTAGTGTTTTGAGCAGATGTGCAGCATCTGTTGCACGACGAGCACGTCGCCGGTGGCCTCCGTGCCTGCCTTGCAACCTGACCAAAACATGAAACCTTGCGACTACACTGCGGCGTACATCGATGTCGTAGTGTTTTGAGCAGATGTGCAGCATCTGTTGCACGACGAGCACGTCGCCGGTGGCCTCCGTGCCTGCCTTGCAACCTGACCAAAACATGAAACCTTGCGACTACACTGCGGCGTACATCGATGTCGTAGTGTTTTGAGCAGATGTGCAGCATCTGTTGCACGACGAGCACGTCGCCGGTGGCCTCCGTGCCTGCCTTGCAACCTGACCAAAACATGAAACCTTGCGACTACACTGCGGCGTACATCGATGTCGTAGTGTTTTGAGCAGATGTGCAGCATCTGTTGCACGACGAGCACGTCGCCGGTGGCCTCCGTGCCTGCCTTGCAACCTGACCAAAACATGAAACCTTGCGACTACACTACGCCGTACATCGGTGTCGTAGTGTTTTGAGCAGATGTGCAGCATCTGTTGCGCGACGAGCACGTCGCCGGTGGCCTCCGTGCCTGCCTTGCAACCTGACCAAAACATGAAACCTTGCGACTACACTGCGGCGTACATCGGTGTCGTAGTGTTTGGAGCAGACGTGCAGCATCTGTTGCACGACGAGCACGTCACCGGTGGCCTCCGTGCCTGCCTTGCAACCTGACCAAAACATGAAACCTTGCGACTACACTGCGGCGTACATCGGTGTCGTAGTGTTTGGAGCAGATGTGCAGCATCTGTTGCACGACGAGCACGCCGCCGGTGGCCTCCGTGCCTGCCTTGCAACCTGACCAAAACATGAAACCTTGCGACTACACTGCGGCGTACATCGGTGTCGTAGTGTTTGGAGCAAATGTGCAGCATCTGTTGCACGACGAGCACGTCACCGGTGGCCGCGTACGCGCACATGGACAGCGTGGTCTGGCACAGCGACTGCTGCGGCTCCGGCAGGACCTCGAGCGCGGCCATCGTCGCCTCCGTGCGCTCCTTGCAACCTGACAGCAAACAATAATTGTTGATGTGAAACATCTGTGAATTCACACCTATATAATACATATACGGGTAGCACTAAATAATAAATTATCAATAAAATAATTGTCTTAAGTTAGCCGAAAGATGCATCTTTGTAGTATAATTCAGGTGTCAGCGGGCTGAACGAGCGGGGCACGCGCTCGCGCGCCGCGTTCGCCCCGCACTCGCAATCTTGTTGACTTTGACAGTTTGAGTTAGTGTGAGAGCTATTAGCATGTGAAACTAGCATTTGCGCGTTAGTTCAGAGACGACTTTTTAACGTTTTATTAATTATTATAATATTTAAGTGCTCATTATCAAAAACTTACCCAAGAAACACAATCCTAGTCCTAAGTGTAGAAACCGAGCATAAGTAGATGAATGCAGGTCTTTGTTGTCTTCAATAAGACGCTGGATTATAGCACATGTGACCTGTTAACGAAGTAAATTATAATTAATACACAGACCAAGACAATAATTAACTGAATAAATCGTGAGGAATTAAAAAAAAAAAACTTTTCTCATTAACTGTGGCAAAAACGGATATCTTGAAAAATAGAAAAAGAAAAGGAGGATAAAATGGTGAGAATTAGAATTTAAGAACAGATATATCGATATTTCTAGATCGAGGAAGTTTTTTGAATAGAATAATAATTAGAATGCATGAATTATTCCTATCAAAATAATTTGTATAAGTGTTTTAATTCTATTGTATCAATCAATATCAATAAATTTGCATGCCATATGATTGGCAGATTGTGGCTCGGAACTATACCATCGTAACAACTTATTATGTACTTACTTGTAGGTAAGTAGCAAATAATAGTAGATTGTTACACAAGGAACGTAAGTAAGCTATTACAGAACAAGATCCAATTTGGCGCCAGTGCGAGCGCAGCTCGCATAGGGCGCTAATGGATCGCGTGCACCCGAGATATTTAGTCACACGAGCGAGCGCAGCGAGCGAGGGTGAATATAGTTCGAGGGTATAATAGCTACTTGCAACCGAGGTAAGCATTCTACTTTATATCATTCTTGCGAGGTAAATAAAACATTGGTAATGCAAATCACTTTACAAACAAACTTCACAAACTTTCAGATCAAATGAAATACCGCCATATCCATTTTTTTTCGTAAATAGTTTTCCGTTTTTTTTTTTTACGGCTCTGGGATCCAAGGAGTTTTGCATAGTTTGAAATGTATGGAAATTAAATGCCGCCATGTTCAGTGTTTTTTTTCAGTAAAAAGTTTTCTTACCATTTTATAAGAAAAGAGATTGTTTACCAAGGAGTTTTGCATAGCTTGAACTGTAATGTGAACATTACAATTCAAGCATAGTGCGACGTAATGTTGCCTTGAATTGCAAACACCAACTTACAAGGAGACTTTCCACCATAGTAATCCCTAGTTACTGAGCTAGTATGATATAAACGATGATTATGATTCAAAAGGGTAAAGTACTCACGTCCCCGTTACAAGAGCCGACGGCAATAAGACCGCAAGCAATGGCCGCCAGCGCGCAGATCTCGGGAGGAGCGGCCGTGTCCGCTAGCACGGGCAGCAGGTGAGATAGCACGTCCTCGCGCTGCGTGCCTGCGTAAGCTATGCCGAGACCTGTAGGGCGATTGTGTAAAACCTGCATCAATCATTGTTACAATCATAGTATCAATTGTTGTGATTGGCTGAATTAATGGTATTCTTGCTGCGTCAATGGATTTTCTCCAAAAGTGTAAGAATGTTAATCAATCAGGGGTGATTGCGATCGTTACACTGAAGCTGTCATTTTTGGCCGGTTGCCCAGCTGGTCATCATCAATATATTATGTTATTTTTAATTGAATGTTATAAATATCTAACGACGCCCACAGCTTCACTTACGTGAATATTTTGTGCAATAAGGGATTGTACCTTGTCTACATTTTGATCCATGAACTGAACCATTGGACAAAATGAACCACTATTCACTCATGTGAAAATTTTGTGAAATAAGGCATTTTACCGTGTCTAATTTAAAGAACTTCAGTTTTCTAGGTCCACGAGTTTGAGCTAAGGGCTGATATCAGTGAGTGGGTGAGGACATTCTTTTTTATAGTGATCAAAATCAGTGGAGTGTATTTCTTAGAGGCATAAAAGCACTTCTTACCCTAAATGAAGCTCAATACTCATTTTTCATTATAACCTGTGATCAAATACATATGTATTACCTAGCTAATCAATGCCTACCTCGCTTTGAACACTGAGCAAGCCACTTAATATAACACTTAATTTTAAGTCTATTCACTTATTTTAAGTCAGTTAATTTTAGTAGCACAAGTAAGATCAAAATTTAACAAGATTTTCATCTCACCTAAGACACTGCCAATCCTCAAATTGGCACTGGAATGCAGTACATAGTCAGACAATAGAGCCAGAGCAGGATCACACTCATTCCGCACCCCACAGTTGACTAGCCCAAGGGCTAGCAACGCACCAGCCTTTATGTGCTCTTCAGCTGTGTAAAGGTATTTGTCTATGGGGGTCAGACCACCATCTACATCCCATAGATGGATCATACCTAGAGATGCGGCTGCTGATAACATGCCTAGAAATAATGATAAGTGATGAAAAAAAATCATGATAATTTTATTAGTGTATTATTATCTACATTTTAATCTGATTCTCAAATCTCATAAGTTTTATTCAATCCTTAAAAGTAAGATTAAAATAAAAAGAAAAGGGCCCCTTTTATTTAGCTATATCTAAAAAAGTTATACTTAGTATTCATAAAGATGTTAATAAAAAGGGTTTACATAATCAGAAAGTAGCTCTAACATAAATATTTACAGAAAACATTAAAGTATAATAAATCTGTCATACCATGATCTTTGTTCTTATACATCCATTTGTTTCCATCCTCAGTTGTAACCAGCTTGTCTTTTCCAAAACCAGCATTAACAAAGGCATTGACAAAGGTAGCAGACAGGTTCTGTCTAGCAGAATCCACAGGGTGTTCTGCTAATAGGGATGGTCTTAGAGCTGACCCGGCAGACTCTAACCAAGTTTTGTATACCTCTTCAGGGGTTTTAGGCTCCATGATATCAAGCTAGAAGAAACACAGCAGTAAATCTTTAACCAAGTTTATTTTTAACCAACTTCTGAAAAAGGAGGAGGTTCTCAATTCGGCGCGTATTTTTTAATTTATAGATTTGGCGTAAGTGCACAGTTCTATACATATATATATATACAGAATAGGATATTTAGTATTAAAATCTGCCAACAAAAATATTATATGCAATTAATTTCGCGAAGTTGATGAAAGGTTGCATATGATTTTATATAAAAAATCTGTATGAAAACCTTTGGTGGCTATATAAGTGGTACACTATGGAAAATATGATTTTGCCATAAATTGGTCAAATAAGCTGGTGTATGTAATTTTGATTTTATTTCTCACCTCTCTGCCCAAGCTCAGGAAATGGTCATTGATATGGGCATTCAATAGTATTGTCCGTAAATCTTCATCTTCCAATTCAAGAGGCACATATTGTCTGGCCAACATATAGCACAATTGCTTTTTGATTAGGCTAAAATCAAATAAAAAACATAAGTTAAAATTAAGCCAGTTGAAGTTTTTCTCAGGAAAATTTTACATTTGTAAATAAAACAAAAAGAAAGCTGTGAACAGTTATGGGACTATTTTTGTTTGCTTTCACTTGTTTGCAATGGTACCCATTCTAAAAGTCTGCTTAGAAGCTTAGCTTTAAAACTTATAAAAATTTTAGAGAATCACCAACCTTCTTGTTAACTCCAAGTCTAATGACAATTAAGTTATGAATATTAAATTAATTAATTAACTGTGTAAAATATAAATCTTTACACAATATCGAAAATAAATCAATTTTACATAACTATGACAACAGTTTCTTGTGTATTTATGAAAAACTAAATATGCTTCTATACTTTTTATTTTTTATTTTTAAATGTCTTTATTGTGGCATAAAAATTACAAAAAGTTGAACAATAGTTAGGTAACTTATTGCTAACATCAATAAGGTAGAATGTTGTTCAGGTTAATTCACCTCTATAAACATATAACATAACATAATCTATATTAATTATATTAACTTACGTATCATCACAAGCGTTGAAGACTTCTTCACATTTAGCTTTGTCATGTAGCTGCATTGCAACTAGTAGAGCGCGAGGGTATTCTTTGAAACGTAAGTATGTGTCTAGTACACCTAGGAGAATTTGTGTTGACTCTGGTTCAACCACATAACTGGCACAGCTGAAAGAAATACAAATTAAATCCCTGTAACATGTTATTTATAACTATAAATAGATTTTTGGTGATAGTAGTGTATTGATAGCAGATAAGTCAAGTGCTCATTATCATTAACAATCCCTTAATTTTAAGGGACCATTTATATCCAATTAGGTGACAGGTATATTATCATTCATTTATATTTCAGTTATATTTTAATAATGCAACTAATTAATATTTTTTTCATAATTTAAAATACAAATAAACAAACTAAACAACAAATTGCAAAAAATTAGAAGTAAGTACTATTTAATTTTACCTTTCATCATGCAACTAAACTCCTATCTTAATAAGCTTGCCTGAAAGAGATCACTCATGCCTAGCGATCACTAGCTGCATGAGCACTACCCCAACAGATGCTTTAGAGGTAATACTGGGAATCCCCCCCCTACATCTTCACATAAAAGAAGAAGCTACCCTCGCAGCGCTAAGGATTAAGACTTATGGGCTGTGGAAAGATACAAACACAACACACACCCGGATACTGTAAGGTGAGAACATGAAGAGTCCACTGTTAGGATGGATCTGTGATAAAACACGGAAGGAACACATAATCGAGAAAGATTATGAGATCAACATCTCAGATACCGGAATACACAAAAATACTATAGATACGATAGACGTTTACACAGACGGGTCAAAAACCAGCCAGAAAACCGGTGCAGGAGTGTACTTTCCCGAACTAAACATACACATTGCTCGCGCGCTCGGTAAGAATAACTCTGTTTTTCAAGCGTCGGCATCACTGCGGCGGCCACGGCAATGGCCGACAGACAGGTAACAAACTTTCATATTAACATTTTTAGTGATAGTCAGGCAGTCCTGCGAGCTTTAGCCAAAAGTACGACCTCATCCAAGCTCGTATTGGATTGCCATAACGCACTACAAACACTAACAAAATCAAACCTAGTATCACTCGGCTGGGTTAAAGGTCACAGCGACAACATAGGTAACGACGCAGTCGACGAACTAGCTCGACGAGCCTCAAACCTGAAGGTAATGGGACCTAAACCGATCGTTCCAATACCATTCAGTGAGTACAAGACTTGGTTAAAACAACAAACAGTAGGTACTCATGCCGAACTTTGGGCAAACACCACCAGCTGTAGACAAACAAAAGAGGCTATACCCAGCCCAAACCAACGCCTAACTAAGAAACTACTGCAATTAAACAGAGCTAAACTCAGGACGGCTGTAGGCATGATAACAGGACACTGTCCACTTAACAAAAACCTATATGTTCTAGGTATAACCGACAGCCCTCTGTGCAGAGCCTGCATGGAGAGCGAGGAGACACCAAGACACGTACTACTCGAGTGCAGTGCTGTAACCACTCAACGAGAAGCCTACATTGGCTCCCCAGCAACACTCCCGGAAGTCCTTGCCGACCTGGGCGGCCTGCTTGGATTCTGGAGTGAGCTCGGCTGGCTGGAGTGATCCAGCAGGGAGTCGCACCAGAGGTCTCACGCACAGCAGGCACCAGTGCTTAAGTGCGGAAAAGCCCAGAAAAAGAAGAAGAAGAAGAGATCACTCATAGTGATCCACATCCATAGAAGCCACCTTTACACCATAACAAGTTGTAAATTTTGTCACAATTCGTTTTACCTCTGTTATTTGTTCTGTTATTTGTTTGTGTGTAATAAAGTGTTTTTAGCAAGAAAAGATTACAATTGTTTTGCTATAATCCGCCAACAGAAAAAATTCTGTATGGTCAAGCATGCAGTAACAAGCGAAGCACCGATTACCTTCCCAACCAAACAAGAAAGCTAAGTTCCCAAGCAAGCAATGCCACTACCACCCACATGCACCACCACACAAGACTTTTATACTATTCTCGACGCACGTTTCGCCCCGACACCCGAGCATCTTTTCTTGCTAAATCATGAACTTCCGCAAAGTAACGCCTGATTCTATCCCAAGTGTTTTTTCTTACTTACTTACCCAATTAAGTAAAGACAAACTCGGGGATAGTTGCTCTGGTCCATATGTTGAGACAGCAGATCCAAGCGATCAATCTCCATGAGCAGATCACACGCTTGAATCTCAGCAGAGTGCTGCATGTCAAAGGCCACCACATCACGCACAAGGGGCATTAGTGAGTTCATGTTCTCTATGTTCCATTCCTCTGCTATCTCACCTTCCAGTTGCCTGTTTATTTTAATTGTTTGCATTATTTACAAATTCAATATAAAACCTAAACATAGCTACAGTTTAGTTAATTAACAGTTAAACATAAAGAGGTCTTGAATGAAAAAATTACCAATTACAATATAGACTAACATTAAGCTCACATTTTCAAACAATTTTGACAAAATTTGGTACAGATATAGGTTGCATTCCAGGAAAGGATAGGCTTTTGATCCCAGATTTTTGGAAAATCTAAGAGTTCCCACAGGATTTGTCAAAAATCTATGCTGTCATGGAGAAAGTCCCAGGCATAATCTAGTCTCTAATAAAATTGCAATGCTATAGTCTATTATTATTACTTAAATTTTGTAATCAAACTATTAGATCTGTTGTGACTATATTATATATTCTTCTCTTACCATTATTATTTTATTATTAGTTATTTACCTTACATATTCATGCCCCCATTCACCAACATTAGACATTGTCCCCAACAAACAATATTTAAGACATTCCCTTTTTTCAGCTGCGTCCTAAAACATGTGCAAAATATTCAGTATTATTTTAAGCCACTATAACAATGATTGTTGCATAAAGTTACTTGTAATTAAAGTTTTTTTTTTATTTCATTTTGTAGTCATGTGTGTAATGCAAAAACCTTAATGAAATATTCTCAATAGTTGAAAATTACATTGAAATCCTTAGACAGTTATAACTGAACATATAGATGAATTAAGTACTTTGCTTAAATTTTGGATATTAAAATTGTGGTTCTATTTAATAAAAAAAGTTACTTACAGGAGAGCCACTGACCCCCATAGCAAGAACAGAGACAACATCAGCACAATACTTCTTTGTCTTCTCATCTTTAATCTTTTCATACACTACTTTTAAAGCAGGATAATGCTCTCGCAGAAACTTTAATGGCTTAGGAACTGATGTCATAGATGTCGTAGAAGTTCTTATCAGATTGGTCAACATCTGAAGTGCTGGCAAATAAAGCTCCACCTCGTTACCCTGTTAAATAGTGCAGGGTTTTATGGTTAGGACATGAAGCGATTATATTTTATGATATATCAGATGTGAAAACTCACGGTTAGCTTTTCAACAAGCATGTTGAGTTCCTCCTGAAGCCGTTTATCTTCTTCGGACTGCAAGAAAATTGTTTTATTAGAATAATAAATAAGCTGTGATACGATGACATTTTGTTTTCAACAAAATATTACCAGATCATCGTTAGGTGCTGGTGCTGGGTCGGCGTTTTCTTTCTTGGGCTCCTCCGTTTTATTTTTTACGGTCATCTTGTATGATTTATTTCCAAATACTATTCAGTTCTCACTTCTCAGTTCTCAGTAAATCGGTGCTGGTCTCTGAATCGGTGAATAAAAATTCATTGCTTTCAAATTTCAATTTTGACAAGTCACTGCTATAACACAGACAAAGAACAAATCAGAGGACCAAAGAGTATATCTTAAGATCCTACGGAATATTATACTCTTTGATCCCAAACTACAGATAATAAAAAAAAAGAAAAACATGTACAGATAAGTTCCTAAACAGAGAAATCTCACTTTAATTATTGATGAAAAGCTAAATGTGGTGTGCTTAGAACATAAAGAGTTGTTTTTAAATTCTAACCAAAAATCATTCTAGTACAGCATAGGTACGTTTTATAATAATTTGATTACTGTTTACTCCAAGAGCTCTTGCACTTGTGCCGAAATATTTAAAAAAACCTGTAAGTTGATTGTTTGGCTTTTTTTGAGAATGGCGTAGGAGAATGGTAAACGTAGTATCCTAATAAGTAGTACCTAGTAAACTAAGCGCCACCTAGCCGATCGACAGATTACCTAGTAAGAAATGAAAAATATAGCCCAGAAAGAAATGAGAAATAATGTTTGCGTGGCTCTCCATTATCGGTTTTCGCGCACTGTTCATCCATTTGAGGGGAAACTGAACCGTAGTAATTATTGTTATTGGGACTTGCGGGAAGGTTTTTAACATAGTACCATCGAAGTACAATAGGTGGCGCGTGAGTCACAATGCTTCACATGCCGGGCTTTAGGATGGGTTTATCCGAGAGTTCCAATATCATTACCATATTTTATGCAGGATTCAGTAGCATTTTATGTTTAATTCACAATATTAACATGTTTTGCGCCTGATCTTAATGTGGAATAATTTATACGTACCTACCTACTACAACGACGATCGTAGATTTTCGTAGACAGTCTCAGTTTACAATAAACTGTTGTCGGCTATAAGACGTCGCGACGACGAAGACGTTCTACTAAGTGAAGTGAATCGTACAAGTATTTTTATATGGTATGTACTATGTAGGTAAATCAATGGCGTAAGTGTTTACACTTATCACTAAACAATGTCTTTACCATTTATCTTTATATTTATTTAATTCTAACTATCTTGTTTTTTCCCAAGCTTGAAAAGTAGGTATTGTACAGGAATAATAGTATATAAATTAATGGGTAAGTATATAAAATGTAAATGTATCTTTTTTAGGTGAAATGCATCGATTTCAGAAAACAGTAGTACTAAAGATCAATTTAATCAGGTTTAAAGCAACGTATAATATAAAAGAAGATCAATTGATGGGTATCAGTGATATGCCCCATGCAAAATCTTTACCGATCTTAGGTACACGATTAAATTTAATTGCTGCTGGAGGTGGAACAAAGTCGGTAAATTTCAGTAATATATTATTTTCTTGTGTTGGTAAGAGTATCCTCTTAACGAGTCTGTAAAAATTTATATTCAGATTGCACGAGTACATAGATGCTCGACACAAGAAATTAGGCCCCATCTTTGCGGAACGACTAGCTGGGAGCACAGAACTTGTTTTTGTAAGCGATCCCTTGCTTATGAAATCACTTTTTATTTATATGGAAGGTAAATATCCGATGCATATATTGCCTGATCCGTGGGTTTTGTACGAGAAACTGTATGGATCACAAAGAGGTCTATTTTTCATGAACGGTGAAAATTGGATGCTTAACCGCCGAATATTGAATAAACATTTGCTAAGAGAAGGCACGGAAGATTGGATAAGAGTTCCAATTGTAAAAAGTATCCAAGAGTTTGTAAAAGGTTTAAAAGAAAGATCTGAGAACGGTTACATAGTTAAAGACTTTGAAATGGAATTTTATAGACTATCAACGAATGGTATGTTTAAATAAAGAAAGATAATAAGTACAAGATTACGTTTTGTTTTTTAAACAACTATTTCTAATTTCCCTAAAATTATTTTCAGTACTTGTCAATGTATTATTAGGAGACAACTCCATACATCGTAGTCAACACTACGATGAAATGTTAAATGTGTTTTCGGATTCAGTAAAAAAAATATTTCAAGCTACTACAATGTTGTATGGATGGCCAGTAGAATGGTGTCAATATTTCAATCTAAAAATATGGAGAGATTTTAAGGAATGCGTAGATATCTCACTGCATTTGGGTAAGAGTTAGCTTCTATTATATTTTATGATGATTGCACAAGGACTATTAAACTGATTTAGTTAATTTTTAGCAACCGTATTTTCTTGCCAAAAAGGGACCGCGCTGCAAAATTTAACTAAAGCAGTTTAGGCAGTGTATTGCAACTCGGTCTAAGTTTTTCACTTAATATTTTCACATTTACAATAAATTCTTTTTAGCTAAAAAAATGGCTTTCGAAATAATCAGAAACAAAGACAGAAACAATGGATTGATCAAAAAATTGGTCCAAGAAGATTTAAAAGATGACATGATAACAAGGATAGTCGCAGATTTTATTATAGCTGCTGGCGATACGGTATGAGTGATGAACTAGTATTATTTTATGTAAAGAAGAACGAGATAAGTAAAAACATTTCAATAATTTTTCAGACTGCATATACGACATTATGGATATTTCTGTTGCTATCTAAGAATGTCGATGTTGTAAAAGAGATTCGATTAAAGGACCATTCTTATGTAAAATGTGTGATAAAGGAAGCAATGAGAATGTATCCAGTAGCCCCATTTTTAACAAGAATATTACCAAAAGAGACTGTTTTTGAAAACTATAGACTTAAACAGGGAGTGAGTATAACTTTCTAAAGGTTTTTATTAATTATTATTTTTTCCAATTTGAAAATTCCCTCCATATTTGAAGTCGAATAAATTTGTTGTCACGCAACACGTGCTACTTCTGAACAAAAGTGCTCTATGTTTGTGCCTACGTGGTCTTTGATTTGACATGAATGCATAATATGTTAAAAAAAAAAAAACATATTGTACAAAAAAAAAATTTATTACTTGACACCTCAGAGTTTCGGGTATGTTTCGATATACACTGCGAGCTGTAAGGTGTGACGTCAATTTAGTATACTGCGAAACCGTTCCTTTAAAGATAGATAAACTGGTGGTTACTGTTTTAAACAGAACGCAGTCGGCACTGAGAGCACCTTACCTCGAAAACGCCAGTGCTCACAGTACAAAAATTGCGATGGTTTATGACGTTATATATTTCCCTAGGATACCGCGGCAGTAAACTGTCAGTCCATAATTACTGAACGAATTTCTCCCCAGTAAGAGCACTGCAGGGCGACCGCGTATCTTTTGCATCAGTCATTGATATATCGCAATCACCTCCGATTGGCTGAATTTATGGTATTCTTGCTGCGTCAATGGATTTCGTCCAATAGTGGAAGAGTGATAACCAATTAGAGGTGATTGCGATGCATCAATGATTGATGCAAAAGATACGCGGTCGCCCTGCTGAACAGTGCTCGCAGTGTTTATCGGAACATACCCAATGTTTTGGCTTAAAATGACAGCTAGTGAACAATCGCTATCACCTCTGATTGGTTAACATTTTTCCGCTGTTGGTCAAAACCCATTGATGCAGCAAAAATACCACAAATTCAGCCAATCAAAACAATTGAGACTGTAACAACGTTTGTAGCAGCATAATCACCCGGCTGAAGTTTAATTTTGTAAAAAGCCTTGTGTTTACGGAGACAACTGACGTCTGACAAGTAACATCAGAGTAACCTAAACTGCTGGGTTTCTGAGTTTATTGTGAAACTGAATAAAAATGAATTACTGTAAAATCTTTTTATGTTCGAGAAGTAAACCGTTAGCTTCCAACTATCGATCATACAGCATTGCCTGCAACACAGTACTAGAAAGAAGACATAGTTGTTCTTATCGTGAAGAAAAATGTTTATTCAAGCAACCAATTTTATCACCTACATATACTTATCAAAACCGAAATATGTCAATAGATGGGATTGTGAAATGGCAGGAACAAACATACAACAGTATAGCAAATAGCAGTCCAGTGAATATTATGCAAGATGGTTTGCTTTATTTCCATGATACTACTGGCCTAACTTGGTCGGTTACTATCATTGCTACTACTTTAATTATTCGTACATTAATGACACTACCCCTCACAATATACCAGAACTCCATTTTAGCCAAAGTTGAAAACATTGGATTAGAGTTGAAAGATATGGTTAATGAAATGAAAAAGGAGACAGCTATGGCTAGAAAAATGTTTAATCTAAATGACAAACAAACTGTACTATTGTTCCAAAGGTCTATGAAAAAGCAGTGGAGAAATCTTATTGAGAGAGATAATTGTCACCCATTGAAAGCGACAATAGTTGTATGGTTTCAAATACCCATTTGGGTGTGTATGTCATTTGCACTGCGAAATCTAGTTACCATGCACAGGTTAGATCCATCTGCACTGGTCACATTTATGGAATTAGAAGTTGGTGGTTTTGGCTGGATTCCAAATTTAACTGAGGCTGACCATTCTCTTATACTACCAGTTATGTTTGGTTTGACTAATTTGGCAATTATTGAAATACAAAGAATGTCAAAGCTGCGAGAGCCATCTAGAATGTACAATATATTTACTAATGGTTTTAGAGTTTTTTCCATAGTCATGATACCAATAGCAGCGAGTGTTCCTTCATGTATGTGCCTCTATTGGACAACATCAAGTCTCTTTGGCTTGGCTCAAAACCTGTGTTTACTTTCACCTTCCTTGCGAAGAAAGTTGAAAATACCAGAAGCTCCAAGTGAACTTGAAGACCCCTATGGTCACATGAAACAAGAAATTAGTGTTAGAATAAGAAAAGTATTGCCTAAGTAAATAAAAATTAATCTGATCACTGTTACTATTATACATTACAGACTCCAATTATAGCTTCAATTTATACATCAGGCCGTGATGAGCAAAACTTTAGCAAGCCAGAAATGTTCTTGCCCTATCGTTGGGACAGAAATGATTCACGCAGAAAAAGCCTTGTCAACCATACCCCTTCAGCATCTCTGCCATTTGCTATGGGGGCCAGATCTTGTATAGGAAAAAAGATAGCGCAAGTTCAACTAACAGAGCTTGTTACACAGGTAATTTAAAGTTATATCAACTTGCCATTGGAGCTGGCATTCCTGTAGATGTAGAAAGTTGTTGTCATAATCAAAATCATCCATGCACTCTTGGGTTGCTTATAGCATGGCTGTTGGTTACATGCTGTTAAGAATTAGTTAAAAATTTTGAGAATCCATACTAATATTATAAATGCAAAAGTGTGTCTGTCTGTATGCTACGCTTTTACAGTCCATCTGTTCAACCAATTTTGATGTAATTTGGAACAGGGATAGCTTGTATCCCAGGGAAGGAAATAGGACATACATTTTATCCTGGAAAATTAAGGACTTCCTGCAGGAATCACAAAAACATAATCCACATGGACGAAGTCGCGGGCATCATCTAGTTCTATATAAATGATAGGAAGATCTAGTCTACTGACAAAAGTATGTTAAATTTTTTCAGGTTACCGAAAACTTCGACATAAAATGTAAAAACAGTAAGGATGTCAAGTCAATGACCTCGCAGGTATTAGTACCAGACAGACAACTAGAATTTGTCATTAGTGTGAGAGATAGAGATGGTTCCTAAATTATAATGTTGTAAGAAATGTGTTTTGGTATTAAGATGTAAACGAATTGACAATGTAAATAAAATAATAATGCATTGATTTCACATTCATTTTTCTTTATGTGTATACATACAGAGAATATACAATGCAGAACATTATAATTAAATAACCCTTAAATTTGCAATACATATGATAACATAAACGTAATGTACACATAATCTTATACTGTTTTACATCAAGATTATTTGGAATGTTAATTCTGAAAGTATCTAGACCATAAAGAAACTTATTCTAGAAACATTTATTTTGAAATCCTTGATTGAATTATATCATCAATTATTTATTATAGACAATCATACTAATATTATAAATGCGAAAGTGTGTTTGTTTGTTGGTTTGTCCTTCAATCATGCGGCAACGGAGCAACGGATCGATATTGGCATGGGTATAGTTGAGGACCTGGAGAGTGACGGAGTTCCCGCGGGAATCAAAAAAACTTAAACCACGCGGACGAAGTCGCGAGCATCAACTAGTAGACAAATATTTACATGGTTAAAATGATGACTATGCCATTATCAAGGTCTAAATTAAAGGAAACAGAATACTTTCCAACTGTAACATAAATACAGTAACAAATAAAGCATGATAGACACTGACATACTAAGTTGCATAAACAATTAACAGACAATATTGACTGGTCTTACTCTAGTGCAGTAGTTAACAAGTCGACTGCGTATGGTGAGGTCCTGGATTCGATTCCAATTAAAAAGTTAGCAGTGTTTCACCCCCGCGCCTTGCTTCGGAGAGCACGTGAAGACGTGGGTCCTGACACCGATCTCTCTATGATCATATCAGAGTGAAAGGAAATAAGGAGTACACAGCCTGTGTCCTTATTTCCTTGTGCACAGGTGTGTGCAATATAATATCACATGCCCAGATGGTTAATCTTTGTGAAGATTGGTCAACGTGGCAGAAATTCATTTCATTCATTCCTCCTTTCTTCTTTCTTGCCATGATCTAATCTAGTTTTTGGTTATACCCTAGTTTGAGCTTACTTTCAGTTGCCTCAGTATCATGGATTTGATATCCTCTAGCCATTGGTCCTTGTATTCGAGATTGAGAATATTTTCAAATGACTGAAAACGTTCGGCTTCAGACATCTGTCCAGTTAACAGATATGCTACAGATTCAACACACAAAAATCCCATTCCATCACTCAGGGACCATATGTATATTTTATCAGCAGTATCAGGGGCCAATTGAAATTGTAAGATAGCACTACTTAATAACTCTTTCAATTTCTCAAATAAAAATCTGTCTGCCAAAAGAAGTACTTCCAAATTAGTCTCCAACTGTTCTGCCAATGGGAATATTTCTATATCACTTTTCGGGTTATTTAAACCACACTGGAGCAGAGTGAAGAGATATTCAAGAGCAGATTTCGATACATTTTTAATTCGTACACATTTTTCTACAGATTCCTTGAACTGTCCCATCAACATAGCACTGAATACATCAGAATGCTGGCATAAAAATATTTTATTCGCTTTGACTGTAGATAAATCGTCTAGTTGGAAAGTAACGATATCATCAGGGGACAAATTATCTAGAATAGGATCGTAACTAACGTAAACTTTTGACTTGTAACGTTTTTCTAATATTTTTGGGTCCTTAATGTGTACATTGCTTGCAAGCTTCACTAATGCTGTGATACAGTCCTGAACATCTTCTTTGGTTTCAGAAATTATGCTGAATAATAAACTTAAACCATTGCAATCTATTAAGTACTTTTTTAACGCTTTTTCAGTCCTGAAACCAAACCAAAATATTTATTTTTAGTATTAGGAAATATTTAAGCGGAATTATATTTAAGTCATGTTTTTGTTTACCTGACGATGTACGGCAAAGTCAAAGAAAGAGTTTGCTTCATAGATGTGCTGCCCTTTAATAAATGATAGCTAATTTTCCCCATACCATAACTTGATTCTGCTAATATTGACAATTGAGTCAAGAGTTTTGAACTTAATTTTAATATCTGGGGATATAAAATAAAACAGTTATGAACATACAAACAGAGTAACAGAATATATTATATTAAACACTATTGAAATAATACTTACTTGTTTACATTGTGTGCATTGGCTTGGTGGATGCTTGGAGTTTACAGACATTCGATGTAGCCTTAGCGCTAGCCTATGCCTTAGTATGCTCATTAAACAAAGGTCATTACTGTAATGAAAATATTATTAAGAATTGTAAGAAAAATATTGTAAAACAAGATATTAGTTCTAGTACAAAGTTTTGACCACCTATCATACCTAGTAGTTTTAAATATCGGAGTTAGTGCGTGTGGCGACGTATTAGGTAGGTGGTATTACTAAAAATAAAAAATGTGAAGAAGAAGAAGAAAGAAGTGAAAACGAATATTTATTTATTCAAACCTTAAAACGAAGGCACTAAAGTTTAATTACGAATGGGGTATATTTGTGTTTAAGACCTTTTGTCTTCGTAACAACGCGAGCATGTCGAAGCGAGGTGTCGAACGAGCTACCAAAAAGTGCTCAACGCGGCTAAAGAAGTTTTCACTTCAATAATTACCTTAAAACTCTAGCTAGTATCCTTGCAGCTCTACCCATGGGCCGTTTGCATCTCTCAACATAGTCAAGCAGGCCGTTAAGACACTCTCGTCCGGTCAGCAAGTTCATTGTACTATGATTGGGGGCGGAGTCATCGCGGATGCTCCCGCAAGTAGTACAAGTGCCGTGCGATACGCGGAACAGCAGCACCATAACGCAGGCTATGCCTGATGATTTGGAGTTGATGTCGATCTTGCATTTGCACGCATCTGAAAGAAAAGGTTCATTTTAGGCCTACTCTTGCACACTCTACCATGAATAGAGCAAAATACATAGATTGTATTAAAATATAATTAATAATATAGAACAGTAAAGTAAATAACGAGCAAAAAAAATAAAAATGTATTTCAAGTTTTCGATACGTTTCCAAGATGGCAATCCGCCATTACCCACTCATGTTTAGTGTTCCAGAACTTGGAAAGATTAAATAATTTTACCACTGAAATTACGACGAATTCGTAGATATGACCAGTAAAAACTGGTCTAGTATTTTATTTTCCTTCATTTCTCTGCTTGTACAAGACTTGGCCTACGCCCTATACAAATCTGAACCGTCTCTTTAGAAAGATAGATAGATAGAAGAGGCAGAGATAGAAGTCTATATTGCCACACATAACATAAAACTAAATTATAAGCAAGCAGAAAACAACGCGTGCGCGAGGTCGGTCGTATCACTAAAAGTGATCTCCCCCAGACAACCCGTTTCTTAGGGAACTTTATGAAGGAGGAAAGTACAAAGATAATATAACAAGAATTTAGAAAACCCCTGCCATTATGTGATTAATGCACAATGAGGCACAAGATTAATTCAGCAATGAGGAATACGACGCAGAGAGAGACCGGTTGTTATATTTATTTCTAACATGCTGGAAAATACATACAAATAGGTCTCTACTGATATTATAAATGCGAAAGTTTGGATGGATAGATGTATGTTTGTTACTCAATCACGCCAAAACGGCTGAACCGATCTGGATTAAATTTGGTACAGAGATAGATTATAGACTAGAATAACACATAGGGACTTTTTATCCCGGAAAATTAAAGAGTTCCCGCGGGAACCAAGATACCTCAATCCACGCGAACAAAGTCGCGGACATCAGCTAGTTCTAAATGATTGAGTGATAAATCACCTTCTGATGGCGACTCTTCATCATTGCTCTCATCGTCCATTATAAGTTCGTCAAGTTCGTGAGCGACCTGGGTGGCCTTCAGCTCTGTCACCGCGTTTGAGGCAGTCTTCTGCTCCTCGTCGCCGTCGCCCTCGCTGCAGACTGGTGAGTAACGTCCAGATATCTCCGAATCTGAACTTTCTGGAAGCAAGCCAGACTTGACCAAAAGGTTGAACTGAATTTATATAAACATTTATATTTTTAAATCTTTATTGAGACTGAAAAGAAACATCCAAACTAATAAAAAAATTGAGACATTGGAAACCTGCATCAATCATTGTTATAATATCAATTATTATTGTTGTGATTGGCTGGCTGAATTTATATGGCACTAGATGATGCCCGCGACTTCGTCAACGTGGACTGACTATTTTTTTTCGATTCCCGCGGGAATTCCACAATTTTCCGGGATAAAAAGTAGCCTCTATCTCCTTCCCCGGCATGAGACCTTGCCATACCAAATTTCATCAAAACCGGTTAAAGATGAGGGCCGTGAAAGCATAGCAGGCAGACAGACACACTTTCGCATTTATAATATTAGTATGGATTCTTGCTGGGACAATAAATTTTGGTCAACAGTAGAAAAATTAGACGTGTTACAGACAGTTACACTGGTTGCTTACTAACATGACATATTAATGAGATGTAAGATAGGAACAGAGTGAGACCCAGTATGGAATGGACTTGTAGAGAGTTTATTGTATTGTATATATGTACAGAGTTAAACGGAAGGACGTGGTAACCCACCGCATTACTATCCCAAGAAAACTCCAACCATTATTTGATTGATGGAAAGGGCCACGACCCTCAGTAATGAGGAATACGACGCAGAGAGTGTAGAGAGTTAGAGACTAGTCAAAAACCTTCAAGGCCTTTGCTTTAAAAACGAACCAACTAACCATCGTTAGTGCTGAAAGGCGACGTGGTCCCCGAGCTGCCAGGGCTCCACTGGTAATCCGTCCAATAAGCCGACGTAGAGCTCCCCTCGCCAGTACTGGCGCCCGAGTCAGGACTCCAGTCCCACCGACTCTTCTTGCTACTCGACCCGCGGTACTCCGGACTCATGCCAGAGAAGTTCCCGTCTGAGGCCGGCGATAGATGCCCTTGGTCCCGATTCGGACTTTTGTCTGGGAATGGCTGGTAAAGAGATGGCCACTCGGGACTTTTTGGCTCCCAGTATACCCCTGCCGACCAGTTTTTACTTGCCATCTTAATTAAGTGCGATTTCTGAAAATAGTAACCTCCATTGAATAATGTACCTAATGTATTATGTAAATGTAATGCTAAGTATAGCATGACCACCAAAAATATGTCACGCATTAGCTGACAAAATATATAACTAAAACTATAATTTTGTAGTCTTTTTTTTAATTTTGTAGATTGTATCTTATATGGCGGATTTCATGATTATTTGGTATTATGGTATTTAATACCCTTACATTAAGCAATGCATTTATATCACCACAGAAGTAATCAACTAAATTAAACAAACTGTTTAGGAACAAACCTTTTTTAAGGTTTTAGGACTTTTCGATCTCCCTCGCTTCAGACCTCTCTTTCGTTGAGGAGGAGGATCCTCGTCACTATCGCTGTCTTCAGAACCATCGCTATCAATAGCGTCCACAAACCCGACAATCATGTTGTCTCTTTCTATCACCACCTTCAAATCATCACCTGTCTCAGATAACAATATACTTTTGCGTCTCGCAAACAACCCTTTTTCTTTGTTATCACTGATCATATTTTGTAAGGCCATATCATACACGCTAGGTTCATTTTTCTGTTTCTCTTTATGTTTCAAAGCTCCACTCCGGGTAACCTCAAAGTTATGGTCATATTCCATGGTTGATATATAATCTGTCAGTTTATCAGTAAGCAGCCCCACAAGTCCCTCGTGTATTAGTATCTGAAATGCTGAAAATAAATTTTCCGTTAACTATCTAAAACTTATCTGGCCTAGTGGCCAAATTTGGAACAAGATTTTATTTTAATTTTAATATAAGTAGGTATGTCACCGTAAAATTGTAAAAACTTCTATCCCGCGAGATTGTAAACTGTCGAAAGATTGTGAACCGTTCAATGCCTGAGTATTAATTTTTGAAATATTTATTGTAAATTTATGTTTTCCTGTCTCTTTCTTGTATAGTTCGCGCGCGAGTTGAATGCATAGTAAATGCATGTGGCAACTCACTGTCACCATACATTTACTCTGCATTCTATACTGCAAACTCGCGCGCGTTAGGTTAGGGTTTTGACATAAATATTCGGGCCGGGCACTTAAGTCCTATTGGGTTAATATACCTAATAGAATTACAATTTACTAAAAAATAATGCGTTAAATTGTAAGCAGTATGTTACGGTTCACAATCTGTCGACAGTTTACTATCTATCGAGATAAAAAGCGTTAGATTACAATCTAACGGTTTTTACAATTTTACGGTGACATACATAAGTTAGCGACGCTGTCACCTGTCAGATATGTTACACTTCGGACTAAATATTTCCAAAGTTCATTTGCACTCAGAGCCACTAGTCTATGGAATGAACTTCCCTCATATTCATCGCGCTAAAACCCTTAATAAATTTAAAAATTACTACTTATCTCTTTGTTATCATAAGTAACGACGTATTTTTTGTTTTCTCTACTAGATTTATTTATGTATTTATTGGTATGTCTATTTAGTTTAAGTATATCTATTATTATTATTTTGTATTATGTATATATTAGTTTATCATAATATGTACATATGATATTGATTAGTTTATTTAGCTATTAGTATTTAAGTTTATTATTATTTTTGCACCACCTCCCTTTATCCTCTTTTTCATTTTCTCCCTAGCGTTAAGGTTGTCTGGTAGAGATCGCTGTTTAGCGATAAGACCGCCTTATTGTACCTACTTATTGTTGTTTTCTTGTTTGTTACATGTTGTTTTTGTATGTTCGTGGTGTACAATAAAGTATATACAAACATACATACATACATATGTTGTATTAAATTTATTAAACAAAGACGCGACGTACTTACAAGTATCATCAAAAACGTATTGTAGAAGTGCGTGCATCGCATGTGCGTTATCCCGAGCAGCTGTAAGCAGTAACGGAAGTCCACCACAGCGACGCAGCCGGGACCGGTTTACCGACTCGCCGCTGAGCTGAGCTAGAGCCTTCGCGGCTCCGTCGGGCCACCAAGACATATCTACAATATTGTAACCAAGTATTAGTATAAAGGGTTTAGTGTAACTTTTCCTACTTGTATCATACTAATCCATACTAATATTATCAATGCGAAAGTGTGTCTCTCTGTCACGCTTTCACGGCCCAACTACTCAACCAATTTTGATGAAATTTGGTACAGAGACAGGTTACATCCCGGGAAAGGATATAGTACCTATACTTTTAATCACGGAAAATTGAAGAGCATCATCTAGTAATACTACAGACCAACTAAACGTGATTTTTGCATGGGCATTATTGAAGAACTGAGTGACAGGCTTTTTACTTCGGGAAATCATCAATTTTGTGATGAGTAAAACTTTACCTGTTGAATTTTTCTGAAGTATGGCAACTAAACACTCGACTAATCCAGCAGTGCCCAACAATGGTCGGCAAGTAGATAAGTAACACAGATTCGTTAGACATTTAAGCGCAATAGTTTCATGGTGCTCAGTGAGCGCCACCAGACATTGATATCCTCTTCCGTCGCCTTGGATCTGTGGAATAATTTTTAGAGTTTAAGCACTTCAAGACTTAGTTTTGTGACTAAAAGAAATCTCGATCTATTGAAGTTGATAAAATAAGATACAATGTTCTCGCGTTTTCGTAATGCTAATGTCTAAGTACATAACGTTAACATACTTAGCGTTTAGAAACTGGATTAAGTAATTAAGTTAAAATAAATCGTAGTACCTAAGTTTAAATTATGGGTCGATTGCACCATCGATGGTTATTTACGTTAAATTAGGCCACCTACAAAATCACTTTTGGTTGCAAAAGTCAGGCTTCGATGATTTATTATCCATGAAAGAATACTGACCTTTGCCACTCACACTCTTTAGTTGTCAAATTTAACGTTAACTATAACCATGGGTGGTGCAATTGACCATTAGTTGGGTACCTGCTCAGCACAGTTAGACACTGGGTATGTGGTAAAATACCCTAAGCACTTGAGTATACCACCAATAAGATCCTCTTGACTTTTCTTTGGATCCCCAACTTCTTTATCTGTAGTAGACTTTATAATTCCCACGGCCTCGCATTCGCTTGTTAATAATATTGATACACTGCGCACAGCATTTAAGCTCAACATTTCATTGCGTTTATCTTTTACCATCCATAGTTGCCTAAAATATACAGCAAAATTGAAAAAAATATATATATTGAGTTCTCACCCATACTCATAGTAAAATAATTTTAAGGAAACAGAAAATTAGTTTTTCCAAGTTTTGAGCTAAATTAATTGCTTTGCTAAAAAAACTTTCTGATACAATCGTAACGTGAATTTTGGTAGACACTAATTTTGTGTAATAAAATATCTAAACTGAACTAAAATGACAGCCTTAAATCTAGTTCTGTCCCTTTCCGCAGGGAGTATTACGAAAGGTTTAGCAAAATTTTTAATGCTGTCATTTTAGTTTAGAGATTGCTCACTAAAGAATCAGCCCCAATGACCACCATTAATATTTTAAAAAACATGCTTAGAATTTACCGAATAGCTCTAACAGCCATTGATAGTGTGGCATAAGAAGTGGTCTTATCCCTATTGTCGATAATTTCAACTAGTGCTTTAACAGCCCCAAAGTTGTGCAAATTTTCTGCATTGCATTGTTTTTGCGCTAGGTTACCAATGACGCGCGATGTTCTTCCGACGATGCTGTCCCGGCATACGGTATTTAATATTGACACCAAAGGTCCAAAGGTATTCAGTTTCCCAACCTGTAACAAATTTGCATCCAATCAATACCAGCGCGATGTACAATCGATTAGCAGCGCAGTCGGTCACGTCGAAGTGCATAAGAGTTAGTACTGCTGTTGGTAGGTGTATAATATTAGGCTCATAGCACACTGCGACGGCATAGTGCAACTTGCACGTAATTTTGTCGCGATTGATCGTAATTTTCTCGTGTCGGCGGGCACAGATTTTACAGAAAACACTTTTAAATATTCTTCGCCTTAACAGAAAAAAAGAATTGTCAAAATTGGTTAAGAATTGGCCGAGTTATGAAGTAAATTAGATCAAAACCTTTATACCTTGATGGTTTTGGGACATATCCTCAATTGATAAAATATTGTTAACATGTGTTTGCGTTTATGAATAATAAGAGCTCATTTTACTTCAAATTAGATTCAAGAAATATATTTTCATAATAAATAATCATTATACAATACGAAGCATCATCTGTGTGTATTATTTCTACGAGAATCCTGCCTGAGTTTAACACATACAACAACGCAAATAGTGTAACAGTCACACATGCCATTTGCAAGTTGCGTTTACTTAGTGTTGTACTGGAAAACTGCTTTTATCGCACTTCTAGTAAATAAATAAATTTTATATTGGGGGTTCCATAATGACCCCCTAGAATGATGTAAGGGAATGACTGGGGGCAGTAGTGTGCACAGATTGTGAAGGTAGGAGTTGTTCAGAACACCTATTTACTAGTTGTATTGATGAAAATGAACATTGATGTATTTCCATTTGGGTAAGCGCTGCTTTTATGCCCCTATGATCTGTACGCTACTGACTGGCACCTTCAATTATTTATTTAATTTTATTTTTTATTTATTTACATCTGATGATGATGATGATGATGTCCTCCTTGGCGTACCCGCCAACGGCGACATCTTGATTTTGCCTACTTTCTGGAGTGTGCGCGGATGTGGCTAGCATAGCCAAACTTGGCCAGGAAAGTCCGCCGGCACGACTCACAATAAAGTTGACCACTGCTATTGTACACATATGTGTACGTCTGCTTCGGCCGAACTTTTTGCAGGTGGCGTTTTGCGTCAAGCTGTTGTAGACGCAACTCTTCAAAAGTTTTGCACCTTTCGTGTATCTTTTTACGCCATTTAGGCTTCTGGAGCGCGAACTGTTCCCAGCTGTCTGACGGAACATTGCAAGATGAAAGATTCCTTTTAAGGACATCCTTGAAACGCAGGTATTGACCACCAGGCTTACGTTTACCAGAACTAAGCTCAGAGTAAAAAACAGCTCTAGGTAGCCTGGCGTCATCCATGCGGATCAAGTGTCCACTCCATCTAAGTTGCCCTTTCAAAGTTAGTGCCTCAATGCCATCTATGTTTGATCTCCTTAAAACTTCCGAGTTTGGAACTTTGTCCTGCCATTTAACGCGCAAAATTGCTCTTAAACATTTGAGATGAAAGGAGTCTAAACGTTTGATATCTGTTTTATACAGACAGCAAACTTCAGAAGCATATAAAAGTATTGGCAGGACGATGGCTTTATAGACCATTAGCTTTGTTTTAAGCTGGAAATCGTGTGACTTCTAAACTCGTCCATTCAATTTGCCGAAAGCTGCAGCAGCTTTTGCGATACGCGAGCCGATTTCGGAGCTTAACCGGTTTTCGCTGCGAATAACACTCCCTAGATAACGAAAAGAGTTCACCTCTCCTACGCACGAACCGCTTAACATAACGGGGGTGTTATTTGCAGAGTTACTCCTCGCAGGTTGATTTAATATCTGTGTTTTTGTAATACTTATTACCAAACCAAACTTTCGACAAGATGCATCAAGATGGTCGAGATATTGCTGCAGGTTTTCAACTGAGTCAGCCATAAGGCAAACATCATCAGCATAGAGAATCTCCAGAATAGGTAGGGTTGCACCTTGCTCTTAGACCTGAACCGCGACAAGTCAAAGACACTCTTGTCGGACCTAATATTTAGTGTTATTTGACCACTGCAATTCTGAAGCGCGTCATTCATAACAGTTGCGAAATAAATAGCAAATAAAGTGGGAGCCATTACACAGCCCTGCTTCACACCACATGTGACCGGGAACTAGTCTGAGAAGGTATTATCACCCTGTACTCTTGCCATCATACCATTGTGAAATTGGCGCACTATTTGTACCAGCTTCTCAGAGCATCCAACCTTTTCAAGGACCATCCACAGCGCATCCCTGGGTACTCGATCAAATGCTTTCTCTAAATCGACGAAACACAAATAGAGGTCACGATGTTGCTCAAGGCTTTTCTCTTGGAGCTGCTTAACTACAAAAATTGCATCAATCGTGCCTCTCCTGGGGCGAAAACCACATTGACTTTCAGGCAGGATATGTTCCGCCAGCGAGCTTAGGCGCCTATTGATTATATGAGCTAGAACCTTGCCAGCTGCACACAATAGAGATATGCCTCTGTAGAGCCTTTCCCCTTGTAGAGCTTGCAAATGGATGCGTCCTTCCAATCCTGAGGTACTTCAGCAGTTTCCTAAACTCTAGATATTAAATCAAAAAGTTTACTATTTATGTTCGTATTTAAATATTTCCGAGGGCAGATTATCTGAGCCCGGTGCCTTTCCATTTTTCAAACGCTTAATTGCAAAGAGATACCTACTCCTGATAACTAGGTGCTTCATCCAAATCAGATGATGTCGGTAAAGTTGGAAGTGAACCAATGTAAGCAAGATCCGCACCCCGGGTGTTTCGGTTCAAGACCTCGTGGAAGTGCTCAACCCATCTGCTCAGCACATCCTTTGGTTCTGAGGCGTATTTCTCGGTTCCGTGAGTAGATTGGAGCTAAAATCTTACATCTTGGACCGAAGATAGTACGAAGATTTTCAAAAAAGTTACCCATTTGGTGCGTTTCAGATAGATGTTGCAATTCTATAGCTTTATTAGTCCACCAACAATTTTTCAATTCTCGCACTTTGAGTTTTAGCTTTTGCTGAATTTCAGTGCGCCTTTTAGCATCTGCTGTGTTTTTTAAAGCAGTTCTCGAGGCCTCAAAGAGTTTCCGTAGCTCCATATCAGAGTTATCAAACCAATCCTGGTCCTTTTTTTCCGGCTTACCTACAACTCGGACAGCAACTTCATTAAGGGAGTCAGCAAGAGTGCGCCACTCTTCATTTGTTGAAACTCCTATGGGTGTTGTTACAAACTCAAACTCAGCATTAAGCTTTCACCTAGTCTCATCACAGTAGGTCAACTTTTTAAATGCTAGTCTGGAAGGTATTTTATGATCCGCTCTACGCAGAGGCTTGTACTGAAGTCTCATTTTAGACCGAAAGAGACGACGATCAGTCCATCCTTCAGCTCCACGCATCGCCCTTGTTCGTCAACAGTACGTCCTTAAGGTATTTTCTACGCACGATTACATAATCAAGCAGGTGCCAATGCAAAGACCGTGGATGCATCCCAGACGTTTTATATTTATCAGGAAGTCGGAAAAAGGAGTTAGTGATGCTGAGATTGAACTCTGCACATAAAGTTAGTAAAGAGTATCTATTGGCATTACATTTACCAATGCCGTGCCGACCTAATACGTTTTTCCATGCTTCATGTTCAGCACCAACTCTCGCATTGAAGTCGCCGAGCAGGATCAATTTGTCACCTGATGGTATTGAAAGTAAGACTTGCCGTAGATCAGTGTAGAATTTGTCCTTGTCGTCTTCTGATGAGGTCAAAGTGGGAGCATAGACACCAATGAGATGCAGGTATTTTCCAATGGCATTGTGTAGGCGCAAAGTAATAAGCCTATCATTGATGCCTTTGGGTGGTTCTGCTAACGATCGCGCAAGCTTATTCTTGATAGCAAATGCAACGCCGCTGGACGACTTCTCTGTTGAAGGCTTGCCGATCCAGAAGTAGGTATATCCACCCAGTGCCTCGCACAACTCTCCACTGTCGGCCATGTGAGTCTTGCTAATTGCAGCAATATCAATATTATATCGAGCCAATTCCCGAGCAATGACAGCAGTTTTCCTTTCAGGGGGGTTACTATCATCATTTAGAAAACCATTATGATACAGGCACATCTTGTTTCAATCTCTTTCTAATCTTACTGAGAAAGCTACCATGACCCTACAAAACTATTATGGTTTTACTCTTGCTAAAGAACGAATGATACTCATATCATTGTCTATTCCTTACTTTCAGAGTAAGCGAGATGTACCTATATTTTTTCTATAGCGCTATCTCGTCTCATCGTGTTTCATTTCATGCATAAAATAACACAGAGCCGACACCTTTTTAATTAAATAGTATAACTTTACAAAGTTATTTTACCTTTATAAAGTGCAATAAATAACAAAAAGTTTCTTAGTATTATTATTAATTATTTTAAACCAAATAATAGTTGTTTGGTTGCACTTTTTTAAAGGATAAAAATTAACTCGACAATGTTTATGTTTCTTTTACGTTTTGTAAAACGAAACGGATGTCAAATGTCAAACAAGGCACGTAAATAAATAATAGTTGAAATTTGAGGTTATCTAATTCTATAACTTTTTTAATTATGTAATATGTCGGGCCTCGAGTAAGTCTAATTATTGTGAGTTTATTGCTTTCTTGGATAAAACAAAAAATATTAGTAAAATTGTGGCGCTACGCGTGAAGATCGGACTGGATTTGTGATGCAGAAGTGCACATAGTGCATTTCAAGTGGTTTGTGTGCTTTTTGCAGCAGATGTCGAAGAAAAATAAACAATAATATACATTACAATAATTCAAAATACAAACGTTTTCATTCAAATAAACTTTTACAAGTGCTTTTGAATCATTGATTGAATCTACCACTGGCTTGTAATGCCATTTTTTACAAGAGCCAGCAAGAAACTCGGTGATTGCTCCTTTGAAGAATAATAAATTAAAAGTCCTAAGCATAGCTGGAGCAAGTCAAATGCAAGCGCTTTTATCATTTACATAACCTTCAACACTATCCATACTAATATTATTAACTAGATGATGCCCGTGACTTCGTCCGCGTCGACTAAGTTTTTTCGAGTCCCGCAGGAACTCCTTAATTTTCCGGGAAGGCGTAGCAGACAGACAGATGGACAGGCAGACAGAAATAAGTTCTCATTTATAACAATATAAGTATGGATGCGAAAGTGTGCCTGTCTGTCTGCTATTCTTTCACGGCTCATCCCTTCAACCGATTTTGATGAAATTTCGTACAGGGGTAGGTTGTATCCCAGGGAAGGACATAGGCGTAGGACAAAAGGACATAATTTTATTCCAGTGGGAATCAAATATCTTAATCCACGCGGACAAATCCGCGGGCATCTTCTAGTTAATAATAATATAAAATAATAAGTTTATTTTTATGAAAACAAGTTTGATATGAATTTAACAATCTATCAAGTATCAAATAAATATTATAAATGCAAAAGTTTGGATGGATGGATGTTTGTTACTCAATCACGCCCCGACGGCTAAACGGATCTGGCTGAAATTTGGCACAGAGATAGATTATAACCTAGAATAGCACTTAGGCACTTTTTATCCCGGAAAACTAAGGAGTTCCAGCGGGAACCAAAAAACCTCAATCCATGCGGATGTAGTTGCGGGCATCAGCTAAGTAATAAATAAATGTTTATGTTATTAAATTGAATTGAGTATTATGTTTATTTCCAGAACTATAAATGCTGCCGTCTTGCACAGAGTTGTTGAATAAGGGCATTCCGCTAAGGGCATATTTCGAGTGCAAACATACAAATTCGTATAATGTGCCTCAGGCGAGTCAAGCGAGTCTGGAGCCTGGCATCCAATAAAATCATCATTGCTTTTCTCAATGGATATCCTCAGTCACGTGAAACTTTTAACTGAAAATTATAGTTTAAATCAGTTTATGTTTAGTCAAATGTGACTGGATTAGATAGTGTAAATTTAAAGTTAACTGCTATGTATACATATATAATAAATATATCGATTTTTACATATACTTTTTCATTTGAATTATTTTAATCATCATCATCATCATACAGCCTATTAACGTCCCACTGCTGGGCACAGGCCTCCACTCTCATAGGAGAGCGGGAATTAGAGCTTAGACCCACCACGCTGCTCCAATGTGGGTTGGCGGGCTTTAACGACTATTATCATGTTAGTGATAATAACCGGGACCGACGGCTTAACGTGCTCTCCGAGGCACGGGGGTGAAACACCGCCAACTTCCAACTCCGGGCTGGCACTGAGAATTTCTTAATTGAAAAACCCAATACCTAACTTTTTATGACCGACCGGGAATCGAACCCAGGACCTCGTGATCCGCAGTCGACTATGCTAACCACTAGACCAACGAGGCAGTATTATTTTAATACATACCTAATATTATAAAATGGATGGATGGGTGGATGCTTGTTACTCAATTGCGCCAGAACGGCTGAACGGATCTTGATGAAATTTGAAACAGAGGTAGATTATAGTCTGGAATAACACAAAGGCTACTTTTTTATCCTGGAAAATTAAATAGTTCCTGCAGGAGCCAAAAACCTTCATCCATGCGGGCAAAGTTGCGGGCTTTAGCTAGTTACTGTTGAAGTTAGGTTTGTTTGTTAATGAAATTAAATCATTAAGTACTTGAAATAGCTATTTATTTTAATAAGGTGAGCACAGAACGACATGTTAATTCAAACTTGAAGTTACTACAATGATATTACAATAGGTACATGTATGAAATGTTAAATCAAGCAAGTACCTATATAAATCAATTCTGTATAAAATATAATATAAGTTACAGTATATTAAAATTACATCAAAAAGACCTTTTTTTACTTGATGAGATTGATGTATTTTAAAAACAATAATATAATAAGTCATAGTGGCTAATTCAAACGAAAACGGCTACATAAATTGTGAAAGTTAGTTCACACTAGCAATCAATGGATACATAAGCAGTTGTAGAAGTTGGTAAACTTAACATGACAAAAGAAAGTAAATAACCTTAGTAAATTAACTAAAGGTAACAAAATAACATTACTTCATGATATATTACTACATATATATTTTATGCTTAAGACTTTAATCTAACCTAAACCTTAGCTTAATATTTTAACAAGAATATAGGTAGTGGCTCTTTTGGCATTGTAGACCAGTGAAGCTGGACCTACACACTCCAGAAGTCCTACAAGAAGCTAACTACATTGTATAAGGTAGTGTCATCATCCACTAGCAGCACTACCACCTTGGATATAGCCCTGTCATGGAGCTTACAATTACAGGCTAATGAGTCTAACTGTAAAGGTAATATTATAGGCGTATATGAATTCATTGATCATGTCAACATCATTGACTTCTTTTCAAAGGAAAGTGAAGAATTTTGCAACTGGGACCTACTCTTATCAAACCAACTTTATCTAAAAAAGGATGCAAGGGCTATAAGTGGGATGTTACATTTTGTCCTTTCTGCAAGCATCTTATTTCATCACTGAAGTAAATATACTGCAGTCCTTTTATAACTGTAGGTATGTACCTAATGAATTCTTCATTTCCATTGCAGAGATGAAACCTGTATTGAAGGAATTTCCTTTACATTTGTTAACACATCTCAACATGTAACAGACTTGCTGCAATTTATAATAAACTTGAATATTTTGTATAGATAGGTAAAAGATCAAGACTATCAATATTACTCTGGCAAACATTTAAATCTGCACTATCACAGTTTTGTTGTAATGGAATTTCAATTATAAACAAATATAAATTACTTATAAGTACCTACTCTTATTTTGTAAATAATCTGGGCCTTGCCACCATAATTAAATAAGCTGATGTTTTTAATATCTGGAAATATAGTATAAGAAACTTTAGTCATCAAGTTACTGAGTACTAGAGCACCATTTAACTGATGTCTTGGGATTGTCAACTTCGAACTCAATGGTGCTATTATATACCTATATCCTGTCCCCACTGCACAACGGGTTGTGTCAAGTTTTCTAAAGCTGATGTATGCTGCTTAATATGGCTTACAATATCATTCAAACTGTGAGCTTTTTAACAGTAGGTAAATCCAACAAGATAGATAGATAGATAAACAGATAAATTATCTTTGTCGATCACTGTACTGAACAAATCTATAAACTGCTTGTATCCACTTATGTCCTTCCCATCATAGGGCTTGATGATAATGGGAGGAAGATGAACCCGCTGCTTGACACACGTAGAACTGGCGCAATGTCCCTCCTGCTCCGCTGTACGTTTAAGCTTCCTGAGCTTAGAGCAGAGTCCTAGGTACCGCTCTTCGATGATGCATGCCTCGTCATCTCCCCCGCCTTGGCAGAGAATGTCTAGTTGTATCTGTAGAAACTTCTGGTAATTGCTTGTGAGGTTGGCTTCAACTAGGTGGGTATTAACTGTTGTACCCCTACCCTGGATCTCCACAGGGCACGGTCTTGTACTGCTTGCTTCCAGCGGCTCCCAGCTACATACTTGAGATCGCCTGCGTTGGGTTAGCTGAGTTTTCCAGTAAGGCCGAAATTCAAGCACCGTTCGACCCAAACGTCTGTCGGTGTCGGTTCTTCGAAGTATTTAGATAAATCCGTAGGTAATCTACGGATCTCCTCATTTCTGATTTGAGCACTTAGGAATACTCCAAGCATAGCCCCCTTCACTGCCCTGGGTTCCTGATTCTTCAATTTAATACCTTTTGGAAAATTCTATAACTCACTTTTATAAAGTTATATCTCATTATCTTAGTTTAATGCAGTAGAATATTCACTTGGAACACCTCACAATTTCCTATTTCTTTGTTTACAAAGTCAATCCGTCGTTGATCCGTCGCAAGAAAATAACTTTTTTATGATTGCTAAATGTGACGTAAATCCTGCGTAAAACAAGAATGTTAGCTCTCAAAAAACACTTGGTGGTACGAATTGAATGAATGATTTGCATCGCGACGTCACAAAACTGCTCAGGAAAACATTGTGTTAATAAGCTTATTTTTGGGACGTGATGGTAGGATTTGTCGCAACAATAACATAATAATATTGCTTTAAGCAGTGGCAGTAACCCCCCAGGACATTGGTTGTTGTCGCTATCTAATAACGTTCTCACGTTCCAGGCGGCAATTAATAGATTTTTTTGTAAATTACTATGTTTCTTTCGACCGCAATAAAAGTTGCTGCCCAAATGACTGCGGTTTGCCACTGGGTTTGATTTGAGACGGACAATGTTTAGGCCACCTTTTTAGGCCCCTCCTCTGATTGAGGAAAGCAGCGTGATCCTAAATAGGCCTGCTTTGTCGCCAGACGTGCTGCCGAACCCGTCCTCCCGCCTCTTTCGAGTCCAGGAGCGACCACTCTTGTCTGACCGCCTACGTGCAGAGAATTAGCTAGCAGCCGGATTCACCAAAACCGACTACTCCCACCAACGCTCCATCACCGCAGGGCTTTGCACTCAGTAATTCCAGTTGAAGTAAAGCCAAGAGTCATCAGCGCGTGAATATATTAAAGTGGGCAAGCATTTGCGCATAAACAAGCCCACTCTCTCGACCTCTATCTCATTGACCAGTGGAGCGGAGACCGCTACGACTAGCCTGAGGCAGAAGTTGCAGTGACATGGCCGCATGTCATTACATCTAATCCGAACGGCAATGCCACTTACACTACCTAGATGATTATTAACAAGGTAATACAAATAAAAATTAAAAAGAGAAGAAGACGAAGAACATCAACAATAATGCTATTATAAACAAGGTTATTCTATGCTCTCAGAGTACCATAACAATTCAAAATGTAATTATGTAATAAACAACTTAAAAATTAGGTTGAATAAAGTTTTTAGTTACATAATGGGGCCAATTCTTCTTAGCACAATCTCTAAACTAACTTTTATTTTAGTTTAGAGAATGAGCTAACAGAATTTGCCCCAATAGCACACCTATAAAGTCGGAATGCAAATACTTTTACTTGTAAGATAAATAAATAGGCAATACAGCGAAAAATATTGAGTCATAATATTGGTGGAGATATAAGAGTGTTAAAGGGTGAACACAATAATATAATCAAATTCAAAATAGAACATCTCAACTAATGCCTAACTAATGAAGAAGTTTTGATAAAAAAATGAGATTTAAAAATTGTTTTGAATCCAATTCTGGAAGGAAAAAGTATTTAAACTTAATATAGAATCTTAGAAAAATCTCAATATAGGCATTAGTTAACATCCATTGCTCAGAAATTTTAAATTAATTCTCAAATTTGTAAGTTAAGCAAATAAAGTTCTAAGAAAAAAGGATTAATAAAAATGCAAGCCATTGAAAAAATTATGTAGCCAGAATTAGGTAGGTAATTTTAAATAACCCTCCCTCTGCGGATCGATCTTAATAAGCGCTGTCATCACTACCCTTCAACTGCGGATCGGTCTTAATAAGCGCTGTCAACTATACCCGCCAACTGCGGATCGGTATTAATAAGATCGATCCAGTTCGTGCTTGACCAGATGTGGCAAGTTTATATTTCTTACAAATACAATATTGTCTCTATTCTTTTCAAACTTATGTAAAACCTACTATGATAGACAAGGACACAGTAGGAATTTTTTGACGGCCTTATTCTATGCCATAAATTTATGGGTAGAAATATCATGCAAGGAGGACACGAACTTTAAAAAAAAAAATTTTTTGTTGTTTTTGATTTTGTTCTAGAGTAACAATTATGGAAAAGAGTCTTCGAAATTCGACACCTGTCAAGTGGTCGTTCGCAGATGCGGGGGGTAAGGGGGGCGCGCAGGACCGGGTAAAGGGGGTCGCAGAGGAGAGGATAAACAACAGTCAGATATTTATTTACCTACCTGTTAATATTTTTTAAGTTTGTGCAGGGAAGTCCTATAACTAGTAAAGTTCAGGATTAAATTTTAGTAACACATAATTTTTAAACAACAATAAAAAGATAATGAATTAGGTACAAAGAATGCAATGCACATTTATCTTATTATATTAGTAAGTATGAAAAGGTAGCATAGAGTCTAGAGATCCCATTATCAGGCAACGATATCATCAGATCAATAAAGGAAAGAGATGAACTGTTATATTAATATACAGCACTTACCAGTAGGCTGCTCTTTTCGTCCAAACACAAATTACCAAGTATACTCAAGGATAAATCCAGTATTCTTTCATTTGGTTTGCGTAAATGTGGCATTAAATATTCTAAGCCACCGCAATCTCGAAATAATTTAATGCCTCTATCATTAATAATTATGGTAGATTTAATTTTTATAAGAGAATCTTGAATGCGTTTAGAAGACGAGGACTTCAGTCCGTCTAGGACCGATTTCACGTAACTTTTGTCCATTTTTATACAATTACTTATTTACTACTATGGGTACACAGCCAGATCTAAAAGAAAAAAGCTACATTTTTCAGCCATTTGAAATAGAAAAATTTATAACACAGATTGATTGATTTTCACATTCACATAGCAGATCTTTCAAAATTGGACAGGCTGATTCAAGATCACATTTTTAGGTACCTACTTTGTATATTTCAAGATAGTAGTCAAAATCAAATGTTGACAGCAAATACAAAAAATGGTTGACAGCAGAGGTTGACAGTTTGACACTTGACGTTAACAGTCGACTGTCAATATTATTTTGTACTGGCCACGCTAACTCTGCCACGGAATAAAAGGGCAACACTTAAAAAAAAACATTCCTTTCTTATAATCCTGGTTAACTTGTCTCTGGTATAATCTGTTTTCTTACATTTGTATTTTGTCGTGCATTTGTCAATTCAGGTGTCAGGTGTGTTCGTTTTATATATCGAATAAATAAATCGTTCGAAATAATAAATCGTTTTATTATTTCGAAAATAAAAGTGAAATAGTGAAATAATGGTTAAACCTATGCAAAGTAATATGCGCGAGTTATTATTTACCATAATTCTTAAATTCCAAGACGTAAAGGAAGAACACGATGCTGTCTTTAGCCAAAAACAACAATGTTTACATGAAATCGAAGAGTCGACAAGTAAGCTGACCAAACGGTTTTGATATTTTGCTTTTCGATCTTTGCATAAAATACTTAAGATAATAATTTATAAAAAACGTTTCGGTTTATATTCGCCTGTTCATATCGTATAATTATGACGCATATGCAAAAAATAAATTATTTTCATTTACTTCCAGGTGTAAGCGTAGGAATCTTAAGAGTTTTTAAAAATGAGGGCAAATCTAAAGAGGGAATCTGGTGGACTCCCTACAAAAAGCGTTCAGCACGGGAAATGAAAGTCAATATTGACAATTTTTACCTTTTCTCAGACCAGGGATGCGTTTGGAACCCTCATAGCTCTAGTCTTAAGATACTGAAGTTAATTATCACCATCACGTCTCATATTTTACTGACGTTCAAAAGTGAACAGTGTTGGTACCTATTTTGAATAAAACAGCTTTGACGTCAGTAGATTCACACTAATATTATATGCTAGAGTACTTGTCTGTTTCCCTTTTTTTGACTGGTCCCCTGAACAAAAATATACGGCAAAGACAAGTAACATAGGATATATACGGTTTTGCCTGAGTTTAAAGCCGAAATCCACGCAGGAATATTATTATATAAAATTTATATAAATATGATAAATAAATACAGGAATCACTATGCTCCTTAATATTTTTATTAATAATTTAATATTCTTATTCTTATCCCTAATATTATACTATCTAGTCCGAAAAGCGGGAACTTGCTTGCAACATCTTGAATGAAAGCTTGAAAACGTATGACTCGGTCATAGATAATATAGGTCATAGCCATAGAAGCCGTAAGGCCAGTTCGTAAAAAAAATCATACAGTTTGCCGCGGAAATTAAAAAATTGCGTACCTAATGGATAAAAATATTAAATAGGAAGATTAAATAACGTTTTTTTGGAAATGTTTAATTGTGAATAGAAAAACTTCCCTTAAAATAAAAATTATACAGTGCCAAACTAATTAAACGTTAGATGTTAACTTAAGAATAACAAATTATCTAAGTACACGACGAGCGACCGTGACTACGCTACGATGGGGACAAAGACAGGTTAGGAACGCGCTCTCAAAGTCGGACGCGAGACCCTTTTGTATGAAAGGGCCCATCTAGTACCTACATATATATCGATGTCAAAATATGATAAAAATTGTATGATGGCAACAAGGGTTGTTATATATATATATATATAGATATAGTGCGTATAGTTATGCTTATATTAAACTATCGCTTTCGCATACTGAGTACGGCATGTGTACGGTGATGACCTGACTATATACCTTTCTCTGTCTACGATCAGAAGTGAAGTGAATAAGACTAGTTAAAACACTTTAATTAGGTATATACAGAAGGATGTGCCCTAACATATTTAAATTGAAGCTTCCTATAACCTTAAAATGGCGCATGGGCGGAGCTTAATGCGGGCATTAGGGCTGAAATTATCGATACCTTTGATTATGTCGATACTTAAGTATATACTCGATATAAAATTAACAAAATATAATTAATAAATAATTAAACATAATTTTTGAAATACACTAGTATTCGTATTTTATAATGAACAAGCTGATGCCCGCGACCCCGTCCGCGTGAATTGAGGTTTTTTGTAAGAAAAAATTTTGTATGAAAAAAAATTTTTGAAGTGAAACTTCTTTATCGGGGTAATTACATCTCTTTTTCTAATACTTAGGTGTAATTATTTAACCAATTTCTGTAAAGTTGCATATAGTAAATTATTTTTTGAAAAATAACGTCATAAAGAAGTTTCACTTCTTACGAGTGTACGCTAGTACACGCACACATTTTTGTTTTTACTCATCGTTTCGTATAGAAGACAAAAATCCATTCGGAGGAAAAATACGGAGAGAGCTGATGATTGAGGATTTCGAAGACGGATGAAGAGCACAGCCAGGGTATTCAAGATAGGTGGGGTGTGGTCGACCAAATGTAACTCGAAACTTCATCCAATTGACAGTGTGCTGAAAAAAAATTCAAAATGGCGGATTTAAGATGGCCGCCATACAAATTTCGTCGGTGTCTATCTCGGAGAGTATAAAAAGATGGAAGAGTGGTTTCTTGGCAAAAGATGATCAGGACATAAAGGTCTACTTGATGAACAGGAAAAAATTCAAGATGGCGGAATTTATTTTTCCATAGAAAATGTATGGCGAATATTGAAGAGGCTTACAAGTGTAGAACTATGCACGACTTTGATGCGGTTTTTTTACAAGATTTGTTCTGTATGGAAGAATTGTCGGTTTGCTGTTAGGAAAGCCAAGATGGCGAAGTTCAATGGCACCCAAAGGTACCCGATCGTCAGTGGTATGATATTGATATTAATCAACTAAGGAAGGTTTCTTTGTGTTTTTACTTCAACATTCTCTTACACTGTATGCATGTCTGGAAAGTTTATTTACATTAAAAGGCCCTTTTAGATATTTAAGGGGTCTCTGTTTTATGTTTTCTTATGAGAATTTTTTTTACGTCTGTCAGATGCGTGGCACTCTGGCGCTTCCACTGTGCTCGCTAGCATAGCAGTGTGTTGTTTACTTCAGAACACGTAGGCAGTAAACACTAGGATAGAAGGAGAGCAAGTAAGTAGACAGTGGGCCGCGCGGTCTACGCGAGCGGGTGCGGTTCCATTTCAAAATTTGTTTTTAAAGAAGAACTCTCCATAATTTTTCGGAGAAAAAATATATGGAGGTGTTTATTTCAGAAAGTACCTATACTAAATGGAAGAGTGGAGTGAAAGTACCTATACTAAATCGTTAAGGGATCAACGCACAGCCTAAACCGGGTTAGCAACTTGAAATTTTGACAGTAGGTTCCTTTTGTGACGTAGGCGCTCAATAAGGAAAGATTTTTCAATATTACACTCCTACGGGGGTGAAATACACTATAGCCCATTAACGTCCCACTGCTGGGCACAGGCCTCCTCTCTCATAGGAGAGAGGGAATTAGAGCTTAGACCCACCACGCTGCTCCAATGCGGGTTGGCGAAATAGGGGGTGAAATTTTGTATGAAACTCCGGGTTGGCATTGAGAATTTCTTAATTGAAAAACCCAATACCTAACTGTTATGCCCGACCGGGAATCGAACCCAGGACCTCATGATCCGCAGTCGACTATGCTAACCACTAGACCAACGAGGCAGTCAAAAATAGTAATTAGTTAAAATGATACATAATAACTGCAATGAAGGGACCAAAAACCACTTGAATAGACACTGTAATTTTCGAATACGAGACACCATCCCGGAGATCGGGTGTCTTAATCACAAGATTATCATCGCTACAGCCTAAAATGAGTTTGGCAATATTATAAGTAGAAGCTGACTGTTCAATTTCATCTCTCTACCCCTCTGAGTGAGAAACAGTAAGAGTGATATGAAATTTTAATTTTATCGATACTCAATTTATTTGTAAACAATACAATCCCCACACTATATAAACACTCAAACAAAAACTAATGAAATAATCCAAATTTTCAGGGATAGCGCAAAAATTGACGTGTTTTGGATTCAGTAAAGAAGAAACTAAGCTATAATTAGTTGAAATAACTTAAAATACTCGCCACAAAAAGAAAAATAAAAACAACTATGTTACTCACTTACGAAATGAAATTCCTGGGCGTTTTACAATACTATTATTACGACACCCCACAACTGAGCACTTCACCATTGTTGATTACACAAAACTAAGCAAAAACACATAAAAATATTATGAAAATATTCACAAAACTGGTAATTAGCCACAACCAAAACACCGGAAGCAATACAGACGCCATTTATAGGTTATACATAAAAATTGGCTTCAATAGCAAAATTTGATGACGTCATATGACAATTGCCTGACACGTTCACGCAATAACATAATACACCTGTCTCATTCTAAAAACGTAGCTTTCAATAAGTAAGACTAGTCAACACATAGTAGTACATGTTTTATTAACAAAATGCATCGTATAACTATAATTGAGTAAAATGTAACACATCCATCTCTATATACCTAATGAAAGTTAAAACATCAAAGGAAGTGAAGTCTGGATTTTTTAATTTATTTTACGGCCCTGGATTGAAGTTCTAAACATGATAATAGCTCTGGATAATAGCACGGCTTACTGTAGCCAGGTCTCCTGCGCATGTTTTTCCTTTAGTTTTTCCGTACACGTGTTCAAAAACCCCTATACAAAACGTTGCGTGCCTCGTCTCCTGCAGGGGTTTTAACATTCAAAGTTATTTTAAGATATTACTCTTAGAAAGTTTTAGATATTTTCAACCGACTTTAAAAAAAGGAGGAGGTTCTCAATTCGACTGTATTTTTTTTTTTTTTTTAATGTTTGTTACCTCAGAACTTTTGACTGGGTGGACTGATTTGGATGATTCTTTTTTTATTTGAAAGGGCATACTTCCCAAGTAGTCCCATTTAAATTTTATCGAAATCGGTAGAGCGGTTTTTAAAATATCAACAATAAAATAAGTACTTTGTATAGCGTGTGCTTGTTGTTGTAAAGTTGGCGCGGGAGTTTGAAGTCGGTTGTTTAAAAAGAATTTTTTATGTTGAATTATTTCCGTACTTACTGGTTTGACTTTTTTTACCCGACTGCGGAACGCACAGGGTTATTTTTGGCCAGTGATTGCTTTGACTAGGGAAGGATTAGGGGGTGATTGTGATTTGCGTGGCATGGAGGTAGGAAATTAGTAGGTACCTTCTATGACCATACCAAACCTTTGATACCAAACTTACTCTGAGACCTTCTACTATTGACCAAGGTATTGACCAATGACCAATGAAAACAAAAAAATTACTGACAAGAAGTCCGTGATCGGTGTCCGTGATTGAATGAATTTTTTTATGAAAGCGATGTCAGAATATCTAATTTCTGTTTTACTTTGCGGAATACTGTGATTTTATACACATAAAACATAAAATTGACATGAAATCGTTTTGTGAGAGATGAGTGTCTTCGGGGATTTTCAACGCGTGTGGGTGCAACGTTTTCCAGAGAGTGCTTTACCTGCCGCTTGGGAGGAAGATGTGAGGGCTAATTTGGCTAAACATAAACAGAAAGTAGCTATCCTTAGGGAGGAGTTGGAAAAAGAGGAGTTTTACGTTGAATATTTAGAAACGTTACTGTCTGATGTCGAGAAGCTTAAAGCAATACAGGGAAGTAGAACGGTACCGCCCTCAGGAGATGACACGAATGATGATAAGGCATCTGATAGTAAGCAGGTAAATGAATGGCTTATCTTACAGTTTATTTAGTATTGCAATCCAAGAAAATGTAAAGGTACATTTCAGTAATGAAATTGAATATTTCAACATTTATAGTTTATCTATCAGAGATAAATTTATAACAATGCAATTGACGTGAAGAAATTCGATTATGTACTTAAAACAGCTGAAGAAAATTAAGACAAAAATTTGTTTTGCTGCAATAATGATCTCAAAATACCTAAATAAATAAACTGAATCTCGATTGACATATAAAAACTTTAATTAAAATTCACTGTCCTCGTGCAAGAGCTAGAACCTAGAGTCATGAAGCCAATTTAATACCACTAAACATTGCTTATATCTCAAAGGGGGACTTTGTCTAATAATATGTAGTGATATTTGAAACCCTCTTTAAACCTTGAAATTTAATCAATGACTAGTTATTTATGCATCCTTAGTTGCATTGTGAAGCACTTACATATTTACTTGATAAATTGTATTCTATATCAGGTATCAATGCAAGTAGTAATAGTAGGTTTACACATAGTAACAAGTAGTATACAGGCTTACTAAAAGAGTATTGTTTCATTACTCATTACAGCATGAATGGATGTATTATTTTATGATAGTAGTATTATGTTTCATACATAGTGTTGTGTAACCTTTGATTGAATCTATTGAATATATAAAAGCAAAATACCACTCACTTACTCACATTAATCACAATATCTCAGGAACTATAAGGTATACAAACTTGAAATTTGGAAGGTAGGTTCCTACTATGGTGTAAAGATCAGCTAAGAAACAGTTTTGAGAATATTCATCCCTAAGGGTAATGGGGCTTGGAAGCCACATTTCTTCAAAGGATCTTAGTCTTTGAAGTAAGAGACATGATTATTTTTCAGCGTTGAGGTATTAGTTTTAAATAATAAAAACCTGCATAAGTTATTATTAACATATATGTATAGCCTCTATAATTAGGCATCAAATTTTATAATCTCATTGGATATCAGAAATAGTATGCCGACAAAGTTACGGGCGACCAGTAGTTAGTTATATTTATAAACTAGCTGATGCCCAGGACTTCATCTGCGTGAATTAAGGTTTTTTGGTTCCCCCGGGAACTCTTTAATTTCCCGGGATAAAATTGCCTATGTGTTATTCTAGGCTATAATCTATCTCTGTGCCAAATTTCATCCAGATCAGTTCAGCCGTTGGGGCGTGATTGAGTGACAAACATCCATCCATCGATACATCCATACATCTAAACTATCACATTTATAATATTAGTATAGATTAATAGATGATGCTCAAGGATGCATGGGTTGAGGTTTTAATAAAATCTAAGGTAACTCTTTGATTTTTTGGGCTTAAAAGTAGCCTCATATGTCTTATTAGTTTAAGTAGTAGTAGACTAATATGTATGATGCTTTTTAGGCTAGTAGACTTTTTTAAATAGTGATTTAGCCACATATAAATACTTAATATCAATAATAACATTAAAATCTCATTCAGTATAATAACCTTAGCATAATATTACTTAATTATAATGTATTAAGCAGACAACTAACAATTTTGTGTTTATTCTGCTTGTTTTGTTTCCTAAAGGACTGTGACTCAATATCCAAGAAAAGTGAAACAAGTTTAAAGAGCGATGACTCAACAGAAGCCCCAGAAATTGAAGAGGTCCATTTAAGAAGCAAACCAGTACACTTTGCTGAGAGGAGTTCAGTGAATCAATGTATAAATGAACTCTCCTCCAACCTTGCAGCAGAGGCTGCTCGGAGACGGTGCAATAGTGAAATTGTGCAACGCACTGATATTGATAGTAATGGTATAATATTTCTTGTTAATATTACTTAACTCTTTTTTATTCAATGGACCCTTTAACAATCTTGCCTGTAGGAAAGCTATGATGATGCTATTATGATGAAAGCTAGTGTAGGTTGAGACTAATTTGTATATATGTCACTGTAAGATTGCAGTGGCAGTGTCTGTTAGATTGTAATCTAACGATTTTTATCTCGTTAGATTGTAAACTGTCCAAAGATTGTGAACCGTTCAATGTTCTGAGTGTCCGTTTTTGAAATATTCATTGTATTTACGTTTTCTTGTAAGTCAGGTTAGGGTTCGACATAAATAATCAGGTAGAACAGGCAGATCAATAATCAGGCAGATAGAACCTAGGTTCTATCGCGTTAATATACCTAACAGATTACAATCTACCGAAAAATAATGCGTTATATTGTTATCTTTCGACAGTTTACAATTTCGCGAGTTAGATTATAATCTAACGGTTTTTACAATCTTACGGTGACATAATATAGATGTCTATTCAATGTTGCCTTGAAGGTACTCAAGTTTATGTGGCAAGAAGTACAAAATATGAAAAAGGTGTTCCACACCTTAGAGGTAACAAGCCAGCGAAAATGTTAAGTTAATTGGAGATTAATTCAAAACACATAGATTTCTGCTGTTCTGTGGTTGTTTATCACACCAATGTGGGGGTCAAAAATTTATCAAATTATTATTCAAAATAAAAATGCCCAACAACACTCAACAAGGCGCCACCCCCAACATGCTTGGCAATGAGAGTTGCGAGTGCCCTAGCAATATTGCACTGCTTATGAAATACATAGAATTTATTTGATACGTAATTATGTAAAACATTTGTGTCCATTACAGAAAATAATTACATAATTTTGATATAAGAAAGGTTAACTGCCTTTTATATTAGAAAGAACTGATTTGTTTTATATTATGCAGTAATTGATATAAAGAACCTCACTAGTTTGTTTCATTGGTGGTTACTTTGCTACAGTGTCTGTCAATTTCCTATATTTTATATTTAGTTAAAGTTTTGTGTATAACAAAATCCTCAACTAAGTTTTAATAAAAAAAATGTATCTTTGCTGTTAAATATAGTTTAAATATATCTTTCAGTAGATGTAGAAACAACAAATAAAACTCAAAATAAAACCCGTCCAGCATCACAAGCAGGTGATTTTGTAACAGTTATTGAAGTGAATGGTTTGAAAGCTGCAGAGAACGCCGCCAAGAAGTCAGATGATTCGCCGCTATCATCGGAAAGTAGTTCTGCAGAGGCGACAGCTGCTTCTAAAAAGAAAGTGCCGCCTAGGTGAGTTATCCTATTTAAGCTTGCAGAATCTTGTTTGATCCAGCTCAAAGCACCAGATGTGTTACCACAGCTTTATGTTAATGGCAACAGTTTAGTTACCTACTTAACTATAAACTTATTAAAAAATGAATCATATTGATTCATTATCTCTAAGAGTTATTCTTATTTTCCATCTTTATTGTTGTCTCCGGCCCAATTTTGCGCCGAATCTTAGGACAAGGGGACATAATTGTCGCTTTTCCTACGAAAGGACCTAACTGACATCGAGTTAATTGTTCAGGGCAAGCGTTTTTCGGTTTCGTGCTCAACTATATTGTCCACAGCTTGCTCAAATAAAGCTATATTAAAATTAAAAAAATATTCTTATAATCTGTGAATCAAGGCCTTTTTGCAAGTAGGAATTGTCTTATTTAAATGTTCGTATTCATTTAGGTAAAAATATTTAAAACAGTTACGCCACTTCATAAGAACTTTGTTTTTCTGAAAAATTAATTACTTAGGAGATACGACTGTATTTTTTACTGAATAATTAAATCACATTTAATTCAAAATAGTTTGTTTTTTATTTCTTTATATATAATAATAATTAGGATAGTTTTAAATCATTTTTTGACTGAAAGTTTTTGGATTCGTACTATTTTGGATTTTTTTACTGCCCATGGTTTTATACATTTTTTGTCACCAATTTACATAAATTTTTAACTCTATTAGTTAATGTCTAAGGTATTCCGTCGCAATCAAAATTCAGACGTAAGTGAAAACCCCATTTTTATTCAATATAGTCTAGTTCACACTAAATGACGTATTTTCAGTTAGGTCATAGTTGATAGATTTTTATTTAGCTGATCACTAAATAAAAATCTTTCTAATAGCCCTAAGTATAAAATACGCCACTTAGTATGATTTCCTTTTCGCAAATGAGCATATACGCCATACTTACCGATTGTCCTAGCCAGTAAACGGTAAAAGATATGAAAAAGTCGATAAGACAGATCGACAGAGAATCAAAAGTACATTATTATGATGTATTTAGTGCAGTTACGTCAAAAGTGTCAGATAGGTCCTTTCGTAGGAAAAGCGACGAATTAATGGACTAAACGGTGGTTTCAAATAGGCGAGGCAAGGCGATGCGAGAAAATTTGTATGGCGAAATTTCAATTCCCGTTCCGCCCATCTTTGGCGTGAAAGAGCTGTATGCGCGAAGATGTGCGAGGCGAGAGTTCAAATACATATTTGTTGATACTGGCGTCGAATAGCACAGAGAGTCCTATTTTGGGGACCAGGACCGTTAGCTAGGCACTCGCCTCGCCGGTGTGAAAGGTCCTGCGGGATTTCTTTTGCCGCCCAGCACATCCACGTCTCGTTTCGCCGATCTGAAACCACCGCAGACTATATTTTTGCCTGTCAGTGCCAATTTAGGTATGTTTGGAAAGTCTACTAATATAATAAATGTCGAACGTTGTTGTAGGCCACCACCAAAAGTGTTCAGCAAGAGAGGAGCTTCCTTACCTGAAACAGGTTTATCGGAAGACAGTCCACCTTCATCCTTAGGACGTAGACTTCGTAATGCAGATTCAAGAGAATCAATAGGAAGTCAAGCCTCCACACCATCCATTAGTGAACGAGTAAGTTTTATATTAAAATCCGTTGCTTCGTTTATTAATTCCTGACTTTATTTTTTTCAAGCAATAATTTTTCTTCTCACAAGAAATCAACAACAATAAACGAAATATCTCAGGAGAAGAATAGACTAAGAAAGTACTGCCTTAATGCCTGTGAAATAAGCTTTTTCATCCCACCATCTCGGAAAGAGTATTTTTAATCTTCGATATCTGAATGCAAAAGCCGTTATTATCCTCTTGAGGATAAAGTAAATTGAATTTAGAACATCGTGTGCACGTTAGTAAATATCACTCGTCTATGAAGTTTGTGAATTCAAAACATCATTAAAACCTATTTACTTCTACATCTATGGTGACGAATTTCCATACAACCTTTTTTAATTTGTTAAAAACTTTATTATGTCTGTGTTAAAAACTCACACTCGTAACCTTCTTGGTGTACTTTTTTAATTTGCTTTGCGCGCACCATTTTCTTTCACGTCATGTCATTTCCTCGCTGAGGTGGGATGAAAAGTTACCTGTTGCATTCGAGTGAAAAGATTTTTCACCTCGTGCTCTTTTGATTCCCTCGCTGACGCTCAGGATTCTAATTTATGAATTTTAGAATTTTAGAATTCTTCGCTTGCTCGGTCATCAAAATTGAGCACGCGGTTAAAAAACAACTTTTCACTCTTGTATAACAAATAACTATTATTAACACTTTTGTATTGAACGACTCATTCTTTCTATAATCTGTCTAATGTTTTCAAAAGCCTGTGATATTATTAGTGTGGGGAGAAAATTCTATTAGTATCGTTACTAGTGACTACGATAAAATATGTAGATCATACATCTTGTAGGTTATCTCAAGGTTTCCTATGGATAATGTATTTGAAATACATATGCACTTTAAACATAACACCTGAGCTGTTGTTAAGCTAGATGTTTTAAGTCTAGGAAAGGTCATTTATCGATTTTCCTTATCTTGAAATCGAGTTTGGTATATGTATACATATATGAGTTGTCCATATTTTTATCAACTCCACCTACTTGTCGTGCGTAGAATAAATTACATTGTTATTGACTTAATTTACAGTTTTCGTACGCGTACCATTCATTGTTCGTATTATAAACAACGTGAATCAACCAATTATAAAATTAGTCATACAAGTAGAGATACTTGATAACATGCGTGTCCTATAAATTATATGAATAAGTTTAATATTCCTGTACTGTAATTTCAATGAAGTCGATTTTATTCAAGTCAGCTATATACCTAACTCTTTTTATATAGATTTTCAAGTAGGTAGTAGGTACATGTTGTACGCTTAGAATAAAAAATGGTTTAGAAATACATCTAATACGTATTTATAACACCGTAATAGGCCCCTCAAGAGGCAACAAGCTACAAACGGATTAAACAATTTTCATTAAGTTTCTAACTATGTAGACGATGCCCGCGAGTTCATCCGCGAGGATTAAGTTTTTAAGATTACCAATTTAACTCCTTAATTTTCCGGGCTAAAAAGCCTATGTCCTTCTCCGGGAACCTATCTACCCTATACTGTTTAAAAGATAGGCCGTTAAAGCGTAGCAGACAGACAGACCCACTTTCGTATTTATAATATTAGTATGGATTTAGTATGACGTCAGACGAGCGTATTTTTTCAGTTTTGAGTCGCGTAATTCCTTTGGAGTTTGTTTTGTCGTATGGCAGTTACGAACTTATGCTTGTCTGGCCTCACCCTAAAATTAATCCAATAGACATGAAAAGATTAAAAAGCCAAGCTTTCAAAATTGATGCAATTTCCTTGAGGGGTTAAGGTAATCGTATATATTTATTAACAATAAAGTTTTTTTGAACAGGTTAAAAGTTACGAATCAATTAACTCTTTATCGTCGGAACGTAAGCGATCCGGTGGAGCGGCGACCCCTAGATCCATAGACGAGGAAGTGACCTCCACAACACCCGACCTTCCCGAAGCTTCTGATGATAAATCTGCTCCTATATCATTGGAAAGCATACCAGCGGGCGTTCCTTCGACCGAAGACGAACCCTATTACGATCAAGTACCGGTCGACATTAATGACGGCGAATATGTTTATATACAAGCAGGTATGATAAACCGTGGGACTCTTCTAAAAGTTAAACTTGATATTAGTAAATTTTTATCTTAAAATGATTCTTTGTATGTATTTTTATTGCTATATTTTCAATCAAGATACAAACTAACGTAAGGGGGTCTAAGAGGTCTAATATCCTGATAAGATCAATTGATAAGTGTGATTTACCATATTAATATTCTTCTTCTAGTGCTCAAAAGGTTTTATTACCGAATTTCATAAATAATAGGGTCAACCTTTTTATCTCGACTTTATCTGGCCTTCTGGGTATACTTTGACACCTAACAAGAATAAAAATAGGCCAGGCACAGGGAAAGTCAAACAACGACCTTTGTGCCTAAAACGTGCCTAAAACCTAGTCCAGCTGGAGTGCAATTGAGTTGAGGCGTGGCGAAGTGGCGATACGAGGGACTCGACTACTTTCCCACACTCGCCTCGTCTCCTCGATGAAAATGAACAGTTGGAATACAATAATTATAATCCAGCTCTTCATTTTCAGCTTGAACAGCTGGAATACAATAATTATAATCCAGCTGTTCATTTTCAGTAGAAAAGAAGCAGGCGTTACTTTGCGGAAGTCCATGATAATGAAGGAACGAGAAAGTTAATTCGCTATAATACGGAACAGTCGGTAAATCTGTGTAGTACAGTGTGAATCTTGCACTTGTAGCTTGCTATATTTACCACACCACACGAATCTTCCAAATTATTCTCAACGTTCGTTTCATTTCGACACGGGAGCATCTTCAGGAGATGATAACTCAACAATGCACGATTGTAAAGATCGTGAAGATCCTTCATTATATTATTATAAGTCGTGTATCCCTGTAGGAGGCGCGGGCTCGAGTACCGAGGACGGGTCGAGCGGCACGAGCACGCTGCCGCTCAGCGCGTGCACCGCGTCCGCGCCGCCCGCGCCCGACTCGCCGCTCTGCGCCACCGCGCCCAACTACGTCAACATACACTACTTCATACAGTGAGTACTATCCAACACGAGAATAGCCGCTCCAGATTGAGCAAGCACAAACCACCACCAACCTCGCGGATATATCGCGGGAGGGCGCCCATTCCGTATTTGCTCTTGGTGTGTTCTAGGGACGCCTTCTTGATTCCCTACATTTGCAACATCCATCCAGATTCCAGATGCATCCGGTTGCCTCTACCTCGGAACTAGCTGGCTAGTTTGGAGTATTTACCGGACTGGATTTGTTCACGAGGCAAGCCTCGCGAGCCGTGTTAATCAGGTGAAATTGTGCAGAGCCGTCCACTCCGAAGGAGTAGCTTAACTGAGATATCTATGAGCATGGCGTCCATACCGACACCGCATGGCTCGAGTCACGTCCATACCGGCGGAGGCAAATTGGCTCGTGAGCCGTGCTTGTTCAGTCTGGATCCAGCTACCTATTGATTTATGGAAATCACTCCCATTTATATCTATAGTCACGTAATATGCGTGCACACACACACTTACACGCACACCCTAATTTTAATAGTAGTTTCACACAAGTATATTCGCCTGCATCACTGTAACTTTTTCAGTACTTTGACTTTTTTAACATATTTCTACATGTTTGGCCAACCCTTGCTCTTAACTCTCAATAGGACAGTGGTTCACACGTAATATGTAATTGCGTCACGTGATGAATTAGTCATTCTTGTTTGGTGGTAGAAAAATATTTTAATTAATACATAGTACCAACGGACACGGAAGCATCTCATTTAAGTAAACTGGTTTAATTACTGTTAAATATCCCAGTCAAAATAATGTTATAGCCACCTTATTATAGCCTAACCAGAAATATAAAAACCTGCTTGGAGGCGCCACTGTTGCATTTTCTCGTTGTTACACTAATTCATAATTCCTTTATTATCAAGAACATGGTACATTATAATACATATAGCACTAATCTATAAATATAAAAAATACGCGCCGAATTGAGAAACTCTTCCTTTTTTTGGAAGTCGGTTAAAAATGAATCCCTATTTCCCTTGGTCACGGCATTATACGCGTGAATGGCTGAACTAATTTCGCTAATTCTTTTTTTGTTGTGATTGTTTGGACCCCGGGATGGTTTATATATTATGTCACCGTAAGATTGCAAAGGCCGTTGGATTGTAATCTAACTAGCGATATTGTAAACTGTCGACAGATTACAATTTAACGCATTATTTTTCGGTATATTGTAATCTGTTGGATATATTAACCCGATAAAACCTAAGTGCCCGGCCTGCGGCCGGGCACGACGTGATTATTTATGTCGAACCCTAACCTAACCTACATGAAAGAGACAAGAAAACGTATATACAATAAATATTTCAAAAATTGACACTCGGAAAATTAAACGGTTCACAATCCGTCGACAGTTTACAATATCGCTAGTTGGATTACAATCTAACGGTTTTTGCAATCTTACGGTGACATAATACACAATTGGACCCGATAGGGGGCGCTGCAATCGGGTTCGAGGTTCAGGGCAGGACAAAGTCTGCCAAGCCCACTAGTAACTTGATATAAAAATTGGTTCAACTTTTTCCCGCAACATGGCGAGGTTTTTTATTTTCCTGGTCAGGCTATAAACCTGAATTGAATTGAATAACAACATTGTTTATTGTCAAGAATGTTATGGTTATTTATACGGTATTACGTTATCACACAGTTTTAAACTTTATCAAACACTGCAGCTCCTGAATTTTATGTTTACCGGGCTCTATTACAAGTTAAATAATACAAGGCAAGCAACAAAAAAATACATTCTCTTCATGGCATGTGTAGCATAAACGGATCCGTATTATTTACCTACATCCAAAGAGGGATATTTGTCCAAAAGTAAGCTTTGAGAAGCGTGGCTACTTACGTTAATCATATACAAAATCATAAACAATATTAATTTGACAAGTAAAATGTATTGTTATCCCTTTCATAATGTTTCCTGCGGAAAATGATAGCAGTAGTTTTGGACCTGTCATCTTTATACTGTTTAGAGATAGTGTACATTAGAATTATCCACAATATGTGCTTCTATTTCATGTCAAACTGGCCCTTGACTGCAATCTAAGATGGAAGCAGAATAGCCTGTGGTGTATAGTATGGCAGTGGGGCTGATTCTGTAGTGCACAATCTCTAAACTAAACTAAAATGAGATCATTAAAAATATTGCTAACCCTTTCTTATTACTGCCTGTAGAAAGGGACAGAACAAGCTGTCATTTTAGTTTAGTTTAAAGATTTTGTTATACAGAATCAGTCCTATTGTTATTTAAACCCATGCTCCTCATCGACTAATGCAGGACTGATTCTTTATGAATAATATAATCTTCGCAGACAAGCAGGTGAGGGCACGGAGCCTAGCGAGACAAGCTCGGAGCTGGCCGACTCCAGTGACACCCCGCTGCTGTTGCGAACTATATCTTCCGACACCGAAGCGGGCGCGACGCCACCGGTCCTAAGAAAACTTCAACACCAGGTCAGATCTTTACTAAGACTAGCTGATGTCCGCGACTTCGTCCGCGTGGTTTAAGTTTTTTGTTATTCCTGCGGGAACTCCTTAATTTTCCGGGATAAAAAGTAGCCTATGTCACTCTCCAGGTCCTCACCTATACAACAAAAAAAATTAGTGAAATTGGTCCAGCCGTTCACGCGTGATGCCGTGACCAAGGGAAATAGGGATTCATTTTTATATCTTTACTAAGATTATAATAATAATTACAATATTTGTCTCACTTAACATTATTTATCTTTAACATGAACTGTAATAAATGTATGAACATAGGTAAGCAATAATTTATCTGGTAGGTGAAAGGATGTTCTAGTAATAGCTAAAGTGTCATATTAGGATGTCCAGTGTCGGATTTGGTTGCATAACGATACGCTATTTTGCTGGAGATTTCTCAATTAACAAGTAAACTTAATTAAAAAAATTGAAAAACATTACTACCCTGCCTGTTTTTTTTTTCAACTTTATAGCTTGTGTCAATCAGGATGACGTAAAGATAACTATACCCCCATAAATACCAATCTGTATAGGCATTTAGAAGTTAAGGTGGAATAAATACATGATACATACATGAACCCTGAAACCATTACACTCTTTTTTTGGGCAGTCATGTAGAACTTTAAATACTGAACCAATTTATTTTCTCTCTAGTCGTAACGAAACTTGGGCTCTAGCGAGTCACGTGAAAAACGTACGTAGTACAGAAACGCCCCGAAACCGTCCAACGGGCTACAATCCTGCGCATGTTTGTCACGTGTCAAAAGCACAACCCTTTTAAATAATGCGAATCAGAATAAAACACAAAACAAAAATATATCTATTTATTAATTATTTTGTAACCTCATTATTATCCATATTCTTATTACTAAACTTACTCGTATCATTTAGTCATTTGTTTCAAATAATTTGTCAATTGTATCTTGGAGATGTAACTTAAACTGATCAACAGGTTTGTTGGACGAACACTTCTTTTCCCCAGTAATTAAGTAATACTTACAAAACTCTACTTCGCAGTTATAGTTTTGGCATCGCAAATAGTAGCATATTCCATCAGAGCATATTGAGTCTATGTGCAATATATTATTAAATCTATTTGTTAACTTAGTGACATATTGTATAAAAACATTATGAACATAATTCAATACAATTTTATCTAAATCTAATGATAGAAAGTTGTATGTGCCATCGTTTCTGGGCTTAGCATCTGTAAAACAAAAAAAAATTATAAATATGTTATCGTTGTGTTAATAGTGGCCTATTTTTAATTTTTATATTAATATCATAAAGAAGATGCCCACGACCTCATGCGCGTAGTTTTTCCCAAATCCCGGAGGAACTCTTTAATTTTCCAGGATATAAAGTATGTCACTCTCCATGTCTATAATAGTTACAGACCATGCGTTTTAACCCGGAAAATTAAGTATAGTTTCCGTGAGAATGACAAAAACTTAACGCATCAGTTAGTTGAAAGATAAACCATGAAACATCACACACTTCCGCATTTAAATATGTAATATGGGTAGTGATTGCGGTTTCGGCTGCACAAGATAATAAAATTAATGCTTGAATGAGGATGGAGTTGGACTTTACCTGTGTATTAGTGTGCTTAAAGATCAAGCAGCCGACATATCTTTATCTATATTCTGGGTAACCGTAGACGATAACACCGCCTCTAATTCCAACGGACGATCTTCTATGTTCTGAATGTTATCCTTTTCAGTGGATGGTGTTATAATAGCTGTAGCGGTTGATGGAACGATGGGTTTCGACGTTGTTACAACATCAGGTTCTTGAGGCGTTTTCGAAGTTTCTGAAGATTTAGGTGTTGTTGGTTCTTCCGGTTTAACCTTCGTGTTGAAGCTTCTACATTCTCCAGTTATGTCAGTGTCATACATATTGCATGTGATATTCATGCAACCAAATCTATCACATTTCATCGTGGTACACGTCTGATCGTTACACCATAAAGTCACATTGTACCTTCCTATTTCTACAGAGTTATACGAGTCAAACCGACTTAATCCAAAGCCTTGACCGGTTTCGAAAGGTATTTCGCTAACATCAGAACTCCACCATGAAAATGGATACGTTATCCAACCCCATAATGTGGAGCCGACACCGCGACCCTCAGATACGTTATCTGCAAGTGATGAAGTAACATTACTTTCTTGTATACCAAGAACAAATTGACGTTTAGATGCCCTTTAATGTAATCATAAATTTCTAAAATTTCTAATAAAAACTTACGGAAATATGGTTTGCTTAAAGATCCGTGCACTAAACAAACAACAAGAATAGATACGAGGCTCTTAGAACCGAACATAATGCCAGGTAACTCAGCGCAACTTCCAAATAGTAAATGTTTGAATAGTCCCACCTCAGTCTTATATAGTTACCTCCGCTATGTCCCTATCTCAAGGGAGATAAGGCAATTTCGGGAATGTTTACCTAATGAGTTATGATGAAAGATACCAGGGTACTTTTAATTGTTTATTTATTATCCCAAAAGATTCGAAGATTTAAGAAAGTATTTTTAAAATCAATTTACGTGTACGTTAAATCTCTTGTTTGAACCCTTTTCAAAAATACCGTGATCAATCAGAAAACTAGTGTTAAAAGTTTCACATGAAGTTGAATTTTTATCATTATTCTTTGTATGTACTTCGCACAGAATACAATTTTTCGCTATGTTTGGGCAAAATAAGAATCTGCATATTTGCAAGTCATTTTTGCAATACGTCAATGCTTTCATTCTCTTTTGTGGCCGCAGGTGATTCCGAATGAAGTTTTGTATGCCTTCAATAACATAAGTTGAGTTCCATATGTTGTCATCGTCACTACGGACGAAATGATTTTTTTTGTTTGTTTTAACATATTCAGAAAATTCTTTGTAACTATAAAATTTATCGTCAGGTACAGTTTTAAAAGCTGGACGACCAGTACCATCAAAATCAATAACTATTTTAGGTGATGCCCTTTTTATTGAAGACCACGGGCTAAGGTATACTTCCTCTTTTTTCTGAAAATAGTAAAAACTATTTTTTGCCGCTTTTTTTTGTAAATGCAAACATAAAAATGCGCCTGCATTTTTGTGTTAGCATTTGTGAAAAAACCAATTTATATTTAATTTTAAAAATGTTAAAGTGTTAGACTAGACATTAATTTAATTATTAACATTAATTTGCTTAGTGTTATCAAGAAGTTGGTTTAGGTGCATAATGCATATACAACTTCTCAAACTCCTCTATGGACGTAACTCGTCTTCGTAACGACGACGTAAATCGAGATTGGCTGTTCCGACTGTTCTTTTTTTGAAATGCATTAGGGGGTAGGGAATGAAGTGCTTCCCACCCGCTGATTAGATAAAGAATGCCTATTTTCCGAACACGAGATATGAAAAGGTATATTGTTTTTACATAGTATTTTATTGCATCGTTAATCTAGCGTATTCAGCTGAAAATCGGTTAGTAAATAAATAATTCGAGAATATTATAGAATCGAAACTTACCTGAGCTGTGTTGGGAAATGAAAACAATAAAAGCATAACTTTTATATACATTGTTGTTATAAATGTAATTCTTTGAAAACCGATTTCATTGTAATGGGTAAAGATAAATAACAAGCCGAGCTTTTTATCAGAGCTTTAAGAGTAGTTAGGTACAATACCTAATGTTTATAAACACAAAACCTTTGTTTGCTTTATGCTGTGCTATGTTTGATATTAGTTACGTAACGATTTTATGTAACTTAGACGTTTTTTACAATTGGACAGTGCCCTAATGAACTTAGTTCTTTACTTATACATTTCGATCTTTGAAAATATTTCTTGGATGCCACAAAAGTGCTACATTTAGACATTATGCAAACAGTCGCCTTTCCATAAACTTTCCCCAACATTTTGTCTTTTAAAATGTCCACGATTTCAAAACCAATATTTGATGGCAAATCCATTATCGATTCCATGGCAGCAACACTGTCTGTAAGTACAAAAGCGTTAATCATCCACTGGCAACCGAAATTAATCCTTTGATTTTGTTATAAATCTTACCTGTTTCGTTATTTCCAATGCAATGACCTTTCTGATGGAATCTGTTATCTGGTGTACAAATTCTATGGAGACATATTTTCTCAGCGCACTTCATAGAATGACATAAACTCGAAGAGCAGAAGGTTAATATTCCTTTTATATATTTTCCCACGAAGGACATGAATACTGGGGCAACAGTGTCCACGTCATTCCAGTCTACGTCTCCGAATATTGCTTGTTCCAGTGCCATAGTTCGATTACTACGTATTTTATCATGAGTCATGTTTAGCTTTACCTTCTTCGTTTCTCTTTCCAAAATTAAAGCAGTTATATTTTTCGATTTGACAAAAGTTACATTTTTGGTTTCCATCGGCCAGTATAATAATTCCATGTCTCCTTCCATTGTTTTATTAAATTTTTTACCTTCTTTTGTCTCAAGCGATAGATTGAGTTTTGGAGGCATCACAGTAGCATTTAATTGTGTTACAGTTTTACCGTTATGCTCGAATGCTTCGCGCTTTAAGCGCGGTGGTTCACCTGTGGTTTTGTTATCTTTCCCTACAAAATCTGTTTCTATACTATTTTCTATTTTTAACGAATCATCTGTATCATTGTCATTATTTTTAGTTATGTTTACCATTAAGTAAATTGTTTCAATTGAACCATTGATGTTTTTTAATGGGAGGTCTGTAACTGAATTACTAGAATTGCTGGTTGTCATCTCATCGGTTTGTAGATTGCTAGTCTGCAATTTAGGTTCTTCAGTTCCTTTGACTGGATGTTGAGAATCCACTGAACTATTTGTGCTGATTCTGTTATTTTCATCGGTAGTATTGTACTCCATTTTTTGTTTAATATTATGAATTGTTATTACCTTTTTGCCTACGTGTTTTTTGCTATTATTGCCTACACGTGATTTCTTTTTTTTATGTATTGTAATTTTATGCAAAGCAGGATTATCATGCTTGATATGATTTTTTTTAAGTCCCAGTAAATCAGCAGGTTTTGGAAGATTTAGGTATGAAAATGGTAGATTTATAGTTGAAATCATTTCGTTTGACATAACACCATCTCTTTCTGTAGTTTTCGCTTGACTCCGATACTTTTGTATCGAACGAACAAGGTCAGATAATATTTTAGGCAATTGGACGTCAATCTTTATGCGTATATTGAGTTTATCATCATGCACACTATTAACTTTACCTTGTAGTCCATATTTAGAAGTTTTAGGAAAGCTTTCAATAAAGATATTTTGATGATCGTATCTATTTAAATTTTTATTGGGCAGCGGATCAGTCAAGATAAAACATTGTTTGCAACCACACTTGCAGGGAATTTGGTTAACTTTACAATAGCACGATGACATTGGTTTATTGAAGTTTGGAAAGGTGGGAATTATACTAAGTAACGCACTTTCGTCATTCATCTGGGGAACAATATTGGGTATCCCTTCTTTGTCATCGTGTGGTCCCTCCGTGAACTCAGGTTTGTTATCCAACTTCAGTTTTTCATTATGTGGCATGAATAAGTTAAGTGATTCTGGAAATGACAATTGAGCATACTTGATGTTGTTCAAGAAATCATTAGAAACATCATACTTATTTCGCTTACTTTGTTTCTGCTTTGTATATTTTTCTTGATGTGTTAGCGGGACTTTATTTTTTCCTTTAGACTTTTCTATATAATTTAATCTCTGTTTATGCGCTTTATCTAAGTAGTGGTGATATTCTGCTAGCAAGTCTTCAACATCTTCGGCACTGTCGCTACCACTGAATACGCCTTTATTTAATTGAGGGTTCTAAAAGCACCAACGTAATGTAAGTTATTAATTTTACAAGATATATTTCAGTAGGTATAATGAGTTTTAACTTACCAAATTATTTTCAAAATCATTTATGATATCAGCGATGTCGCTGAATATAATTGCATCATGAAGCGGAGTAAGGTCTATTTGGTTTATCTCATAAGCTGTAAAATAATAGAAAAAGAGGAAATTTTAGATGCTCCTTGTTCAAAATTATTATTAGAATCAATGAAGTCGTTTAGCCTGTTATCGCTTTCCTGTGTAATTTGTTTAAAGTATTTAATCTTATAACTCAAATATGTCTCCTTTCCTTTTGCTCTCAAATATTACGTTTAATGTATCACTTACTGTCGAATTGCGCTTCGGTAAATGTAAAATAGGAAATGCAAACGCAAATAAACGATAACCACATGACTTATGCTCTCACTTAAGTCACCATAAGAAAAATGGCTTCGAAATGAGCTCTAATTGTTTAAATCGTATTTCTGAAATTTCCATTCTTAAATGCAGTTTAGTATGTTTATAAACCATGGTCTAATCGGCTTGTAATTCACAACAACGCGATTGCTCGTTAATTGTTATGAAATCAACGAAACGTAAAAAAGTCTATAAAATGGTTTTGTTATTAATAACTACCTACTATAGGTACCTACGAGATTTATTATAATCACTGGAAAACATTTGGAAATATAATCATCTGTCATTTCTCTGAAATATAATAAGACTAGCTGATGCCCGCGACTACATCCGCGTGGATTGAGGTTTTTTGGTTCCCGCGGGAACTCCTTAGTTTTCCGGGATAAAAAGTATATATATATATGTGTTATTCCAGACTATAATCTACCTCTGTGCCAAATTTCATTCAGATCCGTTCAGCTGTGATTGAATAACACACATCCATCCATACGTCCATATTCCACATCCATCCATCCAAACTTTCGCATTTATAATATTTATTTGATTTGATTGATGGCAATCTGCGTTTGTTGATTCGCTACAACTTCTAAACTTAGAGGAAGTAAAGTAAAACGGCATTGATCTTTTTACCATCATTTAGGGCATTTCACGAGCCTAATCCTCAAACAATACATTAGCTCAACAAACGCTAACTGGTTTTGTATATAGAAATAATAAAGAGTTATGGGTTTTTGATATTCGTTGCATGGACAAAATGCCAAAAATCAGACAGCTCATCTTTTCAACTTCAGTATTCGGCCGTTAGTTTATAGAAAATAAACGACATACCACGCTTAGCTTTAATTGCTTAGCCAATAAAGTATGTTTTTTCCAGGAATCTACAATTAGCAACAATGCGGAGGCCGAGCGGCTTACGATGCATCGATGTATCGTCACAAGTATTATAGAGAGTGAAACTGTCTATGTGGAATGTCTCTATGTTATGGAGAAGGTAAGAATTAATTTTAGCTGGTATCATTTTATGTGCCTGTAAAAATATGTTATCAATCAGTTCCAACATAACTTGTACAATCTTAATCTGTTTTTAACAATTATTTTTTGTTTTTGCATTTTTGACAGTATATGAATGCTATCAAAGCAACATTATCTACATCGCAACCTGTGATAACCGAAGAGGAATTCGGTACAATATTCTACAAGATATCGGAATTGCACGAATTGCACAAAAATTTCCTTGAGGGTCTAAAGAATGCTGTCGCAAGCTGGGAAGAGCCCCTGTCTGTTGGCATTCATTTTAAAAAGATGGTAAGCTTTTTTCTTGCTTAATATACATATTTCATGTACAAAACACATCCTTGTTTGAAATGTCTAAAATATAAGCAATAACCTTCAGTCGTTGGGGCACATCTGACAAATGAAATTTTCTTGGTGCAAGAAATTTTGCCCAATCCGGGGTCTTATTTACTTTGGTCTGTTGTTGAGTTGAGAAACTGGAGTATTTGTCGCAAACAAAAGTACGTTAGAATTTCTAGAAATTTCAGCTATTTGATTAAAATTATGGAAAAAATATAAGGTGTTTTTTTAGGGTTCCGTACCCAAAGGGTAAAAACGGGACCCTATTACTAAGACTCCGCTGTCTGTCTGTCTGTCTGTCTGTCTGTCTCCAGGCTGTATCTCATAGACCGTGATAGCTAGTGTCAGCTTTACGTTTAAAATTGAATTGAATTTTTAGAAAAGATAAAAGATTATTAATTTATTTATTGACGAATGTTTAAATAAGTTGATATTTGACTCATTCGATGTATTTCACTCGGTTCGTTCTTTGGCGGTGATACGCCATATTGGACTAATTTGCATAAATACGAATACTTTGACGTTTTAAAGTTAGTCTCCTACCGGCAAACTCAGCGATTATTGAATACTTTTGTGTTTAGATCGCAATTTGATTTAGATCTTAGCAGTAGCAACTGCAGTCTGATCAAATGATTAATTTATTGTTGTTGTGATGCTTTGACCAAGTTTTATTCTTTTGTTTACATTAAATCTCTCGTGAAACCACTACACGTTGTGACCATTCGCTCGTGCACGTTTTGAAGAGTACAAACATAAATTTGCCCACTTCTGGAGTTATGTTTACACTAGAAAGCTGAAATTTTCACAAATGATGTATTTCCGTTGCCGCTATAACAACAAATACTAAAAATTAAAAAAAAATTATATATTAAGGGGGGTCCCCATACAATAAACGTGTTTTTTTGCTCAATATTAAAAACGGTAACAGGTAGACGGTTCAAATTTTCACATAATATTAACTTGTATATTACCTTTCAAAATAAATAATTAAATATCAATAAAGTAAATATTAAAGGGGGGCTCCCATACGACAAACGTAATTAGGGTTCCGTAGCCAAATTTGGCAAAAACGGAACCCTTATAGATTCGTCATGTCTGTCTGTCTGTCTGTCTGTCCGTCCGTATGTCACAGCCACTTTTTTTCCGAAACTATAAGAGCTATACTGTTGAAACTTGGTAAGTAGATGTATTCTGTAAACCGCATTAAGATTTTCTAACAAAAATAGAAAAAAAATAATAAATTTTGGGGGTTCCCCATACTTAGAACTGAAACTCAAAAATTTTTTTTTCATCTAACCCATAGGTAGATCCATAGGTATCTATGGATAGGTCTTCAAAAATGATATTGAGGTTTGTAATATCATTTTTTTCTAAACTGAATAGTTTGCGCGAGAGACACTTCCAAAGTGGTAAAATGTGGTCGTCGTCCCCCCCCCCCCCCCCGTAACTTCTAAAATAAGAGAATGATAAAACTAAAAAAAATATATGTTGTACATTACCATGCAAACTTCCACCGAAAATTGGTTTGAACGAGATCTAGTAAGTAGTTTTTTTTAATACGTCATAAATCGTAAACCGCAATTTACCTTTCATTCAATCAACTCAAATATTAAAAAAAACATTTAATTTAAAACTTACTACAGGTTTGTACGGAACCCTCGGTGCGCGAGTCCGACTCGCACTTGGCCGGTTTTTTTAATTTCTAGGCGGAAAACATCAACGTGTACGGAGCGTTCCTCCACAACTATGGCAGAGCAACGGACGCGGTGCGGCGAAGGTGTGCGAGCTCGCAGCGCTTCTCAGACCTGACGCGCGAGATCGCGTGTCGCGGCCAGCCCGTGTCGCTCGACGACCTGCTGCACAAGCCCGTCGCGCGCGTACAGAAGAACGCGCTCGTCCTGCACGTGAGTATATGATACTGTGCGGCGCCGGTGTGCGAGCTCGCAGCGCTTCTCAGACCTGACGCGCGAGATCGCGTGTCGCGGCCAGCCCGTGTCGCTCGACGACCTGCTGCACAAGCCCGTCGCGCGCGTACAGAAGAACGCGCTCGTCCTGCACGTGAGTATATGATACTGTGCGGCGCCGGTGTGCGAGCTCGCAGCGCTTCTCAGACCTGACGCGCGAGATCGCGTGTCGCGGCCAGCCCGTGTCGCTCGACGACCTGCTGCACAAGCCCGTCGCGCGCGTACAGAAGAACGCGCTCGTCCTGCACGTGAGTATATGATACTGTGCGGCGCCGGTGTGCGAGCTCGCAGCGCTTCTCAGACCTGACGCGCGAGATCGCGTGTCGCGGCCAGCCCGTGTCGCTCGACGACCTGCTGCACAAGCCCGTCGCGCGCGTACAGAAGAACGCGCTCGTCCTGCACGTGAGTATATGATACTGTGCGGCGCCGGTGTGCGAGCTCGCAGCGCTTCTCAGACCTGACGCGCGAGATCGCTTGTCGCGGCCAGCCCGTGTCGCTCGACGACCTGCTGCACAAGCCCGTCGCGCGCGTACAGAAGAACGCGCTCGTCCTGCACGTGAGTATATGATACTGTGCGGCGCCGGTGTGCGAGCTCGCAGCGCTTCTCAGACCTGACGCGCGAGATCGCGTGTCGCGGCCAGCCCGTGTCGCTCGACGACCTGCTGCACAAGCCCGTCGCGCGCGTACAGAAGAACGCGCTCGTCCTGCACGTGAGTATATGATACTGTGCGGCGCCGGTGTGCGAGCTCGCAGCGCTTCTCAGACCTGACGCGCGAGATCGCGTGTCGCGGCCAGCCCGTGTCGCTCGACGACCTGCTGCACAAGCCCGTCGCGCGCGTGCAGAAGAACGCGCTCGTCCTGCACGTGAGTGTATGATACTGTGCGGCGCGGTGTGACAGCTATCGTTCAAACGCCACTTTTGGTGAAAATAATCGCCGAAGAGAACAGCTTTGAGCATAGTCCCACAAACTTATATGACCCGGTGACAGCGTCGCTAGTAACTATTAAAAATATAACAAATACTAAACAGGTATAAAACGCAGTTCCCATTTTGGCCACCAGACCAGACGAGTTAGTGGGACTATACGCCATACCGAAAAAAGGAGGCAATAGTGACGTTTGAATTAGACATATAATATAGTGTCGCGCTATAATGTCGCGCTTGCAGAATTTTTGCTTAAAAATTTATTGAAATTATGATTATATTATTTTGCTTTAGGATTGGTGTACAACTGAAATAATTTAGAACCCTTTGGTGACATGTCCCGTGCACATTTTTAGACCTGCCAATAATAAGTTAAGAGACTGTACCTACATGTAACAACTGGTATCAATATTTGTATATTTGTTTGTAGGATCTCATTAAATACACACCCGCCAGCCACCCCGACCACGCGATGTTGACAGAGGCGCTCAACATGACCCAGCACTTCCTCGACGAATTCAATATCATACAAACGAAATCTATGTTTCCGGTAAGAATCATTAATTATTAACCTCGTATCATCCCACTACCACCACTACAGCCCACTAACCTCCCACTGCTGGGCATAGGCCTCTACTCTCATATGTGAGAGGGATAGGATTGTATCACATAAGTACCGCACTAAGCTTGTAACAGCGTCCATATCATGTGCGCAAGGTGCAGAAATTAAATTATTTGTGGGCTACGCTACGCTATTATAACATGACTAGCTGATGCCCGCGACTTCGTCCGCGTGGTTTAAGTTTTTTGTTATTACCGCGGGAACTCCTTAATTTTCCGGGATAAAAAGTAGCCTATGCCACTCTCCAGGTCCTCAACTATACCCATGCCAAAAATCACGTCAATCCGTTGCTCCGTTGCGGCGTGATTGAAGGACAAACCAACAAACCAACAAACCAACAAACAAAGTGACTTTCGCATTTATAATATTAGTATGATAACGAAAAAGTTTCTGGATTTATCATTGCATAAATTTAAACACTGTGTTACTGTTAAACAGCATCTGTTAAGTCGAGGTTGTTATACTTTGATGATTTTCTCAATCACAAGTGAGTGTAATTCTTGTTACGTTATGTTTGTGTCACCGTAAGATTGCATTGCCGTTGGATTGCAATCTAACTATAGCGATATGGTAAACTTTCGACAGATTACAATTTAACGTATTACCCGCAACCCGGTAAAACCTAAACCGGCCACAGGCCGGGCACTACCTGATTATTTATGTCGAACCCTAACCTAACCTACAAGAAAGAGACAAGAAAACATAAATACAATGAATATTTCAAAAATTGACACTCGGAAAATTTAACGGTTCACAATCTGTCGACAGTTTATAATATGTCTAGTTGGATTACAATCTAACGGTTTTTGCAATCTTACGGTGACATATGCATTGTATATTATTTGTGACAAAGTGTAACATTTTTCTGTTTATGAAAAGAGGAAATGCTGAGTTTCTTGCCACCTCTTCTCAGTAGAATCAGTTTTCCGACACGGTGGTAGATTCTTGCGACTTATCATAAGTGGCACAAGTTGTCCTACATTAAATAAATAATTTCATTCTCATTTCACATTGAGATTATGTATAGATATAGTGAAACGAATAGAGGCTAATTTTAACACCTCCGCTACCCTCCTATTTTTACGAGGTTTTTATTAAGATTCACAGAATTATTTAAATTTTATGTTTACAGAACGCCGATCGTGCGCAAAGAAGGCTCGTAAAGAATTCGTTCATTGTGGAACTGTCAGATGGGCATCGCAAACTAAGGCATCTATTTCTTTTCAATGACGTTATAGCTTGCGCTAAATACAAGGTAAGTGACAAGGTAAGAATATCTTTTTAAAAAATATTTACTAATTATTGGACTTTCTGTTTTATAATGCAAAAATTATGCCGACCACATGATTGTTTTTAGGCATCTGGTAGAGATAAGTTCACGTTCGAATTGAAATGGTTCATACCGCTCCCGGATATCGTGGTGGTGGAGGACGAAGGGACGAGTAGTGCCGCGGAGAGGGAGACCTCTCCTGCGAACATAGTCGCGCTCAAGTCGCAAGCCTGCACCGTGCGCGACCTTATACTCGCGGAGGAACGCGCATCGCAGGATGATAAGGTCAGTTTCGATAACAACACTAGGGGTGACGTAATATGCAGGGTTTCTTTGCAAAAGTACCAGTCCAAACAGTCACAAATATGCGGAAATGAAACTCATAATATGTATTTAGAACTAAAATGGTTCGTACCACTACGCGAGTATAGGGTTTACTGGCTGAGGAGTAGAAGAGAGGATAAACAACACTACGTCATATTATGAGTTTAGCCCAACCGGTCACAAAAATAATAAGGTGTATGTAAATTCTTTATATTTAACCAACTGCAAGAAAGGAAGAATTCTGAAATCGGTGCCTACTGGTTATTTTTGTATCCACTACAAGTTAGCCCTTGACAGCGATCTTACCTGATGGTAAGTGATGATGCAGTCTAAGATGGTAGCGGGCTGACCTGTTAGGGATATGGCAGTTATATTATGGCGGATTCTATACGGCAGCGTACCGGAACGCTAAATCGCTTGGAGGCACATTTTTGCCGGTTTTATAAAAAAACTAGCTTGTGCCCGCGTGGATTGAGGGTTTCCGGTTCCCGCGGGAACTCTTTAACTTTCCGGGATAAAAAGTAGCCTTTGTGTTATTCCAGACTATAATCTATCTCCGCGCCAAATTTCATCCAGATCCGTCCAGTCGTTGGGGCGTGATTGAGTAACAAACATCCATACATCCATCCATCCAAACTTTCTCATTTAAGACATTAGTATAGATTATAAGGTTTTATAAAAAAAATTACAGAAGATAAGACTGGGCGGCCGAGGCGCAGCGGAAAAACAGCGCAAGAAGCTCGCCGAGTTGGAAGGCCAACTGGTGTTAGCGTCGCCTAACCTGGTGTTCCGCGTGGGAGCGCGCGCGGCCGGCGCCGCGGGCCTGCAGCGACAACACGTGTTCTTCCTCAGCTCCGAGTACGAGCGCACGCAGTGGATCGACTCCATACATGCGCTACAGGTGAAGTACTAAGCCTACATTTCGTACTGCGAAAAATATACCCGCGATTTTTTGACGTGAATACGTCTTAAAAATTGCTTCCATAGGGACGCAATTCGAAAAAAAAAACCGGCCAAGTGCGAGTCGGACTCGCGCACCGAGGGTTCCGTACTCAAGAAGTAGGTATAATTACCTTTGTTAATGAACCGCAAAACTAACTTTGTTTGTAGAGGTTTACTGTTAATATCAAAAAATTACGTTTGTTGTATGGGAGCCCCCCTTTAATATTTACTTTATTGATATTTAATTATTTATTGTGAAAGGTAATATACAAGTTAATATTCTGTGAAAATTTGAACCGTCTACCTGTTACCGTTTTTAATATTGAGCAAAAAAATACGAAAAAAACACGTTTATTGTATGGGGACCCCCCTTAATATATATATTTTTTTAATTTTTAGTATTTGTTGTTATAGCGGCAACGGAAATACATCATTTGTGAAAATTTCAGCTTTCTAGCTATCACGGTCTATGAGATACAGCCTGGAGGCAGACAGACAGACAGACAGACAGACAGCGGAGTCTTAGTAATAGGGTCCCGTTTTTACCCTTTGGGTACGGAACCCTAAAAACGATTGATAACAAAATCGGGGGATACAGTTTAGTGTTGCAGCTACACATCTATCATCTCCATCCAAATTTCAATTACACCACTGGATAGCTAAAGAATCAAAGAATTTATTACGCTAAGTCAGGACTGTATCACATCGCGCGCGGCGGAGGGGGAAGCCCGCCATGTTGAAGATCAGTCTGCTCACTGCGTATCGAGATTTTCATTTAGTATAACTTTCGACTCGGCGAAGCTACGACGTTCATTGAGTTTCAATCGTCAGCTCTCGTCAAAATCTACCTGTAAACCCGGAGGACTTCTTATGATTATGACATACATAAATAATTATAATATTTTATATAGAAACAATAACCCGTTACGAGACGTATTCACGTATAACAAACGGCCGTGTCCATAACACCCCATTTTTTTTCGTAATTCTGTTACACTAGAAATCATATGGAGGTGAACGCACTTGCGATAAAAATCGCGGGTTTGATACAAATTACACGCGGTGCTGTGGCAGGTACACATGGCAGTGCGTTAAGCCAAGTTCCGGCCTACCGCACGCAGAGTGTATCTTTAAACACGAAACAATTCACGCCGTTTTAAACCCTCTCATAAATTTGGTCCGCGTCATAGTAATAACGTTGGAACACTAAACTAGCGGCACGCTATGATGGCCGGTTTGACACATTACAATAGTGATGTGGAATGTCAATTTATTCTCGAACAAAAAACAATTAAGTTTTGTTTTTGTACCTGATTAAATAGGTTTAATAAAACAAAAATGTAAATGTTTATTTAATTTATTTGAACGAACTGAATATTTGAATGAAAATGAATATACATACTTTATATGCACACAAGAAACATATGAATACAAAAGATACCAAAAAAGGTGCCACAAAAGGCCATAATTAATCAGATTCGTCCATACTACTATTTTCACTGTCGTCACTGCTATCATCACCTACATTAATAATTATATGTTCGTTTTCTATAATATTATCTATTTTCACATCTCTTTCATAATCTTCCCTTATTAATTTAACAGTTCTATTCACAACCTTTTCCCAGTCTCCTTTAGTCACATGTTCACAAGCTTCTTCTAATAATTTTAGCATTTTTTTTGTGGTAAATGGGGGTTCTGTATTGTGTCTTGCAGCATATCCCTTAATTTGAGCCCACACCAACTCAATCGCATTATACTCACAATGGTAAGGCGGTAACCGTATAACTCTGTGCCCATGTTCTAATGCTATTTCGTCAATGACGTATCGGATCTTGGTTGGTTTGTTTTCTTTTAAAAGACGTACTAATTCCGCTTTTAACATATTCATGTTTGCATCTACGCCATTTTTACGAAGCCATGCGACGATATCAGCTTTCTTTTGGGATTGGGCAGGTGGCTTGTCAATTTGCATCGAGTGGTATGGGGCGTTGTCCATAATTATAATAGATGGTTCAGGGAGGCTACACAACATTGAGGTAAACCATTCAGTAAACTTTTCTCCATTCATGTCTTCATGATAGTCTCCAGTGGTTTTTGACGCAAAAGCCATGAGAGAACCTTCGACAAACCCGTTGATGGTTCCGGCGTGACAAATTATAAGTCGCGATCCTTTTCCTACAGGAACTTTGGAAGTAGATGCTGCTGTGTCATCGTTCCAAGAACGGCCTACAGTATGGTTAGCATTAAGCCATGTTTCATCCAAGAACACAACAATAGTTACGAAGGCGTATTACGAACTCACGTGTCTGACTATTTAGAACAGTTAATTAACAGTAATTAACGAGCAAGGGTCTACAGTAATGCAGTATCAATATTTGAAATCCAAAGCCAGGTCAAAACTATATCACAATCGCATTGCACTGACAGTTTATACTTTTCGAAGCAACGTCAATTCGAAACTGCTTTGTTTTGCATTGAGCATTGACGCGAGTTTGCCGGAGGTAGTAGTTGTGCTAGCCAGCGATCCTATGTGACGATCGTATTAGATTCCATTTTTAAAAATTTTCAATTTAGAAAACCAAATGCCGAGTTGTGGTATATATCATATAAAAATAAAAATTTTACCTTTTGTATGAAACAGCTGATATTTTTTTGCGATTTCAGAGGTTTGTCCACATAGTGAAAATTGTTCATATTCACAAGTACATTCACCCCTTAAATGGTGCAAACTGATTTTTCTACACTTGTATACATTTTAGAAATCAATTTAATAAATAAATTTTGAGTCCTAAACCTAAAACTACATTCGATAAAATTTATGAATCTCTGCACATCACTATCGTCAATAAAGTAATACAATTATTTCCTTCAAAGTCGTTATCAATTAATACGGAACTTCATGAGCGGACAAACGTCAAACCGGCCATCATAGCGTGCCGCTAGTTTAGTTACCTCATAGATATAATGACAACCTGTAAGTTTCAAGTAACTAAGTGAAATGGCACTTAAAATAAAGAGGTTCAAAACGAGTCGAGATGTTGCCATCCTCTTTTCCATTTTCCATCCCTTATACCAACCAATTCATTGTATCACTGCTCCTTTTCTGTTCTTTATCTTTTCTGTTGCCTGTCTCTCTTTCTGAGTGAGCTTTGTGTTAACTCCAATTTATTTAATTCAGGCGTCTTCAGCCCCGCCCGCGGGAACGAGTACGGTATCGATGCTGGAACTGCAGAGCTGGGTGACGGCTTGTCGCAGCTACTTGCAGACCGACATGGGCTCGTATCTGTTGCGCAGCGGACGGGACGACTCTCTGCTCTTAGGGGACCTGCAGTTGCATATAGGCGGCATGACCACACCGTTGGATACTGCTGCGGGTAAGTTTATTACTTGCACACGGACGTGGGACATAGAATTGGTTGTCAGGTGCTAGCAGTATAACACCATAATGTAACTTATGTAAGCCAGTTATTTCACAGCTGATTATGTGTATTGTTACGACATCTTGTTATTTACTAAAATAATTTATGTTTTGTGGTTGTATGGAACCCTTTGTGCTCGAGTGAGACTAGCACTTGACTAGTTTTGTTTTCCAATTCCTATTCCAGATTATTACATCGTGGTAGAAGTGGACTCGTACGGCCACTACTTCCGCAAGGCCAAGTCGAAGCTAGTGTGCCGCAGCGCGCAGCCGCGCTGGAACGAGAGCTTCACCCTCGACCTCGAGGGCTCGCAGAACTTGCGGCTGCTGCTGTATGAGGACGCCGCGCGACCTGTACTGCGGGGGAAGTGCACGGTCAAGGTACGCAATAGGCATGATGACTGATTTTGAAAAATGGTCAGATTATGTTCGGAAGTATCTACTATTTCGAAAAAATATCTTATTTCAGTAGAAATATAAAGATTGGTAGATAAAATTAGCATTTGAAATTTAAATTTTAAAATTCACGCCAAACGTTCGGCGGTGTCATGGCGTCGTTGTGACGTCACTATTGTTTTTACCAATGTACTCTGTGCAGTGTGCAGTAAGCAATAGTGTGATTTTCAAAGCTCGAAAACAAACAATTGTGACGTCATTCGCTTCTTGGTGTTTTATCCAATATGGCGATTGCTGTATTTTATAGTTTTATTTTATCAAAATAAATAGCAATCTGACTCGAAATAGAAAAATTAATACGTTTTTTATAATCCATGAATCCTATTTCCTTAGATAAATTCATAATTTCATTGATTCTTGGTTACCGTCATCATGCCTATTCTTTACAAAGTTTACAAATAGTCTGTTTAAGGGTCCATTCACATACACCGCCGATGAGCGATGTGCCGCAATTTACTCTATTGTTAATTATGTCGTTTGTTTTCTGATGCCCTTTGTATCCATTTTTATTGCAATTACGTCCGTAATAAAGTAATTAAATAATACTTATGTCAGTTTTACATAATTTAATTTGCTATCCCATGTGGGACAAGTGAGTGTTATGCACTCGTCCGCACCAATAGGAAGATCTTCCTCCGGGCTGGTGTTGTGCCCGGGGACCTATTTGGTCCAACTGCTGTAAATTTGAACGGTCTATATATAGCGCTTTTCTCAGAAAACTTCGATATCGCGATACAGGCTTGTATATATCTGTACAACAATCTATGTATGTATGTATGTATGTGTATACAATCTGTCGACAGTTTACAATCTATCGAGATAAAAAGCGTTAGATTGCAATCTGACTGTTTTCAAATTTTACGGTGACATATACATAACATAAAGTTTTCAGTCGACTATCCTGCGATGTAGATACAATTAGCGCCATCTAGTTTATACTGTGGTAACTTCTACATCCCACAGCTGTCGCGCGACTGGGTGGGCGACAGCGTGTCCCGCACCGTGTGCGTGGGCGGCGGCTCGCTGCCGCTGCGCGTGCGCGTGTTGCCGCCCGAGCGCTCCGCGAGACACGTGCCTAGCGCCAAGCCGGGCGCGCTGTTCGGCGCGAAGATCACACACGTCGCCAAGTGAGTGACGCTATATAGAGTTGTACAACCATCACGTGGTTGGGTAGGCGACAGCGTTCCCACCATCGATATGTATGTAGGTATTAGATGGTACCTTTCATTGAAAAAAGTTGGGCGTCCCACTTGTAGACCGTGCTCCACACCTGTATAAACCTGCCCTTGTCCCCGCCATAGCGCTGTCCCACTTTTCAGACTAGATTGCGTTAGTAAAATAAGTCCACATTCTTTGTTTGACAGGGCCCGTGTATGTAAATTGAGGTCATTGGTTTCCACACAAACACAATTTCGCATTTAGAATAATATTATTAAGCATGATTTTTTTATTTTTTTTATCCACTACAAGCTAGCCCTTGATGCGATCGGTAAGTGATGATGCAGTCTAAGATGGTAGCGGGCTAACCTGTTAGGGGCATGGCAGTTATATTAAACCTATACCCCTATTCGGTTTCTACACGGCATCGTACCGGAACGCTAAATCGATAAGCATGATTATGAATTAATTTTGTATATGTTTAGACGTGAGAAGCGCAACATCCCGTTCATAATAAGCGCCTGCGTGCGAGAGGTAGAAAGGCGCGGCATCGGTGAAGTGGGCATCTACCGGGTATCAGGCAGTGCATCGGACCTCAACCGCCTCAAGAAAAGCTTCGAGACAAGTTAGTACCTCCTTTTAGCCACTTACAATGCGTACTTATGCCAATTCCAGTAACACACTTATTTAATGTAAAACTTACACTCAATGCTCTATCTGTACCAATGGAACGTAATATATTCCATACAGCGTATCGCGTAAGTGGATTCACCTTACTTACCTTACCTTTGATAGTGGTGGACCTTTAATAATTTTAAGCAAATTATGTACCACCGATTTTGATTTCCACTTGGAATGCTCCCTGAGGATGCGTGGACGAACTTAAGCGCTAAAACAAGGCAGTCAAGGTTATTCTACTTTAACGACTATTTGTTACGACACTCGATTACGCTCGTCGTCTATCATGTCATAAACAATACAATTATTACTTACGTAAACTTTATTTCAGATGCCTATGAAGCTGAGCAGCTATTGAAAGAGGTCGATGTTCACTCGGTGACGGGAGTTCTGAAGTTGTACTTACGTGAATTGCCCGAAGCGTTATTCACTGATGCGCTATATCCAGAGTTGTTACGCGCTTGGGGCTCAACGCACGTACGTACTCTAGTAATTAACTAATTGACGCTCAGCTTCGCTGAGGTGGAATTTATCGACATCCTTTTGAAGTGGGTGTTTATGTTACAACATCTTAAGTCTAGACCCAGCTGTTCGAGCTGGACGTTGGTATGTTATTCAAATAATATTTGACTTGCTCGTTTTATTTAGGGTGCAGGTGCGTCAGCGGATTCGGGTCCGGCGCAAACCAGGAGACACGCACTCTTGAAGTGTTACGCGCAGCTGCCAGATCTCAATAAGAATTGTATCGACTTTCTTCTGAACCATTTTGTCAAGTAAGTTTTAATTATTTTTTTATAAGCCACAATAGTACATTGCATCGCGAGACCGGGAAGTACGCGTTTTCTGGTCGAGTGTTAGTTAGACGGCCGAGCTACGCGAGGCCGGCTATATACGAGACCAGAAATGCTCTCCCGGTCGAGGTGTGTATAGTGCTTTTCTAAAAAATAATGAAACAAGTGACTTTTTTTTTAATATATTATATTATGTAATTAAAAGAAAGTAAATAAAAAAGCAACCTACTTAAGAAATATTATACTTTCTTTTTTTTGCGCTGTGAGTGCTGAACGCGTAATACGGTAGAGTTCCAAATTTAAACTATTTAGGCCAAAGAACATTATAACAAGTTACAAGATATTCAGGAAGAAAGATTCCAAATTCAAACTTATGATATGTAATGAAAATACATACATTCTTTACTGGCCTAGGCCGGGAAGTTTTTCTTTTCTTTTCTTTCTGCACATTTCATATCATTTTTTAGAAATATTTTTTAAAATTTGACAACTCAATCAAATCAGCAACTCTTTATCAAACTTAAAAACGCACTTCTAGTATTGGAAGTTGTATGAAATTTAATGTTGTGACGTAATAATATTTCAACGCACTCTTTTCTTTAATCTATATTTTAAAATGGTTATTAAACTTAAAAATAACCGAGGATGTGAATCTTAGGTCTTTTGAAAGTCCCTCTATTTAATAATCAGTTAGAAATAATTTATTTTTGATATAGGCATCATCCCTATTAAATAGACTTCGATAGTTAATTTCTTTTACCTTACAACCAGGGTGAACCAGCACGAAAGCGAGAACAAGATGTCTTTACACAACCTAGCTACCGTGTTCGGTCCAACTTTGCTCCGGCCTAGCGCTCAGGGGGGCAAGCTGCGAGCCGACCAACTAGCGGCCGGCACCGTCGACGCGATGGCGCAGGCCGGTATACTCTATACTTTGCTGCAGCAGCGACATCTCGCGCAACAGTTGTCGGCGCATCGCCCGCACGCCGGCAACACCCCGCAACTATTGGACTGAACATTGACTTCTTGACAACTTGTCAAATAAGCAGCTATTTATTTATCAAACGTTGAAACGTGCGCTTAGTGCCACAAGTAGAAGTTGGTGTTTTGAGGAACTAAAACTTTTCTTTGCATATGTCACCGTAAAATTGTAAAAACCGTTAGATTATAATCTAACTAGCGAGATTGTAAACTGTCGAAAGATTACAATTTAATGCATTATTTTTCGGTAGATTGTAATCTGTAAGGTATATTAACCCTACAAAACCTAAGTGCCCCTGAGGGCAGACAAAAAAACGTAAATACAATGAATATTTTAAAAATTTACACTCAGAACCTTGAACGGTTCACAGTCTTTCGACAGTTTACAATCTATCGAGATAAAAAGCGTTAGATTACAATGTAACGGTTTTTCCAATTTTACGGTGACACATATATATGTATTGTAAAATATTAAACCCGTAATCATGCCTGAAGAGATAAAAAGTAGTGCTAGAGAGATAGCTACGTAAGTACATTCGTTTTTTACACAACGCCGCGCCAAGTTATGCTTGTGGCACTGTTGAGTCCGTGTCACGAAAGAAGTCCGGCGGAAATACTTGGAACTCATACAATTTACATACATAAATTGCATAAACTTGCAACTGACTATAGCGCTGCCTCTAGAGGACTTTCATGACATAGACTCTATGGTTTATCAAATTATGGATGATAATTTTGACACATGAGAGGTGTATAGCAATAGTGAAGGACTAGAGTGAGACAGACTGAAGCAGTATTAAGCAAATAGCATCTGCCAAAATTATCATCCTAAATTTGACAAACCATAGTATGGGAGCTTGTATAAAATACCGAATTGTCAGTATCGTGCAACACACTTTTATTTTTTACTTTAATGTATGGTATTAAATCTTAAAATTGATACAGGGGGTGTATTTTAGGTCATCAGGGGGGTTACTATGAGCTCTTAAAGCAGAACAGAAATTGAACTGCAGCACAGTTCAATGCAGTGTCTGCCTAACAGTTCAGTGCCTTGAAGTTCAGTGCAGTTCAATTTCTGTCCTGCTTTAAGAGCTCATAGTAACCCCCCTGGAAGACCTATTAAATATATTTTGCATATAGGAAACATCCTTATTAGTCCAACCTCGCCCATTATGGTCTGGGTTTGGGATCAGAGGCGGCTCGTGAAAGATCATATTGGGAGTTCACTGAAAAAAAAGAAAATGCTTACCAATTATTTGTAAATGAAGTCCATTCGGCGGTCATTACGTTATACCTATTGTTCCATTTTAATCGCCTACACTATTTACATAAATCACAGTCTTTTTCACATAAATACACAACACAATATGTACACTATTTAAAACAACAATACAGATTTTCCAGCCACTGTACAATGATCCGACGCACTCGCGAAGAAATCAAAATAAATTTACTTTCGTATTTTGTGTTTTGTTTACATCTTACCGGCATAATACGAATAAAAAAAATACTCGCGAGTTTTAACTCTTTCTTCGTGACAACAGGCCATGTCATTTAGTCGGGTAATATCGCGCATGCGTACTTCGTGTCAGGAGCGCCGCTCCATATTTACCAAATTTCTCATACAAATCTTTTGTCTCACGCGCCGCTCGCATCGAATGCTCTCTTTTACTCTCATTACATTTCAATAAGAACGTTGTACTAAACTTTCGTCTATAGGAGCGTTGTTCTAAGCACTCCACTTAACAAAAATACCATGTATTAAATTTGTGTTGATTGATGAAATAAGTAGTAAAGTAGGTAGGTAGGTACTTATGGATATTCATGATTAAAATGACAATGGGAATAGAATTATATAAAAATATTTATAACGTTTATAGCAAAGTTTATTTGATTATTATACCTACCTAGTACCTATGTATTTTTTAAAATTTTGTGGGAGTTCACTGCACCAGTGCTCCTTTGAGCGAGCCGCCTTTGTTTGGGATATTAGGGATTTTCATCAGCTCTATTGGTATGTATCATCCCAAACTCCACCATCATGAAACTACTTCCATGACATGAACCTCAACGTACGAGCATCCTTTTGGACCTTGTACACCAATTCTCTACAAGTTCTACACCCTAGCATTGGTGTTGTAGCAACCTCTGATGCATGGGACTATTGGACTAAACCTCAAACTTACCCTCGGGTTTTGCAGCTTAAAAATCTACTGTATTACAACTGTTCTTCAGCAATATCGGATACATTTGTGCAATCATATTGCCTGTAGAAGGGAATGGCCCCAAAAATCCCCCATCGTAATATCAAGTTGATGCCTACATACATATTATTAATTATTATTTATTGTGCATCTATTTAAGTATATTAGAGTAAAAGATTTATAATTTTACTATCAATAGGCTTATAAAAAACTTTATTCACATTGTATTTGTCACAAATTACAAAATTATACCGGAAGTGTATTTCAAGATCGTATTCAATGAATATGGAGATTGTAAATGTCAAAATTTACCGTAAAATATTTGGAACTATTTGTTTTCACTATAGAAGACTTCCGCAGTTGCCACATAACTAGTATTATTTCCAGTCCTATTTAATGAACTGGTAATAATCTATAATATTGTAAGTTAGTGTTCATTTTTTATAGGAGCAGAATGTTGATGTATTAAGTTTTGTAATTATTATATTGTGATGCGGACGCTAACAAGACTTTTATATGATTATTATATACAATTGTATTCATTGTATTATTATAATTACAATATTTAGCATGCCTTATACATTTGCAATCCACTTTATAAAGCATTCCATATAAAATAACAGACTGAATTTATATCTATTAGGAATTATAATTTGCACAAACCTTAGAAAGTAGAAATCTTTAATCTTTGGCCAAAACTCATTCACCTGATTAAATATCATAAATATTACATATTATAATCATGTAATTGCAAGGTTTAATTAAATAAAAAACATGACTATATTATTGAACATTCTATTCGATTGTTAAAATTACCTAAACCTTTTTCTTGCTTATTTTTAGCTTTTATTTTCAAAATAATGATTTAAAAATCCATTTTTTTTTTGGTGAATGAGTATACTACACCATAAAAAATTGATAATTAAATGTTATATAAGAGCTTACATATTTAATTGTATATTTTATTTAAATTCATGCTCAGATTACAATATTCACAAGTAAACATTTTTTTTTAGAAAATTACTTTTAAGATATTGAATATTTCAAAACTTGCAACATTTTATATCACCCAATTTAAAAACTACTATTTTGGATTTTGTTCATACATTCAATATGTAAGCACTTTAATAGCAATTAATTAAGTATTAAAAGGGACCGAAATCGTAAAAAACTATAAGCTTACAAATGGACTGATAATAATAACTTTGTAGATTATTTTATTTTACAAAATCTTTACTAATATTTTGAGTAATATATTGTAAAACGGAATGCATCAATCAAAAAGTCAATATAATAAAAATTAGAAATCGCTGTGAATGAACTGTATTACATATTGCAGCATTTAAATTGCTAGTCGTGCATATTAAATATTTTAGAATTATGTTACAATATACCATAAATCTTCAGTTCTTTTATTTATCTTTTTGCTTGCATATAAAGCTAAAGTTGTAAGTGTTTTAATTTTTATAAGTAGTTTATAATGATGTTAATTTAGTACTTAATTTAAAAAACAAACTACCAAAAACAAAAGTTCTAGAACAAAGTTATGTTTCTTTCAAAGTTCTAATGATTTTGTTGAATTAATTAACACTATTGCTTATTCTTTTTCATTTGTTTATAGATAGTGTAGTTGATAGTAAATATCATTTTAACTATAAATAAATATAAAGTTATCAAGTTTTCTTTCTCACCAAAGATCACTACTATAGTGACACACTTAAAAATCTTCTCTTTGTTAAAATTATAATCTGACGTGTCTAACACTTAACTTTCTAATGGAACATTTACAAATCCATTTATTATTATAAGTAATGCATTTGTTACTGTCATTACATTATTTCTGAAGCCAGATTTTGTAAATAAGATATTATACATTTATGAAACAGCTGATTCAAAATGAATAGATGCTATTGGATTTGCAAGCATCTGAACTACTTAAACAGTTTGAATTAGCTGTTTGAAAAATGTAACCGATTATTTCTTGCATCATCACACTACCGAATAGAATTCAATCATTTTGAAATTTATTATAATCACATTAATTTGCTTTCTATAATTGTACATTTTGGAGTAATTTATGCACTTTGGTAATAACTGCTATTATTCAAAGGAATATCCATTACTATGAACATCCATCCATCCATTTTATTAAAGATAAAGATAAAACATACCATTCATAACACAAAATAGTAATTATTACAAAATAATGGTTATGGGACATCACAGAAAGTTTTTAGCGTAATTTATACACTTTGGTAATGACTGCTATTATTCCATTTATATTATTTTAAAAGTGGTAGCTGATCAAATTCTAGATAATTAAATTCCTTTTTATGATTTTGAGACAACAATATTATTATTATCAACTATGGTTATTATACGCTGGATCAAGATTTGTTTATATTGTATTTAAGCACACATTTTGGTTAATTGTATTTAATTTTTGTATATAAATGATCTAAATGTAGTTATAAATCTTTCACAATAAAATGTATTTTTAATACACCTTTAAAAAATCTTTGATTAACATACTAAACCTGTACAAAGTTTACTGTTTTTATTTATGATTTATTCACATGCAAGTTAGTCCTTGACTGAGATCTCATTTGGTGGATAATGCCGTCTTGGAAGCAGGGTAACTTGAACATGCCAGTTTATTTTAAATGCAGTATTAGGTTTGTACTCTGCATCAATTGGAATGCTAAAATAGTCGCTTTCCTGGTAGTATACTATAACAAAAAATCTTAAAAATAGTAACTGTACAAATCAATTAACCGAACATCAGAAGAATTTTCATAGTAGTATAAAACTAATGCAAGTAATAAAGCTACGAAAGATGCTAAAACCAATGATTTTCTAAGTATTATAATAGCTATTATAAATAAACTTAAATAAGAGGCTGCTCTCATAAATGCATTATTTAACAGGTTCCTTTGATGATCTTTACTCATACATTTTCCAACCCACAAGACATTGTCAGGTTTACAAGATGTGCAATCTTTAGGGCCAGCACCTGCACATGTACTGCAAGTTCTATCACATGGTTTACAGGCATATGATCCTTCCATGTTTACACAAAACTCACTGACTTTACAAAAAGATGGATGCAAACATTCATTTATATCAACACATACTCCCGATTCCATACTCCAACCTGATGCACATTGTACACAAGCATTTGCACCATCATTGTGACACTCACTACATGCTTTGTGACAATGCTTACACACATTCATGGAATTATAAAAGTTTGTGGCACATTGCTGACAATTATTTCCTGAATATCCCTCCTTGCAAATGCACGTACCATTTCCTTTCCGTGTTCCATCACCATCACATTTTCCTTTACCTCCACATATTTTATTGTTTATATCACGAGGACAAGGTGTGCACTCCTCGCCAAAATGATTAACAGGGCAACAATACTGAAGTTTTTCAATGCACAGCCAAGTATATAAATCTGTATTATCATAGTCATTAATCCACCACTTTTCTAAAATCTGTTCAGCTTCTTCAGCAAGTGCATAACAGTGATCCTTATGTGTCTTTAGCTCAGAACATAGGCCTTCTTGTATTTCAACTAGTCTCATTTCACTTCGTGAATACGATTTTAATTTCGCTTCTTCCCATGCCGCATCACCTCCTTCATGTTTCCCGCGTGAAGTTTTATCAAACCAGGTATTAAAAGAGTCTGTTAAAATTTTACAACGCAGACATTCATTTAATTTATTGGACCGCAGTTTCTCAGTGCCTATAAACTGTTTTTGGCTTAAAATATTTGGTTCCTTAAGTGTAAACACCATGTATAAAATAAGAAGCATTGGTATCATAATGTGTTAATTGTAAATTAAATACCATTCATTACATACATTAAAATTGTATTTAGTTAAAAATCACATTAATTAGAAAAAGATTACATAAAAGATAGGTACCATGACCATCATCCTTACAAAAATACAAAATACAAATACAAAAGTCAAAACGAGACTAGAGAGTAGTACACAGAGTACATTGAATAAAGTATATTCTTTGGTCAAAACAGGAGGTTATTTGTGTAGAACCTGCATCAATCAATCAATCTCTGGTTAACTTGTCTCTGGCATCATTCAGTCTCCTGCAGGGCGACCGCGTATCTTTGGCATCAATCATTGATACATCGCAATCACCTCCGATTGGCTGTATTTATGGTATTCTTGCTGCGTCAATGGATTTCGTCCAATAGTGGAAGAGTATTAACCAATCAGAGGTGATTCCGATATATCAATGTTTGATGCAAAAGTTACGCGGTCGCCCTGCTGTCCCAATGAGGAGGATCACTGCCAATTATTTATCCCGCTCCGCTAGTTGTCGCATCGTCGCTGGTGTTGTTTACCTGTCAAACACCACATATTTTTAGGGTTCCGTAGCCAAATTTGGCAAAAACGGAACCCTTATAGATTCGTCATGTCTGTCTGTCTGTCTGTCCGTCCGTATGTCACAGCTACTTTTTTCCGAAACTATAAGAACTATACTGTTGAAACTTGGTAAGTAGATGTATTCTGTAAACCGCATTAAGATTTTCTTACAAAAATAGAAAAAAAACAACAAATTTTGGGGGTTCCCCATACTTAGAACTGAAACTCAAAAATTTTTTTTCATCTAACCCATAGGTATCTATGGATAGGTCTTCAAAAATGATATTGAGGTTTGTAGTATCATTTTTTTCCAAACTGAATAGTTTGCGCGAGAGACACTGCCAAAGTGGTAAAATGTGTGTGTGTGTGTGTGTGTGTGTGTGTGTGTGTGTCCCCGTAACTTCTAAAATAAGAGAATGATAAAACTAAAAAAAATATATGTTGTACATTACCATGCAAACTTCCACCGAAAATTGGTTTGAACGAGATCTAGTAAGTATTTTTTTTTTAATTCGTCATAAATCGTAAACCGCAATTTACCTTTCATTCAATCAACTCAAATATTTAAAAAAAACATTTAATTTAAAACTTACTATAGGTTTGTACGGAACACTCGGTGCGCGAGTCCGACTCGCACTTGGCCGGTTTTTTATTATGCGATAGTTTCATTTTCTAATTTTCTTAGATTAATTAAAAACGTAGTGATTATATTCTCTTTGGATTAATTCACTATAAATTATAATGCCTAAATGTTGTGCATTCCGTTTTCCTGCTGATGAGGAATGAAGAAGACTATGGTACAAAGCCTTGCGCCAATAAAATTGGAAAGTTCATCGGCTAGGTTATGTAGCGCTCACTTTAAACCTGCCGATTAATATGACAAGAGCACATACACTGGTTTTCTTCCCAGATTCAGCTAAAATAGGACGCTTATTTACCTCAATTATGTACGCAAATGCTTTGATTATCGCAAATGAACCTGACCAGACCTGACAGTTACCAGCGAGGGTGGCGCCATCTGAGATTAGCTTTGCCTGTCCCTCCCCATTGTTCTGATTGACTGGATCTACGGTATTTTTAATTTTTTGATGCTTCAATGGTTTTTGGGCAATAGTGGAAGAATGTTATCTAATCAGAGGTGACCATCCAACATAGATATTTCATTTGACAACTGTATGGTTTGACCCACAGACAATAAAGAAAAGATAAAAAAAAAAAAAAAAAATACTGTGCACAGAGCCCTCGGATTCTTTCGGTTTTTAATCTGAGCAGCTCGCGATTTCGTCCGCGTGAATTGAGGTTTTTCGGTTCTCGTGGGAGCTCTTTAATTTTCCGGGATAAAAAGTAGCTTATGTGCTATTCCAGACTATAATCTGTCTCTGTGCCAAATATAAAGGATTCGTTCAGCCATTGGCGCGTGATTGAGTAACAAACATCCATGCATCCATCCAAACTTTCGCATTTAAAATATTTATTTGATTTGATTATTTGATTATTTATTAACTACCTATGTATTTGTCGTACAATTATTATATTTCTTAGTAGCGTGAGTTGGTACTACTGCCGATGAGAATATTTTAGTAAGGTACTAGCTACCTATACATAGGTATAGCCATGGTAAAGCTAAATTATTATTATCAATAGAATGTCTTAAATTAAATAATATTTTGAAGTCATTCCAATCTAACATACCTAATTGCTTGAAATAATAGTATTTTCTTTTTTACATAACTAACTATGTATTCGAGCTATTTAAATCCTAATATAAATTAATTTTAGATAATGAGTAGTAAACACCTTATGTCACCGCTAAAAACACCTCTTGTGTGTCTTGTGGTGTATCAATGAAAGCCTAGTTTGACGTACCTAACGTTTGTCGTGGTCCATTATACGACATCCTACTTCAAAAGCCTTACGCGACACCAATTTTCAGCAATTATTTTTATCGATAGTTACTGCATCAATGTCAAAACGTTTTTTGTCCTCAACGATCCTTTACGGACAGTCTCAATGATACGCGAAACCAAAACCATGTTTTGGCATTGATGCAGTCCTTTAATGATTGATGCAAAAGTTACGCGGTCGCCCTGCAGATTCAGAGTCAAAGTAGCGGGTAGCAAAAGGGTAAGTAGCAATTACTCTGAGGGAAGTAGGGAACCAGGCGTCCAGCGGACGCGGCTTACAGCCGTGACTTAGGGTCAGGCTACATTTGTATGGAAACCTTCAATTAAAAAATATTAAGCTGATTTTTGGCACAAGTGTTCTTTACGGTTTATCTTTAATGGGGAGCAAAGCTAATCTCAGATGGCGCCACCCTCGCTGGTAACTGTCAGGTTCATTTGCGTACATAATTATTGAGGTAATTAGGCGTCCTATTTTAACTGAATCTGGGAAAAAAACCAGTGTGTGCTCTTGCCATAATAATCGGCAGGTCTAAAGTGAGCGCTACATAACCTAGCCGATGAACTGGGTTTCCAATTTTATTGGCGCAAGGCTTTGTACCATAGTCTTCTTCATTCCTCATCAGCAGGAAAACGGAATGCACAACATTTAGGCATAAAAATGAATTATTCTAAGAAAATGAAACTATCGCGTAAAAAATATATGGTGTTTGACAGGTAAACAACACCAGCGACGATGCGTCACCTAGCGGGATAAATTGGCAGTGTGCCTCCCCATTCTATGAAATGTACTCTCTGCTGGAATCCAGAGCCGTAAAGCCAGATGATTAAAAAAAACATGTCGCTGTTAAAATGTCAAAGAGTTTATTCTCTGCAGGGCGACCGCGTATCTTTTGCATCAATCATTGATACATCGCAATCACCTCCGATTGGCTGAATTTATGGTATTCTTGTTGCGTCAATAGATTTCGTCCAATAGTGGAAGAGTGTTAACCAATCAGAGGTGATTGCGATGTATCAATGATTGATTCAAAAGATACGCGGTCGCCTGGCTGGAGTATAGGTCGGTCAGTGGTGGTGGTCATAGTGACTTACTAGTTACTACCTACTTTTTTACTTTTTTCTGGTCCAGTTCGGGTCGGTGATTTCAGAATTCAGATTTGCTTTTACAATAAATTTTTGGAGTTGTACGATTGTTGTTAAAAATCAAGTGAAATTTACTATTATGCCATTGTATTATACTAACTATGATGTTTAAATACGACAATTTAGCAAGATAAAGACAATAACTAATAACTACGCCTACGTTGAAGTAAAAAGGTTACCTGCTGAAGTCAACACCATCGAACGCTGAACACATGCAAATTTAATGTTTTTGCATTCTATTCATCATTTATTGAAGTAACATGGCAGATAAAATAAGGTGCATATGTTCATACTTGGTTTACAACGTTTTTGTCCTTATTTTTAGATTATTTTATGTTGTCGTTGTGTTATTATATAGCTCCATATGAAAACAATCTGTTTAATTCACTCTTCTCTTATCCATTTACAGATTTAATTCAAAGTTCGATTTGCAAGACAATTATGAGCCGTCTGATTCAGAAAATGAATATTCTACTGGAGAAAAACATTTAATAGACAAACTGCGTAAAAGAAAACACCAAAACTCTGATAGTGAAGAAGAGGTTTATGCGTTTTCTGGATCAGATGCTGATTCTGAAGAAAAAAGTGATTTAGGAATAGCTGATAGTGATTTAGATGGAGCAGAGAAATCAGATGATGACTTACCAGACTCCAAAGCCTGGGGTAAGAGGAAGAAGTCATATTATTCTACTGATTATGTTGATGAAGACTATGGAGGGTTTGGTGAAGATGAACAAGATGCTCTTATGGAAGAAGAAGAAGCCAAGAATATACAAAAGAGATTACTTGAACAGCTTGGTGAAGATGATTTCACTCTTGAATTCTTCAACAAACAGACTGTGAAAAGTGATGATGGAGATACATTGATAAAACATGATGTTAGTCAGATGTCCAAGAGAGAGATACTACAATTGTTTGAAAAAGAGAGTCCAGAGTTTTCTGGTCTTATAGAGGACTTCAAATCCAAGTTGACTGTTGCAAAGGATGATTTAAAACCAGTTATAGAGCTAATTAAAGGTGGAAAACTGCCCAGTTGTTCAGCTTCCCAGTTTGTGAAAACTAATTATGATTTGATCTTAAATTACTGTACGAATATTAGCTTCTATCTTTTGTTAAAAAGTCAGAAGATAAACATTCAAAATCATCCCGTAATCAAAAGGTTATATCAGTACAGACAAATGCTTAAAAAGATGGAACCTATTTATATAGAAGTGATAAAGCCACAAATAGATAAAATCTTAAATGCATTGAAAAATAATATCAAAATACAAAATATTAAAGAGAAGAACATGGGTAAATCTGATAGGCAACCTGGAAACCCCAGTAAGAAACTCAAACTAATTAATACAATCATTGAAAAAGATGGAGATGACACTGGAGTTTCTGATGATGATGAAGCTGATGAAAATGAATTAGTCAATAAGAAACATAAAATTATAAAAGAAAATGATGATCAATCACAGGAAAGTGGGTTCTCAGACAATGATGAGGCAGAAAATGAGCACAATAACCCAACTTCTAACCTAATGAAAGATGTAATACCTGAGGGTGTCGCAGACAAGAGGGAGATATCTTACCAAATTGCCAAAAACAAAGGATTGACTCCACATAGAAAGAAGGAACAGAGAAATCCTAGGGTGAAACATAAGCTGAAATACAGAAAAGCTAAAATAAGGAGGAAGGGTGCTGTTAGAGAACCAAGAACAGAAATTACAAGATATGCAGGTGAAGCTTCAGGTATAAAGGCAAATGTGAAAAAGAGCATTAAAATAAAATAGCCCTTTGATTCAAATTGTCTTTATTAATTTAATTAGTATGTTATAAATTTCTTTTTCACAATAAAGTAATAGATAACAATTATAAGTTTCTTCATTTTGTCTAATGTTGCCACCTGTGAAAAAAGAAAAATGATTAAAATTTTAATAATAAATCTGAGCTCTATGCATCACCTTTCTCATTTGTCGCTGTTAAATTAAAAAATAAGGACTTTACAATCATGCATTGTTGAGTCAACTGAAGATTGCTCCAGTGTGGGAGTGATAGGTATGTGTGTTGAGAATAATTTCGAAGATTTGTGTGGTGTGGTGAATATTGCAAGCTAAAAGTGCAAGATACACACTGTACCACATAGATTTACCTACTGTGGCTAGTTATAGCAAATTGAGTTATTTCATAATTGAGGAGTTCCCTTATGAATTAAAAAGCTCATTCCAGGCGGACAAAGTTGCAGGCATCAACTAGTTACAAATAAAGCCACTTGTTTAAATCATTGATTTTTACTGAATTGGATTTAAATCACAATTATCATTATATCAAAATGTTTAAATCATACCAACTGGTCTGTCATCAATGTGCCATTAGATCTTTGTCACACTGTATATTTTGGGAAGATGTTTTTTGAAGGTTTAAAAAGTTGTGTGCCCCCAGTACAGAGCCTTATGTTTACATGGGATTTTGACTCAGATTTATCAATTTTATGATCTCTCTCTCTCTTTGTGTCGTATTCACCATAGCTGAGGGTCGTCACTGTTTTCCATTAATCACATAATGATAGGAGTTATTGTGGGATAATAATTTTATGATAATAGGTCCAGTTATTATTTCCAAAATGTATCTTGTAAAAAGATGTGTAATCATAAGTGATTGTAACTTACAGTTTCAAAACCTTGTCTTTTCCGCCTGAAGCTACATATGAACCATCAGGAGACCAATCAACTGCATACACTTCGTCAGCATGCCCCGGCAAATCCAGCTCAAGTTTCTTGGTTTTCATATTCCATACTGTAAAACCACAAAAAATATAGATAAGTATATTCTAATCTATAGATAGACCAGTATAGACCGAGCACTCATAGTGGAGTAGTAGTAGAGCTGCATGGTTATATGGGCGAGATTCGGCTGGCTCCTGGCTGGAGCAGGCAATACATCATACTGAATTGCGCCCGCGACTTGGATTTAGGATTTTAAAACTGTTCACCTGGGAATTTTTTTTCCATATAAAGTAGCCTATGTCACTCTGAAGGTCTTCAGCGATACATATGCAAAACATGTCGATCCATTGCGGTCTTGTTGCGGCCGTGATCGCAACTAGACCGCAAACTAATTAACAAATACAATTTCGCATTTACAATAGAAAAGGATTTCTATGTCAAAATAATAAGGCTGAGTTTAAGTTGATAGAAAAAGTTCATATCTACGTAAATTGTAATATGCCACTATTAACATTGGTATTTAAATAGATTTACCCTTTAGTGTTGAATCGGCGCTAGAACTGAGTAACAGCCTGGAGTCAGCTGACCAAGCTAACATGTACACAGCCTGCACATGACCTCTTAGCGTTGTAATAAATTTGCCTGTTGTGGACTCCCATAGCTTTACTGACTTATCGAATGATGCTGAAGCTATATACCTGAAATAAGTTACACACAGAGGTAGTATATCCTATAGAGTGCGTGCTTCTAAGCAAGAACAGTAGGCACCGGTAGGATCATAGCATCGTTCCGTCAGCAAGCCCTATAGTCAAAGGAACGCTAGCGCTGAGAGCGCCCACCGCGAACTCGGGACCGAAATTCCGTTTTTAAACTGGAAAAAATGGTTAAATGTGTCATAGAAACATGCGAACATGATACTCGTTATCATAATAAACATAATTCCAACATCACATTTCACCGGTTAGTCATATTTTTTAAACTTTCATGTAAAATAGAAATACGTGTCGCGGGGGTGATACAGACGTGGGACGCAAGGTAACATAGTACCGCCCGCACCGCCCCGCAACCCCGCTACGATAGCCGACTGTTCACCGAATCGAATAGTGATGTGATACATTCGACTCGGGCGCCGGCACAGATATCGGCATTCCCTGGGATCACAACAGAGAAAATTGTTAACAAAATTTAAAAAAAGTTAGCGCCATTGGTTTTGAAATTCTTTATTGTTGATCCGATTTCGTTCAAATTACGATTCAATTTCGATTTAGGGTTCCATGAGATCATAAATTTTAAAAGTCAGTGCCAGATTGAAATTCTTTGTTAGTTGGGAAAATTTTCTTCTAAATCGATATATTTGGGGGTTCCCTAAGATCACAAAAGATGAAAATGTACAAAGACAGCGCCATATTAAATTTTTCTGTTATTAGGCCGATTTCGTTCAAAATCGATATTTGGGGTTCCCTGAGATCTTAAAAGAGGTAACTGTTACCAAAATTAAAAAAGGCCAGCGCCATATTGACATTCTTTGTTATGCGGCCGATTTCGTTTAAAATCGATATTTAGGGTTCCCTGAGATCACAAAAGAGGTATCTGTTACCAAAATTAAAAAAAGGAATTTATGAAAAACAAAAAACCGACTGCTTGTATTCCAAAAAGTATAAAACAAGACATGAAATTAGCAATTTAAATCGTATAATATTAATAAAATTTATCAAGGCGCAGTCTCACGTTAAGTTTAGCTTTAGGACGTTAAACCGAGACAGATTACATACCGGGGAAGGACATAGGCTACTTTTTATCCCGGAAAATTGAAGAGTTCCCGCGGGAATAAAAAAAAAATCCACGCGAACGAAGTCGCGGGCTTCAGACGAACGGACAGACAGAAAGACACACTTTCGCATTTATAATATTAGTTTGGATATACGATCGATCATTAAAAAACATATCGGCTTAATCCGCGTGGAATAAGTTTTTTTTAATTCCCACGGAACCGCTTTAATTTTCCGGGATAAATATCACTCTCCACGTCCTCAACTATACCCATGCAAAAAATCACGTCTTGCGTTGCTCTATTGAGGCGTGATTGAACAGACCAACAAACAAACACACTTTCACATTAACAATATTAGTATGATAGGGTACAAACAAACACAAACAATAGGTACCGTATCCTTCAGATGTATTTTATCGACTTCACACTTGCAGCGCACTATTGCCCATCCCTATTTTTTACATGACTATAAATATTAGTAGCTATAGTTCACTTGCCTACGCCGCGCACAAGGAGTGCGGTGCGATAGTAGTACTCTTTACCTTATACTACCTCTATGAAGTTACATCTATGAGTTTGAAAGTACTATTACTATGTAAAATAAAATAAATCTTTTATCATTCATCCTTGCTTTTACAATAATGACAAAATAATATAATACTTGACAAATTTTACATTTAAGCTTCTTGCATGTTCATTCAGAACAAAAAGCATTCCACACAAGTAATAGGTATTTTATTACACAGCCATTTAACTATAAAACTAAAACAACTCATATCTATTTAAACCTTTAAACTTTTGTGAGCCGAGTAGTAACTGACCTGGTATCAGGTGAGAATTTGACATCATTGATAAGTTGCTGATGTCCAGTCATACGAGCGAGAGGCCGCTTCTCTTTTTCGGGCAGCCACAGGAACAATGTAAAGTCATCTGACCCGCTGACCAGTCGCTCTTCGCCTTTGGGACATGTTTGCTCGTACCTTTCTAAAGCACGCTGCTGTAGTACCTTTTCTAAAAAAAAAAGATTCTTATTAGACCAATCGGTAATGTGGCCAATAGGCATGATGACTGATTTTGAAAAATGGTCAGGTTATGTTCAGAAGTATCTACTATTTCGAAAAAATATTTTATTTCAGCAGAAAAATAAGGGTTGGTAGATAAAATTGGCATTTCAAATTTAAATTTTAAAATTCACGCCAAAACGCTCGGCGGTGTCATGGCGTCGTTTGTGACGTCGCTATTGTTTTTACCAATGTAATTTGTGCAGTGTGCAGTAAACAATAGTGTGATTGTCAAAGCTCGAAAACAAACAATTGTGACGTCATTCGCTTCTAGGTGTTTTATCCAATATGGCGGATTGTTGTATTTTATAGTTTTATTTTATCAAAATAAATAGCAATCCCTCTCGAAATAGAAAAATAAATACATTTTTTATAATCCATGAATCCTATTTCATTACATAAATCCATAATTTCATTGATTCTTGGTTACTGTCATCATGCCTATTATGTAGTGCACAATCTCTAAACTAAACTAAAATGTCAGCTTTAAAACTAGTTCTGTCCCTTTCTAAAGGGACTATTATGAAAGAGTTAGCAATACAGTAGGGCCTCTCTAATCCGGACCGCCGCTAATTCGGTGATCTCTGTACGGACGGACGATGGGGTCGGCGCGAGGGACGTCGCGGGGGAGAAAGTAGGTGCGGGGCCGCCCGCGCCGCCGGCCACGCGCCATTTTGTCGTTAGTCTTTTGTCAATCACTCTACGTTACAGTGTTGTTTAATTTAGTGCGCTCGCCATCATGAAACCGCCACGTAAACATTCAACATTGACAAAAGACAAAGTTCGGATCATAGAAATGATAGATAAAGGTAACAGCTACACTATAATAATTGCTCGGAAGTTTGGTATAGGCAGGTCAACTGTAGGCGATATAAAGAAGAACAAAGACAAGATCTTAAAATTTGTTAGCCTGACAGACCATGGCCCCGGAGCACGAAAAACACTAAAAAATTCAGAAAATCCTGTTTTAGAAGATGCCGTATTTACGTGGTTTTTGCAACAAAGGCGATTGCATGTTCCTGTAAGTGGTGATATGATTTGTGAGAAAGCTCGTATTTTTCATCTACAGATCACAAATTCCAATATCGGGTTTAATGCCAGCAGGGGATGGTTAGATAAAATTAGAAGCGCCACGGAATAAGACGTTTAAAAATGGCGGGTGAAAAACTATCAAGTGATGAAGCTGCTATCGGACCATTCCAGCAAGAGTTTCAGAAAGTTATTCGAGAAAAAAATCTAACAGCGGAACAGATTTACAATGCGGACGAATCTGGTTTATACTGGCGATTTTTGCCCGATCATACCTTAGCTGCCTCTGGTAATGAGCAGTCGGCTTCCGGAAGGAAAATGATGAAGATGAGAGTCACATTTATGCCATGTGCAAATGCGGCTGGAACCCATTTAAACTACAATTGCTTGTTGTCGGAAAATCAAAAAACCCGCGGGCATTTAAATCATCACGTCTTCCTATTTGTTATCGTGCACAGAGAAATGCTTGGGTTACCAAAGATTTGTTCCTTGACTGGTTTAAAACGGAATTCGTTCCCGCAGTCCGTCGTCATCTTTTATCTGTTAATTTACCTCCTGAAGCAATGTTACTGTTGGATAATTGTCCCGGCCATCCTTCAGCAGATGAACTTGACACTGAAGACGGAAACATTTTTGCAATGTTCCTGCCACCTAACACCACCGCGTGTATACAACCAATGGATCAGAACGTAATACAAAATGTGAAGTTAAATTATCGCAAGTCACTCTTGATTAACTGTCTTGCATCATGTGATGAGAACCTCGTGGATTCATTAAAATCCATAACTTTAAAGGATGCAGTTTTTGTTTTGGCTAGTTGCTGGATGAATGTTAAAGCAACTTTAATTAAAAAATCATGGAAGAATTTGCACCCTGGATTTTTCACTGAAGATGACTACGAATCAGATGACAATATATTTAACAGGTTGAGGGAGCCCGATGGCCCTCAAATAAGTGAGGCAGAAGCTCAAGAATAGGCTGCTGGTGGTGCTGAAAGCGAATTACAAACATATGAAGTGTTAACTGATGAAGAGATTGTGCGAGCTGCTATGTGTGAAGTTGATGAGCAAGATGACGATGATAGTGTTGAAGTTCTCGCCTCCAATAAAGTTGGACATTCAGAAGCAGTGGGAGCCTTAAATACCAGTTTGACAGCCAGGAAGTAATGTTTGTACGTCGTCTTCGAGACAAAGCATTCGAAATGAAGTGCAAAAATAATTACCAGCAGAAGTCTGTTAAAGACTTTTTCAATAATAATAAATTAACTACATAAATGAATGATTTTTTTTAACTTTATTGGGAATGCACATTTTTTTTTCATGTTACAAAGTATGTAATTTTCTTTTTATTTAATTTTATAATTACATAATTAAAGAAACTAAGGTTAAACATATGTTTTATTACTATTAAAATATTGCATACTATAATCCGGACACCTTGATAGTGCGCAAATGGTCTTGTTTTTGCCTGTTCGGATTAGCGAGGCCCTACTGTAATTCATTTTAGTTTAGTTTAGAGATTGTGCAATACAGAATCAGCCCCATTATTGGCCCAATATGTAATAAGCCAATTAATATATCAATGTTAATTGCCATTAAGGAAATTTGCAAATTCAATTAATAATGAAATTGACATGATTATATTGTTAGAACAAAAAGTAGTTAATAATGTAGTTGCTTCAGTAAAATATGCTAACATTTACAGTTATCAATGATGATGTATGCAACTTTGTGCATGTGCATTTAGGTTTTGAAAAATCCTTTGGAACTCAGATATTCTGGGATAAATAGTAGCCTATATCCAACAAAAGTAGCATAAATAAACAAAGAGTACTTGTAAAAGTTTATTTGAATAATTCAATTTTTGTTTTTTTTTTGAAAATTTAGTATTCAGAACAGATAGGCCATGAAATCAGATCAGACAAATAGACTTTCGCATTTATGATGTCAAAGTAAAAGAAAATTTTGTATGGATGCCTTTCAAAACTTACTATCATTAGTGTAGTTAAGCCTATCTAGGATAGGGTGAAAAGGTCCAGTTCTTAGGATATAATCCGTGCTCAGTGCTAGTGTGTTGACCCAATGTGCATGACCTTCCAGTGTCCTACATAATATACCATCTTCAGATCTCCACACCTGTGCAAAGAAACTTAAAATGTATCAAACAAGAATGCTGGAATATTTTATTACAACCGTTCCTTCACAGTTGAGGTACCTCTGGTGCTGCAAATGTTCATGGGCAGCAGATAACACTTCATTTCAGGAATCACTAATTACATCTTGTTACATAAGGATCCCACGTATTCTCAAAACCAAGGTTTTTTAATAGTTTGATTGCTGGATTGGTCAGGTTGGAAAATTCATATTAGGTTCCAGTCATGTGGGTGTAATGCTTTGGCTGTGCAATTTAGTGGTCTTTCTAGAACTGTAGTCATATTTTAGCATTATAATGATGCACTGGACAGATTGTAGTATTGTTTCTACAGTATATCTTGGCATGTCAATCCCACTAATATTATAAACGCGAAAGTTTGTAAGTATGGATGTATGGATGTTTGTTACTCTTTCATGCCAGAACGGCTGAACGGATCTCGATGAAATCTGGCACAGGGATAGATTATAGTCTGGAATAACACATAGGCTACTTTAAATTAAAGAGTTCCCGCGGGAACCGAAAAAGTCGCGGGCATCAGCTACCTTGATGGTTCTGTCCTGTGAAGCAGTATAAATGAGGCCAGAGCCACCCCACTTGACACAAGTCACTGCTTTAGAGTGTCCTGTCAGGCTTAGTATAGTCAGTCCTGTCACTGTATCCCATATCCTCACGTCTCCATCTTTGGAAGAACTGGCCAGATTGCGGCACTCAGGATTCCTGGGAGAATCAAAGGTAATTCATCAAAGTCCAATTATATAAAATTATAGTATAAAACTCAGTACGAGTACTAAACATTCTACTAGATAGTCATATCTTTGAATCAAGCTATGTCAAGCTATGCCTCAGCATGACATTCAATTTTTGAGAGTAAATGAAGTTGTAAATGTTTAACAACATATGGTTTGTAATCTGAAGTACTTAATGTAGGATGTGTAAGGTTTAATAAGATTGCTTGAAAAGGATTCTGTAGAATGTACAGAATCCTTTCTATACCTACAAACACTTAGCCCAGTAACTACCTGATATAGGGTTCCCAAGCCAGTGCAGTAACCCATTGTTTATGTCCCATCATAGTTTTGCCAATCTGGTTGCCAGATACGGGATCCCATAGCATGATTCTGCCTTGTTTGCACGCTGATGCCAACTTGGAGCCATCTGGCGACCAGCATATGCAAAGCACCCAGTTTGTGTGACCTATTCAAAATAGTAAAATTTGTTTACTAATCAGGTTTATTTTCTATTTGCAATGCTATTGTAAGTTTTACGTAGGACCACTGGTTTTGGATGACTACAACATTTTGTTTATATTATATGTTACACTTTGTTCCGATTTTTGTGTATTTTTTTTGGGTAAATTACATATTGATTGGAAATATTTAAGTATTTGTTACCTTTACATACATGCAGTGGTGTTTGTGTGTTTAAATCCCAGAATCTGACTGTTGTGTCCCCTGATCCACTAGCTAAGTGTTTCCCGGATGGACTAAAGCTAGTTGAAATCACAGCCTCAGCGTGACCTGGTATAGAGCTAGAAAAATATAAAAGGTGCTTACTTATATTAAAATAACACAAAAATGGATGCTATTTTCCATATGAAGTTCCCATTAGATCTCTTTCTGGGCTGTATTCCTCAATGCTGAGGGTCATGACCCTTTCCATTCATCACATAATGACAGGCGTTTTCTTGGGATAGTAATGTGGTGGGTTTCCAGGTCCTTCTGCATACAACTTGACTAAGAGTACTATCTCAACTCTTAGGTTCTGATGATTTTTATCAGATGTTAGTGATAATAACCAGGAATGACAGCTTAATGTCTGAGGCAAAGAGGAAATGAAAATGCTAAATTTGGACTACTAAATTGTGACACCCATCCAATTACCATTTGGCACAACGTTGCTTAATAATCGCAATAGTTGTCGCAACTAGGCCACTCGTCCCTCAATTAATAATTTACTATTATATTATATTATTTAAAAATACCTTGTACATCGAGTAACAGGCCTGACCTTAAACACAGCCTGCTGTTGATATATGATTTCTACCACTTCTTCAGAGTTTAACTTGTCAACATCTAGGGCCTCTTTGAGTGTCGATGTAATTTCAACATCTTTGACGAAAAATAAAAATGGTTTGTCTTCCTAAAAATTGACATAATCATCATATAAGCATTAAAACTATTTCAAGGTTTACTGTAATTCTTACAGTATATGAGAAGTACCAAATTTACCTCTTTTAATAAGGCATTGCAAATAAGCGTTAGTTGTTCCTTTGTAACATTTAAAGGTAAATCTAATGGACTGCCGGTTTCTTCTCCAGAATCCGATTTAAACCTAGCTTGTACACATATAGGTAAATCATTATCTATTTCCATAATTCGGCCTATTTATACTTTTAGCAATTAATTCTAAACTTTTGAAAAATAACCTTAAAAATACAGAAACAACCAGAGACAAGGTAACAACCTGGTAACAACTGCTGAACTGCCTGTCAAGCTGTCAATGTGCTGTCAATCGAGACAAGTAGGTAACTTATGAGTATGTTCCGATATTCACTGCGAGCACCGTACGGTGTAACGTCAATTTAGGATACTGCAAAACCGTTCCTATAAAGTAAGCTATACTGGTTCCTGTTTAAAACGGAACGCAGTCCAGCTGTTGATCACGTGATCAAAGCACTGACTGCACCTTACCTCGAAAACCCCAGTGCTCACAATACAAAAATAGCGACGATTTATGAAGTCATAATATATTTGACTAAGATACTGCGGCAGTATACTGTCAGTAAGAGCATGAACAGTGCTCGCAGTGTTCGGAACATACCCTTTGTCAACGTGATGTCAACCATTCAATTTAGGGTATGTTCCGAAATACACTGCGAGCACTGTAAGGTGTGACGTCAATTTAGTATACTTCGAAACCGTTCCTTTATAGTTAGCTACACTGGTCACTGTTTAAAACGGAACGCAGTCAGCACTGAGAGCACCTTACCTCGAAAACGCCAGTACTCACAGTACAAAAATGGCGAAGATTTATGACGTCATATATTTCCCTAGGATACTGCGGCACTATACTGTCACTCCATAGGGGAACGAATTTCTCCCCAGTAAGAGCACTGAACAGTGCTCTCAGTGTATATCGGAACATAGGGTTAGAAACCATTACTTGTCTCTGGTACCTTTGCACTAATAATGACAGCTTTTCTAGAAAGGCCTTAAAGAACTTGTATCCAGGGCCGTCAGATAAATTAAAAAAAAAAAGACAGCTACAGTGTAACGATCGCAATTAACTCTTCCACTATTGGCCAAAATTCACTGATGCACCAAAATACCATAAATTCAGCCAATAAAAACAATTGAGACTGTAACAATGATTGATACAGGTTTTACACAATCTCCCTGAGTAGTAAATCTATGTTCAGCACTGCTATTTGCGTTATTTTGCCTCTGGCTGTCATGTTGGCTAACCTGAGCTCTGTGTTGCCGCTTAAGGTTTGTAAGATACCCGGTATGAAACTGCGAAATATTTTCGTAGTTAAATTTCTCAATTAAAGTAAGTTTGGATGTTAGAATTTAAGTTTGTAATCTTTGGATTTGGTATGTGGGTATATTTTTATCCCAATATTCATAGGTACGGTATCAGGACTCATGCGGGTAAAACTGCAAGGCGCCGGCGCGGCGCCGATACTTATGTAAAATAATTAGGATAGGTATTTGAATTAGTATTATGTACCTCAAGTTTGCATTAATCTATATACATAGGTAATATATGACTAAATTAAAACAACATTTTTATAGGTTTTATTTATTTTGAATAAGAGTGATCCAAGCGGGTCGCTAGTGGTTCGTCACTGTCTGCTGATGAACGTGAATCGTCGGAACTGCTGCTGACCGATTCTGTATCAGACTCGTCATTTAATTCTATAATAAATTTATCGATTTCAGAGTCTATAATTCCATCTGTTTTAATAAACTGTTGTTCAATATGGCACACATGTTGACACTGCTTCTGCCAGTCTTCTGCAGTGATCGATTGGAACGCTTCTTCTGTTGATTGTAGTATCTTGTCTGCTTCCTGTCCAACATTTTTAGCAGCTACACGCCTTTTCAACAGGCTCCACATAAATTCTATGGGATTAAGTTCGCAGTGGTATGGTGGTAACCTAGCCACTTTGTGTCCATGCGCTTCAAGAAGTTGATCAGCTTCATATTTTGGAGCTTCTTTATGCTCTTTTATAATTTCATATAATTGAGCTTTCACCATAGTGGGAAGATAAGATAACCCCTTATTTGTGATCCAATTTTGCATATCAGTTTTGGTAGAGCTCATTGTTGGGGCCTTGTTCACCTTTACAGTGTGATAGGTCGCATTATCCATAACAATTAAACTATAAGGCGGTAAATTGGGGATGAGTTTGTCTTCTAACCATTTCATGAAATTCGTCCTGTTCATGTCATCACGGTAATCTCCTGATTTCGACTGCGATTTAAATATTAATTGTGCATTTGGAATAAACCCCATTTCGCCACCTGCATGAACGATGATCCAGCGTGCACCAACTGAATCGCTTTTTAAAACACCTTGTTCATTTTCCATCTGCCAATATTTGTTGACAGAATATGAAGCGTGTATATAAGTTTCATCAAGATATACGATAGGTCGGCCTTCATTTCGATTTTGTCTTAAAATATTTAAGTATCTGTACCTCCAGGCTACAATGTCATATCGTTCCATTAAAATTTTTCTTTTAGAACCACATTTTTTAAATCTAAATCCAATTTGCCGAATTATTTTCCATAGTGTGATACGACCTCCATTGAAGTTAATATCAATTTTTAATTCAGCCAAAAGCTTGTCCAAAGTAGGCATCTCCTTTCTGACTACGTACATTTGATGTATTTTAGTTCTGATTGCACATAGTTCAAAATCATCTAACTGAATTTTATTCGATTGGCAGCGTTTTTTACTGGGAGCATCGATATATATGTAGGTACTAGATGGGCCCTTTCATAGAAAAAGGTCTGGCGACCGACTATGAGAACGCGTTCCTAACCTGTCTTTGTCCCCATCGTAGCGCTGTCACGGTCGCTCGTCGTGTAGATAATTTGTTATTCTTAGGTTAACATCTAAAGTCTTATTAGTTTGGCACTGTACAATTTTTATTTTAAGGTAAGTGTTTCAAGTCACAATTATACATTTCCAAAAAAAACGTTATTTAATCTTCCTATTTAATATTTTTATCCATTACGCAATCATTTAATTTCCGCGGCAAACTGTATGATATATTTTTTTTTTACTAACTGGCCTTACGGCTTCTATGGCCATGACCTATATTATCTATGACCGAGTCATATGTTTTCAATATATGTTGCAAGCAAGTTCCCGCTTTTCAGACTAGATGGCGTTGATGGCGTTGTTAAAAATACGCCCACATTCTTTGTTTGACAGGGCCCGTCTATGTAAATTGAGGTCGTTGACTGGGAGTAGATATTTTCTTAGACGTGGAAGCAGCAACCTCACACTCTTTGGTAATAGTGGTGACAGTTCTCTCAGAAACGCCTGAAATACAAAACATTACATTAATAACATGCATATTGTACATTTTTTAAATTAATCTTGTTATTAAATAATACATAATGTAACAAAGGTTTGTATTAAAGAAAAAAAATCGATCGGGACTTGCGCGGGTGAAACCGCAGGGCGCAGCTAGTTTATACAATAAGAATCAAATACTATGTTTTTAAAACAAATATAATTATTATACATATACCTATGTACGGAATGTATTATACAATTAAAACATCGTGCCTACATACAAACAATAATCTATTAGCAAAACAAATAACTTTCGATCCCTAATAACGGGAAACTATGAATAGCAGGTAACACTAATTTACTTACCAGTCATGGCGGCTACATGTTGACGAACATGTTCAAATGGGATTATTGGTCCTCCATTAGCTTTTTCCCGTTCACAAGAATTACGAACTGAGGATACAATTTTTCTGCCGCTACTTTGAATCCTTTTTGGCATGATGAACACGTTTAAAATCAAAAAAAATTAAGAAAAACGCAGGGAGCTTCACACTGTGTTAAAGGTACTTGTCAGCAAGAATGGCGGGTAGTGCCAACCTAACAGAAACAGCTGTCAGAGGCAAAATAACGCTGAACGCACTGGTGCTATTTGTGACGCTCTATATATATATTTTTTAATTTCCGCTCTCCTATGAGAGTGGAGGCCTGTGCCCAGCAGTGGGACGTTAATAGGCTGTAGTGATGATGATGATGGATGATATATTTTTGTCAAAACAGCAAAAATTGTAAACGGGCAACATTAGTGATTAGTCTTTTAATGTACTCTGTGGTCTATATCTAGGAGGGAGCAGTCTTGACTAGTCTTGTTATTAACTCAATGGGAGCAGCACAGAGTACTTTTTATACGGGAGCAGTTAACTTGTCTCTGGGAGGGAGTATAAGTATTCTGTGGTCTATCTGACGTCGGTTTTTCACTCTCTGTTTTCACTTACGTGTTATGTTTGTTGTTGGTTTGTTGCTTTATTTAGATTAACTTGGATTCTACATAACTTAAAATGAAAATCTTATATATTTTGTTTCTTTTGTGGCATGTTGCTAAATGTGATGAACATACACACACCTACAAAGATGGTGAACAAGTGGTGCTCTGGATGAACACTGTGGGCCCGTACCACAATCGTCAGGAGACTTACGCATACTTTTCTCTACCATTCTGCGCTGGCACGAAAGTAACCATCGGCCATTACCACGAGACGTTGTCGGAAGCTCTGCAAGGAGTCGAATTAGAGCTGAGTGGTTTAGACATCACCTTCAAAGACAATGTACCAGCACAGCAATTCTGTGCCATCGAACTCGACGAGCAGGCGTACAAGGCGCTAGTCTACGCGGTCAAAAACCATTATTGGTATCAAATGTATGTGGACGACCTCCCTATTTGGGGGATCGTTGGTGAAATAGACGGTGACAATTATTACATTTGGACACATAAGAAATTCGATATCGGATACAATGGGAACCGAATTGTGGAAGTCAATCTTACAGCCGAGAATAAAGAACGACTGAAGCCAAATGCAAAAATCCCCTTCACATATGAAGTGAACTGGAAGAAAAGCAATATCAAATTTGAGGACCGCTTTGACAAGTATTTGGATCCTAATTTCTTCCAGCACAGGATTCATTGGTTTAGTATCTTCAACAGCTTCATGATGGTTATATTCTTGGTGGGTCTTGTGTCTATGATACTCATGAGAACCCTCCGGAAGGACTATGCTAGATATTCTAAAGATGATGATCTTGATGATCTAGAAAAAGACCTGGGAGATGAATATGGGTGGAAGCAGGTCCATGGTGATGTTTTTCGTCCTGTACCTCATTTGGCATTATTTTCTGCTCTCATTGGAGTTGGTCATCAGCTGACTGTTGTAACCTTGGCTGTTATAATTTTCACAATCTTTGGTGAGCTCTATACTGAAAGGGGATCTTTGCTGTCAACAGCTATTTTCATTTATGCGGCCACATCTCCTGTAAATGGCTATTTCGGGGGATCACTATATGCTAGGATGGGGGGCAGACTGTGGATCAAGCAGATGCTACTCTCGGCCTTCCTGTTGCCAGTGCTGGTGTGTGGGACAGCCTTTTTCATTAATTTCATAGCTATGTACTATCATGCATCTAGAGCTATTCCTTTTGGTAGTATGATTGCTGTGATGTCCATTTGCACTTTTGTAATTTTACCTCTCACTCTGGTCGGAACTGTTCTTGGACGCAACTTGGCCGGCCAACCTGATTACCCATGTCGCATTAATGCTGTCCCCAGACCTATTCCTGAAAAGAAATGGTTCATGGAACCTTTTATAATAATTATTATGGGGGGAGTTCTTCCGTTTGGCTCTATATTTATTGAGATGTACTTTATATTCACATCATTTTGGGCATACAAAATCTACTATGTATATGGTTTCATGTTGCTTGTGTTTGTTATACTCATGATTGTCACAGTGTGTGTGACTATTGTTTGCACTTACTTCTTGTTGAATGCTGAGGACTATCGTTGGCAATGGACTAGCTTCCTCTCTGCGGGCAGCACTGCAATTTATGTGTACCTCTATTCATTCTACTACTTCTTGTTTAAAACTAAAATGTATGGCTTGTTTCAAACCACTTTCTATTTTGGCTACATGGCATTGTTTAGCTTGACTCTGGGAATTATTTGTGGCACTGTTGGATATATTGGCACCAGTATATTTGTGAGGAAGATATATGCAACTGTTAAGATTGATTGAATGTTATGTTCTGTGTAATTCCTTTCCTTTGATGTGATTTGTATGATGAGTTTTTGTATTGCTATGCTACAAGTGGAAAGTAAATCAATTGTGTGATCTAGAATTATTTATTCTTCTAGATAGATATTTTGCAATAATGACTAGATTTCACATTCCTTGGTTGAAATATACTCAAAAACATACTTCTAGAATATTGATAATTCAACCTGAATTAAGGAAGTTCTTTTTTTGATGTGTTTGTAAACAAATAATATTTCTTTGATCAGAGATTAAATGAATATAATAAGACTTAGATAATTTTATTTATTTAAATACTTTTTTACTATCAAAATAATAAAAGCATATTATATTGTTTTCAATACTATCCAGTTGTTTTAATGCACACAAGAATGTTAGTGTTATTTTATCTCAATGAAATATGTATTAAGTATGTAAATATTTAAAGAAACTATTTAAAAAAGTAGCATATTTACAACAGTGGACTTAGTACCAATTGTTTTATTATATCTACTTATTTCTCTCTACTAGTCTAATAAAGACTGCTATATAGGTAGAGAATTTTTAATTAATAGTAAAAATTAATTTTTAATATTAATTAAAAATTCTCTACCTATATAGAAGTCTTTATTATATACTGCTTAAAAACTAGACAAATACAGCTCCTAGGTAGGTGATAAACTTGTAAGTAATAATCTAGATATAATTTTATCTTGTAAATATTAACTAGAAATTAGAAATAGTACATTTAACTCTTTTTAAATGAGTGTTTATAATTATTGCATTATCTTGTATTTAATTTGTGTGATAAGATAAAGGAATTAGGGCTGAATACTGAACTTGTTTCAGTAAACCATTAATATTAATTACTGTTTTTTTATATCCATACTTAATATTATAAATGTGAAAGTGTCTGTCTGCTATGCTTTCACGGCTCATCTGTTCAACCGATTTTGATGAAATTTGGTACAGGGATAGGTTGTATCCCAGGGAAGGACATAGGTTACATTTTATCCTGGAAAATCAAGGAGTTCCAGCGGAAATAAAAAATCTTAATCCACGTAGACCAAGTCGCTGGCATCATCTTGTTCATAAAACAAATGTCAATAAATAGTTAATGGATTTAGAGCGTTCTTATATTGATTCTGTATTCAGCCGTTATAGTTGCATATGCCCTCCAGCATAAATCTGATAATCTAATGTATTTGAATATCACCTTCGGAATTATAAGGTGACATAACCAATAAAAGCTGTTGTATTTTATTTTAAACTCCCTGGCGCAGTGTTGAGCAATGTTGTCTTAACGTGCGGAGGTCCCGGGTTCGATCTCCGGTTATAAATTCCCAAATGTACCCTACATTTGGGAATTTATAACTTCTGAATTTTCCTTGTTCTTACCCCGCAGGAGGATTCGGCCGTGGTCAATTACCACCCTCCCGGGAAAGACAACGCTAAGCGATTTAGCGTTCTGGTACGATACCGTGTAGAACTGCTATGTCCCTAACAGGTTAGCTCGCTACCATCTTAAACTGCATCATCACTTACCATTAGGTGAAATCGCAGTTAAAGGCTAACTTGTAGTGGATATAAAAAAAAATCTGTAAAACTTGCAGAGGATAGTTGACAACAGTAGCAACAGTAGCAGTAGGAATATCAATATGGAGAAACTTAATTCACTTTGCTTTTTTTTGCTTTAGATTGTTTTAAGTAGGTATCTATTATTAGGATGGAATTAATATCTTGAAAACAAAAAAAAAAACGTTCTAACAAATTATTTATTATTAAATAATATTATCAGGGTCAACAAATGTTTCGACATCAACTGCCCCCTTTTTGGACTTCTTGCCACCAGGTACTTTAGCATTGAAACTCTGAGCCGTCCGTTTCCTTAGCATGCCGATGTCTTCATTTTCATCAGTTTGGTCGGCCCACTCCAGTACTAGACGTCTTCCGTACAGATGGGTCGATTGACATAGAGCTTCAAATGCAGACTAGAAGAGGCAAGATGAAAAATTAATATATAATATGAAATGTAAAAAAAAATCTTGAGTGTAATTTTTTAAAATCCACTACAACTTAGACTTACAAGTTGTAGTGGATTTTACCCTTGACTGCCATCTCACCTGATGGTAAGTAGCGGGCTAACTTGTTAAGGGTCAGTTATATTAAACTCATACCCTGAACGATTAATGGCTTGGCGGTACGTCTTTGCCGGTAGGGTGGTAACTAGCCACGACCGAAGCCTCCCGCTTCGGTAGTGTACTAGAGAAAATTCAGAAATTATAAATTCCCAAATTTACCCTGCCGGGAATCGAACCCAGGACCTCCCGCGTTATAACAACAGCGCTCAACACTGCGCCAGTCGTCAAAATTTAGAATGTGTTCACATATTTGTGTCTGAGTAGAATGTAGATAGGTACTATTTTATATTTTGAAACCATACCAAGTAGCACGGACAGACAGACACCAACATAGTCTATAAAAATGTCTGTGTATGAATAGGTTTTGGTATAACAAGTAACTAGTCATCCAAGTATCACTACCAAATTTTGTTAAAAAATAAAAAGGTAACAAACAGACACACTAACATTTACACAAGTACTATACTTGGCGCGGCGAACATTGATCCAGGGATCCTATGACAGTTCGTGTTAGTGATGGGTCGTGTCTTTGGTCGTGTCGATAATTTTTTTTTTAGACAAAGGCGTGGCTTGCATTCAGCCACGTTGGTAAACATGTTTTAAAAAATATAATGTGCATTTTTAATGTCCATTATGTTGTTGTATTAATTTAAGATTTTTTGGCATAGATTAAGTAGGTAAGTAAAACGAAAGTTACCAACCTTGTTATTTTCTACTAATGTTTAACCCGGTAAACACGTTTTTGCTATATAAGTATATATTTTATCATGAAAATGAATGTTCCCCATTTATTTATTTTGTCTGAAAAATTTTGTTACTATAACCTACAATAGTTTAAAATAATATTATAGGATATTTTTCGATATAGCCACACTATTTGGTCGGTCACTACGACGCGACGCGCGCGATCAATTTCTTCAAAATCGGTTGAACACTTTCGCATTTATGATATTAGTATGAAAGTATGGATGTATAATAGTAGTATCATCACCTTAGCATCAGCTTTTGAATAGAAATCTACAAAGGCGAATCCTCGATGTTGGTCAGAACCAGCAGTCAATTTCTTAGGCAAGCGTAATGTTTTGATGTCGCCGAATGCTCTGCAAACAAAATAGAAAATTTAAGGGTTATCAATTATCATACTACATAGGATACTAGCTGATGCCCGCGACTTCCGCTTTTCCGCGTGGATTGACGTTTTTGGTTTCCGCGGGAACACCTTAATTTTCCGGGATAAAGTAGTAGCCTATATGTGCTAATCTAGGCTATAATCTATCTCAGTGCCAAATTTCATTCAGATCCGTTCAGCCGATCTGGCGTGATTGATTAATAACATCCACATCCATCCAAACTTTTGCATTTATAATAGTATAGATGGGTGGTCGACTGCCTCGTTGGTCTAGTGGTTAGCATAGTCGACTGCGGATCACGAGGTCCTGGGTTCGATTCCCGGTCGGGCATAAAAGTTTTTTTTTTTTTTTTTTTTTTTTTTTTTTTTTTTTTTTTTTTTTTTTTTTTTTAAATACTATCCCTCTAACATGGTTAGAGCCTGTCTTTGCTCTGCTGTTTTGTCTACTCTTTCATACCATTTCTCGCACGTATGCCTCTCGCACTTTCATTCCTCATACTAAGTCTTTCTTTCATTCTTCCTCTTTCGTGCTATGGGTGGGTTCCCATCCTATTTGCTTATCTATCTCTACGGGGTCTTTATTTCATAATTTATTTATAGTTACGTATTACTTATGTCTATTTACACTTTTTATTTTTATGGGGTTTTATTTAATGCTTTTATTTACAATGACATATTATACTTATATTTAGTTACAACAAATATTTTAAAGCAATTTTTCATATTTACAGATTAATAACTTAGCAATGGACTATTGCTAATGATTATCTATTTTACAAAGTGCCTATCCTAATTACTTACTTATTTTCTATGCTGGTTACAAATATACAACTATATCTATCCAGCATATCTTATTTGCTATTTCTTTTATTGACTATTTTACATATGTATTTACAAAATTCTAGGAATACGGCTCTATTTTTCTTATTGCTTATAATATCGGGTATATTATGTATCGATAGCTTGATTCCCATTTTGTTCTCCACTTTCATTCTGTCATATAGGTGGACAGGACAGTCGAGTAGGAGATGGAAGACAGACTCAGACTCCCCGGGGTCGCAGATGCACGACGGACTCTCCTTACACTTGAAGCGATGCAAGTACTCGGAGAATCCGCCATGCCCCGTCAACACCTGGGTGACGAATCTGTCCACCTATATTTTTCTGATGATCCAGTAGGCCGCTACCGCGTCAGGAAAAAATTTTTTGGTGACGCTGGCCGTTTCGCCGGCTCGGTATCGGTCGTTCCATTTTTCGAGTGATCGTGCTCGAATGCTCCGCTTAATATATGATACGGGACAGCTGTCGTAATCAAATTTGCGCTTCAACTTAAGCGCAGCCTCCTTGGCCAGATGGTCGGCACGCTCGTTACCCTCTAGCCCTGCGTGGGCTTTGATCCAGAACAAACTTACACATTTGCCCTGGAGCAAAGCGTTTCGCAGGAACCCTCGCGCCTCTACGGCCAGGGGGTGAAGGGCTTTGGGGTTTTGTAGTGCTTGCAGTGCCGACAATGAGTCGGAGTAAATACCGACTGTTCCGGCCAAGTTTTCTGCGGCCATCCGTGCCGCCCGGCATATCGCCAGGAGCTCCGCCTGGTAGACCGTACAGTAGGACGGCAAAGCAAGCTTGAGGGTTTTGGTTTCGGCGGCGCCACTCCATATTGATAGCGCCGCTCCCACTTTGCCCTCAATCTTGCTGCCGTCCGTATAGATGTTAAAGTCATGGCTGTTATTGGCCGTAAGTTGCTCCTGGTCCACCAGGCACTTAAACTCCAGGTCGAGGTGACCAGCGGGATGCGGAGACCGCAGAGCTGAGGACACCCGCTCCACCTCTCGATCTCCTATCTCTTGCTGGGGCACCCCCCTCTTCGCCTCGTATAGCGTCGCGGCTTCGCGGACGCGGAGGTCGAGAGGGAGTATCCCAGCGAGCAACAGGGCCGAGTTCAAGGAGACGGTGCGGTATGCCCTACAAAGCTTCTGTGCGAAGCCTCGCTGGATCACGTTCAGCTGTTTCTGGATACCGAGCTTATCCACGGCGGGCGCCCATACGCCGGCGGCGTACAAGATCACCGGTTCAACCACCGCTGTGTAAATAGTGCGGATTACCTCTGGGTGGAGACCCCAACTGACCTTGGCCGCTCTTGCTAACTGGTGGTATAAGGCAACCGCGCGTCTGCAGACACTCGCTACGTGGGCGTTAAATGTGAGTTTTCGGTCTATGATGACCCCCAGCAGCTTAATCTCGTTCGACAGGACAATGTCGACCCCGCCCATGCGAAGACGTGGGTCGTCATACTTCAATTTGCGCGTCATAACCATTGCATTGGTCTTATGAGGCGCAAATCGCAGCTTATTTGACTCTCCCCACGCTCTCACACGTTCGAGAGCGGCATTGGCCCGTTGTTCGATATCAAGTGCCGTCTCGCCCTCAAACACCAACACCACATCGTCAGCGAATGCCTGTGCGTAAACGCCTCCGATCTCCAAATCCCGAAGCAGTGGGTCCAAAAGTAGGTTCCACAGTATCGGTCCACCGATGGACCCCTGCACGCACCCCTTCCCAGTACCTATTCCGTGTTCCTCGCCACAGTATCGGACTCTGACGCTCCTGTCGCTCAGGTAGCTGCCCAGGAGCCGCCGGATGTTGATGGGGCACTTCTCCTCAGATAGTCTGACTCTAATTTTGGGCCACCAGGCATTGTCGAAGGCGCCCTCTATATCCAGTGAAACTAAGACAACAATTCTCTTCCTCTCCAGATTGTGTCTGATGTGCTCCACTAGGGTGTAGAGGGCGTCCTCGGTGCTGCGTTGGGGCATAAAGCCGAACTGGCGAGTACTAATCTTGGGTGCAAGATGGAATTGCATTCTGGCGACAAGCATCTTTTCCAAGATCTTCCCGAGTACCGGAAGGAGGCCAATAGGACGATACGACTTTGGTGCCGTATAGGTGGTCTTCCCTGGCTTACGAAGAAAGATCACCGTGGCCTCCTTCCAGGCCCCGGGAAAGTGGTGGATTTCTAGACACCGGTTGAAAAGGCACAAGAATAGGTCCGGGTCTAGGTTTATCGCGTGCAGGCATATATCTGCGGTGAAACCATCCGCTCCTGGAGCCTTCTTCGGGTCGAAGGAGCGACTCGCCAGCTTCAACTCCAATTGGGTGAAGGGGGGGTCCCACCGCTCCGAAGAATTCTCGCTGTCCATGAGCTCGGCCAGGACCCTAACCCGTCGGTGCTCTTCGGAGTCATGCTCTTCGGAGTCCTCGGGGTAAAAGGTCTCGGCCATAAGTTGGGCCGAGCCCTTGGCATCAAGTTCCATGTCGTTCAACACCAGTGGCGGGTCCTCCTCACGTTTGACTGTCCTGCCCAACACCCTGTAAATTCCCCCCCATAGAGACTCCCTGTCTTGTTTCTCACAAAATCCCTTCCAGGACCTGGTCTGTGCCTCCTTTTCCTCGGTCTCGTACTTGGTTTTTGCCTCCAGGTACTCCTTAACCACCTTTGGGCGTCGGATCGGTGCCGCGCACCGAATCCTCCTCCTTTTGGTGGCCACCTCGCGCTTCAGCGCCGCCAACTCCTCGGACCACCACGGCACTGCGAGTGTGTCCTTTCTCTTAATTTTAGGAATTGCGTACTCGCTCGCTTCGGTCAGTGACTGCGTAAGTTCTTGTATAGTGTTATCCAGTTGTGTAGCTGTAGTAGTGTTTTTAATGTTTGTGACTGTAATGTTTTTGGATTGCAAAATTTGACCCAGTTTCTCACGAAACCGGGTCCAATTGGCTTTCCGTGTGTTGTATGTGCGTGTTGTGTGCTTAATGTAATTGTGTCTGACCCGTTTCAAGTGTAATTTAAAGGAAATGCCGTTGTGGTCCGAGGTAGTTAGATCTTCGCGCACGCACCAGCCGTCCACCAGATCGAGGAGGTCGGGCGACGCAGTTGTAATATCGACGTAACTGGTATATCTTTGTCCGCCTCTTATGACGTCAAAGGTGGGAATTTCCCCTTTGTTGAGGATAACCAGACCGAGATCCTCCAAAGTCCCGCGCAGTTCTTCCCCGCGGCGGTCTGTTACAGGACTGCCCCACCAAACGTTCTTGGCGTTGCAGTCACCCGCGACTATCCATCTCTGAGCCCCCAGCTCGAGCCGAATCCTGCGCAGATGCGACAGATACGAGTCCATCGCCAGGTCGGGCTCGAAGTAGAGCGACACCAGGGCGATCTCCCAGGCGCTGGTTCGGATCCCCACCACCGTGATGTTGTTCGTGGTGAGTTTTGGGTACTGTGTCACGTGGAGGTCAGCATCAAAGACTATTATTGCTGCCTTTACAGTACCATCGCCGTTGTCAGCGCACTGGAAGACCCTGATCCCGCTCCGACCCGATACCCTGCGCTCTCTGCCAACATAGGGTTCCTGCACTAGCGCCACCTGGACTCCGCGTTTCTCGGACTCGAGTAGGAGCTCAGTGAGTGCCAGTTTCTTGCGTTGGAGGTTTGCCTGGAGGAAATGGAGTGCCACTGTGTCCACCGGCGCAACCTTAGCAATAAGCTACGGTAGAGCGGGCGAGGTCATCCCACCTTTTCCTAACAGGGCAGTCCTCGCTGAAGACATTGTGCTCCACATTACCGAGCTTCGCCTTACAGCAGTTTCTGCAGGAGGGTGGGGACCCCGCCAGCCACTCCGCACACTTGGGCCTAAGGTGAGGCCCACCACAGTGGCTGCACAGGTCTACTGCATCCTTACAAAATTTCCGCCCATGTCCATAGCCCAGGCATCTAGTGCACTGGACTAGTGGCGATTGGTCCTCGGCTCTCACCCTCTGGAGATCGATATGCACCGATCCCAGACTGGTTATTCGGCTCCAGAGGGTGGGGGAGGTGCCAAGAACCACGTGGGTCACGTGCGGATTTCTTGCCCTTTTTCGGTATTTTACTTGGATCCGGTCATCCCCGCGATCGAGGCCACCAAAGAGCTCCCGGTTCTGGTTCCTCAGGGCCCTCACGATGTCGTCGTCGGTATTAACCGACAGAACGCCCCTCAGGACCAGGAGCGGGTCCCTATTTTTGATGTCCTCGACCACGAGGCCTGTTCCTTCACCAACCAGTCTGTCTTTAGCCTTAGTTCGCTCCTCCGCAGTCTCGAAACCCATGATAACTTTTCTGTCTTTCGCTTTTACCCAGCCCTCTTTCGCATCCATTGTCTTGCGCACCCTTCCAAGGACTTCTTCCCCTGTCTCTTTGTCATCCCTGGATGTGACGACCACCGAATGAAGAGCCGCGGGCTTGGCTGGTTGCTGCCACCTTGCAGCGGTCACATTGGCATACGACCGCTGTTGGCTCGATAGCTGTTCTTGGAGTTCCCTCAGCCTCTTCGTGTTTTCCGTTAGGAGCCGAGAATGCTCGTCGAGCTTGTCACTCAGACCGGAATCCGGGGCCACCGTGAATGTAGAGTCTACGTCTTTAGTCGGCGGCTCCACACCCCCGGCGCCCCCGGCCCCCTTCCGAGCACTCCCGGCCTCTAACGCCGCCTCGGAGGCTGCCAGGAGCTCCCCGAGCCTATCCAGGACACCTGAAATGGAGTCTTTATACTCCTTTTTCAGTAAAAAGTTAGGTATTGGGTTTTTCAATTAAGAAATTCTTAGTGCCAGCCCGGAGTTGGAAGTTGGCGGTATTTCACCCCCGTGCCTCGGAGAGCACGTTAAGCCGTCGGTCCCGGTTATTATCACTAACATGATAGTAATCGTTAAAGCCCGCCAACCCGCATTGGGGCAGCGTGGTGGGTCTAAGCTGTAATTCCCGCTCTCCTATGAGAGTGGAGGCCTGTGCCCAGCAGTGGGACGTTAATAGGCTGTAGTGAGTGAGAGAGTGAGTGAGATGGGTGGTATGGGAGGTGGGAATTATCATGTACCAAATAACGTTTCAAAGTGTTTCAAAGTTCGTAACGCGTATTTCTTTTTATTTTTGGCCAATTATTCACAATCATATTAATCAAGTAGTCATAAAAATAACAGTGATATTATAAAATATATAATTGAAATATTTTGTCCAAAACTGATAAAATCAATGTTAGATCATTATCGCGATGCGATAGTCATTAGATATAATTTAAATTAATATAAAAATAATACTTTATAAACAACCGTCTTCAAACTCCCGCGCCAACTTTACAACAAGCACACGCTATACAAAGTACTTATTTTATTGTTGATATTTTAAAAACCGCTCCACCGATTTCGATAAAATTTATATGGGACCACATGGGAAGTATGCTCTTTCAAATAAAAAAAGAATCATCCAAATCGGTCCACCCAGTCAAAAGTTCTGAGGTAACAACAATAAAAAAAAAAATACAGTCGAATCAACCTCCTCCTTTTTTTGAAGTCGGTTGAAAAAATCAATAGGTTTAAGTATTCCTAAGTATGAGTAAAAGTAATATGATAGGAAAGTGTTATCTGGTCTTTCGTAATCTTAATGTTATCTATCAACATACAACAATCGCTTAGATACCTTAACTAAACTCAAGTCAGGTAACGAGACTTGAGTTTAGTTTGGTAGTTCACGCCCGCATCGGCACCACAGTTATGAACTTACGAAGTGACCTACCTGAATATTTCGTGAAGTTCATTTCTATTAGCTTGAAATGGCACGTTGCGTACTAGTATTTTCGTGCCATTCTGAACGGTGTCCTTTGTACTCTTCTTTGATGACTTTACCTCCACGCTGAAATGAATAAAAATAAGAATTTTATATAACATTTCTAAAATCATTTACAAAAGATATGTATAGTTCTGCATTCAACTCGCGCGCACACTATACTTAGATGTGAATGAGATGGTCCATCCACCTAGTGGGGGGTCATCCAACTCTGCGATTTCCGGTACGAGGCCGCCATTCAAGCACCTTGTGACCCCGATGTATATCTGTTCTTCGAACTATGTGTCCCGTGTATTGCAACTTCAACTTAGAATCCAAGTTGAAGTGGCAATCTAAGTCTTAGATATTCTTCGAACTATGACGGTTACTCTGGTTCTCATTAGATCTCATTTCTCATTTGATCACATAAGGCCACATACTTGCATACTCTAAGCTCTCTCCATCGCCCGCTGAGTGACCATGAGCCTTATCTTATAAGGCCCCTAGTAAGCGACCATGTTTCAGAGCCGTAAGTTACACGCACTGTTCGAAGACTTTCGTCTTCAGGCACTGAGGAATTTTGGATGAGAGAACGTCGCGGAGTTAACAGAACATGGCATTTGCGTTTGCGTATGATACTGAAGTAACATACGCAGGAGGCAAAGGCCAAACGGAATCCTCATGGGGCGTGCTTCAATCAATTCCTCCAAACAATGGATTTTAGAATCTGAATAATAATCTTCATAGAAAACGTCAATATTTGTACTGACAAAAGCTGAATAAGTGTAATTAATTAGTCCCTTAAGGTACTCTCAAGTACTTTTTTTATATACTTACGTATTTCCTCTTTCGGATCGCTTCAGCTCTAATGTCTTGCCATCAAGTGTGGAACTTTGCAACTCCTTCAGAGCTTCATTGGCATGTCCTTTTTTAACAAACTGTACAAATCCATAGCCCATAGACAAGAATTGCCCAGGATTTCTAGGGTCCTTTTTCTTTGCTATCGTTACGCTGTGTATTCTTCCACAACCAGAGAAATGCTGTAAATAAGAGCATTGTTAAAAAAGAAAACGGAGACCTAATTTAAATAAAAATAAGATGTCAAGTAATTAATACCAGAAAAATAATATGCATCAAATACCTCCTTCTTTACTTAAGTTTATTAACCATTTTATTTCAAATTGAGAACAGTTAACCATATCTAATAAACTTACAACTAAAGTAGTGAAAAAATGAATTTTCAACAAAATAAACATTGATGCTTGAAAAAAGAAAACCCAACTTACCGCTCTTAAAGATGCTTCTGTAGTTTTGAAATTAATATTCTTAACAAAAAGTGTAGTATCATTCTCTGGCTGGACCTCCTCAATATATTCGTCAGACTGTTCTGTTTTTTCTTGATTCTTCTCTTCCGGTTTTTCGCCAATATTTACTTTGGTTTCTTTTGGTTTGTCTAAACTCTTTTCCTTCAGGTCATTCCCGGAAGATTCTTTAGCAACTTCTAGGGGTTTCTCTGAAGATTTTACGAAGACGTTTTCAGGGGCCCATTCCAAATATAAGGGGCCTGATTTAAATTGCGAGTATGCCAATTTGCCGAACGCTTTTTTGGCTTCGAAAGGCTCAATAAAGTCGACAAGTGCGGTTATACCGTGGTTAGGCATTAGAAATCTAGATAGTTGACCGTGCTTCTCGAATAGTCCTTTGATTTCATCTTTATCCGTACCAGCTGGTAGATTCTTTACAAGTATACAGGTTTTCGACCGTTTTTTGGCGGGCTGCAATATAACAATTAGTTTTCATACTATATAATATCAAATATTAAGGGTTAAAGAAATGTTAAAAAATAATTTGTTAAGTAGCTTTTGAAAAAGGAGAAGTTTCTTACTCTATTGAATGCATCCAAATAGACTCCATTGGATTCTAGGAAAGATTTAGTTTCAGCGACAAGTTGTGTTTCTCCGAGGGCTAGCCTTACTGCAGCACTTGTATCTAAGAACAAAGTGATATTATTTGTAGGTATACTGTAGATTTCGATACACGATTACCAAATGATTGTCTTCGTTATTAACTTGATGCTTGCGTCTTTATTCGCGTGAATTAAGGTTTTATAAAAATCCCGTGGAAATCCCGTGGAATGAAAATTCCTTGATTTTCCAGGATAAAAATAGTACCAAATTTTTTCACCCGGTTAGGTTAGCCGCGAAAAGTAGGTACACTGGTAACTGATAAGTCTTCTTCTTTGCCATGCCCACATCCCATTTCATTTGGGGTCGGGCCTCCTTATACGTAGGCGCTAGGACTTTCTGTCCTGGGTTGTCATTGGCGTGATGTTAAGAGCTCTAACGTCCCTCTCGACATTGGACCACCATGTGGCTGGGGGTCTGCCTCTCCCTCGTGGTTTGGTGGGGATATTCAGCATTTTCTTTAAACATCACTTCTTCGCATTATATGGCCGTACCATCGAAGCCTACTCTCCCTAAACTTTTCCTGCACCGGTGCTATCTTGAAAGTTCCCCTCATTCGTTGCGAATCTTGTCTAACCGAGTAACGCCGCCCGCCCAGCGTAACATTTTCATTTCGGTGGTATGCAGTCGTTGTTCGTGCTTCTTCAAGGTGGTCCAGCACTCCTCTCCGTATGTCAGTGCAGGTCTTACCGCCGTTTTATATATTTTGCCCTTAGTCCTTATGGGCATTTTACTATCGCAAAGAACACCAGACAGGGAACGCCATTTCAACCAGGCTGTATTCACTCGATGATTAACATAAACATCGATTTGTGCGTCCGTCGTTAACATGGAACCCAGATATTTAGACATTTTGACTTTGCGTAGATATGTATTGTCAATTTGTATCCTGTACCCAACCTTTTCCGAACCACCAAAGTCGCATTCCATGTATTCCGTTTTAGTGCGACTGACTCACAATCCATGTTTTTCGAGTCTTTTCAGCCAAATGTTGAAGGTCTTCTGCAGCTCCGATGCGCTCCTTTCCGTAAGAACAATGTCGTTAGCATATAGCATACACCACGTGATTTCGGCCTGTATATCTTTTGTGATATAATCCATAGTTAGATTAAAGAGTAGCGGACTAATTGTTGATCCCTGGTGAACGCCAACTCGAACTTGAAATTGGTCACTTACTCCTGACGCGCTTTTAATCCGTGTGCTGACACCATCGTACCTACATATCTTGGATCAGGGTGATATATGCTTCCGGGATTTCCTGTGCGCGCAAGGCTTGCCACAATAACTTTCTAGGTACTCTGTCGTATGCTTTTTCTAGATCAATAAATACGTGATACAAGTTTTCTTTATTTAGCCTGTACTTTTCCATGAGTATTCTAATGGTTTGTATAGCCTCTATTTTTGATCGACCAGCTGTGAAGCCGACTGTTTTTTGGCCAGTTCTTTTATCCTTGCGCCCACGATTCTCTCCCATAATTTAAGGGTGTGCGATGTTAATTTGATTCCCCTATAGTTGTTGCACTGAGCAACGTCCCCTTTGTTCTTAAATACAAAGATTTTAAGGCCGGTTGCCACCTGACGCCAAGACCTTCGCCTTGGTGGTGATTTTTCCAAGACGTGGGTGTCACCGTTGGCTCCTATAGAGCTCTTCCGCCGGCATCCTTTCTATGTGCCCCAGCCCAGACACACAGCACTGTCGGGACCTCGACTCCGAATATGTCGGAGAAGCTTGTCGACAGGGGGTTTGGTGTAGGAGAACCTTTCTCCGAATGGAGCACACTGTCTCCTTGATATGGGGTACCTACCTAGGTAACCGTAGGTTCCCCATATTCCCTTAATCGCCTCTTACTATATAGAAAGGGGGTGGCAATATTCTGCTCTGCCGTTGCCACACGGCTGCTGGTAACTCTTAAGTATTTTAGGTTAAAGTAGAGTACTTAACAGTTACCAGCAGCCGTGTGGCAACGGCAGAGCAGAATATTGCCTGGTAACTGTTAAGTATTTTAGATTAAAGTAGAGATCACAGAGTGGGCAGAATGTCAAAAACAAATCAGATCCTCATTAAGTATATGATGCTGTTAATTATTTGGAAGTTACGACAATCTGCACTGCTCTGTCAATTTGCGTGCGTGTGGCGTGGTGTTTCATAACTCCGTTGGATTCTGTTTGTGCCGTTTAGGGTGAAAACACACTAGGGACCATACAGTACAAAACGTCTTCATCGGAAAGCAAAACCTGGTTTAACTCTGTAGTTAGTCTGTGCAGCTCCATGTGAAAATGAGTTCACTCTAAAACTACCCATCTTGTCGTTAGGAAAGGTTGTTTCAAAACTTACTTTTGTTATTATCGCTGAGCAGCTGCTCTTTCGTCGTGTTATAGTTGGCGGCGACCACGTCCGCCACAGCGTTGACTCCGAGGAACAAAACGTTCCAATTGTGGGATGACTTCGCTTGCTGCTTCAGCTTCTTTGCTTTCTTCTCCTTGAATGATAAACCTTCTGTAATGGTATATGAAGTTTTAATTCAAATGTAGGGCAACATATTATGCTCTTATTTTATCAAATATCAGTTTAATGAAGACTCAACAATCGGTTAGTTCCCATAACAAAAAAAAAAACAGCCAAAAGCGAGCCTGACGCGCCATCCGGGGCTTCCGAGAAAAAAAAAACTTTATTATTAATTGTTACTTATTTTCTTGCTAATCCTTAAATTATTTATAAAATAATTATATTTAATTTGTTGTGTCATCAAGCATTTCACAAGCCCTCATAGCGTGCTCCGTATATAACGAAGGTGTTATGTGACTGTCGCGAACCTCTTGGAAGGACTAGTTCTATTTGTATGTGGACTCTGATATGAGTAACCTACCGTCATTGTCTTCGTCCTCGAGTTTCTCAGTCCTAGCGGGTAACAGATGCAGCATTCGGCCGCAAAACGCTGTGCCGTCGAGCTCCGTATAAGCCTTTACCGCGTTCTCTGGTATCATGAAGGTGACTGTTGCAAATCCCTTGGGCTGGCGGAGAATTGGGTCTATTGGCATGTGGACTTCTGCTAGGGGACCTAAATATTTTGGAAACACTAATGACATAATTATGACCCTTGAAACATCTATAATTAAATTTTGAAGCAATTTCAATGTAAGAAAATACTCATACTATAAGAAACTAACTTGCAATCTAGCTTTTCATCCCATCTATTCGAAAAGGACGACTTGGTTCGCCTTTAAGTGCGCCCAAAGGTGGTGTTTTCTATAAGGAACTTTTAGCGGGCAGAAATGAGCTTTTAATCCTCTTTATTTCAAAAAGTGCGCCGCAATTATCTTTTCCGCGCACTTTTTGTATTTGGAACATCTTAGTGTTCAGCGCTAAAGAAATCGAACGCAAATATTGTTTGAATAGAGACTGAATGGTACGACGGCCCATAGTCGCGGCGCCGGCTTTAATTTAGTGGTTTAATTTAATTAGGAAACCAAATTAAAAATGCGCGAACTAAAGGCCGCGTTTTCGTAAATTTTCACGGATTGTTAAAAATTCATGGGTTTATTTTGAAAAATGAGTTCTTCAAATGACAGTGAAAGTATAGAATGAATTCCTGAAAGTATTTGAACTGACGCAAGAAATGTGATCTATTACTTGCAAAATCCTGGGAGAAATAAATGAAAGCCTATGGTAATTTTATTGAATGGAGAAATGCAAGAGGCGCCAAGAATTTTTCAGAATGTGTGTTTTGTGTGTGTGTGTGGTTTGTGTGTTGAAAGTAGTTCCAGTACTTAGCCAAAACTAAACAACCTTCCACTCTTTGGAGTAGGTATCTACTCAATGTTAAAATCAACAGTTAGTTCTACGACGTAAAACTGGACACATATTCGAAATTAATAGCGTATCTGAAGAGGATGTCTGATGGATTTGTAGTTTTATTTTCTCACAGAGGGTGATGAAAAGTAGAGTGTATCATTCGGGCGCAAAATATTTTTGGGCTCGGGCGACGTACTTTAAATCGCTCGCTACGTTCAGGATTCTACTAAAGAATCCCTCGCTACGCTCGGGATTCTACTCTAGAATCCCTCACTTCGCTCTTGATTCAAAAAGCGCCCTCGCCGTAAAAATATTATTTTGTTCCCTTATAATACAATCTACTATTAAATGTCTGTTATTTAAAACATTGATCAGTTTGCAGATAAATTAACTCTGATTTACCTAGTGCTAGTTCTTGAGTATATCCTGCTCATAAATGTTGCTTAAGCGTACACTATGCAAATATGAGTTCTGTGTCAGCAGTTAGTGCTTGTGCAAGCCTTAAGTATCAGTCCATATTCCATACAAATGTCAATTGTAAGAAACACCTTAGATATGTGATTACCGGAAACTGGTCATGACCCTTAGAAATGAGAATTAGGACGCAGAGAGATATTCTTGCTACATGAACTACTTATATTTTCAAATGATAATACTAACAACATAAAACTTAATGAAAATTTTTAACTGATTTTAATAATTGAAGAAAAATATACATTTGAATCTCGTAGGCTTTTTCAACATGTTAGTCGGTAGTTTACTAACCATATTTCTCAAACAGTTGTGTCAGCTCTCCTTCCGACACGACATATGCCAAGTTCCTCACAAATATGCTTCCACTTTCACCTATACTCTCCTCATTATTTTCTCTCTGAAAATTCGTCGATCATATTTAAGTACAAAGCTTGTAAACGCAAGAATAGTTGCAGCTAAGAGTTTTTTACTAAAAAAGTAAGATTTTTTTTAAATTATAAAGCAAACCCACTTCTTGATTTTTTCTACTGTTAGTCTGTTCTGCTTCTTGTGCTTCTTTCTTCGCCTTGTCCTCATACTTATGTACATGTAAACGATGATTTCCTAAAATCAATTAAACAATACATACTTCCATATCCATACACATAATATAAATTTGAAAAGCGCGTCTGTCTATCTGTGACCTGTTCATGTATTATTATCCAGTTAACTATTTTTTTTATTTTTTTTTTATTTATTTAGTACCAGAAAGTTATAAAATAAGAAGTAAAACAGATAAATAGTGGACAAGGAAGCACTTCTATCTATAAGAGATCTCTACCAGTGACCCTTGGCAGTGAGAAAGGTTGTGGAGGAAGAATAGGTACAACAAGATATGAGATAGCATGAAACGAGATATTATATCATAAACTTACATAAACACACAAAATATATTATGCATACTAATGAAATAAATATATAACATATATACATAAATAAATACATATCAACATACATATGACATATTATATAATATAATACTTAATGATATAGCAGATACATATTATTATTTATAATTATGATAGAGAAGATAGATAATGCTGTTTCAGACGAAGTTTAAATGTGTGAATAGATGGGTTATTCATAATTTCTGCAGAGATCACATGTGGCAGACATGCAGATTATATTATACTAGCTGATGCCCGCGACTTCGTACGCGTGGATTGAGGATTTTTGGCTCCCGCGGGAACTCTTTCATTTTCTGGGATAAAAAGACTATAATCTATTGTCTCTCTCTCTCTCTTTGTGCCAAATTTCATCCAGATCCGTTCAACCGTTTTGGCGTGATTGAGTAACAACCATCCAAACTTTCGCATTTATAATAGTAGTATAGAAGTATAGATTATTACCTATAAAAAGTTTGTCCTTTGAAAGTGCCTTATTTAATTCCTTTTCAGTCCTAAAGCCCACATAACAGAATCCAGTCAGTTTCCTATCTTTCCCGAGGGGTAATCTTATTGAGAATGGTACAAGTGGTTTAAAAAATGCCTTTATATCTTTCTTTTTACATTTATAAGGTAAACCAGTTATCTGTAAAGAAGCACAATCATAAATAAATGAAATAAAATACATATTTAATTTTATTTAACTTCTTATGAGGACAGTAATAATTATTATTATTGTGCCACTTATGCTATGTCAGAACTCTTATCACCAAGTCTATAAAGCAGATTCTAGAGCCAAGGATGAAAAAAAATATGCTGAAATGCTATGAGCAATATGTAATATAGGTACCTACAATAGACATTGCACAATCAATATTATGGGCCAATTTCATTCCACTTTTTCTCATGCAGTTCCCAATCCCATTGAAATCCATTCAGAAATTTCTATTCAGAGCTTGGACAGAAAAGCGGTTTGGAATCAGACACTTAACTCATTATAAGTTAGTCAATAGAATCTAATGGTCATCCAGCGATAATCCCTGATATCTATTTTAATATTATAAATGTGAAAGTGTGTCTGTCTGCTGCCCTTTCACTGCCTATCTTTTAAACGGATGATGGACATAGACTTCTTTTATCCTGGATAATTAAGAAATTGTCGCAGGAAAAAAACCAACCTAAATCAACAAGGATGAAGTCACACACATTATTTAGTTAGCAATATTTCTCTAAAATATTATAAAAATGACAGTCAACACTTACTTTGACATAAAATAAAGGCCTGTTTCTCACTTTCTTGGGTTTATCTTCAACTTTTTCTGTTGTTTCCTTGTCTTTTTCTTTATAACCATCCACTTTTTTCATAAGTAATTTCATGTACTAAAAAAATATTATTATTCCATATTAGTTAAACTTTTTTAAGAATAATTAAGTACATTTGACAGAACATATCCTAATTTATTTTTATTAAATATGCTTCCCTTTTTATGAGAGTGTGTCTGCCTTTTAGATAGGTAACTTTTACTGTCCCATTTAGAAACCTAAGTCCCGATAACTTAGGATTTATCTAGTAAGTGGAGGAAGGAGATTATCTAGTGACAAACCAAAATTTCATGGTGCCCAATACCTTTGTGCTATTTGTTAACTTTTTAAGTTAGTTCAGAAAAAATGGATACCAAATAATAATCAATCGTACCTCTAAATCAGTGATTCCAGTATTAGCCACTTTTTGTTTAGTTTCTTTTTTTTTATCATCTTCATGTGGCTTGTTATTGTCTTGCTGAATGTTTTCATCAGGCTTTTCATCTTCCACACCGCTGTCATCACTTTTACCAGTTTCCTCTAAAACCTCTTTGATCCAAACTGTTTTTTCATTCACATGAGCCTCTATAAACTCTGCAAATAATGGATCATCTTTGTGCTGGAAAATAAAAATACCTTATAAATAACAATATGTTATATTCTAACAAAAAAATATTAATAACAATGTGACGTGACATGATGTGACAAACCAAGTGAAATAGAGTTCCAGTGTGATGCTGCTTATAGAACATCTATAGGGTTTAATATAACTGCCATACTAGTAGCAGGTTAGGCTATCATCTTAGACTGCACCTTACCCTTATCTTAGACTGTCAAGGTTTACTTGTAGTAGAATAACTACACACTAATATTAAAAATGTGATAGTGTGTCTGTATGTCTGTCTGCTACATTTTCATGGCCCCTCCTTTCAACCTATTTGGATGAAATTTGGTATAGGAATAGGTTGTATCCCGAGGAAGGACATAGGCTACTTCTAATCCCCGAAAATTAAGGAGTTCCAGCAGGAATAAAAAATTTAAGTTGCAGGCATCATCTAGTAAAAAAAAAGTTTAAATAGTACTATGTAAATTAAATGCCCTTTATATAGGACTTACTGAAATAAGATGTATACGAGAACAATTACCTTTTTTAAGAGTTCTTTTATCTTATTCTTATTTATTTCTGCTTTGCTTAACTTATCTTTCACAGGTTTCACACTTTCCTGTGCCTCATTTTTATGAAGTTTCTTATATGCTGTGCTGTCTGATGCGTATTTACTCCATGCCTTTGGTTTCTTCTCATCACCTAAGTTAGCGCAGACTTCAACATTTATTTTCATGCTATTAACAAAAGTACCATCAAAATGTTCTCTTGCTGCTGAAGCCTGTTCTTCTGTTCTGTATCCCACGAAACCAAAGTTTCTGAATTTGCCATCTTTTGTGTATTTTAATTGGATATCAGTTACTTCACCTTTTTCACTAAAGATATCTTTTAGTTTTTCTACAGATACCTGAAATGTATATTATGATTAATTGAATAAAATGTTTCCAAACGGTGTGTTATTCATTACTAAATAATTTCTTACCTTATTAGGTAAATTTTTAATAATAAGTCTAGACATTGTACGTACTCTATTATTAGAGGTTACAAATTATTATTCTTTGGAATTAACATTCCTGGAAAGTTGTCTCAAAGTATTATGGATTAGCGTTCTAAATTAATATAAATGTTTTTCAGTTCTTAAGTGAATGGCTTTACTCGTGCATTTTTGAAGAAAATATTTCAAACAACACGTGAAGTGTTCTGTGAACACGTGTCTTGCAATCCGGATTGTTTTGATTTTTATCTCTGATTTTTATCAGACCGCGTATCTTTTGCATCAATCATTGATACATCGCAATCACCTCCGATTGGCTGAATTTATCTATATTCTTGCTGCGTCAATGGATTTCGTCCAGTAGTGGAAGATTAACCAATCAGAGGTGATTGCGATGTATCAATGATTGATGCAAAAGATACGCGGTCGCCCTGCAGAAAAAGAAGGATAATCAATATTATCACCGTTTTTAGGGTTCCGTACCCAAAGGGTAAAAACGGGACCCTATTACTAAGACTCCGCTGTCTGTCTGTCTGTCTGTCTGTCTGTCTGTCTCCAGGCTGTATCTCATAGACCGTGATAGCTAGAAAGCTGAAATTTTCACAAATGATGTATTTCCGTTGCCGCTATAACAACAAATACTAAAAATTAAAAAAATATATATATATTAAGGGGGGGTCCCCATACAATAAACGTGTTTTTTTCGTATTTTTTTGCTCAATATTAAAAACGGTAACAGGTAGACGGTTTAAATTTTCACAGAATATTAACTTGTATATTACCTTTCAAAATAAATAATTAAATATCAATAAAGTAAATATTAAAGGGGGGCTCCCATACAACAAACGTAATTTTTTGATATTAACAGTAAACCTCTACAAACAAAGTTAGTTTTGCGGTTCATTAACAAAGGTAATTATACCTACTTCTTGAGTACGGAACCCTCGGTGCGCGAGTCCGACTCGCACTTGGCCGGTTTTTTTTAACTGGTTTAACGGCTCTGGATTCTAGGATTATTATCACCGATATTTACACAGACATAATAAAGAAATCTGTGGATATTTATCACCAGAGACAAGTAACCACAGAAAACTAATAACCTACCTCCATGCATTCTTCATAGTGGACCACAATAAATCTATGCATCAATCATTCTGTGCATACTAAATTGTTGTGATTGGCTGATTTTTTGGTATTCTTTTTGCGACAAATGACAATGGATTTTCGGAAGAGTTATCCTCAGATTATCTCTACACTGCGTACCTCAGATTAAATACCTGAATGATCCAGAGACAAGTATTCTATGCAAGTAAGTATCCTATATGTTACTTGTCTCTGCAAGTAAGTAGCTGTCACTGTCAAGTGTCAGTGTCAGTACGTAAAAAATTACTGATGGCAATAACATTGTGATTTGCGATTAGTTTTTTGGTAGATGAATATCTAACAGCATTTTAGTAGTCGATATTTTTTAATTATTTGATCGAAGAAAAGAAATTTTGGTGATCACGATGTCTACCGCAATGACTTTCGGACAGAAGCAGTTTATTCCTACAGCTCCAGATAAAGGAAGTTTTCCACTCGACCATGATGGTGTTTGTAAGAAAAGTATGATTAAATATATGAATTGTTTATTCAGTAAAGATAGTAATAATTCCATGTGTCGTGTTGAAGCGAAGGACTACCTAGCCTGCCGCATGGAACATAACCTCATGGCCAAGGAAGACTGGTCCAAATTGGGCTTCAAAGATGGTGATTTAGAACTAAGTGGGAAAAGTGAATAGGTAAATTTAATTTATTATGGAAATAGTTTGTGTTCAACATTGAAATAGTTTTTAATTTGAGCTGCTTCATGTGTATATAGTATAGTAGAATAAATAATTTATTATATTTAAGTATTTAATTAATTGTAAACACATACTTAACTACTTCTTACTAGCTATAAAATTGAACAAAGTGATGCCTTGACTTTGTCTGTGTGTGTTTAAAATCCTGTTGGTCTTGATCATTGAACCATCATTGTACCTATACCACTTAACAATTTCACCTTACTCACTTTCAAGGAAGGCTGGAAGAGATTTCTTTTTAGAGATAAGCTTTACCTTTGTCCACTTTTTTAAAATTAGGTTTAAGACAATATTTTGTACAAAAATAAAATAAATAAAATTGAATCCTTTGATTTTCCAGGATATAAAATAGCTTCTGTTACTATGAGGAGTGTCAGAGGCTACTGCTAAGATTAGATCTTAGCAGGTTTTAAACTAAATCTATTCAAAAATCATGTTGATCTGTGGCAAAGTGATTGAATGACAAACACTTGTATTTAAAATATTGTAAGAATAAGATAGGATAGTATAACTATCTTGTTTGGTTTGATTTGTAGATCAGCTACAGGTAACATGTGAATGTCCATACTAATATTATAAATGTGAAAGTGTGTCTGTCTGCTATGCTTTCACAGCCCATCTGTAACAGATTTTGACAAAATTCAGTTAAGGGATAGGTTGCATCCCGAGGAAGCACTTAGGTACCTACTTATATTGAAGTGATAAAAAGTAGTCTGAGGTGTAATTTATAGCTAACTAATAATAAAAAATAAAATTCATAGAAAATTCTTTATTTTCTTCGTATTTTAATTAAACATGTTTATTGTTTAACTAGAAATTATTTTAGACTGCAATTATTAGTTACAATATGTTGAGTAGTAAGTATTTATTACAAATTTTGAATCATTTTTATTGCCAGTGGCATTTTTTAAATAAAACTAGCAAACCCGGCGAACTCCGTTTCGCCACCAGATGGCTTTCCCGCTAAAAAGATTTTCCCGCTTTTCTGTTGAAATTTTTTCCTGAATTTTCTTTGCTATAAACCTCACGGAGCCCGAGACCTTTCCAACGAATGCAAAACCGTGGAAATCGGTTCGTGCGTTCTGGAGTTATAGCGTCAGGAAGGAAAACCCGACTTATTTTTATATAGTAGATTAAATATCACAGTTATTATTAAATTATTTGTGACCAAAGTTGTTGTAAAAACTACTGAAGTCTTCATTAAAATGACTTGAGAGGTACAAAAATGATCTAAAATAATATGTCTGCCATATTCACTTAATTATTATTAATAAAGCTAAACATATAGGTTTTTCTCATTGCACAATATTATATATTATGTAAGTATATGGTATAATTTTTCATGAATAATATTATGTTTTGCTGAGTTACAATATCTATGGTTATTCAATATTCCTATAATACTAATTACAGTTAGAGCATATAAAAATACTTGTGTATGAATTGATTCTGTACAACAACTAACTATCAAAGCACCATTTTCATTCTGGAGAGCTCCTGTTTCCTGATTCACCCATGCATTAGCAACTCAATCAGATTTAACATTAAACTTATCAGTACATTTATAATGATATTTCATTTAGCAAATGCACATCTTTATGAATTTTAAACAACATACATAATATTATTATGTTTATATAGATGATTATTCAAGTACCAAATATGTACATAAGTATATATTTGAAAAGTTCTACATCCAAATGCTAAAATTATCTCTGAGTGCTTTTTTGGCATATTTTGCTGTATGGATAAAGTTCCAAAACATGTCAAATAAAAAGATACTTTTTAAGTTATTTAGTGTTCAGGGTTTAGCTTATTCATATTAAATACTCATTGTTATAAGTATATATAATAAAGAATACTAGTAGCATACCACAATACAATAGAAAGAAAAATTCTACTTAATATTTTATAAATACCTACTGTCATAACTTTCATTATTACCTAATACAAAATATATAATATTTTAGACATATAGATTGTATAATAACTTTAATTAAATAGTTTGTAGGATTAATTTTATAATTAAACATGAGTAGTTTACTACTATAATTTACAAGTTACAGAATATGTGAACCTCTAACCAGCTTAGTAATATTTTACATAAATGATGTAATAATATTTTTAGTAAATTAGCTTTTCATTTTACTTAAAACCATTCAATATTTTACATAGATTTAAATATTTCTATTAAGGCAAACTTGTGGAGATTGTGCACTGTTTACTTTTACTGATGGTAGTTTAGTGGTTATTCTACAAATAACATATGGATATATTATATACTTTGATTAACACATTGACTTTAGAAATATATTTTAGAACTATACAATTAGTTTGCATTTAATTTGAAAAAGGAAATATAGTATAATGCATAATACTTCATAGGAGAGAAGGAATTAAAGATTAGACCCACCACGCTGCTCCAATGCGGGTTGGCGGGCTTTAACGACTATTATCATGTTAGTGATAATAACCGGGACCGAGGGCTTGACGTGCTCTCCGAAGCACGGTGGTGGAACACCGCCAACTTCCTAATACCGGGCTAATATTTGTCCAACTATTTATTTTACTTTTGGTAGCTCGATTCAATGATGTTCTAATGCGTCACTGATTCGATTTTTGATAGCAATCAACTTTCTTTATTATGAAGTCTTAATCTATTTGTCACATTGATATTTATCTTTGTTCAACATTTTTTATTGTTTTATAAACATACCCATGCGCTTTAATGACTATTAAGATAAATCATTTATATACAACAGTACAGTAAATGCACATGAATCCTTCAGGTCATAGAAACCATCCATCGCCATAGATGTATGGTGCTTAAAGGATTATCAAGAAAGCGAATGTTGAAGCTCCGTGACTATTTTGAAAAGGAAAGTCGTACTTGTAATTACTAGATGAGTATACGAGTTACGAAATTTCGGATAAAAGGTTCGTCACTTCACTATTGTAAGAAACGATATATGCGTCTATGGAGTATTGCATTTTTTTGTTGATTGTAGCCCGTCAATAATTATGACACTTCATAGACGTGCTTATGTCAAAAGTAAAATAAATGGTTGGATAAATATTGATACTGAGAATTTCTAGTCAGTAAAACCCAATATTTAATTATGGCCGCAGTCGAACATGCTAACTATGCTAACATTAAAACTAAACATTAGAAATACATATCATCCAAACCGCTGCAATGAGACAATGTGCCCAGAACACTTCCTCATTGCAGCGGTTTGCTCATCCCAAACAAGGTCGCTTATTTGGGAACTGGGATGCCACATGTGTGGATACGCTTGCGTTGTCTCATTTGCAGGCAACCTCCATGACGGCGGGGGCGGCGGTCACGGAGGTCGCCTTCAATGCCTCCAATGCAGAAAGAGCCAAGAGGCGCAAATATGAAAATATAGAAAGTAATTTCATTTTTGTGTCTTTTGGTGTTGAAACCCTGGGGTCGTGGAGCGAAGGTGCTAGATCCTTTTTCAAGGATCTATGTTCTCGTCTCACAGAGTCCACGGGTGACCGGAGGGCTGGCAGTAACCTCGGCCAACATATAAGTTTGACTATGTAGTTTATGTTATGAAAATACTGACATCAAGAGACAATACATTCTGTACAGAAGCTAAATAAATGGTGTTATATACCTTACAATAAAACAAGAACTCGATCACATTGAGATCAAAATGTACATACAACATTAAAAATTAAAATCAAAATGCCTCATGTAATATTATGCTAATAGTTAAACATACAGTTATATTACTAAATAGAAGAAGTTTAATTTACTATATTACATACTAAAACAGGCAGTGCTTAGTTTGCGCAATTTATTTATTTACTTAAAATATGTCTTAATTCAGACAGAATCGATATGTACTTGTTGATTCAAATATAATATTTAATGTAGGTATAACTTATACCTAGGTACAACAATTTAGTTTAATCTCTGTTTTGAGATTAATAAGTTAGTTGGTAGTGGCACACACTCTATCTAGTCTTTTTTATCATTGCTTTTTATTAAAGAATATACCGCATGAGTATTAAAAGTACTAGGGACGCAAAGAGCGAGAAGTGTTTTTCGTTAGCGCTTGCAGAACTCGGTGATCGAAGAGTTGATCCGGGGGCGGGAAGCGCGCGGAAGGGAGAGCGGCGACCGGCACGTTCTGTTGGACAAGACATCCAGAATTGGGCAGAGGGCAGTTGTCTCTCGTGTTCAACGCGCATATGAAGGTCGTTAAACTTCCAAAAGCCTTTTCCTTTGAAGAAATAGGTCTTGCCTGTGAATAAACATAGCGAATTAAAAAACAGTCTTGCTTTTATAATAGATGTTCTCGAAAACATTATTTTGATACTAAAAGTTTCTTACCATCTTTCCATTGGAATACACTATCGATATTGTAACCAACACCTTTCCACATTGCCATATCGCGAGGGTAGTCCAGCTCAACACGTCCAACTTCCTCATCGAACCTAAAAAAAAACGGGATATATTTATTAGCTCAAAGTATAAAGTATAAGTGTATTTTACATACCTACTTTAGCGTTATAACAATGAATAATACATACTTCCAATACATAGTGCCACTGTAGAAGTATGTTTTGCCATTGTGTCCCCAAACCATAGCAGCGTCCAATTTTTCTAGATGTTCGGGTAAACCGAGCTGAACCAAGTTTTTGGGATACCCCGGCAATAAATATTGTGAATCGAATAAGTACAACTGCTTGCCTAAAAATAAAAAATTAGATTCGTGAACATTGTGTAAAATGGAAAAAAACATAGGTATCGAGTTTTATTTTTTTATAAACTTACCTATGAAGAAAGCAATTTTACGGTCTGGTCTTTCGTAAACCGCGTCGACATGCGTGAGATTTTTAGGTAGCTCTGACCACATTCTTGAAATTTCAATCGGGTATCCAGAGTAAAGCCCGCTTGCACCTATCCTCCAATGATACTGCAGAAGATATTGGTTTAAAGTTAATATTTAAATTCACCTTTTTATATTGTACTCTCTTAGCTCTACATCAATTTAATATACTTACTCTATTTTTGAAAACAAATAGCTCTCCACGTATGAGGGTAACAGCATCGTAAGAAGTATCACAAGTGTCAGGTTTGTCCGGTGGCGGGGTAGGTTTAACTGTCGTTGTCTTCACGGGGTAATATGGTTTTCTTTTCGGATAGTCCTGACCAGGATCTGTAGGGTGGTTTTGTCTAGGATGTGTGGGGTATTCGGGGCGTGCATGAGGATATCGCGGACGATACGTAGTTGCGTGCGTCGTGGTTTCCGTAGGTCTAGGATAATGATGGTTAGTGCGTCTTGGATGCTCTTCAGTTGTAGTGTAATGTCGACGGTCTGGGTAATATGGACTTCGATCGGGGTAATTTGGATAATGAGGTCTGTCCGGATGACTCGGCCTTTCGGGGTAGTAAGTGGGATATCTGCTCGGCGTGTACGGTCGATGCCGTTCTGGGTGGTGTTTATAAATGTAAGGCCGTCTTGTGGTCGTCGTGGTCGTTGTAGTCGTTGTTGTAGTTGGTGGAGTTTCTGCGGGTTTGTAGTACGGAATCTTCTCCCATGTTCTTTTGTATTTAGGACCTGGAAACATTGGATTATAGTGACTACGCTGTTCATTAAATAGCAAGAAAGTTTACCCTGACTTTGATTGCTAATTTTATGTTAACTCCTAAGTCATTCATAATTTTTAGGTTTTTACCTATTAAGTAGGTATATACAATGTTAATAAATACTAATATCTACGCGTGGGTATGTAAGAAGCATATACAATTACTAGCGGTCTAAAGAGGCTTTTTAGAGCTTATGCAGGTTTTTATTATTTAAAACTTATAACCGAAATGCTGAATTTTCATGTCTCTTTCTACAAAAACAGGGCTTTCATACAAATTTTCAACCCCCATTTTCACCCTTTGTTTGTTTGGGGTGGGTTTTCGTAAAATGGCTTAACACGGTTATTATTATTTAAAACTAATAACATAAATCCCGATTTTCAAGTCGCTATCTTCAAAAGCATAGAATTTTCATACAAACTTAAAACCCCAATTTCACCCTTTTTTGGAGTAGATTTTCGTAAAATTGCTTATACTTACAGGTTATTTTTATTTAAAACTAATAACCTGAATTCCGATTTTCAAGACTCTAACTTCAAAAACTTAGAACCTTCATGCAACCTTCCAACCCCCATTTCACCCCCTTTGGGCTGGATTTTCGTAAAACTGCTTATACAAATTTTTATTATTTTGAACTATTAACTTAAATGCCAATTTTCATGTCTTTAACTTCAATAACAAAGGACTTTCATACAAACTTCCAACCCATTTCAACCCATTAGGGGTGAATTTTCTCAAAGCCGTTTCTTAGCTGACGTCTACACCATAGAAGGAACCTACCTTCTAAATTTCAAGTCTGTATGTTTTATAGTTCCTGAGATCTCGTGATGATCAGTGAGTGACCTTTCGCTTTTATATTTATTATTATTATTCTTATTATATTATTATTATTCTTATTTATTATTATTCTTACCATACATTTGTTGGATGCCATTTCTATCATCATCGGGTAGAACGAAATTCACGGATATTCCCTGGTACCACGGGTACATAAGGGAACCCTTCACTGAACTATGGCTCAGCCCGAGGGAGTGGCCAAATTCATGAACGGCAACGGCGAACAACGATGTCCCTGTAAAGTGTAAAACATTGCATTAATATTGGCCAATGTTTGAATATGGCTGCGAAAATACAACACAAAGCGTCGACATATCCGTTGTTCGGGTGAATTATCACGCGTGCGGTGTTATAGGGCAACCTTAGCACGGTAGTTGTGTTTAGTGTGTCGGCGTTGCGGTCGGGCCTCGAATTGGGTAGCGATCGTGTTTGTACTACATGCATCGAACGGGATTATGTTGTCGCTACGCCTGATGCACCTATCTAGTTATCTACTGATGCTGCGCTTAGATCTACGAGTAAGCCTACACAATTCCTGCTATTTTTTCATGATTCTAGGTCAACGAGAAGTAGGCCCTATACTTTTATTTTGATTTTTGGTTTTGATTTTTTTGCGAGTGTCAAATTAAGCACAATATGCGGCATTAAACTTGCGTTCATTCAGACGCTTGTTTTTTTACAGCTCAAAGGGACTGTAGTACTTATTTGATATTAATTTTAACTTTATGCCTCGACGCCTTTCCGAAAAAAAGGTGGTTGACAGACAGACGGACAGACAGACGTACAACGAAGTGACCCTGTCAGGGTTCCTTTTTCCAATTGAGATACGGAACCCTAAAAACGACGAACTTCCATAAAAATCAAAAAGATTTCAATGCTCCTATATGACCACATTCGAAACAATTCATGCAAATTTAATACCTGCAAAAGCTATGCATGAAAATGGCATGTTATAGCGTTCGGCTTATAATGTGTCACCTGATACACAATGAGGGCTACCGCGTTTAAATTCGCCGCTAGGGGCGCTAGTGTAGAGTGAGGTCTCCAAAATGTCAAATATCACTGGGCTTTTAACGCGAGTCTAATTATTTAGTTAATTTTATGAATATTTAGCAATAACCGATTAATTATGGAAGATGTAAAGATACGTGTCAATAAATGCCAGTGCTGTGTACTTTGACAGCGGTGCTAAGAAAAAGAGGTGCAAAAATAAGCGGGCTGAAAGAACAGCTACTTAATTCATAGGTTAGTATTTCCCTGATTCCTGTATGTTTACTATTTTTAAAGGGTTTTTTTTTCAGAAATATGCTTGTTTACCAAATTTACAGCTATATTTTAGGACCTTACTCGCAAGTGGCGCTAACTAGTGAGCATAAAAACGGTAGCCCTCATTATTGTAAGTATTTATTGTGTGCTAACGCTACGTAGGTGAGCAGCGCTGCGCAGCCCCGCCTACACATTTGCATGTCAAAACATAGCTGACCGCAACATGCTCATTTCCGACGAACTTTCCGCGGAAAAACTACCGGCACAAGTTAATTAACTAACTGGCTCAATAACAATGCTTTCAAGCTAAAGTGGACTGTTAATTTTAACCACTCGGAGCATTGCCATGAAAAAATTATGTCCACTGGGCGTGCGAGACCAGCTTTTATCGATGGCTTGGGCAATAAAGACTGTAAAGTGTTCAGTTAAAAGTGTCTGTAGGTACCGCATTTTTATCATAGGTAAGTACTATTGTTATTTACATTATTTTACTAACGTAGCCGAATGCTGCTATGTTATGACTTATCTTAAGTGGCGAAGTTCGGACTGTAACTATAATAATTGTAGGGTAGTATTCCTATTTCCTACCCGCATTGAGTAATTGGTTAATCCATACTAATATTATGAATGCGAAAGTGTGTCTATCTGTCTGTCTGTCTGCTACGCTTTCACGGCCCATCTGCTCAACCGATTTTGATGAAATTTGGTACAGGGTTTTGATGAAATCCCGGTGAGGGACATATGCTATATATCTTATAGATATACTTAATATCCATACACTTAGATATAATATTGTAAATGCGAATGTGTCTGTCTGTCTGTATGCTATGCTTAATCTTTTCAACCGATTCTGATGAGACATAGGTCGTATCCCGGAAAATTAAAGAGAAATTAAGATCAAAAAATCTTAATCCACGCGGACGAATGCGCGGGAATCATCTTGTTACCTAACCTGCATATTCGGCCAAGGTGATATATTATTATCTCCACTGAGGCTTACCTGCGAATATACAGTTCTATGTCCAACAAGACATCGCTTATGCTATATTATTATGTCTGCTCAGATTTAGTGTCTGTCGGATAGATCTATTATTATAGGTTATTTATATCTTTACGGTGTAAATTTAATTTCAAAACCAGTTCAAAATAATATTATGTAACTAGGTACCTAATTTATCTTTGATTTAAATTTGTTAGATTGTCGATATCTAATGTGGACAATTGTCATTAAGAAAGTTATCTTGAATACCTCGGTGACATGTTGACCTGTACTAGATGATGCCCGTGACTTCGTCCGGGTTTTTGATTCTAAGGTTTTTGATTTTAAGGTTTTGGACGGGAACTCTTTAACTTTCCGGGATAAAAAGTATGTCCTTCCCCGGGATACAATCTATCCCTGTACAAAATTTCATCAAAATCGTTTGAACAGATGGGCCGTGAAAGCGTAGCAGACAAACACACAGACAAACAGACAGACAGACACACTTTCGCATTTATAATATTAGGATGGATATCTAAGTAATATGGATGAACAAAAATGACTGCCAACTACCTATTTGTAAAAATGTAGTAACTTATAACTTACCATCCTCATCATCGTTATTTGGGTGTAGAAGCCACAGCTCGTCGTCATCGAAGTGTGCATCGCCCCCACGACCCGTGCCCGGGAAAAACGCGTGCGCAAGGATCGAGCCGCGCCCGTCAAAAGGATACGGATCATCGTGGTAACGTCTGTAAAAATAAGTAAGTATATAAAAATAAGTGAGTAATAAGTAATCCTTTTTAAGTAAGAAAAAAGGTAAGTAGGTATATTTTAAACACATTCCTAGTACGTCTTCTCTTTTAATATAAAAATTAATAAAACAAAAATTATCTTATCATTCGATATGCAACTCTTGTCTTCGACTCCACGTAATTCGTATTTTTTGGCCTCATTCTTGACATTATTTTTCTTTTGAATTTTGCCAGTTAAATTATTTCTGTAATGATATATGATTAAAGTACCTGACTGGAAACATAAATAACAAACATCTCACACGTGTTTTGTATTGGAATTCAAAACTATACTCAAACAAGACGTTTAAATGCATCAGTCCACTAGGATCCACTGACTGCACCCACCAGTGGATTATACTGAAGAAGTATTTTCTTTCGATATGGGAGATGTAAATATGTTAGGAATAAAACAAAAATTATCTTATGATATTTTTTTTTTTTGGTTTAAAATGTTGGTGTAGAATTTAAAAAAAAAAACCCTCATCTGGGTTATAAATATTTTTCCATACTTAATATTTTCGTACGTAGCTACAGAACGTGAAGAGCTTTTCGCTTAAGTATAAGTAAAATGATTTTCTTAATAAGCTCACAAAAATACTTAATAAAACTCAACTTAGTACGTAGTACGTACGTAGGTACGTTATATTTTTAATGTTGATAATAGCTAATAATAATAATAGCTTCTATTTATGGTATGGACTCTTTATACGTAGATTCGAAAGGACTCTTTAGTATACCTTTACCTTTTTAAGACGTAGATTGTAATATTAAGATAAAAGGTACCTAATAACTAGGTAGGTATAGCGTAGGTAGGTGCCTAATACCTTCGTAATCTGGACTAATTAATCTGTAAAATGTAGATTATGTAGTACATAATTTTTTTTTTGTGTTTTGCTCTACGGGGGTGAGTTGAATGTTTTGTAAGTTCGTAATAAATAAGTTTATATATATCCTTAGATTTCGCTTAAAAATGATGTCTCTCTTATCCTCAGTTATCTGAGTTATCCTAGAAAATAGGAATGCACCTCATCATAATTTACATATTTTATTTACGTAATCCGTATGAGCTTGGCTTATGAAAATAGACTATAAGTACCTAGTACTAGTTATTATTCTGTGCTATAAGTACCTACCTAATATATTCATTTCAACGCAACCATGGCTGACGCGACGTAGAGTCTGCACAGCAATCAAACTTGTCTCCCTTGGGGTATACTCGGACACTACCAATCTAATCATTTTTCGCGCAAACAAAATAGCGAAAAGATCTTCTCTATGAATATTTAACGCAATGTTAGCTGACCGCTGCGTTGTTGAGTTTGTGTGAGAAACTTCCGCCATAAGTCGATATCGGCTGCAAAAGTGTAAAAGCACTCAGAGCTGTGTCGGAATGAGTCCCCATATGTGGTCGTGATCGTATTCGCCACTCAATATTGCTTTTATTTAAATAATGAAGCCTACAGAATGTAATGCGGCAACCATGATAGGTACCTACATAATACCTATTACATTACATTACATAGGTACCTATTATTATTATATATAGATAATAATATAACACGTACCTATTATCAAATCCTTTCTAGTATTGTGGAATGAAAATGTAGCGCTGACATAAATAGGTATGCCATCAATATAATGACTTCAGTTATTGGACGATTTATCTTAATATATAAAATTCTTGTATCACAGTTTTAGTCTTTATACTCCTCCGAAACGGCTTGACCGATTTTGATGAAATTTCATATGTATATTCAGTAGATATGAGAATCGGCTACTATCTATTTTTCATACCTCCACGCGGACGGAGTCGCGGGCATCAGCTAGTATTATATAGCATACTAAGATTTATAGCTTTTCATGTTAATTCGTTCAAGCTTTTAATGGAGGATGACAAACAGTAGGTACCTACCTAGTTTGTACCATCTTACATATTATATCTACCACATAAGTATCTACTATGAATAAAAAAGGTATTTTCATATTCTAGTGTAGGTAATATTAGGTCAATGAAATCTCGTCCAAGCCTAATTTAACTATGTCTAGATATAGTTACCTACCTATAATTTTATTTATATTTAACTTGGCGTGATGTCGTAGGAAACGGAAGCTTTTTATTGAGAGTAATATAAGTTAACGGCTCGCATAAAATTCCCATGGGTTGGCAATATCGCATTGATTCATAGCATCTTTACCTTGTTTTTTATCGTGTGTAGGTAACACAGACCATAGGTAAGTATCATTATGGTAATTGTACCAAAAATACACATACTTAGGTACCTACATTATTTTTAATTCGTTGTGAAAATACACAATAAATTATATAGGCTACCTATTACATTACATTACATAGGTACCTATTATTATTATATATAGATAATAATATAACACGTACCTATTATCAAATCCTTTCTAGTATTGTGGAATGAAAATGTAGCGCTGACATAAATAGGTATGCCATCAATATAATGACTTCAGTTATTGGACGATTTATCTTAATATATAAAATTCTTGTATCACAGTTTTAGTCTTTATACTCCTCCGAAACGGCTTGACCGATTTTGATGAAATTTCATATGTATATTCAGTAGATATGAGAATCGGCTACTATCTATTTTTCATACCTCCACGCGGACGGAGTCGCGGGCATCAGCTAGTATTATATAGCATACTAAGATTTATAGCTTTTCATGTTAATTCGTTCAAGCTTTTAATGGAGGATGACAAACAGTAGGTACCTACCTAGTTTGTACCATCTTACATATTATATCTACCACATAAGTATCTACTATGAATAAAAAAGGTATTTTCATATTCTAGTGTAGGTAATATTAGGTCAATGAAATCTCGTCCAAGCCTAATTTAACTATGTCTAGATATAGTTACCTACCTATAATTTTATTTATATTTAACTTGGCGTGATGTCGTAGGAAACGGAAGCTTTTTATTGAGAGTAATATAAGTTAACGGCTCGCATAAAATTCCCATGGGTTGGCAATATCGCATTGATTCATAGCATCTTTACCTTGTTTTTTATCGTGTGTAGGTAACACAGACCATAGGTAAGTATCATTATGGTAATTGTACCAAAAATACACATACTTAGGTACCTACATTATTTTTAATTCGTTGTGAAAATACACAATAAATTATATAGGCTACCTATTACATAATAATTATATTGTAACAAGAAAATTATCCAACTATTACGTCCTGTCTTTGTTTCGAACAAGACGGGCCGTAACTCGACTAAAAGTTCGTGGCCGTTATCATAGGATATCAGAGCTCGCGGTGGGCATTCGGAAGTGTCCCGTCGCAACTAATAAAGAGTGCGCGTGATCGGAAACTTGCCGCTCGCCTCCCTTTTGAGTAAAAAGAGAATTTTACGTAGACCACACGTTATGCTGCAAGTTTGCAACGTTCCCGGCAACATGGCGGACGCAATATGTCCTCGGTTGAGGTTTTTGTCGCCGGTACTTTCTCATATCGTCGTCTACGGTGATCTAATAAGCGAAACTTCGCCCTACGCTCATTCGATATGCAACTCTTGTCTTCGACTCCACGTAATTCGTATTTTTTGGCCTCATTCTTGACATTATTTTTCTTTTGAATTTTGCCAGTTAAATTATTTCTGTAATGATATATGATTAAAGTACCTGACTGGAAACATAATTAACAAACATCTCACACGTTTTTTGTATTGGAATTCAAAACTATACTCAAACAAGAAGTTTAAATGCATCAGTCCACTAGGCTGCACTGACTGGATCCACCAGTGGATTATTTTTTAAACTGAAGAACTATTTTCTTTCGATAAGTATGAGATATGTAAATATGTTAGAAAATCTACATATGTTACTAATTCTAAACTAAACTAAATTGACAGGCCTCAATTTAGTGCTGTCCCTTGTCACAGGAAGCATTATGAAATGGACAGCAATAAAATAAGACGTCATTTCAGTTTAGTTAGTAAAAAAGAATTAGCAACATTAATCGAAAAAAGTGTATGAATTGAATGCCATTTATACTACCTGCATATAATTAATAAAATAACCAGTACGCTTACTCTGAGTTTTTACATTGCAAATTCGATTGATCGTAGTGAGCGTTCGACCACATTAGCGTTAAAGTAAAATGAACCTTAATTGCATTGGTTTGAAGCTTAATTTAGTTAATGCATTCACAGCCAGCGCTCCAAATGATAAATTTCAAAATAACTAAAATCGGTTGTACTAAATTTTTTACTTTCAATCAAGAGCTTTTGGGTCTACTTTACTTTGATCTGTGATCGAACGCTCACTACGATCAATCGAATTTGCAATGTCAAAACTCAGGGTACCGGTACAGAAGTAAAACACGTCTCTGTGACGACGAGATCATCGTCTTACGGTAAAATTCGACAGTAAAGGTGAGACTTACAAACAGTCAGGGGTTCTTTTTCAGTTCCCTGCAATATTATACTGTACAAAACTTTAAGCACTAGACAAAGTCCAACCAAATGACTAATGAATGAGTTACGTGAGGAGTAAACTAGAAAGTAATGCTATTATATTTTGGAATCCTTTTGAAACCAAATATATATAGACATGCTTGAAAAAAATTCAAAAGAAGTTTATTCGGTGGCTGTATAGAAAACATTATGGATATTCAGTGGGTTATCCTACCATATACCCAAGCGTATTTCTTCTTAGAATGATAGGATATGATAGATTGGAAGTGAGGCGCAACATTGCTTTACTCTCATACGTGGTCAATCTGATCCAGGGGAAAAAAATTAATTCAGCTATTTTAAATTGGGTAGGTCTGCACGTACCGGATGACTACGCAACTTCGCGTCGTCGTAAATTGTTTGCTTTGCCCTACTGCAGAACAGCAATGGCTAGTCAAGCACCACTGGTTCGGGCACTACGCTTGCTCAATAATCTGACGCAAAAATATTTAGATCTAGACATTTTTCACACCCCACCGCTACAACTCATTTAAACAAATAAAGCCTTTTTTAGAAATAATTTAGCTGGTATTTTTTTTATTGTCATGTGTCTTTAATTCTATATTTTGTACTGTAATTTTATTTTTATTTTATTTTAGTTAAGTAAACATATCTTTTTTTTTTTGTAAATATTTAGTTATGTATATTTACCTGTCTTTGTTATGTTTAAGTTGTAATTGTAGTTGTAGGTAATTTTGTAGCCAGAGGAGACGAGTTGGCCACTGTAAAGTCTTCCCTGGCATGTTTTTATAAAGAATAAAATAGAGTTAAAATAGCGTTGCTCTAGAGTCTAGAGAAATAAAATACTTTGAATGCAACTGGCAGTTATCAACATTCTCGTGACACGTAGTTAGGTACATACAATACGTAATCGGAGTCGCACAGTGAGCACGATACAATTTAGCATTATACGGTTAGAAGGACCTTCCTATCACATTAATAGCAAAGTGGATTTAGCAAGTCACGTTCTTTCAGTGAAACTAAATCGAGAAAGAAACGTCCCACCTTGAATTGGCAACGATAGCTCCGACGACGATAGGTTACCTTACAAAAATAAAATGTTTGAACTACTTATTGTTCGGTTATAATATGTGAGTAGCCTTATTTTTTCTAAGGTTGGAAGGGACCTATGTAGCTGAAATAAATCATACTAATATTATAAATGCGAAAGTGTGTTTGTTTGTTGGTTTGTCCTTCAATCACTGTGCAACGGAGCAACGGCGTGATTTGCATGGTTATAGTTGAGGACGACATAGGCTACTTTTTATCCCGGAAAATTGAGGAGTTCCCGTGGGAATTCAAAAAAACTTAAACCCCGCGGACGAAGTTGCGGGCATCAGCTAGTTATCAATAATGTATGAACTTTTTAGGTTAGTATGTTTATAGATTCCAATATAACGACGGTTGACGAAGATTTAAAACGCCAAAGCGTATTTTGTTCGTATCTTATTGTGATGCCTCGCACGGGAATGTAGAAAATCCCCTTAAATGGATAGGACGTGTCCCCCAAATCCTCACTTGATTATTATTTATTATCAGGACGATAAATCTAGGAACGAAGTTAGTTGCTTACAAAAAGTCGACGAAACTTTTATTTTTTTTACTTACCTACATTTAATTTAATTTAAAAATATAAATTCTATATCAAATTAAATTTAGGAACCTAACCAAGCAGACTCGAGTCGTACAGGAAAATAGTGGAAATCACAATGGGCGCCAATATAATTTAGTAGGTGCTGATAAAGCGTCTAGGTCAGAGATTATCAAACTTAATTCCTTTAATCCCTTTGAAAATCAATTATTTTTCAGCGCCCCCAATTTTTTTACAAGATTTTTAAACTAAATTAGATTGACATGACTAAATCTAGTGAGCTATCTTTTTCTTGTAAAACACCCACAATACAAATTTATTTGAACTGTGGAAGGTGAATTTAGGTTTTGGTTTACGGCTCTCGTACGATGAAACTATTGATTTTACAAAAAAAAAGTTCGTGTAGGAATTTTTCTCTAGTTTAATTTATTACATAACTATTTTTATCATAAAATTAGTCCGAAAGGAGTTATTGTCAAGAAACTGTTTTCGGGCGCCATTTTTCCGATATGGCGGCGCGAGCGGCAAAGATACGAAGTGAAAATTCGGAAAAAGCACGTCGAAATCTATAAAATACACCAATTTTCAAAACTCCCGAGAAACTTTCCGTGTAACCCCCTTTTTGAGCATCAAATGACTGGACTAAAACTAATTATTCGATATTGAGTAAAAGGTAGGTTTTAATTTTAGTAAATTTTAAAATACCTATAAAGTATCTAAATGAAATTACAAATCAACCATCGCCCCCCTAAACCACGACAACGCCCCCCATTTTTTTCTGGGCCCCTTAACGCCCCCCTCTAGGTCTCCAACGCCCACAAGGGGGCGTTATCGCCCACTTTGAGAAAGACTGGTCTAGGTGTTACTTACTAATTACGATTCTGTAGGTAAACAAACCTCTCATATATTATTGTTTCTATTGGATGTTATTCAGGTGGCTGTAATAAGTATATAGATATGTATACGAAAGTAAAAAAATCAAGAGACAGGTAGAGAAGACGTAAGAGGAAATCGCTTATCGAATTCGATGTCGAGGATTTCAAGTTGATCTTCGAAGATACCGAGACAAAAGCTTTAGAGCTAGCTGTAACTGAGCACGCTTTATTGCAAGTTACAAGAAACAAACATTAGGTAGGTACGTTTAAATTGCGTTAAGTAAAATTATGCAGAATATTTGCCCAGTTTTTAGGTAGGGTTACCTTCCTTCCTACCTAAACTTTTAAACCCATATAATTGACCGGTTGATTAATCAACTGTTTGTATTTGTAAATACCTACCTATCTACTTCAGACATAAAGTAAATAAAAAATATGTTTTAGCATTTATTTTATTTTATGTTTTTCTTAATATTTTATTTTCATTTTTTATTTAAGGAATTAATTTTATGGATTACATACTTAATAATAGATTTATAAAAGAAAAGTATGAACCCGCGAACTAGACCTTGAGCTTTTTATTGTATTTTACAGTCCTAATTCTGAACTATGCCTACCAGTAAACTTACATGTGTCGTGAACTAAGTAAAAAGTAGGTGAGCTTTACCTAAAAAATGTTGAGCAAAGATAAATATTAATGTTTCAAATCGATTAAAAACTTCTTCATAAAGAAAGTCGATTGTTATCGTCGATTGAGATGCGTTTTTTTGCATTAGATATTATGTACTTATAGTTTGTGAGAAGGTTCTTAGTTATATTTTAGGACCCTGTGTAGCGTAAAAGGGGGTTTTTAAAAGCACTGTATCCATCACACGGTGACATAATGTATGCTTGTAAAAATAATTTGCTGTTTTCAAGACCTTTAAGCAGCCATTGACGCATCTCAAAACACAATTTAAAAAAAATCGCTGCAACGAAATTTATTTTAAACATATCTCTTAATTTAACTTTCAAAGCAATTTTTCTCCTTATTGAAACCAATAATTAGTTCTAGAAATATAAGATAAAATTTGTATTTCTAAATCAAACACATTGTCGGATTCATTTGTATTGAAAAGTAAATATTAATTTTTTTACAAATGATTTCATGAATTTTTTGCGACATGCGCTTGCTCGATTTCACCCCCCCGCGCCTGTGTTTTTCATCTCATGAGCTCACAGCGCCTTAAGGTCAAAGTCCACCACGTTGCGCTGCAATCGTGATTTAAATTTTTTTATTATGTTACCTTTTTTCTGAAAAACTACATATCCAAGCCTACATAAATAAGACAAAGGCTTACTTGGAGAAGGAAACGACGATGTCAGCATCATCCGAGTTAACCTCCGTGAAGGTGAGTTTGGATGCTTGTTGCCAGACGTCGAGCGCGCTGGCCAGGACGCTCCTCGTGCCGTGCGGGTCGAGCTGCGATGGTCGGCGGGATTGAGACAAACTGCAAACAAACAAAAATACATATTATTATTAGACTTTCGAATTAAAATCCTAATAACTGCCCGAAGTATCGAGGTCCCGGGTTCAAGCACCGCGTTGGGCCATATTTAAGTGTTGGGTTTTTCTGACAAGAAATCCTCAGTACTAGCCCCGCTAGTTAGTATCTGCAGATCGCATCACCAAAATTAAATTAAATTAAAATATCATCATTTCAACCCAATGCCGGCTTACTAAGCACGAGTGTCCTCTCGGAATGAGAAGGGTTTGGACGTAATCCACCACGTTGGCCAATTGCTTATATACCTACCGGAACTTCTTGTATAGGTATAGCAATATTCTCGGTCATTAATATTGTAATAGGTGAGGCGAATAGTTAAGCGCGGATATCTACTGACAAAGTATCAGGTGACATAATTAAAACAAGTTCAACATCAAGAGCTTTTGAATCATGATATTTTATCACCGATAAGAATATTATTGACGTCTTTTTCCTGTTACCTACCTTAGCTACCTGTAGATAAGTTTAAGTTTTCCAAAGCTTGATTAATTTCCTTTTAAGGAACAACATATTTCAACTTCATGCGTCAACATAATGATGTTGTTTTCTATCAGTCTACATATTTATATGTATCTAGCATAGATTAATTATAAACCAAGTTTATATATTGTCTTTGGTATCTAGGTAATTTTAGGTGGTATAGTTACTCAATTGGGAAGGTTCTTATAACTGGTAAAAATACTTAGAATATATTCTACTGCGTTAATTTTGTATGTCTATGTTTGCTGCACGAACGCCCTTAATGTGAGCTGAATTATTAATAATATTTAATAATATTATAAATGCGAAATTTTGGATGGATGTATGGATGGATGTTTGTTACTCAATCACGCCTGAACCGCTGAACGGATCTGGATGAAATTCGGCATAAATTATAGTCTGGAGTAGCACATAGGCTACTTTTTATCCCGGAAAATTAAAGATTTTCCGCGGGAACAAAAAAACTTCAATCCACACGCTAAGTCGCGCTAATCCCGCGACTAAGTCGCGGGCATCAGCTAGTATTTCATAAATAGATTTCTACAGGCGTCGTATGTGAGAGCATGTATGACTGCAACTTAGAAACGTATATATTTTGTACTTTGTCATTCTTATTCTTTAATTGGATTTGGCTTGTGGGTGGCTTCGGCCGAGACTAGTTGCCACCCTACAGGCAAAGACGTAGTTGCATTCCGGGGACGGACATAGCTTACTTTTTGTACCGGAAAAAAAGTTTCCACAGGATTTTTATAAACCTAAATCCACACGGACGAAGTCGAGGCCATCATCAAGTGTTTGTAAAATAAACACATCCGAAGTAAAGAGGCACATAGGCTGTAAGTAAAATGCGAGCATGTATTTCAGTGTGCGGTTGTCGCCGCTCCTATGTATAATAGAATAATCGCATTGTGGACAATTTGACTGACTCGGCCCTATTTAACGGATGCCGCGTTTATTACACAGGATTTATGCGTTGTCACAGACACAAAGTGATCTCATTAGGCTTGCACGTAGTTTTAATTAGAGAGCTAGAACTCGAAAATGCGGTTTATTGTGTAGATTTTATACATGTTTCATAACTCGTAAGTCTGTTTAATATATCTGGCTAGTATAGGTACAACGATAATAAACTTCCTGATCCGCTTTGCAACATAATGAACTGTTCGCACGCGCAAAATATTTTGCTTTATAAAATATCGTTTCCGTGGGTAATTAAAACTAACCAACGCGGGTTTTGGCCGTTCGCTGTTAATAATTATTTCGATAACATTATTAGGGGACACTGGGGAAACATAAAGAGACAGTATGAGGGGTGCAATTTATATTTTGTCCCCAGTTTATAAATATAGACGGCGCGGCGTTCCGAATAACGTTATCCAGTAGGTACTTACCTAATTTTATTATCGTGTTCTTTAATCGTAATATTTATGATATACCTAGTCGCACCTACTTACAAATTGGGACACAGGTTTAGATTGCCTTGGAATGATGTTTCCATCAGTTCAAATTTATGATTGCAATATTAACGAGGACGGCTGGTACAGGCAGTATATCAGAGATCTAGTTAATTGCAAGTTTGGAAACAATTTTCCGACCACATTTCAAAGTTAATGCTGTAATGTCATGCTGGAATAATGAGTGTGGTTGAATGCAGAAAGAAAAATAGTATGACGAAATATTTCCTACTGGCAGATGTTATGGTACAGCAGTACCAATTCTATGGGTGTTTTTATGTAAATCAACCCATAATGAATAATTCTGCCTTTAGAAATGAAATTTCCATTCTAAACGTGCAAAAAATCGAAGAAATATTGGTAAAGTCAACTTTTTTAAATTGATTTCATTGTGTTTCATAAACAACTGAAATATCGCAGTTCTATTTAAGGTTGGCAATAAAGTTGCTACAATTTCGCAATTTAATTTTAACCGATGTTTTAATACAATGCCGGCCGAAGCCAAGCAAATACCGCAACGTGAATGCGGTTGGTAATAACTTCCATCGGTGCGCGTGAGCCAACGAATAAGTTTGTAGTACTTTTAAAGGACTTCAGGGCACGTTGCGGGCGATTCCAAGTTGGAGCAAACAGAAGCCTGTCCCGGTATGATGGTTAAGAAACGTGAGGAGTGACGCGGGCCACGTGAACACGTGACACGTGACCGGTTGTGTGGTGAATGGTCCTCGGTGTTGACGCACGCTCGATGATCCGCATCACATTAATTACAAACAAGTACCTACCTATTTTATACCTACCAGATTAAAAAAAAATAGAAAACCAAAAAGTATATCATTAGGTTCATTACTTACACATACATTTACTTGAAAGACTTGTAATCTATATTATATAAAATTCAAAGTCCTGACTGACTGAGTGACTGACTGACTTATATATCAACGCACAACCTAAACCGCTGGTCCTAGAGTCATGAAATTTGGAGAGTGTCTTTTTGTGAAGACAAGATATCCACTAAGGAAGGGTTTTTCGAAATTCCACCCCCAAAGGGTTAAAATAGGGTTGAAAGTTTGTATGAAAGTTCGTCGTTTTTCAAGTTATAGCCATGAAACTTGCTGCGGGTTGAAAATGAAGAAAGACGTGTTTCACAGTTTTTGAAAATTCGACCCCCAAAGGGGTGAAATATGGGATGAAAGTTGGTATGAAAGGCCTTCATTTCTCAAGATATTTTTCAAGTAATACGAAACTTGGTATTTTGGCTTTCGGTAAAAATAAAGGAGAACGTTTGTCACAGTTTTTCAAAATTCTTCCCCCAAAGGGGTAAAATAGGGGTTGAAAGTTTGTATGAAAGTCCGTCGTTTTCCAAGCTGCTATAGCCAAGAAACTTGGTAATTTGGGCTTCCGCTAATGATGAAATACGGATTATCCAGTTTTTGAATTATCTATCCCCAGCACGTCAAATAGAGCGTTTGTCCTTCAATCACACCGCAACAGACACACGGATCGACCTGATTTTTTGCATGAGTATAATTGGGTACTTGGAGAGTGACACAGGCTTCTTTTTAGACCGGCAAATTAAGGCGTGCCTGTGGGAATTAAAAATCTTAAGCCACGCGAATGAAGTCGCGGGCGCCCTCTAGTGTATCAATAAAATAGTTACAGATAATAAAATGAAATGTAAAATGTAAACCAAGTAACACGTTACAACGTGATGTTTTGGCATAAACAAATATTAACATATATTATTATTCCCAATTTTATTCATTAATGCTATGAAAATTGTTGCTATGGCGTTTTTAAAAGTTCTCGAATTATGTAATTATCATTTCACTGAAATAATGAACTCCCCGCTTGCCAATGCAACTTATTTGATGTGCTAAAGCGGACCCTCAGCAACTTATTTCTGTAAATTCAGTTATAATATTTGCGTATAATTGAGCAAGCGGCCGGGCGCAACGTTTATAGCGTGAGACAATAAAACATGCGCTATCATGACGACATGGCGACATGGCGACGTCTTCATGTCGAAACGGACATAATCTCGTTACGATGTCATAACAAAGAGATTTGTAAGCATGAACTTTATGGTCTGTGTCCAACGAGCTAAAATTTAATTTTCTGAAATAATCTGTCAGCGAGCCATTAAAATTATTCGCCCGTGCTCCCTCCCGCTTCGAGTTACAATTATAAGGTTAGCAAAGATGGCGCAGCTTAAAACATTGAGCTCGACACCTCATAATAGAATTTTACTTCCTAATCTGGACGTGGATACTCTTTTAGCTAGCAAAAAAATAATTGTTTGTCAAAACATTTGTTCCACATAGATACTGGACGTGGAGAAAGGAAAGACTATTCAAATTACGTTTTATTTCACGCCTCGAGTGGATAAATTAGCATAAAAATAATAAAATGTCAGCGGGATATGGTCCCCGGATCCCCAGTGGCGTGCCAGGCAGGCGCCCTCCGACACCGGTCGCCTGTCAAAACGATTTTCAAATCTATCCACATAATATGGGAGTGTCTCACATGTTAACCATAGAAAATGTCTTTTAAAGACCTGTCAATTCGATACATTTATTTCAAACCAATTTTGAACCAGTCACATGAAACAGGGCAAAAGAAGAAAATTTGCCATTTAATTAATTAATAACACTTTTGGAATTTATTAGAAATCGTGGTATACTAGATGATGATGGTAAATTTAGTTTTTGTCGTTCCCGCGGGAAATCTTTAATATTCCGGGATAAATTTCATCAAAATCGGTTAAACAGATGAGCCGTGAAACCGTAGCAGACAGACAGACGGACACACTTTTGCATTTATAATATTAGTATGGATTAGAACTCAGAGGTCGTTGGGGGTCATACCTTTCCAACACAAACTAATCGAAGGATTAGCTGAAATATTTTTAAACGTTAAAACCAGTCGATGTTAATACCTAAATCATAGAGGTATGGGTATATACTTATATATAACATTTTCATCGTTAGCTGTAATTGTACAGTCTGCTGCATAATATCCCACAGAAAACGACCCTTCTCCCACAACGCTTTCCTCACACCGTATATTGTACGAGTAGATAAGCGACGTGGCAATAGGCATTGATGTTCACCGGGGACTTCAATAGCAGTCTATCTCCTTGATTCTCTGATGGAGAGGGATTTAAAGCAACTCAATACAAGGAAATACCGATCCAGACTGTAGAGATGTTATTTGAAAATTACACGCTCAAGCACTCGGCTTTAATTTCAATTTTGAAACAGAAATTGGTAAGTAAGCCGTTCATTATATATATGCAATAGGTAAAATATTAATGTGATAATTTTTGCGCTGATATTTCTGTACAGTTGTTATTTTTTTAAACAAGTTTATATTTATTAAAAATATTTTTATTATGTGATGTAACAAAAAAATTATGCTTTTCGCAATTACTCCTATATCTGTGCTTTATGGCGTTGAAGCAACGCCAAGTACCAAATTTCAAGATTCTGGGTTTACGGGAAGTACCCTGTAGGTTTTGATTCCCTTGCGAGTGTCTCTTTTGATTGCGTTGGCTTAGAAGCTTGTTTTTGTTTTGTCACAGCTCCAAGGGCCGGCCACCACATCGTAGACGGCCTACCACGTCACAGTTTGTACGGAAGCCTCGGTGCGCGAGTTCGACTCTCACTTTTTTTAATATGTCCCATGAGAAACAAAGGGTTATGAGTTGATTAAGCTCTCTCGATTGAACACAGATAGCAGCGCGTGCAAACTCAATTGATGTCTCGGAGTGCTTGCTAATAGCTCCTTTGAATGTGTCAATGTGGCGGACAGCCAGCGGCTAACCTGCCGTTACGGGGTCTTGGCGAAACTATTGATGCTCCTCCGGGATTTCACCGGATATAGGCTTACAACGTTTGTGTTTATCCTCCCATTTCTCTCTCATAACTGCACAGAGCCAAATCTAATCTGCTAGCTATAAAGTAAGTCATACCACTCTGCTATTTAATAAGCTACAGTTATACTACAGAGATCCAGATTATTTAAAGTTTAATAATCAACGTTATAAGTTTGTTCAATTTATATACTTAAATTTTACCGTTATTTGTATATAATTACCTATACCGTTGTGTGTCCCAGGTTTTTTGGCAATCAACCATAAGAGCGGTACATACAGAGAGCTGTCGATTTATTTCTGGTTCCTAACCAGTTACTTCTGTGTGTTTTTAAATACATTAATCACGATACTCCGTTTATGATTATATAATGAAAAACGTACCTATAATGAATCGCGATCTTTTTGAGTGGTTCTGAGATGAACTTCCAAAATATTAGGCAGGTAGGTATTTAACCCTAGATTAATTTGCATAATGGGAATGGTTTCTTTAATTTTGAAATACATTGAGAAATAACTATACTTAATATACTTACGGCCGGTTTCTGAATTGAGAATTTCATGTTGAGTCTGTCTCAAAGACTACTTAAGGACTAATTAAGCAAATTTTTGTTTCTGAATTGATATTGTGTAAGGTTTGAGAGTTGGAACTTGCTGTTTTTGCTTGGATGCTTAATTCAGAAACCGGTGCAATATCAATTCAGAAACAAAAATTTGCTTAATTAGTCCTTAAGTAGTCTTTGAAACAGACTCAACATGAAATTCTCAATTCAGAAACCGGCCGTGAGTCACTCTGTAGTATAGACCTAGTCAATTCCACAGATTTGAGATAGCTAGGGACATGTAATGTGGTTAATTTATATGCTAACAATATTATGCCGATTGACATGCATGAGCGATATAATAATATGTCAATTTACTATCTACCGGTCGTGATAGATTCAAATTGGGTATTGATGTTCGTCGCCATATAGAAATTAGCGAATCTGGCCGGCGCAGTGCCGGGGGCAGAATTAAGTCGTGAGTAACGTTGTTACGCCGGTAATAGCGTATTACCGTACGCTGCCTAGTGCCTGCCACGCGCCCGTGCGGCCATTTTCCGCCCGACTTCGACTACCAAATTGAAACGATTTTTCAGTGACATGATTGCATCGACGAACAACGTTAGCACTTTTGATATCCATTTCACATTCATAATAGACGAAGCGCTGGTAGCAACAACTACTAATATGTAGATCAGGAGCACTAAGTTGTACCTACTTTCTTGTATGCCATAGAGTACACTACTATACATAGGTAATACTTAATAGTAGGACTTTATGGAAAATTCAGTGTAACGTGACTAGGAGAAGTGACAAAGCCATTAGATACTCATTAAGACCTACACAAGATTTTAGTAGGTACATTTCTTCGTACACTATCTCTACACAATAGGTAGGTACTACACATTATACGTTGGAGTGGAATGAAAATGTTGCTTTAGCATCAACATGAAATATTTCATGAGTTTAAAAGGTGACTGTGATGATTTGCAATAAAATGATTGATTGATTGATTTGAATTATACCTAGTGCCTTTTCAGTTTTCTCAGAAACAATAGAGCCGTTGTGGTTGCTGAAGTACTTAGATACCAAAATTCGTAGAGCTTACAGTCTTGACTCTAGAGCCTTTATGTTCTCTTACAGGTACCTATTCGATTCAAAGAATTTCACAGTCGTCTCTTGCACTATAACCGTATTTCGAATGTGGTCCCGGCTTACGTCGGCTGTCATGAAATTCTGTCCGCACGTAATAAAATTACGACCGGAATGGGTACTGAAATAAAGTAAACAGTTATGTGATAAAGTAAAATAAAGCGCAATAGTGATATTATGATTGTAAATTCAGAAGCTTCCCGTAAAAAATTTCAAAAATTATCATACCACCACTACAGCCCATTAACGTCCCACTGCTGGGCACAGGCCTCCACTCTCGTAGGAGAGCGGGAAATTATCATAGTCTTAACAATATTATCAGGGAATGTTATCTATCCTTAGTCCGGCTATTTTTAACACTTTAATTTTTAACTTAGGTTCTTATACGCGTGTAACTATTGAAAGCATAATTGATAGTAAAATAATTATGTTAAGTATGTAATGTTAAAATATAGCAATTCATTGAAAGTTTCCCTTTATAAGTTTATATCCAATTCAACAAAGTTTCATAACATTGCCGTAACGACGGTGATAATATCCTACTGCACGATATAGATTAAAACTGAAAGTTTAAACTGCACTCGAGTTGTTATACATTAGTTTCAAATGATTATAGCCCCATATGAGGCATCGTCGGGATCTAGTTAAAGACACGGTTTGAACTTTATACGAGTTGGGTATAAGAAGGAGATATAATACCTAATTGGAAACTTGAGATGCCCGCTGCACGAGCGGCGGGTGTTAGCGGTTATTTCTTATTTTATCGGTGTAATATACCCATTCAGTTATGAATAACACATATCTATTCATCTAATGTTTTTAGTTAGTTAGGTAGGTATTCATTAAATACCTAGCTTATGTTATAGAGATCACACTAGATCACGATCTATAAGAGGCGCATATTTCAGTAGGTAAATAGGTATATTACTGAAATTGCGTGTAACGGATTTCGGCTCGAAGATATTGATAATAATATCTGGTCAGTGCTAGCATGACTTCCAAATTCATTACCATTTCTGCGATGCGACCGATGCGGACGAAGTTTTCTCAAGCGTTTTCAGTACTTACCTATATTACACCTAAAATGGCATAGAGTAGGAGAGTAAGATCTTACGCCACAACACAACTTTATGTGCTGTACTAGCCTGTATGTAGGTATATGTAACCAACAAACAAATTATTTCCATGTACCAAGAATAAAGAAAACTAGCTCCATTGTTATTCTAGTCACAGTCGGGTAAAATTTTTCTTTATTTTAGCGAATAAATTTGAGAAACGGCAATAAAAATATGCACTTGGAACCACACCAAAAATAGTCATTTGTTACTTAATATCCTTTTTTTCATGAGCTGCTCGCAAAAATTCTCGCGACATCCTACTTTTCGTCGAAAATATTATTTCTAACGAAATAATGGAAGAAAATAGTTTTTAACGTTTTGTTTGCTTTAAAAAGTCCTTTGATAATTTTCGGTAGGTTTGATTAGTTTTCTAAATTGGTTTTAAGGGTTTTTTGTAATTGGTAGGAACAGGAAATAGTACCTTTAAATAATAAATTGCTTTATTTCATTTGTAATCTATTTGATAATAAAGTAAATTCATCAAAAAAAATATAGTATGAATATAAATAAATAATATTTGTTTGAATTTATTTGTTATAATTATAATTTATTGAATTGAACTTACTTAAGTTATATAATATACCTACTGTGTACAGAACAGGAATTTAAATACAAGAAACACAATAGATGAAAGCTCATCAGTAAAAGTAATAATCATAGTACCTATAGTTTAAAATTTTACTACACTCACTATCCGATATCAAAGCGTTTTATGGAAAAAGTTCTCTGAAAGGCAGAGCATCCGATCGCTCTTTATTACTATGCAGTAGGTACTGAGTTACGAAGAAAAGTTAAAAAGTGTTTGACTTAGAGATTGCAAACTACATCGGTTGCCATTAAGAGGGCAAGGAATCTCTTAAACTTTAATCTCTAATCTAATTTTAGCAAGTTGTTAGGAAATGGAACGGCTATTTTCTGAGAATTTCTCTTTTATTTTCGACGCGACAGACTAAGAACAAAGCGATGTCTTTTAAAGAGTTCAGACCAAGTAGCAGACTTTTAGTTTATAGTTTATCTATCCAATAACCCCATTGGTTAAGTCAACGGCGCTGTTTGATGTCTCGACGCCGATGCACCTCAAGAGCTTTAAGAGTGCCTGGTTATTTTTACAGCTCCCTTACGGTGTCTCACTAAAAGCGTTTGTCTTGCATTTTTAAAGTGTCAATTGAAAGATAAGAACAAAGGCAGCTGCAGCTTTAGGCAAGAAAAAAATCTACGATAAGCCCCTCATGATCGTGAGCGTGATATTTGTATGTAAATCGTGTCTGTTTTTTTTAGTTTTCGTGCCTACTAATGGTTAAAAGGGAATTATGGTGCCACTTTCTTTGTACTTACGTTCGCCGAGCTGTTGCAGTTGTCCGTTTTTTATAGTTTGCTTTTCAAGCTGATTCAGAACATAATTTTAATGTACCTAACTAAAATGGGAAAGACCCCTATACTTCTCCTTCCTGACTTATCCTTATACTGTATATTTGTTACCGCTTGGCGTTTTTGTACGTCCGAATGTAGAGAGTAGAAACGATAATTACGAATGAATCAATTATGTTACTTAGTACGATAATCTATATAAATAAAATTCAAGTCCTGACTGACTGATTGAATGACTGACTTAAATATCAACGCACAGCCTAAACCGCTGGTTCTAGAGACATTAAATTTGGAGGGTGTGTTCTTTGTGAAGAGTAGGTATCCACTAAGAAAGGGTTTTTCTAAATTCCACCCCCAAAGGGGTAAAATAGGGGTTGAAAGTTTGTATGAAATTCCGTTGTTTTTGAAGTTATAGCCATGAATCTTAATATTTGGGCTACTGGTTTAAATTGAAGAAATAAGTGTTGCGCCATTTTTGAAACTTCTATCCCCAAAGACGGTAAAAAGAGTGTTTGTCCTTCAATGACGCCGCAACAGAGCAACTGATCGACATGATTTTTTGCATGGGTAATATAGATGAGGAACCTAGAGTGAGTGAGAGAGGCTTCTTTTTATCCCGGAAAATTAAAGAGTGCCTGTGAGAATTAAAAAAACTTTTGCCTCACGAAGTCGCGGGCGTTCGCTAGTCATACTAATATTATAAATGCGAAAGTGTGTTCGTTTGTTGGTTTGTCCTTCAATCATGCCGCAACGGAGCAACAGATCGACGTGATTTTTGGCATGGGTTTAGTTGAGGACCGAGAGTGGCATAGGCTACTTTTTATCCCGGAAAATTAAGGAGTTCCCGCGGGAATAAAAAAAACTTAAAACACGGCATCAGCTAGTTTATAAAATAAGTACGCAACTAATAAAATGTCATGTCATGAAACCATGATGATATATTCTTAAATAATAATTATTAGTTCCTTTCTTGGCTTCTTTTATCTGGGTTATAGAATAGTTAGCAGACACCGGTTATAAAAAGAAATATGTAATATCGACTAAATGTCGGAAAAGAATAAAGGGATATTTAAATGAGTGGAATTGATGAAGCGCACAATACCGGAGTAAACAAAGGACAAATATTAAGTATTCAAAACGGCGTCGCGGCGGTCGATTGCGGAAATGACAAACCGATTAGTCGTAGGTCTGCGCTCGGAGATATATCCGGCGGAACCCGATGAAATTACTTCCCACGTCGCTGCTGATGCACGCCAACAATGTTCAAGTGAACGCAATAAGATTTAACAAAACCGTTCGAGTGTCGTCACAGAGGCGCTGCTTCATTAGAATCGAAATTCCCACGGTTCATTAGGATTCCCCTGAATTCTCGGCGTTCATTAGAAATACTCTGGCGGAGTGGACCCGGGACGTAAATAAGTGATTAACGCAGTTGGGATTGTTTTCAGACGCTCGCCGGTGCCGCCGGTGCTGTTGCAACTCCAAGTGAACTCTTGATGCATTTAAAATGAGACGCGCCACCCGCCGCGCTACCCTCGCCAATGTTTTATAAGGTTACATAAGCTTAGGTACGCTAAATTGTTAATTTATTTGGTTTTAATTGGGCTATTTTAGCAAACGTTTTAATCGGCTGAGTACTTCATCGAAATGAAATGTATATCTAGGTATAGGTATAGTGTCCTCTCATTCATCCCGAATACATGTAAGTCCTTAAATAGACCTAGTATATAGTCCTAGTCCTTAGTCCGTATAGAGTCGTAATGAAAACTCCTTTAAAAAAATAATTGGAAAGTGCTGAAGTCTATGATTAAAATTTAACGCGGCCATAGTGAATATGACGAAAAATTTAACGAAAAATATTCTCAAAACGGCGTAGCACACGCCCGTAGCAAACCGAAATCGCCGAACGTAACTATCGCATACCCACTTTTTAAGCTGAATTTTATTACGTCGCGATGAAAGAAGGTAAACGTAATCCGTGTGCTATGTCTACGTAATAAACAGGTGAGAGTTATTTGGTGGCGTCTCTTTGACTTCAAACAGAATTTTATCAATCGGCATTTTTTCGTATATTTCGACGGAATTTTTCGGAAAACTTGTCGCTTCTTAAGCACCAATGATATTATGTACTCGTAGTAAATGTTAAAAATATATAAACGGAACGAGGGACATTTTCCTGTAGGTAGGCACAAGTACCTCTTAAACCTTATGAAAATTTAGAAATTATTAGAAAATAATAGTGAAAAATCTTATAAGTATAAAAGGTTTGCAATTAGTTATAGGTACGTGCGAATACATATCCTAATCGTATAGTTGTATCTATAAGCACGTAGTTATACAATACAATATGTCTAGCAGAGTTATGCAAAATCTTAGTTATCGGCACTTCGCGAGAAGTTAGCGGTTAGGGGCTAAATGGACCCGCACGTCCGGACAAACATCGGAAATTCGCAAGTCAAACAAGTTTACGCAAATTCATAACTTCCGCCGATTGGTAGAAGTTGCTAAATTGCATACCACATAAGTTTATATATTGAAATCGAAATCATAACACTAAGTAATCAATATTGTAACAAAACCGGGGAAAAAAAAAATTAAAACTAAATACTTTGAGAACTGATCTAAACAAGCAGCAAAATCCTAATGCCGACAGAAAAAAAAAGAAAAAAAAACAAATTAATACTTACTAACATCACACTTTATTAGTAGCACGATAGATTCTACACAAACGAGCTACTAAAACAATGTCGTGATCTTATTACGATCCAAAGATGTTAATATGAACGTGAAACGCAAAACTTACAAGTAGTTGAATTCAAGTGGCACGAGAAACTTTCCAAATATTAAAATTCCGCAGAGATCTAATATATTTTCACAGTAAAAGTTGAATCTTGGTTTAACGTGGGCGATGATCTTTAAGGGCGACGTGCTACTGGTTATTGGCCGGAATACGGTTTATGCTACTGCAATGAAGAGAAAACCCTCTTGGTTTAGCGTGAAAAGTGAATTAATATAGTAGCTTTTTAACGCAAGTAGGTACCTATGTAGGCCATTACTCTATAACGATTTGTATAGAAAGGAATTCGTGGTTGAAAATGGGTACAAATTAGGTGTATTCTATGTAGATGTTTTTCCTTCTTTATAGGTATTCTCCATCCCACCACTAAGTAGCATTAGAAGGAAAATCTCGAATAAGCATGCCTCATATACTTTTTTGAACATTAAACGACATATAAATTATAATGCATTGATCCCGCTATTCTTATATTGCACACCATATTCTCATAGCAACTAGGGAGTCTGTAATGCTGTCTTTACAATATTCCAGTGTTCTATAAGCTCGAGCGTTACGTAAAGTATTATCTCAAGTTGACTGCAGGGTGCAAAGTCCTGGAGGGCGCTGCACTGAAGTATGTACTAGATACGCTTTGTTCGGCACTTATCGCTGGTTGGTTTCTATTCTATAGAAATTGTAATAACAGGGTACACTGGGTACCTACAGAGTAACGTCAATGTTATATAATAATATATATCTTTAGAAATCCTGAAAATAAGTGTGTCTGTCGGTCTTTCTGTTTTTTAGTTTTCAGCGGCTATAACTGCTAAGCCAAGTTTGAAGAAATTTGCCGCAGAAGTACCCTGGAGATAGACTCTGTTTTACCCCCAAAGGCTTTTGTAAATATAGCAATAAGTAATGTAGCAAAAGCAAGGTTTGTTGGATTGATTAATTATGTAACCACTTATACTAGATATTCGTAACTAAAATGATAATAATAATTATTATTGTGATTGTATCAGACTGTAGTATAACTTTTTATTTTGCAAAGACCAAAATCTCATCAAATATCGTCAAAATCAAATTCAATGAAATATAACTAACCTACAGATCGCGCGCGAATTGAATGCAGAGTAAATGTATGTGTCACCATATACTCTGCATTCAACTCGCGCGCGAACTATACTAGTTTTTCTTAACTTTAAAAAGCTCCTAAAAAGCTATTAAAATAGGTATTTTCCCTTTAATTTGCAGGAATTCCATGTTTCATTTGAACTCTGAATTTAAATTCGTATTTCACCACCAACTGCCAAATAAAATAAATATTAAACTATAAACACAGCGATGTCGTGTGAACTTCAAGATAATGTAACAGTAATTTTTTAGAAAAATGGGGTGGAGCGAGTTCAGTGTACAGGCAAACTATTCTGGGGTCAACATTCAGTCGGTTGTTGTACCAAGGTCGAAGTCCTCGTGATGGTACCTAGAAGTTCTTTGTTATGCAACATTAAGTAAATTATCTTGGGTGCACTAGGTAGATAATTATTTTTATAACCTATATAGTCTTTGAAGCTCGAAAACTGCAAGTAGGTACGAGGTATTTAAATGTGACTCGTATTTAGAAATTCTATTTATATTGTGTTTTAAACTAGATGATTGGCATCTGAGCATAATTGCTGTGGTACGCTGTAAAATTTGTGATGAATTGAGTACCTAAGCGTTACGACTATTTTTATATAATAAAATGTGCGGCGCGGCGTCTAAATTGCCGGCACGAAAGATAAGCCTTTGTATGAAAGGAGCCAAAGAAAAAGCCCAAAAACATTGTTTTAGGGGCACTCGACTCGACTATTTTAGCATACATTCGAAAGACTTTCAGTTTTCAGGTGCCTGTTCAGCAACGTTATTTAAATTAAGTCCCACGTTTCAAAGCGAACCTCATTTGCGTTTACAAAAGTGCAGATCATATTTTTTCTTCTGTGTTCGAATTGAATGCGTTGTAATATACTTTTTTGTCTAGAGAGAGAAAGCCGCGCGCCTCACAAAGCCTCCGAGTCCGTATTCGTTGCCTCACTCACCTGGAAAGGAAAGAAAAGAAAATGTTAATTAAGAGCCACTGAACAAAATTGATATCATCGGGAATGGAGCTCCTGCCTTATTGTAAGCGGATGCCGGCAGTTAGTTATGAGAAGCCGTCGGTTGATAGGTTTTCATTTTGAAAGCTTTTTGTTGCGCTAGTCGTTCCAAAGATTAACTTCTTTGAATGTCTGACCTGGCCTGAACTAACATTTATTTTCAGTACTATTGTATTTAATTCTAAAGTAAAATAAAAATCACTTATTGCTAGTCGTACGAAGCGATTCAACAACAGCCAATGGCCGATTTAAGGCAATTGGAATGTAGAGTCGAAATGATTAGAACAGAGATGATATTGAAAATGGAAATGGGAAATTTGCTGGATAGTTAATGTACCGCAGGATGTCGGTATGCCAAACGAGGCTGAAACCTACATCTCATTTACACGAGCGCCGGTATATATATATAGGGAGTGGACCGCGCGCGGTGAGCCGCGAACTAGCATTTGGCAGCGCACGCGCCCGGGCACAGCCGGCTCTGTAAACTGTTTAGTTTAACTCGTAAAAGTGTAAAAGTCGTAACGATAGCGGCGTAGAGAGCTGCCTAATATGAGCGGCGGCTGGAATCGCGCCAGTGCTCATTATCAGATGGGATGTTCCGCAACCCTTTCGTTTTACGATTGGCCTCTAATTACGCTAGTGCTCAAGGCGGCGCGCGTTTTTTTCATTCGATACGAGCGAACAACGGCGCCAAATAGACATATTTATCGAAACTGTATATCGTTTACGGTTCGACTGTAACGTTAATAACGTCCAAACTGTAAATGTAACAATCGGGCGACGTTCGCGATATGAAAAAAGTCTCGGAAAATGTCGCAGCCAGGCCGCAATAACAGAGAGCGTTGTTTTACGAGAGTATGCTGATAAAGCCGAGCCGCGCGAGTGCGGTCGCCGGCTCGCCTTACGACGTGTTGCCAATTTATGCTGCGCGATAAGCAGAGTTTGTTTAGCCTCCAGCGTAGGTGAGTTACGAGTGCTGAATCATACATGTGCCGTAATTCTTCATTTGCAGGGGTACTCATCTGCAAGTTACCCCATAAACACCTGTACGGAAGGCTATAGCTATCTGGACATCCCCTAAAACTAGGCAACTACTATGTAAGTACCTAAAAAAAGCCTATTAAGAAACAATAACATCTAAATAAAATGATCTTTATCAAAATCCACAAATTGGAAATAGTGTTGGGACATTTAACTAAAAATTAAAAATAAATAAATTTAATTTAATAAAATTCGATCGAACATTCCATTTATTTATAAAATTTTATCAGTCGAAACATTCGCGCCACTATCGAAATTGTACTAGCGTGCCGGCTGTAGCGTCTATCGGTAAGGCAATATTGTTTCGATGCGGACACCGATAGGAGTTGGCGAAATTACAGCTAGATGAATTCTGTTATACAGCCAGGCATTTCAGCCTCTGGTTTAGTATTATTGTAACATATTCAAGATGCTGGTTGTAGCTCAATCGACGTTGGAATAACTGGAATTACATGGAATCGCTCGCAGGTAATATTAGTATGCTGATGTCGAACGCCACTGGAATGATTCGGCGTCACGTAGACCGACGTCTCTCTCGTTGTTACGCCAAATGCAATGGTATAAATATCATGAGCTACTTGCTACTCGTATCTTGCTATCAACTCGTAACGTTGTCGAGGTATGAATTCTCTATTTACTATCGCACAGGCGTACATTTTTATTTATACTATATTACTATTTTACGCGACTACAATGTGTTTAAATACTTAGCTATCTCTAGAGATTTTTTTATGTTCCACATGATAAATTAATCATATTCTACATTTATATTGCTCTAACCAATAAAGTGTGTGAAGCATATTTCACGGCCATTAATAGTTCAACGATACAGGTTCTAACCTACAACTTCTCTTTCCCCGCCCAGGCTTGGAAGAATAGCTTCTAATTATTTATTTCAGGACATTTCTAAAATAATAAATTAAAGTTATAAGAAAGAAAAAGGCTTATTAAGTTGATTGAGTGGGCATTATAGCTGAGACGTATTATGAAGTTATTTAGGAGGAAATCGCGCGGTGAAAGATGGGGTCTTTTTGTCGGCGACTCAAAACACAGTGCGTGCCGCGCATAGAGGATGTAGGAGTGAATTCAGGGGGTAGGTAATCCTGGCATATTGGCGCTGAGACATGACGTGCATCCACGTCTCCGTGATATATGGCAACGCTATGCTGTGTATACTAACTACGCACATGTATCTTGAGTAAAGGTGAAGGTGAGATAGTATGGACTACTTATGGTGTTTTCCTTAAGTTTTATTACGCTCTACTGTCTCAATATGGCTAGGATAGTTTGAATTAAACATATATAAAATTATATGTTGCATGTACCATATTCTTGCAAAATAAAAATGATTATGATTATGATTATAATCATAATCATTTTTATTGTTGCAGTGGAAAATCTTGCATGCCTGGAAGTCAATTATTTGCATCTGTAGCACCTGTGTAATACTGTAGGTTATAGGGATTACGTGTTGAGCTAAAATCGTGTCATGGAAATTCAAATTTTCGCCCAAATCAACCTATTGGAAAATTATTTGAACGATTATTATTAAACTTAGGTCTTAACGAAAGAACAAGTTATGAAGATGTAACTAAAACAATATTTGGATAAGGAAATTTAATTGTAAGCGTAAAATTATGCGTGAAGATGAAATGTCGTGCGTCCTGTGGCACGAGGGTCCCGGGGGGCCGTCAACTCAATCTTGCCCCATTACGCGCGACAAATTGGAAAAATATTCAATTACACCATGCTAAATATTGGATTATATCAAGGCAAATTACAATTTTGCATTGGGGACCGTAACACTATCTCTAAATGTCGTCGTCGTGGAAAAAATACACTTCTGGGAGGTAATTTACCAGAACGAATGGGAGACATCCTGCCACGTAAACGTAAAATGATTTCGGACTGTCGGGTTTTCGCGCATAGATACTAAATGCTCATGAGGTGCAGGAAACAACAGCTTTAAGAACTAACCAATCGCACACTATCAAAGACATCCCTACCGACGCGTCTTACTCCATACCACTATCGTCTGGAAAATTTCTACTGCGCAGGTAAAGTCAGCGGTAATTTTGTGTTAATTCAAATGCACCACTTCAACACGCTGTACCTAAACTACTATAAGGACAAAACTATAGTTTTATAATATGAACCCGAAGTAAATCTTTGTCAGGTCCATTGCTTCTTCATACGGATCAACATTTTAATATTCGATGTCAACTAGGCACCCTCGAAAAATCTGTATAATTTTGATACAGATTTTTCTGAAAGAGCAGATATATTTCTTATCTAAAAACACAGAGTGGAGCGGAGTGTCAAATATAACATACACGTCTCCCTGCGTTCGCGGTGCAATATACATTTATTAGACTTGTTACTCCCCGAGCGGCCATTCTAGTGGCCAGTGCCTTCAGTAGCATCTCTGTAGTGTACAATGTCTATATACAGCTACGTGGTGAAGCGATAAACCAAATCTTATCTGTTTTGATTACGTTGGCTTAGAAGTTTGATTTTTTCACAGCTCCAAGGGACAGTAGAGTGAGTATTTGATATGAATTTCAGCTTGATACCTAAATGCGTTCCTGAGAAGAAGGATCTTGACAGACAGACGGACGGACAACAAAGTGATCCTATAAGGGTTCCGTTTTTTCCATTGAGGTACGGAACCCTAAAAACAACGATTGCATTTTCAATCCTACTATTGCCAATATAAATGTAAAAATTTGTTACTCCTTCACGTCACATTGTACTGATTTAGCTTTAAGTTTGGAATGGAGATAGCTTAAAGCCTGAATTCATATATATGATACGAGTACCTTTTATGCCAGAAAAATAAAGAGTTCCTGCAATTAAATAATCTAAATCTAAACGGCCGAAGTCATTAGTTTGATAAAGAAACAGCTATTATAAAGTGAGATCCACAAAGCTATAGTACGTACATAGACACACACACAATTTGGCTATTTGACAGTTTTCGGAAAAGTACTTAAAAATGTACGTGGGTTAATATTATACCTCTTACAATTATCTTTTTCACAAAAAAATCGTTATTTATTAGAAAAAAATAGATACATTTTTAATACATTAATTTTAAATTCGCGCGAAAACAGCCGGTCACGTGACATTTGCTAGCTGTGACGTCATAGCTCAAAATAAAACAAAGCTAACAGTACGACGCACCGAGTTATAAGTGATTTTGAGGGGAAAGTTTGCAGCTTTTTTGATGCAATTGTGAAAATTACAAGCTACAAGACGTGTGTATTTCTTACTATGAATAATAATAATTTATTCGTATCCTGTCAAATTGTAAATTCCTATATATACAATATTACCTATGTCATAAACGTCGAAAGCAGTGGTTACAGTTAATCTGCCGAGACCCGGAATTTAAATAGGATAAATCTGCGATAATATTACTTTGTGAAGACCACTTTGATGTTAATGTTATAAAGAAATCAACTAAAAACTCTGATCTAGCAAAAATGAATTAAACCTAACCTAACATTTTCTTCATAAAACATGACATATAAAATTAACATAAATTATATTTCTGTCACTTTACAGCAGCACTTTCTTAGGTCTTAAAACAAAAGACAATTAGGTACTATTACTTTGTGTATTTCGCCAATTACATGTAAGATTTTACATTAGAAAACTCGGCAGAGCAAAAGGTTACACGCAAATAAATTTGCAACCATAAATGAATCGACTTTAGGCAGATTTGCACTATCAGCTGTATAGCATTCCATTCCTCTCACAATCACAAATCGAAATATGTTAGTGTTAATTTTCTCAACAATATGTACGCAAACATTAGTACACACGACGTTTTGTTTTTGAAATGTGACGTCACACGGGTCTCTATCATGACCGCCCGCGTTTCGCTTCTTGTAATCCACAGATAAAAAATCTCAAATTTGTTTTGCAAAAATAAAATATTTACAATTTCTTTTAATGCGAAACACATATTGTATAATTATTGTTAACCTACAAGCTACCAAATCTAACATATTTCGTATTTTATAGTTACAGCTGTCAAGTAGCCAATAATTTAAAAAGAACAAAAAACCCGACTGCTTGGACACCAAAAAGTATAAAACAAGACATGAATTGAAGTATTTCATTATTATCAATTTAAATCGTATAATATTAATAAAATTTATTAAGGCGCAGTCGCACGTCCAATAGCTAACCTTAACGTGCGACTGCGCCTTAATAAATTTTATTAATATTATACGATTTAAATTGATAATAATGAAATACTTCAATTCATGTCTTGTTTTATACTTTTTGGTGTCCAAGCAGTCGGGTTTTTTGTTCTTTTTAAATTACGTTTTTATTTCAAACTTTTTAGTTAATCATTTACCGTAAACAGGCGACGTTTTATCTGCTCGAAGTAGCATCAATTATTATCTATTCTGTGGTAGCACCAAAGGTACTAATAAGTATTTTGTATAAGAAGTAGTAATAAGCATGAGCATAGTGACGAGCGGTGACGAGTGGTGAACATTATAATGCTAATATTAATTTGGTAATGTTTGTAAATCTGCTATTTTTCCTAAAATTCAGCTCATTTATTTTCGAGAGTCCTATCGCATCGACGTCAGGAGCAATGAACGTCGGCCACTTACGAAAATGCCCGTAGACAATGCAAAAAAGTTTCGTATTTAGTACGTAGTGGGCGTATTTATTTAATTAGTATTTAGTTTATATCTAAGTGGACTCGGAACCAATATTTTAATAGACATTAAAAATGTTAGTCGGAAGTTATGTTAGTCGAATGAGCGCTGCATGTAATGTTACCGTAATATATGAGAACGTACTGTACGCCCCACCTTCACCCTTACCTATCCGCTGCCGGCCGCGTCATTTTCTGTTGAAGGTTACTGTATTTCTACGATATCTCATAAGATATTCATCTAAATTGAATGCTGTAAAGGGCAATTTTTGTCTAAATTAAATACTTGAGATGAGTAAGATATTTATTTTGATAACGAATTATCGATTAATACTATGTTGATAAAAACACCTTCGCAAGTAAAGCACTGTTTAGACCAAATTTAAAAATCATAAAAATGGTTATTGTGAGCCAACCTTAAAAGATAGTTATATACTATCGCGGACTTTATTTTTAGAACTTTTTGAGAGGAACGTTTCCATCATACATTGTTGTCGTGTAACTTTAACGATTTAGGCAGCGCACGCCACGTAAGCTCTCAGATGAGATGATTTTTTCCGACTTAACTAACATTATTGCAATTTTCGTAAGGATCTCTAATTTGTTTGGAAATAAAATATAGCCTATTTTACTTATTAATAATGTAGCTTTCTTTAAGTGATATACGTTTTAAAATCGGTTGAATGGTTTTTGAGATAATTCACCTAGTTAAATAGATATAGGTAGATGATATGAGTAGGAACTTTAAACATTTCCTTTGAAACCTCGTAAATCCTAAATTATCATTTAAACGGAAAAATGGTTTAAGGAACCTAGGTGTGATTTTAAAAGACCTATCTAACGATACCACACTTGCTTATAGCCCATCGACTTTCATTTATCAATTGGCTTCCAGTCGACGCCATTTTGTTTTTCTCAAATTCGGCCTCCGTTGTGACACTCGGAAGACTAAAACAAATCTATTAGTGCAATTACTATCAAAATCGGTTCAGCCGTTTTTTCGGTAATGTGTCACAAAGGAATACCACCTTTGAAACCTCGTAAATCCTAAATGATCGTTAAAATGAGAAAATGATCAAGGAAACCTAACTATGATTTTGCAAGACCTTTTCATAGATACCCCACTTGCCATAGTACATCGACTTTTATTTTTTAATTTGTTACATTATGGCTTCTAGAAGGCGCCATTTTGTTTTTTCTCAAATTTGGCTTCCACAGTGACACTCTAATGATATATTCGGCACAAACTGGTGCAAGAATCATCAAAATCGGTCCACGCGTTTAGGCTGTAGCTGTCCTGCAAGGAACATACAAACATATATAGACTGATGAACACATAACCCTGTGCGTTCCGCAGTCGGGTAAAAAGCCGTTCTATGACTAATTGGTAATTAATTACAGCACTTTCTATCTAGCGTGCGACGCGCGACACTCCCTATGGCCCTCTCTAACAAGATTAGGGCTATACCGATTGAGTTCTAATAGCTCCAGTACTACGTTTACGTCCGTTGGGGAAAACTAAACGTTCTCTTTGTTACTGTAGTCCTGAGATATGCGAAGTCAGGTTTTCCTTAATTGAAAATGAGTTGGCTCTAAAGTTCCCCTAAACTTGAAATACGACTAAAATAATGTAAAAATGCGAAAGTGTGCTGTCCGTCTGTCTGTCTGCTACGCTTTCACGGTTCATTTATTCAACCGATTTTGATGAAATTTGATATGGGGATACAAATACATAATTCATATTCAAACCTACTTAACGTCATCGTTCTTAGAAATAAGGTTAAAGTTGTTAAAGTATACAGAAAATAGATAAACATCAATTTCATACTAATACTAAAATGCAAAAGTCTGTCTGTTTGTCTGTCATTTTGTCACGGTCTATTTACTCGACAGATTTTGATGACATGTGGTTTAGGTGTAGCTGGTATCACACAAAATCAAGGAGTTTCCCAGAGTGATCCTACGCAGACGAGCATCATCTATTTAGTTCAGTTAAGTGTAACTTGAGAGACAAATAAATAACGTTTTTAGGACGTGACGACACGATCACGATCGTCAATCAAATCGGCGCTCAACTTCAGCGATCCCACTTTGCTCAGATTGGTATCTTTATAACGTAATTAAGTAAATTTCGAACTCGTCTCGCCCCATCTCAGAAATAATAAGAGTAAGAGCCGAGATAACCCGCGATTTAATGTAATTCCGTCTTATTTTCCCATCTTTCTTAATTGAGAATTTCAACGCGAATGAAATCATTTGTTACATGTGATGTAATATACCACATATTTTTTCTTTGTGTGTTTAGATTACATTAATTTAGAATTACTTATTTTTATATTATGACTAGATGACTCCCGCGACTTCGTCCGCGTGGACCAAGTTTTTTCGATTCCCGCGGGGACTCTTGAATTTTTCGGGATAAAAAGTAGCCTATGTCCTCCCCCGAGATACAACCTACCCTTGTACTAAATTTCATTAAAATCGGTTGAATAGGTAATTTTTTTGATTCCCGCGGGAACTCTTCAATTTTCCGGGATAATAAGTAGCCTATGTCCTTCCACGGGATATAACCTATCCCTGTACCAAATTTCATCAAAATCGGTTGAACAGATGGGCCATGAAAGCATAGCAGACAGACAGACAGACACACTTTCGCATTTATAATATTAGTATGCATATGATGAGTAGTGAGTGTTCCGTAAAAGGATGAAAAGATGTATATTAATCAAGTAGGTAATTGTTTAAGTATGTAGGTAATTAGCTATTACCCATCGATTACTTGTGCTAACTATTAAGGCTGTGTCACAGATTATTTAAACGTTTTTAACATATTATAGCTATTTATGCAACTGTATCGTAATGAGGGTCATTTTAATTCGAGTGCTGTTTTTTGATACGAGGCTTGGCGAGTATCAAAATAAGATAGTACGAGAATTAAAATGACTAATTACGTACAGTTGCATACAAGATTTTATCTACGACAAGGACGTCTTTATAATTTTTTACTTTATAAATTAATAAAAAAGTCAAGTGCCAGAACCCAGAGCCGCTAAGCTATAGGTATCCTATTTATGAAGATAACCATATCGATACAGCTACGACTCATAACGATACAGCTCCCATACAACGAACTGTATCGTTATGAGAAGCAAACACGAAAGAGGGCTCAATTCGATATGGTCGTCAAATTCGAAATTGGAACTTTTCGATGCTGGAGTAGATAAACATATTTTCGCATTCAAAATAAGGGATCAATATGTTGACCCCTAAATTTTAGTGTCTTATACATTCAAACGCTTTTAATATTTTTTATATAAACGCAATAACTTAACTAAGATTATATAAAGTTACAAAAGAAACCTTTTTTATAAATATGTGTACCTACCTATATGATTAGTTGGAATAACCTACATAAATTATTTACACGGTGGATAGATAAGTAGGTACCTAAAGCCTATTCAGAAATTCAAAAGGATCGATTTGGAGACCCGACGTCTGCTATAATACAAAACATATCATGATTGTTTAAAGACATAACCATTGAGGCAAATGGAGTGTCTGAAGTGATTTATACACCAAGTTATTTGTAGATGGTTATTTGTATCAGTATCCGATCGAAGTGGATTGCGCGACACCTTTCAAACAAATTGTCTTGAGACCGCTGTACGGTAAACAACTCAACTCTATGCAGATGTTCGTAGGTACTAAACCGAACATACCGTTTCCTCAAGTGCTCACCGAAATTGCTCCTAGCACTCGATTCCTTATGTGGGAAAAGTGAATTCACTATTTTTGCACCCTTTTTGTTTAATCTGCAAAGTAGATTTGAATTACGCTGCGGTTTATTCCCGAGAGTTTATTTTAAAGGAAACAACGTTGTTATCCGTACATTTCTTGGATGAGTCTTAGTAAAGTATAGAAAGTAGGAATAACTTTAATTAATTAAAATGTTCGAGCTAATCCGATAAATCTTATAATTATTTTGCGTCTATGAAGTTTCTCGATCACGTTGCTCACTATCCATGTTATTTATTTTTGTAATTGAAACGTCGACAAAGTTTAACAATTAATCACTTTTCACCTTCCACTGGGGCAGTTCAGTAACTAAACAAGTTGACTAATTACTGACCATTGGCGTCGCGTAACAAAGTTGGATTCTGACTGGAAAACTAGCGCAAACAAACGCAAATTGAACGGTACACGGTGCCTTGTCACATGATACTGTCGTGTCACGTGTGTATCCAAATGTAACAATTCGAGTACATATCGAGTACCTACTTTGAAATTAGTTTCTATTGGTTTCCAATAAAAACCCTTGCGAAAAATTGAAATTCTCTTAAGGCTCTAAATTTTTTAAAAAGCAACGCATGTTTTGTCGCTTAGAGCCTTAGACTATCAATTAAATTAGTGGTAGGCTTTTCAATAGCGGAAAGTGATAATAAATATGAAATACGTACCTACCTACAATTTGAATAATGCTTTACATAAAGATTTCGGAATTTGGAATTTTAAATAGTGGTTGGTATTTCATAGGAATTGCTTAGTCAGGTTAACGGAAATACAATATATTATTTACATGCCAAACTTTCCTCATCCCTCCAAAAATTTTCTTCGTACCTACCAAAAGTAAACAATTTGCAGAAACTTTCTTGGAGACATACGTAAGTGACGCGTTTTGCCCGGCGCTTTAGACCTATCTAGTAAGATTTTTCACTCGTATCACAATTTCATCGTTAGTTCACACAAGTAACGTCCTATGCGCCGTGCACGGAGCTTTTCAGCAAGAAGCTACTCTTATGTCAACCAACCAATTTTGGTATGAGTTAAAGAAAAATAAAGAGATATTTGGCTAATATTTTAGAATCACTACAATACAGTTAAGAGAATTTGACAAACTATTTACCTTTAGCATTTTAAATTGGTATAATTTAAATAAAAGACACGGGCGGGTCGTTTAGGTCAATGAAGTCACTCTTGAGTAATTGTTGTTTGGCGTGGTTCTGGATTAATTATAGTCTCGGAGGCAACTGCAACGTTTTTATAGACGAAATACACATTCGCTGTGGCTTGGGGGAGTAAGTAACATTCAAACATCCGTTTCGCTAATCAAATACAAATAACATAATATTGTATCTAATTTTTACTTCATCATAATAAAAATATATATGAGTTATATCATTTTTACATGTACGTGCAATGAAAGATATATTCAAAGAGATATTCAGATCGTGATTTAGGGTCGGTATTTTTTGTGTACTTCGGTATTAACGTGTCTTAAGTTGTATGTCTGCAATAGGTGATAGGTAAATCCACTTAAATAGAATATAATACTTAATAATAAATTAATGAATATTCGAATTTAACATTTTCATTTAAATAAATTCACAACTCATAACGAACCATTTCCGTCGACTTAGTGTAACCGACAATTACTAATTTTACACGAGACTGTTTATTGAAATGTTTTACAGATAAATATGCTATTTAATTTAACCAACTAAAATGATTTTTTGAAACCTCACTAGTTTAGCAGTTCAAATTTATGAAAAATTAATAGATTTGAAATTTATGAAAAATGAAAAACATGTCGCTTACTATGAGTTGGCGGTCATGGCTCGATTTAATATTAATCGATAATAGTATTTTTACTAAAACAACAGTACGATTAATTATAATAAAAAATACGGCATCATACTAACAATATTTTACTAAGGCGAAGTTTTTAATTAGTATATAAAAAATGCGGTCAGCTCTTAACAGCAATCACTGGCAGCTACAGCACGCGTAGCACGCGATGGGTTCTATCATAAGCTGCGTAGCTGTTGGCAACTGCTACGAATATGCGAGTTGCCAACTCGGATAAGCCGCAGTTACGGCGTAAGATGTGTACACGTCTTAAGATACATAATAATATATCGATGATAGGTGTTGTAGAATTAATTCATTTGATGCGTCTCTACAAATATCGATACAAAATACATATTCGGGTACACTTGCCGCAATGTGCATACATGATACACTTTTAAAATTCAAGACACAAGCGACGGTAAGCTTCGAATTGTCCCTCGTGTCTTGTCTTGTTTAATCTCAGTACGACCCAAACTTAATATTTGGAAGTACTTGTGAATATTAAAAGTTCTAATTATAATTAGGTACCTATATTATTTTATACCTATGATATTAATGATCACAAGAACATAAATAGAGAACATGTTCTATGCAAATTATATTTACGAGTATTATTTACAACCGTCCAGTCGAAGGCATGACCGCTTTAATAACGCTTTAATCATTTTACATTTTTACCTTATAAATTTTGTCACGGCAGGTACCTTAAGTAATAAAATTAAAGTAGTAGCCATACCCATAACACGATATATTTTGCACCATATTGGCTCTGTAATAGATAGTCATACAAAATCACGAGATACAAATGGAGGCATAATATATATGGTTTCATCAACGGCACATCTGATAGAGCCGGCTCAATCAGCCAGATGTAAATGGTACGAACACAATCACAGTCTTAGTGCGAAACACGGAATGCCTATCAAGTTCACTGCGAATGCAAATCAATGCGCCCAGGTGTAACACAGAGATAATGCCGACTTAACCATTGTGCATTTGATGATTCCGTCTATTCAACCTCGTATAAACAGTCGTTAGTGAGTAATAGAACCAGTTACATTTTAACTACCTATATTTTCTATCTGTAATACAGACCATAATTCTCTTTAATTGTAAACCATAGCCTTTGATCTACAACTTGTTAAACACGAGAATTCTTATTTCTTAGGGTATCCACCCCTAATAAGAAATAAGAATTCTCGCATATTACAGACTGGTAGGGCGATAAATAATTTCGTCGATTGCTTCAACATTTTAAATCGCCTCAGCTAACTATTGACCGATTAAGCCGCGTCGGCCCACAAGAATTTGTTTTTTTAAATAAAAATATCTGCTAATCGAAAATTGTGTATCTATCCATACTAATTTTATAAATGCGAAAGTGTGTATGTCTGTCTGTCTGTCTGCTACGCTTTAACGGCCCATCTTTTCGACCGATTTTGAGGAAATTTGGTATAGAGGTAGGTTACAACCTGGGGAAGGAACTTTAAACTTTTAACCCGGAAAATTAAGGAGTTCCCTCGGGAAACAAAAAAACGTTCTTTTCGCGAACAAAGTTGCGGGCATCACCTAGTACGAAAATAAATAGCTGAAATATACTTTTGGTAGCAGAATTTTTCATAGATTAAATTGTTACTCTTCTGGGATATTAAAAAGGAGTTTTTATACATTTTAAAATAGGATGTAAGGTGTTTAATTTCCTGCTCGAAACGATGGAAACTGGATCGGAAGTGGAAGCCTATCTCTTCGACGGAAACAGTATGTTTGCGGATGACGCTATGTACTTTGATTCATTTTCAAGCGGATACAGTGTAATGTGTTGTTACAATGTACGGACTTATGAATAACTTACTGCTAAACTCGGTTCGTTAAATGTTAACTAAGATAATATTATAGAATAGACTCATACAAGTGATTACTATATAGGTACGTTGATCAACTTAAGGGCTAGGTGAAGATAAGATAGGTAATTGATCAATTTAACCACCTCAAAAACACAATATCTTTCGAAATTAAAGGTAAATTAAAGATCTTTGTGTTTTTAACATTGATAGTTCATCGGGTCATGGTATCAATTTATGGGGACAGACGAAGTAACAAAATTAACATGCAGAGGTATAAACAAACATCATGTTTTTCATCACGCTCTATCTAGATTGTATTTTCATGGTTGACTCAAATCTATTCCAACACTAGTAAAGGTAACAATTTATTTATGTTTCATAATATGAGTAATAACATCATAGGTGCGTTCCTACGGCCGCTGGATATCGTAAGCCGCCGAATTGGTAGCCAATAACGAATAAATCAGTACAGAATCGCGCCTGTTTTATGTACGTTAGTCGGGCTATTTTTACTGTTTGGCCGCCCAATAGTTTTCCTACCAATATTTCTGCGCGTAAACTATGGGTAACTGGGATTTTTGGTTAATGATTTTCGACGAGACCACTTGTTATTTTAACGGTACAATGGAATGAGGAATCGAGGACATTTGATGTAAATTGAATTTTCGATTCCCATAGTTCATAACCATACCTAACTACATTCATTCATTTTAAACTGCCAAGTTCGTTTGAGTTTATAAAGTCTAAACCAAATATTATTATAAAAAACATAATAATTGGTACGTAAATAATAAAATACAAATCTAATATGTACTTACATAAATTATATCAATGGAGAATTTCATCTAGTCTCTACAACAGCGTGCATAGCCTATAAAGGTGAAATTTATTACAGTAAATTATTATTAATGTTACATTTGCAATCGAATAAAATATTATTAGTTAAGGATAACTACTAATATATTAATAAATTGTACATTTGACTTGGAATAATATAATCTAATTTCTGAATATATATCACAAAAGACATGTTATAAATTAGAAATCGTCATTTTACATTTTATATATAGTTTAATTAATCTTCTTCTTGACATTGCAGGCTCACCTCATCCACGGTCGCTCACTCAAGGAGGTTGTGATGGGCCGAGCATCGAGTGCACACATCACACCCAGGTTGAGTGAGTAACCGGGAATAAGCTCTTCTTGTTCTCTTTTTCATGCTTCAGTTAACGCAGGCTCTTCAACTTCACAATAAAAAAAAATTAAGTTCATACATAAAATACATATATATAACGTATAAATATAGCGTGTAGAAAAATATAAATATTGTAGTGTGTAGTATGCGACGCGCAAGGGAGGCACCGGCGTAAGTTCTATATTAGAGTTCCCGGAGCCTTTCACTATGCGCCGAGGATGGTCACCGAGGGGGTTTTAGTGGGTACAAATCACCACATAACCCGGTCTCCCCCCCTAGGAGGCCGGGTATCTTAAGAAGATTTCCCCCCCCGTAAACAAAAAAAAAAAAAAAAAAAGTGTGTAGTATAATTTACTTTTAATAGGTTAGAAGTCGTCAGTTGTGGGTCTGAATTCACAAGTCGTAATAAGTGGGTCGACTGAGTTACACCACAGCAATTAATTTAATTTGCTTTTTCATAGGCTTCCTCCGTTTCCTTATTGTGATGTGGTGGGTAAAGGGCGCGAATTTTCTCGTGATTTTGTAAAGGCGGCGGTAATTAGAGCAATTGTGAGGTTTCTACGTTTGTTTTTAAACGGTTATTGCCGCGCTCTCGTTCTAATGTTGCCAGAATTAGTGTATCGCTTTGCATTGTACAAATAATTTGGAACGTAATTAACGTCTTATGCTATTATCAGATTTCGTAAACATGTGGTTTTTGTGTGCGGCTGGCTTGATTTATTAAAAGTTTAGGGAAGGATTGTCAATTGCTTTCATGTGTATTCAGAGAAGATGTGCCAATGCAATGTGCATGTTTTATGCCGGTATGTTTTAAAATATTCCTCTATAATTGAACTTAATAATAATAAATAAATGATAATTATTTATTTCACGTAGGGCAACCTAAACCATATTTACGATAAGTCGTAAGAATTATCAGCGTGGTGAGATTAAAGAATAATAACATCTTCTTATTATTCTTTATTCTCGCCACGCGGACTAAAGTAGATAATATGTAAATCACTAGCGCAGTAGTAACTTTATTAAAAGTAAATGATATACCCAATAGTAACACGAAATCGGCGAACACAAGGCATGTCAACGTATCGATTACCGAAGGCAGTTGCGGCTGACGCCATGTTACAGTAAACTCGCGAACAATATCACGTGACATGTAACACGATGCCCTGCGGCGGGTGTTGGGTGTTGATATGCGCACGCGTCGACGGAAGCCGCCTACGAACATCCGACACGATAAGGCTTCCTACGATCAATTTATTGAGGGTAAAAATAATGGGATTTAGTCTGCGCTAAACATCCGGCACGAGTTACCTACTTGGTTATCGTAAAAACATTTTGTTATTATCATTTAAATTTGCAACATAAAAATTATAACGAGTAGGTACCTACTTACGAGGTACATATCTACACTATCTACACTACATAAATACCTAGTAATCTGACATAAACAACGTACAGCACAAATCGCTGGTTTCAAATTGGGTATTTGACAATTAGCCAAATAAATGATTTTTTTGTGATTATTAAATAGAGGATTTCCCAAAGACCACGTCTAAGGTTAACCATATTTGGATTTTTGCTGTGCAGCAGCCAGAATGGTCACATTAGTAATCGCGTGGTGAAAATTGACTCGAGTAATTAGCTTAAAAACTTAATAGTTAGTTAGCATTGTTATACTTATTACATTTTTAATTACTTAACTGAATTCATATATTTAATTCTAGGGCACGGCCACGATTCCATTCCCGTGGTAATTCCAAAAGAACAGTCTTATTCTCTGTCTAAACTCCAAATTATAGGGAACCTTGGGGAAATATTTTAGTTTTCCAAATCAGTTAGGGCCGGGGTGCTGATAAATAAGTTGATGAGATAGTCACGACTTTTCGTTCTATTGCATGAGAAGATGAAGTTTGCTCATGAAACTCGAGTTTTAGATTTAATATTATGTTGCATATTTTATGAAGTAAAGAAGCATTCTCTATGCAGCGTAAAGTTGCTATAAATATTTGTCCAAGCGAGCGGAGACAGAGTTGAAGCACGCGCCGAGTCGCCGGCTTCAATCTAAGTTTGGCTGGCCGTCCGCTACACTCCTGAATAATGAAATGGGGAACTGTCCCGGAATTCACAACACAACTTCGTCAATACCCGCCGTAATTATATTCGCGGCGTTGAATATTTTCTAATTAGCGCATCATGTCTATCATTTTTTTATATTCCTATTGCATATCATTGCTCTTATTATCTAGGCTAGCTTTATATATCTTAGTATATAAAACAAAGTCGGGGTTGTTCGAACACTGAACGACTGGACCGATTTTCATGGTTTTTAATTTGTTGTATTTGTCTCCTTCAAATAACTATTAAAAACACTGGAAAATTGACAAATAAAAATTAAATAAAAGAAAATAATTTTTCCTTGATTTTCCCATACAAAATGTTCTTGGTTTTCGTAACGTGATTTTTGGCATGGGTATAGTTGAGGACCTGGAGAGTGACATAGGCTATTATCCCGGAAAATTAAGGAGTTCCCGCGGGAATCAAAGAAACTTAAACCACGCCGACGAAGTCGCGGGCATCAGCTAGTAAATTATAATAAAATTACTTAATAGATAGTCTAAAGCAAAGTGGCAATGGCAAGAGACTAGATGACTCCCGCGCTTCGTCCGCGTGTAGGTAGATTATATTGAAAAGTACCGCAGAAACTTTTATTTTCCGGCATAAAAAGTAACCTATCTTTGTGCCAAACGTCAAAATCGGTTGAGCCGTGTAAAGGTAGAAGACAGACAGACGCGCACTTTCGCAATTTAATAATTAATTTGTATGGATTATAACTTCTATTGGATTTAAATGCGGTTTTGACCATCATGAGGAAGGGTCAAAATCAAAACTCATTCAAACGAAAAGGTCGAAATTGTGGGCAACTGAGAGCTGCGAGTTTCTTATATGTTGAGATTCTATTTTATATTATCACAATAATTATTCTTGAGAAAAATTGAGTCTCAATTCAAAATTCGTACTACAACTTTGATTATCCAGCGATGCTACCTATCCTCACGCTTTAAAAAAATGTTTTTTAACGTATTTTTCACCCCTTATCTCACCCGCAAAGACATTTATCTAGTATCTGTCACTTAAAGCCTTTGCTCTCATGTAAACGGGTGACCTTATTTTTTGCTAAAAGGCCCGAGTTATCAGTTCGTCCGCGACACAATATTACCCTGTACGGCGATATATCGCGTTCGAATCACGTCATCGTTTACCCTCTGCAGGGTGTGGCTTCTAAAGGATGAGTTTACGGCAGGATCACGTAATGCCCGCCTCAGATATGGCCTATTGCCGTCGCTTATTTGTTAAAAAAATCTGTCTACTTACACGTACTGACTTTTACTAGTATTATCAGGTGACATATACCTCCTTATTTTTTTTCCTCTGTCCTTTTTATGCTTGGATGGATTAAATGGAATACTTCATCGCTTAGTAAAACCATCAGCAACCTACCAACTCCATTTCACTCTACTAAGGAGTATATCCATAGCCATACTAATATGTATTACTAGCGAATGCCCGCGTCTGCGTGGTTTGAGGTTTTTTTGTTCCCGCGGGAACTCTTTAATTTTCCGGGATAAAAATTTCCGGTAGCCTATGTGCTATTGCTAAATTTCAGCCAGATCCGTTCAGCCGTTGGGGCGTGATTGAGTAACAAACATCCATACATCCATCCATACATCCATACATCCATCCAAAGTTTCGCATTTATAATATTAGTAAGAAGTAAGATTAGTAAGAAGATAAATGCGATAGTGTTCCAGTCTGTCTGCTACGCTTTCACGGCCCATGTTTTCAACCGATTTAGATGAAATTTAGTATACAGATTGATTACATCCCAGGGAAGGACATATAGGCTCTTTATCTTAATACACTCGGACGAAATCGCGGGCATCATCTAGTTTTTTTAATATAAGTAGATTTGGTGGTAGGTTCTTATACCTATGAGAAATAGGAGCACTATGTATTTATTATGTTACTAGATGATGCCCGCGACTTCGTCCGCGTGGATTGGTGTTTTTGTATCCCGCGGGAACTCTTCAATTTTCCGGGATAAAAATGCCTAGCCTATGTGCATCCCCAGGATACAACCTATCCCTGTACCAAATTTCATTAAAATCGGTTCAACGGATAAATTTTTTTGATTCCCGCGGGAACTATTCTCCGGGATAAAAAGTAGCCTATGTCCTTCCCCGGGATGTAACCTACGTCTGTACCAAAATTGTTTGGCCGTGAAAGCGTAGCAGACAGACAGACGGACAGACAGACGACAGACACACTTTCGCATTTATAAGTATGGAAGTATGGATATGGATGTTATTTTAACGAGATAGTTAATTCGGACGCATTATATTATATTATGTAAGCTGATGTTTAATCTGTGGTTTAATACGAGAAACGTGCACACTTGTATGGCTGTGTATGTATGGTAAGTGATGTAGCACAACGCATCTGTTATAAACGTCCACGGGACATTTGCAGGGAGGCGACTGTTATGAATCCAGAGTGTGATGGATGGATCTGCAGCGAAACCGCTATCATAATATGGATGTATTACAGATTCCGGTATGATTCGTAGACTATGTATGTAAATATAATATGAAGGATTAGAAGCTTAAATGGATGACGAACTATTTCCGAAATCCTATGCATCTACTTTATACACAATAGGTATGGCATTATAAGAAGATGCCAGTGATTTCATCCGTAGGGTTTTAGTTTTTGAAAATCCCGCGGTACGTTTTTGATTTTGAACTTAGAGGCATGCGTGTTTCGTCACGACTTTTTCCGTCACCGTTAAAACATATGATATTCAATTACTTGAAAGTAGAAATGCAAATAATTCCAAAATGTTAGAAATGCGTGACTAGAATCGAACTCCCGATCGCCCGAATAGGAGGCCTACGTTAGGAAACAACTAGGCAATCACTGCAATCAACTCTACAGAATTTCGTCATGATCGCGTTGGATGGTACCAATAACACTGCTTACCGCCGCACTAACTAGCCAGGTTGATTCTTCTCCAACAAAAGGCTACTTCTGATACCATGATTGTACTGTGTGTATTTTGAAAGGTCGCTGTTATTTTTGGATCAAATTTCATAAAATTTTAAACTCAGCACATCCGTAAAAAATGTAGAATGAATTTTACAAAAGCAAAGAGTAAATAAGACCTGAATGTTTTAAGTTCGCAACCCATAATTGCTGCGTTGTGAACTGCAACATATTGAAAATCGTGTAATGAATGAATTTTTCATGTTTGCTGTTTTAAAGTACCTGTTTCTCGTTGAAATATCATATGAAATGACATAAAGTTACAACGAAAAAATGTTTTCAGCTGAAACGTTATTTTCATGAAATTGATAAGTGCAATAAAGGACGTAGCGGGAATACGAAAATTTTCAGTGTTTAAACTGTTCCGCTGAAAACTTTATAAAGCAAATTAGGCGTAGCAGTGAGGCAATTTGTCCGCAGCTTCTCACCCTTTGCGAGCGGGTGACCTAAAAAAACCTCGCGGCTGCAAAATTGAGTAAACTTTGAAGACATACTGTCACTTTCAGGGAAAAGCCCCAAGAAACTTGAGTGCTTTGTCTCCCTGTTATTTTTAAGGAGCTTCTTATTTTCTTACTATAACAGTATGATATGTAAATGTATATAATCACGTGTAAACACAAAATGATGATTGAGAGGTACTAAAATTCTACATCAATGTGAAATCATTGTATACCATACACAAAACACATTCAAACAAAAACAAGATTAAAAAAAACTGTACAGTAGGCGGCCTTATCGCTAAGAAGAATGTGATTGAGATTGCTTGCCTTGTCTAGGGCTTGCTTGTCTTGCTTGCGTTAGTAGATGACAGTTATAACTTATGTATCGTCAACATCTAACATTCGAAATACACAATATCAACCACCGTTACTAATAAAACTAATCGATCTGCCACTAATGCATCAATATCCATATTTTCTATTGACGAGTGATCTCGTAACGACGCCAGTACAAGCCGTCGTTGGTGAGAAATCGTTTATTCATCTCTTTAAGGCATAACCACGATAAAATTTACAAGAGAGAGAGCGGAAAAGACAAAACATTTTGGAATTTTTTCAAACATCTTGCAGTTAGGAAAATAATAATAATTGAATATAAAAAATTCTTTTTAAACAACCGACTTCAAACTCCCGCGCCAACTTTACAACAACAAGCACACGCTATACAAAGTACTTATTTTATTGTTGATATTTTAAAAACCGCTCGACCGATTTTGATAAAATTTATATGGGACTACATGGGAAGTATGCTTTTTGAAATAAAAAAAGAATCATCCAAATCGGTCCACCCAGTCAAAAGATCTGAGGTAACAAACATAAAAAAAAAAAAAATACAGTCGAATTGAGAACCTCCTCCTTTTTTTGAAGTCGGTTGAAAATAAGTACCTACGATTAAAATATCGAATGTTGACGAATTATTGCTGTTAAATCGCGAGTAACACCTTATTTTCCTTCAGAATTTCAGCTATCTGCCATTCCGACCTTATGCAAATGAAGCTACTAATAAATAATGTACCAAGTCAGCAACTTCGATTATCGCTAAAGTTAACGTTATCACAACAAGAATTAATCCGTAACTTCAGAAACCCTTTCGAGAAACCATAGGCTTAAATATTATTGTACATATCAGAGCGTAAGCTTCGAAAACAGTTTATAAATACAACTGGGAGTTTACAAATACCCGGGGCAGTTGCGTATACCTATAAGAAAATACGGAAACTTCATAATAGATTTCAGGATTGTATCAATTTCTAGTATGTACATATTATTTTGAAGAGTATTAAGTGTAAATAGTAGTTTAATTATTTTTTTTAATGATTTGCCTCTTATTAATTTTTGGGTTTAAGAAAGTGGTAAAGATGAACAGAAATCTGAATGCCTGCACAATCTTTACGCAATTGGCAAGAGTCGAAAGGAAATTGGGTATTTATGTATGACTAGCTAATGCCCGCGACTTCATCCGCGTGTTTTAAATATTTTTTGAACTCCTTAAATTTCCTGGATAAAAGGTAGCCTATGTCACTCTCCTGCAGGTCCTCAACAATACCTATACAAAAACTCACGTCGATCCGTTGCTCTGTTGTGGCGTGATTGAAGGATAAACAAACATACTATTTATTTTTAATATAATATTAGTAAGTATGATGTAGGCACCTACTTTTTTCTAAGTTTTTGTGTAAATAGAAAAGTTAATAATAATAAGGTAATGTATCTATTTATGTTTATTATTTGTATTTAACTCAGCACGTAGACCAGGATATAAGAGCACTTACTCGTAGGTAGCTCGGCGTCGATCGCATAAATCACAACGCGATTTCATATCAAATAATACTTTCAATCAATTTGTGTTCGGATCATTTTGCTTCTTTTGAATGTAAAGCTGATAACAAGTCTTGTAAGTTTGGTAAAATAATAACTTCAAAACATTAATATGATTTTGATTTTGGATAGGTATATACACCAGTGAAATCTTGTGCCAATATTTTAGTTACTGTGCACGAATTTACCTATCCTTTAGAATGAATTAGTGTGGTGGTAAAGTGTTAAATGTTAGTGGTTTTACTAACATAAGTAAACATTTCACTTTTATTATGAAATTCAAATTATAAAACAGTAAAGCTAGGAGGTGTTATCGAATACACAGATCACTGAATCTGACAGAATCTTTATTATATTTATGAGGAATATAAGTGTTGCAGGTCTACCAAGTAATCGCTAAAAAGTTTGTGTATAAAGTAGTCCACGATCTACCTACGATATTTATGACGATTTTTGACGACCTCCGTGGCGCAGTGTGTAGCGCTGTTGTCTTAACGTGCGGAAGTTCCGGGTTCAATCCCCGGCAGGGTCAATTTGGGATTTTATAATTTCAGAATTTTCCCTGGTCTGGCCTGGTGGGAGGCTTCGGCCGTGGCTAGTTACCACCCTACCGGCAAAGACGTGCCGCCAAGTGATTGAGCGTTCCGGTACGATGCCGTGTACAAACCGAATATAGGGGCATGGAAATATAACTGCCATGCCCCTAACAGGTTAGCCCGCTACCATCTTAGACTGCATCATCACTTACCATCAGGTGAGATCGCAGTCAAGGGCTACCTTATAGTGGATAAAAAAAAATATAAGAAAAATGTTGACCCGATTGGAACGCTTGGATTTTGAAACAATACGTTCAACAGCTCTCAGGGCAAAATGTTAATAGTATAGCCAGGGTATAGCAGCCACTTTAGTGAAATTTGGGCCTTATGAAAGTATGTCACATGAAGTACATTATTTGGTATGAATCAAATTATAGGATACGCGACGCCACGTCTGAGCACTTAGCAGTGGCGTGTAGACCGCATCAGTCACGATGAGATTTTCAATCAATATGTGCTGGAATAATACAACTTTTACCAGGTTCACTTGCTTTCTTAATATCAGGGACGATATTATTTTTTGTATACGTAGACATTTCGTAGAGCTTTCGATATAATTTGCGTGATTCTAAAGAGTAAGTATATACGCTGGAAAATCAAATTAGTTTGATTCAAATTTTATTATTTTTCAATAATGAATGTTTCAGACCGTCATAGAGGATACATTTACAACTAGTGTGCACTTACGACACGTATCAACTCCGCGACAAAGCACTTAGTGAACACGACACGGGTTCGCATCAATCAAAACGCGATTTTATATCAAAAGTAGCTTTCACTCAAAATGTGCTGGGATCGTTTTCATTCTACTTACGCACTATGGATCTTTTAATCAATATATATAAAATTCTCGTGTCACAATGTTAGTTACCATATTCCTCCGAAACGGCTTGACCGATTTTTATGAAATATTATAATATGCATATTCAATAGATCTGAGAATCGGCTACTATTTATTTTTCATACCTCCCCGCGGACGGAGTCGCGGGCATTAGCTAGTCCAAACTAATATTATAAATGCGAAAGTTTGGATGGTTGGATGTATGGATGTTTGTTACTCAATCACGCCCCAACGGCTGAACGGATCTGGCTGAAATTTTGCACAGAGATAGATTATAGTCTGGAATAGCACATAGGCTACTTTTTATTCCGGAAAATTAAAGAGTTCCCGCGGGAACCACAAAACCTCGATCCACGCGTACGAAGTCGCGGGCATCAGCTAGTATCAATATATATCTAAAGAGCCTTGGCATTCATTGGCCTAACGCAATCGGCGAATCTGTATCCACTCGGTGTAAGAACACCAACGCTGGCTGGCTTGCCGACTTTTGTAGATTTTAAAACATTATTGATACATATTATTCGCTCCTTATGTTTAGCCGTGACTTGCCGGAAGCATTGGGTTAATGTGTTCTGGAGACTTATAGGTATAACGTGAATCTCACTGCTAGCGGTCTCTATATGAGTTTTCAATTCATAACCCAAATAGTTTCTAATTTGGAATTATTCAGTCATTCAGTAGATATCCAAGCTATCGCATAAATATCAGTTTACGGGTAACGCTGAACTTCATCCTTATCTTTGAACCGTTGGGATCGATGTCTTACTGAATTCTATGTTGTTCTTTTCGTTCATGCGGTACTTAGAACTAACTAGGCGCTAGGCGGCTTATTTATAATAATATTATCCAATTAGCTGTAATTAGATTAACCTACATATAAATAATAGAAAGCGTTTTTGATTTTAGGGCTAAAGAGTAAAGATTTATAGGTAGTCATCTATACTAATATTATAAATGCGAAATTTCGGATGTATGGTTGGATGGATGTTGGTTACTCAATCACGCCAGAACGGTTGAACGGATCTGAAATTTGGCGCAGCGATAGATAGTCTGGAATAACAGATAGGCTACTATTTATCCCGGAATCTAAAAACCTCAATCCATGCGGACGAAGTAGTGGGCATCAGCTAGTATAGAGACATAAATGATTAGGGTAATAAATGCGTAAAATCTTATGATACACAATATGTACGAGATCGCGTCAGAGCACTTTAGTGAGTTCTTGTGGTTAGCAACATACTCTACATACAACTCGGGTTCACATAAGTCTAAATGCGATTATATACGAAAATGTCGCTGTCAATCAATCCATCTGACTATTACAGAATATAAATTTGTTTGCACTGTATAACGGGTGTTATGGTAAGACGAATATATTAATAACTAAAATAGATTAACCTATACGTAGGTAGATATATCTGCATCACATATGAAATAATAGTTACTTCGTAAACTTACTACTATAAGGTACCTATTCTGTGACTGTACTCAGTAAACAGACATTCTTATAAGTGGTTTGACCTGAGGAAAGGTTTGTTTATTTCTCTGTACAGGTAATGTAAGACCTAAACTCAGCTCCGCGAAGTCTAAATAAGGTCAGGTATCATATTTTCAGAGGATAAAGTACCTAATACAAAGGTTTATCTAAGTGACATGTATTTATTGAGCAGAGGTATAATACGCGATACGCGGAGCACACTTAGTGGGAACGGCGTGGGTTCGCATCAATCACAACCCGATTTTATATCAAATGTCGCTTTCAATCAATTTGTGCTGGGATCATATCCCCTGCTTCGTTCTCCTCTTTTCAAAATCTATTTTATGTTAGTGTGAGACTAGGCAAACGCTTGCTTCTTTCATGTAGGGTAAATTGATAATTTCGTGAGCTTTTTCTACATTTGCTAGTAATATTTTAAATCTCTGCTGAGCGAGTTTTGTAGTAGTGTGTTATTTTTACTAATTAAAATTTCCCAAACTGGGGAGGGACTCCAACTCACAACACTAGCTAATGAGTTCACAGTGCCTTGACCATTTTGACCAGAGCTCGTAAAATAAAGCTGGATTATGTGGTGTGCTGGATGATTAGTGAAAGTTAAACTGTTTTAGTTTAAAACTCATCACTTTAAAATTACTTCAGAAAACATATATAGATAAAAGCTATACATAGGTACGAGTATTTGCCGAACCGCAGTTTTTCCCTGTCGCCTAGTATGCTCGCTCCGTATAAAAGTGAACGAGGCGACGCTGGCATTTTATGTTCGTAATGTGTTTTCGCTCCTAACATGTTGTGTAAAGAAAACATATATAGATAATACTGATACATAGGTACGAGTATTTGCTGAACCGCAGTTTTTTCCTGTCGCCTAGTATGCTCGCTCCGTATAAAAGTGAACGACGCGACGCTGACATTTTATGTCCGTAGTGTTTACGCTCCTAACATGTTGTGTTGTGTAAGCTAGGTAGTAGCTAATATGAAATTGCAGATTTCATAGCTTTAAAGGGTTTTAGTTTGACGTCCGGTTCATGCTGGTTCGTGATGAATGTGACGGCGATTTTTTGAAAAATGGCTCCGCTATAAACTAGCACGTGTGTTATCGCATCACGCGAAATGGGTTCACGTTCATAGCTCTATAGCTAAATGTTCACTATTTATGTTCTTGTAATTATTGTTTACAATTTAAAATCCATACTAATATTATAAATGCGAAAGTGTGTCTGTCTGTCTGTCTGCTACGCTTTCACGGCCCATCTGTTCAACCGATTTTGATGAAATTTGGTACAGGGATAAGTTGTATCCCGGGGAAGGACATAGGCTACTTTTTATCCCGGAAAATTCAAAGGTTCCCGCAGGAATCAAAAAATGTATCTGTTCAACCGATTTTAATGAAATTTGGTACAGGGGTAGGTTGTATCCGGGGGAAGGACATAGGCTACTTTTTATGCCGGAAAATTCAAGAGTTCCCGCGGGAATCGAAAAAACTTGGTCCACGCGGACGAAGTCGCGGGAATCATCTAGTATCCTAATAACTAACATATAACTAGGCTTGCGTAAAACTGTAGTTACAAATTACCAGAGATTGTAACTCTTGAAAAAATTAAATTTATTTATCTATCATAATAAAAGAAAGTAAAGAGGTGTTGACTGCTGACTCTTAACTAATTCGTAATATTTTAATCTTGATGAAAATATTTTCATGTAAAGTATAATTTACCCTTTCTTAATGATTTAAATATGGCGGTTTAAAATTATACCATCAGCGGATTTTACCTTCTGAAAAATGCTCGCAAGAAACCTCACAACTTTCAAAATATGTTTTACAATAATGTATTATCAATGAAGATGAGTTGGATCCCGAATGTTTGTTTATAAATATTAATACTATTAATGACAAGAAAACAACGTTTATTTGAAACAAAAGGGCCATTAAGAGGCACCTACTTGTGTTTTTCTTTATGGTGATCGGTATATTTGATATTGTGCCTTGATTGTGACTAAGCGACGTTACACAGTTTCTTTGTTGAGATTTCCCAAGATGACTAATATCGAGTGACGATGTAATATGGCGAAAGTGAACGCGAGGTAACTTCCTAATGGGTACGGAGTTTTGAGGGACCACTATAGATAATTAGGGAGTTTGCTTTTCGCATGACTGTTCTTAATTGATGAAACATTCTTGCTATTAACTTGTTGTGGCAGTTTTTCGGAAGTTCTTGTTATGATATATTTTGCTCACTTATTATGTGGGACGGCTATTATAGGGAGACAAGGTAAAAGGCAAAAGGTCTCTGGATACCTACTGCAGTATAGGGATGATGACAACTCAATCAAATCAGCAACTCTTTATCAAACTTGAAAACGTACTTCTAGTATGGAAGTTGTATGAAATTCACAGTTGTGACGTCATTAAATTTCAACGCACTATTTTTCTTTAATCTATATTTTAAAATGAATTTTAGGTATTTTGGAAGACCCTGTATTTAATAATCAGTTAGAAATAATTTATTTTTGATATAGGCATCATCCCTATTGCCAGATACCGTATCAAAAATATTAAATTGTAATTTGTATGGTTTTATGGTAGAAATGAGTACAATGGAAAATATTAACCATTTTTAAATTAACCATTATTAGGTAAGTGAGAAATGCAATTACTTAAAAATTAATATAGACGCAATCTTGAAATTAGTATTTGTTCGAAAAGAGACAAGATTATTATTTAAGAAACCAAACGTAAGAAAGTGTCAAAACATGAGGTCAAAACTACAGCTGATGTTACGTTTTATACATCAATGGATCAAGGTTGGCCTGAGTTATTAGGTAAATGCAGAAGTAGAGTAGAATTCTTTAATTATATACATGAGAGATATTTTTTAAATTGTAGGAACTAATCTTTAACATGCGAAATAAAACGGTTGTATATTTTGAAATAACATACGTACCTAAATAAAGAAAGAAGTTACTGGGTACCTGATTAATAATATTTTAATACCAAGTGGAAAATAGGCAAAAACACTCTATACTTACTATCGTTTCCTAGTTAAATGAGTAATCTCATTACGTGCCAAAGGCCTTACACAAAGGAACTGTTTATAAAACAAATACTTCGTACGCTTTCGTAATGCCATGAAACTATGAAAGTGACCTAATAAAGTGGGTACGCACTGCGCATTCCGCTGGTTGACATTCCTGACCAAGAATAGGTGGAGGTTTTACGTCCCACATCACAATACTCGATCCAATACAGTGCTTTACCGATATTAATAATATTATACCGAAAAATTCTGTTGCGATTTAATTTATACGACTGTACTTATACTAAATGCTATATGGTACTAACTTAGCGCCCCGTGCAAATCTCAGATCTTAAAAGTAACAACGTCTAGTTTTTTGTAACACCTCCGTTTAACTGATTTCACAAAAAGATACATTAATATTAAACATCCTTATCTATAATTATGTCGTTGATGTCTAACGCAGTATTTATAGGTACACAATTCTACAAATTGTAGAAGACGTAACTCAAAAGTTCAACTCTATAATATCCTTAAATCCATACTAATATTATAAATGCGAAAGTGTGTCCAAGTTTACTGCTACGATTTCACAGCCCATCCGTTTAACTGATTTGGACGAAATTTGGTTGGGTAAAGAGGTACGCTGCATCCCGGGGAAGGAAATAGGTTGTAGGCAACCTTTTCATCCCTAAAAATCAAAAAGCTGCAATGGGGCTTTTTAGAAACCTAAATCCATGCGAATGAAGTCATGGTTATGATCTAGTTAGTTCTAATAACTTATCAAGTTTCAACGTCGCTGGTAGAAGGAGCCCTTGTTCAGTTACTAATTTATAAAGTGTAGATATTAATATTCACAAAAAGTGCGGTAAAAAATATGATATCAGCGAGTGTAGGGGACATCTTCATTAAGTGGGTAGCCTGTTAAGTTTTTCTGGTATCGGAGTGACGGCAGCAGGGGGCGGGCCCGGACGAGATAAACTATCTTATCTCCCGTTATCTCGCAGAAGGGAAGCTGCTCAATCAATATCCTAAAATGATTTTCGATAGAGAAAAATATGTTTTTAACCTACCGCAAAAACGGAGGAATTTGCTTGGTTTATATGATGTTTAGAAAGGATAAGTTAAAGTTTTACCGCATTTAAATGCAATGGCGCTACTAATGTAGTCTTTTTTACTCCAAACATGGTGAAGTAGATGGATATTTTTTGTGTTATTGCAATATTATGAGTGCTGATGCAATAAAAATCCATTAATCGACCAAAAAAATATTTCCTTTGCTTTTAAATGGGAGATAATGCATGGAGGAAGTTTGCGCCCTTTCCATGCTTTCTTGTGTCTTGCACAAGTCTCTATTTAGCTAGTATGCGTTTTAATGTGAAGATTATATTATTTTAAATGTCAAACTTATTCCGTTTTTTTGATCCACTACAAGTTAGCCCTTGACTGCGATCTAACCTGATGGTAGGTGACGATGCAGTCTAAGATGGTAGCGGGCTAACCTGTGAGGGGCTTGGCAGTTAATGAATTATTAAACCCATATCCATATTCGGCTACTACATAGCATCGTACCGGAATGATAAATCGCTTGGCGGCACGTCTTTACCGGTAGGGTGGTAACTAACCACGGCCGATGCCTCCCACCAGTCCAGACCAGGGAAAATTCTGAATTAATTACAAATTCCTCAAATTGACCCTGCCGGGGATCGAACCCGGGACCTCCGCATGTTAAAACAACAGCGCTCGACACTGCGCCACGGAGGTCGTCAGATTTCTTTATTGCTTTTTTCTATTTTCAACCGACTTTCAAAAAAGGAGGAGGTTCTCAATTCGGCGCGTATATTTTTAATTATTGTAGTTTTGTTGCAAGTGATACGTACATACAAGAGTTACGAAGTATTAAGTCGCCGATGGTCTTTATATTTGATTCTTAAACTTAGTTCTACAGGTACAGGCTGTGTACCTATTACAGAAATGTCAGTTTTACGACCTGATTTGGCGTGTGATTCAGATTAACCGTGTCAATATTAACTATCAAAATAGTTCACAAATACACACCTCTTCAAGGGCTTGAACTGTTTAAATGCGTTTTGAATAATAATCATTTAGAACATTTATTTGGGTAATACGCCACGGGAAACAAATGGGGTTAAACGATAATAGAAACCGTTAGTATTTATGGTGATTTTTATTGGATGCCTGTTGTGACTCTATTAATGGACTAATGAATGTTGATTGCTTCACAATATATGAGGGACCAGTGACGGCTCTCAAGTGAGGTTATTGACGTTCAGTATCAATTCAGAGACATCTTTTAGATAAAGTTCTATAGATGTGTAGAAGTAATAAAAAAAATGAAATGTAGAGTTATGTGAAAAACATTTCATAACGGAAAAATATATGTTTAGGGAAACTCACCATTTTATAGCTCCACTAGGTGTTCACTTACGCACAAAACCAATAAAAAAAATCGAAAGAAACAACTAAAAAAATTACGGTTCGCGTTGCTCGACTGCAAGCAATCGTATTAGGACGCGATATAAAAATAAAAGGCGTAATAAAAGTTTTATCGCCGTGAGATGTACAATTAATGGAATGTTTGATTTGAATTATTGCTAGGGCGAAGCGACCGTGGTGTGCGGAGTACGGACGTGTTATGAGCGAAGGAACTCAGGCACGTCTGAGCCCATGACGCTGGCTCGAGTGCACAGCTCTGCAAGCGGCGGGCGGGCGGTTATACTCGTACCAGCGTCGAACGGGGCGGCACTGATAAAACCATGATAATATTACATTACATACCTATTATTATAAGCTGTACTTTACATATCCGTTAGGAGATAAACCACGCACATCTGTTCAAGTGCCTGCTCTTCCCTTACCTACTTATCTCTGCGGATGCATTTATAAAACATTCTGGTAATAAAAACTATTTTGTTATCGTCAAAACACTTGCTAGTCGCATTACATTAATAAAATTATTCCATTTATGGTCAATATTAATAGTTTTATGATATTATGGTTGCTCAAATATAGGTTTATGGAAATTGCGTGTTTTGTGATCCTATTAAAGAGCGATAGCGTGTGACTCAGCATCGGCTCGACATTAATAAGGATTTGCACTTGTATGATGTGTCGAAATAAGGCTTCGTGCCTCTAGTATTTCGAAGAAAGGACCATCGCACCCTCTATGTTTTCCCCGAAAAGTACTTTCTACGGTACTTCATATACATACACCAACCAATTATTGAAACTGTTCAGTGGCTTAGCCGCGAATAGTATAGATACAATTTTTGATATTAATAATTAAAAAAAAAATAGTGGCGCTTATCATATCATATTAGTGAAAATAAAGCTCTTTCATATTACGATATCCCGTTCGATCTAATAGCCCTACTTTAATATTTGCCCCCCCCCCCCCCACCCCCACCATTTCGGCAACCCGTGCAGTGAAAAAATAAGATGCCGAATACAATTTTAGCATATGTATGTAGGTATATTAGTAATAGGAGTTCCGTCCTCCATCTCCGAAATTATTCATCAGATCTTCACCAAATTTAATTGGAACCAACCTGACGATACGTTCTCTCAAATTAATAAAATATTGAAATCAGTTCAGATTTGACAGAGCTATGGAGTATAACATCGCCAAAAAAAAATATGTGTCGAATTGAGAACGCCCTCCTTTTTTTGAGGTAGGTTAAGAATTAGTGTCCATTTTTAAGTAGGTACATGAATTTTATATATATATCCGAATTCGAAACTGTACACTTTAGCACAAACTCTTAATCATTTTCAGATCAAGGAAATATAAATTGGTTAACGTTTTCTTTATTACCTATATAAAAATCACACCTGGAAAGAGAAATAAAGGTACCTTAATAGATATATGAGGTATCAGGCTCTTCGGGTTCAAACGTGGCAAGAATTTGTAACGACATAATATAAAGGTGCACCTACATAAAGGAGTAAGTATTATGAATTTGTGTTTACATCACATGAAACAACGTCGTGAAATTGTAATTTCACGGATCGCCGGCAATTTTCATTGGCGATTAATTTTTGCTTTTATTTAGTTTTAAACCTGCCTACGTCTGTTTGTCTATGGGATTATCTTGTTTAATATTCAGTGACACGACTTAATAGTTTTTATTAACATAATATGCCATATTGTAACTGTTTATAGGTATTTTGCATATCTTCGAACTTCATGTAGTGGTAGAACATAAGAAAATATGTAGTAAAAGTAATGCCTACCGATCATCCAAAGATCGAATTGCTAAATTTGATGTAGGCGCCACACCCTATGACATCACTTGGTGCTGTACAAACCGATTAGTCTATTGTCTATACCTATCTACTTCAATATTATCGTCTGGTAGAACAGCAGTGGAAATAAAAAGAAGAGAAGATTATCTCACCAAGTCACCATGTGGTCACTAATAATAATATTAGACATCCGTTTTCAATCAATATGTCAAAAAGTTACCTTTTTTAAAAGTGATCTTTGTGTATGTACACGCCTTACCTGGAAAAAACAAAAACAAAAATTAGATATAATTAATTACAAAATTATACTTAATATTGAAAATTGGCTGACTCGTCACGGCTTTTGTTCACGTTTCTGTTCAAATTTCTGAAAATCATTTCTGGGGATTCAACGTCAGGAAACTGCCAGATGTTACACGCAAAATCTCAAGTTTTTAGACCCAACATATGTTGATATGTTAGTCAGTCAGTTTATCCTTTATAATAATTACAAGTACAGTTTGAAGAAGATAGTTGCATTCACAGTCATGAAAATTTATTTATCAAGACTACCAAGTAGAGATTACCTCAATAAACAACCAAGAAAGTATTTATGCGACAAGGGACGTCCACTCCATGTGGCGGATCGTGACTGATTGCGGTCAGGAGACAAGCGTAAGATCCAATAGATGGCGTTAATTGCTTAATTAATCAAGTTCGTCGGTTATATTGGGAGAGGATTTTTTTTTATGGCCCTTTATTGGAAACAGTGTTGACACTATGATGTTGAATTCTTATGTGGATGTTTTGATAAAGGAATAATCCATCGATACTAATCCATACTAATATTATAAATGCGAAAGTGTGTGTCTGTCTGTCTGCTGCGCTTTCGCGGCCCAACTGCTCAACGGATTTTGATGAAATTTGGTACAAAGATAGGTTACATCCCAGGGAAGGACATAGGCTACTTTTTATCCCGGAAAATTGAAGAGTTCCCGCGGGAATCAAAAAACATAAATCCACGCGGACGAAGTCGCGGGAATCATCTAGTATTATAAATGCGAAAGTGTGTCTGTCTGTCTGTCTGTCTGCTACGCTTTCACGGCCCATCTGTTCAACCGATTTTGATGAAATTTGGTACAGGGATAGGTTGTATCCTGGGGAAGGACATAGGCTACTTTTTATCCCTGAAAATTAAAGAGTTCCCGCTTGAATCAAAAAACCTTAATCCACGCGGACGAAGTCGCGGGCATCATCTAGTTGTGAATATTCTGTTAATTACCTCATATGGTTTTGTACGGTATAACAATACTTAAGCAATTAAAAAAAACAGTATTAAAATAGATATTTTGTGTGGGTGGATATCAATATCGAATGCCGAGCCGAAAAACATTGGCGAGAAGGCGCTTTCAAACCTGTCAAAAGTGACAGGAAAAAGGGCGGGAAAATGTCGCCATAATGGATGTGTCAGCGGCATCGTGACAAAACGAGGCCTATTGGCATGCACGGGGTTAGATCCACTCCCAGAGGATTAGGCAGTTTTGGATTTCCATAAAAAAATTTGATCATACATTTAGGTATTTATTTTAATATACCCAGCTAGCACCCAAAGTAAGTAATTTAAATAAAAGCACGCTGCATGCAAGAGACTACACAATAGAGTTGCCATAATCAGAATAATGAATGCGATCGCTCAATGCGATAGTCAATAAATACGGGATCCGTAAACATGTCCAAACATGATAGATGATGAAAGCTTTGATATGATAAAATATGTACCTATGACAGATATGATATAGTTTGTAAGGCCGCGTCTGTACTGACAGGGGAGTAACGTATATTAAGTTAAAAAGTCACATCAAAATTTTACAAGGTTTTGTTGATTTGGTCCCATTCCTTCCTCCAGCCGATATTTTGTTAATAGAAATATCACAATTTTATAAGACAATAGGTAGCAAATATTATATACGATATACTGAATATTATGTGGGAGTTAGAGTAGGTGGGTGTCTCGTTTAAAGAAGACGGCCTTTGCCCCTTACTCCATTTTAAAAAGGATTTTACCAGATTTTACCAGATGGAGTTTTCGTAGTGAATATAATTGGGTTGACATTTACCATCGGGTGTATTGGTCGTTATCTGTTACCGCCCCCTGCGCTCCATTTCACTTGTAACCCGATAGGGGGCGACGTCGGGCGGCGCGACTATCGCCTTGTAATGGCCACCACGGCCCCTTTTTTATTACTGACCCGCTAGTAAACAGATCATTCGGGTTTGTGGTGTTATAAAAACGAAATTAACTCCGGCCGGTAGATGTCCAGATATCCACTACCAAGAGCTCTGGTATTAACATTAAAATCACATTCGCGTCATGCACATTCAGTGTCGGTTCACCTCGCTGGTGACGCGGTACGAGCGTCTCACACGCAACGTTTTCCAAGTACCTATTAGTTTTGGGCAAAAAGGCCAAATCTCTTAAGGTAGATGAATGAATGGTAAACGGACGAGTAGACTTCTTTACTCCAAAAAATAAATACTTAATTGAAAAGCTGATAGGTTTTCCAATTTATAATAGTTATACTTTACATTATTATAAAAGTATTATATGAAGTCCTTTATCAAGTATAATAGTAAAATTATTATTGTACTAAATGCGGTCAATCCCTAAACGAAACCCACGTATTTTCGGAAATTACAGTGTTTATTTTAGAAGAAAGTATGAGAGTGTGTGAAGACTTCTACAGCGCCATTCAGATGATATAAACTTTATCAAACCGGTTTCGATGTTTATTTGTCATTAAGTTTTATAAAGGATATATCCACCACATTTACTTTATTATCCAAGCTCGTATAGAAAAGCTATGATTTAGTAGGTACCAATACAAAATGTTTACGCATACGTCATAATGATATATTGAAAGCATTGAAAGTTATCGCTATTATCGTCAGACTGAAATTCAGGCACAGCTCTAATAAAACGAGTATCCTCGTATATCACACGTGCGGCCGACGTCCGAGGAGAGCTTTGTGCATTGGAATATTGCGTTAATAGATTAATCCAATCAAAATATTAATTCCAGCTCGCTCATATTTACATTCGCATTGCCTGATTCGTACGTTCCATTTGAGATGACATTCATCGATTTAAATGTAATGTCACCAATTCCAAGTATATTTTATTCACGTGATTTTGTTTTAATCAATGATCTTTTATATTTGTATACTGAAGCTGAAGCTCCTCGAATTAGTCAAGATTTGAGAACAATTTTAAATTTTAATACCTAGTTAACAGTAGAATTTTGATCTTTATGAATTTGAATTGAACTCAAATTGTAAATTATCCAGAGCAGGCTCAACGGAAGGCTGATGGCGCGTGCTCTTCCAAACCGGCTCGGGATTAGAGCTCGCGTTGTGCGTTTGTGCTATTATTTCAGCATTTCCGTGTATCCCTCTATTGTTTCTCGTGGAAAACTTTTCGATATTTCACTATTTCGCGAATGAAAAGAAAAAAAATGCGCCAATAAAAAATCTTAGATTAAACCGCTCCACCACCAATTGAGTTTTATATCCGGACATTTTTAACGTTGTCTGCAACATTAGGTAGAGTAAAAGCCGAGAACTAAGTAAGCGTTGGTGTCCTTTTGCACAAGACAATTGAGTCCATAAGGAACGGCGATTGTGGTTTAGCACTGATGAAATGAGCCGGGAACGTTGTGTTCTGGACTCAATATTTGCGGTGCAATACAACCTTTATTGTGAAGATCAACACGCTTCGGACACACAGCAATTTTAGCGATCCGTGTAACTACTTTAATAAAACGGTTGAATCTTAGTTTGGAGTAGAAATTACGTACTGATATAAAGGAGACTTATAGGAGCCATTCCAATTTTCCGTTTTCGTTTCTCATTACGTATATGACATAGAAGAACATACACATGGATCCTTTGCAACTGCACTGACGACAGCTGGGGTACTTTATTTGATTTTCGTCTATAAAATGAAGATTCGACTTTTACGTTCGCATAACTAGTTACGACGAACAATTTTACTTTAATTATATTTCATTTTTCTTTATTGTGTTTTGCTATGTTTGTGTTTTACGGTTAGGCCATTTCGTAACAGTAAAACACAAAGTTCATTGACCTATTGGTTGGAAACGGGTGGGGCATTTTGTGATGGATTTGGATGATATAAAGTGGCATTAAGAACTATGGAACCCTAAAACAGAAGTTCCACAGGTAGTCTAAAAATGGGTACCAAGTTATATTATGAACCTAATAAGAAACATGAACATGAGACTTAGAAGGTTGACTGAAATTCAAAAGGACTTCTTCTTACCTACGAAGTTTTACAACCGTGGGATTTGATTGAACTCGAATTAAAAGATGACCTTAATTTTTTGCTCTGTATTTTATTTTGCTATCGCCTAATGTGACGATCATGTACCTACATTGTACAGACGGGATTAGCTATAGCTAGACACTAAAGCGTGGGTGTTATTGAGGAGTGACGTGCGTGAGCTGTGTCGTTAAGGACACATGGTTCTGTTGAGGAGGGGTTCTGTTTGCGTCTCCACCTCGCACGGTCAATAGGCGCTGCAAATATGCCTTGTACTACGAGGTATACATTACAAGTACTGACCTTCTAGAAAGAATGAACACTTACATATTATTGACTAAGAAGGTGACTTTGCAAGATATCTTACGTGATAACGAAGTAAACCTACCTAGTATTAGTACCTACAGACACAAATATTATAGATGAACGTAATTTCGGTGTCACCCTGTTAAACCAGAATACCTTTTTTTCTGGATGTGGAGGAAAAAATCCCTACGAACTTTTTCCTGCTGGCAGAGTGTGTCCGGCTTGCACGGACTAAAATAACCTTGTCTACGAGATCAGCATGGAAGTGATTTACATTTCATCGTGCTGACCCTCAAGTTGTCCTCTCTACCTTTATTCTTGTTTTTCAAACCAGAGTACCTAGGTACGCAAAACACGGTACTCATCAGTATTATACGTTATACGTTTATATCTTATTTCTGTAGATGTACTTTCATACAGCAAACCAGTGCTACGTTTTGTAACCAAACAACTTCAAGCGTAGTCGAACTTCTATTTTCTTTATAGCGTTCGATGACGTAAGTTATGCTTCGGTACAAGCCCGAATGGAAATAGATAACATTCAGTCACACAACGTCGGTGAATTTTCGAAGGATTTTAAGTTACAATTCTAAATAAATTCCCCATGCATAAGCGAGTTTCGTGATAAGCAGCATGCGAGCATCCGCAGCCTGCTTCCACCCGCGCATTTATCATCGCCGGGTTCAAAGTTCGAACACAATAACGTTGTTAGTTGTATCAACGACACTTTTGTCGTACATGCAAGCGAAAAGAACGGCAAATCCAAGGATAAATCACTACACAGCGTAATGTTGCTCCATGAATTTCATCTTATATCTTGCACGTCGCGTCCGTGCGCACATAATTGTTGGATAACAATGCTTTCATTAAAAACGTTTTATACTGGATAAATTTTAATTGAATAAATAGGTGAATTCTCGAATTATTTATTTTTATTCTTCCTGAACTATATTTATTTTCAGGACCGCTGTCTGTCAGGATATTTATTTTCAGGAGTATTAAAATAAAATATCAAATGGAATTCCAAATATTTATATTTTACTCAGACATGAACATCATTACGGCAGTTTTATATTTATCAAGCTAGTCTTATGTTGAGTTTACAAAACATGCCAAATTATTTCATAACACCCCTTTACACTACAGTGATGCGATGAAAACATAACTTTTTAATTTTCATACTCGGTGTCTAATACGGCATGCCCCCTTTTTAATTTGTGTCCTACTTTGTAATTGAAAATTTTCACGCAGGTGCCAACAACAAATGTACAACGTTTCAACTTAATCGGATGACTGATGTGTGAACGCACCTCCGCTATCGAACCACCATAGCTAACGAATCAACAAACATACATTTTCATGGAAGCGGTACCTTTGCGAGTTAAATTGATATTTTTGGATAAAAAATGAACCGAAAATAGAAAAGCGAGGAGTAACCGCTATTTCTATATTGTGCAGTGATGGAGACTCATCGCAGTGGCGCATCATTTATCAAGCCAACCTCTTGTTCAGTTTGCGCTGGAAATTCTAGATTATAAACTTCACTGTAAAATAGGTAGCAGTTAAAATTGCTCGGCGTGATTAAACTTTCGTTTTTAATTTTTGTTCTCAACCGTCTGAAGAGATTTTGTTTTATGAGTACTTTTGTTACATTGTTTGTGTAAAGGGTCGTTATGGTGGTCCTCAAATAAGTTTCGAGTAGTGATAGTAATTCTGAGATAACGCTCATCAGTGGGGAGAATAATATTATGTAATTTAAAATTAAATTAAAAATAAATGAAAATATCAACATACTAGCTGATAGCTTTTTTTGTTGTGTTTGTTTGGACCCCGGGATGGTTTATATCTACAACTAGCTGATGCCCGCGACTTCATCCGCGTGGTTTAAATTTTTTTTAATTCCCGCGGGAACTCCTTAATTTTCCGGGATAAAAAGTAGGTTTGTCACTCTCCAGGTCCTCAACTATACCCATGTCAAAAATCACGTAGATCCCTTGCTCCGTTGCGGCGAGATTGAAAGACAAACCAACAAACCAATAAACCAACAAACCAACAAACCAACAAACAAACACACTTTCGCATTTATAAAATTAGTATGGATAAGTTCGTCGTTGTATGTAGTTTCGAAATTACTTTATGAAATGCTTTGTTTTTCGTAAAAATGGGGTTGAAAAGGGGTTGCGTTTTTTTTCGACGCTGTCACTTTTTTGCAAGCTTATTCCGGAGTTAACATGAAAAAGACAGGTATAGAAAATTTAACTAACACATTTAACGGCCCTATGGAAGTGGGCCTTAAAAAATAATTCTTTGTTAAACAAGGTACTAGTCCCTGATAATAGCCTAAGCACGAATATTTTGAATGTCGATATTTGATATTGATAAACAGTGCAATGATATTGACGTATATCTAATTCTATGGTCTAGAGTCTAGACTCTAGACTCTAGACTCTAGACTTGAGTGTTGTCAGATCTATGCTAATCGATTTTGGATAAAGAGTGGATTACACTTATTTTTTCTAGACCACACGACGTGTTGTCTGGTAGGTACAGTCGCGTACAGCCACTCTAAGCTTATACAAACCAAAATCAATACAATAGCGCGATTGTGGACTTGACGTTGATGACAGTTGTTTTGTTTTATTTCCTTACGCTCGTTTGCAACCGGGCGAACAAAAAACTTTGGGAAATACTATATATAGACGAAATTGGCTTTTGGAATGCCAGCTGGTAAAGGGTCCCGATCGTTATCGCGGTATTCACCACATACTTGATACTACATAGGTGCTTTTTATCGATTAATATACATACTTAGACATAGTTAAACAGCCGTGTGATATTAAAATGCGCTTTTAAAGTATTGAAAAATTCGAAACAGGAACATCGGTTGTAGGAAACATCTCGGGCAATATGGGGCAAAAGTTGGGCATCGCCGCGGGCCATCCATGCCAGTGATGCCAACTTTGCACCGTGCTACCAACTGTTACACAAGTTCGATATTCCGTTTTGTTTTTCACACAATTTGCTCTCAAACATTATTGAAATCGGATAACGTTCGCTGTTTTGCGTTCTTTTCCTTTCGGACTAGGCATATCTGTTTTCAATTTATAAGAAGCTCCCGAACTTTTTAGGGTTCCGTAGCCAAATTTGGCAAAAACGGAACCATTATAGATTCGTCATGTCTGTCTGTCTGTCTGTCCGTCCGTATGTCACAGCCACTTTTTTCCGAAACTATAAGAACTATACTGTTGAAGCTTAGTAAGTAGATGTATTCTGTGAACCGCTTTAAGATTTTCTTACAAAAATAGAAAAAAAAAACAATAAATTTTGGGGTTCCCATACTTAGAACTGAAACTCAAAAATTTTTTTTTCATCTAACCCATACGTGTGGGGTATCTATGGATAGGTCTTCAAAAATGATATTGAGGTTTGTAATATCATTTTTTTCTAAACTGAATAGTTTGCGCGAGAGACACTTCCAAAGTGGTAAAATGTGTGTCCCCCCCTGTAACTTCTAAAATAAGAGCATGATAAAACTAAAAATAATATAATATGATGTACATTACCATGCAAACTTCCACCGAAAATTGGTTTGAATGAGATCTAGTAAGTAGTTTTTTTTTAATACGTCATAAATCGTAAACCGTAATTTACCTTTCATTCAATCAACTCAAATATTTAAAATAAAAATATTTTTAATAATTTAAAAATTACTACAGGTTTGTACGGAACCCTCGGTGCGCGAGTCCGACTCGCACTTGGCCGGTTTTTTTATACAGGCATGAGGTAGGTAGTTTATACATAAAGGCAATATAGTCATTGGTATCTTAATAATCGTTGTTCATAAAGACTGAAAAAAATCTATCATTTATGTTTTTTAGCTGTTGTACATAATTGTGAGAAAAACTATTCATGACTAGATGATGCCCACGACTTCGTCTTCGAAACTCTTTAATTTTCGGGGATAAAAAGTAGCCTATGTCCTTCCTCGGGATGCAACCTATCCATTTTAACCAATTTCGCCTAAATTTATCGACCAAATTTTATCAAAATTGGTTGAACAGATGAGCCGTGAAAGCGTAGCAGATAGACAGACAGACAGACATACTTTCGCATGTATAATATTAGTATGGACTATGAAAGTATGGATATTTTTAGAGATTTTGCTCTAGCTTTAAATGTTTTATAGAGATGCAGCATTTGCAATTTGGGACAGACGATTGCTTCTAAAGCGAAGCTATTTTCTGATACGAGTACATCCAGAGGCCTGTGGCTTCGTTACTGAGACTGGATTCTCTAGGGCTTTGTTAAAGACTAGATCTAATTTAACATTGAAAATGCATGCACGAATAAAAATCGAGTGGGTTTATTTTATTCTATAATAGTGATTTTTAGACGATCAGTCAGTACTAGCTGACCAGCCCGGCTTCGCACGGGCGGGCTTTTCATACAACGGCATACCTGTTTTATACAGCTTAATTAGGCTTTAGGCTGATAGCAATTGATTTGCTGCTACGCGATGAGGAGTTCTGCCCGCCATCTTCAATCTATTCATCAGATCTTCACGAAATGTACATACTCATTTGGCAGTATATAAATATTGTAAAGAAAAAGCAAAATGGTTTCAGATTGACGGAATTAGGTATTTCAAGTGTCATTTAGTTTTGATATAATATCCTGCTAATTTTGATGTAATTCTTATTTAATTTATAGGCGGGCATAAATAACCCCTTTAATAATAAAAGTAATTACTGCCGTTAAGAATAAAAACATAAAGACCCAATATTGAACTGGACGTAAACACGCGGTTCATGTCTAAAAAGCCTTTAAAAGTAGTATCAATCCAATTTCCCTATTGCCGTTCAGAGTGTCACCGCATAAAATAAAAATGCCTACATAACAGCTTCTCCCTTGGCACCAAAAGAGGGAGGTTATAAAATTCCGTTAATAGCTATTATATTTACTGCATTAGTAATATTTTAGGGCACTGAAAGGCAATGTGTATAAAGTAATAGCTTATTTGGAATTTATATAGTGTTTTATTTTTAGGTTTATGCCATTGTTAATTTATTCGTCAGCTATTTTTTTTAAACTGTTTTATTTTTTAATATTTATGTAGTGTTTCTTATAAAGACAATAGAGCGATGCAAACGAGAGACAGTGGTGCTATTTTGTTGTAAATATTCTAAATTGAGACGTCGAAAAGTAATCGTATCCTTTTCACAATATTTATTCCCTAAGGTAAGGTATCGTACATATCAATTAAGTTTAGAGATTGGCGTAAGTACTCGTACAACCGAATTTACCTTATTGTGTTCATCAGTCTGATAAGTAGGTATGCGAGTATGTTCATGGGTCTGTACAGACGAAGCGCATTGGTTGATTTTATTTATTTTTGCAGCAATAGTATTTTTCTTAGCCTTAGCGTACTCACCGAACTAGTTTTATCTACATAGTTAGTTATGGAACATTTTAATTATATTACAAGACGCGTTATACCTTACCTACATTGCAAGCTAGGATGAATGTCTATGATAATGCTACAAAATTTGTGTTTATCCTGAAAATTTGCAGTTAACAAATTCCATGCTAGCAGATTATGGGGATCCATAAACTTTCACATTGGAAATAAGTAGCTCCGACGTATGGTGATGACGTAAGATCTATGAAGTAAATGAGCTATGCGTAATAAAGTATTAACCTTCTTGTAAATTTCATCGGTTAGAACTAAGAACTATGTAATTTCTTTATTAATATAAATGTTGTTTTTAAGTCAATGATCTTTTATATATAATTAGTTTTAAGTATTGAAACAATATGCTTCTTAGGAGTACCTTGTCGTTTACAAAGCTAACAGACGAATTTAATAAAGTTCGTTTACATCACGATTACGGCAGATAATGCTCCTTTAAAAGGATTACGGTTTCGTGAACAATACAAGCGATTATCTCAGTGAATGCTTGTCAGCAACATCAGGCTGGGAGTTATTGTAATATGTAAACGAGGAGCCCAGCGAAATTATCCGAGATTTAAATGTTCTCTTCGATTTAAATGTGTACGGATATTCTGAGAAAGGTCCGAAGGACTCCTCGATCCTTTTAGTGGAAATCGTAATTGCGCCTAGCTTTTTTTAAATACGGGTCAAATTGAGGGCCCCGATTCTTCCCATAAAAGGGAAGTCACGAGAGTATGATTATTTTGGATTTGTGTACACTCCTGACAGTGTTGTAGTGGTTATGAGTTATCTTTTACTGCAGCTCTTGTGCTTTCCTCCAAATACTTCGGTTGGCGGTACTGCATTTAAAGGCTTGTATAAAACACAACAGAAGCGACGCGTGACGGATACCTACTTCACGGCAGCAAGTAACACCGAACGAACTGACCTACTCGTACTAAACATGTCCTACTAACAATAGGTAAATATTCAGTGGTGGAGCACGACGGCAGCAGCTCTGTTCTAATGCGCGGTCCGCAGTGTGAGCTCCGTCATAGATCATACAGTTCCTTACATTACGACTTCGATATGGGTCACTGCCATCCCGCTTTACGTGTGCCCAAGCCTTAAATACCGTTTGAATATTGAAATTCAGGTCTTGCAACGTAGCTTGCTTACTATCGAAGCGACGCAGGTGTGAGCCGGCACGTGAACAAAGCCTTCATGACTCAGCGGAGACACTGCCGAACGTGGGCGTATTTGAGCTTATAAAAATAGCCATCTGGGTTGATATTCTTCGAACTGAATGATCCTACAATTTTGCTTACGAATATAGAGCATTATAAAGGTAAGTTTCTTACGAAGAGTACGAATCTGATAGTTTTCTATAACAAATAACAATAATACTCTATGGCGTGCTGGCTAGCCTAGGGTTGGTCCGAAACAGGCGCTTTCTACGCATTGGAGTTTATTATGATTTATATTGTTATAATGCTTTCGATCATTCAGAAGTTGTCCTTAAATATTGTTAAAACATTGAGATGTTGTTCCTCAAAAGTTGTTCCGCGCTACTGGTAATCCAAAAGCAGGCGAATATTTAGCCCATCGGCTTAGCTTAACAATTCAGAGACGAAATAGCGCCAGTGTCTTGGGTACCATGCCCATGAAAGATCATTTGGATGGTGTATATTTTTTGTAAATATAAATGTTAAAGATTTTTTGCAGTAGGTAGATTGTAAATATTTTAATTATAATGGTTAATATTTATTGTTCATTTACCATCCCCACACGTAGAAAACATCGAAATAAAAAATAAAATTAAACTCGAATTTATTTTCGGAATTCGCTAGCCTGAAATTCAACCATTGATGAAATGAAATTTAAGCCCTGTACGGTATTGCAAGAGTAGGTATATTCGTTAACAGCCTACGGTTCATTTCCCTCACCCTCCAAGAATCTCATTCCCAATTTTAACTTCCAATAAACATTGCCGCGTTTCGCAACAGCAATATGCTTGAAATATTTAAGCAATTTATGTCTCGTATGCTTATAAGTTTCTTTCCTTCCTTTATTGTAAGGCTGTGTTTTCATCGTTGAATCTAAAAAAAAATGTCTAAGAACAGATAAATAATTAGAAAACTCTGATATGGAACGTCTGCAAGAATATAAAAGAAAAGAAAAAATAAAGAACTGGCGATTTGTATTTGAGGAGTCGAGTAAGGGCGGTTGTACGCTCGGTGGCTGGCGACTTTAACGTACCGTGACAATCGCTTCCATGCTAAATGTCATGGTGGCCATTGTTCTGGCGTCCCTACCGTGCTGCTAGCTCCTCACGCCCCCTCGTTTCCCCTATACATCGGCATTTATACGCCTTTACCTGGCAATGAAAAATTTATAGCGCAGTATTGATTACAAAATACTTCCCACTTCCCTTGAGACGTTTTGTTGGTTAAACATTCACAGACATTTAGTTGGTTGGTTTACCTACTTTAGTAGAGCTGATAATTATGTTTATGAAATATACTCGAATGAAATATACTACAATTATTTTATTCCAAAATGTGAAACAAAAAAATTTTTGTTTTCCTGGGTTAATAAGTAGCCTCTAATCATAATCATAATCATTTTTATTTTTGCATGAATATAGTACATGCAATATATAATTACATAGGTGTTTAAATTAAAACTTATCTATATTCTGCCAAGCTTGGCGTGCAAAAATATTTTAGGTTAAGTTAATTTTAAATTAAGCGTTAAGAATTTAAACCTCCATTGTCGTAGTCGCTCTCCAGGTCCTCAACTGTACCCATTCAAATATGTTGCGGTGATTGAAGGAATAACACAAAAACATCCACCTTCACATTTAAACCTTCAGGCTGGAAGAGATTTCTTTTTAGAGATAAGCTTTACCTTTGTCCACTTTTTTAAAATTAGGTTTAAGACAATATTTTGTACAAGAATAATAAAAATAAATAAAAATAAATAAAATATTATTGTGCTTTAATACCTACACGCTAAGTGGCAAGTGAAGAGTTTTGTGTCGACAGTTAGTTACAATAGTTTAACTCTCTTATCATAGTTAATGATCTTTATTGTCAACAAAAGCATATTATAAATGGAGTAGTGGAGTAAGTTGGCGAAGAACGAGCGGGGGGTGGACGGGTGGACGTTAACTTAATATGGCGGGGCATCACGGCAATTTGTTCGAGACGAACCTCCAGCTGCCTGAGTGCTGGCACGGACAGGGTTGCTACACCAATTAAGGTCTACAAGTTTTTAAATTACGTGTACTTAAAAATATTAATTCAAAGTTAATGAATCTTCTTTGTTTTTAAATTGTTATTTCATGGTATGATAATTCTTTAATTTTTACAACTACGTTGCTGTCATTTTATCATCGCGTTGTCATGTAGGTATAAATCCATTTTTATTGACCTACTTTATACCAACAAGTATTTCTTTGACGGCTCTATAACAGATTAACTTCTAAACAATTTGATTAATGTAAATATTAAATACTAGATGATGCCCGCGACTTCGTCCGCGTGGATTAAGTTTTGTAGGTTCCCGGGGGAACTCCTTAATTTTCCGGGATAAAAAGAAGCCTATGTAAGTAGCCAGACGCACTTTCGCATTTAAAATATTAGTATGGAATTTTGAGATTAAAATATTTAAGTTGTGTTTACTTTTCACACCCCTGTGCCTAATTTACACTTGTGTTCAGCTATAGAAAATCCCACGAAAAGTGATTATGGATCGCAATTAATACCTTTCGCTTAAACCTTTAACCTACGATTTCGACAGTACACTGTCGTGCGCCATTTTACTTCGTATTTGCGAGAATTTTACTGTTGAATTAATTTAGTTGACGATTTTATTCGTGATTTTGGGGCCTTGTTACGTATAACATATTGCTACAGTGCAACCATCGTAATCACCTCTGATGGTTGCGACTATTCTGCTGTTGATCAAAATATACTAAAAAGTCTAGAATCGCAGCGTAATCACGACAATTTATAATGTTACAATAATAATTATTGATGTAGGTTTTACATAATAGGGCTTCTGGATTATTTCAACAGGCTTGACTATGGAGTTATGGAGACTATAATATCTTAATTCATACTTAATATTATAAATGCGAAAGTGTGTTTGGTTTGTTGGTTTGTCCTTCAATCATGCCGTAATGGAGCAACGGACCGACGTGATTTTTGGCATGGGAATAGTTGAGGACCTGGAGAGTACATAGGCTACTTTTTATCCCGATATTAAGGAGTTCCCGTGGCAATCAAAAAACTTATTCCACGCGGACGAAGACGCGGACATCTGTTAGTATATAGTATATTAGTATATTTAGAGAAAGAGAGCGCAAGGTTTGACGACCTCCGTGGTGCAGTGTGTAGCGCTGTTGTCTTAACGTGCGGAGGTCCCGGGTTCGATCCCCGGCAGGGTAAATTTGGGAATTTAAAATTTCTGAATTTTCCCTGGTCTGGCCTGGTGGGAGGCTTTGGCCATGGCTAGTTACCACCCTACCGAGAAAGACGTGCCACCAAGCGATTGAGCGTTCCGGTACGATGCCGTGTAGAAACCGAATAAGGGCATGGGTTTAATATAACTGCCATGCCCCTAACAGGTTAGCCCGCTACCATCTTAGACTGCATCATCACTTACCATCTGGTGAGATCGCAGTCAAGGGCTAAATTGTAGTGGATAAAAAAAAAGTTTTTAATATACCTAAAGGTGACGTTTCAGCACAGAATAGGTAATAGTACAGCTGCTTCAGGAAGTTCAGGAACCTATAGGTCTTCGTTCTGGTTATTGGTGTCGAGGCTTACGACACGGGTATGTCATTACAGCCCGCACCCCTCCCTGTGACAACTTCATTAGGAAGCCATAAGTCGACGGGACGCCGACGCGGCTCGCACCAACGCGTGAACATTGTTTTCTCTTTAGCAAACTGGTGCGTGCTGCGAATTGTTTCTTGCATGTTTCTTTATTAAACTTGTCGTTTGCTGTGACTTTAAATAGATACTTGAAAGCTAAGCATTGTAGTTATTTAGTTCTGTTTAATAATTAGCCAACTTTTGCATTGCATGTTAGACATAACTTGTTTTCTTTTTAAAGAATATTAGCGTGCAAGTTCAACAAGTAATATTCCACTTTCCGATCCAACTAAGTGTTTTAAATTTTGGCTAGAAGTAGGTACTGAGCTATTGAAGCTGTAAAGTAGTTTTATAACACCAATGAATGCGAAACAAGAAGTTGGAAAAGGACATAGTTTGTAATAGAAGATGAATAGGTTCAATAATATTCTTTAACTAACTAAAAGTTATATTTTTTTTACTTGGAGTAAGTTACGCCGATAAGCAACCTTCATGATATCGGTCTTCTCTGTTAAACTTGAGCTAGTAGGGGAACGGGCACAACATATATTTTTTCTAAATTTATAATAATTTTTTGTAGTAGGACACCTACGAATGAAATAAATACTATTCAGTAAATTGACGCTAAATAAAAATGGTGAATCAATCTCTTACCTTACAAATTAGCACCAATTTTTATCTAGCACACGAATCTAATAAAGTGAATAAGTATTTTCATGCATTTAAAATCTTTACTGTCCCCTCTGGCAGAGGCCGCCCCTACTCAAATAACGAGTAAGCATTCGCAGACATTGGATTATATTTTATAGTGAATGTCTATAAAAATAATAAAACGTCCCTATTCCGCTATTTGCGTGCGATACAGACGTGAAGACAATGCCTCACAGAGATCAGCGGCCGTCTATAAAAGTATGTTTGCGAAGAAATTTAATAAAGCGGAAGCGGACGGCCATTACGGAACCCTGCAACCTTTACTGGCATTTGGATTGTCGTGTACACGCTCTTATGGCGAGGACCATTCCTTTACCGTTTTATTATATTTATTATATATCGTAGTGTTTATATAATAAGTATTCCAAATTGGAGGTATTTTTATATTTCTAGGGAATTTATAGGCTTGATGGAGGTGGTATTTCTTAAGAGAATTTTTACTTTGTATATGGAGTAGAATGTAAATAAATATTTACGGATTGTTTATTCTAAGACTATTGTGGAAGTTGAACTGTAATACCAGGTTCACGTTCTAACTTTCTTTATGAGCTTTTACTTATATATCTATGTAAAGGCTTGACCTCGGATACAATCATTAATTTTTAATTTTTAAACAAAAATCTAGCGAATTTAGAGAATGAAAGATTATTTTTCGGTTGAATTAAATAAATAATATTCTCATAATTTATTAATTAAATTCTTAACATTCAGTAACCTCTTACCTTGAGGGCACAAAGTTAGTGAGAATTTACAGTTGTTTCGTAGCACCCTCGTAGCTCCGTAGAACTCCAAGTTACTTCGTAGAATTTAATCGTGAGGAATAAGAATTACAATGCCACGATATTATTACTAGCTATATTTATTAATGAAAAGATAATCTAAATACGTTTGCGTTCGTGAAAGTTGTCTTTGTTTTAAACAGGGTTGTTTATGTTATTATACTGATACTGAAGTTCTGTGTATGTAAAATATAATTTTTTCGCGTGTTTGTTGCTTTTTGAGGAAAATAAGTCATCTAATAAAGTTGCATCTATTTAATTTTTGAGGCGCTGTGGTTTTACTTACGACCGTATAGAAACGTTTCTTCTTTTAATTTTTCTGACTTAAATTGACCAAAACCATCGGGCAGGCTAAGCTGCAAGGTTTCAGATGGTCTAGAAACTATTTTAGTAACGGTTTATTTAGTTATTTACTTAGTTTATATAAAAATATTAGTCTAATCGAGTTTTTATATAATTTTAGTTTAAAATTGTTAAAGTCTTTGTTACTCGAAATAAACTTCTATTTATTTAAAGACCGCAGAGCGTCAAAGTTTATGTTCGTATTGGAGGCAGTATGTGGCAGTATCTAGGTATAACCGACAATGAGAAAGTGGCAAAGCCCATGTGCACTAATAAATTGAAAAGCGAGTGAACCGGCGCACTTTATGGAAGTTCGCAAATCGACTGACCCAATACAGTCTACTGCATAAGTTACAACCGGTTTCATTGAGCTTGTAACGAAATAGATGTACACACTTTTTCAATAGGAATTCATACCATGTTGTAAAAATGCGAAAATTTGACTTTCTGCCCATTTATGCGACCGACTTTAACGAAATTTTGACAACGAAAAGGTTACAACAGAAAACCTACTTTCATGTTTATCATGTTAGCCTCATTTTTCGCTCTAAAACTGAAGTCTAAATAGTCGGGATAGTAGCCCAACGGATGTAGTAGTAGAATTTGAAAATGATTTCTGCAGTCCACCCTCTAACCCGCTGACCTGTTAAGGCTTTATTTATAGTATTATACAATTAAATTACATAGTAATTTATTGCATATCATTTTTCATTTGTATTTTATCGTAACGACACAGTTCGATAATTATACTGGTGTCAATTTTATGCAGATGTTCTGCATTGAGCGGGGTCGTTGCGCACTAAAATGACCTGTAAAATGAGATCTAAGAAGACACATCAGAAAGAGATTTCTGGGGCCCAAGGTCATAATTTGTATAAACTCTCCGGTGAGAACTTTACGTGTACTAATGTCTCCGCATGCCGGTTTCATAAATAAAGATAGTAGTATCATTGTACTATTACCTATTCTGTGGTAGTATCTCACAATTCGTGTGCTAGGTAATATTTTACTCAGTAATATATCGCAAAAACGATTCTATGCGTAGAAAAAAACTAGAGACTTTGTAGTTTTACTGAAGTGTTTTTATAATAAAATCATTTTTTACTATGCAGTAACTTGTGATGCAGAGTGTCCGGGCGCCGACGCGTCGCCCTACTTGTTGCGCGATGTCAGTTCATTATTTACGCGACAAAATATCGACTCTATGTTAATAATGGCTTACTTACTCATTAATGTATGAGTTAATTATTAACTGTGGGCGTGCCTTTTCTCTGATTGATACTGGTATAACAATTTATATTAAAAATGTATTTTTTTTTCATTTTTCTGAGTTCATTTTATTTTGATAGAGCTGCAGTTTTACCTTTGACTTAAATGTTAATTTTAACAATAACAGTTCATACAAAAATTGGTAAAAAATAAAAAAAACTAGACGCTATATTAAAAAGTACGCAAACACGAGCCAGACGAAACTATATAGGTATTCATCGCGTATTCATGCCCCGAGTGTCGACTATATCGAAAATACTGAAAGAGGGAAAAGACGTGTAATTTACGCCTTTGCTCATCACGACCAGATTGAAATTCCGCCCTGCACGGCACGGCCGGCTGGCTGGCGCCTCACTTGTTGCTCAAAACGTCATAACTACCCCTACGTGATCATATTATTTGATAGTGTTACCTCATTTATCTGTATATTAAACGCTCGGGTGATAATATATCGCTCTATCTTATCGCTGATAATAATGGGCTAAATATAATATATTTTGGATGGTTTTATCTACTAATGCACAGTATTTATTGATTGGTATGTGTTACTTAACTCACATTTTCCCGTTCTGCTAGAATATTGTAATTTTTTAATGATTTCTGAGTCTTCTATCTATTTGTTTACACCAAAATAATGTCTAAAATATTTTTTTAGATACCTGATGATGCAATTGGTATTTGGCATATTTTAAAGCAATTAGTAAAAGTACTTAATATGTTACATTTTAAACCTGAAGGAAATTTTGCATTAAACCGCTAGGCTGTACAAATTTGTAAAGAGTATCTTAGTTATGTTTCTCAGACACATTCTTTTCAGTACATTCGACATTAATGTCATTGACTTTCATGAAATGCGTAATCCGGTGCAGTATATAAGCGCATACACCATACAGGCTATAATTTCAGGAGAAACTTGACATGTTCCTTGGTTAGTTGGCAGGGAATCCTTTCAAATAGCTTTTCAAAGGCGCGCCGCGACGCCTTGCATCTGAAGGAAACATGCTTTAATCAAGCTAAGGCTGAATACCGCATGCAGTAGGTAAATAAGCTATAGACGATTTTCATTTGGAACATTGCTATGTGTGACTTGAGGTCGATAATGTAAATCTGGAAATAATAATTAACTCTTTCTATTCTTCTTGGTAAGAAAACGTGATAAGGCTATTTTTTTAGGTAATTCAAAAAGGTCAAGTTATTAGTTAGGCAAAACAGTCACCCGTTGTGCTATTTTGCTATATCCTAAAGTATATAGGCATATAATATTATGATTTATGATTAATGTAGAACAAGTTTTTCATTATTTAAAACATTTTATACATTGTCAATTGTTTTAAACGTTAGCAAATATCATAACGGATATGATAAGCTCTCATCAGGCGCTTTATTGATTAAACTTCCCACTCGTTTGTCCGAGTTCAATGTATAGCTAAATACGTACATGTTACATACATTTGCAAAATGCTTTTCATTTTAAGTATTATAATTATGTATCAGTGATAAAACGCCTTACATCGGGAATATATCATAGAACTAATAGAAATGTTAATGTGGTGGGTTGTATTGGAACTGTTTTTTTAATATATAATATATCAGACCTGCTTGCAAGTGGTGATGCAGCCTAAGGTGGAGCGCGCTAGTCTAGAAGATGCCTATTCACTCTTGATTTGAAGGTACCTATATTAAAAGAGGAGGGGAAAACGGAAGCCGGATGGGCATTCCATATCCAAGTGGTTAGAATTAGGAACGAGGAAGCAAATCGCTTCGTGCCAGTCCGCGGAATTTCGACTGCGTAAGGGCAGACCTTGTCGATGACTTGCGATGTCTTGCCTTGTCGATGATAAAAAGATGACGGAGGTATTAACCTTATCAGAGTATTGAGCAAGATTATCTACATCATATGACGTCATTAACCATCCAGTAGCTATGGTTTCTTAGGAATGACGTTAGCATGGTATCATCCAGTACGCCCACGTCTAAAGCAAATTCAAATAATGCTTGCTCTTAGAAAGTTTTAAACAATAATGCTCACTCTTAAATGGCGTCTCTTCAGTTCTTTGAAAAGCTTGTTTCACAGGTCATTGTATCGTATCGAGATGTATTGCGATATTATAGCGCGATGAATAATTCAGTTTGTGTTGGTCCATCTATTCGATAGACGATACAATTATTAGATTTTTATCGACGCCACGGACAGATCATAATATAGCGAAATATTTCTTAATCATAGAACGAGAATTGTGTTGGAAACTGAGCAAGAATTGTAAGTAGCTATAGTACTAGCTTTTTAATGATTAATTTCAATGGGACATCTACCTGATGGTAAGTGATGATGCAGTCTAAGATGGTAGCGGGCTAACCTGTTAGGGGTCTAGTTGTATTAAACCCATACCCCTATACGGTTTCAACACGGCATCGTACCGGAACGCTAAATTAAAATTGCTTGGCGGCACGTGTTTGTCGGTAGGGTGGTAACTAGCCACGGCCGAAGCCTCCCACCAGGCCAGACCAGGGAAAATTCTGAAATTATAAATTCCCAAATTAACCTTGCCGGGGATCGAACCCGGCACCTCCACACGTTAAGACAACAGCGCTCAACACTGCGCCAGGAGGTCATCAAAATTCGTGTGTTAGGGTTAAATACTCGTAAATAAATAAGATAGGTACATAAAATTAATTATTAAATCTTACGACAAACCCTGTCTGATTCAAATTTTATCACAAAGGAGTTAATACGACTCTATACATATGAGTATACCGTGCAAGTGATTATCAAAGATTTCTCAGACCACTACTTACCTACCTACGACTAACTAACATTAAAAGGGTTAACTTTACCCGACCACAACATCGTCCATTAACTTAATACAATGTAGCTTCTAAAGGAATGCGGTGGGTCCTCACCGCTATACTAGTGAGTAGTGACGTGACCACTGATTAATGATTGTTCACATATTAATTAATTACAGCAAAACAATTAATGAAAATTCAGTCGATGTAACGTTGCAGTGAAGTTGCGTTGCATGTCCCGTGCCTGGTCGTTACATTAAAGTTGCATTTCAAGTGCTGAAATAATTTAGACTGACTAAATCGTGTTAGATATAGAGAGTGCTTAACACTGCTTATCGTTTATATTTTATTTAACCAGACTCAACATGGGTTTGTTAAGTAACATGATCATTAGTGTGTTATAAATCTATAGTTAATATTATTGCGAAAGTTTGAATGGATGGATGGATGTTTGTTACTCAATCACACCATAACGGCTAATGGATCTGGATGAAATTTGGCACAGATATAGATTTTAGTCTGAAATAACACATGCGCCTTTTACTCTATGGGCTAATTTTTGTCCCGGAAAATTAGAGAGTTCCCGCGGGAACAAAAAAAACCTCAATACACGCGGACGAAGTCGTGGGCATAAGCTAGTCCTAAATAGAGTGGAGAATTAAAATTTATGTGAGTACCATTTATTTATAAATTTATAATTAATGAACTGCATGGTAATAAATAACAGTGCAACCAATTAATGACGAGGGAGTGCAGTTGACGGGACTGCTCGGCTGTGACGTCACAGTCGCGTGCGCTTCGTCCGTTCTAGAATTAATTACAGAAGCCTTTTAGGTGCCACACATGGTACCAACTGAAATTACAAAGGCCTTACTGACATTTAATATGTTTATAGTTCGGGGACATTAACACCGAATTCTGTCACAAGGCTTCAGTTATTTGTCTATAAATAACTCTTACCAAAAACACATGTTGACACAGAACGGAAACTTAAAGTATTCAACGCATGAACTTGGTTTACGTGTATATTCCGACGCCAAACTTATCTATTATACAAACGTAGAGGGAAAGAGAATAAGGCTGCCTTTCCACCAGAGTTAAAACCCACCAGTAAGAGCACTTCATATAACTTCTAGCGATCGAAGTGGGCTTAACACGTATTCTTAGCTTAGGTAGAAAGGCACCCTAAGCTGAAAAGACAGAGTACACGACCTTTAATACTGATGGGGTCCCAAAGGTTGTAAAGCGAAAAAAGCCAAAACTATATCGTAAAGATGGAAATCTAGCAAGCAAGAGAAAAACATACAAGGATATTTGAGGGCAGTGATGCCCCGAGCGGGCACTTAGCGCAAGCTATTAAGGAGCCGTGACCGACGCCGAAACGACGAAAACTATAAAACCGTTAAAGTAACGTTTCAGCAGCAGTAAAGAGCGCAAGATCTGTTGACAATGTCGCCCCGAACCGCTATAAAACGTATGCACCAGACAGTAAAATTTAACGGTACTATGATTAAACTTATCTGCCGACCCTAAATCACAGGCTAATAACTCCTAATTCTATTTCAAATCCTAGTAATATTAAGATCTTTTTCAGACCTTATTTCTAAAAGTAGTTCTTTTCGCTTCGAAAAGCATCGCATACAACATTAAATTTAAAAATTAAAACATTTATCTTCAAAGCATTGTTCTTTAAAATATCATCGTTAGATTTTATCAAGGATCTGCAAAAAATCTCACAAGAACTCAGAAGCTGCACTGCTGTATTACTGTAATTAATGCTATGAAATATTTACAAGAATGTGAAATGCATAGTTAACTTTTAACGGTCTGCCCCTGTTTTCTAATCTTTATAAGACACGAAATCTCGCAGTTATGGCTTGGTCGCATAAAAGGGGGAGGATCCTTAAAACGATTTACAAGTACTGGAAGGATGTTATAAAGGTTTTTACGGTCACTTTCCGTCAGCACTGCAGCGCTCTTAATGGATGACCTAAGTGCATAGGAACATTTATGTCAGCAAGGAATCTTTAATGTCGAACATTAAACCCTGATTTGAAGAGAATATTAATTTATCTGCACAATGCACGGACACAGCTCTTAGAGAAAGGTACCGAAAGAAATTAAAAGACTATGTTAATATGTTTATTTATGAGAAAAATCGTTGAGTCACATTTTTTAAAAGCAACATTTCATCGCCTTATCCTTTAAACAAAATACTCACCCTTAAAATATTTATCGGTATTACAAATATCTCGTCTATCAATTAACGATTAGTAAACCATTTATAAAATATACCACTGCTCTGAAACCAAATGTAAAATAAATAATATATTGAAAGCATCGAAAGTTCATTTGATTTACTTCATGTCGGAACGTTTATCTTGGATGATTCATCACATCGGAAATAATGAAGTAATTCCTTTCACTAAACAAATTTCACATCAATTAGTAATTTGAGAAGCTGAGGGGGTTTCTTCTACGAGTATTTTCCATTATTTATCTGTTAGCGAAAAGAACTATTTTGTTGATGCCTTTCCGATTTTTATTATCTCTTTATTTCTCTTTCGTAACAGCAAAATCATGCCTATTGCCAGTGAGATATAAGCGTGTAAAATGGGCTAAACTTGACTAGTGGCTAGAGCTACAGCTACCTCGCGTGTGTTTTGTCCTTTTATTTTATCTGTGAACAATAATAATTTGTGTAGGTACATAGTATGCTCTTCCACAGACAACATCTCACTATACCCACTAAGATAAGATTATCTTACTAATATTATAAATGCGAAAGTTTGGATGGATGTATGGATGTTTGTTACTCAATCACGCCCCAACGGCTGAACGTCTTGCTGAAATTTGGCACAGAGATAGATTATGGTCTGGAATAGCACATAGGCTACTTTTTATCCCGGACAATTAAATAAATTCCGGGGAAACAAAAAACCTCAAACCACGCAGACGAAGTCGCGGGCATCAGCTATTAGTTAATATATTCCATGGTTAAGATTTTTATCATCCAGTTTTTCACATGGAATTACTTTGAGTTTACTTGACTTATTTAATTTACATCGCGAAACACATAGTATATAGCCTGTAAGGAAAATCATTCAACAAATTGATTTTTTGAAATATGAAAGCTTTATCAGAAGCCGAATCAAGTTATTGAGCGTAGATTATTTGATTTTATTTTGTCGCGTACGATATCAAAGAAATGATGAAAGGCAAGACGTATCATGTCTCATGAAAGGAAGAAATAAATGCAAACCATATTTTTTGTTAAATAGAATAAGACCAAATATTTTTAGACAACCAGCAAGTTTGCTTTTCTACGGAAATTTATACAGAGGTCCTACGGAATTTTATGAAGCCCAAATCCACCATCCGTCCATAATGATAGTTATTCATGCAGTTTTACTTGGCGAATACGTTGGATGAAAAAATACCAATACACAGTAGGTAAAATTAACAATATGTGCTGTTCTAACCTACTTTCATTAAATCAAACAATTGCACACCACACGTCCGATAATACACTCCAGCAACCTTCAATGATGAAATTTTAAATTGCAATCCAATTCCATGAATTGCTGTTTCGTGTGGACTTGTCATATCAATAATTAACACTCCGATCATCTATAAGCTCTTTTGACCACAAAAATATCTTGTTATCATTTATAAATAAAATAGAGTATATGTTACATACAATTGCCTCAACGTTTTAGGGTTTATAACTTATGCATGAATACCTATAGTTCGCGCGCGTGAATGCGAACACAGAGCAAATGTATGGTGACACATACATTTACTCTGCATTCAACTCGCGCGCGAACTGTAGGTACTTACGTTCCATCGTATGGAGACTACATCGAGGATGAAAAATTGGCAACGAAAAGTAAAGCTGCTTTAAGGAGTTTTATAAAGATTTTTTGCATTTCCTCGTAATATCTAATATCGAGATAGGACTTATTACTTCGACTACGGAAATGAAGCATTGCATTATGCAATTGGCATTGGATTTAGCATGTGATCTGTCTAGCTTTAATATTATATCATTGTGCTTACAAAAATGCTACAATAGGTCATTGTACCAGTGGTATTCTACGAAGGCTTTGTATAGGGTGTGCTCGGCAGTCAGACGGACGTCAGTGTGCTTGTTTTAGCTACTGATCGATACGCCCGGCCTAACGTCCCACTTAATGTAGCCACACTATCCTATTTTCCTCAACCCTCTATTTAAACACAGCTTATTAGTTCTAACTTATGCAGCAAGGAGTTTGTAATATAAATTTTAATACGGTAAAACGGTACAGTAACTGTAGGAGTGGTATGGTAACTGGTAAGACTGGTTAAGGTTCGAAAATATACGACAAACAACTTATTATCATAATAATAGGTACCAAAGATGTAGACAGATTTCCACATAGTAAAATTTGACGTTGACGTACCTACAGCTTTATAAAGTATAGCTGATACCCGCGACTTAGTCCGCGTGGTTAAAGTGTTTTGATTCCCGCGGGAACTTAATTTTCCGAGATAAAAAGTGGCCTGTGTCACTTTCCAGGTTCTCAACTATACCCATGCCAAAAATCACGTCGATCCATTGCTCCGTTACAGCGTAATTGACAAACAAACAAGCAAACACACTTTCGCATTTATTATAATAAGTATGATATAATGACATAAAATAGAATACCTACTTTCTTTCATGTTTATTACAGAAATGGTTTACTGGGTCACTCAGGACAGTTCAGGAAGGCTCTACTATTTTATGTAAACGTGCTTAGTGACTGGTCGATACACTCTGCCCATTGTGGCATTTAGTAGTTGCTCATTTATTTTTGTTTCCAATTGCTTTAATAAACAGGATAATATTTTTGTCGTTCCATTATCCAGTCAGTTGTGAAGTGTAGTTTTGTTAATTTATTACATTGCAATAAATAGTGTTAGGTTTTATCACCACCAATATACTAAACATTCAAATTATTCCATTACAATTTTTTTATTGAGAATGATAAATTATAATTTAATTATGTACATAATACAAATTATTAACTATACTACTAACTACTTATAACAATAACTTGTGAGATATTATTACAATTCACAAAACGGAAATGATGTCAGTTCATACAGATCTATAATTTTATTTGCCAGTCAATTGAAAAATAAATAAGATGAAGCTTGTGTATCAACAGAGTAGATTTTTATTAGGGTTGAATTTTTTCAGATTTCAACATGGTTTGACCCCATGCGTACCTTGATATGACTTTAACATGAAATCGAAAATTGTATGAAAATGTCACTTTTGGGCAAGAGCAAAGTTCGGTTTAAAGGTCGCAACCTTGCACAAGGCTCTTGGCATTCGATTTTAAATAAAAACAATTGTTATACATACACAGAATACTAATGATTACGTTATACGCACTACAATGATAGGCAGTAAATCATCACCAACCACACCATTTTCCTTTTGTTGATATTACTCAAGGAAATCAGACACACTCAGCAGAAAATTACGATAAAATAATATATGAGCACCATATGACTTATGAGCACGTATGGGTGGTGGAAGTTGATGTTTTTTGTTATATGTACTTGTATACCTTCGCGTGTATACCCATCGACCAAACTGAAGTTATTTAGTTGCCCTTTTTAAAATAAAGTAAGTAGGTCTGTAACCTTTTGTGGGGCGTTGCCACTTTCGTGGTAAATTATTTTTTATTTACGCGCAGGTGTGTGCCGGCAAGTCATGTTGTTTGTGGTCGGCGTATTCTGACCCGCAAGGGTATTAAAAGGTTTTACTTCAGAGAAAAAGTTTTATAATTAAGGGACATCAAAGAACCACCGCTATGGGGTTACACTTCGGGTCGTTATTCAAAGCAGCTGCCGAGATAAGGGATCTTTAGCGCCTGTTTAATGAAAGTTTATTTGTTAACTGTGACGAGGAAAATTGTTATTGAACCCATTATATTTATATTATACTTTTCTTACTTGTAGGGAAAAAGATTTCTTTAGATCTCCGTACACCGAAAACGCTTACATAAGTGTTAATTTAACTGTTACTAGATGATGCCCGCAACTTCGTCCGCATGGTTTAATTTTTTTTTAATCCCGCGGAAAATCTTTCCGGGATAAAAAGGAGCCTATGTCACTCTCTAGGTCCTCAGCTATACTCAAACCAAAATCACGTCGATCCGTTGCTTCGTTGCGACGTGATTGGAGGACAAACCAACAAACAAACACGCTTTCGCATTTATAATATTAGTATGATTTTCGTTTAAAGTCATTTGCTTATCTTAAAAACTAGATTGTGGTATATTTTAATCTAAACCAAGATTTCGTTTTCGCCAACGCAATTTACTAAGTGAAGAATTCTTGCTCTCTCTTCACCTGACCGCAGGAAAAAATATTAAAAATGAAATCTCGTTAGAATTTAAATGGTACCACTACAACTCGTAAGATTTTCAAATAACATCTATCTATTACAGTTTTGCTTTGATTTTATGTTAAATTCGTTACAAAAACTAACGCTTCACAAAAAGTGAATAAAGTATTTCCACTTGTTCTGTTCATCTGAATTACAGTTATTTTAAGTTTTGTAAAAAAGTAATTAAATGAAGTTCATAGTAGTAACATGAAATTTCATTTCAGAGTTGCGATATTCAGCGTAAATGATTGCTTTGTACGTTTATTTAATGTACACCAGAAGTAATGAACGTCCTGCTGAATCGTGACCATTTTAATTGGTCTGACAACAAATTTTAAAATATAATTCACAAAAGGTCCGTAAAGGAACCGCGGTATTTATCACAATTTTCATTCATCGATAAACATGACATGACGAAGGGTTTCAAAATTAATTCAGGAGTAGCAAATTCGTCGGTGATTAACGAGTAATTAATTAGTTAATTTAGTAAAAGTTAAAAGGCCTGTACCCTTCGCAATCAAAGGAAACCACTGTATTAGTCATTATTTTAAATCCAAAATCCATACCAATTATATGTGTTATTAATTCGAATGTATGTCTGCTACGCTTTTTCGACCCATCTGTCTAACCAATTTTGAAGAAATTCAGTACCTATAGAAGTACTAGTTTTCATTCATGCGAAGGACATAGGCTACTTTTTATCCCGGAAAATAAAAGAGTTCCCTTTTTTATTCGTCATAAAAAATAAATCCTGCATATGGGTGAAGTCGCTGGTATCATCTTGTTATAATATAACTATGCTGAAAAGAATACCCTGAAAGATTGCTGCGGTTGGAGATGATTTCTAATTAGTTGATAGTTAGATGATTTGTGTGGTGGTGAAAAAACCTTATTGTGGACTTTTCTCTTGGCCGCCTTTGGAAAACTCGCGTAGCTTTAGTTGATACCGTAATTGATTATCACGATCAGCTTTTATATTCTATTGACGTTCAAAAAGTGTGCAGTGTAAATCCATACTTCCATACTATATATACTATACTATATACTATATAACTATATTACTATTATATTACTATATTTACTATATTTACTATATAATATTATAAATGCCAAAGTGTGTCTGTCTGTCTGTCTGTCTGTCTGTCTGTCTGTCTGTCTGCTACGCTTTCACGGCCCATCTATTCGACCGATTTTGATGAAATTTGGTACAGGGATAGATTGTATCCCGGGGAAGGACATAGGCTACTTTTTATCCCGGAAAATTCAAGAGTTCCCGTGGGAATTGAAAAAACTTGGTCCACGCGGACGAAGACGCGGGAATCATCTAGTAATTTGAATAAATAAACATTGAATCTTGTATCTTAATCCACGCGGACGAAGTCAGATCGTCTAGTTATGGGTATATACGGCGCAAATACTAAATACGCCCGTAGTGAGGTTTTTAAATGTACATCAGGAGTAATCAACCCCCTGGCGACTGGTGACTAATTGATTGGTCTCAGTTGTAGACAACGAAAGATAATTCCGACTCGCTGCTAAATGGATTTGTCAACTGCGCTAGTAATTAAATATACCGCTGGTTTTTGTCTTTTCTTAGAAAATGTACGTTGAGTTTAATTTGTGCGTGGTTTTTGTTCCGGCATCCTAATCAATCAAAGTTGTCAGGATGTCTGTTTATTGTCTTTGTTATCTCTGTAAAATATTTCCTATTATCATCTTTTAATATTTTTTAAATTCAGATATTAAATAATAGTATCTGGTTCTCAAGTTCTACTAAAGTGCCTATGTCTGTTGGACAACTGTTGGAGCATATGTGAGCGAAGCTGCTAACATAAAGCACTGGAATTTTGTTAGAATTTTTTAATTTTATTTTTTAGTAAAAGCTCTCTTAGTGCAAATCGCGTTTGCAGCAAAGAAACCGGAGGCAAATAATCCTATTTTCATTTCGTGCGTCATGTTTTTATAGGATTAAGTTACAAAAGCCACTACCTCATTCTTTTATGAGCTTTGCGTTCCTCCAACCTGTTAAAAGACCTCCTCTCTGTCTTCCGACAAACAATTTAACAGCCTTACTTTGTGAAATAGACTTTTTGGTGGAGATTTGTTATTCACTCAAAAGTTTTAAGTGGCTGTGAAACATCATTCTGAAAGAATTAAATATGGGTCCGCTCAGACAAATTTATACTCTAATTGCTGGCCGTAAGGTGTATCTCGCTTTGAGTTATAATATAAGCTTTTGTTGGTAGACACGTCGATCATGAAAGTTTTACCACGAGGTGATTGTGAATCAAGAGCTTCTCATTTCACGGAATAGTAACTATAAGCATTGAAATGAAACTAAGTGCTTGTAGAATGCCGGTTCAAGGGACAACAATATTTTATAACCTTGGTAAGTATATTTCGTAGCTTAGTATCTCTAATATTCGATGAAAGTCAATTTGCTCACTATTATTTTTATAAAAAATTATATTCTTTCAATTTTGCACAAAGATACCTATCCTTATTGGAAAAACAAGTATCGAAAGCGACAAGATCAAAGGCAAAATACTACTTTAAAAAGTAGAAAGAAAACTATAACTGTAAATAAAACAATATTAACAGTTAATTTTCCACGGTTGACTTTTATAGAAAGGTTGGTGGAAACCGATCGGGGTGTATAGAGGCACGCTGCGCACAATGGGGCGTCTGACGCACCCGGCTAATGGAGGGGTAGCCACGCTGGGGGGCTATTACCCACCACTCTTATCGAAACTAAGACTTTCCTAATAAAGCAACGTTTAACCAACCATACTACACAATTTCCCAAAGTTCAAACAGATTTAAAGGAACTTTTACTAATTTATAGCTATCATGGAGTATAATTGTTGGTAGAAACTTTTAAACACAAAATACTAGCTTCAATTTATACCTACCATTACTAGCTGATGCCTGCGACTTCGTCCGCGTGGTTTAAGTTTTTTTTAATTCCCCCGGGAACTCCTTAATTTTCCGGGATAAAAAGTAGCCTATGTCACTGTCCAGGTCCTCAACTATACCCATGCCAAAAATCACGTCGATCCGTTGCTCCGTTGCGGCGTGATTGAAGGACAAACCAACAAACCAACAAACAAACACACTTTCGCATTTATAATATTAGTATGATGATTTAAACCCAAAGCCAAAATTTTTACTCTTCTTAAAACTAGTATTTTAAGGGCGAAAACAAACTACTTACTACATTACTTCAAACTAAAGACAAAAAAAAAATTGGCTAGCGGACAAAAATTTCACGTCATTAACTATATGGAGCGCGCACACTAGGCAACAGGACAAAATGGCGTTCACAGCTCCCACGCGAACGTTTCGCGCGTTTATCATATGAGGGTTTATCATATCCTGTTCGTAGTAGGTATGTTTTCGCTCAAACATTTAGCACTATAATATATATAGCACTGGTTGCCAAAAATGATAAAACTTTTGAGGTATAATAATACTAGCTGATGCGCGCGATTTCGTCCGCGTGGATTGAGGTTTTTTGGTTCCTTCGGGAACTCTTTAATTTTCCGGCATAAAAAGTAGCCTATATGTTATTCCAGACTATAATCTATCTCTGTGCCAAATTTCATCCAGATTCGTATAGCCGTTCTGACGTGAAAGAGTAACAAACATCCATACATCCATACTCACAAACTTTCGCGTTTATAATTTAAGTAAGGATACACATTAATGTAGAGATTAGTTTTTATAATATTGGATAATTTGTGATAATCGCGTTTCGTGTCCGAGCAACTCTTGCATGTAAAACTTAATTGAGTTATTTTCCACCAACGTCCGGAGCGTAGGTATAACATAGGTAGAAAACGGGAAACTGCCAACTATAGTCACGATTCTATTATGTTCGTTGCATATTTGCATTATAGTTACTAGAAACTTTAAGACAAAAAAATTATGCTTAACTAGGTGATTCCCGCGACTTCATCTGGGTGGTTTTAGTTTTTTTTATAAATTTCCGCTGGGACTCCCTAATTTTCCAGTATAAAAAGCTATGTCCTTCCCCGGGATACAATCTATGTCTGTACCAAATTTCATGAAAATCGGGCCGCATAAGCTTAGCAGACAGACAGATACAATACACTTTTGCATTTGTAATATTATTAATGGATGTTATAAATGCGAAAGCAGAAAGTTTGTCTGACTGTCTGCTAAGCTATTACAGCCCATCTGTTCAACCCATCTCGACGAAATTTGGATATGGGTTGCATCCCGGGTCGGGCAATTACATTTTATATCGGAAAATTAGAGTTCCCGCGGGTATCAAAAATCTTAATCCACGCGGACGATGTCGCGGGCATTATCTAGTTTACTATAGTAAAAGTATGAATATTTGCTCGATCTTCGCCGCCCGCCCGCCCAGCTACGGCGCAGCACTGCGGCGTCTAATTACAAACGTTGAATGCAACTTTTTAACCGACTTCCAAAAAAGGAGGAGGTTCTCAATTCGGCGCGTATCTTTTTTTGTTTAACTAGATTGTCGCTACTGTTATTCATTTCAAATTGAATTTAAAATTCCGCTGCTGCTTCTAACTTTGTTACAAGTATGTTTAAATTGCATTTTTATAACGATCTCGGAAGCTACATGCAGAAGTTATGTGAACTCTTACGATTTTATTTTGGAGTATTACGTTGCATGAAAGTTACTGAGGATCCTGTATCCTACTGTTTGTTACCTAAATATCAAGGGAGATGATATGAAATTCTTGCGTGTGTGAATTTTGGTTTTTACAAAATCCTGTGGAATTTTTCAGGATACAAGAGACCTATGTTTGTCACCAGTATAATCTCTGTGTACTGAATTTCGTTAAAATTAATTATACGGATGTGCTTTGAACAGACAGATACGCTTTTGCCATAATATAGAGCAGTCTGAAAATTTTAAAATAACAAGACTTACGTATAATGCAGTTAATTTAAAATTTTGTGTCTGGTGAAAACTGAGAGTGCAAAATGACAGGAAAAAAACATATACATTTTTTTTGGTTTTGGCTTGACGTTTGTATGGCCCTGGTGTTGCCAGTATCTAAAACCATTAAAATATCTAACCATTATAATAATCATCTCTCAGCTTTCACTAGGCAACCTCTAACGGAGCTTAATTCGGCACGGCAATACCGCATAATCCGCAGCATCTCATTTTTTAATAGCTGCATAGCGTAAAAATGCCATCTATTCGTCGGGCTTCGTCAGCGCCCGGCTCGACAGGCACTCGAGGCTCGAGACTCGAGCTAAGACTCGAGCCACCTCGAGCCTCCGGACGCGGCCTGAGTGTTCTGGCGCGGCGGAAGCGCGCTCTTACGTGCCTGTCGTCACGACATACCGCCTTTGTCCACCCACTAGGCTTATTTGCTGAACAATGAAAAAGGCAAAAGCTTCACTGACTCCCGACGTATTTGTCTCGAGCAAAAAATTTATTTATCGCATAGAAATGTCACGAAGCTAATAAAAAGATATCGCTTTTATAATTCTTTGTGTCGATCGTTGAATGAAAATGATATATATATTGACAGTTTAAGAATATAGGGAATTATGATTTCTTTTCATTTCTTAACTGACAGATATTATTATTTTGCATAGACAGGAATTATGTATGTCTGATAAATCTATAGCATCTACCTTCCATTGTAAAAAGAGTTCATACAGACTAGGTCGTGGGAAAACGCTTATAATATATTTATTTAACTTAACGTTTAGGTATCGAAACTAGTTGTGTTAATGAATAAAACGGGTTAAAAGCCTTCTTTTTGGATGCTGATTTGGGGTCCAGTTTATCAAGTGCTGTTAATTTAAGATGAGTCGTGAAAGCGTAGCAGATAGACAGACGGACAGGCAGACGGACTTTTGCATTTAAAATATGATTATGGTTATAAACTACTGGTCGATTTTACTGTCATTGATTTTACGGTATATACTGTAACCTCGCTACGCGTCCTTGCACGAATCCTACCTATTCCCTAGCGAATAGGCAGGAAAAATGCTGAATTATCGGAGACAGGAAACATTGGTCAGGATCAGCATCTCAACAAGTTTTTGTGATTAGGGTTTCAATTTCTCAATTCAGTCGGTCCGTCACGACGAGTGAGCGATGCGAGAATCGAATCTGCGAGACAGCCTAACGCCCTAAAAGATGGGGTGGGGTACCCACACTGCCTCGTAGGCAGAATTTATTAATTTTTTCTTCACTACGAGTTAGCTCTTGACTGCAATCTCACCTGATGGTAAGTGATGATGCAGTCTAGGATGGTAGCGGGCTAACCTGTTAGGGGTATGGAATTTTATATTAAAACCATACCCCTAGTCGGTTTCTACACGGCATCGTACCGGAACGCTAAATCGCTTGGCGGTACGTCTTTGCCGGTAGGGTGGTAACTAGCCATGGCCGACGCCTCCCACCAGGCCAGACCTGGGAATATTCAGAAATTATAAATTCCCAAATTGAACCTGCCGGGGATTGAACCCAGGACCTCCGCACGTTAAGACAACAGCGCTCAACACTACGCCAGGGAGGTCGAGACTACAAGACGGTAATGCATTTGGTTCAAAAGGTAAATGCATGTGGATGTGTGGGCGTGGTTGAGGGTAAATTATCCTCAAAAACTACTTATTTATGGATGTTATTAATATTTGTCATTTATCTTCAGATTTTTTACTTTTTTTTTGCAATAGCAAACATATAACAAAAACAGTTTTGAGATATTGTGATAACTTCGTAAAACTTATAATAATCTGTAACCGTAAAGAGTGTTAGATATAATAGGGTAATAATAAATAATTACTTAAATAATGGAGTACTTCTTTAAAAGGGTAAATTAGGTCTAAGCTTAGTCTGCAGTGTACGCGTACTCTCTCAAACGCCTATCTTTTGAGTTTCGATATCCCGAATCAATTAGTTTCCAGAATTCCGAGTTTCTGCTACATAATTCATTTCGATGTCTGAATGCCGATTTCGACCCCGCTGGTTCGCGCAAACCATAAAAAATGTTGAAGTACATTATGTTATCGTATCAAATTGATTGATGAAGATGCGCAAAAAAGGACAGCTTTGATATTACTATGTGCTCGAGACGTTTAAATCATATAAAGAACGCTAAAGACAACACGCATTAGGCTCATGTTTATACCCTACTACGGATGGTAAGGGTTATAATTTTAGCAGTGTAATGAAATGTTCTTCTGTTACCTTAAATTTTTTAACTGATTTATTTACTCCTCCAGGGTCATTTTGATCTATTTCAAAAGTGTAATATTATATATTTTTCGTACCTCCTCTAATGCACAAATAAGTGAAGTTGCTTTTTGGGGAAAGGGTCATGTTTTTCAGTCATCGCCATCGTCACTGTCGTCATTACCCGATAGACGTCCACAGGCCACATAGGTGACTTGCAAGGACTTCCATATTATGCCGTTATCTTGCACCGCCATGGATCCAGCAACACCGTACTACTATCCCGATTACGCCCGTCCACGTCCTAGTGAGGGGTTTGAATGTTTTAATATGCCTAAAACTCTTTTTAAAGCTACCAATATAAAGTGAAAAACAAATAAAATCATAAATATTTTCATATTATAAAGCTACTTTCCCGAAGGCTACTTTGAATAACTTAGTACGTATTTTATTATCGGCATTTTAAAATCATGTCAAATCGAGCGATTTTAGTGAGGAGGACGGGTAAGAGGCTCTCGACGGAGGGACCCGAGTGCACTCCAGAGCCCGTCACATTATTCGACCTACTTAGCGGGCTGGAGGGCTGCGAGGTGTCCTTCGAACCGCCTACTTGATGCTTTCCTTTGTATCCTTATTGGAAAACTCCATGCAATTGAATAATATTTTCAATTTTGCTATGCAACTGTCATTATTTCTAACAGTATATAAATGGGCTGTCTGGTGCGTTTTAAAGTTTGTTTTTGGACTTTTTGTTACATTTAATATAATAATTTTAGCAGATAATTAAACAAATTGAAACTTAGATCTTAAACTTAAGGTCAATGTTAAACTCAAAAGTCACTTCTTATAAAAATGTAAGTAAATAAGGTAGACAAATTACAAAAACTTTACAAATAACATTATTATCTGCAGCAGGTTGATATAATTACTATAATAGTAGGCGATATGAACCTGTCAGTATGTCCACGTAATTTGCAGGCGTTCATCGGACGATCGGTTAATTTATCAGCCGTTGCAAGTAACACAGTCATGACGCTCGATGACAGCTTTCAGGCTCTCGCAAACAAACTACACCCGTAATTGGGTACCTCATGTTTTTTTTATCCACTTAGCCCTTGACTGCGATCTCTCCTGATGGTAAGTGATGATGCTGGCTAAGATGGTAGCGGGCCCCCAATCGGATTCTACACGGCATCGTACCGGAACGATAAATCGCTTGGCGGCAGGGTAGTAACAAGCCACGACCAAAGCCTCCCACTAGGCAACTCGCCATTTTACCGCGACTTCGTCTGTACTGATCAAAGTTTTTAATTTTCACGGGATTAAAATATCCAATTCAATTCAATTGTAATTTGTTTATTTCACATCCATACTTACATACGAATATTATAAATGCGAAAGTGTGTATGTCTGTCTGCTACGCTTTCTCGGCCCACCTTTTCAACCGATTTTGATGGTATTTGGTACAGAGGTTGCATGCCGGGGGCCGACGTCATGGGCATGATCTAGTAGAAGGGCATTTGTGTTATTTGTAGAAACGTCTCGTTTGCTCACTGCCGCAGGTTCAGAAAGCATCTTCAACTGAGAGCTGGCAAGAAACTCAATAGATGCACTTTTTAATAAAAAGAATGTTACAAAGCTATTCATAGCTATACTTACTGAGCTATACTTACTGATTAGTTTTCGGCAAGATCGATTCACTGGTTTGACCGTTTGGCCTTGAACTTACTGATATATACGTAATTTTCTATTTCTATGCCTCGAACACTTAACAATAATTTTAGTGCACACAGCTGAGTTAATAAAGTGGTCATTGGTGAATCATATGGTAAGTTTACGCTATGGAGTTATAATGTATCATACGAATAATATATTCACATATGACACGGGATATGTAAAAAGCGTGACATGATCGCATTCTCGTGACCATACTACATTAGTTTATCAAACGTTGCAGTTAAAATTACATTAAGCTAAAATGAAACTACGTTCATTTTTATTTAGGTTGACGTGTCCGCTATTATGATAAATATAATAGATATGATATAGTCAAGCAAAATAGACGATTGACGATGCCGTCGGGTCGAATGGAGTATAGACCTACATAACCGAAACAGCGAATGGGTTTTTAGGGTTCTGCACACAAAGGGTGCCATCAGGACCTTATTACTAAGCCTCTGCTGTCTGTTCGTCCGTCAGTCTGTCTGTCTGTCTGTCAGCGGGCTGTATCCCCTGAACCGTCATAGCTAGACAGTTGAAATTTTCAAAGAACGAGTAATACTATAGCTTATATAACAACAATAAATGAAAATAAAATAAAATTTTAAATTAAAGGGTGAAACGGTCAAACATAGACATTAATAATAATAGCGGTTCGATATCGGTGTCGGAATGACAGGCGCCGCCATATTGGTCGCATAAATCAAGTCGGCGGAGTGACACCGGCATAAGCGATCGAGTGTCAGCTCGTCTAGAAATAAAAGCAGGATTTTTCACTAGTTGAGTGGTTATGCTCTGAGGCATGTGATGAAATTCATCTTGTCCACCAAACACCGTCGGGATTTGTTTTAAAGCCAAGTTTAAACATTGACACAGCGGTTTTTATGCAATGCAATGTCGGCTTATGAATTTCGTAGCGACGCTGCCCCAATATCTGCTAACAAATTAACATTTACCTATGGGAACTTAAGTATATGTACCCATTGCAAACGAGGTTAAGTACGCATTCTAAAAGTTTGGAGAGGTACCGACCGGTCTTCTGCCTGCAGCTGATTGTCTTATAGGTTGCTGGGATTATGTACTACCTATAAATCTGCTAATCCTTAGAGTGGCGTAACTCGAGGAAAATTTATCTACCAAACAACCTCGTTCAGCTGATAGAAACGCTTTAATAAAAAATACATTCATGTTGCTAAAACTGAATTGTGATTTTACTATTTTGACTAACGAGGTGTGATAAAAAATTTGTATTCGATACATACCAGTGAGAAAATGTTTGACAGCGAGGAGTAGTTTAGTCGTGGCACCCCACTTCAGCTGCTTAAATCAAGTCGGCGGCTCAGTGACATCGGCGCAAATGACCGAGTATTAACTTGGTCAGAAATAAAGGCAAGAAATTGTTCACCGCTGGTGTGTTCCGTGGTATGAGCGATATATTGCTCGTGTACAACTAAGATTTATGTACCACCACAAGCAAGGAGCGCAATTTAAACTGCCTTAGTTGCAAGAGGCGAAACAGAGGCAAGTAACACATTTTTAGAATTCCACACCAAATTGGTAAAAAGTACCTAACATTATAGAGGTCCTCCTTACCCAAATCGCGGTCCCAAATAGAAGGAAGGTTTTTGAGACTTTAGATAGAAAGGAACGCTTGCTGGGTGATTCTGACTAGCACTTGGTCGGTTTTCAATACCTACTGAAACTAAAACAAGAACTATTACGTATTCCGTGCTAAAACGATGAATTTATTTGCGTATTTTAAGTAGGTACTTATGTAATGAAGTTTATTTAAAACGAAGTTTAAAAAGCTTGCTTGATCGTCATGAAGCTGAGCCCACTATCAGAATAAGTTAGGGTTTACTGATAAACACAGATTCTGATATTATCAAAGTTAGATATTGATATCGAAATGACGGGGCGGCCATATTGGTCGCATAAATCAAGTCATCGTAGCGACACCGGCGTAAGCGATCGGATGTCAGCTCACCTAGAAATAAAAACAAGTGGATATTTCACTAGCAGAGTGGCTTGCTTCGAGGCATGCTAGTATGTGTTATATTGTAGACAATTATTTCAGATACAAAGCATATGTTTTTAGTTCATCGACGTAGTTTGCAAAATTTGGGAGAATATGCCCAACATTTTTTGATAATAGTAGTAGTTTGTTGCTGCGATACCAGGTGCGATCAGAAAACATGGAAGGAATAAGATTTAATAACTCTTCAGCCTGCCCATTAAAGACGTAGTATTGACGTTTCTTCAGTGATCTAGATTCTAGAGACTCCATGTTGTAAGCCAATTTGGGATCGTGCACGAGTTTATCTGCTCGCTTTTGTATCTCATCAAAATGAAGGAGCTTGTACTTGGTTTCTCTGGCCCAAAGATGTGAGCAGCACTCCATGTGGGGCCAAACTTGCGCATTATATATTTAGTTGGTGTTTTGTAGCAAGGCAACTTTTGATTTTTACGTGGGGTGTTAAGCACCCACGTAAAAATCTTCAATTACCTAGCACCACGCAGAAATAAACAATTTCAACAGAAATAGCAACGCAATAATATTTTCTGGTAAATAAATGTTATTCTAAATTTAGAGCAAGTATTAATTTCGATGGGAAAATACACCGACACCGGTCTAGCTGCTAGTGTCGAATGTCGCGGTTAGATACCGCAAGGCTCCCAGTGCGCCGATTCCTGTTTGCAAATGAATTCACTTGGGAAGCATTTTTTTATGATAGGCTGATATAGAAATACTTAATTGGAAAAAAGTGGGACCTTTGCTGTTTTACGTTATATAGTGACAGAAAAATTCAATAGTCTAATAATAATTTATTTTATTTTATGACATTATTAAAAGATACAATTACCTAATACCAATTTCAGATTTGTAATATTTAACAATTTATCAACCATCGATGCAATTAATCATGAAATAAGACAATATCAGTTCATCATCATCATCATTATATCAACGTATACCTTTAAATATTATTATCATCCGTACTTCCGTATCTGTACTAATAAAAAAAATGCGAAAATATGTTTGTTTGTTGGTTCTTCCTGCAGTCGAGCCGCAACAGAGCAACGCCACTGGTCGATAAGATTTCTTGCAGGGTCTTATAGTTGACATGAGTTTCTAAAAAGTTTTATAATAGGTACTTATAGTACCTTTCGTTTTATAGTACCTTTATGCAATCTAACGATCATATTATAATGTAAGTTAGCTTTCTGGAGAGGGTCAAAACTTTGAACATCGAAAACAACTCTACCGTACTTGACATCCAATATTTCAATATACCTCAAGTTTTGGGGAAAGAGAATGGAGCGGCGAAAAAATTACATTACAAAGGTCCTGGAGAAATGGAGCCTTTCTCATCGAATGTATTAGTTTGAGAAGACGTATTTGAGTAGGTAGATGTAACTTATGTTTTGGGTCACAAAATTGTGCGCGAAGAAACGTATTCAGAAAAGATTTTGTAATCAACAAAAAACAAAATCGGAAGCTTTTTTTCAAGGCGTGATATTCGTAATTATTGTGGTATTTTTTAGTAATTTAGTAAATAGTAGTTTCCTAGTGACTTCTTAGGGTTCCGTACCCAAAGGGTAAAAACGGGACCCTATTACTAAGACTCCGCTGTCTGTCTGTCTGTCTGTCTGTCTGTCTGTCTGTCTGTCTGTCTGTCTATCTCCAGGCTGTATCTCATAGACCGTGATAGCTAGAAAGCTGAAATTTACACAAATGATGTATTTCCGTTGCCGCTATAACAACAAATACTAAAAATTAAAAAAATGTATATATTAAGGGGGGTCCCCATACAATAAACGTGTTTTTTTCGTATTTTTTTGCTCAATATTAAAAACGGTAACTAGACGGTTCAAATTTTCACAGAATATTAACTTGTATATTACCTTTCAAAATAAATAATTAAATATCAATAAAGTAAATATTAAAGGGGGGCTCCCATACAACAAACGTAATTTTTTGATATTAATAGTAAACCTCTACAAACAAAGTTAGTTTTGCGGTTCATTAACAAAGGTAATTATACCTACTTCTTGAGTACGGAACCCTCAGTGCGCGAGTCCGACTCGCACTTGGCCGGTTTTTTATATAATGTTGTGCTCGCCATTAGGATAACGATAAAATTGGATGTTCATTATTTGTATGATATCTCTACAAGACAACACATTGATAGGGCTTTGGATTTTTAAATTTCTAAATTAATTAATCTGGAATCTGGAGGGAGGCATCGGCTGTGGCTAGTTGTAGATAGTAAGTAGTTACCTCATTTAGTGTTCCGGTACGATACCGCGTAGAAACCGACTAGGGGCATGGGGTTAAAACTGCCATATAATCTACCAAGTAAGCACCTTACCATCTTAACTGTATCATGATTACAACTTACCAGGTGAGATCGCAGCCAAGGGCTAACTTGTAATAGAATAAAAAAAACCGGGCAAGTGCGAGTCGGATTCGCGCACGAAGGGTTCCGTACCATTATTAATAAATAATTACCTTTGTTAATGAACCGCAAGACTAACTTTGTTTGTAGAGGTTTATTGTTAATATCAAAAAAACTATGCTAGTTAGAGCATTGGCTATAGTTTTCCTGTAAAATATACGTAAATTCCTATTGACCATAATTATTTCAAATTTTTCGATTGATAAACTCCGGAGATAAGGGGGGGGAACGGTATTTTTTTAGACACTTTCCCCGATAAATCAAAAACTATCATAACTAAAAATAATTAAAAATCTGTTTTAGAATGTACAAAGTAAACCCTTTCATATGATACCCCACACAGTACAGTTATCTCACTTTTAAATTTCAACCCTCAGATTTTCCCCCCTTTTTAAATAAGAACAAAAATAATTTCCAATTTTTTTTAATTCCAGTGTCTTTAGGCCACTAATATACACAACTATTCCAAATTTCATGTCGATAGCTTCGGTAGTTACTGAAATAATCGAGTGTGACGGACGGACAGACGGACAGACGGACAGACAGACGGAGAAAGTCGCACCATAAGGGTTCCATTTTACCATTTTGGTACGGAACCCTAAAAAGATATGTGTGACGCTAATTGTACACACTCAGGCTCCAACATAACTTACATTTGATACATGTGCTATTTCACGAATAACTCCAAAGTCTCATTCGAAAACAATTTCAACTCAATCTGGCTATTATCTTATTGAATATTGTAAAAGCCCTTGCGTAATTCGTAAAATATTCGTTCCCTAAACGTTTAATATCGGATAAAATACACCCTACCGTTCCGTGTTCCCCCCGTTGTTCATATTGGCATGTTATTCAGATTATACACGAATATTTCAATGCTTTCTACTAAATTACAGCTCACGAAACTCTTTTACTTAACATCGTTGACTGAGGCGTGCTTCAGAGTACCTAACATCGCTGTTCGCATGTTATAAGCGAACGCGAGAATGGTCATTTGCATTGAAGGTTTCCGATATTCTTGAATAAGATCGTCTATTCCGTCAAAAAATACAAACATTTCTCCAAAATAAAACTTGTAGTATTCTGTATTGGTTACAGATACTTGCAAAAATGCAAGTAACTGTAACCAGTTACTAAAGCTGAATAGAAAATAAGGCCAAATACGTACTAAGTTGGAATAATAAGAACTATACTACTCAACAAACGATTTCCATGCAAAGCCATGGCAAGATAATATTTAACCATACTTGAATATGTACAGTTGTGGTTAGGTTGATAATAATATTAAACCCAACTATATCATAAAGCCAAAGAAATATTTTCGTCAGTCTCTGATTTGCATACTGTTATTACTGACGAAAAATTGTAACACATTACGAGATTCCGTCTTAAATTGTTAGAGAATGGATTCCCCGAGCGTACACTCCCGTTTCATTATTCTAAACAAGGAATAAATTTGCTACGGGAAAACAGAACAATCGTATTAATTTTCAGAGAATGCGGTCGCTGCATTAAGTATTTCATCAAAATACCATGGAGTACCGAATGATAAACTGGAGACCTGCGATACGCAAAGGTACAGTTAGTAATGCCAAACCACGATTCATTTTTGGTGGTCACACGATTCACACTTGTCCCAACAACAGCTGTTGAATTGCTGAGATTCGGACAACCGAATGTAGATACTGAAAGGAGTTGTAACATTCAGATGAACGAGTACTAATATATTTCAAAGGCTCGAAACTCGGAGACACCGTTAGTCAAATTCAAATCGTTAACTTTGACTAGTTTGCGAATTGTCTGGGCTGGGTACACTTGAGCTTTGGCCTTTACTTCATAAACTTCAGTGATTTAAACAAAGCTTTTTCGTACTGCCGCACTATGCTACGGGAGTTTCAGCGAAAGCTTTTTGACAAACAAACCAATTAGAGCGGCCTTTGAAATGGTTACGTGGAGGAAAAAAACGCGGTAAATGGTAACTGTCAGCGTTTCGAACGAATACAGTGTCCTTTAATTAGATTTGTGCCAGGCATAACCGGCTTAGGCCAGCTTAGCCGGTACTACCGGTGAATGCGACCGTGCCATTGCAAAAATGACCAACTAATTGGCTTAGAACCTTGTGTACGTATTTCAATACCCAATATTCGGTTTAATAGGGCCCTTTTAATGGCTGGTTTTCATTGTTACGTTCGGGGATTATCGCGCGGTCATTATTTTGTTTCCATCGAAGCTGTTTTTGGTAAATTTTTATATAAGTAATAATTTTAATAATTAAATATAAATAAAAACATTAAATAGTCTAATACCCATTAAGGCAGTCCAGCCTCTTGTTTTCAATGTAAGTACTGAACGTAGAAGATGGTATCATTTAAAATAAAATAAATCTTTATTTGTCATAAAAAGCTTACAATTTTTATCAACTTGAAACCCTGCCTCCTGTGGTAGTAAAAACTGTGTTACAGGAGACAGTGTCTTCCCAATATCTATGAAAATCACTTTTGACAAAATATATTATGATTCGGTGTAGATCTACAACTAAAAGATAAAATGGGTACAACATGCAAAAATTAACTAAACAACAAGCATACAAATAGATTTGAAAAAATAAATAGTGTATGTGTGGGAGTATGTGTTTGTGTGTATATGTGTGTGCGTGTGCGTGTGTGTGTGTGTGTGTGTGTGTGTGTGTGTGTGTGTGTGTGTATGTGTGTGCGTGCGTGAGATTGTGTGTATGGGAGAGTGTGTGTGAGTCCTGTGTTAAATATTACTTTGCAACAATTTCTCTGTACTACCATAATCATAGTTTTTAAGCCACATTTTTAAGTAAGTTTTTATTCCTGTCTTAGTCATATCTTTTAAGGTACCTTTTTTTACTATATTATATAGAAATGGGGCTAGAAAGTCGTAGTGCCTACGAGCAAAACTACTTTTTATTGCAGGAACTGGACATCTGTCGATTCTCTTCGTATTTGGGGGTAGGAAAGGAACTGTATTTCTGTGATATCTCCTCAAGGTCTGAAGAATGAACAGTTTCCTTACTGACAGTACCTCGCATATATCATACAATTGAGTCGTTGAAAACGTAAACGGATACCCCATCATTACTTTAAGCAAGGCGCGTTGTGCTCTTTCGACTTCCAACATATTCGTTTTAGAAGCACCACCCCACGCGCAGATGCAGTAGCTGATGATGCACTCGCCGAGGGATTTGTACAACTTGATTAGCATTTTAGTACTGCAAACTCCGCGCAGAGTTTTGAAAATGTGAATAAGTCTTCTAATACGCATGCTGGTATTACTTATATGTGGAGCCCAGTTCAGATTATCATCAATTATGACTCCAAGATATTTAATTGTATTTGCTTGTAATAACGAATTACAGTTGCATATAGTATCAGAATCAACATTTTTATTACAGGGATAACTGTGTGCCCGGATTTTGAAGTTATTTGGGGGCCACTCTTCGTTTTACTAAAACAGAGATATTTAGTTTTATTGGTATTTAGGGAAAGAAGACTATGTTCTAACCAAGCTGTCACTTCACTCAAGCCCATTTCCGTGTACTCGAGTACATCTTTCCACGTAAAACCGTGGAATAAGAGAACTGTATCATCAGCAAACATTTATGTTGTCTTATTATGGGTACGTAAAATACATGTACTTACACTTACATAGATAGTTATTATAGAATGAAATTAATATTTTGCATGGGATTGTAGGTTTTATACTAATTAATCTTAATACTGTACGCTCAAAATGCTAAATCTAGTTTACATTAAGTATTTTATGTTAGCCTGTAAGTTCCATATACTCGTAACTGAATGGTAAAATTCTTATTGAATCAATAAATTTCTGAACTTTAAACGTTTTGTTATAAATATGGCATAAGGAGCAGATGTTTTAGTACCCATATTTGTTACGCATTCTTGCCAAAAACTACATGATAAACACCATAAATATACTCGGAATCTAGGGGAAGTCATTGTCAAATATATAAGGTAGGTACACTATATCAAGAAGCTCCCATTATCAAGAAACGAGGCCAGGCAAGAAGAGAAATGTAAAATATTCCGCACAAATACTTCTTTTATTCTTTAAAGTGCGAGCATTCATACCGAAGCGAGTAGCAAATTCGTCGCGTATCGGTGTAAGAACTATAGACTGAGAGGCGGCGGTATAATTTCCACATATTTCTTTTGTGAAATTGAGTTACAACATTACATTGTTACTATGTTTTGAATTACAATCCATATACTTACTAATATAATAAATGCGAAAGTGTGTCTGTCTGTCTGTCTGCTACGCTTTCTTGGCCCATCTGTTCAACCGATATTGATGAAATTTGGTATAGGGATAGTTTGTATCCCGGGGAAGGGCATAGGCTACTTTTTATCCCGGAAAGTTAAAGAGTTCCCGAGGGAATCAAAAAAACGTAATCCACGCGGATGAAGCTGCGGGCATCGTCTAGATTCCACATATTTCTTTCGTGAAATTGAGTTACAACATTACATTGCTACTTTGTTATGGAAATTACAATATTAGTAAATAAAGCGAGTCGGTGAACTTAATTACCATTCATATCAGGTGTAATTTGTTGTCCTGATTTCAGACAATATTTAATGGTAGGTAGGTTCAAATTCAAATTAACTTTGGCAAGTACTTTTGAATGTTTAATATGCCTATGGTTTGGGATGCCATTTCTATCGATATGAGCGTGAGTAGGTCAACTATTTAACTAAAAATGTTATTTTAAATGCTTATTGTGTCGATAGAAATAATTTGACTATCCAAAATCTGCAGAAATTTTGAATTCCGTCAGTGAAGGTTTACTTTGCTCTTACAAATCCGCCACCCACAACCGCACGGGTTCAGTGTCGCAAGACAAGTTGCTGTGAGACAGAAATAGACAGGAGAAAAAATATATCCAAAATCTCTCGAGTGCAATCTGCCTCTGAGCCTATTCACCCACTACGTCTATTTTCGTGTTTCAGGACAAATGTCGAAGGTTGTCTGTCGCAAGATGGCGTGCCACTAGCGGTGTGTACCTACATCCGCTCAGCGCCGCGCTATGTGCACCGGATGTGTTCCTTTAGATCCAATACTTCCGGTCTTCTTGTTTTTTAATGTTATCAGTACACGGAATGGTAGCGTGAAATTGTGTGTCTAGAATTTGGAGGGTTTTAAGTAAATTGACTTGGAAGGTTAGTGTAACTATGTTGTACTTACATCTGTAATACTTGTTCACTTTCTCTAATTACTTAGTATCAAGCGCGCAATTGATCAAATCTTACTTAATATTATAAATGCGAAAGTTTGGATGGATGTATGGATGTATGGATGTTTGTTACTCAATCACGCCCCAACGGCTGAACGGATCTGGCTGAAATTTGGCACAGAGATAGATTATAGTCTGGAATAGCACATAGGCTACTTTTATCCCGGAAAATTAGAGAGTTCCCGCGGGAACTAAAAAAACCTCAAACCACGCAGACGAAGTCGCGGGCATTTGCTAGTAATATTATAAATGCGAAAGTTTGGCTGGATGGATGGATGTATGGATGGATGGATGGATGGATGTTTGTTGCTCAATCACGCCACAACGGCTGAACGGATCTGAATGAAATTTGGCACAGATATAGATTATAGTCTGGAATAGCACATAGGCGTATCCCAGAAAATTAAAGAGTTTCATCTACGCGTACGAAGTCGCGGGCATCACCTAGTTTTATCATATTATTTCTAAATTTAGTACAGGTATATCTACCTAAATACAGTCAATTTATAGTGAAATTCCAAAATACAATGCAATAAAAGCTGTTGGTTTCAGATCCAAGCATTTGAATCGATGAAAACTTAGGAATGCATGAGAATGAGTGTTTCTATACAGCTCTAGTCTATACAGTATGTATATTTCCATACGTCCCGACCGCTGAAAACTTGGAAATACATGTTTAAGTTGAACACCTCACTATCGCTGGCTTGTTAATTTAACGAGCGCATTATTAAGTAAATAGCGAAGCACAAATGCGAGTGTTGTTGCGTCCCCGGAACGTCCGTGTTAGGCACACTTTACTGGCTGCGCTTACGACTAAACCCTAACTTACATTTAAATGCTTTTTCTTGTCGTTTTCCTTCACTCCTTTAAGTTCTTTGTACACAATGGAACTTTACATACTAGATTTTACTAAATCTGCCTCATAGACATTGCTATATCCTTCTTAATGATACGTGCGCGTTCTTCTGAGTATGATTTTTGCCAGTTCAGTTGCCAGTTACTTTGTTTTTACTAAGAAAGTTTGAATGGATGGATGGATGTTTGTTACTCAATCACGTCCCAACGGCTGAACGGATCTGGATGAAATTTGGCATAGAGATAGATATCTGGAATAACACATAGGCTGTTTATCCCGGAACCGAAAAACCTCAAATTGGGCGGGCATTAGCTAATAGCTAGTAATGAATATTCTTAATCAGTTTTGTAGTGATTTAATAATTAATTACTAAAACTTAATGTACCTAATTCCGAAAAAAAAATATCTACTCATAATCCAAGAAATGGAGAATTTAAGAGTGGAATGAAATTTTAAAAAGCCGTATTACCATAAGCAGACTCCTAGTTCCCTGGTATTATCAGAAAACGTTCTCTAGAAACAATTAAAACGACATTTTGGTTGGAACCATTTAAAAAAACACAAGAATGCAGTGCTAATGACTATGATAATGAAATAAGCCGGCAATAAAGCTCTATGTCTTAGCACTTTATTAAGTTAGCTGTGCACTTAGTCATAGGACTTATATTATTAATTTGACTTAAATTATTAATTGACTGCCTCGTTGGTCTAGTGGTTAGCATGTTCCACTGCGGCCGACGAGGTCCCGGGTTCGAGTCCCGGGTCGGGTCACAACAAGTATTGGGTTTTTCTGACAAGAAATTCTCAGTACTAGCCCGGAGTTAGGAAGTTGGCGGTGTTTCACCCCCGTGCCTCGGAGAGCACGTTAAGCCGTCGGTCCTGCGCCTGATCTCTCACCGGTCGTGTCGGATTTTCCGTCCCATCGGGCTATGAGAGTAGAAGGAACATAGAGTGCACCTGTGTATGCGCACACACTTGTGCACTATAATATCTACCGCGCAGATGGCTAATCTCTCAGGAGATTGGCCGCCGTGGCCGAAATTCGGTCGGGAGGACATTATTACTATTAATTACCGCTATGATGTTATAGCTTTGAAGCTTTTATGAGTATTTGGCTTGAATTTAAAGTGTATAAAAGAAAACAGTTAATTTTCTATGAGTACTGAAATAAGGATCCTAAAAGGTTGTCTAAATTCACAAAACAATTATTACTTGTTTCCAAAATAGATTTTGTAAGCATAATTAGTTGTAACACATCCTGTGCTTTTAGTGAGTAAACTTTTACTTAATTTTTATAATTTTATTACAGTGCTTCACACACGAGGATAGTTTCTAAACTTACTTAAATACATATACCAAAAATTCGCGGAACCGGCAGGATTTGAACCTGCGTCTCTCTGGGAATCGCGCCCTGATTCCCAGATTCTGCGAATCCCAGAGAGACGCAGGTTCAAATCCTGCCGGATTCGCGAATTTTTGATATGTATTTAAGTAAGTTTAGAAACCATTACTTCTTATCGTAATAGAAATCTAAGCCATTTAGTTAAGCAGATAAAAGATCTTTACTAATAACGATATAATATTCTCTGTTATCAAACTGAATAAGAATGTTAATTTAGTAAAATCTTGACAATATTATGCCAGTGATGAATGAATGAATATAATATCATGTTCCGGAGGCTTTCACGGAGTATTTTGCTGCAATTCAGCGCGGATTCTTAGCGCGCCGTTCCCGGTATACCTTCATACATATTCATCGCTGCATTAACTTGACCGTACGGAAATATTCACTTGACTTTACAATGCCCGTCTGTAAGCGATTGAGGCGTTATAATTTTTTTTTTTTTTTTTTTCTATTTTCTTTCCTCCATCTGCGATCAGTCCGTCGACTATAAACAGATCTGTGCTCACTAATTTTTGAAGTTAAGGCTTTGCACATCCAATGATGTGACATCCTTTCAAGGTGAAGTATAACAAGTTATACTATATGTTGGCCAGTCTTGTCCTTTTAAGGTGGAATTTGCTGTCACTGGCATCCAGAAGCTGGACGGCTAGGCTGTTTTTGTGACGCTCAAGTGTTTGTTTGTAGGCCTCAAGAGATCTGTCTATTTCTTCTTTAACTGTGGGGATTTCTGTGTATTCATGCACTTCGGAATTTTTTGTGAACCATGGTGCGTTGCATAAAACCTTTAAAATATTGTTCTGGAAGCGCTGGAGTATCTCAATATTTGAGTGGCTTGCTGAGCCCCAGAGCTGAATGCCATAGGTCCACACTGGTTTGATGATGGTTTTATAAATCAGAAGCTTGTTTTCGATGCTTAAGGAGGACTGTCTGCCTATCAGCCAATATAGTTTCCGGAACTTTCTGTTGGCCTGATCTCTTTTTGCTTTAATGTGATCTCTCCAGGTCAATCTTCTATCCAGATATAAGGCGTTATAATTTCAACAGAAAACTGTTGATTAAGATGTGTTTAAACCGGCTTCTAGTGCATCAGACGGGGCACGAGGTCCCTTATTAGCGGAGTTTTCACGCACCTATGTTGCTCTCCTAAAATATAAATGAGAGAATTTAGAACAACATTCCACGCGCAAGTTTTGCTCGCTTAATTTGTGATTTTTCACCGATTTTGAGATTTGTGGTCATGATCCTAGCCCTAAATACACAAATCAATTTATACCTGGGTCTTTATCTTACAATAACGCTTGGTGGTATTTTGCCGGTAGAGTTAGTTCGCAATAAGAGGAATAAAATTCAATTATTAGTTCATGGACTAGATATTCAGTAAGCTGTAATAGCTATTTTAGGTCAATTGCATTACTGGTACTAATAGTCTGCCTATATGACCTAATTATAGTCTGCACTGACAATGCTGGGGAGTTTAACTAATATACCCGTCATTGACTCTTTATCGTTCTAATTGGTATACGCATCAATAATATTGACTAATGACTAATTATTGTGCTTAGTAATGCGTATGGAATATAAAATTAAACAATCCATACTAATATTATAAATGCGAAAGTGTGTCTGTCTGCTACGCTTTCACAGCCCATCTGTTCAACCGATATGATGAAATTTGGTACAGGTATAGGTTGTATCCCAGGGAAGGACATAAGCTATTTTTTATCCCGGAAAATTAAAGAGTTCCCGCTGAAATCAAAAACCTAAACCACGCGGACAAAGTCGCGGGCGTCCTCTAGGAATAAATATACTAGCTGTGTATGGATTTTAGAGTATATCTATAGATACTCGTGATGATTTAAAATTGTAATTATTTTTACATAAAATACTGTGTACCTTGTTAGGATCAAGTTCAAGTTTGTCGCGGATTATGTCGAATTAAACTTCTGGTTCCTACATTAGGATCACGTTCCACACGCCACGGTCTTGCAGCGCCTGAATTTGGGTATTTCACAGCTAGTTAAATCAGTAACTTTTTTTCAACGTCAAAACGCGCGCTTAGTACCTATGGGATTTTGGATGAATTACTGAATTGTCGTCATCAAAGTTCGACGCACCTTTACAACTAGTAGAAGAGGTAGATATTAGGAAGATAATCACCAAAAATTCATTATTTGACTAGTTAGTTTGACTAGGGATTGGCTAAATATCAGCGCTGCTATGGTGTATCTACGCCATAACAGCATTACGCTGAGCTGATGCCCTTTTTGGAATTATCATAAGTTCATAAGTTATTTGATTTTTTCTTTTCTGCTAGTACTTAAGTTTTTGTTTGTTTCTTCAATGTGTCTGGTAATTCCAAATAAAGATTTTATTTATTTATTTAGTTGTCAAATACTCAATTCAGTGGCTCCTTGCAAGTTGAAAGTCGCTTGATGCCGAGTCGTCGAGTTATTTCGGCGACTTTGATTATTTTACGGATCTCCTCATTTCTGATTTTATCACGTTGAGAAACCCTGAGCAAGTAAAATGTACCGAAAAAATCTATATAAATATAAAAGATTAGATTAACTGATTTTGAGAAATCAAAAGCAATTCGTAAAAGTTCACGTAGACGAAGTCGTGGGCATCAGTTAGTAGATCGTAATATAAATGTACCTACTATATCGACTAACTCGCAGACACACTGGCGCCTCGAGTTTAAATCTTTAATCGCCATTGCAATAGATTTTATGTCATGTCACAGCCATGATGATAGACTGGGTCAGCATATTATAACAGAAATACACAGTCCATATAATTATATGTTTCATAGAAAATAATTGTGTTAGGGCTGCTATACACATAGTAGTCGGGTCTTATGTAATTTTTTATTTATTTTTATGTTCCGCACTCAAATTATCCTCTGACAAGGTGTCAGAGCCCTTTTCGTTGCGAGTTTTGCTCTGAAAATAGGCACCTATTTTTATATAGACATAGGCACCAGTTCTCACAAATGTGAAGTAAGTAGGTGTGTTTTGATATAAGAGAGTTGAGAAGTTTAAAAATAAAAGAATTATCAAAGTATGCTCATAAGTGTGTGAAGTCTTCTGCACTTGGTCAGCACTTTCATATTCTGAAGGGACACTCATGTTCATTATTGAATGGGTTATGTAAATGGGTTGAAATTGTGAATAACATACACTAACATATGCATTTTCTGTCTGTTATCGTTATCATTTATATGATTTAAAAGACCGTGTGAACATAACATAGTATACTCGTACCTATTATATATCATTATTCATCATATGTTATTAGTAACATACTCTCCACTCCCAATTTCCCGGTTCTAAAGTTATCAAGTAAAAGCCAATTAAAGTTTGTCTCATAGGCAATTAGTACATTTATTTTATTCAAGCGTGAAAATTAGATTGAACTTCAACTTGTTTTGGGAGTGTGGGACCCCTATCGTATAATAATTCCACCCGCTGCCGGCGCATGTCCGCTACCTACGAATAATTCATTTTCTCTTTTACACTAAGAGACCACCTATTAAAAAGCTTCGAGCTGACGCAAGACAACTTATTTATTTAATGAGGAAGAGTAAGTGTGGGTAACGGAATTTAACAAAACTAAGGCTTTATAATGTTTTCTCTATATTGAAAACTAGCTTATGCTCGCCACTTCGTCCGCGTGGACTACACAAATTTCAAACCCCTATTTCACCCCCTTGGGGGTTGAATTTTCAAAAATCCTTTCTTAGCGGATGCCTATGTCATAATAGCTATCTACATGCCAAATTTCAGCCCGATCTGTCTAGTAGTTTGAGCTGTGCGTTGATAGATCAGTCAGTGAGTCACCTTTTTCTTTTATATATATATTGAAAATTACACTGTCGACAGTGTAATTTATCAATTTAGTTATTTTTTATAAATCCGCCAAGTACCGGGTATTGATTAGCATTGTTTTTTTTTTTTGGAAAATGTACTCAAAAATGAATTAATTTTAACTTGTTGATATTACGTGCTTATGGGCTAAGTATCATAAAGAAATTACTTTTGCCATCCTTAGTAAAAATAATTGCTCGCATTAAAATTACTCACACAATATGTTACGGTATAGAACGTAAAAAGTAATCCTAGGACCTCAGTAAATTAATATTAATTAGTCAAGCAAATGAATTGCTTGGTTGAAAATTGCTGTACGTACCGGCTTGAGTGTTCATAGCTGCTTATTTCCTGAACTCGTGTTTTTAAAAACTATGTATATTTAATTAATTAAAAGTACAATGGTTTTTTTGGGATTTACTAAATACTATTAAAATAATATGATCAAGGGCGATAAGATATATTTACTTAGTTAATTACATTGTATTCGTGACCGAAAGAAAATTATAATACAAGTAATTACTTCATTAATACGATTGTATATGTTGTAGGTATAATTGTAAGTACAGCCTATATTAAATTGAATCCAGGGGCCATACTGCCAACGCTTAAAGCCATTTTGTTTCATTTTAGTTGACTTTCGTGTTTTGGAATTATAATCCTTATTTTAGGAGCGTCAAGGTACGTGACATCAAACTGTCATTTTGAGTAATATTGCTTAAGTATTGCTTTAAGCGTTGGCAGTATGGCCCCTGTTTGTATTCGTCACTCAATTTATTGGAACATCTTCTCTCCGACTATTAGCTGTAATGACCTTTTAGCTGGCCGGCAACTTCAAATGTAGTTAGACTGATATGCTTACAAACTATTGCTGTAAAGTACCCACTAAAACTATCAATTTATACCCGTACTGCTCATGCTATTACATTTATAACGGTTTTCGGCTTGTCCTCATATATTATTTCGTGGTTTACGACTGGCTCTTTGCTAATATTTAAGTCTGGGTTATGTATGCTCAAAAATTTAAAGTGATGTAAGCGATATTGACATTTTTATTTATTTTACTAATACAACTACGTGAATTTATGTGTTATTACAACAGTTTAGTAAATTGGAGAATATTTACAATACAATGCGATCGAAGGTAAATTTACGTTTATTTTCTTTCCAAAATTAACCCTATAATATCAATCAATAATTTAAATTTCCTTTATTTCCTTTCCAAAATTAACCCTATAATCCAGTAAGAGAAGGACTAAATACCCATTCAACTATCACGTACAGTGCGAGTGTGTTACTCGCAGGAATTTGTATCGCGTTGCGGCGCACCAAACTCCGCCTGCATGCACTGCATGATAATTTATTCACATGTAAACTTAGATTGGACTTAAACGAGTATGTTTCAGGCGTGTATTATGCTTAATGAAGTTAAACACGTCCTAAACAGGAAACTTGACAGACTCACGATAGTACAATGCAGGGGTGTAATTTTATTGCAACTTAGTCGACGAGGCAGGCGTTTTGAATAACAGTGTTAGAGAAATCGTTTAGTATTTAGGATATTTTTCGAGTTCTAGTCTACAAAAGAATACTTCACTACCATCTGTCAGCATAGAAAGATTGATCTAGGGACCTGAGCAGTAAAAAATGTAAAGCTCAGACCACTACGCCTAGAAATATGAAATATTGCATTCGAATATTTTTTCTATAATGACCTAAGCCTAAAGAAAGTATTATCAGAAATAGGAATCTAAGTTGGACCAGTGAGTCACTCATAAAATAGATAGTAAACTGTTACAATAGCGGACTATGATTAATCAAAACCTCAGCTGCGATCAATAATCTCCTTGCTACGCCTACGATACATGACTTTGCTGTAGCACCATGTTTAACCAGTAGGTATCACGTATACGTATGTTCATTCAGAATTCAGATGAATTCTGCACCTAAAAAACATGGTAACGATACTTTTATACTTAACTAGCAATCGCATTCAGACGCCAAAAGCTCAAGAAGGTCGATGGATATCTAATCTGATAGGTATAGGCCCAACGCTTAGGAATGCGATGGGCTATTGTCAAACCTAGCGACCTTCCTATACGACAAACTCTTCGCTGCTGTTGTTGTAATAGTGCATTACATCGCGAGACCGGGAAGTACGCGTTTTCTGGTCGAGAGTTAGTTAGACGGCCGAGCTACGCGAGGCCGGCTATATACGAGACCAGAAATGCTCTCCCGGTCGAGGTGTGTATAGTGCTTTTCTAAAAAATGAAACAAGTGACTTTTCTTTGGATTTCGGCGGAAGCAAATTGTTTTTAGCAAATTCGGCCTCCGCTCTCAGAAAAGGAGGCGTACAATCTAAATCCATAATATCCTCACTCGAACTAAGTTTTTCGTCACTTTTAAATAATAAATTGCAACGATTAGTATCAGGTATATGTAGTTATTAACGATTGTATGTAGTTAATTCCCGCCTTTCAATATTTTAAAGATAAAAAATAAATACTATACTTTTTTTTGCGCTGTGAGTGCTGAACGCGTAATACGGTAGAGTTCCAAATTTAAACTATTTAGGCCAAAGAACATTATAACAAGTTACAAGATATTCAGGAAGAAATATTCCAAATTCAAACTTATGATATGTAATGAAAATACATACATTCTTTACTGGCCTAGGCCGGGAAGTTTAACTTTCATTTTTTAGATATATTAGGTTTAGAAAATATTTAACTGTCACGATACCCCCACGACGATATGCCCACGATTCAGGCTTTTTTTAAATCCCGTCGGAACTTTTATTTGTTCCCGGTCTGGACGTGCAAGCTCTATGTGTCAAACGTTATGATTGGTTCATCCGTTGGGACACTAAAAATTCTTTAAAATAAAAACTGCCTTCTGAATTCACTGTAAAGTAAATAATTTAATATAAAAAATTCTTTTTAAACTACCGACTTTAATCTCCCGCGCCAACTTTACAACAACAAGCACACGCTAGACAAAGTACTTATTTTATTGTTGATATTTTAAAAACCGCTTGACCGATTTCGATAAAATTTATATGGGACCACTTGGGAAGTATGCCCTTTCAAATAAAAAAAAATCATCCAAATCGGTCCACCCAGTCAAAAGTTCTGAGGTAACAAACATAATAATTTAATATAAAAAAATATTTTTAAGCAACCGACTTCAAACTCCCGCGCCAACTTTACAACAACAAGCACATGCTATACAAAGTACTTATTTTATTGTTGATATTTTAAAAACCGCTCGACCGATTTCGATAAAATTTATATGGGACCACTTGGGAAGTATGCCCTTTCAAATAAAAAAGAATTATCCAAATCGGTCCATCCAGCCAAAAGTTCTGAGGTAACAAACTTAAAAAAAATAAAAAAAATACAGTCGAATTGAGAACCCCCTCCTTTTTTTTGAAGTCGGTTGAAAAAAAAAAACAGTCGAATTGAGAACCTCCTCCTTTTTTTGAAGTCGGTTGAAAATAATCTTGATTTCATTTTCTATAGACTTTGTTGAAGTCGCCCTACTTCAGCATAGTGTGTAGAAAACTTGTTACTTACATAGCGATCTCTTCCAGGCATCTTAAAGAAAATAAGTCAAAGAAAAAGATGAACATAAATATATAGGACTTATATGATGTGACGTAAGGAGGCAAGAGACCACAGTATCAGCGGGCACAGCGAACAGTTTGCGCAACTGAATAATTAACACGCTAATGGCCACAACGCAAATAAACTCCGAATTATTGCACTACAACTTCGCCCGCATGTACGAGTACGTCTGTGGAACATGATCTAGCAAACATTTATACAGCTTTGCGTGAATAAATAATCGAATAAGAAACACGTTTTTGATGTATGGCACACTGTTTGAAAATTATATCGTAGTTAACGTTGAATACTGATACTTAATATTTTATTTTCTGTTTTACTAGCTCAATAAATGTTGAGTAAGCAAGTGATTTAAATAACTGCTTAACATTGCTTTAAATAACGGCGCACAATTTCATCTGCGTTTTTAAAATCTCGTCGGAATTATTTGATTGTACGGCACAAAAATAGCATATGTACTGGTACGGCACATGCTGAGTGAAGTCTGAAGACCATTTTGGGGATCAAATCTCAGGCTTTAAGGCGCTGTGAGCTCACGAGATGAAAAACACAGGCGCGTGGGGATGAAATCGAGCAAGCGCATGTCGCAAAAAATGCATGCAATCATTTGTAAAAAAAAATATATTTACTTTTCAATACAAATGAATCCGCCAATGTGTTTAATTTATAATCTTTTTATGACCATTAATAAAGTAATGTTTGTAATGGTCATAAAAAGTTAAGAAAAGTCCCAATAAGCAACCAAAATATAGACATAAAGGCTTAAATAGGTATGCTTCGACTAGTAGAAATTTAAAGAAAAACGTTTGTATTTTTTTTACTTTATGTTAATCATCATCACATCACTACAGCCTATTAACGTCCCACTGCTGGGCACAGGCCTCCACTCTCATAGGAGAGCGGGAATTAGAGCTTAGACCCACCACGCTGCTCCAATGCGGGTTGGCGGGCTTTAACGATTATTATCATATTAGTGATAATAACCGGGACCGACGGCTTAACGTGCTCTCCGAGGCACGGGGGTGAAACACCGCCAACTTCCAACTCCGGGCTGGCACTGAGAATTTCTCAATTGAAAAACCCAATACCTAACTTTTATGCCCGACCGGGAATCGAACCCAGGGCCTCGTGATCCGCAGTCGACTATGCTAACCACTAGACCAACGAGGCCGTATAATATATAGAGGAGGCTTTATGTTAATAAAATGTATTATGTTGTAGTTATTTATCTTGTTTGTTACTAAATCCCGCCAGAACGGTTGAACGGATCTGGATAAAATTTGGCACAGACATAGATTATAGTCTGGAATAACACATAGGCTGCTTTTTATCCCGGAAAATTAAAGAGTTTTTGCGGAAAAAAAAACCTCAATCCACGCGAACGAAGTCGCGGGCATCAGCTAGTATTTCATAAAATAAAACATGTCGCCAGTAATCCTAACATGTCTTATTTAGAACATAAAACGTTTTCTACAATGTGAAACTGAGGCCACGTTGAGCGTTGTAAGTGAGGTCGCTACAAACCTATATTTTGTACCACGACAATAGTGCTACGACGTCTCGTAGCGGTACAGTTGACACGAAAATGTCAGGTTTAATAGGGATTTAGGATTTTATTTTTAAAATGGTAAAACTGACTTAGGGACAGTACAAAAATGGAACATTTTGACATGCCTATAGATGCCGTTTAAATTGGATTTTAGTTTTGAACATATTGAATCAATTGCTGTTCTTTTGTGTCGCTATTTAACTCTAGAACGGCTGGGCCGATTTAGCTGATTTTGGTTTTGAAATGTTTGTCGTAGTCCAGGGAAGGTTAAAACGAAAATATGTGAGGAAGATAGGGCAGAACAACGTCTGCCGGGCCCACTAGTTTGTGATAAATATTTTGTATGAAAAAGAAATTAAAAGACATTGTTTGCTCATAAAATGATAGCTAATATTTTATGCGTGTATGTTTTTGCCGAAAATATTCTCTTCTTTTTTCGGAGAGTGTGCTCAAGAGCTATTCGATCTGGTTCCTCAGTCACCTTTTTATTATCGGACCGCAAGGCATCGACAAGGTCTGCACCCTTACGCAGTCGAAATTCCGCGGGCTCGTACGTAGCGATTTGCTTCCTCGTTTCTAATTCGAACCGCTAGGATATGGAATGCCCTCCCGGCTTCCGTTTTCCCCTCCTCTTTTAATATAGGTACCTTCAAATCAAGAGTGAATAGGCATCTTCTAGGCAAGCGCGCTCCACCTTAGGCTGCATCACCACTTGCAAGCAAGTCTGATTGCAGCCAAGCGCTAACCTATATATTTGTAAAAAAAAAAAAAATAGTGATTACCGATATGGTCATGCATAACATATCGATTGTGATAGAAAGTCACGATGCAGCAGACGGTTTAACGCGCTTGCCTAGACACTCTTGCTTTGAAGCTAGCCATATTACGAGTGCTGCGTGGGCGTATGCAGGGAGGTGAAAAGAACGGATGCCGGAAGGGCATATACCCGTATTAAGTGCTGCGACAATGACCCTTCAATATGACGTCAGAACGGTACTGTCAGCACAAAAAGTTTTTATAGTGAAACTTTTAGAATCGTTGTGATGTGAAAATTCGATGAAACGAAAAAGCTTCATAATCAAAGCGAAAAGCGACACTAAAGAGACAAACGTATTCATAATAGGATTTAGCCTGCGAGAGAATGGGATAGATTTAGAAGTTATATGTGTCTCATTCTCTCGTAGGCTATACTTTTCTGAAGTTTCACACTGAAAAAATTTTATTTTAACAAAGGACCTTTTTGGCTCGGTTAAAAGCAAATCGGCATATTTTAACTATGACTTATCTAAAAACGCCAAGTAAACTTGGTATATAGTAGACCTGTGCATATTGTTAAATGTTCTTGGTTATTAACAAATAGAAAATTAATAATTTGTAATTAACATAATTGGTAAATCCAAACACTTTCGAACATGATACAAAACTAATGAGTGGTTTTGTTAATTCATTATAAGTATTTTGTTCAAATCTAAACTAGCATTTAAATCGGTTGATTTTTATGAACATCCTTATTTAATAACAAATAAGTTGAGTCATTTAATTTTAAACTAAGTGCTCAATTGATTTCAAAAAAATCATTATTCGGTTGATTTTAACAAACCAACTGATTTATTAATAAGTAAGATAAACTCATTTAATTCTAATCAAGTGCATAATTGCTTTTAAATAAGTAGATATGATCGGTTAATACTTGATAAACCAATAGTTGTTAACAACCAAGCTGTGTCGAGAAATCGTGGCGACTCGGGCCAAGTCGTGTCATTTCGTCCTGGAACCTCGTTGGAGTTACATGTAACGCGCGCTCAGTGTTCGTAAAGTATTGTGAAGTGAAGCCAGTGTAAGATGTTTAAGATAGATTATTAGATTATAGATAAAATTCAAAATAAATCAGTTTTGTATTACAGTGTATTTGAACTTTAATATTATAAGAACCCCTTGTCCCAAATAAATTAAATAAGTAGGCCTAAGTTTGCCACCGTGTTCAATCAGTGGTTTCCATGAATGTACTATTTACTAAAGTACTTTGTGTACGTATTCGTTACGTAAGTAACTTTTTCTCGACCAATTTAATCGGTAATAACTACAACCGACCTATTCGGTAGTTACAGCAGTGTTACTCAATTAACTTTGTATTATTAATAGAGAAATATGTATTTGTACCTACTTTCATTGTTTTTTAAAATATGTAACATGAGATACTAAAAAAACTGAAGGTGGATGCATAAATATTTTTAATTGATCGTACAAATTTAATTGACTTACGGCCGGTTTCTGAATTGAGAATTTCATGTTGAGTCTGTCTCAAAGACTACTTAAGGACTAATTAAGCAAATTTTTGTTTCTGAAATGATATTGGGCCGGTTTCTGAATTAAGCATTCAAGCAAACAGCAAGCTCCAACTCTCAAACCTTACACAATATCATTTCAGAAACAAAAATTTGCTTAATTAGTCCTTAAGTAGTCTTTGAGACAGACTCAACATGAAATTCTCAATTCAGAAACCGGCCGTGTATCTACCGATTGAATTGGTTCGGAATACTGAGTAACACTGCTGTAACTACCGAGAAGGTTGGTTGTAGTTACCGATTAAATTGGTTGAGAATACTGAGTAACACTGCTGTTACTACCGAGTAGGTCGGTTGTGGTTACCGATTAAATTGGTTGAGAATACTGAGTAACACTGCTGTTACTACCGAGTAGGTCGGTTGTGGTTACCGATTAAATTGGTTGAGAATACTGAGTAACACTGCTGTTACTACCGAGTAGGTCGGTTGTGGTTACCGATTAAATTGGTTGAGAATACTGAGTAACACTGCTGTTACTACCGAGTAGGTCGGTTGTAGTTACCATTTATTTTTAACCAATTCTAACGGTTAATACTTGACAAGTAGTGGCTGCAAAGTTGACGTATTTGTTTTTAACTACAAACTTTGCAGGTGCTATATTGACAAACATGCTGGGTAATTTTTAGCAGTATTTCATTTATTTTTAGCCCTTACGTTTTTTCAGTGCACTTCTGCCGTGTGTGAATTGCACACACACACACATTTTTGTTTTTTAATTTGGGTTTTTATTTTAGAAAATAACTAAAATATTGTGCAAGTGTCTCGGTATAAAGTGCAAATTTGAAGAATGTTATTACTGCGGCGGTCACAAACCTACATTTTAAACCTTACAAGGCGACAATGGTACTGCGCCCGTCTCGCAGCGCTACTGTACTGTAGACATAAAATGTCAGCTTAAAATTGGATTCTATTTTAAAAAACCTCTAGTGAACTATGAAGCGTTATTTTTTTGCTGAATTGAAAATATGAGCTGCTATTTTCGAATGTATTTTAAAACTCTGTTTAATCTAAATGAGTATGGCCACTACTTAAGAACTGAATATAAATATTTAATCTATTTCACGGCTTTTATTATTATTAATATTCTCTGTGGCGTTTCTTATTAGTAAAAAAACAGAATGATGTGTATAATACGAGGAACATAATACTCTCTAATAATATAACTGAACAACTCTCGTGTCATATTCTAAATGGTAATACAAAAATGCAATAGAATAAATTTAGGACTTTATGCACATTAATAAAAAAATTGTTTTAACAAAATAACTTGTTTAACCAATAATATTTAATGAATGTACAGCGAATTATGTACATTAATTAAAAACGGAAAATCATACCTAGCAGTCCCTCTTGAAATTCTTATGGTCCTTAAAAAAATGAGAGAAACTTATAAATTTTCAGCGCCAAGAACTTTTCTTGTCCCAAACTTTTTATGGCGCGGAATCTTTAAGAGCTCTCAAAGGATATTCGATTTTAAAAATACAGGAGCAAGAATATTCGAGATCGAATCATTTTATTCGATGTCTCGCGTAATAAAAAAGTTGTTTCTTCCGGGTGAAGGTTCACGTTACTGTTGGTGCTAAAGTTATCTTTGAGCACCTCGCACCCTAGTAAGTGGTCCGATATTGAATCGGCATTGATGGCGTGAAAATCCTCGCTATTTCTAAAGAAATTCTGCTTACAGTAAGTGTTTGATAAAATTTAAATATTGTCAGAGCTTTCTGTATATCCAGTAGCGTAAAAGTATCCTTTTTAACTAGCTTAGAAAAGGATGGGGTTTTCAATTTGACCCGTGTGTACTTTGTGTTTTACGTTTTGTCGCTGTATACGCTTAAACTTTTATTGAGTAATCTAATTTTAACGATTATTTGCTTATTGACTAGAATTAGATGGCTCCCGCGATTTTGTTCCCAAACAGCCTTACTATTCAGTGCAATCATTTAGAACACTTTTAAGCAAGTAGAAATAAATAATATTATGATACTGTTAAAGTAAAATGATGCAACAATGTAGTCGATAACTTGCATAATTTAATCAATTTATTAAAAAAGTACAGTACAGTATTATAATTTAAAACATTTGCATGACATCGTGCAATGAAAGCTCAAAGCTTATAAATCAAAATGTTCAATATATACCATCCAATTTTGTATATATAAAATAATATGATACATATTACATTGTTATTTTACTCTCGATATATTAATAAACGAATTCATCAAATGACGATACGAGTTACGGGTAAGTAATAGTAGCCTTCAAACGTGCAGGGAATCCTCCCCTCTCTTTATTATTACGGACGTGATTCTTATTTATATCAAATCTCTATTTATATTATATTTACTCTTGTATATTGAGAGATGCCAAACTAGGATTAGATCACCTTTTAGCGGCTTGCGAAACTATTCTGTAAGTATCTTAGTGAAGTCAAGTTCCGACGAGCTAATGGCAAACTCTATCATACTGTAGGTACTAGGTACGTATAGCACAAAGGTGGTATACTTCATCTCAATCTAAGACAAATAGTCAAGGTCTTCGTAATTCTAGTAAGTATACTATTTTTTTCATACTAAGTATAGCTGTCTGCAGAAATGCCTATTTATTGATTTTATGAAGATAGATTAAAATCGTATTTTAATTAATAGAAATTAATATTTAGAAAGATATCTAATTTATCTCTGTCTAGCTATTTTATATTAATATTATAATACCCATCATAGTTTGAACGAGCGTATTTCGACTCCACGACAAATTTAATTAAAATCTAGCACTGTACCCTTGAGGTACTGAAGGTAGGACTAAAAACTAAAACTGAAACTATACGGATTAAGTAATAGTACATACAGGCTGAAACGTTAAACCGCATGATTAATATACTCATCATAGCTATCGCTAAAAGAAAGTAGCCGAGGAAAGTTCATCGATATTCAAAAGCACTTGACCTGCGGTTGTGTAAGGTTAATTCTATAATGTACTGGGGCTAAGGGACTCAATTTGGCCTCAATTCATGCACTATAGTTTACGAGGCTGGCTTTGGAAGGTAATCGCTTAAAGGCATATGCGTGCTTATTGCCTTTACGTGCTTGAGTCGATCCTTTTGATATGATATCATTTCATCTACTTACTAATTACTTTATTAATTTCCTTCTAAAAAAACAAAAATTTGACCGAATTTGTTATTGAATAGTTATGTTTCCCAATACATCATGAATTGCATACCTGACCATTGTTGACCGTGAAACATTAATCTTTGTGTACATACCTGCAACAAAAACATTACAATATTATTTTATTGAAAATAATAAACCATGAAGAGTAGGTAAAAAAATAAGTTAACATAGATTTACACAGTTACAGATAGAAATTTAAATATAATTAGTACTTAAGATAAAAACCATGGAAATACTTCTAAATTAAACAAATTACGCTACCCTATTTATTTTCATTTCCATATATCATAATACACAGTTAATTCCAATTAGAGGCTGAGGCGGAAAATCCTCGACAAAAAACAAACATAAATACAATTTAAAGTGTTAATATCCGACTAAATTTGAGCACAATTACTCAAAATTAATGGTGAAATTAATACTTTTGCAGCTAAAGTTCATTAAGGGCTCAACCGAATTTAGTAAATTTTTCATTGAGGATTTTCATTAGACATTGTACGGACTACGTAATTTTCCGAGAGTATTTTATGGAAGTGAAATATGACTGGGTTTAATTTATGCACCCTTTTTCGTAAGTTTGATGTTACATGTGGAGTACAGCTGTGGTGTAGGTCCATAGTGGCATAGGTCTACTAGAAATAAGAGTAAACTAGCATCTGACTCACAATCGTGACATAAGTATTTCTTATTTTAATCGAAAGTCCAATATCAACTTTCGTGAAAATAACTTGAAAACTGACGGACTTTCATCCCTAATCCCCCAACTGTCAAAATTTCAAGTTTCTATAATGGTTTAGGCTGTACTTTGATAGATCAGTCAACCAGCCAATATAATTATTTTTAAGTATAGGTAGTTATCAAAGATAAATAATATCTCTGAGTGCAAGTTATGCATAAATAACTTTGTCATATACAATTTTAATTGAATGCATTAAGCCTAAGAAGTAAATTAATATTTTGCATGGAATTGTCCGTTAAAATTTTTTTTATCTTTATCTTAATCTTGTACGCTCAAAATGCTTAATCTAGTTAGCCTGTAACGGCCGGTTTCTAAATTGAGAATTTAATGTTGAATCTGTCTCAAAGACTACACATGGACTAATTAAGCAATTTTTTGTTTCTGAATTGATATTGTGTAAGGTTTGAGAGTTGGAGCTTGCTGTTTTTGCTCGAATGCGTAGTTCAGAAAACGGCCCAATATCAATTTAGAAACAAAAATTTGCTTAATTAGTCCTTAAGTAGTCTTTGAGACAGGCTCATCATGAAATTCTAAATTCAGAAACCGGCTGTAAGTATCATATAAGTGAATTGTAAATTCTTATTGAAACAATAAAAATCTTAAACCAGAATATCTTTAACACCAAATAAAGTTTATAAGTCATGCCAATGCGCTCAAAAAATATGTTTTCCAAGATCAGGCTGGGTGTGAATTTCTAAAAAGCATTACCACACCAAAATTTTACATGAACCGAAATATTCCAGGCGTGTATTACAATTTACATAAACTCCAACGTCATTCGAGATGTATTAAGGAAATGTTATTTCATACTTTGATATGCGGCGATGCAGTCAGGCTTTATATGCGGAATAAGATGCTATTACTGTGAATGAAACATCCACTGCATGTAATTTTGGCCACTTTTCTAAAGGATTTTTGTATACTATATTATGTCAGATATTCTGACTGGGATATGAAATGTTTCTTTGACCGTGTGGTTTCACACGTCTTTTGCTATGAAAAATGAAAAGTTGACTGCCACAAATATCAAATTTCTAGAACTCTCCTTGCTAGATATGACTTGTTATTTTTCGGGTTTAGTTACTTTACGGTATACCCCACTTAAAAATATTTCATGGATCTATCTTAGGCTTCTTAGAATTGTTTAGAATCTTATCTGAATCAGTCAATCCCGTCAATTATAAGTGAGCTATGAGTTATTAATTTATTATGTCAGTTTTTGACGATCTCCGTGGCAAAGTGTTGAGCGCTGTTGCCTTGGCGTGCGGGGGTCCCGGGTTCGATCCCTAGGACTGCATCATCACTTACCATCAGGTGAGATCGCAGTCAAGGGCTAACTTGTAGTGGATAAAAAAAAAGTTACGGTAGTGTCTGTAGCACATTTCTATGAGTACTTTTATGGCAGTTTGCCATACAGTCTGGTGGGAGGCTTCGGCGTCGGCTAGTTACCACTACTGGCAAAGACATGCCAAGAAATATTTCAAGTGATTTAGCGTTCCGGTATGATGCCGTGTAAAACCAATTGGGGTATTGGTTAAATATAACTGCCACAACCCTAAAGGATTAAGCTCGCCACCATCTTTGACCGCGTCGTCACTTACCACTAGGAGAAATCGCAGTCAATTGTTTCTAATTTGTAGTGGAACGAAAAAACTTTGTCATATAAAATCAGTCGTCAATGGATCTGTATTTAGTCCATGGCTTATGGTCAGACCCCAGTCTTTCGGTATTATTATAGTTTCTTTGACATGATAACGAACCGCCTTCGTGCTTCCATCAACTGAATATACGAGTATTATATTCTATTGACGTCTTCAGTGTATGTGAACAAAGGACCGAGAAAATATTGAAAATATACCAGAAGGTATTATACGGTAAATTTTAAAAATCGTTCGCCTCTTACTTATAACAAAACAAGCTTTCCCTGCGGCTTTGCTCACGCTCAAGTGTCATTGATTAGCAAACTTAAAACCCCTATTTTACCCCTTTAGGAGTTGAATTTTCTAAAATCCGTTCTTAGCGGATGCCTACGTCATAATAGCTATCTGTATGCTAAATTTCAGCCTGATCCGTTCAGTGGTTTACTTAAGCTGTGCCTTAATAGATCAGTCAGTCACCTTGTCCGTTTATATTAATTATAGATATTACGAGATGATTCCCGCGAATTCGTACGCGTGGATTAAGTTTTTTTGATTCCCGCGGGAACTCTTGAATTTTCCGGGATAAAAAGTAGCATATGTCCTTCCCCAGGATACCACCTATCCCTGTACAAAATTTCATCAAAATCGGTTGACCAGATGGGCCGTGAAAGCGTAGCAGACAGACAGACACACTTTCGCATTTATAATATTATAGTATGGATAGTATGGATATGGTATACGGATTATAATTGAGACTTTATTGGGTGCTGTCATAACTCATTCTGTAGAGAAGAGTAGAAAGTGAGATATTTCGAATTTGTTCATAAAGCAGTCCATATTAGAGCCGCAGACTGACTCATACAAAACCCGCTGCCTGAGTTGCCCCTTTAAAATAATCCAGGGTCCAAATATTTTATCAACGTCTCATTTAAAAATTTAATAATCCGATTGAATTGTTTCAGTCATAGCCAGTGGCTGGTGGATTTAAACTGCAGCAGCAGGATCGGCATTGTCTCGCATAATTGGCAGAGTGCGACTACAATGGTGCTTTGTCGCGGCGCGGTCGCGCGTGCATTGCGACATCTCACCCCATGAATTCATTTTATACTTACGTATTCATTATTTTAATATCATTAAACTGGTATTTTTGTCTCTACATTTCTAACGAATTGTGTAACCTATCTTAATTGTGTAATTATAAATGCAAAAGTTTGGATGGATGTATGGATGGACAGATGTTTGTTACTCAATCACGACAGAACGGCTAAACGGATCTGGATGAAATTTAGCACATATATAGATTATAGTCTTGAATCACGCGACGGCTAATTTTTATCCCGGAAGTAAGTATATATTTTCAAAATGGTTTCAGCACGTTGAGAACGTCAATAATTGAGATTACAAAAATTCTGTGTTGAAAAGCATACATAAAACAAGTAATAAAATTAAAAATTTTAAAAAAACCCACGACGAACTGCAGAGCTCCATTATACCTTTGACCTTTATAACTTTGAAACAACAATTAGAACGTAGCAAACGTATATATTACATAATATCTAAAACACAAAACTGCATCTTTGACAGCTCAGTAGTTTTTTTGACCAGTGTGGTGGACTATGGCCAAACCCTTTTCAAATGGACAAATCAAAAGAGTCCAAACGCGACGGGTATACGATGAGAATTTAAGGAGTTCCCATGATCGCCTCCTGACTCCATCATGATACCCTGGGCAGCATCTAGGTACAAGCTAAATATATCTAAAACAAAAAGCCCGCATCTAAATCAGCACAGTAGTTTTTGAGAAAAATGGTAACATATTGAAAAAATAAAATCATAGACTACAGCTCAGCTTTGTTGTCTATGGTCCTAAAATATATCTAAGAACCTTCTCTCAAGCTATATATATCTAACTAGTATTTCGCCCTGTGCGCGAGCTGCTAAAGCAGCTCACGGGTTGTGGTAAGACTTACAAGTAGTACAGATTTTACTGTACTAAACTGAATTCATTTATTATGGTGATAACAAAATAAATAAAAATGGCGCTGATTTTTTAAAACTTTGGTAACAGTTTCCTGTTTCGTAACCCCAGGGAGTCCTAAATATCGATTTTGAACGAAACTGGTCAATTAACAAAGAATTTCAAAATGGCGCTGATTTTCTAAAATTTTGGTAACAGTTTCCTGTTTTGTGACCCCAGGGAGCCCTAAATATCGATTTTGAACAAAATCGGTCAATTAACACAGAATTTCAAAATGGCGCTGATTTTTTAAAATTTTGGTACCAGTTTCCTGTTTTGTGACCCCAGGGAGCCCTAAATATCGATTTTGAACGAAATCGGTCAATAAACAAAGAATTTCAAAATGGCGCTGTTTTTTTTTAAATTTTGGTACCAGTTTCCTGTTTTGTAATCCCACGAAGCCCTAAATATCGATTTTGAACAAAATCGGTTAATTAACAAAGAATTTCAAAATGGCGCTGTTTTTTTAAAGTTTGGTAACAGTTTACTGTTCTGTAACCCCAGGGAGTCCTAAATATCGATTTTGAACGAAATCGATCAATTAACAAAGAATTTCAAAATGGGCCTGTTTTTTTTAATTTTGGTACCAGTTTCCTGTTTTGTGACCCCAGGGAGCCCTAAATAATATAGATTTTGAACGAAATCGGTCAATTAACAAAGAATTTCAAAATGGCGCTGATTTTCTAAAATTTTGGTAACAGTTTCCTGTTTTGTGACCCCAGGGAGCCCTAAATATAGATTTTGAACGAAATCGGTCAATTAACAAAGAATTTCAAAATGGCGCTGATTTTTTAAAATTTTGGTACCAGTTTCCTGTTTTGTAATCGCACGAAGTCCTAAATGCAATAAACCGCATCTCAATCAGCCCAGTACTTTTTGTGAAAAATGGTAACAGTGGTTGAAAAATTAAGATCATAGACTACAGCTCAGCTTTGTTGTCTATGGTCCTAAAATATATTTAAGAACCTTCTCACAAGCTATACCTACACATCTAATGCAAAAAACCGCATCTCAATCGGCCCAGTACTTTTTGTGAAAAATGGTAACATATTGAAAAAATAAAATCATAGACTACAGCTCAGCTTTGTTGTCTATGGTCCTAAAATATATCTAAGAACCTTCTCACAAGCTAAACATATCTAATGCAAAAAACCGCATCTCAATCGGCCCATTACTTTTTGTGAAAATTTTTAACACATAGAAAAATTAAGATCATAGACTACAGCTCAGCTTTGTTGTCTATGGTCCTAAAATATATCTAAGAACCTTCTCACAAGCTATACACATCTAATGCAAAAAACCGCATCTCAATCGGCCCAGTAGTTTTTGTGAAAAATGGTAACATGTTGAAATATTAAAATCATAGACTACAGCTCAGCTTGGTTGTCTATGGTCCTAAAATATATCTAAAAACCTTCTCACAAGCTATACGTATCTAATGCAAAAAACCGCATCTCAATCGGCCCAGTACTTTTTGAGAAAAATGGTGACAAAAAAGTGCACAAACAAACAAACAAACAAACATACAAACAAACAAACACACAACCTCTTAGGGCAAACACATATACCGTCTCCGCTTCGTCGAGGGTAAAAACAAAGATACATGTCTACAAGGAAAAAAGAATCGTAGGTATAAACTTAGAGCGACAGCATCTTTAATCTTTAACCAAATATCATAGAGGGGAAAACGGGCGCATTAGCCGCGTCAGTCATCAGCAGAATGAATCATTACTTGAAGAGTGCGCCAGTGGCTCGTGTCAAAGAGTCTGAGTCAAAGGTGCTCGTGGCCGCCCCTCCCCCCGCGCCGCACCTCTTTCTTCCTCCCCCGCGCATGCCCGCAAGCAAGGGCTGATTGAAGGGCCACTCTACAACCTCGGCCACCCGCTTGTTCGCTTGTATTCAAGGGTCGAATCTGGATTATAGGGCGCCAAAGCCTGCACCTTCATCAGATATGTATAAAAGTTTTTGGAGCTCAGCAATTCAAACGGCGAAAATTGTCTTGCTCTAATTTTATATTATTCAAAAGAATACCACGCCTACTACTTTTTCTTATATTCCGTGGTTTCATTAGATAAAAAAGTGTTGGTATCACCAGGATACGATGAAATACGAATAATTTATTTGGTTCCAAAAATTCAATTATATTTTGTACAGTTTATGTGGGTTCGGCATCCCCATCGTCCCATATTACGTAGGTATATATTGGTATCTTAAGGCGATGTTACCGTGTAACTTGTAAGTTATTATAAGAGAGGTGCGTCGAGGGAAATGAATGTCGAGTAGGTCGACTCGTTGTCATTCATATTAGCGCAGTTGCTTAAATTCGTAATCAGTTTCGTACAGTTACGATTCGCGTGAGGGAACCGACATATTATGCTGCATTTTTGTTTTAAAATGGTAGATAATTGTGCGTGGTTATAGAGCGATTGTATCAGTTGTTGGACAAAACATAGTGCGTATTAGCTTTTAAAATCGAAATATCTATGAGCTTAGTCATATAAAACCTATAAAGGGTAAAATTAGACATCAAATAAATATTATCCTATCGCGATTTGTCACCCGCGTATACAATTTAATCGCGAATCTCTGATTAAATTTTTACTCTGCACATTTTATTTTTACTGCATGAAAATCTACGTCAAAACATGTTTTTACATCGTCCGCGTTTCAATATTATCCATAATCGATTTTTCATACCCAACATCAGCGTTTTAGATGCACACATTGTGCCAACCCACACTTTAAAAATCACGGCATAAAAGCTCCGGGAGCCGGGGGATGCCTTAATAACACTCACGAGCGACAAAGTCCGCCGTAACACAAAATGATTACACACATAAAGAACCTTATCTCTTTACACTCTGCAATGGCATAAACCGGTTACAGTCGCGAGTAACCCTGCCGCAACCGCTCGAATGTTTACGCGATTTTTACGCGCCAATCTTGCCGACGACGCTTGCTAGAAATTGAAAACGGAATTATGTCAAAATAAAAATGGCGCGCGGAATGCCCCAAAGTATAATAGGGCTGTGATTAAGCATGCCAACAAAAATGTCACACCGATATTCGAGAGTAGTTATTAACAAAATTATGTGTTTGGAAATAAAGCAAACCATTTTTCGCCAATGAGAAAGACACGTCAGGTTCCTCAAGAATCATGAAATATTGAATTGAATAAATTCCATATTATGATTTCAGAGACAAAAATGTCGCCCGTAGTTTGGAAGGAAATCTCCAAAGTCAGGACGTTTCGGAAAATTGTAAACGGCTGGCAACCCTATCTTGATCTCAATGCAATGTCGCCTTTTAGGAGTCAGGAAATGTACGATGCAATACCGGAAATCGGAGTCGGAGGGTGTTCAAAATTTAAGTGCTAATGAAAATGTGGTTTTCTTTCAGTGAAAACTCTAAAATTTTGTTAACATTTTAAGCTCCTTTTCGGTAACTGTATTTCGTTGGAGTATAATAATTTGGTCAAAAGAAAATATTTTCAATCAAATTGTAAGGCTAGAAGGTGTGTAATAATTATAAGTAACTAAATATTAGTATATAATTATTACAATGCATAGAAATAATAAAGTTACTTATGAAACCACAACGCCTTTGCAAAGTTCGTAATAATAAATACTGAGTTGTTTGTGTATTTCATCTTTGATATTTCTTATTATAGAATAGTGGGAGTAAATTACGATGACCTTGTAATATAGGTATATAATTATGTAGTGGCGTCGAATTGGCTCCCGGGGCTGACAAAGTGGTACGTAAGAACCGTATGGAATAAGAAACTAACTACTACTCAGGTAGGTATAGAACAAAATAACCGACTTATAGCAAGGGATTTTTTTTTTCTTTTAAGCATATAGCAAACCAATAAGTAAATGTAAACTTCCATACTAATATTATAAATGTGAAAGTGTGTCTGTGTGTCTGCTACGCTTTCACGGCCCATCTGTTTAAACGATTTTGATGAAATTTCGTACAGGGATAGGGAGACATAGGCTACTTTTTATCCCGGAAAATTAATCGGAGTTCCCGTCGGAATTAAAAAAAACTTAATCCACGCGGACGAAGTCACGAGCATCGACTAGTAAAAAATAAAATAGTTGTAAAAGTATTGTACATAAGTTTACTTAGTAAGCATACTTAAACGTTAGCGTATAAAACTGTTACTATTCGCATAATGGTTTCAACCATGAAATCTAGTAACGGCGTGACAGAGTTACACTCAGCGTTTTTTTGAGTTTTCTTCAAGAGGAAACTCAGGGTTTTTTTCTATTGATCTAAATCATTTACTAAGTTTGCATTATTCTCAATCAATGTTAGAGTGGTTTAGAGAAACCATCAATTAAATATAGATAAACAATAATTGATCCTATAAAGTAGGATAATTTAGTCCGTAGAGGCTATCCAATTGTGTGAACAAAACCGAAATTAAGTCCGTGTAGGTCGCAATTTTAGGCCACGTATGTACTTGACGAATAAACCATATAATATCTAGCCATTACGAAATTACTTACCTACAATTATTATTTAAATGTTTTCTTAGCATACAATGCTTAATAACAGTATGTAACTGTATCCAAAATAAAAGGTAGTGCGGTATAACGTGTACTAAAATTTATATAAATAAGTATGGTTGCTTTGTTGTACATGAAAAAAAATGCTTTCATGAAAAACATTATATCTCAGTGCGACGAAAAAACTGTTCGCGAGGCGGGTGAAATAGCATGAAGCATATACATGTACGAGTCGATATACAAAACATCTTTTACGGTATTCAACTGCAGAAAACTTTAGTCTACGCTCCGTTTTTGAAGATGCATTCAGAGTGCTTTTATGAAGGTTTTAAGATGGTACCGATGTCACGTCACATGCTGAGCAATCCGTATCCGTATAAGAAGGTTGTTGAAACACACACTTTTATTAGTTGATCTGATATATGAGTCTAGTATATTTAGCATTTTTGTGTAACGAAAAATGACTTTAAAAAAATCAGCTAGAGACGTCCTTTATTCAAGTAAATTTATTGAACACAATCGCTTCCTTTGTAAATGAGAGTCACAGTGGAGTGTTGCACAACACTGCTTAAACTGATTTAGAAAATTTTATGGTGCTGTATTTTTTATTTTCAAGGTTTGATTTGAAAAGTGCAGGATAAAAACATTAAAAAGGCTTTGTGCAAGTGGGCCATTGTAAGATTTTTTTTCCCAATCATTTGAACGTATTTGAGGTTTCATATGACATCAATATTGACTTTCATGAAACGCGGATCGGATAATACGAAGTAAAGTGGCACGTAGATCCAATAACCGAACATAAATGCGTTTTTAATCACCGCGAGAGGGGAGTGCGAGAGAAATTCGAGCCAGGAGTCAAAGGCTTAATGATTCATCCGAGTATTTAAATAGAACAATTAAAAGCGGTCGACCGTTCCGACGGTAAACAATTTTACAATGGAAAAGGTTTGATCCGTAATCCAATAAAGAGGTATGTTACCAATGAGTTTCTTCGTATTTTTATATAAGGTAAATCATGGGATCTAGTGAGGATCTTTAGCATATCATGAGCGAGTAAGATATTACTAGCTGTTTAGGACCTTTTAGGACACACTGCGGTTACAGAAGTCGGGAAAAGCTCGTAAACGTATAAGTTTAAAATCAAGGAGGTCTACACATCGGTTGTCAGATAAACTAAAAAGGAACAGGACCTGTTGAGGGAACCTTGGGAGGAAATATGTTGTCGTATACTATAGAAGAATATAATATCGTTATTTATGACGGACCGTCGGACAATAATTTTAACGTCACAATACATAATGTTTACACCACCAAAGTTGTAAAATTTAAATTAAAAATAAAATAAAATTAGATAAGTATGGAATGACTTTTCTCAATCACAATCACTTATTGATAGCGTGTGTTCAGTAATTACTACTCATATAAAATAAATTAAAAACCCTAAATTCCAAATCTGGCAAATACCTACGTTAAACAAACACGCATGGGTGTATAAATTACTAGAGGAGACTTAGGAATTGACATTTCATGAAATAAAAAACGGGTACTGCATAGAAACAAATTGGTTGTTTCGTTACTACATAAATTCTATTTGTCCAATTTCTTTGTTGCTGGATATAAATTTGCATTCCCAGTTGCAGTTCGGTTGCATCCGATTTTTCACTTCATTGTGTCTGGCAATTAACAAGGAATCAGACTGGGTTTATTGAAATAAACTTAATTAATGGATGAATTGTTCCAATCAACGCCACTTGCAGTTTTAAATGTAAATGAAGGTGATTTTCGAAGTTAACTCGTGTATATGTTTACTTTAACATTGATATAATGTTACAATTGTATTGAGAGTTAGAGAGAGGAAGTTCCTAGCAAAATGTTTCACGCACATGTTAAACATTATAGTTTCGATATAATTAAAATAATTGAATATTTTATATACTTATAGTACAGAGAAGTTTTTAACATAGTATTTTGCTTTTTATAGCTCATTGCCAGCAAGAATGCGCAATTTTTAAAAATAACGTAAAAGCTTTATGAGAATATTTCTATATTGCGAAAGTGTAATTCGGTTATCTGGGCCTAACAAGGACTCATTTATCAAAATGAATAAATAGTGCATAAAACACTACAAGTAGTGAACTTAGAACATTGAATTTAATTCGGAAATGAACATTGAAAATCAAACAAATTTATTTCGAATTTGACGAATGATGGATATGCCGATGAATAGACGTATCGTACAAAAATTGCTAAGAAAACCATAACAACATACTGTCATATATTATGAAGTAGTAAGTATATAGTAATAGTCAGTAATCTGTGGTAGCAGTTCTTTATTTATTTTTTTACACACTAAATTAAAGCATACCACCGTTCAAACTCTTGGCCTAAAGTTGGTTTTCACTCAACTTTTTCTAAGAATTTATATAAGCCGCTCCCCTTTTTTTAAAGCGGATTATACGAGCAAAATAACTGCATCCATGTAAATTTTGGCCCGAAATTATTTGATACTCATATGCATTTCTTTAAACTTTCTTTCGTGTAAAACAGAAAATGTAACTCGACTGGTTTATGTAAAGTCCTGTTGTATTATAAGAACCGAACGAATAAAATTGCACTTTTTCGTCATTCTATTTTAGCTTTCATAATGAAATTAGATTTTTAAAGGAAAATCTTTCCCATTTGGCATGCGCTTAAAAATTAATCGGTAGGTAAGATTTTAAGTTTATTTGGCACTGTTTAGTTGATAGCCTAAAAAAGAGCATTTTGTAAATACGTCTTCTACTAAAAAGTCCATCATCAGAATTAAAGTCTAATTCATTTTTCATTCATCATTTCAACTCATCGCAGGCTCGCTACTGAACAGTTGTCAGGCAGGTTTCCCCATGTTGTTTTAATTCACCGTTATACCAAGTGATATTTAAATCTTTAAAACGCACATAACTTAGAAAAAGCCCGAGCATAGAACATCCATGATCAAACCACAGTGAACAGGAGTCCGAGCTTCTAATCTTCTAGGATATTTACTGCTTTTCTGCTAACAGTTACCTATCTCTACCAAAACCGGGTTAAAGGATGCAGTGCACTTTCGCATTTATAATATTAGTAGGTACGTGAATATTTCTGTTTATTTTTAATCCAATTTTATTTATCTTTTCTACTCCGGTGTATCTAGGAATGGACAATGTTTTTGAATTTTCCATGCCAAAATCTCTTAGGTATTTGAAAGTATTGAATTTCTCGACGCCGAACTACGAGGGAGGTTAAAATATTGAACTAGGCGAGTCCCGTGGTAAACATTTTTGATTGAGATTGGATCTCTAGTAATGCTGAATATACCTATTGCCTTATTTGCTTTCGTTTCCTCAGTGGAGAATTCTATAGAAAAGTAGCTTTTGCCTGCGAATTCGTTCGCGTGGAATTAGGTTCCTAAAAATCCTATACAAACTTTCATCCCCTATTTAATCTCCTTGGGGGTTTAAGAATTTTTAAAAATTGTAAAATACGTACTTCTTTACTTTATATTTACCCGAAAGACAAAATACCAAGTTTCGTGGATATAACTTGAAAAATACTCAGAAATTAAGGAGTTTCATACAAACTTTCATCTTCTGTGGGGGTCGAATTTGGTTGGTCAAATACCAAGTTTCATGGATATAACTTGAAAGACTGATGACGGACTTTCATACGAACTTGCACCTCCTTAGCGGTGGAATGTTGAAAAATAACCCCAGTGGTTTAGGCTGTGCGTTGATAGACCAGTCAGTGAGGACAAACGATCTTGTATGTTATATAGGTATGTTTGCTTACTAACTGGGATTTGAGAGCTCTTTATTAATCAAATTAGTGTAACGACCTATCGGTTGGATCGTTGATCATTTCTAAATTGTTGGATTTTCGCAGTTGAATGCAATCAATTTAATTCGGTAACAGCAATTTAGTTAATTAAATGAATACTTTAATCATAATATAGTAGGTATAAAGTTTATCTGATAAATTTTATATTTCTGCATGTTGATGATGGTTATTAAGACATTAATATTCCTGTGGTGTATATAGCTGCATCTGCATATAGCCATGCCTCCTGGGCTTATACAACTGACTTTTGAGAGTTCTACCCGACTCGTTTGGAATCAGCCTCAATTTACTTACCCCAGGTTTTCATCCAGGTCTCTTTTATCCGTTATCTTTACCATTTTAGTATCGTTTCCTTCCTTACTTGGTAAAATATGCCCCAACTATCTCCATTCCGAACTATTCTTATGTACTCTGGTTGGAGGTTGGGAGCTGGTTCCGTATTTTCCACAAGATTTCATCCCTGATTGTGCAAAGTGAATGCGGGGAAATGCAAATAAAAAATTCTTTAATGTGCCAGTTTCGAGGCGCACAAATAATTTAATAGGCGGACGCTTGCGTATTGTCATTGTAATAAAATAACGATAAGAAAGAAAACAGCTTTCATAATTATTAAAGGGAGGGTTTCTTTTGCTTTATTTAATTGCAACACTGATACTTATGAGTATTAATGATTAAAATAAGTTAGGGTTGCCATTATACTATCTTTTAGTAGCTCAGAAAATGCGCCATTTTTTTATTGTCTCGAATTATGGAACGGTAAAACTGTGTTACTGAAAATGTACCTAGGTTCTCAGTTAAGTGTATTTAAAAAGGATGTTTTGTATATACCAACTTAATACTTTGTTAGGTTTGTCCGAAAAGACAATAAATTAAAAACTACACGAATAGCAACGCCACACAAATTTTAAAAAAAACAACAACAATCTTTCCTTCAACTTATCAAAATTCTGAAGAAGTACAACATTCGTTCTGTATCATACATAACGTAAGCGGTTCTCAAAGTTTAGTACGAAGTTTCGAAATTTTCAGCTCGAATAGAGATTGATTGAACTTCTTGAATTAGTTGTGAATTTTATGAGAAACAAGTAATTTACAGGCGATTTCTCGCGTATAGAGGAACATTTCGCGATGTTTTTACTTTTTATGTATGTGCATAAGTATTCAAACGTGTTTCTGGTTTTACGTATCTAAAATTCATGCTCTAAATACCCGTCTCTGCGGTCGAGTACACACTCGTTGAGCTTTTATTGTTAGCCACAGGAAACTTCTTCAACTACTATACCCGTTGTTATTGTGTATCTTCCTCTACGAATGTTTTCGTTAAATCAGAGCCAGAGATTAAAATTTCTCATTAATCAGGCAAAACTGGTTCACGCATTGTTCTTCGCGAGCATTATCGTCATTTGGCGAATTCTTCAAGGAAATAACGAATTGTCGTGCCAGAAGGCATCTGAAGACAATGCTCTCCATTCAAATAACCTATTAAATTGTCGATTTAGTTCGCAAGAGTCAGCCCGGGTAAATTAAGCAAATGAAGAGTGAGTTTGGGAGGCTGTAATTACAGGGTTTCTACACTTGGCCACGCACCAAGTGAGTTATCCTCGAATATGGTGGATTTATGGGGGCTCAGATTTCCGGTTCTCGATTGGTGCCCCAGGGGTGTGTTATGAATGTTATCGCCGAGTACCGAATCATTTGGCGTGAAAAATTTTCGCTGACGACGCTTTTGAAACTGTTTTTAATTTAAAATGTTTATTTCTCTACCAGTTTTAAATTAATAGAGTTTTCAAGCTATTCATCATGTAGTACTTCGTAGGTACTTATTCCTAAACATAGTACTTTTAATTTTCGTAGCAAATGCCTATTATTTAATCTGTGCTTTAACTTTCTTAGCAAAAAGTTATATTATTTTGTTAATCCGATGTGGATAAGACGATGAACTTTTAGTCTAATAAGTGGTATGAATATTAAAATATTGTGCTTTTTTTCTAAATAGAATTATATAAATTTAATTGAATTGAATTGAAAAGGTATTTAAAGTTAAAATGTAAAACGAACGTTACAATAATTTGGAGCTACGAAAAAGGACATAAAAAGGACCGGATGCGAAAACATTGTTACAATTAAATTGGAGGTGAAATGGAAGTTTGAACAGTAGGATATGTGGAGGCAACGGAATGACACGTTATCAAATAAAACAGCTGTAATGCAAGCGCGTGGGCGGGCGGCTTCTGCCCTATCGACTCTCCAACTCGCCGGCGCGCGTGCACACTCACCTCAAAGTCGCCCACCATCGCCAAACGTCTAACCGAGCCCTAAACACATCCCCTTGAACCCTCTTTACAATTTTACTTATACATCATGAAAGTAACCCTCGTCCTTCCGGCACATTTAGAGGGCGCCGCCACTCGGGGCGTCCCTGAGAAAACTGACGGACGTCGCCGCTCTTCAACCGCTTTTATAGCTGGAGGAGGGGCGCGGCAGCGGCACGAGTTGCGCCGTCGATTCGCGACTCGATAAATAAATTAATTAAAAGTGCAAGTGAGTGATCGCTTCGTACAGGCCCGCGAACTCGCCTAGAGCTTCCCCTTAATTGGAATATACTCGGTGAAGGCGTGAATTCTTTACTAGTAGAAGAAGTCAAGTAAGTACGTGTAGGTATATCATAGAGGTAGGACTATTCCTAGATATCAAATTTTAACTCTATGATTAATTAAAATAGTTGGAAAGTTTCTAATAATCGTACAAAAAAAGTTAGGTTGGAAATTAACTTGGTAGAAAAAAAATTATGTAAGTAAACAGATTTTTCACGTAGGCACTATTGGAAGTCCCACATAGAAAAGTTGACGAATATCGGCGAAAGAGATTTTCCAGTGAAAACTGGACATTTACGTATAGTAGGCACGCACGTGAACTACAGTATCCGCCCTTATAGAAATATGACGCGGGAAGAAAACGCTAAAGGGCATTATAGACGGAGTGAAGTGTTTTGATAACACCTTAAACTTAGCTCTATTTAATTCGACCCACGTTTGAAATTAGTGAGATTTCAATCTTACTTTAATATTATTGTGTTTAGTCTCATATTTATAATCTGTAGTTCAAGCACAATCATCGCGATATCGACACCACTTTCTCGAGGCTTTTATACCGACAAAGCATTGCAAAAATAAATATGAAATACATGCACTTACATAAGAATATTTGTCTCCACCATAGCATAGTTAAGGTTAATAAAGGAGCGTTAAAAATGCAGCGGTAGAGATGCCTTGTTAAACCGATATCAGATTGTGCTTGGACTGCTATTTTTTTTTTTACTAGCAGAAGATGCCCGCGACTTCGTCCACGTGAAATAAGATTTTAAATTCCCACGGGAATTTATTCCCGTTAATATATGGCCTATGACACTCACAAATAATGAGGCTTTCTATTGGTACCAGAATTTTCAATATCGGTTCAGTAGATCCATAGATTACCCCATACAACTTCACAATCTCACAAACTCACTATTAACAAACTTTACCTCTATACAATACTAGAGGTCGCCCGCGACTTCGTCCGCGTACAATTGTTGATTTCCTATGAGATTATGAAATTTTCCCGCTGCAAACAGCCTATCAATTGAGGCTTTATATAGCTTATGCAGGTTTTTTATTATTTAAAACTGATAACTTAAATGCTAATTATCATGTCTATACTTCAAAGTCATAAAATTTGTATGTAACCTTTCACCCCCATTTCACCCCTTTTGGGGTGGATTTTCGTAAAATTGCTTATACAGGTTATTAATATTTAAAGCTAATAACTTTAATCCCGATTTTCAAGTCTCTAACTTCAGAAACATAGGACTTTCATACAAACTTACAACCCCCATTTCACCCTCTGTGGGGTAGATTTTCCTAAAATTGCTTATACAGTTTATTATAACTTAAAACTAATAACCTAAATCCCGATTTTCAAGTCTCTTAGGTACTTCAAAAACTTGGAACCCTTATGTAAGCTTCCAACCCCCATTTTACCCCTATTGGGGTACATTTTCATTAAATTGCTTATACAGGTTTTTATTATTTATAACTAATAATTTAATTGCCAATTTTCATGTCTCTAACTTCAAAAACAAAGGACTTTCATACAAACTTCCAATCCCTATATTTTTAACCCCTTAGGTGTGGATTTCTCAAAACCCTTTCTTAGCTGGCGTCTACACCATAGAAGGAATCTACCTTCCAAATTTCAAGTCTGTACGCTTTATAGTTCCTGAGATATCGTGATTAGTCAGTCAGTGAGTGAGTGAGTGAGTGAGTGGTATTTCGCTTTTGTATATTATATATAAGATTAGTATAGATTTATATTTTACTTACTGCATTTATTTTAATCTTCAGACACTCGAATCTGACTCGAACGGTACGTATGATAAAAATATAAAAAAACATGTAATAAATATATAAAAAATAATCCATCCCTGTACGTCTGTCTATTCGTGTATCAATGAATAAATTTGCTCGTAGATAGTTGGATCAATCTAGTTTGTATGTAAAACATAAGGGTAAGGCGATCTGGCATCGCCGTATGAGTTTGTCTATAGATATTTTGATATAAGCAGTAAATATATTTTGCTTGTACGGTCTACTACTAAAGGTCTAGCCCCACTTGAGATGCACGGAGCGGTGCGGCACGCAGCGACTAGCGGCAAATATTATTTTTTTGAGTTTGAACTTTGAGCACTGCGCGATGCAGGGGTACCCTGTACACCGCATCGCGCAGTGCATCCAGTGCCGCGTCACTTAAGTGGGCTCAGCTCCATACAATCTCATACAAAGAGAAGGTAGATACTTGCCGCTTAATAACATACTTACCTATAGGTACCGTGAAGTGAAATGTGAAAGTCAGTTCCTAAGTTAGGAAAATCGCAGCATCTTCCAAATTATAAGAACCGAAAGACTGCCATTCATATTATTTAAAAAAAAAAAACGTATAGGTATATTTAGTAGCTATTTGGCTGGGGATTAATTAAAGTCCCAGATTCAAGTCCGAGTCAAGCTAAAACGTTTTTGAGTTTCTGACAAGTAATTTTCAGTAAAGCGACCCGAAATAAACCCTGTTTATTCAAACGAAACTAACCTACAACAGAATCATATACCTACTATAGAGTATAGAACTCATTAAGGTAGATAATAATGAGTATGTTGATACGTATTTTGTTAATAACTTTATTATGATTGATTCTTACGTTCATATCTTACTAATATTATAAATGCGAAAGTTTGGATGGATGTATGGATGTTTGTTACTCAATCATGCCTCAACGGCACAACGGATCTGGCTGAAATTTGGCACAGAGATAGATTATAGTCTGGAATAGCACATAGACTTTTTATCCCGGAAAATTAAAGAGTTTCCGCGGAAACCAAATAACCTCAATCAACGCGGACGAAGTCGCGGGCATCAGCTAGTTTGTTAATAATTGTTAATTTGTGTTGTAGTAGAAATAAGAATATAAAGGAAATTTTAAGACAAAACCACAATAATAGGTAAAGAAATTACCTACTAAAATTATACATCAATGGTAAAGAATAATATTTATGACTCCTCATAATTTGACTAATGAATTCGTACAACCTACAATACAGCACATTAACTTAGTAAGCTTTATATTTATACAAAAATACGTAAACAATAAACATCTACTTTTAGAACAAAAACCACACTAAGGCTAATTAATGTGTTTCTATACTAGTTGATCCAATTAGCCTCAATTTAGAGGTTTGTCTCAACGATGGACACACAAACAAACATTTCACGGGCGCATGTAAAGGGCGAGGTGTTGCGTGCTAGGTATTACAAAGCTAATATTTGGAAATACGTGGGTCTATAGTACTATCCTCAAACATTTGAAGGGTCTGTTTTAGTCGTCTATTTCCTAGTTCCTGACTTAGGAACTCTGGACTTATTAATATTATGGTATTTATTAGAAGTGCGTATTGACCGCTTTTTTGAAGTGAAACTTCTTTAGAATCGTTGTGATTTGAAAATTCGATGAAACGGATGTTGTTGTGGTAAGTGGCGCCACCGGACGAACATGTATATGTCACCGTAAGATTGTAAAAACCGCTAGATTATAATCTATCTCGCGAAATTGTAAACTGTCGAATGATTACCATATAACGGATTATTTTTCGGTAGATTGTAATCTGTTAGGTTTATTAACCCGATAAAACCTAAGTGCACTACTTGATTAATTATGTCGAACCCTAATCTACAAGAAAGAGACAAGAAAACGTAAATACAATGAATATTTCAAACATTGACACTTAAAACATTGAACGGTTCACAATCTTTCGACTCTTTACAATCTATCGAGAAAAAAAAGCGTTAGATTACAATCTTAAGGTTTTTACAATCTTACGGTGACATATACAAAGCGTTTAAATGTAGCAGTAGAAACTCTGATTTGTTAATTGCTTTTTATGTTTTATTTTAATCCGGAGTTTCTTTCGGAAACAATACCCAACCATTGCTCTACTTTTAGTAAAAATACTTTGACTGGGAATCGATACCAAAAAGAAGTATAAAAAGGGAATTTAAGCACTGTGAAGTGGCGGGTGCTAGCGTGCAAGCACCCGATGGATGTGGAATTACAAGCCACTAAGGGCTAATACACACTACGGGCAAAATATAAATTAAATACGAGTAGATTTTATACCGGCAAAGAGGCAAAGACCGCCGCCAAGCGATTAAGCGGACGGTACGGTAGCGGTACGATGCCGTGCAGAAACCGAATAGGGGTATAGGTTTGATATAACTGCCATCCCCTAACAGGTTAGCCCGCTACCATCTTAAACTGCATCATCACTTCCCATCAGGTGAGATCGCAGTCAAGGGCTAACTTGTAGTGGATAAAAAAAAAGATAGTTGAATGATTTATTTGTTCACGAAAACAATCATACTAATATTATAAATGCGAAAGTGTGTTTGTTTGTTGGTTTGTTGGTTTATTGGTTTGTCCTTCAATCACGCCGCAACGGAGCAACGGATCGACGTGATTTTTGGCATGTGACCTGGGAGGACCATGCTGAGGACCTGGAGAGTGACATAGGCTACTTTTTATCCCGGAAAATTAAGGAGTTCCCGGGGGAATTTTAAAAAACCACGCGGACGAAGTCGCGGGCATCAGCTAGTTCACAATATGTGCTTACAGAAGTATGTCAATTGTCAATTGTTCAAAACTGTCTAGCGGCGGTCGAAAAATCCGCGTGTGAATATCCGTGGCGGTCAAAAACTTTTTGATTATGGGTACGCGCACGCTACGTAGGCGAAACGATGTTTCGCGCGACGTTTTGCACCGACCTTTTCTCATGTCCGGCCCGTAGTGTGTCCTGGCTTTAAACATGTTTGGAGTGGCGATGACGACACATTTCCATCGAGACTGGCTCAATAAGGCTTCACTCTAATCACCCAATCAATAAGTTAAAGCCATACTACATTTTGGTGTAATAAATAGTTTCATATTGGATCCGAGTGCCGACTCTACGTGGTTACATGAACACGAAATTGCTTGTAACTACTAAAATAACTAATAAATAATAATTTCTAGCAAAATACCTAATATTATAATTATAATTAACTAATTAATAAGTAAACAATAAATTATCCTTTTAATTAGTTTAATTTTTATAACATTATTATTTTATATATAAGTATAGAAAATAATGATTGGGGCGTAATACTACAGCTGTACTCGTACCATTACTTTTTCTGTAGTAATATTATTTAAAAGTTATATAAGCATTTATTTTTCAATCCAAGTGCATCACTTCAGAACGGCTGGACCGATTCTGATAGTATTTTTGTGTGTTTGAGAGGGTCCCGGGACGGTATATATTCACAATTGGACCCGGTAGGTGGCGCTGTAATCGTGTCCTACAAGTAATTTATAATTAATAGAATCATTAATGTATAATTTTAGTACCTCATACTTGAAAATATGGAATGTAAAATTTGGTCGCAGTGGTATCAAAAATATAAAAAAAGCCGCCCGAACAGGGACTTGAACCCTGGACCCTTGGATTAAAAGTCCAATGCTCTACCGACTGAGCTATCCGGGCTCGTAAGCAAAGGGTCGAAATACAGCATCATATTCTCTATACAAATTTGACGTTACAGACGATGTTTTGTTTTTTCTTTATTGGATACTAGCTGATGCCCGCGACTACGTCCGCGTGGATTGCGGTTTTTCAATTCCCGCGGGAACTCCTTAGTTTTCCGGGATAAAAAGTGGCCTATGTGTTATTTCAAAAATTTACACTCAGAACATTGAACGGTTCACAATCTGTCGACAGTTTACAATTTCGCTAGGTTAGATACAATTCTAACGGTTTTTGCAATCTTACGGTGACATATTATGTATGTAGGTATTAGATGGGCCCTTTCATAGAAAAAAGTTGAGCGTCCGCTTTGTAGAGCCTGCCCAATCAATCAAATCACCTGTATAAGCCTGTCCTTGTCCCCGCCAATGCGCTGTCCCGCTTTTCAGACTAGGTGGCGTTAGTAAAATAAGTCCACATTATTTGTTTGACAGGGCCCGTCTATGTAAATTAAGGCCGTTGGTGTTGTGCAGTATTGTAAATCCCTAGGTACCTACCTATTTAATGTAACTCTTGAAACTGATCTGCTTTAAATAAAATGCTCTCGTTGCGCTAGTACATTCAATTTACGCATAATAGGTAAGCTGTTTATCGCATCGCTTGGAGAGCTCCGGATATAGTGAAATACCTTCAATATTGAAATGTCAACCGAGAGCGTGTGAATGTCGGCTCTAGTATAGGAGTACTACTACCTAGCACAAAAATTGCTGTTTTAAACTAATTCTTTTGTTTGTGAACTAAGACTTTAACGTGAAGTTCTTAGTCTTACCTGGATTTCTGCAGTTTTCCTGCCTTTACTGTTATACTTTTTAGTGTTTGTCTTTGTGTGTGGATACTGGATATGTGAGTATCTTTAGATCTCAAAGATCAGATTTTTGTGTCAATTTTTGCATAGCAGCTACCGAGCCAATTTCTATACAGTTTTCTGCATAGCAAATTTCTTAGCTATCAACATTTTATGAACATTAATTAAAAATGTCATCCAAATCCAGTTCAAAATTAGTAACGTAGGTATTGGAAAATTTCTAGAACAGGCTTGAATTAAAATTGCAGTTATTTTCAAAATTAAATATTATTTTCATTAAAAAAACGCTTTTTTTTTGCATACTTGATGCTTGATTCTATCAATTGCGATTCAATTTTGATTTCGATGATAAATTTTAAAATTTATTAATGTGGAATTCCGGTTACGTTACCGACTACTTTTTTGAAAACCGCCCGTTTATTTATCGTCACCGCCTTGGAAATTGTTCAATGCAGTACATAGTGTTTATTTTTACGCATATCATCTCCCTGATTATTTTCTAGTGTTGCCAGAGTGGTGCTGACAGCGTCGCGCTCGGCGGGTGGTTAAATGTTGCCGTCGTCCAACTGTCACGGCCATTGCGAAAACAATACCATTATTTCGATGTAATAACTATCGCTATTGGGTGTCTCAAACACAGGCTTGTTTACATTTCATATTGTTCAATTTCGCGTATAATACCTATATAACCAATTATTAATGGACGTGACGGTGTAGAATACATGATTCGTTGAAATGTTTTGGTTTTATTTGATTGAATAAATATTAAATATACGATTTCCTGATTAACGTTTACCACTACAACCCATTAACGTCCCACTGCTGGGTACAAGCCTCCGCTCTCATAGCAGTGAGGGAATTAGAGCTTAGAACCACCACGCTGCTCCAATGCGGGTTGGCGGGATTTAACGACTATTATCATGTTAGTGATAATAACCGGGACCGACGGTTTAACGTGCTCTCCGAGCCACGGGGGTGAAAAGACCGCCAACTTCCTAACTCTGGGCTAGTACTGAGAATTTCTAGTCAGAAAAACCCAACATTAATTATGGCCCACCCAGGACTCGAACCCGGGATCTCATCGGCCGCAGTCGAATATGCTAACCACTAGACCAACGAAGCAGTTGGATTTACGTTTGAGGTAGATTAATAGCATGATGACGTAATAAGTGGGAACGATGTTGAAATACCTATGTAGAGGTACCTGCTAAAATTCTACATCAATGGTTGAAAGAGCTTGCAACAAATATTTTTCAAATGAAGCAGCTCAGTGCAAATGGTATTCAAAAGTAAAAACAAATGAAGAATATTAGAATAAGAATGTACAAGTTTTCCTTTTTAATTTTGCCTTGTGTTGGACCCCCACCGGCGCCGCACTCTCATAAACCCACCACGAGATGGCACTGCTCTTTTTATTGCCGGTTTGCACAACAAGCAGTAATGGAGGACTACAATATTGACAGACCATTAATTCGACAGGAAATTGTGCTGAAACCGCGATCGTTGCAGGTGATTGTGAACTTTTCAAATTAGCTGCGTGTTCTGCAGTTGTTTGCACTTCAAATAGACAGTTTATACAGAGCCAGAATGCTTTCATGAGGCGAGCAAGTAAATTGAATGATTTCAACGAGTCATTCATCTTTACAGAACCTACCTATCTACCCTAGATATTTTATCTCTGTTGTAGGTCAGAAACATAAGCAGCGAATAAATATGAGTGTTTCACAAGACTAATTTGGATCTTTGGTGGAGGATTTACCTATTTATTTATTTATTGCTTTCATGTACAATGCTCATAATACAATTACAGAGACATGAGGCCCCGACAGGGCATTGCAATATTGAATATTTTATACAATCAATTAAACTTAATAACAATGTCAACTTAATTTTTAAAAATTTCAAATCAAAAATTAATTCCATAAAAATATTTAAAAAGAAAAAAAAAGAAAATTTGAATAGTTACAATTTTAGTACACAATTTATTTATGTATCTATCAGTATTGTGCTATTGAGGTCTATGTAGTTAGAAATTCTTGAATATTATAAAAACATTTTCGTATTATCCAATGTCTCAATTCTTTGATTATAAATTAGCTGAATTTAATGTTATTTAAATAGGTACCATTTTATGTACCTAATTCTTAATTTCAAAAAGCAAAAGTACCTACCTAATACATATGTGTGGCTTAAATCCATATTATAATAATATTATAAATGCGTGCGTTTGTCTGTCTGTAACGCTTTCACGGCCCATCTATTCAACCGATTTTGATGAAATTTTGTAGGTGGTTTGTATCCCGGGGAAGGAAATAGGCTACTTTTTATCCCGGAAAATTAAGGAGTTCCCGCGGGAATCAAAAAACCTTTATCCACGCGGATTAAGTCCAAAGATCTTATTACTTACCTACTATTTACATATTATAATTCTATTGTTATTGTAATTTGCTACTTCATTGTAGCATAAAATATGCAAGATTTCATTATGTCGTGAAATAAAATGTTCCGGAGAAACCTTCTCTGGTTTATTTGTAGCTCGAAATAGTCATCCACACTCAACGGCGTAGGATGGACATATTCTTTTAATTAAGCCACGCGGAAAGCGTCGTAACTTTTACGATCTCCGTGATTTAACTATTATTTGTCATCAATTTTATGGTCCCTAAAGTATTACTGTTGGAAATATAAAGCCTACAGCGTAGATAATTTGTACGCAACCGTTTGCAATGATGGATCAAGTTATTACCTACATATTATTAAAAACAATTCCTGAACTTCTTATTGAAAAATATTAAATTATGTACTTACCTATATTATAAAGAGGTGGATACTGGACAACGCATAAAAAGTAATATGTGATGGTAAAAGATTACAAGAAGTACCAAAGTACCTAAAGTATACCTACTTATTTCTTCTAAGATCATTGCCTACTTACCTTTGCGCCGACGCGTGACGCTGTGGTGCACAAAAAGAATATACCTAGTATCTGACTAAAACTTAATGTAAACAAGTTTACATTTTATCAGTTTATGCATGATTATTATAACGTTTGATAATTTACAAAATAAAATACCTACCTACTTAAGCAACGATGTCCAATATGAACTTTCAAGTTTCAATGTGAATTTTCAACCTTTCCGTTTTAAATGTGAAAAAACGCCACAACCAAGTTACCAACGAACTTGTGGCGCAATATGTATGACGTCTTGTAAGTTGTAGGGATACAATTAATGAAGCTCTATTATCTATATAATAAATAACTAAATTATAATATATAGTATAATGCAAAACCAATAGTAAAAACAAAAATGTGAAAATTGAAATTATAGATAGCGACACCTAGTGATGAGTAGAAGTAAACATAACTCATTTCTATTCTTCAATAGATGGCGCTGATGTACTACTAGCGCCATCTAGATGTTGTACGCTGTGGACAGTTTCAAAGAGCACGTGCTGTTACAAAGAGATGGCGCTCGCGCTAGCAAAATAAAATGTTAAGACAATAATTTATAATATCAAAAACAAAATTAATATTTAAAAATCTTAAATATTTTTAATTTGCTTAAATTGATCATTATGTAACGTACCTCCATGTTAAATTTGTGTGTTTCCATTTTTCACCCTGCACAGCAAACCGCTTCCGTCGTCTGCCGTTTTCATCGTGCCCGGGCTCTCGGTCCGGTCTTCCACATCTTTTCTTCGTCATCAGCTCTTTGGTAGCATGGTCTACAACACCCGTTACTGGGATACCACCAAATTCCTGAAAATTAAATAAATAAAAATAAGAGGCAGGAAAACTTACTTTAAGACTAGAAAAATAATAATTAGACCTTAATTTCATCGGGCACAATACAGGTATTGTTACCACCATACCACTAGGTACATATAATAAACTAGCTGATGCCCGCGACTTCGTCCGCGTGGATTGAGGGTTTTTGGTTACCGCGGGAAGTCGGGAAGTCGGGAAGGGAAGAAGAAGGGAAGTAATTTTCCGGGATAAAAAGCAGACTCAGTTGTGTTAGGTATTCAGACTATAATTTAGCTCTGTGCTAAATTAAATCCAAATCCGTTCAGCCGTTCTGGCGTGATTGAGTCACAAATATCCATCCATCCAAACTTTCGCTTTTATAATTTATGTACAGAAGTATAGATGCCACTATATATATTATGTATGAACAGGATCCAAAAGTCTGTAGCCAAACTTCGAAGCATTAGCATAGCAATATTGTAAAGAAAAGGCTTTTGCTAGCCTTAGACTTAGGCAAATCTCGGTTCAGATTTCGGGCACTAGCTTGATATAGGTACCGTACCTCCTAGATGATGCCCGCGACTTCGCATGGATTTAGGTTTCATAAAAATCTAACTATGTACTTAATTATTTGAAATGCATTATATTATATCTCTTTACCAAACATCAAAATCGGTTGAATACTTAGATGGGCGGTGAAAACGTAGCAGACAGACAGACAAACAGATAGGTACACTTTTGCAATATGACCTAAGTATTTAGTAATCACACTATTAATATTATAAAGGCGAAAGTTTGTGTGTATGTTTGTTACTCCTTTCCGCTACTACTGAACCGATTTGGCTGAAATTTGGAACATAGATAGCTTATAACCTGGATTAAAACATAGGCTACTTTTTATCCTGGAAAACTGAGGAGTTCCCGCGGGAACCACAAAACCTCAATCCACGCGGGCGAAGTCGCGGGCGTCCGCTAGTTAGGTAAAAAAACTTAATAAGGTTGTACTACATACTTGTAATGTCTTTATGGCAATCCTGAAGTCGTCTTCATATGACTGTTCTACATCTTCCATGAGTAAGTTTCCCACTTCAGGCTTCTCTTTCTTTAGATACCCGAACATTTCTAGGTAACTTCTCTGGAATAAAGAAAATAAGCGAATTGTTTAATTTGTTTTTGCAGCTATATTCAGATGATTTTAATTTTTATGCACCTTTCAGTAGAGTCTGCTTTCGGAACCATCGTCGGAAATAGAGTAGTTTTAGCTTTTTTTAAAAAAAGGTAATAACTTATGCAAAAATTAATAGTAGATGTACTGGGACTGTCTCGTTGGAGGTTAGCATGTTTGACTACGGCCAACGAGGTCCCGGGTTCGAGTCCCAGGTCGGGCCATAATTAAGTGTTGGGTTTTGCTGACTAGAAATTCTCAGTAAGTACTAGCCCGGAGTTAGGAAGTTGGCGGTGTTTCACCCTCGTGCCTCGGAGAGCACGTTAAGCCATCGGTCCCGATTATTATCACTAACATGATAATAGTCGATAAAGCCCGCATTGGAGCAGCGTGGTGGGACTAAGCTCTAATTCCCTCTCATCTATGAGAGTGGAGGCCTATGCCCAGCAGTGGAACGATAATGGGCTGTAGTGGTTCTGGGACTCTGGGATATTACTCAATTATGACAAGGTAAGACTTTTACTGTCGGTTCGGAAAGCAGAGAGCAGAAAGGATAAAGATTTTAATAATCACGTGGTGGTCGAGGAAACAGATACAATCCACCAAGCTGGCTATAAGCATAGTAATCATAATATTTAAATTTTGACCCGTTGTCAAACATCCTCTATTTAACAAAATACAAGGACTACAATAGTGAAGAGATAACTTATAACTTATGCTAATAATGGTAAGAAAATGATCTGTGTTGTGAGTTGACAAGAATATCCTTTTTGGCTTTGATGACAATAGGACGATATGCGTACATTATTATTTGTTCCAAGCAAACAATATTATGTTGTGTAAGGGTTTTGATGACAGGTTTGCACAGTGGTTTTAACTTTTGTATAAAGGAATGAAAAACCATTGTGAACGAAGTTTAAAGAGATCACAGACAAAGTTAAGCGATAGACAGAACCTACCTATCTGTAGTGTGTAGTATGTATCAATGAACACTTGTTGAGTCAAGGCAATTGACGAATTTTTTAATGACCAAGTTGTATGGAATCGACTTTGGGTCCAGCGCCCCACAGGATAGTATGATAACTTACACAACTGTATTTTTTAATTTATATACCTTTTCGTATTGTATTATATCGTTTATAAAAAAAGAGCAATTGCTGAGTTTCTTGCTGGCTCTTCTGAGCAGAATCTCCTTTTCGAACCACTGGTAGAGTCAAATAACGTAAGAAACTGTATGTCCTACATGTTTTAAACAAATTGAGTTTAATGTATCTAATATTGGCATTTACCTACTGTGCCTATAACCAGAAAAAGTAAATTCTGTGTCATAGGTAAAATTCTCTGACGACAAAATTGGGGTCATATTGTGAATTTAAACCATTACAAGACCTTGAATGTTTTCGTGTAATAAAGGAAAAGGTTCATTTTAGGCCTACTCTTTTACACTCTACAATGAATAGAGGTATAGAAATAGAAACGAGAAAAAAATAAAAATTTAAGTATTTCAAGTTTTCGATACGTTTCCAAGATGGCAACCTTCAGCCTTCAGCCATAGAGAAGGCAGTAGGCGCGAAATGTATCAAATGTCATTTCTGACAGTCGCTGACAAAACAACGTGTTTTTCTTGAAAAATATGAATCCGCCATTGTTACACACTTGAATGTTTAGTGTTGCTTAACTCGTTAAGATCAAATAATTTCGCCACTGAAATTACGACAAATTTGTAGATTTGACCTATTAAAACTGTTTAGTATTTTATTTTCCTTCATTTCTCACTTGTACAGGACCAGGCCTACGACCCATACAAATGAACCATCTCTTTTGCAAGAAAGCCAAAAATTTGCATCAAATGTGTAAATCATTGATGTAGAATTTTAGTATGGTGTAATTGCATTTGTTCCCTTTATGCGTCACAACCGGCGAGGGATGTAGAATCCAACGACTTTAACCGTACTTACTTAATCGCAAAACTTGTCTCGTGTTCAAACAAAGGCTGCTACTAGCATTGTGCGCCCACGCGATCTCTTTTGCTGGACCTTTTTTAAATGAGAGAAATTCTGTACTTTATTGCTGTCAAGATGGTTGTTGTAGGTTTTTAAGATTTACTTTTATGGGTAGTGGGTACAGTGGAACAGGATAAATGTGTGGGATTTCAGAATTATTTTGTATCTTGTATCTAAGCGCCAAACGATTTAGCGTTCCGGTACGAAGTCGTGTAGAAACCGAATAAGGGTAAGGGTTTACTATAACTCCCATGCTCCTAACAAGTTAGCCCGCTACCATCTTAGACTGCGTCATCACTTACCACCAGGTGAGATCGCAGCGAAGGTCTAACATGTAGTGGAAAAAAAAAAACATTTTTTAAGGCAATAAGTATGAAGTTTTTTGCACTATCGCTTTGTTGGGCAATATCTGATCTATATCTATCCGTTCACAGAAAAAATATCAGTAGGTATTGACCCAGCGAAGAAATAATGACCTAATTAATTGATAAATAATAAAACGTGTATTAAAACGTTGTGAGCTACTCGCATTTTACAAACGACGGTTACAAACCGTCCGCTTACCTAAATAGGACATCCGTGATATCTTTGACCCATCGAACACGAAATTAAAAGAAGTAGTCCTCACTAATGAGATTCGCCAATTAATTTAGGAGCATCAAAGGACAAATAGGAAGTAACACGCGACGGTAAGTTCAGGTGCTTAGTGTCCTAGATTTGGTAGGAGCGTTTTGTGGAATAACTGTGGGTACTTACAGATATTTGAGGGTAGCACGCAACAGTGCAATTTAGTTTTAGCAGATTGAGATAAGTGAATCTTTGAGCACGTTAATTTTTTTGATACTTTGACAGTAACAAGGATTTTGCTAATCAAATAATATCCCCAAGTCCAAGAGAGCCAGTTCTCCAAGGAATTTGCTCATCATGAGGTCAAAACAGCTATTGTTATTGTTCAATTATTAAGCTAGCTGATGCCCGTGACTTCGTCCGCGTGGAATTTTTTTTTTGATTTCCACGGGAACTCCTTAATTTTCCGGGATAAAAAGTAGCCTGTCACTCCAGGTCCTCGACTATACCTATGCCAAAAGTGACGTCGATCCGTTGCTCCGTTGCAGCGTGATTGAAGGACAAACCAACAAACAAACACACTTTCCCATTTATAATATTAGTATGATTTCTCTGAATCTGTTAAAGCTGTGTATATTAACACCGAAAAAAAGATAAAAAAGGAAAGTATACGGTAAGTATATGTCACCGTAAGATTGTAAAAACCGTAAGATTGTAATCTAACGCTTTTTTTTTCGATAGATTGTAATCAGTCGAAAGATTGTGAACCGTTCAATGTTTTAAGTGTCAATTTTTGAAATATTCATTGTATTTACGTTTTCATGTCTCTTTCTTGCACTTAGGTTATATCGGGTTAATAAACCTAACAGATTACAATCTACCGAAAAATAATCCGTTATATTGTAATCATTCGACAGTTTACAATTTCGCGAGTTAGATTATAATCTAACGGTTTTTACAATCTTACGGTGACATATACACTATAGAGCGACAAAGCGATATTCATTGCTTACGTCGTGTAAGAGGATTTATAAGATAATACTATTTTGTGAGAGGCTGTAAAAAGGACCACAATTAATTAAAACGGAAGTCTGCTAAAAGGTCTTGATATCCAAAAGTTTAATTTAATATATCGATTAAAATGTTAATTACATGATAGTAATAACCATAAAATTGAGATAACAACTGATTTGTCTTAATACATTATACCAGTTAATAACTGTTACAGGAATGAATTAACAATCATCGAATGATTAATTCCGAATCATACAATAATTGTCTCTACCTTTGTGGGTCCGAAGTTATTTTAATAAATTGAAAGGCACCGGTATCGGCAGTAAATTTGTAATAAATGGCAATCAATTAACAAGGTTCTGATTCCGACGATAAATAAGGGTCTTAACCTAATTATTGACATATTGGCATTGTTTTATGAGTTCATCGGGGCAATTTGCATGAGTTATTGTGATTCTCTATGGAATCCATAGGTTTGTTGACCTGGCTTACATTACAGTGCTGCGCTACGGAGCTGTGGTCACGTCTGAATGGTTGCGATGCTTAAAATATCTTACTTTTTAGGGTTCCGTACCCGTACCGTACCGTAGGGTAAAAACGGGACCCTATTACTAAGACTCCGCTGTCTGTCTGTCTGTCTGTCTGTCTGTCTGTCTCCAGGCTGTATCTCATAGACCGTGATAGCTAGAAAGCTGAAATTTTCACAAATGATGTATTTCCGTTGCCGCTATAACAACAAATACTAAAAATTAAAAAATATATATATTAAGGGGGGTCCCCATACAATAAACGTGTTTTTTTCGTATTTTTTTGCTCAATATTAAAAACGGTAACAGGTAGACGGTTCAAATTTTCACAGAATATTAACTTGTATATTACCTTTCAAAATAAATAATTAAATATCAATAAAGTAAATATTAAAGGGGGGCTCCCATACAACAAACGTAATTTTTTGATATTAACAGTAAACCTCTACAAACAAAGTTAGTTTTGCGGTTCATTAACAAAGGTAATTATACCTACTTCTTGAGTACGGAACCCTCGGTGCGCGAGTCCGACTCGCACTTGGCCGGTTTTTATTGTTATACATTCTTTCTCATCGGTTTAGAATTTCATCACACATGTACCTAACCTGTTTTGGGAATCTCTCCGAAATTATTTGAATCAGTTACTTATATCTACACCTTTAATTTTAGTTACATTTCTTTAATGCCTAAATAGTTACCTTACTAAAATAGGTTGCAACCTCAACGAAAAGATATTTTCTGATATATCTTTTTTCATTTTTGAAGTGAAAGATTTTTGAATTCTTTAGAATCTTTATTTAACTTGTTTTGTTATTACAAGTTAAATATAACTCTTTCGCAGGCTAGTAGCCTACGAGAGAAAAAGATAGAATACAAGTTATATTTATCTCATTCTCTCGTAGGTTACTTTTGTAAAGTTTCACTTCTGCCATGTGTGAATTTTTCAGACACAAATTTTTTTTTGATAAAAAGTTTATCTGTTTTTTTTTTTCATAATTATTACCCGTGTTCATGGCTACACGATTAGCTTAGTAATTAAAACGTCTTTTGTTCGTCACCGTACCCTCGTGTCTCTCAACATTGTTCAACATCGGCTAATCAAGCTACAGAGGGTTGGTTGTTACCCGCTGACATCTGTCGGCACTTCGACCGTCATTACCCTACCCGGAGTGGGTAATAATGACCCGAGCTCTTCATGCGTTAAAAGTTTTGAAACATAGGGTTAAATCGATTTGCAATCAATAAGTTCTCTTTGATTTATAGAAATAGTCGAAAGGTTAATAATGTGTTTTGTGATGTTTCTATAGTAGATCTTCTATATATATTACACCTAAAGAGAAAAATCTCGACTTACTCATTCACTCACTCACTGACTGACTCCGAAAGAAAGCCGAAATTTTGCACAAAGAATCCCTTTAAAATGTAGTGAAGAAAAATGGACGGATTTTTCAAAAAACTCCGACCTCCGAAACTTTTTTGACGACCTCCGTGCCGCAGTGTGTAGCGCTGTTGCCTTAACGTGCGCCCGGGTTCGATCCCCGGCAGGGTCAATTTGGGAATTTAAAATTTCTGAATTTTCCCTGGTCTGGCCTGGTGGGAGGCTTCGGCCGTGGCTAGTTACCACCCTACCGGCAAAGACGTGCCGCCAAGCGATTAAGCGTTCCGGTACGATGCCGTGTAGAAACCGAATAGGGCTATGGGTTTAATATAACTGCCATGCCCCTAACAGGTTAGCCCGCTACTATCTTGGACTGCATCATCACTTACCATCATGTGAGATCGCAGTCAAGGACTAACTTGTAGTGGATAAAAAAAAACTACGTGAAGCCAAGCCGGGGGCAGTCATTTGTATAAAAACATTATGTTTTAGTATAGACTACAGATTTTAATAAGATCTAAGTTTAATTATTAATCATAGAGATTTTTTAACTTCGTATTTAAAATGTTCTCGTAGTCTCGAACTTATAACATTTTCCCGCATTAATGCTTCAAATTCCAAACCGTGGTCCTGTTCAACTTCATCAACATTAGAATAGTTTTTAATCTCATGAAACATTTTTGCCGAAACCGGAATGAGAATGACTCCCACGTCTCTCAACTCATTACTGTCATTAACCGTCGAACAGATGTTCGTGAAACAGATGATGTATTGACCTATTAACCGTTAATGTATAACTGAATAGGTAGATAGATAGGTACTATAATAAAACACTAATTGGTCATCGATGAAGTCGGATTATTCCTATGGTCCAAACATCTATCGAAATTATCATTATTAATTCGATTTATTGCAATGCCATTGTTAACTTAGGAATTTAGCAATTTACTGAGTTTTACCTATTACCTATTAATAAGTGATACTACCGGATTTATTCTTGGACTTTAATCCTATACCTATCCACTACCACAAAATGTTTCTTCGAAAATACTTTCTTATTGTAATTTTCTATATCATACGTCTTTATCTAAGGGAATATTATCATCCAATTATAGGATTTATGTATTAGGTGTTATAACTTCTGTTAGGTGGATCCGAATTAGGTATATAGGGATAGTGCTTCATGTATCTTGAAGGTCAACACTGAGACAGAGGAAACCTTATGCGTTGTTATTACAATAACAAATAACAACTTTGTTGTTTTATAATAATTTATACCTAATACTTATTTATATCCTTACTAGATGATTCCCGCGACTTCGTCCGCGTGGGCTATGTTTTTTCGATTCCCGCGGGAACTCCTTAATTTTCCGCGATAAAAAGTAGCCTATGTCCTTCCCCGGGAAATAACCTATACCAAATTTCATCAAAATCGATTGAATAGTTGGGCCGTGAAAGCATAGCAGACAGACAGACACACTTTCGCATTTATAATATTAGTATGGTTTACTTAACTGGATTCCACGAATAGGCAGTGTAACTTTCAGGGCCCAGAGGCCCAATCTATTGTCTTGTAGGCCTATTACACTGCACTTTTAACAGGGCTCTGTGGAATCGGTGGGCGTGGCCGCTAGTTTTGGCGTCGCTATTACACTGCACTGACTATCGGGCATTAACTCAGTCTAAACGAGAACGTCAAGAGAGTTGGACGTGTATCTTAATTTGCGTGGAACGCACTTTCCTGATTTTGTATCCGGTAGTGAATACATTTTCTTAACGTCAAACTTTTTAATTTCTAAATATATCGCAGGATTAACACGCTGCGAGGCCTTCAGAAAAACATAATATCTTTACACTAAATTTACCTAGTCATATTCGATTTTAATTGATGTTTACATAATATGTATTAGGTTTTTGTTTTTTTTTTAATTTTATGTTACCTATGTTTTATTCATGCTTTAATATATTATTATCTACTCCAGCATCGAAAAGTTCCAATTTCGAATTTGACAACTATATCGAATTGAACCCTCTTTCGTGTTTGCTTCTCATAACGATACAGTTCGTTGTATGGGAGCTGTATCGTTATGAGTCGTAGCTGTATCGATATGGTTATCTTCATAAATAGGATACCTATAGCTTAGCGGCTCTGGGTTCTGGCACTTGATTGATTTGACTTTTTTATTAATTTATAAAGTAAAAAATTATAAAGACGTCCTTGTCGTAGATAAAATCTTGTATGCAACTGTACGTAATTAGTCATTTTAATTCTCGTACTATCCTATTTTGATACTCGGCAAGCCTCGTATCAAAAAACAGCACTCGAATTAAAATGACCCTCATTACGATACAGTTGCATAAATAGCTATTTCGTGATCATATAGTAAAGCATGAGCGTCGCGTTCCGGTACCATGCCGTGTGGAAACCGATTAGGGGTAGGTAGGTATAGCTTAAATATAACTGCCATACCCTAAACAGGTTGGCACGCTAACATCTTAGATTGCATCATCGCTTAATTACCTACCACCAAGTGGCAGATGGATGAAGAAGGCGGAGGACCGTGTATGGTGGCGCGCTCTCGAAAAAGCCTAGGTATTTCCAGCAGTGGATGCATACCGGCTGATAGATGGATGGATGGAGTGAGTAGAATACGACGAAATAATGTAGAAGAATTTATACTTCACAACTTCTTGGGCGTCAAAAATAGCCTTCCTTTTGAGTTGTTTTCGTTGAACAAAAGCCTACCTATCAGCTTCATCGAGTCGTGAAGGGAGACAATAGTAATCTGTTTGAATTTCGGGGGACAATAAGGGGCAGGATTTGCATTTCAAATCTGCGAGTGACACACGAAATCAAATGAAATGACTTTGCCGGCGGAACCGGCTTGTTCCGAAGATTTGACGTGCGTGCACTAAAGCTTGAAACACACAAAATGCTCAACAATAGCGTGACGGCAACTGCAAGGCAGCACTCCAAGTAGGTATAATCAGCAAGAAAGTGTCACATTTCAACAATGATTGCTTGAATTTTTGAAATTTCTGCAATTGTGTGTGTGTGTGTGTGTGTGTTTGTGTGTTTTTGAATATTGTCTTTGTTTTAAGTGTGTGCAATAAAGAGTTCTATCTATCTGTGCATTTTAGCCAACGGTGAGAGAGTGTTAAACACTTAGAGGTATCGTCATACAATAATTTATTGTCAAACTGCAGTGCTTGTCGCACCGTGCAGCAATGCCTTGCTCATGGCTTTTACATTTTTGTCGTAACCGACGATTTGTAATACAAAGAATATAAATATGTATGTATTGTAGGTAAGCGCTTCAAGCTGCAATGCTTGATATGTTTGAGATTTAAGAATGCGTGTAAAGTTCCATTAAAGAACTTCTTGGGACCGAGTTAGACATGTTTCTTGGTCGTCGCGCGTCGTTTCGCTTTGTGTCTGTCCAAGCCTTTTATTTTGGCGTCTGGTTTCGGTCCATCGGAAATCAATGCAGTTTATTAGAAACCGCAAACTATTTTCCTGTATCTACATCCTTAAATTGTGTACGTACGTATCAGGTACAGCTGGCGTCAATGGAGTCCGCTTTAAATATTAATAAGTAACAGACTATTGTGCCAACTCCCACAGATGGATAAATGGTAACGCATATTCTCAAATCTTAGAATTCTGGTGATTCATCCATACTTCCATAAACTAATATTATAAATGCGAAAGTGTCTGTCTGTCTACTACGCTTTCCCGGCTCATCTATTCAACCGATTTTGATGAAATTTAGTATACCGGTAGGTTACAGCCCGGGGAAGGACATATGCTACCTTTTATCCCGGAAAATTAAGGAGTTCCCACGGAATTAAAAAAACTTACCTAATCCACGCGGACGAAGTCATCTAGTTCAAATAAATTACAGCTCAATTAAAATATTTTCCCCGCGTATACGTCTGTGTGGATTTACGGTTTAAAAATCCCGGAAAACTGATTTTCCGAGATAAATTAGATTTTCCGCTACACAAATGCAAAAATTACGTTGATCCGTTGCTCTGACCCTGCATGTCACTAAAGGACATACCAACAAGCAAACATACTTCCGCATTCTGTAACATTAAGTACGGATTTGGATTTGGACAAAGATTTTTGAAAATTTAATCTTCTTGCAAATAGGCGATTTTCGCGTTAATTAGTGTAATTACGAGTACATTAACATAATAAGTTTTTGTGTGGGAACTGGGATGCATGCAGCATCATCACAGATTTTACGAGTGCTGTTGCTTTGTTCCACCTTTGGCACCTTGCCATATTGCGGCTTATGATAACTTTTAATTAAGGGAGATAAGGTCTGGTGAAATAAAGCTTGAGAATGAAAAGGAGAAAAGGGATTTGTGTCAAAAACCGCCAGGTAAATTTAAATAAAGTCATCTTTACAGGTAAATCTCGATGATAAACTCAAATAATTTACTACAAGAGCTGTAAGAGTAATTTCCATCTACCTTACTCATAATCTCAAAACTCTACAGCTGGACAGGGAAGGCGGATCCTACTTATACCAGCAAGAAAGTAAGAAAAAAGCAGTAAAGCAACCTCTTCGAAAAGGCGACAATCTTGGGATCTTCGGTTGTTTAGAGGGAGGCTTCGGCCGTGGCTAGTTACCAACCTACCGGCAAATACGTATCGCTAAGTGATTTAGCGTTCCGGTGCGATGCCGCGTAGAAACCGACTAGGGTATGGGTTTAATATAACTGCCATAACCCTAACAGGTTAGCCCGCTACCGTCTTAGACTGCATCGTCACTTAACCTCAGGTGAGATCACAGTCAAGGGCTGACTTGTAATGGAATAAAAAAATCTTTGTTAGAACAAACTAAAGATTTAAATTCTTTGTTATTGAAACTATGCCTGACTGTTGATTAAATCGATAGATGTAATGTTACAGTCCAGTAGAGATGTAAAATCTATGATAACTCCATATTTATAATTACCTGCATCTTTTTTGATATTTAGAACTAGCTGATGCCCGTGACTTCATCCGCGTGGATTGAGGTTTTTTGGTTCCCGCTTAGCTTGTGTGCTATCCCAGACTATAATCTCTTTGCCAAAATTTCATCCAGATCCGTTCAGTCGTTCTGCCGTGATTGAGTAACAAACATCCATCCATACATCCAAACTTTCGCATTTATCCTGCCTTTATTCGCCTGGTGGAAGGTTTCGGCCGTGGCTAGTTACCACCCTACCGGCAAAGACGTGCCGCCAAGCGATTTAGCGTTCCGGTACGATGCCGTGTAGAAACCGATTAGGGGTATGGGTTTAATATAGCTGCCATGCCCCTAACAGGTTAGCCCGCTACCATCTTAGACTGCATCATCACTTACCGTCAGGTGAGATCGCAGTCAAGGGCTAACTTGTAGTGGATAAAAATAAAAATTATAATATCAAACAAAGGATTGAAGGCAGAGCGCAATATTTTAATTTACATAGTTTTATATTAATTACCCTACAGATAATCCGTGTTATGTAGCGTTTTCGAAGAACTTTTTATAACACAATAAATCGCTGACGAAAATTTCAAGACACTCGTAGTTCACAAGTTTAATCCTCAGGATTTTAACGATTTCGGCAATAAAGCATAGCTTTAATCGTTCGTTAACTTACGGGTTGCTGAAGTTTAATTAGATTCGCGTTTCGTGGCAACCAGAGCCAATGCCAAGCGATGCCAATGAGATTGTTATCGGCTTCAAGGAACGGCGTCAAAGGCTTTTAAACATACATTTTGACGCCTGGCTTGTGCACTTAATTGCATTTTCACTGATAAACAGATTACACCTTTATATTATGTTTATCAAGACATCAATGTGAAGCGATAATCAGTTTGATTAACAATGTACAAGACTCATTTTAAAAAAAACCGGCCAAGTGCGAGTCGGACTCGCGCACCGAGGGTTCCGTACTCAAGAAGTAGGTACTGAAGCAAAACAATCAGGCAAAAACCAATATGTTTATTTGACGACGAGTACGAGGTTTACTATTAATATCAAAAAAAACTATGCTAGTTAGAGCATTGGCTATAGTTTTCCTGTAAAATATACATAAATTCCTATTGACCATAATTATTTCAGATTTTTCGATTGGTAAACTCCGGAGATAAGGGGGGGGGGGGGGGGGGGGGGGGGAACGGTATTTTTTCAGACTTTTTCCCCGATAAATCAAAACTATCATGACTAAAAATAATTAAAAATCTGTTTTAGAATGTACAAAGTAAACCCTTTCATATGATTTCCCACACAGCTCACTTTTAAATTTCAACCCTCCGATTTTCCCCCCTTTTTAAATAAGAACAAAAATAATTTCCAATTTTTTTTAATTCCAGTGTCTTTGGGCCACTAATATACACAACTATTCCAAATTTCATGTCGATAGCTTCGGTAGTTACTGAAATAATCGAGTGTGACGGACGGACAGACGGACAGACGGACAGACGGACAGACAGACGGAGAAAGTCGCACCATAAGGGTTCCATTTTACCATTTTGGTACGAAACCCTAAAAAAATCTTTATCTTGATTCTTTTGCACTCGATAAGTCACCAGTCAGTTTAATTAATACCGATAGATACCATTTAAGTCTAACAATGAAAGTGCATTGCATTGAAAAGGCACAGTGCGGCTCTGTAATACGTCGCAGTGCGCATACGCAATTTATTGACCGTGAGAATGTTGTTAAAACATATCTGATTTCCTATTTGACCATGGAGAATGATCCTTTTTACTGAAGAAAGATTTTTTTAATTATTCTACTACAAGTTATATCTCGCCTCGAAGAGATGGTAGATGATGCTCTCATAGATGGTATTATTTCCTAAGAGGTACTTCTAGATTAAAAATAATTATCAAAAAATACTAATAAGACACACTACCTGTAGTCAAAACAGTGTACATACAATTTTGTAGTTTTTTTAGGATATAAGTAATGTTTACACCTTACTGTTAACATGTATCAGAAATAAATAACGCCAAGAAAATTTGAGTCTCGGTGAGAACATAAACTTTATTGGTGCAGTGAAGTAGAAAGAACAGATATTTTTATTCAAAAGGCAGCCATTACCTTAAATGAAATTTAAATTCTTATTACCACTCGACTTTTCGGCAAAAAAATACACGAAAAAGTGAAATTTAAATCGTTGCAGATGTGTAGCCTGGGTAGATACAGGATTTAATTCCGAGACGTCGCTAGAATAAGTATCATACAGAAATCACCAGCGAAAATTCAGTCTCTACTTAACTCAGACTTGAAATTTTCGCTAGTAAAAATGAAACGGCAGAGATCCCGTAAAATTTACAATTTAAGTTGAAAATCTTGGAAGTGTTCCTTGAGTTTCGAGCCAAGGTGAAAAGCCTTGCTAAGCAGCGACATGGCCTTAGGAACGAAGGTGAGGCACTAAGTTTCGGTTATTGCCTCTGTGTAAATACTAATATTGCCTTTTCATGGCTAAAGTTTGCTGGGTTATTTTAAATATTGAATCAGGTTGTCTACGGGAATTGTAAGATTTTGACTCCATTTGTGATTTTTATTATTATACTAGATGATGCCCGCGACTTCGTCCGCGTGAATTGATGTTTTTTTAAGATTTAAACTATCCTATCTCTCAAGTTGGATCGAACTGCACATGGTGTGCGAATTTTATTATAATCGGTTAAGTGGTTTAGGAGTCCATTGAGGACAAACATTGTGACACGAGATTTATATATATTAAGACTAGATTATGAGTAGGTACAGACAAGAAAATTCTTGTGGGGGTAGGTACTAGGATTTCATAAAAGCTCTCTCTACCTGAACTTTCATAAAACCTGCACTCGTTTTCACGATACGAAATTTCAAATATTTTTTGACTTTTATTTCCAATTTTTTTTTCTGTCTTACGTACTTAGTATGTCACCTCACACCTAATTGAGTAAAAACTTTATAGATACCTACACTTAGAACATGCGTGAAAGTTGCATACTGAGTACCGTAAACGTCCTCGTACGAGTATGTTATAGCGGTGGCATTGTCATTATCGCGCATCATATCAGCTATTAATTCTAATATTCATCCGTACTTATATTATAAATGTGAAAGTGTTTTTTTGTTTGTCGGTTTATTGGTTTGTCTTGCTACAACAGAGCAACGGATCGACGAGATCTTTTGTATGTGTTTTTTAAGGATCTGGACAGTGACACAGACTAATTTTTACTCCCAAAAGTGATCCCTCAATCAAATAGACACTATGCGGGCATCATTAATTAGTAAAAACTGAATACATATTAAATCTACTTCTTTTGACGTTATACAGTCAATTAAACATTCTTTGATTTTACCTTCCATTACTCGTCAAGTTTAAATGTGAATTCACTCTTTCCTGTTTCCATCCAGGCAGTTATTAGAGTGACAAAGCTCAAACAGTGGCTAGCATTTTATAGGTATCGTTTCGTTACCATTACTTTATTTAAAATGCAGTCTTATCGAACAATGTCGTAAACTTTACAACTGTAGATATAAAATTTTACACCTTACAACTTAATGTATTTGATGTAGTCTAGTATAAAACGTCGGTCATTGATTTAATAGTTGGTAAAATTAAGTACCTACTTTACTGGCATTTGTAAAGTTATTTATTTTCAGTTAAAACTATCTTTGTTGAATTTTTTTTCGGTGACTGGAGCTATACTGATACTTTTTATAAGTCCATTAACTTTTGCTTTAAATAAGTTACAAATAAGATTTTCAATCAAGTTCGAAGACACTTGTCTTGTATCTAGTTTGTTTGAAAATAAAATTGCTAAGTACCATTTTTACCAATTCACAAAAAGTTTCAGACAAAAATTGTTTACTTACTATTTATTTGTATGATACGTTTTATAAAGGTAAATTGCTTATTTTTATTTTTCTAATTTTTATTTTGTATCTAGAATAATATTGGTAGCGTAAATAATAAAATATAAGAATAATATTCAATTGAAAGAAAATATTGGAAGATTTAAATACATATCATTTATTGAAAACGTTTGAAGCACGTTTGGAACGCGTTAACTTAAAACCAGTATGGCAGTTGTATAGACGAAATCGATACAACTGCCATTTCTTATGCATCTAATTGACATCTTCTGCACAGATTCAAACAAGTTCGGCGGTACGGCTTTGTCAGCAGAGAAGGAGTTGCTGGTTAGTCTAGGCAGCAACCTCTTATTAAATGGTTAGGCGATGCACGCGAGGTTTTGTAAATAAACCATTGGGAACTCTTTGATTTCGAGTGATAAAAGTCCTTTAGAATTCTGCGCGAAAAAAAAAGAGACAATTAATTACAATTGGAACAATACTGGGTTCGATCCCCGGTTTTCCAAATTCTCAAATTGACACTCAATTTGGGGTGGTCTGATTGGGGGCTTCGGCCGTGGCTAGTTACCTACCACCCTGCCCGCAGAGTTTAGCGTTCCGGTACGATGTCATGTTTTAAAACAATTAGGGGTATGGGCCTAATATAATTGCCATGTGCTCCTATCAGAATATAGCCCACTATATCATCTTAAGACGGAATCATCACTTACAAGCAAATGAGATCGCAGTCAAGGGACAACTTTTAGAGGATTTAAAAAATACTACGTTTTTTAATGCAAAAGGCCTTGACAGAAAAATGCCACCGTGGAAATAAATGGAGATTTGCCCACATCATTTTATATCATGATCAGCCTCCTAACGTATCAGTTACGTTTAAGAAGCCTTCAGAACTACTTATTGTAGATATAGGCATTAGACATCATTTAACCTTTGAAATTACGCATTTCCTTTACGGTTTCATCATTAATTTTCCCATTTTGTATTATTCTGTGCGAATGACGCTAAAAAGTGAATCAACGTCGCCAGCTGCGGTTCTTGTTGTGACGCTTATATGGCAAACCAGACTAGTCAACTCCTGACATGGGTGTAATTGCACAGACTACAGACAAAGCTGTTAATAGGAAATTTAGTTTTGTATTGCTTTATACCGTAACTAGCTCTGATTAGCTGTTGTTCTCTATGGTCTGACCAACGTCTCGAGCTTCGTCCTCGGGGTCTCTTTCCTTCGATCTTGTCAGTGATAATGAGTTTTTCCACGCTTCTTGAATATTTCCTTGCAATGTGACCGAAGTAGTTGAGCATTCGTCACAGATAGATGTCGGATAGCCGCATCTTTATTTTTAATTTGTTTGAGTTTTGGATTCAAAGGTTCGAATTTCAACCCCTATTTCAACACCTGCAAGTTCTGAAAGTATAACTCTGCGTGCATTCTGGCTTAGCGTCTCCTATGGGCTTCGACTGATTGCTGTAGCTTTCCACTCTTAACTTAAACATATAACGCTGCTTATATTTAAACTCTCGCTAGTATGAGTTACTATGCCTTCCAAGCTTTTTTATTGTACCTATTTATTTAACCACCTCTCATCCACCACTCCGTTTTATCCAGCGGGAACTCCTAAATTAGCATAAGTCGCACTCCAGGTTCTCAACTATACCCATGCACTATAATCACGTCGATCCATTGCTCTGTTGCGACGTATTTGGAGTACAAAACCAACAAACATACACACTTTCGCATTTATAATATTAGTATGAAATATAGTGTATTTTTTCACTGCCATCATGTCCATTACTTTATTGGTGCTAGAAAATCGTCTCTTTCATTCTACTAAAAGAAAACGAGTGCATAACATGTTTAGATGCAATTGTCTTTAATGTAACTTCCGTCGAGTGTCTGCGCAGATTCTTACACAAAGAATTGCGTCCAACAGTTATTTATGTTGCGAAGTATGGAATTACGCTACCATTTAATGAATTAACTCCTGGATCACATCTCAAACGTCTGTGGCACGCAACCTCTTTAAATGCTTTGTACGTCTACTGTTTTTATCTCAAGTGCTCATATTGTATTTTGTTAAAAAACGCAATAACGTAACGTAACGTATAAGTCCTAACGCGTTATGGAAGAGCATCCCAAACACCTCCTGAAGATTTCCTTTTCCTAAATCATAGGCAATCGCTTTACTTCAACCAAAGCTGGCAAGTGCAATAAATAATTTATAGTAATAAAATAAAATAGGAGTAATTTTATAGAAATCAGTATAAGTACAAATAAATGAGAGTTAAATAATTTAGAACTTTTAAAGAACATACATGCGCTTGCCATGGGAGCTTATACTATTTTAAATTTAGTAAAAGCACAGAATACTTAATAGTACCTGTAAAAGTACCAAGCTACTTAGGGTTTTCTGTAAACTTTGGATACTTTCCAAAGTATTTATTATGTATTGTACTTATATTATTCACTCAAAATAGGACTGGATAGTTTCAAAGTTAGTAGACATAAAACCGCATGTATTTGATGTTGCATTAAAATATGACTCGCAGATTTTAATGTAATCCACAAAATTTTCATACAATTTTGTATCCAACGTAATTTCCCAGGAGACGTCAATTGGAATTCGGCTGTGATAGCGTATATTCCATCTATACGCTACCCATAGATATCTGATCTATTCAAATTGGTGCAGCAGTGAACGCTGTGGTCTAATCTTACTAGTATTATAAATGTGAAACTTTGGATGGATGTATGTTTGTTACTCATGAAAGAACTGGGAGTTTACCACATAGATTTACCTATTGTGGCGGATTATAGCGAATTAAATGAAATTATTCTTTCATTATCCTTTCATTATCATGCACTTCCGCAAAGTAACGCCTGCTTCTATCCAATGTTTGTTACTTAATCACGCGGATCTGGATGAAAATTGGCACAGAGATCGATTATAACATAGGCTACTTTTTGGCCCGGAAAATTAAGGAGTTCCAGCGGGAATAAAAGAAAAATTAAACCACGCGGACGAGAGGTCTCAGGTTTGATGTGCGGTAGTTGAATTCTGAAATTAATTATATCTCAAGACAGATCTGGTAAGAGCCTGTGGTTGGTAACCTACAGCTGCACTGGATAGAAGTTCAAATAAAACCGCGCAGACAATAAAAAACAACTGTGCCAGCAAAAAACAGAACTCTTTGTAGTTTGCCAATAGTAAAGGAACACAGTGCAATATTTTTGAAGAATGTTTCAAATATTCCAATTTATATAGGATACCCGTAGCGTAGGCTTAATTTCCCTTGGGTCAGCTTCCAAATCATGCTTCGTTATATCCTCTATGAACTTTTGCGTTTTATCTTGTACTATTTGCTGTATCAAATAAACGTGGGATAAACTAAAATGTCTCAGTGGTCTCATGTCTTGAGTTATTATATTTAATAATTGAGTAATTATATTTTCTAAACGTAGAATTTTTTTAAAGGCTTTTCTTATTAAAGTTGATCAAGCGTTTTCATGTACCTACTTATGAAGGCAAAATCATCAAAAATTAATGATCATGTCAATAGTAACTTGCCATAGAAAAGAAATGTGTGTCTCGTCTCATGTGAATCTCGGTATCTAAATAGGATGCTAAAGTGTTGATGTTGCAGAGCACAATCTTGTAGACGTTCTATTCCGGAAGGGCTGGCTACTTTCCAACATCTGAGAATCAAAAGGATCTTCAAACGCTTAGGCAGGGTGTTAGGGAACCAGTTTTCCTTCTAATGATCTAGGTTTATTGCCAACTAGCTGACTAGTAGATGCCCGCGCTGCGTCCGCGTGGTTTAGATTTGTTATTCCCGCGGGAACTCCTTAATTTTCCCGGATTGAAATAAGTCTATGTCATTCTCCAGGTCCTCAATTATAGCCTTGCCAAAAATCACGTCGATCCGTTGCTCCGTTGCGGCGTGATTGACGGATAAACCAACAAACAAACACAATTTCACATTTATTATATTAAGTATGATTATTAATTAAGTAAATTAAAAAATTAAGTATGATGATAGTGGAAGCTCATCTAATTAGCGTTACTAGATGTATTAAGATTTCCCCCTTTGATGAAACACTCGCCACAAGCGAACTCTTTCAACTTTATTAGTTCAGTTCAGATGGCCATTTACTAGAATTTATAATGACCCGACTTGCTCAAGCTAAAAATAGAGTCGGGATTGAAAGCTATGTGTAGACTTCTTTGCAGTCCTTTTTACTTGAGCAGGAACAAGCCAAATATGGCCGTAGAACCGAGGGAAATGACATCCCAGAGGCGTTCCTATAGTGTTTTTACTGGTTTTTACGATGCCGTAGATTAAAAGGATGTAGAATGTAGATCCTCCCTTCAACCTGTCCTATAAACTCAGTAGGCAGTAACGTTGATCTTAACGCGTTTCGTTTAAACATTAGTTTCAATTAGGGTGCCAGGATTTCTGTAGCGAACATTAATTGGGCGATTTAGGAATTGGTATAGCATCTCATTAAAGGGGAAAGAACAAACTGAATAGGCTTTTTATAAACAAGTTAGCGCTTACAAATCATATACGGCGTCTTATTATTTTCTCACGATATTAAAGAGAAAAAAGATTATTTCATGGGATCATTAAAATCATTCACATTTTATATTCCTGTAGGAATTTTCCCTTTTCCCTTTCCCTTTGTTTCCTAGGATACAAAATAGTTTAAATAGGTATGTCTTTACTGGGCTTGTATGTCTACACGATGACATAGCCTATCCTAGAATTGCCTATTCTGTTATCGGCAATCATAATATTGAGTGTATGTGTCACCGTAAGATTGTAAAAACCGTTAGATTGTAATCTAACTCGCGAAATTGTAAACTGTCGAATGATTACAATATAACGGATTATTTTTCGGTAGATTGTAATCTGTTAGGTTTATTAACCCGATAGAACCTAAGGGCACTACTTGTTTATTTATGTCGAACCCTAACCTAACCTACAAGAAAGATACAAGAAAACGTAAATACAATGAATATTTCAAAAATTGACACTTAAAAAATTGAACAATTCACAATCTTTCGACTGTTTACAATCTATCGAAAAAAAAGCGTTAGATTACAATCTTACGGTTTTTACAATCTTACGGTGACATATGCAAAGTTCACATAAAAAGCTTGAATAATATATCTCTTATTAGTATGTAACATGTATGTACTTAAACGTTTACGTATGAATCGGCTCACGTAATAGTGTGACGAAATTCTTGGCACTTGGAGCCACGTGGCCGGGTGCAAACAACCATCAGTCAGTGAACCTACTTCAGTCTTCAGTCTCGTCGGATGTTGCACTCCGATTCTCTATAGGTTCGAGAGAAGGTACGTCGCCGACACCGCCACTCTTCGATTTATTTAGTACAGAAGAATTCACAAGTTTGTCTGTGTTACATCAGTGAGTAGTAAATAAACGTCATTGTTATTTCCGTATACTATAAACTCATAGTCATGGCAGCGTCTCATCGACAACTAATGCACTTTTTATAACAATTAATACGAATAACGAACAATTTTTAAATAGGACTAGATAATACCTGAGACTTCATCTGCGTTCATTTGCCGTGGTAGTTCTTTAATTTTCCAAGATAAAAAGCTTATTCTCTGTTAAATCATTAGAGGGATAGACCTCTAAAATTTCACAGACACACACACTTTCGCATTTATAATATTAGGTATCTAGAATGCAAAAACAACAGGTAACAGATTAATTTAATTACATAAGTAATAGAGAAAAATAATTGAAGCTTTATGTAAAACAATTTGGCGAAGATAAATTAAATACCGAGAAGAAGCTAAACGAGTGGAAAAGTTAAGATTCCATTTCAAAACTGTATTTCTTTATACTTAGGTAAAGAAAAAGGTATTACAGGTACTTCGCTATGTCGAAAGAAAGGGATCAGACAGAAGAGTTCACTTACCTTAAATTTATGCCTTAACTTAGAGATTGTCAAAATATCCAGTCACATTAGAAAGCGCTTTCGAAATTACCTGACAAAAGTCACTAAAATAAAAAAGATTAACTGATGCCCCCGACTTCGTCCGCGTGGTTTTAGTTTTCTTTTATTGTCGCGGGAACTCCTTAATTTTCCGGGCCAAAAATCACGTCCATCCACCAGGACAGGAAGGACAAACCAACAAACAAACACACTTTCGCATTTAGAATCTATAGTATACATAAAATTCAATCAGTAAGTCAGTCAGTCAGGACTGACTGACTGACTGACTTATATATCAACGCACAGCCTAAACCGCTGGTGAGCTGCGGGTTAAAAATGAAGAGTTACGTGTTTCACAGTTTTTGAAAATTCGACCCCCAAAGGTGTGAAATAGGGGATGAAATTTGTTATGAAAGGCCTTCAAGGCAACAGAGCAACAGTTCGACGTGATTTCTTTCATGGGTATAGATGACGACCTGGAGAGTGATATATTTATTTAATCTCGGAAAATTAAGGAGTGCCTGTGGAAATTAAAAAAAAACCGGCCAAGTGCGAGTCGGACTCGCGCACCGAGGGCTCCGTACAAACCTGTAGTAAGTTTTAAATGATTAAAATTAAAAATATTTTTATTTTAAATATTTGAGTTGATTGAATGAAAGGTAAATTGCGGTTTACGATTTATGACGTATTAAAAAAAAAAAAAACTACTTACTAGATCTCGTTCAAACCAATTTTCGGTGGAAGTTTGCATGGTAATGTACATCATATATTTTTTTTAGTTTTATCATTCTCTAATTTTAGAAGTTACAGGGGGGGGGACACATTTTACCACTTTGGAAGTGTCTCTCGCGCAAACTATTTAGTTTAGAAAAAAATTATATTACAAACCTCAATATCATTTTTGAAGACCTATCCATAGATACCCCATACGGATGGGTTAGATGAAAAAAAAATTTTTGAGTTTCAGTTCTAAGTATGGGGAACTCCCAAAATTTATTGTTTTTTTTTCTATTTTTGTAAGAAAATCTTAATGCGGTTCACAGAATACATCTACTTACCAAGTTTCAACAGTATAGTTCTTATAGTTTCGGAAAAAAGTGGCTGTGACATACGGACGGACAGACAGACAGACAGACATGACGAATCTATAAGGGTTCCGTTTTTGCCAATTTTGGCTACGGAACCCTAAAAACTTAAGCAACGCGAACGAAGTCGCGGGCGTCCGCTAGTATTAGTATATGATTCGTACTCGTAAGCACTCATACTTGTACTGTGGGGTATCGTCTGAGTAAACTTAGTAACAATTAACATTTCACAGCTTTCAAGATAGGAAAGACCAGACTGTAACAAACGTTGAGAAAAACACATTTAAATTAACACTGAACCATTTCACGTTAAATTGCTGAACAATAATGTTCTCTACAACTCGTTTATACTGCTCGAGCTACTAAAAATAATTTCGTCGTTTACCAATTTAAAATTGATTGAACCATAAGACAAATGGTTCATGTTAATCTTGGATTTAAACGTCTGGATGAGATTTCTATTTTATATCTTGGGAGAAATAAGCAGTAAAATGTAGCTATACTATATATTATTAAGAGGCACAAAGCAATCCATTCGGAATACTGAAAAAATAAGTTTAGTTAGGTTGTATGACCGCCAAATTTCCAAACACGATGAATATATTCATCCCCGAAGTGGTAATTTAACCAGGATGAATATTCACCCCAGTTGTTGAAATAGTATACTGTTTTCGCGAAGTAAACTACGAGTATGTACTGCTCCTTTTGAAGCCTTTTCTATACCCAGTTACTTATTGTCATAGGAATAATTACGTCTACTGAGCAGCTAATTTTCTACCCACGTTTGTATGGACGGCCCTTGAAAGCAAACTTAGAGTTGCGTGAAAAAAAAAATTTTTACGATAAAATAAACCTTGAAACATGATTGGCTTTTGTTATCATTATGTGTCACACGCATGTAATTTATGAGTGCTTTGTATTAAAGTTGCTGTGTGTTAATGCAATATTAATATGAATGAATGCTAATAAAGGGTACATAAACATATACATGATTATAAAAATATGATAAGTAGCGTCTGGCAGTGTAGCCTCATTAGTACTTATTGTGCGTTATTATAATTATAGCTTTCAGTGGCGTAAAGTAGAAAGCTAAATTCGGATAGCACAAAATGCTCTAGGTAGCCATTTTGTTAGGGCTAGCAAATTCCTCATAAATAACCGAAGGATATTTGCTGTGAGTTTGAGTTGGTATTATTTGTGTAAAATAGATCGATGGATACTATAGGAGGCTTCGTCCAGGGACAATAAGGATAGCTGCCCCGATTTAGACAAACACTGTTTTGCTTGAGGTGTAGGTTGAAGTGTAGCTGCCTCGTTGGTCTAGTGGTTGGCATGTTAGAATGCGGCTGGCGAGGTCCCAGGTTTGAGTCCCGGGTCGGGCCATAATATGAAGTATTGGGTTTTTCTGATTAGAAATTCTCAGTACTAGCCCGGAGTTAGGAAGTTGGCAAAAAGTACACACCCCCGTCCCCCGTGCCTCGGAGAGTTAAGCCGTCGGCCCCGGTTATTATGACTAACATGATAATAGTCGTTAAAGCCCGCCAACCCGCATTGGAGCAGCGTGGTGGGTCTAAGCTCTAATTCCCTCTCTCCTATAAGAGTGTGTTCAGCTGGACGTTAGTGGTGGTGGTAGGTGTAATTGCTAAAAGCTGGTATTGGTAACACATTTCCCAAAACCATAAACAAGACCTGGGTATTTGTTTAAAATGCCTCCTCACATTGTAAACTCTCTTGCTCTGTATTTTATTTGTAGATAAAAACTATCTGTCTAGTGATCACCAGGTTGGGATGAACGTGATGATAAACGAAATAGGTCGCGGAACTATTTGCATACATTAAAGCGGTAGGTATAAACATAATGAGTCAATGACCGCGACGCCTTCGCATATCGTAACTCGACGTCAGCAAGGTCATTTTGAATAGGAAGATCGCGAATCGAGCAGACTTTGATTTAACGTGTTTTTGAACTGAAATAAGCAGGGATTATAATATGACTTAAAGAGTCCGAAATAAATTCGTACTCATGGCTGTCTTACTTTAACTCTGCGCTTTACGGCACCTGGAATCAACTTCTACTGGTTCTTCGAACTTTATGCCTCCACCCATTGTCATGCTATTAGCTTTGCGCCTTGTTGACTTGTCGTCGGTAAAGTACTGTAGTAACTAGTTCTTCTACGCTGATCTCCTAAATTCTGATCTGATGACCATTTATATCTGTATTGTTCGCTAAGTTTTCACGGTAACAAAAATATTGTGTATTTCTATCATTTTCACGCTTGTCTGATGTAGACAGAACGTCTGTTATACAATATCAATAAATTTTAATCTAGGTTCACCTCTAATATTAATTAACAGTAAAGATTAACGAAGATTAGAGTTTGCTGGCTTGCGTCTAGTCCAACAACTGCATTTATCTAGGGCTATTAATTATCAGGACTTTGCGAGGGAATTGTTATAAATTGAAGTGGTCCTTGGGCGTTATTAGCGTCCCTTTCTGCTGGCAAGCGTGATTAATCACTGTGGACAGATACAGTCGGACAAGCCAATTCGGGTTAACGAAAAGTTCAGTGACTTGCAAAGCGGCATAAATGCCTCATACACCGATGCATTACTTGATGAATTACTTAGTATAATTAGGCAGAAGACATGTTCATTAAAAACACTAGTGAGATGTGGGACAGCTGATGATGCGAGAGTTTTTTGCACTTATTGAAACTTACCGAAACAATGGTTGGCATTTAGACGAACGCAGAGATTTGTAGAATTAGCAAACCACTTATCATGAGAACTTTGAAATATTAGGAGTCAGGACACAGGCTCTTTTGGCTTTTTTTGACACCGAACAATAGAGTGAGTTTAATTTGTTAAAAGGTAGAGATATTAATTAGTGGTAGGTAATTTCTGTTATATCATCAGAGAGGATTATACCATACCTTTTATTTAAAGAGAATGCTTCTCTAAAATAGTATTTTTACATTTTATTCACTGTTCAAATTTTTGAAGAGCACGAGCAACTTAGACTTGCACAGCGTTGCCCTTTTCATAAGCTGTCTGGAACAATCAGGGTTTCCAAGAAAGTAAAACTTTTCGTAAAAATAATTGCGGTCAGTTTAAAACGGTATAGGTGAAGGGTGCAAAAAGAATATTTAGTAAATTATAGTAAAGACTTTTTGAGAAAGATCTTAGGTCTTTCAAGCACGTCTAGTCTCATGAAGTGTTGTAAGTCTTGGAAATTTAGTACATAATCCAGTAGAAACACTACAAATTCCAGGGTTTTAAATAAAATTATTTCTTCACGCTTTAAACTTTAAAGTCTAATCAAATACAGATATCTCTGTTCGCCTTTATTCACACGGGAGATTAGATTCCAGATTTAGCCCATTGTTATAGTTTAGTACCATCTGTAGCGTCTATCATAGTGTTGATAGTAAAAATTTAATGATACCCCGTCTGGCATTTGGACACTTATATAGAGGTACTTAAGGTGTATATTTGTTTAGTTAAGGATGTCCCGAGGAAGTGCTGTAGGTGTACTTTGATTAAAGAGGTCGTGTGAGTCATGACTTCTGAGCGACGTCCCGGCGCCTATCGTTTTTGCAAGCACTTCTACTTCTTGTCGACTCACTCCCCTAGGGATCCAAACAATCTATTTTCACTTTCTGTTTGTGTGAAAAGCACGATGGGTTTTGGTTTCTTATAGGTAGGTAGAAATAGTTAAATTGTAAACTGAATACAGAATTCAAATAGATGTTTTAAGATGAACATGAATATTTTAAACATGAACGAGTTCCGAGCAAAAGATTATGAAAATATGAGAGGTAGGTAGAACTTAGGTAAATTGTTGTGACATTTCAATGTTACTTATTATATTTAAGTCATCTTTGCTCGGAGATAGGCGAGGGAAGGTTGCGGAATATCTTTCCGAATAGGATTTAATTAATTTATTCCCTCTGGAGTTATGACGCGTGTTGCCGCATTTATTATGCAGATTAAGCGAAATTTACTTGACTAACGCGCGAGACTCGCCTCTGTATAATTTCACAGTTTCAACTTAAATTACTTTGTTATAATTACTTATTAAACAGACCTAAATATTCTCTTAATCGCTCGTTTTGTGCCTTCCATTTATTAGAGGTATTTATGTAGACTACCTCTCATTGTTATTCAGAATTTCTAGGTAATCTATACTATAATATGATAAATGCGAAAGTTTGGATGGAAGGATGGTTGTTTGTTACTCAATCACGGAAGAACGGCTGTACGGATCTGCATGAAATTTGGCACAGAGATCGATTATAGTCTGGAATAGCACATAGGCTACTTTTTATCGCGGAAAATGAAAGAGTTCCCGCGGGAACCAAAAAACCTCAATCCACGTAGACGACATCGCGGGCATGTTACATTTTACAGATTGCGGACTATGAGTTGTGATGTTACATTTTTGTATGTGCAAGGGCATGGGTTGGTTTCCGGATAGGGTCCTCTAGGAATTTAAAACGATTTCTATACTAGTTCAGGGCTTATATTACAGCCGGAGGCTTCGGCGACTGCCATGACTACGGCTTATTACCACCATACCTGCAAAGATGTACTAGAAGCATTCTAATAAGATCGCGATGCCGCGTGAAAATAATGACCTATTAAAAAATTAGTCTTAGTTCATCTACTCTAGAATGGAAACAATAAGACTAGGTGTTTTTACAGCTAAGCGTTATCAGACATGCAGGAAGTCTTCATAAATATGTTACAGTCAAAACTCATAACCAGTCAAAACCACTTTTAACTGCGAAAACAGTCAAAAGTAGTTTCGATTTTTAAGGACGGTGGTCAAAACTACTTTTGACTCCGAAAATCAGTAAAAAAAATCAATATTATACAATATTTTCGGATTAAAAAGTAGTTTGACCAATATCCATAGTCATAATTACTTTTGACTGTCTTTCGCAGTCAAAAGTGTTTCGCAGTCAAAACTACTTTTGGCTGATTCTCGTAGTCAAAAGTGGTTTTGACTAACGTCCATAGTTGTCTGTTTTCTGCAGTTAAATGTGGTTTTGACCGGTTATGCGTTTTGACTATAGCAAATACAAACGCATAAATTTTCCTCCGATCTTTGTTCTCAAAGGTATAATATATTCCTTGAAACGAATTAAGTATCAATACTCGTAGGTACACAGAACAAAATAAATTATTCGCTGAATATTATAATTGGTACAACATTAATAAATAATAAAATGTTATAATCAAAATGTTAATTTATTATCATAATAATTAGGTTGGTACGGGTAATTCAATAACTTTGACCCAAAATTTTACGACAAAACTTTTGGTGAAGCTTGATTTTAGAGCCCGCTTACGAAGTAATCCAAACCAAACTGAGTAATCTTATATATAAAATTTTCGTGTCACAGTTTTCGTTCCCATACTACTCCGAAACGGCTTGACCGATTCTCATGAAATTTTGTGAGCATATTCAGTAGGTCTGAGAATCGGCTACTATCTATTTTTCATACCTCCACGCGGACGGAGTCGCGGGCATCAGCTAGTATTATATATACGAAAGTGTGTGTGTCTGTCTGCTACGCCTTCACGGCCCACCTGTTCAACCAATTTTGACAGGTATACAAAGGTACAGCCTGAGGAAGGGCATAGGCGTTGGCATCCTTGTGTGGTTGACATCCAATTTGCTTGAACGAAACGGATTTGCTCAACGTTTCTGATACGAACCGCTAAGGTGCGGAATGCCCTTCCAGAGCATGTATTTCCTGCCACGTAATTAACATAAGTACCTTCAAGGCAAGAGTGAAAAGGTATCTTCTAGGCAAGCGCGCTCCAACCTCATCATTGCTTTGTATTAAGTCGTCAACCGTAAGCCTATATTGAAAAATCAGAGAGTCTCCACGGGATTATTCAGTCACGCTGCGTCGTCTAGTCATATTATACTAATATTATTATTGTGAAAGTGTGTAGTTTGTTGATTAGTCCTTCAATCACGCCGCAACAGGGCAATGGGTTGACGTGATTTTTGCATAATTTTTATTTTTTGATGAATTGATTACGAAACGTAAAGGAATGGTTATATTAATAAAGTTTGTCAGTAGTAGTACTTATTGGTCTACCAGACGTCTGTCCTGTCATTCATGATTAAGGATGTACTCCAATGCTCCAAACTTATTTACTGAACATTGAATAGCAGCTGCTACCTTCTACTAGACTGAACTAATCAAATATTAACTGAGTAGGTAGGTATTTTGTAGAAACTCACAGTATTGAGTACCTACTTTACTTATACATACCTATTGGTATGAAAAGCTCATTAAAAGTTTGTTTATTTGTATGCATTTTATTTACCGGTTATAAAATTAAGGATGTTCTAAATCTGTAAAACGCGCGAAAATGTAGGTCAAATAAAAAATAAGTAGGTATATACGTAATTACCTATATAAGAACTCGGGCCATGTGTCGATATTTGAGGATGTTATCCCCAAAATAAAAATCCAAATGCGTTTCTCGAAGTGGTAAAATTGTTAAGTACAGTAATCAAGCTGAATAAATCAATATACGTCTTAACTTATTGGGGCATTAGCTTCACGAAAGTGCTCATTGTTCCTTTATGGTCCATCGCCGAAATGCGGTTACTATTGCACTAGTAGATCGACGTGATCGTTCTATAGAATGAGGCCAACCTCTTCACGATAGCGGAATCCGCTGGGCAGGTTGATCAAGTGATCAATTCGCAATGCGAAAATGTCCTCATCGTGTTAATGATCTTAGTTTTATTTTTTGGTTTAATTACATTATATTGTAGAAAGTAACGAATAAATGCTATATTTTTCAGTGATTTATATATATTTAATACGTCCAGTTCTATTGATAGTTCCGTTTGACCACAATCCATGCAACTCTGTCGTTTTACTTTTCTCTACATAATAATATATTGCATCGTAAATACTTAATAAACACCTATTTAGTATTATTTCAGTGTGTAGGGTGATTTGTAGGAGGATGATGCAGAGAATGCTTCATGGCATTATGTTATTATCAATGTTTCGGATTATTTTCGTTATGTCTTTGGTGTACAATAAAGAGTATTTAATTCATTCATTCATGGCATTGTCACAAATACACACTGGCCGCCATGGTTGAGCTACCATATAGGTACTTAGCAGCATACAATAAATTTTACAGCTACGTCAAAACCACGCGCAAATCTTTCACTAAAGCACCGCCAAATGGTCACTTTAGTATAATTTACAGCGAGCATAATTCTTTTGAACTTTTCTGTTGTCATTGCAGCATACCGGGGCGCCGCGCCGATGCAAATGGATACGCATGCAAAATTTATCACGGGACGCACTCGGAATTTACAAAGTGCATTAAAATAATTGTATGGGGGAAGTCACACCGGCGTTGTAAGCGGCTTACAAGGCGACCTTCACAACAGCATTTTGGCGCTGTTGGAAGAGAGATGTTACGTTAAAATCATTCATAAAGACAGTGGGGTTGATTCTGTAGTGCACAATCTCTAAACTTTATGACAGTTTCAAAAGTATTGATAACCCTTTCATTATGCGGAAAGGGACAGAACTAGATTCAAAGTTGTCATTTTAGTTTAATTTAGAGATAGTACTTATTATACAAAATTGCCCACAGTGATACTCAAAGGTGAACCTAGTTAGCTGTCGCATGTTGGATGTTGTAAATTACAAGAAAAACGTATAGCTACTGCAATTTCTTGCGTCTCTAATTTTATCAGTGTCCATTAACTTTTCCCGGAAAGTTAAAGAGTTCCCGCGGGAAACAAAAAAACTTCACGCAGATGAAGTCGCGGGCATCAGCTTTTATAATAACACATGAGTACAATCGCATAAGTAGAACCACTTATTGTCGTCCATATAACAGTACAATAACCTTTACATTAATAGTGGTACGGAAATGAGTATTCGATGAATTAGGTGCATGACAAAGACTAATGGATCCACAATGCATCCTTGATTTTTTATTCATTGACGTAGGAAACATCGAAGCTTACACAGGAAATCTTGTGGTGATGTCGTTGGCTTTTCGGGACATTTACACCTTTATGTCAAAGACGTAGGGACTACATATTTGAAGTTAACGTTTGGATTGTATTTACGGGCGATTCCTGTTAAATAATATAATTAATCCATACAGTCATGAACAATGGCTGTCCGGCCACGTCACCTCGCAAATGTGGCGTCTGGCCTGCATCCTACTGTAAACATAATTAATCACAACTGCTGTTGAGATATCAAGTTTCTGCTTACTGATTTGTGGCTAAAGTTGACTACACGTGACTTGATGTCTTTATTCACGCAGTTATGATAATAATAATAAAGTCCTTCCGTACTAGTTTTGTGAGGGAATTTGCATGCCCGAGAGGTCAATTCATAACATTCCCAAAAGTGTGTAAAGTCTGCCAATCCACTCTTGGCCAACGTGGTGGATTATGGCTAAACCGGCGATAGTTTGTAATTATGATGATGATGAGGAGCTAATTTCGGTTATGGCAACCAATCTCCACAGAGATTAACCATCTGCGCGGGAGATAGGTATTATAAGTAGTATACGAGTATATCTGGGCTTCTTACTCTCATAACCTGATGAGACGAAAAATTCGACACGACTGGAAATAGGTCAGGCAAAGGACCGGCGGTGGTTTTACGTGCTATCCGAGGCACAGAAAGTGAAAGGCCACCAACATCTTAGCTCCGGGCTAGGAAAACTATAGGATAATAATTTAGTGATAACTCCTTATCAGAAAAGGTTTATTTTTCTGGTTAGGCTATAAATTCCCTGCGTTATAATTATCATCCATGTCATCAATCACATAAAAGTGAGATTTATCTTGGGATTATAACACGATAAACGTCCATACTCCAGATCTTTCCGCAAAAGATACAGATATTACGGATAAATAACTGACAAGGTAATAACTTGGGTTGCAACTTGCAATCTCTACGAGCTGTAGAGGAGTAAAGTTAAATTTGTTCTCTCAAATCGTTAATCGATCATCCATCCCATCACCGCTGGGGCCTGGGATCATCTTTGCTTAACCAGCACAATCGAGTCTTAAATGCACACTCGTACCTAATCTTCAAATATACTTGTAGTGTAAGTACGCATTTTTTTTTATCGGCTACAAGTTAGTCCTTGACTGCGATCTCACCTGATGGTAAGTGATGACGCAGTCTAAGATGGTAGCGGGCTAACCTGTTAGGCGCATGGCAGTTATATTAAACCCATAACCCTATTCGATTTCTACACGGCATCGTACCGGAACGCTAAATCGCTTGGCGGCACGTTTTGCCGGTAGGGTGGTATCTAGCCACGGCCACCATCCCAGAACAGGGAAAATTCAAAAATTATAAATTCCCGAACCCGGGACCTCCAAACGTTATAGCAACAGCGCTCAACTCTGCGCCACGGGGGTCGTCAAAAACTAAAAAGACTAGGTTATTTTTCTTTTTCACCTTTACTTTCTTAGTTTCCTTTGTGCAAGCAATCGTGTTCAAAATTGCCAATCTTATAAAGGGCAATCGTCCTATACATTTGTTCCGATTGATACTCTATTTGCAGCGTTAAAAGGGCTATTAGTCTAAAGAACGGCAAAGGCCAATCCACCGCCTTTCAATAGACCGGATAAAGTGTAGAAGATTGAGTCGGAACTAACGGATTGCCTCACACAAAGGGCTGATGCGAGGGAGGAAAATTATTTACTGAAAACGGCTAACGAGAATCTTATTTCGTAACGAAGGGAACCGCAGAAACTACTCAAAGGATACCCCGGATAGAAGGCAACCCTTTCACTAATTACTTAGATGTGAATTAGAAAGTGTCGATTTCTTGCTCCTTTGAACGTGTTATTAAAATGACTTGTATATGATAAGTTAAGTTCTTCAGGTACCCAGTTGGTCTATTACGGTAAAATGACAGTTTTTTAGGGTTCCGTACCAAAATGGTAAAATGGAACCCTTATGGTGCGACTTTCTCCGTCTGTCTGTCCGTCTGTCCGTCTGTCCGTCTGTCCGTCTGTCCGTCCGTCACACTCGATTATTTCAGTAACTACCGAAGCTATCGACATGAAATTTGGAACAGTTGTGTATATTAGTGGCTCAAAGACACTGGAATTAAAAAAAATTGGAAATTATTTTTGTTCTTATTTAAAAAGGGGGGAAAATCTGAGGGTTGAAATTTAAAAGTGAGATAACTGTACTGTGTGGGGTATCATATGAAAGGGTTTACTTTGTACATTCTAAAACAGATTTTTAATTATTTTTAGTTATGATAGTCTTTGATTTATCGGGGAAAATGTCTAAAAAAATACCGTTCCCCCCCCCTTATCTCCGGAGTTTATCAATCGAAAAATTTGAAATAATTATGGTCAATAGGAATTTACGTATATTTTACAGGAAAACTATAGCCAATGCTCTAACTAGCATAGTTTTTTTGATATTAACAATAAACCTCTACAAACAAAGTTAGTCTTGCGGCTCATTAACAAAGGTAATTATTTATTAATAATGGTACGGAACCCTTCGTGCGCGAGTCCGACTCGCACTTGCCCGGTTTTTTTTACATAATAATATTGCAAATATTTTGAATGCTAACACTCTTTCGCTATTAGCCAAAACCATAACTAACACTTAAAACTCGCTCAAATTCAAACAATCACAAAAATTAAGATTTGTGCCAATCATTGAAGCAGCATTTCCGTAATTGCCCATGGCTGCATTTACCTCAGTTTTTTTTGGACTTTACTTCCTAGAGAATCAATTTTCTATAAGTCCGAGGTATGAAAATGTATGGGGAGTAAAATCAAACTTTCTCCGTTGCGTTATTTACGTTACTACGTTTCCATGGTAACACTTGTTTATGTTTCCATGGCAACACTTTCCGTTCGTAATAAGTAAACTCCAGTCGTGTGTCGGAGCTGACACACACAATTTTTAGGGTTCCGTACCCAAAGGGTAAAAACGGGACCCTATTACTAAGACTCCGCTGTCTGTCTGTCTGTCTGTCTGTCTGTCTCCAGGCTGTATCTCATAGACCGTGATAGCTAGAAAGCTGAAATTTTCACAAATGATGTATTTCCGTTGCCGCTATAACAACAAATACTAAAAATTAAAAAAATATATATATTAAGGGGGGTCCCCATACAATAAACGTGTTTTTTTCGTATTTTTTTGCTCAATATTAAAAACGGTAACAGGTAGACGGTTCAAATTTTCACAGAATATTAACTTGTATATTACCTTTCAAAATAAATAATTAAATATCAATAAAGTAAATATTAAAGGGGGGCTCCCATACAACAAACGTAATTTTTTGATATTAACAGTAAACCTCTACAAACAAAGTTAGTTTTGCGGTTCATTAACAAATGTAATTATACCTACTTCTTGAGTACGGAACCCTCGGTGCGCGAGTCCGACTCGCACTTGGCCGGTTTTATTTTTTTAATACAGACAAAACCAATCATCTATTACGAGTTAGTATAAGGTTGCCTTTGCACCAGAGATGTGCTACGTTGCTAAGCCATACGGATAGGTATCAAACCTACCTATCAAATAGGAGTGCTTGATTTCATAGCTTAGATCGCTTACAGCAAGCGTTTATAGAGGTGGGTTTGACACATCCGTAGCTTAAACATCGTAGCACATTTCTGGTGGAAACGCATCCTAAGTACGAGTACATACACGCTAACGTGCGTTTCATAGTGCCGTTAAACCGAAATGCATTGATTGACGGCTTGATGGGGGGCCGTAAAAACTTCGCCAGACTATTATTCAAACTGGGTGCTCTCGTAAATATCATTTAGCGTTTTATAGCTGAGTGTTTTTGACGTTTCGGTTATCTCGATGGAGTGAGTAATTTTATGCTTTCACTTTGAGTAGCATACTTTTCTTATTAGAAGTCCTGTCAAATAAATCAAGCTCTACACTATAGTATATAATGTCCCTACTCTTACTTCTAGGAGTCGAGTACTTATTAGGGAGTGGTAACTGCTAAGCGTGCTTAGTCAAAATTAGTCACATTTCATTTTTACAATAATTTCGACAACTTTATTACTGCAGTAAAGTCCTGCAGCACGCTTTCTTTTTTACAATAAAACTAGCTGATGCCCGCGACTTCGTCCGCGTGAAATAAGTTTTTAATTCCCACGGAAACTCCTCAATTTTCCGTGATAAAAGTAGCCCATGTCACTCTCCAGGTCCTCAACTATACCCACTTACTACTCGGTGACTATACCTATGCAAAAAATCACGTCGATCCGTTGCTCTGTTGCGGCGTGATTGAAGGACAAACCAATAAACCAAAAAACAAACACACTTTCGCATTTATAATATTAGTAAACTGTATGTTAGTGCCTTTTCGTGTTTTTCTTCTGTAAACACGTGACAAAATATAACAGGTGAATATTTGTTTAAGATGTAACAATAATCATACTGTTTGATTTTTGATGCAAACTTAAATATTTCGTATCTTTCTGGAGTTCTGCCTTGTTAAACGACAAACCGTAAAAACTTCGAAAACAAACCTATAGCTTCGTGCTCTATTACTAAATGTTTATGACACCCGTACGATGCATGCTCATATAAAACATCATACTTACTTATAAATATTTGAGACAGTTAAATGAGTAGGTACCTATTACCATTCAACTTTATAGCTACGGGTGCACTCTAAAAATAGCTTTTACAATTTTATGAACAAACTCAAACTTTAATGGATTGCAATAAGATTGAGAATTAATTAGCATGATATTTGAGAAAAGCCCTCGATGTCTCAATGGGCACATCCTGTAGTTCAATTACACGCTGCACATTTGATTGATAGGACTACAAATATGGTTGACGGTGCGCCTATGGCTCGGTTCAAAGATTACAAATTACAATACGATGCGACAAGGATCTAAATCGTATCTAATGAATGTGGATGACATTTTGACAGAGTTCACTGCAGTGATATTTATAGGGTCAGGGACCAGTTTAACTTTTCAAGTTAACTAAAGTCACGGTACTTACCTAACTTGAAATCTTACAAAAGAGCTCAAAAATTAAATCTAAATTTCTTGTTGATTTTTAGGTGAAAATATATTATTGTAGCTTGACCGGTTCCCTAAAAAATGCATTTTCTTAATCTGTGATTTAAACAACATCTCGAATCTCGATGAGTGTAGCATTTTACACGCATAATTTTCAACATCTTAATGTACTAGATGTTTAGCTGGTACTTATAATATACAATACATAGTGTTGAAACTAAACGTAATCTAAAAATAATGATTGCAATGTTTGTGGTCAAAGAACAGAGCCGGTCGTGCAGTATTTCTGCCCATCTCAATGTTGCAATTCCATTTCAATTTATTACACATAAGCACTTTTATCAAAACCACTTGAGCCACCAACATGATATTATAATATCAAAAGCGCCGATTTGCGAGTACAAGTCCCACATTGACTTCTCGAGATGCCAAATATCCCACAGGGTCACAGCCAGAGGGATATAATATAATAATCTTAATTAAAGTTCAGATTTTTGGTTGCATTCCACTTTTAAACAACTTAATACGCATTGGGTTTGCAATTTATTTGACCGCGACATTTTCTTTCCTTTTTTGATTCACTAGCTCCATTTTAGCAAGACATTGAAACTGTTATAAATAATTGTTACCCATTTTAAACCTATTAGAGAAGTGAGAACGTTGCGGTTATTCATCTTTGACAGTAATTGTGACACGATCCTTAATATAGGATCGAACAAAAGGACACGAAATCTTTTTGCTCGGTCATTTGTTAAAGTCATGATTATCGGACACTTGTCCACTTGTTGGAGCATTGGTTACGAAACTTCGACAGTGTCCAGATGTTTTAAATGAATACTAGCAGAAATGAAACGATTGGGCGCAGCTACACTTGCAAATTTGCCATCGGCGGCGGTCTGACAGATACATATTTTTTTTAACCAACTTCATGTTAGCCCTTGACTGCGATCTCATTTGATGGTAAGTGATGATGCAGTCTAAAATTGTAGCGGTCTAAGGGGTATTACCTAACCCTAATCGGTTTCCACACGGCATCACACCGGAACGCTAAACCGGTATGGTGGTAAGTAGCCACGGCCGAAGCCTCCCACCAGGCCAGACCAGCGAAAATTCAGAAATTATAAATTCCCAAATTGACTCTGCCGGGGACCTCCCACGTTAAGACAACAGCGCTCAACCACAGGCTCAACGCTGCGCCAGGGAGGTCGTCACTGATACAAGGATTGAGTATGAAATGTAGAGTCCAACCTTGATAATAATCAGTCAAATAAAAAGCTTTGTGGCTAATTCTGTATGAGACCATCTATAAACTAAATAAATCCCTTCCCGCAGGCAGTATTTTGAAAGGTAATGCGATAAATTTAATATTGTCATTTTGGTTTAGTTTAGAGATTGTGTAGGTACAACAGAACCAGGGGCACTGTCCAACATTTAATACTTATTCCATTTATTATTATTATGGGTTGCGTATTTGTTGCATAGAGGTCGTTAACGTCCAGACTCCAGAAGAAAGAAAGCACAAAAGTTAGCAATTGATAAAAAATTTGGTATTTTATAACCCTAAAAACTTTTTTATCTAAGTATTCGGATATTAAACGATATTCCTAAGGAATTATAATTAACGTATCATTACCTATACCCTCGTCTGTATGATTTAAGCTGAAAAAATGCATCTTGTGATTCATTTTTTAAGCAATTTGGACATACTTTTTATTGCATCGATCGTCTTAATCGATAAACTTACACAAAAAAGTGATATAAAGGTGTCCCGAATCACACGCTGCAAGATTTAGGCGTTAAGATTAAGCATTTTACTTTTGTCATTCAAAAATATCGGATACATTATCATCATGCAGCGTCACCGCGTTACGGACGACTAATTTTGAAATATCACTCAAATAAATATCAATTTTGACGGCCTCCGTGGCGCAGTGTGTAACGCTGTTGCCTTAACGTGCGGAGGTCCCGGGTTCGATCCCCGGCAGGGTCAATTTGGGAATTTATAATTTCTGAATTTTCCTTGGTCTGGCCTGGTGGGAGGCTTCGGCCGTGGCTAGTTACCACCCTACCGGCAAAGACGTGCCGCCAAGCGTTTAAGCATTCCGGTACGATGCCGTGTAGAAACCGAATAGGGGTACGGGCTTAATATAACTGCCATGCCCCTAACAGGTTAGCCCGGTTATCTTAGACTGCATCATCACTTACCATTAGGTGAGATCGCAGTCAAGGGCTAACTTGTAGTGGACAAAAAAAAAATCATTTGAGCAAATCCAACCCTTTCCCATGTACAGAATAGGTGAATCAAATGGTATTGTTAACAAAGGAATGCAAAGAACTTCTCTTCGTAAATCTAAATACAACAATTTAAATGGAAATCCGTATTTGATGAGCACCTGAATCGGTCTGACGTTGTCTACATTATAATTCAATATTTGACAGCGATCGTGTTTGAAATCTGCTTCATGAAATCAATGTTTGTAAAGCTCGTAGCTGATGAAGATCGTATTGTAGTATGGCTTACACAGATATATAATAGGGGATGAAGCACAGCCTCCTTTACTTTACAAGCCATGCTGTGAGACAGCTGGCAACGTCGCTCGTGAACCGACTCACGACGTCTATTTTGACTATTTGCAAAGAGGTGGTCTGTCACTCCCTACAGATTCCGTTAAATTTGTAAGGTATCTTTTAAATATGCAGTTTAATTTTATAAAGAATTCCTCTTTATAATATTAGTTTAGATGACTAAAACTTAAAATTGAATGATGCCCGAGGAATTTTAGCAGCACTAAAGATTTTAAGCCTACAATCTCATGTTTCATACAATTGTCATGTTTTATTGATATAGAAACCATTATTCTGAAATATTTCAAAAAGTCTATCTAATATGCTATCTAATGAAGATAATTTTCCAAAAAAATTGAACATTTCACAGACTGACAGACTTAATAGAAATAACATAAGCTTAATGTTTTTTTAAATTACTTAAATGGATTTTGTCCATATAATAATTGAGGTAGGTACTTACCTATAATATCTAGCTAGTTGGATAAGTTGTACTAATTTTATGATTTTTTGTTTTTTTTTAACCACTACAAGTTAGCCCTTGACTGCGATCTCACCTGATGGTAAGTGAAGATGCAGTCTAAGATGGTAGCGGGCTAACCTGTTAGGGGCATGGCAGTTATATTAAACCCAATACCCCTATTATACATGGAACCTTTTAAAAGTAGGTAGGTATGTAACTATGTATGTACCTACTTTTATATTTATTTATAGAATATTATAAATACGACACTGTGTTTGTTTGTTGGTTTGTCCTTCATTCACGCCGCAACAAAGCAATGGATCGACGTGATTATTTCATGGGCATAATATTTGAAGACCTGGACATCCCGGAAAACTAAGGAGTTCCCGTTGGAAAATAAAATAACTTAGGTATTCCACTTATAACAATTCGCGGGCGACAGCTAGTAAAGATAATATACCTACATTGCAAAATAAATTAAGCTTTGATCTAATTCATATCTTTTCATCAATCCATCCATCAGCCTGCATTCGTCCACTGCTGGACATAGGCATTTGGGGAGCGTTGTAAAAGGCGTTGTAAAAGTCATTTAATTCATATATTTTTTATTTTAAAGAAATAAGTAGTGAACCTTCAAAGTTACATGAAGTTATATTTTTAAAAGTAAACGATATTCTTTCGGCCATAAGACGTATGCTACTGCCTTATCTTCAATAAAATTATTGGGTAGAAGGTACCTTGGTACCATTCCTAGTAACTGACGATTTTATGTACTTATAATGTACTTATTTTTTATATAATATCACTAGATACAACCCGTAGAGAAGACTTGCGCTAGAACAAATTGCTGCTAAAGTTAAAACAATCGGTTCACGCAACTCCTAATTGCGATGTTGCCAAACTTAACAGCATGGCTTGTAAAGTAAAGGAGGCTGTGGATGAAGCGATCCGGTACGTGGTCGGTCACGTAGGTACTATCGAAGTGTTTCTGTGATCCCAGTTGGAACATGACATTCCTGAGATAAACAAAACTAAATTAGATAAAATTAATCCATACTAATATTATAAATGCGAAGGTTTGGATGGACGGATGGATGGATGTTTGTTAGGATGGATGTTTGTTACTCAATCACGCCAGAACGGCTGAACGGATCTAGATGATATTTGGCACTGAGAAAAATCATAGTCTGGAATAACACATAAGCAACATAAAATTACATAACAATTACATTTTCCGGGATTTTCCTTAATTTTCCGGGATAAAATATTATCCCGGAGAATTAAAAGTTCCCGCGGAACCGAAAATCCTCAAACCACGCGGACGAAGTCGCGGGCAATAGCCCAGTTGAATATAGAGTAAATGCATGTATCACCATACATTTACTCTGCATTCAATTCGCGCACGAACTGTACACACAAGGCTGTCGTTAAAATTATAAGATTGTGAATAAAAATCAAACGTTTGTAAATCACGTAGCCGATGATAACACGGTGCATCAAATTATACAAACAGCAGGAGTGCAGGCGCCAGCAGTGCATACCAATAATATGTACACAGTTATCTACAGTGCGTTCAGGATTGGTGGAGTGTGGGTGAGAATTGGTGTAGGTGCCCGAATTAAAGTTACATATTCTGACTATAGTGACTATAGTGAGGGACGAGTGGCCTAGTTGTGACAACGCATATCAGTCGATTGCGATTGTTAAGCAACGTTGAACTAAGTCGGTAATTGGATGGGTGACCGAATTTGGAAGTTTGGCCTTTTCGTTTCCTCCGTGCCTCGGAGAGCACGTTAAGCCGTCGGTCCCGGTTATTATCACTAACATCTGATAATAATCGTTACAAAAACCCAAGAGTTTAAATACTCTTAGTTAAGAGAGAGATTCTGACTATAGTGGTAAGTAAGCATTGCTGGCCTAGTCATTAGGACCTCCGCCCGCTATTCAGGGGATCCAAAGTTCGCTATTCGATCTCCGGATGCTCCGGATACACTCTTTTTTCCCCGACTTATTTGCGTTTTAGGTAATTACATCACTTGCGTTAACAGTGCAGTCGTCGTGATCACACCTGCATGTCTTAGAGTTCTCTATGTATCAAAGGCCAGGCTAGCGAGACAGAGATGGCAAATCATCTCGACCTCGCTAGCTGACTTTTAGAGTATAGATCTCGCCAAAGCGTGAGCAAAACTCTAAAAGTCTAAACCCTTCTCATTCTAACAGGTGGCCCGGCCCGTGCGCAGCAGTGAACTGACAATGGGTTGATGTTGATTCTCCCTATAAATTAGATATGCAACAATTAATACATTTTAATTGTAAATCATGGATCCTCATTCATTATTATTACACTCGTAAATCACATTTATGTAATTGATTAAAAGTGCAGGCGCCAGGCAAACTTATGCAATAGCTATAGGTACTTAAGTAGATAGCTCCATAATATTGTGTATTGGCGTCGCGTCTCATAGATAAACTATAAGCTTGTTATTAGGTGAGTGATGACTGATGACCTCTTTCTCGAGTATATCTAAGGGCCTGGGTAGATGAAAGGCATTAGGGCAGCGATACGCGACGGAAATATGCACAATAGGTTCCTTTTCTTTCTCTCCTTATTTTTTCGAGGTCGGCCGTTCGATCATCATCATTATCATCTGAACCCATCACTGCCTGATTATTATTGAGCAAGAGTCACCTTTTAGAATGAGAAGAGGCCGTAGTAGTCCATTACGTTGATCAAGTACAGATTGGCAGACAACATTATGAAGAACTCTCAGACATGTACACGATGTTTCGCTTCACCATTTAAGTTTTATGGGAAGTTTATGAGTTTTATGGGAAGGTTTATTAATTGCTTAAAACGCACAAAGCTCTGAAAGTTATTGATGCTTGTCTGGCATTCGTAGAAGCCACGCAGATGCCATGTAGCACAGTTGCCATAGTTGCCGTCAAGGTTTGCAATGTGATAATATGTAACTAAGTAGTTAGTATGATATACTTATAGTAGAACGGCTTACAGCTTTTATTAAACTTTACAAATTGTTACACGCGCACTAAATGCGACGACCAGCTATGGTGCTGCCGTTGCGCTTTGGTTTTATCCAGTACTTTATTTTTATGTCTACATTCAAATTATTCAATTTATAGCAATGTTTGGAGTAACAAAAGCTGTGATGTATACAGATGTATTCTCCATTCTCCTAGTAAATAAGATGAAAGTAAATTAAACAAACAGTTAATCGAGTGTGATCAGACAAGAGAAATGAATCGTTCACTCATAAACTTACGACGGCCATAACATTTACATTTAGGTACTTATCTGTTTGTTTTTCGGTACCCGGGACGTAATGTGCTCTTCAACTTTTCAGAATAGTAGTTGTAGTTGTAGTACTTACCTACTGTAAAAGACGGCGCTCTCTTGTCTCGAACGTGATTATCAAAATTACACAGATATTTGTTTGGCAGAAGTGTAGTGAAGTACATCAAAGCTGTTTCTACGCAATCAACATAGTCAGCAATTAAACAATCGACACGTTGGGATTTTAACAAACATAATAATCAAAAATAGAAGGTTTAATGAAAAATAGAAGGTTGGTTGAAATTTCAGTTGATTGCATTTATTTTAATTGCAAAAAAAACTAAAATAAAATGATTTGCTTCAATAGCAAAAGTAATGTACATAACTAAATAATGTTCACTTCATACTACACATCAATGATCAAGGTTATAAAATACATTTATAATAAAACTAGATGATGCACGCGACTTCGTCTGCGTGGTTTAAAGTTTTTGGATACTATTGTGGCAACTCATATATATTCCGGGCTAAAAAGCATATCGTTGTACCAAAGATGGGCCGCGAAAACGTAGCAGACAGACTGATGGATAAATAATATAATATATAATAATACAGACGGCACTTTCGAATTTATAATATTAGTATGGATGTAAACATAAGTAGTTTATGCATATGTTACCAATCTCCACAATTTGTACTCTGTAATGCCAGTCACGAAAGATTTTAAAATCATGAAACCATTAGCACTTTAGCCGCTGCTGTACCTAGTTTGATGTAAATTGTAATGGAGATCGATTAATTCCCATAAAGTCGAGTCAATAAACAAGACGTTCACCCGACGGTGGCCCAATGCCCGAATGATTTGACGATCATTCAATCATTGTTTGTTACCTCATTAATATTTAGACCATTGTATAATTAATGTTCGTGTTATCTTTATTAATTAAGACTTGCAACTCTTTTTTTATTTAATTTTTAAGTTTTGCAAAATTTTGGCAAAAACATAGGTGAGAATTTCGACTACTATGACCCACATCCTGGATCGCTGGATCCAGGCGGCGCAAGACTTGTGGAGGACCCTACAGGAGACCTATGTCCAGCAGTAGACATCTATCGGTTGACGACGACGATGACCCAAATATCATTATTTACCTGATTGCAGTGAATTTTTTTTAAATTATAATTTAAAAAAAAAATTACCAGAGAGGTATAAACATGGAAAAATTGCATTCATTCATTGGATCTAACAGGACATTACTCACCATCGGCATAAAGTTCAGAAGGTTTACCACTGATCATTTCATAACTGGCAAGTATGAACTTTCATCGGCCTACATCCATGTAACAGGTTTGCGCTTTTGCAAGGTGATTCACCGGCCACATTGAATCGGTGCATAAACATTGAGTTTTCTGTTTTACACCCTTTATGTGATGTAAGGATGATTGATTGATTTATTTACGTTTGTCTTTATTTCGTTATGGTAAATGAAGACATGCTATACACAGTATAATATCCCGTATATTGTCTGTGTACACTGTACAGTGCTGTCTTAATTTTGCGGGCTCAGTCTAACGAGCTACTATAACAAACTGGTAATTATTTATCACTCGATGATGCCTGTGACTTTGTCCGCGTTTATGTACCTACCTAGACTTTTTGAAAATCCAAAAGGAACTTGAAAGCTCCAGAGGGAAAATCGAAATAAATTAGAAAATTTCGATAAATAGATCAAAGAAAACACAAAGTTGGTTATATTAATATGATTTCAATGAAGATAAAATGTGACTATGATTAAATTTTTTTCTCTCCAACCAGCTTGTGAAAATTTCAACATCATTGGCTATTATGCACTCTTATAATTATTATGTAGCGCCAACGTGCTCTTTCTTCGGCTTTTCACATCCAATCGATGCCAGCCGAGTACGTAGCTAAATTAATTTGTCTGACAAAAGTCAAAGTGGTCTTTAACTGAAAGTTGTAAACATTAGAAGTACGAGTAGGTACTTTCAAAGACTTCGCTTAACAACTCGAAATTGTCTCAAAAGTCCTCTAAACTTTCACACAGTGTCTAAGTCTTTAACAGTTGTGACGGAAGCCGCGTGGGAAATGAAGCGAACCGCTTTGTTGTTCAGCTGACAACTAAAGGATTCTGTAATAGGTTATTTTACGCACTATTGGCCACCAGCCAAAAGCTATGCATTTCATTCTTTCCCTCCCGACTTCTCCTGATTAATCATGCAAAACAGCCCATTTAACGAAATAAGATGCCAAATAAAATTTGCGCTCACATCTAAAACATTTGCGGTGACATGATAAAGTACCTTACAACAACTCCGACATGATGTGAAGATGTATTCCGATTATGTTCAAGATAAACTTCCAAATAAAGCTTTAATTCTTTTATGTGAAAAATTTCTGTGATTTATTCTGGTTGTATTTTCTACGTTTGATCTGGTCATGGCTTATTTAAGGTAAAATTTAATTTGTATTTTTTTTCCACTACAAGTTAGCCTTTGACTGCGACCTCACCTGGTAGTAAGTGATGATGCAGTCCAAGATGGTAGCCGACTAACCTGTAAGGGGTATGGCAGTCATATTAAACAAATACCCCTAATCGGTTTCTACACGGTATCGTACCGGAACGCTAAATCGCTTGGTGGCACGTCTTTGCCGGAAGGGTGGTTGGTAACTTGCCACGGCCAAAGCATCTCGCCAGACCATACCAGAGAAAATTCAGAACTAATAAATTCCCAAATTGAGCCTACCGGGGATCAAACCCGGGACCTCACACTTGTATCACACACAGCGATCTCCACTGCGCGGTAGGGAGGTCGTCAAAAAAACAGCCGTCGAAGTTTTTTATGTTTGTGATAATCAAATAATGTTCGATCAGCTGTACGTACAAAAGGTCAGTTCCTGTGTCGTTGACCCCATCCATCGATTGCGCATCCCGCCATGTTATATTGTACGCCCTTCGGTGAATAACGTCAGCGTATTATTACAGCTTAGCGATCATTCAGATTGGAAACTACAAACTAGATTACAAGCTAAACTGCCGGCATGTCATGGCAAGCCCTGATGACCATGACCACTGTAACAATTTGTTTTTCAAATGAAGTCTCTTATCTGATCTACCTTCCACATGGTACGTGAAACGTACTAATTGAAGTTTAGTGAAATCAACAAAAGTGACGACGTAGCGCACATTGCATTGGATCTGCATTCATTTGTGGAACTCTACTTTCGGCACTCGCTTGTCTGCCTGGTTGTTTGCACTCATACATTAAAAAGTTGGTATAAGACTTATACTAACTTTTAGAATTTTAGAAGCACTTATAGTTTAAGTGCTTCTAAAGTTTTAAACTGTATATTTGCTAAGCATGGTTAAGTAGTATAAGTTCTAAACTGTATATTTGATAAGCAGTGTAAAGTAGTATAAGTTCTAAACTGTAAATTTGCTAAGCAGTGTAAAGTAGTATCAGTTCTAAACTGTATACTTGCTAAGCAGTGTCTAAGCAGTGCTAACGGTAAATAACGTGTCCAAGGAAAGTGACTAAGGAAAACAAAAGTGAAAATGGGAACTGTGGTTACGAATTTTGCTTTGTAATTGTTTAAAATTATGACAAATTAGTAGCAATAGGTATACACGGTATGGAAGTAATAAACATGTTATTTATTATCAGCAACTATTGATTATTTACGAATCATCACCGATACTAGTATGAAACGTCCTGACTCACTCACTAACTGACAGACGAATCATCGCTTAGCCAAAACCCTTGGCCCAAAGAGCTGAAATTAGGTATGCACGAGCTTAGCTTTAAAATCTAGGTATGATCCAATGACTGACTAGGAATAAGGAAGGATTTTTCGAAACGCCTACAGCAGCGAATGATAAAATATGGTTTACTAGATGATTCCCGCGACTTCGTCCGCGTGGACCAAATTTTTTCGATTCCCGCGGGAAATCTCGAATTTTCCGGGATAATAAGTAGCCTTTGTCCTTCCCTGGGATACAACCTATCCGTGTACCAAATTTCATCAAAATCGGTTGAATAGATGGGCCGTGAAAGCGTAGCAGACAGACAGATAGACAGACAGACACACTTTCGCATTTATAATATTAGTATGGATTTATTTCACGATGGACAACTTGTGCCACCTAATATGACCTGTTAAAACTCTACCACCGGTTCGGAAAACTTTTTTTAAAATTCTACTGATAAGGCGCTGACGATCACTAATACTTAGTAGAAGTATACCTACCTAGTCAGAAAAGCGTAACAAACTAAAGAAATTTACCATCTATACATTATCCACATCCTTGCAATTCATACAAAATATGATTATTTGGTCAATTACCTAATATTAACGTTTATGTTCAAGTTAGGTACGTGGGAAAAACATGGATTCTGAAAATAACATACCATGAAATGAGTCACTGACTAAGTAGGTCACACAATAAATCATTTTGCATGAAATGCCTTGTTACGTTCCTTTTTAAATCTCTACCATGGAGTTTTAAGAACTTAACAGACCATAGATACGCCGACTATTTACTTTGAGATGCATCGATTTATTTATCATAATATCATTCAAATTGATCGCAACATCTCGGATTTTAATAAATAGCGTAGGAAAATAAATTGGATCTGCATTTAAATAAAATACATTTATGTACGTACCGAATTGGAGAACCTTCTTCTTTCTCAAAAGAAATATACAATTTATGTGTTCTTATTCATTGGTTAGTGGCTCTTGGTACCGATTTATATCTCTTACCGAGTGAAATACGAGATGCTGAGGATAATTGTCTAAATAATATATAAAATAAATGCAGTTGCTGGCAGTACGCTCGGAACCCGATATCTTGATATATTACGAGTGGGGCGAACAGCGACGCTTTTTAAAGCCCCAGGGGCGCTTAGCTATTAATATGTCGAACGACCTTTCCAACAACGCTTTTATAGATATGCCGTACAAAATGCTTCCATTAAAGCAAGACCAAAAACAAAATCAACGCCAGTTCGGCTTAAATTTATGTAACGCATAAATAGGCTATTGAAAATACCCACAAATGGAGGTACTGGGACCATTACCCGGCTTTGCTTGTCATTTTTAATTATTGCTCGTGGCAAGCTAAGTGCATTAGGGGTGGACAACTCATCTATTTTAAAACTAAGAGAGCATAAGTTTAAAGTAACAATGACTGTTTGTCAAGTGAACCGACAGACTTAGTTGTAGGTAAATAATTTATGGCTTTCAATAAACTGTAAACCGTAAAACTGTTACAAAACCTACTAAGTTCTGTAATTAATGAGTTGCACTTGAAGCTCACTACTGTAGAACTAACTATATTTTTTATTAATTTCTCAATTATTGGATTTATTTTAGGTTTCTAACAGTGTCGTTGAAAAACGTGACGACCAGGAAGTGTGCCCAATGCCCATACATCTAAACATTTCAAGTTAGCAAACTCACCATATCCTTAAGGTCACTCCAAAGCCTCGGCTACACGAAATGCAGAAGTAGAATTAAACAGAATGCCTGTATACTTGTACTCTAAGCAAAAAAGTAAACTTCAGTCTTAAGTCATTAAATTTTGTGTTTCGATACAAACATTTTGTTGAAATCAATCAAATAAATCAACTGCAGGGCTGTAAACTGGCTAAGCTCATCGCTGGATACCAAAATAAGCTTTTGAGTCATAAGTATAGATCGTAATTTGTTAGCTGGGACATATCAATGATGCTGAAACATCAGAGTTCGATTTAAGACTAAGTTAATCTCGTTATTAATTATATGTGAGCAATAATCTCTTTTCATCTCTAATGTTCTCTTAATGCAGGAAATTTAAATAAGGAGATCATACACCCAATATGCATTAGTTTTTTTTGAATTGATATCAGGTAGTATCTACACGCATTTTATGTTATTTGCCATTTTCTCCAGATTATACCTACCACGAGAAAAATCAAAATCCACCTAACAGAATATGACGAAAGCCGTCTCCAATACAATTTAAAAAAAGCCAATGCTTATAAGTAACAGTTTAAATATTGACTTTAGTTCATATGGTAACAACTATACTCCAAATAATACTAATACTTACCACAGAAGATATGTTTTTAGGGTTCCGTACCCAAAGGGTAAAAACAGGACCCTATTACTAAGACTCCGCTGTCTGTCTGTCTGTCTGTCTCCAGGCTGTATCTCATAGACCGTGATAGCTAAAAAGCTGAAATTTTCACAAATGATGTATTTCCGTTGCCGCTATAACAACAAATACCTACTAAAAATTAAAAAAATATATATATTAAGGGGGGTCCCCATACAATAAACGTGTTTTTTTCGTATTTTTTTGCTCAATATTAAAAACGGTAACAGGTAGACGGTTCAAATTTTCACAGAATATTAACTTGTATATTACCTTTCAAAATAAATAATTAAATATCAATAAAGTAAATATTAAAGGGGGGCTCCCATACAACAAACGTAATTTTTTGATATCAACAGTAAACCTCTACAAACAAAGTTAGTTTTGCGGTTCATTAACAAAGGTAATTATACCTACTTCTTGAGTACGGAACCCTCGGTGCGCGAGTCCGACTCGCACTTGGCCGATTTTTTTATTTTACTTCTAAATGCTAAAACTTAATATCGTTAAGATTATTAATTAAAAAAAGAAACTGCTCTCCAATAAAATTTATATAACCACTAAAATATCTCGTCGCAACATAAACAGTTCAGAAACAACATTAATAAAGCACCATTAACACGTGTTTATACTATGGATCTCTGATCTTTGCTCCGGTTCGAAACAGCTGATGAGGTCGACCTCTCGCGGCGAAAGTTGCTACGCGTATTTATAGCCCAGTCGGGAAGACAGGTAACATGCTAACCAGAACCAACTCGACCATGCATCGAAAATTCGTTTAGGCCAGCCACTGACCGATTGAGACGAAAATTTTTACAACAATCATGGACTTGATAAACGGTTGGACCCGAAAAATACCTTCACGAGCGGAGTCGAACGGAAAAGCTAAATTGTAACTTAAACTGGGTTTAACAAAATTTTCGAAAATTTCGTTTAAATACCTATAGTAGAACTAGCTGATGCCCGCGACTTCGTCCGCGTGGATTGAGGTTTTGTGGTTCCCGCGGGAACGCTTTAATTTTTCGGGATAAAAGTAGCCTATGTGTTATTCCAGGATATAGTCTAGCTCTGTGACAAATTTCATCCAGATCCGTTCAGCCGTTCTGACGTGTTGAGTAATAAATATATCACATTCATACATCTATCCATTAGTATAGATAGATAGATCATATAGTAAACATAGAATAATCAATATAGAATAATCAATAGAGGAATCTTACTCGACCTGAGCAAAGCCTATGATAAAGTATCATACAAAATACTATTAACTAAGATATATGGATGCGGAATTCGTGGACAGGCTTTTGAATGGTTTAAATCATACTTGCACGCGAGGCAACAGCGGGTCCAAATAGAACATCATGACTATAAAACACGAGAAACACAAAATTACCGTTCCGAGGGCCGATTTCTCGAGGGATCAATTCCTCAAGGAAGCATTCTTGGCTGTATCCTATTTTTAATCTACATCAACGATTTACCAAAATCTTTAGAGGATCAATGTATCCTTTTCGCGGACGATATCTCGATTTTAATGAACTTTAAAAAGGATGAAAATTATAACGAAAAACTTAAAAACACTATACAAAAAGTAGATAGCTGGATTACAGATCATAATCTACAAATAAACTTTGGTAAAACAAAAATAATACAATTTCACCAATATCAAAGATTACCCTTAGAAATAAAATTACAAATTAACAATTGGGAAATAGAACAAGTATCAAATTTTAAATTATTAGGCTTAACTATTGACTCGCACCTGAACTGGAAAGAACACATTAACAATATCAAGGCAAAATTATCAAAATTCTTGTACGCGCTCAATGTTCTGAAACGTAATACCGATTTAAAAACTGCCCTAATCGCATACTACGCATATGCACAGTCCTGGCTGAGATATGGAGTCATGATGTGGGGAAATAGCGTCAATTTCGAAGAACTATTTATCATGCAAAAAAAATGTATTAGAGTAATTTTTAACCTCGGCAACCGGGACAGCTGTCGACCATATTTCATAAAATATAATATTTTGACCTTACCTAGCCTATACATACTAGAAGTTGGTTTATTCGTGAGGAAACATCTGAACTTTTATACACAAAAAACATATAAATCGACTCGACATAAATCTAAACTGGCCTTATCTCAACACAGAACGAAACTATTCTCTAATAGCCCACATTACGCATCAGCGATGATATATAACAAAATTCCCGATAGGATTAAAAATACTGAATCAGATAATAAATTTAGGAAAGAACTCCAGACCCTGTTAACCCAGAAGGGATTCTATGAGGTTGATGAATTTTTAGCCAATTGAACAATCTGCGCGAAAAGCCTAGTTGACATAATATTTAATAGTTTATTTCACTTGACATCATTTTATTTCATAATTTTATTTATTTATAATTTAATTTGACATAATATTGTAGGTACTTACTTGACATAATTTAATTTAATTTAATGAAATCTGATGTTTTATCAATAATTTTAATTTGAATATAAATGTAATAATTAAGATAGTTAGAAGTTAAAGTTAATGTAACGTATTTTAATTTTAATTATTGTAACTTTATTTATGTACTTGCTGTGCCCCAACAGGGTTTATAATGCAAATAAATGAATATGAATATGAATAGAACGAGAAAATTTGTACACAAGTAATGTGTGATCTTCCTTTAAAAGTAATAAAATATCGTCTATGTACTCAATATTTTACATGCAATACAGACCTTTGATCTAAAGTTTTCGTTACACCTGTTGCAAGTTGCAATACCTACTTACAAATATATTTATAGATTTTAGTGGCAATGGGAAGTTAGATTACATCTTAAATAGAACAGCTCTGCACCAGTCTATAAAGTGTAGGGGTATCTTAGATCTAGTACAGACAGGAAATACAAAATATGTAGGCAGGTTACATATTATCTACCAACACTATAAACAACTACTTACTGACAAATAATTACGAAACGAGTAGGTACCTAGTTACCTACCTACTTAAACTTATATAATAATAGTAGATACATACACTGGATTTGGATTACAAATTCGCGTCTTTTCACAGCAAACTGATATATTTTCTTGAAAAGCATGAATCAAAATTGATAACATAATGAAAAAACATAATTTACTTAATGTTTATTTTACGTTGAAAAAAAAGAATTGTACATTTCTTTCGTAAAAGACCTGTGATATAATTTATTCTAAACTAATATTATGTAAGAACTTTAACTAATTAATATTAAATAGGGCCTATCACGTTGGCCTTAATGAATAATTCAAGAGTATCGTGTATCGTGAGCTTACTGAGCAACTAGCAAGTTGCATGCTTACTAGTTCCACGTAATGAAACTTACTTGGAAGTAAGAAAAGATTACAATTATTTTGCTATAATCCGCCAACAGAAAAAATTCTGTATGGTCAAGCATGCAGTTACAAGCGAAGCACCGATTACCTTCCCAACCAAGCAAGAAAGCTAAGTTCCCAAGCAAGCAATGCCACCACCACCCACATGCACCACCACACAAGACTCGCACACAACAATCTTGCATTGTAAAGTCGACATCTCCTGAAGATGCTCCGGTGTCGGGGAGCAACGTGCGTCGAGAATAGTATAAAAGTCTTGTGTGGTGGTGCATGTGGGTGGGGGTGGCATTGCTTGCTTGGGAACTTAGCTTTCTTGCTTGGTTGGGAAGGTAATCGGTGCTTCGCTTGGAACTGCATGCTTGACCATACAGATTTTTTTTCTGTTGGCGGATTATAGCAAAATAATTGTAATCTTTTCTTGCTAAATCATGAACTTCCGAAAAGTAACGCCTGATTCTATCCAATATTTACTTGGCAGTCTTTAAGCTCTAACAAATTTTACAACATCGAAAAATATTATAAATATTACGTGGTATCTGGCAGTTACCGCGGCAAACATATTATAAGTTTGGCTATTCAGCGGGATAACGCAGCCAGCGTTCTGGGTATATTGTCTCATTGAAGCGTTTTTAATTGAGTTTTAATTTAGATTTTAATGTACATATATTTCATAGTTTTAATTTGAATAAAGTTTTGCTGGTCATATTATTATTAACCACCGACGCAAAAAGAGAGGGGTGTTTAACTTGTCTGTTTGTGTATCTGCCTGTCGTGTCGTTTGTGGTTTCGTAGCGCCCAAACGGATGAACCGATTTTCGTTTAGTTTTTTTTTGTGTCATAGATAATTTAATCCCGACTGTTCTTACCCATTTTTCATGAAAATCTGTTCGTCCGTCTGAAGTCATCAGCTTTTTTCTTAATCTGTTACTTCCATATTATGTCGGGGGTAGTTTTAAATTTGTAATTTATACTTGTTTTACAGAATGACATGTTAGTCCTTTCGGGGGAAAAAAAGACGTGTGGCACTCGGAGACTGCCGCGGTAAAGCTATTGGATAGCATTTTTTATCAACTTGCTATGACTACTTGTGTTGTTGACTTCAAGTTGTTGAAAATGTAAAGGCGAAATATTTTTATGAAAAGATGATTTTGGTTGCTATTATTTCGCCTTTATATTTTCAACAACTTGAAGTCAACAACACAAGTAGTCATAGCAACCAAAGTGTTAGGTTTTTTTTCGTTACGGAATTTCTGGATTCGGTCTCCACGCTCAAGGCCCGCGATAGAAGCTATGCAATAGCTTAAAAACACGACTCACGAACAGGTAAGTTAGTTCGATGATTAGATTTTACCTAGGTCCTCCCCTCTACGACTGTTGGATAATAGTTATTTGTTATACAAGAGTGAAAAGTTGTTTTTTAACCGCGTGCTCAATTTTGATGACCGAGCAAGCGGAGGATTCTAAAATTGAATCACGAGCGCAGCGAGTGGTTCAAAAATTAGAATCCTGAGCGTCAGCGAGGGAATCAAAAGAGCACGAGGTGAAAAATCTTTTCACTCGAGTGCAACACGTAACTTTTCATCCCACCTCAGCGAGGAAATGAAATACTGCTCGCGTGATTGTTGAGGGAGAAAGCTCATTTCCGCATTTTTAACAGTTTCAGTCAATTCTGTTGGCGTCAAATTAACTTCTTCGTCACTAGAATCACTCATTTTAGGTTTTTCACATTTTCAATTTTCTTGTTTTTAATCGAAGGTTTTAATTTTAAACAATATGACGTTAAAGAAAATGGTGCGCGCAAAGCAAATTAAAAAAGTACACCAAGAAGGTTACGAGTGTGAGTTTTTAACAAATTAAAAACGGTTGTATGGAAATTTGGCACCATAGAGGTAGAAGTAAATAGGTTTTAATGATGTTTTGAATCCATAAACTTCATAGACGAGTGATATTTACTAACGTGCACACGATGTTCTAAATTCAATTTACTTTATCCTCAAGAGGATAATAACGGCTTTTGCATTCAGATATCGAAGCGTAAAAATACTCTTTCCGAGATGGTGGGATGAAAATAACTTTTCTCTCTCTTCCAATGTTTTACAAGAAACATAAGAATCAATCGAAGACAGAGTCAATGATAGCAAAACATTATTTAATGCTATTTAAAGATAACGACGTGGAAATGAGCTTGGCTACATAAAAACTGCGGTTCAACAGAATCAGAGTGGACGACAGAATGCAGTATGCACTTTTAAGGTTGCTGTCGATGTGACCAGTGTACAGGCTGCAAAGTGTAATATACTCAAACAAATACAAGCAAATCTCACCATACTATCCAAGAATACAGGCACTACAATCGCGTACATATTTTAATAATCTTCTATATTATGTATGATGTACAAAATTCTAGATAGAACCGTGATCTGCCTTGAATGTGCGTAGCGTTTAGTGACAAAAAGGTATTAAAGGAAATCATACCATACTGCTGTTGTGCTAATTATTAAGTGGTGATATACCACAAAGTGAATATTCAAAGAAAAAATTTATCTTTTGTTGCATCTTGTGTAGGGTGCAAATTACAATGCGATATTTTGGTTTAGGTACATTAAAATTTTGTAAAAAGAGATACTTTCTATATACCTATTCGCTACATTAAAAATACATGGTGACCACAGTTCACTCTGCTTTGACAATGTTTAACTTAGTCATATCACAAGTCATATTCTGGACACGCATTGGGTATCCATACATGCTAATATTATAATTAATGCGAAAGTGTGTTTGTCTGCTACGCTTTAACGGCCCATCTATTCAACTGATTTTCATGAAATTTGCCATTTGGTACTCATATAGGTTGAATCCCGGGGAAGGACAAAGGCTACATTTTATCCGGGAAAATTAAGGAGTTCCTGCGGAAAATAAAACAAACTTAATCCACGCGGATGAAATCGCGGGCATCATCCATAAGATAAATGATTTATTTATTTCACGTTTATTATGTTTATCTTTATAATCTGCATCATCGTTTAAAATAGAAAAAAAATTGGTCACTTCATAAAGATAACACGCTCAATACAAATTCATTGTTTTGTTTTATATAAAAGAACGTGACAGTTATTAAAAATAACTTAGGTATTCATCGTAATAAGTCAAGCAAAAATTGTACCTACGAGTAAAAAAATGTCAATGTAAATGAAAGACGGAATTAAACTAATCTTACATCATTCTATAAAAAATTATGATTGTTTAACATTTCTTTATATCTTACCAATATTTGTTTGTTTATGTTAGTTTGTCCTTCAATCACGCCGCAGCGCAACTACGGATTGACGTAAAGTTATTCGCATGGATTTAAATACCTGGAGAGAGACATAGGCTTACAGCCTACACTCACTCTGCCAGCTTTTTGTGGTGGCTTCATAGGTAGGTAAATAGCTTTACCTATGTAGACTAATAATATACTTCAGTATTAGTTTTTTATTTTATCCAGTAGAAGTCAGCCCTTGGCTGCGATCTCACCTGATGGTAAGTGAAGATGCTCTAAGATGGTAGCGGACTAACCTGTTAGAGGCAAGGCAGTTATATTAAACCAATACCCCTAATCGGTTTCTATACGGCATCGTACCGGAACGGTAAATCGCTTGGCGGTACGTCTTTGCCGGAAGCCACTCACCAGGCCAGACCAGGGAAAATTCAAAAATTATAAATTCCCAAATTGACCCTGCTGGGGATCGAACCCGGGACCTCCGCACGTTACTATGACAACAGCGTTCAACACTGCGCCAGGGAGGTCGTCAATACTAGTAAAACTTATATAATAGGTACCACAGAATTGGTAATATTACGCTGGTAAAGCCAAGCAATTAACCTATGTGCGTACCTAGTACCTATGTCCGCTTCAAACAGTAGCGGTACTCTGAGTTTTTACATTGCAAATTCGATTGATCGTAGTGATCGTTCGCTCAAACTGGCGTCAAAGTAAAATGGACCCAAAAGCTCTTGATTGGTAAAGCCAAAAATTTAGCACAACCGATTTTAATTTTTAAATGTATCATTTGGTTGTGAATGCATAAACTAAATTAAGCTCTAAACTAATGCAGTTAAGGTTCATTTTACTTTAACGCCAATGTGATCGAACGCTCACTACGATAAATAGAATTTGCAATGTAAAAACTCAGAGCAAGCGTACAGAACGGACAAAAATAGTGAGTCACCGGAACAGATTCGAAATTCGTCCGGACCTCACGTGTGTTGGACGAGATCGGAATACTGATTGTTTTGATTAAGAGCCCTGTGACACTAGCCGTTAGCGTTTGTGTAGTGTTAGTGTTTGTTAAACAAAGGAGAGGTGAAGAAAAGGTGTTATTCATGCATAATTTAGCTTAATCAACTTCAGATTGATGATTCTACCTGCAGCACTTATAGCTCAGAGCTTATTATTTGGTTTGTTTATTTATTTTATTATTTTATCGTTGGCTTATAGTCTTCTCTAAACATAAAAGGACAAGGCTTCTGACTGTCTGAAAGTTAGTAAGTAGGTAATAGCGCGTATTGGTTCGTAGTCACTAAAGTCAGCGAAATCTTCTAATTTGATAGTGTCAATATAATTTTTATACCGTCGCTGTTGTGCTAACTTATCATATATAGGTAATAGGTAAAGAAGGCTTCATAAAAATAACGATTACCTAAATAAATTAAGTTTTATTAATTTACATCTTACTTAGTAATTTGATATCAGTAGAAGAAATGCTATCAAAACGACTATTAGACAGCTAAGGTACTAAAATTATGTACACCAAAGAGGAGCTATTAGATGTCCACAGACCCTAGTAGAGTCTCGTAGAGTCTATTTTGTAGACGTAATACCATTGATGAAGAATTTTAGTACCTATCGTTATACTGACCAATTTTCAGAGAGAAAAATGATTTTTTAATCTAAAAACGCCTTCTTAATTGCGTTTGATTATGTTAGTGTAACAGACTGAACCTGGTGCAAGAATGATTTATGAAATAATAAAATTAATGGTATTGTTACATTGTTCAATTATTCAATTCATTGATAATTCATGTCTCGCAAACTTGTGTTGTGTCACGCGTGGTCTAATTAAGATTTTGATCGAAGCAACATGGCGCTTCAGTTAGGAATTCGAGTATGTACCTACTTAACACGTTTTAAAAGTTGAAACTTTGAAACGGGTAACGGGATATTTGATTATTAACTTTTATTTCAATAGCCGATATTTTCTTGTCTGCTTTTATAGTTATTACCTTATGCCAGTTATTATAGCCAGCGTATTATGGATACAATAATAATATTATTACAGGTCCTTAATTTAAATATAAAATCTTATCAGAATTTAAAAAATGTGCTGCCTTGATACATCGATGCATCGATGTATCAAGGCTATACTTAGGTAGGTATCAAAAAATGAGCGAAGCTGTTTAAGTGTATACATACATAAGCCCTTTTTATTAACAGTAGTTAATAAAAAAAATCTTGAAAAACTAGATGGTACCCGCGACCATGTCTGCGTGTTTTATAATCCCAAGGGAACTCTCTTCCGGCCTTGTAGGAAAAGGCCCAGCGTATAATATATCCGTCTCCAGAATGCAAGCAATCCCTTTATCTTCGTATTTATTATATTAGTATGGTTTTGCATAAAAGTACATGATGTACGCTGTAATAATGTGCATTGCGCCTGTAAACGGCATCTTGACCGGAAACCCCGCCTCGCGAGCCGCGGGATAAATATAGAACAGACAGACGCACAAATATTATGTCTACTGGCTTTGCATGCGACTACTTCCATTGGTTACTGTGAACAACTATAAATATGCCGTTAAACTTAGTACATACCTACGTAGCAGTTTTCATAGTGACAAAGTTGCGTAGGTACCTATTTGGAAGCAATCGGCTTCGCATTGATCAGTCTACAATAACTTGTTGCATTGTATTTTTACAAAAAGCAACTGCTAAGTTTCTTGCCAGCTCTTCTCACCAAAACTTTCTTTCCGAACTGGTGGTAGTCCTGACTTATCAGAAGTGATACAAGTTGCCCTACATGAATTTCAATAACATTTCAAAAATATTGAAATTTGAAAATAATAGGTTTCGGTCATGGGACCGGGCGGTAAACCGGCAGAAATTTTGGACATGCAGAGAGTCCTCATGAGTGTTGTTATACTATGCGATCTGGCGCCATATAACCAACGCTTTAAGCAAAACATAAGCAATATTGCTCAAAATGACAGTTTGATGTCACGTACCTTGACGTTCCTAAAATAAGGCTTATAATTCTAAAACACGAAAGTCAACAATAATGAAACAATATGGCTTTAAGCGTTGGCTGTATGGGCCCAGAACTGTGTCAGTGTCTCCAATAGCAATAGTTATTTGTTATACAAGAGTGAAAAGTTGTTTTTTAACCGCGTGCTCAATTTTGATGACCGAGCAAGCGAAGGATTCTAAAATTTAATCACGAGCGCAGCGAGTGGTTCAAAAATTAGAATCCTGAGCGTCAGCGAGCGAATCAAAAGAGCACGAGGTGAAAAATCTATTCACTCGAGTGCAACACGTAACTTTTCATCCCACCTCAGCGAGGAAATGACATGACGTGAAAGAGAATGGACAAAGAAAATTAAAAAAGTACACCAAGAAGGTTACGAGTGAGTTTTAACAAATTAAAAAAGTTGTATGGAAATTCGGCGCCATAGAGGTAGAAGTAAATAGGTTTTAATGATGTTCTGAATTCACAAACTTCATAGACGAGTGATATTTACTAACGTGCACACGATGTTCTAAATTCAATTTACTTTATCCTCAAGAGGATAATAACGGCTTTTGCATTCAGATATCGAAGATTAAAAATACTCTTTCCGAGATGGTGGGATGAAAAATATATTATGTAGCTACACATACAAACAATAATGTCTACGTCCTTGACTAGTAGTGAGCACTCGTGCGAAAAAAAATTAACCTTTTCAAAGAATTGAATGAAACACCCATTTTATCAGTGTCTGCGATCGAAGACCTACTCGGTTTAATTACTTAGATATTATTTTGGGTCATACATTTCATGTGAAAAATGAACGCGATGCGATCTTCGGGGAAATCAGATATATCGATTTCATTACAATAATAATATGAATAAAATATATTTATCAGACTTAATTTCTAATTCATTTGGTAAGAAATAGTGTCGTGAACAAGTATAAATTACAAATTAAAAAAAACCCCCCGACTAGGAAAAAGCTGATGACCTTCAGACGGATGAACAGATTTTCATGAAACATGGCTAAGAACACTCGGGATAAAATTATCTATGACACAAAAAATACTAAACGAAATTCGTTTCTTTTGGGAGCTACGATACCACAGACAGATACACAGACAGACACGTTAAACTTATAACACCCCTCTCTTTTTGCGTCGGGGGTTAAAAATACATATTTTAATCTACATTTACGAGTATATCGAATGTTACAAAAGCATAATACTTTGAAACTTCCTGTTTCAGATTTACGTAAACTAGGTAAGTACAACCTACGTAGGACTTAGAACATGTCGGAATAGTTCCTACTTGTTCAAAAGTCAAAACAAGACTTTCTTGAATCTGGTTACCAAGTTATTTTTTAGTATTTTTTTTAAACTAAAGTCATAGAGGTATATTAACCCAAGTGAACGTAGATTCTGTGGCCGAAAAAAATTCTGTGGCTTGACTTATAATTAATATTCCTTTTGCTAATGATTTGATGAACACATCCTCTTATCACGTTCGTGTTCCATGCTGGTGACTGGTGCATAGGCGTAACCATAGAAAAAATAAATTCCGTGGGCGTAACTATCAGTATACTGTATAGTGCCTATGCAATGGTTTCATGCTCAGTAACAAGCAGAATCCTGTTTCTAGTATTCAAGAAAGCTTCATACGCATAATTCCACCACCACCACCACCACTACAGCCTATTAACGTCCCACTGCTGGGCACAGGCCTCCACTCTCATAGGAGAGAGGGAATTAGAGCTTAGACCCACCACGCTGCTCCAATGCGGGTTGGCGGGCTTTAACGACTATTATCATGTTAGTGATAATAACCGGGACCGACGGCTTAACGTGCTCTCCGAGGCACGGGGGTGAAACACCGCCAACTTCCAAATCCGGGCTGGCACTGAGAATTTTTTAATTGAAAAACCCAATACCTAACAATTTTTATGCCCGACCGGGAATCGAACCCAGGACCTCGTGATCCGCAGTCGACTACGCTAACCGCTAGACCAACGAGGCAGTTACGCATAATATTATTGACCTTTAAATACAGATGATCTGAGTGAAAACTTAGCCAGCCATAGATAATGCATGCACAATAGCCGCGTGTAGATTAATAATAATAATGTCCTCCCGACCGAATTTCGGCCACGGCGGCCAATCTCCAGAGAGATTAGCCGCAATATATATATATAGTGCACAAATGTGTGCGCAAACACAGGTGCACTCTCTATTCCTTAACTCTCATAGCCCGATGGGACGGAAAATCCGTCACGACCGGAGAGAGATCACACAGAATACTCGTTGTGACCCGACCCGGGACTTGAAGTTCTTGAACCCGGGACCTGGTCGTCCGCAGTCGAACATGCTAACCACTAGACCAACGAGGGAGTCAAAATAATGGCACAGAATAGGTAATAGTAGATAATAGTTAATAATAGTGTAGATGTAGAATATAGTTAGGTAATAACTAATAGGTCATAAAGGTAGGTAAGTTAATTCGTCCGATAGCGCCATGAATGCCGCATCATTATTATTTGATGGAACTTCACGTATGCACACTCACTGATGTAACTTCACGTGTTAATTAGGTAATATACACTCACTTTTATACACTTACCGCATGACAATTTTCGAATGCAAATTCCATTAATTATGAATTGTTTACAGTTACGCTGAAAAGTGAAAAATTATCATTTTTAACCTTTTTTTTTGCTGAAAAGTGAAAAATGATTATACTCAACTATGTTTAACCTTTTTTTTTCAAATGGTAATTCAGGAAAGTTTGTGCATAATATGGGGCTAAATAAATTCCGTAGAGTAACACTAACTATAGGTACATCCGTTCATTTACAAAATTATCGAAAATATGGTTTTTGTACAATACAATAAGGCGTGAGCGCTGGGCGTTGATAGCGAATCGCGATGTTAATTTAGGTCAATGACTATTGCCCACTACACTCCGGCAATATTGCAAACAGTTTTTGCCACTTCCCAAATGTTTTATGTGTTCTGAACTGGGATTCACGGGGAAATGAATTTAGTTTTGTTAAATAGCAATTTATTTGTGGTCTATACCTTTCCTCTGGTCTTTTTCTTATGTCATTGAAATACTACCACAGAGAATTCCCGTCGTGAGAATGACTCCATCGAGCGCCTCGTCGTGCAGGGCAAGGTGGATGCCACCAGAGGGCTAGGAAGGTTACCCATGCGATGGACCGACCAAATTAAGTCGGCTGTTGGCAGTTCATTGCACGAGTGTACCAGGCGACCAGCAGGGAGAAGAGGCGGATACTCGTGAGGCGCGTTACATCTGCCACTAAAGCCGTCACTTCGTGATGACCACTCTGTCAAGAGTGTAACGAAGAAGAAGAAGACTACCAGAGAATTCAGAAAATGTAAGGGAATATGTAAGGGAGCATAAACTTGTTTCGACAAAGGTAACTAGCGAGGCATCATTCATCGTTGTATAGTGTCAAGGTTTATAATTTTCGTCTACTTAATACTTAGTTAAAGCAATAACTAGATGATAGAGATCATTGTACATTTGTAAATATTTCTGTAAGTACGTGCTTTAAATGCGAAATTTCCGGTTTTAATACCTAATGGCCCTTTAACATAATTTAGAGTAATTGTGAGTGTTCAATTCTGATGACGGGCATCATGCAGTTTTTTAATAATAATGGACTCAGTTGCATTCGGAGCGCAGGCCGCTTATATCATCACGGTGCTCTCAATGATATAGTCCGTCGCGCTCTGGCCACTGCATCCATCCCTGCACAACTGGAACCCTCCGGTTTGTTCAGGGATGACGGCAAGAGGCCGGACGGGATGACTATAGTACCGTGGTCGAATGGGTCGTGCACTGGTGTGGGATGCAACCTGCGTTGATACGTTGGCAGCGTCCCACCTACCGGGTTCGTGCCTAAAGGCGGGTGCAGCTGCCGAATCTGCTCATACTCAGCCATTATTAAGGACTACGTTTTTGCGGCGCTTGCTTTTGAGACTCTGGGCCCATGGTCATCGGACACGAAGAATTTTATAAATGTCGTGTCCCAAAAACTGATCCTCGCCTCTGGTGACCAACGAGCTGGCGCTTATTTAGCCCAACGGCTTAGCCTTGTCATTCAACGAGGTAATAGCGCCAGTGTTTTGGGCACCAGGCCCATTAACGATCACTTGGACGGCGTTTATTTTTTGTAAATATAAAAAGTTTTTTAATTTAGATTTTAATTTTAATTTATTTCTTAGTTTTAATTACAATAACATTAGTGTGTTTATTATTCGCAAATAATGTGACTTGCGGAGATTGAGAGTTCTGGGCTGAGGATCACTTGCACAAGGACTCTTAAGTTGATTTAGTTACATTTTTTTAGTTCTGATACTATTTGGCAACGTTGCCATAATATGCTCTTGAGCCTTGTGCCAAAAAGTGAAAATATAACTAAATTAGTTTGAATGTCCGTGTGAAAGCGGGCCTTAGAGTTCTAGGTTCAATTTTAAGGATATTTCGCAATTTATGTTGTTACGCAGAACTTCAGTATTTAGACCGCTGTGTAGCATAAATAACTGTTAAATATTGTGTTTGTATCACACACTCTTACTTAAACTTATTTTTTACTCCACGTTACTTGTTTGTTTAAGTCTTACCAAAATAAGCCAAGCAGGTTTTACGTCAGTACACAGTTGCGACGGGCGTGACCACTTGTTAATTTGGGTCAATGTCCACTAAAGTTCAACTCCATTGTAAACATTATTGTAAACGCTTTATAATTTTAATTGAATAAATTTTAATTATAATTTTATAGATATTTTTAACATTTTAGGATCAGTTCAAATCTTCTCATGTATCCAAACAATTATCTTTTTAAATCATACCTGCCTTTATATTCGTAGACAACAAGTTGTGTGATAGCTTCTGAAAAAATTGGTGAAAATTCAGAGATTAATATGTATGTTCTTTAAAACGTCGAATCCATAGATTATTATCCATCGAATCCATAATTCTAAATCTGTCTGTCACTACAAAAGCGCCCGAAAACTATAGGAACGTCAAATGTCAAACGGAGCTTCATAATATGCGCCATAGACAAGAATAGTCTGGGGTGACGTTTGCGTTCCGTTATACAATTTTTATCCGCCTAACAGTTCATATTCAAAATTTGGACTTTTAAATAATAGTTTTGATAGACCCCATGGTGGATGGACGAAACGTACCGCAAGGTCTGCTCCTTGGATACAAGCGACGTGACTGTGTAGTGCGAAAAACCCACCTTTTATGTCCAGATGTAGACGTAGATCATCATATCGGCAGATACAACAACGCCATGTGACTATTAAGAAAAATATAAGGTACTCGTTAGTCGTCCCCTGGAGACTGGCAGCTCGCTACGCAAAGAAAATTTATTCAAATCTTCCTGAGTTATACAAAATTCAGAACTTCAGTAACTTAGTTGGAAAACCTAAACTATTCGTAAAGGCGTTTAGGGATCTTTTGGATTTTATTCATCCCTTCTGAACAAGTTGAGCTCTAGAGATTAAGTCTAAGATAAGATAAAATACTAGAAAGTATAGTTTTTAGTCCTTGTTAAAGTTTCTTCTTTCTTTTGAAACACTTTTTTTTTAGCAATAAATTTTCCTTAACGTTTTTCGAAACTGCAGTTGCTTTTTACGAGTCTTTTTTTAGCCAGGAACATTGAAAGGTTGCCTGGTAGAGATTGCTCATGAAGGCAATAAGGCCGCCTTTGCATACCTAGTTATAGTTAATTTTACTCTGTATTCTTTTTCTTTCATGTGTGCAATAAAGTATTTATCTATCTATCTATCTATTGAAGTGATACAGTTTAGTACAACCTAATATAGATTTTTCAAAAGCTGCACATAATACCGCACGTGGTCCTCTGGCTTTCCTCATCCAGCCATTATTCTCTCAGTAGGTATGCTATAGATTAAATCCATACTACGACTTACATTACTAGGAATACTATATCAGGTTTATCTTGCCAATTAAAATTTCACATGCTAAATATTCTCTAATCACGGCTAACGGCTAAACCAAACCTTGCTTCTTACTTTATATATTCTATCCATAGACAAGGCGTAGATACTAGATAGCTACTAATTACACGCCCATTCACACTTGTTGTACTGATAGTGTCTTATGCAACTCAAGGTACAATAACTGAAGACGCAGAGTGGGTCTAACTTCAATACCTACTAACTTTATGCCAACTACGTTTCGTTATAATGTTATATGAATTATGAAACACATCATACTGATTTTGACGGTTCCCTTGAATGCAATTGGAAACGTCTTCATCTAATATATTATAAAAGGTATTGTACATTTTTAGGGTTCCGTACCTCAAAAGGAAAAATTGGAACTCTTATAGGATCACTTTGCTGTCCGTCTGTCTGTCTGTCCCTGTGTCCTGACCCTTCTTCTCAGGAACGCATGGAAGTATCAAGCTGAAATTCATATCAAATACTCAGGTCTACTGTCCCTTGGAGCTGTGAAAAAATCAAACTTCTAAGCCAACGCAATCAAAAGATACAGCCGTTCATGCTGCAAATTTTCGACACTCGCAAGGGAATCAAAACCTACAGGGTAGTTCTTCCCGTGAACTCAGAATCTTGATATTTGGTACGAAGCACCGTCATAAAGCACAGATAAAGGAAAAATTGCGAAAAGCATAAATTTTCAGTTACATCATATAATAAAAATATTTTAATAATTATAAACTTACTACGGGTTTGTACGGAACCCTCGGTGCGCGAGTCCGACTCGCAATTGGCCAATTTTTTTTAGACACCTATATATAAGGTTTGTTTTATTTATTTTACTACTTGCTATAATATATATAAATTGTTACGGTACCATTTTAAGATATATTATTATAGTTTTAACTATAAGTTATAGTGTAGTAGTAGTCAAAAATAGCGCGAGAATCTAATCTAGATGAGTGTAACCTAAGCATGATTGTCGTCAAGCGCAAGCCTATTTAAGTTATTACTAAACTAAACCATGAGTAAGTAAGTACGCAACAATATTATAGTACTAAAGCGGTTTCGCTAGTGCGCCCAATTGGATGTTCAATTAACTGAAAGCCACTTTGAATTGGGGATGAAAGTGATTTCAACTAGACCCGTGAGAGTTGTGCCTTAACTAGAATACCAATGGTTTGTGGTTAAATTAACGTGTAGCCGCATAAGCTGTGGCGTGGAAAATAATTTAAGCCTTCACTGATTATACTCATTCGTGTTGCGTTACGCGTAATTTTCGCAAAACACTATTTGGCAACAACGTAAACATTGAGCCGTTAGGTATGCACCGTTATATGCGGGATTGTCTCACTACCTATCTGTTTCTTTGGTCTACGTGTTAGCAGTTTAGAACGCTTGACTGCAGCTAAAGAGGTGGTGTATTGGATTGCCGTATCGGGTCCAAAATAATGGTTTTTCTGTGAGTACACGAAATTGAAAGTAAGTTGATAGAGAGCACGTCTGTGCCTCGGAGAACAAGTTAAGTCAGTCCTGGGTCTGATCTCTGTTCGGTAGTGTCGGATGGCCGTCCTACAAGACTATGAGAGAGGGAATAAGAAGTGCAACTGTATTTGTGCATACGCAATTGCGAACTTTGTTATTATCATCCGCGCAGATGGCTAACTGTTAACATTGATCGCCGTGGCCGAGATTCGGTCGGGATGACATTATTATTTATTTAATACTAGTGGGCCCGGCAGACGCTGTCCTGACCTATCCTCCTCGCAATTTTTCCATATTTTCTCACGCTTAAACCTTCCCTGGACTACGGCAAATATTTGAAAACCAAAATCAGCTAAATCGGCCCAGCCGTTCTCGAGTTTTAGCGAAACAAACGAACAGCAATTGATTTATATATATATATAGATTATATGCGGGGGACATCTTGCATGCTTTGTGTCGACCAAATTATCAAGAATAATATTTGTAAAATGGAAAGCTCTCGTCCATAAATACATAGCAACTTAAAATAGATTTAATGATATAGATAAAGGCCTGGTTAAATTGCTTAACCGTTGCAGTAACTTGGTATTTATGCATGGCTTACTCAACTGGTCTTACCTCACCTTAAAATGTTTATAACGCCTTTAAATGTTTACTCGTTAGTAAAAAATCTCACGACTTCCAATTAGCATAACGATCAATTCAAACTTTTAGTCGAAAAGTGTGCCTACGTTTACGTTTTTTCGTCGACAGCTTTGATTTAATGACTGAGTTGTCATGTTATTCATGAGTTTTCAAGTATTTTCCATTTTTGATGGGTTGAATCCAGGTTAAATCACAGGTGCAATAAAATGGAATTTGCGTTACCGTCTCTGTTAATAAAATTTAATTTTTTGCTAGGATGTCCATCTGCCAAAGAAATTTATAATATAATACACTTCAGTGGCACGTATAGCGACTCGCTTGAGATTGTCCGCTCCCCATGCTGAATTTTCCGGTTCCATATTCTTGATTTGGCTAGACTATAGCAGCCCTCTAAATATCGGTTCTTCATGCTACAAACTTTGCACTTTGGCACTCGTTGAGCTTTGTCGGTTACTCTTATTCTTAGTTCTACGTATGTTCTAATTTCTAATTTGGATCACACCAAGCATTCAGACTCTTATAACGCCTGTTTTTTTTTTTTTTTTTAATATATAGGTTTCTAAGTCCCCGCCAACCCGCATTGGAGCAGCGTGGTGGGTCTAAGCTCTAATTCCCGCTCTCCTATGAGAGTGGAGGCCTGTGCCCAGCAGTGGGACGTTAATAGGCTGTAGTGATGATGATGATGATGAGGTTTCTAAGTGACCCTGAGTTTTCTAATCAAAGCCATACCATCACGTTCCAAAGGTCATCATCAGCCGTAAATTCACAACAAATTAAATCTAAGTTTGACCTTAATACCCATATCGTTCACTCTGTCTATATTTGTATTTCGAACCGCTAAGCAGTTCAATCAATTAAATAAAAAAACTGTTAACCATCATACAAGACTTTCATATTATTATCTGGCCATTCAATGAGATATCTATGTACTTACGACATTCCTTATGATTTGTAGAATTTCTTCTTCAATCGATCATAAACTAGACTGAACTAACAGTTTCATAATTCCAAACTGGTCTTACAACTTCGAATGATTGCCTTTTGAATAGCGCATTTGACTAGAATGCAGTTCACTATGATAAGCATGAAATATCAATTTCGTTATACATATTCCAAGTCTATCTAATATCTTGTATCCATTTTCTTTACTTCCATTATTACTATTGAATTATCTATGAACTATCTAAAATATAGAATTATTTCATGATAAAAGCATATTATATCAGCCTTTCATTTAAGCAGACTGTCCAAAGAAGCGAGATTCAACTTGCAGTAGACAATGCAACGTAGCATGTCACACTTAAGATGCAAACATGAAAATATAAGATAGTGAACTCTATTCCTGAAGAAATAGAGACTATGAAATGTGTGTGAACTTGAAGCTAACGATCCAGACGAGCTTTTGTTTGAAGCACGGTAAATGTCACAGTAATCGGAAGGCAACTCCCAGTCTTCCGTAGGCTCTACAATGTCTAAAGATATCGCCAATACACCGCGGGCTATTTCTATATAGATTGTAAACAAAATAAACTGAACCTTTTACTTTAAAAGCTTGCGCTGTCTCCATTCAGAACAAAAAGTTAGTTCCACAGAAAAACATCAGCTATACTCTATAGTGTGATGCTGACTCATAAGACAATCGCTATTAACGCTCGCCCTAAACAGTTCACATGCAAGATAGGCAAACAGTTAGGTACTACTTATGTCACGCAACACTAACTATTAAATTACCTATTGAAATCATCAAGCTAAGCAAGACCTATTCACACCTGAAATACCTACATTAAAAAAATACTTACTTTTAAAGCATCACGCACCATGTTACATTTTCACAGCCCATCTAAGCAACCGATATTGATGAAATTAATTTGTACAGAGAGATACTTAGGTTGCATACCGGGAAGGACATTGAAAAGCTCCCACGGGATTTTCAAAAAACCTAAATCCAAGCGGATGAGGTTGCGAAAATCATCAAGGCTACATTTTATTACCAGTAGGAGTATAGTGAGTCCAATTTACAGGGATCAGGGAGGGCTACCGGCTAAAACTGACAGCTACAGTGTAACGATCGCAATCACCTCTGATTGGATAACACTCTTCCACTATTGGACAAAATCGATTGACGCAGCAAGAATACCATAAATTCAGCCAATCACAACAATTAATACTGTAACAATGATTGAAGTTACGCGGTCGCCTGACTGATATTTTAATAAATTTTGGATCGGTCGTGAAAAGAGTATCTGAATTACAATACCTATAAAAGCGACGTGACAAATATATTGTATTGTAAAAGTAAATAACGCTACAGACGGCAAGTCTGCATTCAATTTGAAATAGGTTTCAATAGAGATGATATCCCGGGCGAAGGCAATATCGCCCGCACCGCCTTAACGAATATAAATGAAAATGCGGGCTTGCTAAGGCTGTAGGAAAAACACTTTTTGTAGGTAAACCTATTTGCGTACGCCAATTGTTTTCCTCTTAAGGGTTCCTTACCAGAATGGTAAAAAGGAACCCTTGCTTTTATGCTTCGTTTCGACTTTGTCGTTCGTGTTCTAAACACAGAAAAATATGGTGCATTCTTTTTTTTCATTTAATTATCTTCAGTAGGTAATTATAATATTTTACTTTTAGATTTCCACTATTACAAGTGTCGTATAGTTCGTTGTTGTCTGAAACGCCTTGCTTCAAGCCTTAATTTTGATCGTACATTTCAAAATAACACCTGAACCGATAAATATAAATTCAGCAGTCCCCAGTGTTTCATTCGACCAGATTTCAAAATGGCCGTCGAGTCGGGGTTATTGGTTTCCAAGCCCATTAAGATTTTTCCCATTTTACTGAATTGCCGAGCGACCTTTTATAAATTGTATATCTGTAAAAGCGTAGATCGACGCGATCGTTCTATATACCTTTACCGCAATAGACAATTTTGACGGTCAAATTGATCAAAAGATCAATTCGAATATTTTTCAAGAATATTATACATACCTCTACCTATGCGTGAGTTGTCTATGCACATTTCTATGGCGACACATTATTATCTGTTAATCAAGCTGAATAAGATGCAAGCAATGTCTTATGTAAATTTTGCGCTTTCCTTTTCCACATTTAAGTTAAGCAATAAGTATTGAAAAAGGGACAGCAATAAATTTAGACCTATCATTTACTTTTAGTTAAGAGATTGAGCAAAGTATTAGTAACATTACATGGTACAAATTCTTTGGTTGTTGTTGGTGATGCATGTTATGAAACTTAGTTGGTCGGTGATACATTTTAGTTTATCTCTCAAACTTAATTTCAAAGTTTTACGTAAAGAACGTGCGAGTTGCAACGCGACGGCGCTCCTGGCAGGTTGAGCCGCAATATTGGCCCATAAAGTGTAAAAGCTATAAAATTGAATACCTATTTGGTTTGTTGTTTTGTTGGTGATAAATGAAAACGAATTTATTTCTATAAATATTGTTCTAAAAAATACAATAAATTTCATTTACCCAAGGGAAGTCCACAGTCGTGTCAGGAAAATGTATTTTCAATTATATTTTTTGCGCCTAAAAATAATCAGTTACAAAAATGTTATAGATCATTTTTGTTTTAAAGATATCGCCAGTCTCTATAATGTAAATTTATCTCAAAGGTGGTCCGTGGTAGCCTACTAGGCTACTACTAAATATCTCTCGTAACATTAAAAACAATGCCACACACGGCTTCTACTTCATAACATTTACGGTTTAATACTATCCATAATTCCAAATAAAGCACCTTGGTGGCATAGTAAAATTCTACATCATTGCTTGGTGGATGGTGGTGAATGGTGATGGTGGAACAATTAAAAATAGGACTTATTGACTAAAAGTAAAAATTAGCAAGATATTTTAATGACAGCCTCTCAAGAACCTAGCCATAACCACAGCATGTAGTTATATATTCATACAGTGGGTCGCCGTCTATACAAACGACAGAGGTAGGAAACTGCATACTAATTTCAGTGAAAGAATTTTGTATTAAAAAATTCTGCCAATTTCGTCTGTCACGTCTCTGTCACCCTACAGCGTTGCTCTGTCCCCTCCGTCGAACGACTGGTACAAAAGTGTCTCCTTAGACTGTGCCATTACCTCATTATCTTACTTATCGAATTTCAGATTGTACGTTATACCACACACGACTTTTACTCAATAAAAACGCCTTTATTACTCGAGCTATGAAGTAACGCATCGGCCCAGCTGTTATCATTTACACTGGTAGAGCAACAACTCGACCTACATGCACAGGAAGCTGCTAACCATCGCGGTCATGCCGTGTTTGAACTATAATTATTTCGGCTCAACTTTGATTCAACCCATCCAGACTTTACTTTTCGTAATTTCGTTACGCTAATGATGATTTAACGTTTGATGTAGTGTGTTTTCAGATATTTCATAATGAAACTTTATTTCCTTTGGCACGGTTATTGTACGGCTCTCGGCATCGTTAGAGTATTCAGATTGTGGTATTGGATAGATAGAACAGATAATTCTGGTTTAGTGTTTATAATATTAGCTTATCTTTCTAAATGAGCTATGGTCTAATATTAAGGCAGGATTTGGACAACGCTAATTCGTGATTATTTAATCCCCTAGTCTAGAAAGAAGCGTCTTAAAAGCCGTAAATGTCTGCCTGTCACTGAGAGACAAGATTTTTTTGCGTTAATCGACTGTTATCGAAAAAATCTAGCATTCTGTTGAAACGAAAACTAACGATATCCAAAAAAGATATCATCAGGTGATATCACAATTCACAACCAAATGAAATAATAAGTATTTTATTCTTATGTAGAGTTAACAAAGAGATAACAAAAAAACAAAAGTGCAATCTGTATTTAACTCAAACGCGGAACTTCGAACCATTAACAATTTACGTGCCAAATAGCCCAGCAGTTTATCATTTCCGTTTTAAATTTGCCGGATTTTTCACTAGCTGTCCGCGTTATAAATGGATGGTGTCTTCCCGACTTACGGAGGACGCCGGAGCCTCCCACTCGTCACTTAGCTCATTTATCTCGCGAACGGTCCATCCGTCTGTCACTGTCACTAATCTAATACGACACGCTAGCTTTTTGTCCCCATAATAGTGGCACTCAGAACGCCTTAAAATGGCCGTTAATCCATCAGAATAAGGGAGACCTTTTAAGGGACATCAACATTCCAGATAAAAGTAAGGACATTCGGAACGGGGGATCAGTGTATTCATGGTCGTACATGGTTGTATGAACCATATATGTTGGGCTAATAATCGTTCTCTCTACACCATGATTGCACATATTGTATTCGACATATTGATATACTAGAGTTTCGAAGGTGTAGGGGAGACCGGGGATAGTTGGCTATAGGGGCAGGTAGACTAATCAACAATAACTCGCCACTTTCACGTGTTTTTGATCAACCAATCACGAACGACGATGCCTCCCCGTGACCCGCTAACTTGTGCGAAGTGAGTCGCCGGTGTAGCGCAGCGTTCGTGAATGGCATCACATTTTGTATTTTAGGTCTTGGTAAGTGATTTTTTTCGTTCGTACTTTTTTTGTCATTGTGTCTATGGATCTGTTAGAAACATTGTTGTTGTTATTCCAAATGTTAATATGATAGTTTTATTCTATATAACACAAAATTGCTTCCATGTTAGTGCCAGAGTTTTCATATGATACGCAGCTGAAATTCAAAATGGCGTCAGGGGTTGGTTGACAAATTTTGTTCGGGGTAGGTAGACTAATAGTCAACCAACCCTTTTAAAATAAGTAAGTATAACATTTTATACTTATTTTAAAGAATTGTGTGGGCTAATGGTTAATGTGCATCATCAATGTAAACACTATTATGGTCTTCTCTCACATACTAAATTACAGTTGTATTTTTACAGAAAATGAATACGTACATAAGGAAATCTGAAAGGGGTGATGTACCAAAAGACATCCTAGAAAGAGTAATCTTCGATAATAATAGCGTAAACGCCACATCAAAGAAATACCAAATTCCATACAAAATAGAAAGTTATAGGTTTATTTATAATAAAATAAAAAGTTTCTATCATTTTCCAACAGGCACTCCTTAATTTTTCGTGATAAAAAGTAGCTTATGCCACTCTCCAGGTCCTGAACTACCCGTGTAAAATACCTGTTGCTTTTTTTTTGAATTTTCAAATACTGTGATACACGTATTTCTTTATTTTTAACCGGTAGCTCACATACCAAGTTTCATGACCATAACTTGAGGAATGAAAGACTTTCATACAAACTTCCAACCCCCCAAAAACTGTGACACACGTACTTCTTTATTTTTTTACCGAAAGCCAAAATACCAAGTTTCGTTGAAATAACTTGTAAAATATCTTGAGAAATGATGGATTTTCATGCAAACTTTCCCCCCTCTATTTAACCCCCTTAGGGGTGGAATTTTGAAAAATCCTTCCTTACGGAGCGCCTACGTCACAAAAGGAACCTGCTGGCAAAATTTCAAGTTTCTAACCCCAGTGGTTTAGGCTGTGCGTTGATTAGTTAACAATTTCATATATTCGGATTACTATAGGGATTACTGCCTAGGTCAACCTACCCCACGCTTATGGCCAACTTACCCCGGATATGGGGTAGGTTGACCAAGCGTCAGGGGTTTAGAAAATCAACTAAATAAGTATTATAATGATAAATATATAGGTTATAGATTAGTATTTTAGGTACCTGAATAGTTCTTCTATCTGTATCAACTGTTGTTTTTGTTATATTAAGTTAAACATCAGAGATATACGAACTTAAGTCAAAAGTTAGTCAACCATCCCCGGTCTCCCCTACTTTTATAATAGAGGTAGGTCCTACATGCATACTCATTTGTTTTGGTAAGTAATGTTTTTTATCTGAATCTGAACAAATGTAAATAGCTGTAGGAATAGTACATTACATCGCGAGACCGGGAAGTACGCGTTTTCTGGTCAAGTGTTAGTTAGACGGCTGAGCTACGCGAGGCCGGCTTTATACGAGACCAGAAATGCTCTCCCGGTCGAGGTGTGTATACTTAGTGCTTTTCTAAAAAATGAAACAAATTACTTTTCCTTGGATTTCGGCGGAAGCAAATTATTTTTAGCTAATTCGGCCTCCGCTCTCAGAAAAGGAGGCGTACAATCTAAATCCATAATATCCTCACTAGAACTTATTTTTTCGTCACTTTTAAATAATTAATTATAACGATTAGGTATGTAGTTAATTCCCGCCTTTCAATATTATAAAGATAAAAAATAAATATTACCTATACTTTTAATTTTTTTTTTTGCGCTGTGAGTGCTGAACGCGTATTACCTTAGAGTTCCAAATTTAAACTATTCAGACCAAAGAACATTATAACAAGTTACAAGATATTCAGGAAGAAAGATTCCAAATTCAAACTTATGATATGTAAAGAAAATACATATATTCTTTACTGGCCTAGGCCGGGAAGTTTAACTTTCGAACTCATTTACAGGGTATGAAATGTGCACATTTCATATAATTTTTTAGAACTATAAATTAAATGTAGTCATCAAATGGACAAAGAGAATTATGCAGGTACCTACTATATTAATGTATCTTTTAATAAGCTTATATGAGACCATAAAATATTGCTAACCCTTTAAGGATTAAATAAACAACAACTCGTGTTGTTCACTAAAGGAATTTCCGTGTACGGCTTCTATTTACTTTGGTTCCACTTTTCTACTATTAGTAATCTATTAAACGTCATAAATTCATATAGTGTAAATATTTTTACTCTTATATAGCTATACTTGTAGATCCTTGCAAAAAAGGGTCAGGCTACGATAGTATTTTGGTTGTGACACTAAAATCAACTTAAGAAAATATTTCTTACAAATACTTGTGAAACTACCGTCCTAAATTGCCTGCCTTCCTCGTCACATCGCTCATTAAAAAGCAGTGATAAATAAACGTCTGTGTATCCATAAAATTTTAGACAAACTCCGATTGCTTTTTTGGTACTTACGCCTGATAGGGATGAAGATAAGCAGACAATGGCAGTACTTTTATAATGTATGCAGCCGGTTTCCGGTAAGGGCCAGACGAGACAATTCGCTCGCCCGACAGGGCATATTGTGCTGCTTTGTATGCAAGTCGTAACTTTGCTGTTTGACATGTACCATCTATAAAGTTTTAATAAATTTGAAGTAAATCTAGTAAGAAAATTCCAGTATTATAACAAATTTTCGAGCTTAAAAAGCTGTTATCTGTCGGAAATTTTCTATAAAAACATTTAGGTACATACATTCTGCAAAAACTCGTTTCCACATTGTTCACCTATGTAAACTTACATTGTAAACTACCTGCTACACGGAAAAATTACCTTGTTTTTATCCCTATAACGTTAAAGGGGTATAAACAGGGTGGTCAGGTGCCCAAAATGTTTAAAAAAGGAACTTACCGTAGATTTCTCTGAATGCGTGCTCCGCGAGGGTCTAGAGCGCGCTGGCGCAGCTGCACTGGTCGTCAACAACATGAACACGAGTCCTATCACGGCCACCGCACGCACGTGCACACCCATTGTCCTCCGGAACGCATCCGAACACTCCTCCGTATCCCGCACACATTTAAATTTCAAATCGCCGGCGCGCCTTGCAGCACCATAACCGTCCACCCTCCTTCTAATCGATGCACTCCCATATTCGTCTTCCATATGCAACTCGCAAGCGATTAAACTACACCGAGTTTCAATTTGGCATCCGTATTTACTAACTAAATCAGTCGAATTTACATCTACATCACTGGAATGATTACCGTTCGTATCTCTATCGATTTTTAAATGCATGTTCGTTTTCGAATCGTTTGTTTCTCGTTTGCTCCCCATATCTTTACTAATTTATTTTATAGTCTGTGTTATAAGTACACCCTATGGTACATCACTGTTTGGTTTGTTTGTTAGTGTCAGTTCATCTTAGTATGCTGGTGTGAACGTAGCGCGGTTTGCTCATCCAGAGCTACAGCACAGAGCACTTTATCGGTATGCTTCCTGTTACCGTGTTCCAGATTAATTTCTCTGCGGGACGGGATGCTGATACCGGGCGACGTGGGCGGCGTGCTGTTTGCTTTACACTTAAAATATTCTTGTATGCACAAGATATCGAAGCGATTTTCTGCAACAAAAAGATAAGTTATGATGAATGTAAGCTGATAACGAACGAAAACAAAGAATGTGGTTATACAGCTGGAAGAGTCGGCCGTTGTTTATAGTGAGTTGGCGTTTGAGTCTTGATCTACTTTGTCTTTAACGTTATCAGGTTACTTCGATGAAAAAAGGCACTAACAACTAGGTATTTGCTTTTATGTTATCTACGTCTGTACAGCTAGAGAGTACAGCATACCTATTGACTGGTGTAAAAATTCAATTGTCGAGTTCAGTCAATTGATGCTAAATCTATCAATAGATTGATTTTCTCCACTACCCTTGTCATGTTACGACACTCGTACGGTTATACTACACGTTTAAAACCTAGTTCTCTAATATATACCTAACTAGCTGATGCCCGCGACTTCGTCCGCGTGGTTTAAGTTTTTTTGATTGCCGCGGGTACTCCCTAATTTTCTGGGATAAAAAGTAGCCTACGTCACTCTCCATTCTCCAAGTACTCAACTATACCCACGCCAAAAATCACGTCGATCCGTTGCTCCGCTGCGACGTGATTGAAGGACAAACCGACAAACCAACAAACAAACACACTTTCGCATTTTTAATATTAGTATGAAGTATGATTCTAATTTAGTCGGGTGCATTTTGGGTTGATTTCGGTAATCGGTATGAGGTTACTGCTCCTTGGTCTAACTCAATGCGTATACTAGAAGGAGGTTTTGCTTTTTAGAAGTGATTTTTGTTAAGTAAGTACTTAGTAAAGTTTCTTAGGAAAAATATAATCTGCATACGATTTGCCAACCTTTGATCGTCATACCGAACCAGTGGAATCACTTGACGATGCGAAAGCACTTGTAAAAGCACTTGTAATTTTTTCACTTAACATTCAGAAATTGGTGGTAGGTAAGCTTTAGTTCATCATACTAAGTAATATTATAAATGCGAAAGTGTGATTGTTTGTTGGGTTGTCCTTCAAAAACGCTACAACAGAGCAACGGATCGACGTGATTATTTGCATGGGCATAGCTGAGGAGTGACATAGGCAACTTTTTATCCCGGAAAATTAAGGAATTAAAAAACTTATTTCACGACGAAGTCGCGGGCATCAGCAAGTAATTAATATGTTAAATGTGACCGAGAAAGTCGTCCATTGATATCAAAAGCCTATACATCCATACTAATATTATAAATGCGAAAGTGTGTCTGTCTGTCTGTCCGTCTGTCTGTCTGTCTGTCTGTCTGTCTGCTACGCTTTCACGGCCTAACTACTCAACCGATTTTGATGAAATTTGGTACAGATAGTTTACACCCCGGGATAAGGACATAGGCTACTTTTTATCCCGGAAAATTTAAGAGTTCCCGCGGGAATCAAAAAAATGTATCTGTTCAACCGATTTTGATGAAATTTGGTACAGAGATAGTTTACACCCCGGGGAAGGACATAGGCTACTTTTTATTCCGGAAAATTAAAGAGTTCCCGCGGGAATCAAAAAATCCTAATCCACGCAGACGAAGTCGCGGGAATCATCTAGTACTTGTATATAGACTGTGGAAAGATAACACACGAAGGGCATCCGCGCATAAATCTTCATTTGCGATTACCTACGGGCAACAATGATATATTCTCAATGCGTTATTATGCATTATATCGTAAATTGATATAAATAAGAAATTATTTACTCAGTTATCAATTTTAATACAGTTTTCTTTCTCCACAAACAGTCAATGAATGAGATCAACTCCAACTGTATAAACACTTGGAACTTAGAACACACGGGTCAATAGTATTACGAAACGCACTTCATATTTTGCAATATTTCTATTGGAAGAATACTTGAAGCAAACTTGAAGCCAATTTATGAAGTCGTTATGAAGCAACATACATAAAATGAATTTGAGGCTGCCTTCAAAACGAAGTGCTAAGTTATAAACTTATAAATAACTATGCCTTTAGATAAGACCGTTAAAAACATATTAAGTACATAACAAACCAACGAAGGAACTTTTGGAACGAAGTACCAAAAGTTGTAACGACACTTTTTGCTATAGTTGTAAGCCGTGCGGCGTGCGCGTGTTTCTCTGCGTAAATTTTATAACAATTCCTTCACTAATTAATCTAAATTAACTTCGTTCCATGCGGGTGTCCCAGGGACATCCAGATGGAACGAATAACTAGCCTATGTAACTATGGAAAACATAATTCCTTAAAATTATTTCGCCTTTTTATTTTCAACAACTCGAAGTCAACAACACAAGTAGTCATAGCAACCAAAATCATCTTTTCATAAAAAGTGTCGTTACAACTTTGGTCTTAATTTTTTCCGTCTAGCCCCCTTTCGTAACGCGTGATAAGAAACTTCGTTCCAAAAAATAATGAAGCTAGTCGCACACGAGTTATAGCTTTATAAGCTTTGTTTTGATTTTAAAGGCAACCTTATATCGGCGCGGTGCGATATTGCGAAATGTTCACGTGCAGTTAAAGCGCTTCACGCCAAACGCGCTGCAAATGCGATACTTTACAATTGCATACTTTGTAACTTTTAATACTTTCACCAAAATATACATATCCATACTATCCATACTTACTAATATTATAAATACGAAAGTGTGTCTGTCTGCAACGCTTTCACGGCCCACCTGTTCAACCGATTTTATAAAATGGTACAGGAATAGGTTGTGTCCCGGGGAAGGACATTTACTACTTTTTATCCCGGAAAATAAAGGAGTTCCCACGGGAATCAAAAAAACTTATTCCACGCGGACGAAGTCGTGGGCATCATTTAGTATTATATATATTATATATATACTCAATTTACTTATTTAATTCAATTTATTTATTTAAAACATGTAGGACATACAGGTGTCTCTTATGTTACGTCATGTTTTGACTCTACCATTGGTTCGAAAAGAAGTTCTACTGAGAAGAGCCGGCAAGAAACTCAGCAGTTACTAATTTGGGATATATAATGGGATCTGGTTGATTTACCGGGTTACCTATTAGTGTCGTATTTCCGTCCCCGGTTTATCATCTATCTTTTGTCTTCTGCTGTCGTCAAAATCAGTTAAATAGATAGGTACCAACCAGACTAACAGGCAGACATATTTTCGCATATTTGTCTTTTATTGCGCTGTAAGTGGTCGTTCGTAAAACGCTAATTAATTTTCAACCGACTTCAAAAAAAGGAGGTTCTCAATTCGACTGTTTTTTTTTTTAATGTTTGTTACCTCCGAACTTTTGACTGGGTGGACCGATGTGGATGATTCTTTTTTTATTTGAAAGGGCATACTTCCCAAGTGGCTCCATATAAATTTTAACGAAATCGGTCGAGCGGTTTTTAAAATATCAACAATAAAATAAGTACTTTAGCGTGTGCTTGTTGTTGTAAAGTTGGCGCGGGAGTTTGAAGTCGGTTGTTTAAAAAGAATTTTTTATATTAAATTATGTGATAAAAATGTCGTCATGTGCAAATACAAATACCCTTTTAAAAACTAATAGTCACCAACTATGTACAAGGTTTGAAATAGATTGTATCAACTATTTAGTTATCTAGATGCAGGCATATCGATAAGAGGTATAAATTATGTAGATGTCGGCAATATAAAATTTCTTCAAAGTTAAAGCTAATCTAAATGAGAGCATGATTGTTATCAACTCGGGTTGACAAACACTTGATGGGCAGAAATACTGTTAATTCAGCTGATTATTATCAATAGAAAACGCCGTTATCCGTGTTAGCAATCACTTTGAGTTTAAAGCCACGGAGCTGGTGGAATTACGAGAAGATACTTTTTAAAGCTTTTTAAAGAAAATACAATTAATTAACTCATCTCAAACCGGAGAAGTATAATTTATTAGTTAAAGGTACCTAATGTATGCCCAAGGGCCAAGATGGTTTAAGATTTTTGTAAAACAGAAATATATATATATATATATATATATATATATATATATATATATGTAGTAGATTCACGGTAGGTAGCGAGGATTTTTGCAAAGTTTAAAATTCATAACTGAAACACGCACGTAGTAGGTATCCTATGTACTTAAGGATAAAGATAGAGTAAGAGCTTTTTTCAATATGAACTTACGCCTAAGAGAAAAGCACGACGAAGAAAAATACTATTTCGCTGAGAATAACGGAAGAGGTTCCAGGTTTGAGTCTCAGCAGTGTCGATGAGGGATTCGATAACTTCCAAATCAAATTTGACCTGGTTGAAGGCTTCATCAACTTTGACTATGACAATTGACTACCTACTGGCCCAACCACCAAAGCTCAAGGCGTTGTCAAGCAAATAAGTGAGTTTAGAGTTCCGACACGATGCTACGTAAAAATCGTATGGGTATGGGTTTGAACTGCCATAATAATAATTATTTCTGGTCCGGGTTAGGCCACGGATCATGCATCATTACTAACAAATGGACATACATTACAATTACATTACATGAATATACATACGATCACAGACGAGGACAAGCCTCTCACCACTTGGAATAATAATATTGTTCTAAGTCTATTCTATCCTCTTTCTATTTCTATCTACCAGCTCTCAACCATTCATTTAGATTTTCGTGTCAACTATCTGCTTCAGTCATCATTTATTACAGTTACAGCCTATTGGTTTTTATTTGTGCTCTGCAAAACGTGAACGTTTGTTTCCTAGTCGCATCACATAAATTATAAGTTAAACAGTTCAAATGGCTAAATTAAACGATGAATTGGCGCCAACGTCATTATGACTAACATGACTATATTATGTATGACTGTGTATGACCATATTTAAAACCTAACATGACCATGCTAAACATAGACATACGATATGGGGAATGTATGAGGAAGTGGTGATTTGTATAGGTAATTATGATTACTTACCTACTTAATTTTTTTAATTTTATAGGGATATGTATTGTTACTGATGCAAGTGTGACAGCCTGACGGATAGGCAGAGTCGCACAGCACCTTAAGGGTTCCTTTTTTACTATGATTCGGGACCTTACTTCATTCATAAAACGATATCCAGTATCCACCTAATTCTATTTTGATGCCCACACTATACAACAACTGCAAATGTCAAAAGACGGTTACTAGGTAGTTAGGTACTCACTATACATAAAGACCGCTGGTTTTTGCGTCAGGTTACCCGATGCGGTTGCCAAATCCGTGCCCCTAAAGGTGATTCACACGATTCTACCCAATATTTAAAAACCTGATGTCTAACAATGCATGGGCGATGCATGGGATTGACCCTGTGGGTTGACCTGATCTTTGGATCTCGTGCGGGGCTCATCGGAAACTAAAACCCACCTAAAATGCCTGCCTGCTCGATGTACTAATTACTTGATATTCCTACCTAAACGTGTTATATGAGAATGGAACACTACCCGGATCCCGGGTTCGATCCCCAACAGGGTCAATTTAGGAATTTATAATTTCTAAATTTTGCCTGGTCTGGCCTGGTAGGAGCCTTCAGTCGTGGCTAGTTACCACCCTACCGGCAAAGACGTGCCGCCAAGTGCTTTAGCGTTCCGGTACGATGCCGTGTAGAAACCGAATAGGAGTATGGGTTTAATATAACTGCCACGCCCCTAACAGGTTAGCCCGCTACCATCTTAAGACTGCATCATCACTTACGATCAGGTGAGATCGTAGTCAAGGGCTAACTTGTAATGGATAAAAAAAGGAGACAGGTAAACAATATGATATGAGGCAATTAAAATCTGATTTATTATTCTTAGGAATGGCTATACGTAACATAAATTTAACCAATTTAACTCAGCGTCGAAACCTCCGAGTGAGTTCCGCGTGTTACTTAGATTACATAAAATAATAAAGAGGGAGTTCATTGTTTATTCAACGAGGGGGATGTTATTGTTGTGGGCTTCGTACGTCGGTATGATGAACGACTCAAATTGTTGAGGCAATCAAAATAATGCACTGTTAGTTCCAAGACTTCCAAGTAAGTAGAATTTCGTGTACTGATGGCCTAGCTCCATTAATATTTTCCACTTGCATTATGCCGAGACTTATTATCCCGAGAATTAGTTCAATCCAGCTGGATTTAGGTTTTCCAAACGTCTCAGTGGAATTTTTAAATATCCCACATTAGTATTTAGAACTTAAAAGAGAAACCTGAAGTTTCTACTTATATTTACTCCAAAACTTTGAGCTCAATGGACAGCTCAAACTTTATGTCAGTTAGTCAGTTTCTCGTTGAAACTAAAGTTCATAGATTGATAGAACTTGACGACCTCCCTGGCGCAGTGTTGTGCGCTGTTGTCTTACCATGGGAGGTCCCGGGTTCAAACCTCGGCAGAGTCAATTTCGGAATTTATAATTTCTGAATTTTCTCTAGTCTGGCCTGGTGGGAGGATTCGGCCGTGGCTAGTTACTATACTACCGACAAAGACGTGCCGCGCTAAGCGATTTAACGCTGCGGTCCGGTGTCGTACAAAAAACAATTTTGGGGGGGTTTGGTGTATATTTGCTAGTTAAGTTTACCTACTTATATATTTTAGCACTTTTCTTACACCTAGGGTACCTTAGTGTTCTGCAAAGGAAATGCCAATATAAATTAAAAATTGATACCTACAGAATAATTAATTTAACAGTATTAATATATCGAAACTAAAGTAAAGTAAACCTACGATAGAACTTATAACCATAGGGCATAGAGCTACGATACAGGTCTTAGTGGCGTGTTATAACATACATTCAGTCGCAGATCAGACTTGATAAAATTTAAGCGTAAGCCCTAAGGACTAAAGTTAGTGCAACTATTTATAAACGAACGCTGATCCAATTAAAGCTCCAGTTCAGCACTCACAAGTAGAGGATAAAACAAATATTGCCTTCGAACGAAAACAACGGCTTACTACGAAATGCACTGAAAAAGTTCAGAATCTATTCTGAGCTTTTTTAGTCTAACAAAACACTCACGAAAGCTTACAAAGTAACTTAACTGAGTACTTACCATATCGTCTTATTGATATTACGAGTAAGTTTAATTAATGAGGTTGTATGAATAAATAATACACAGTAACATAAGTAGATGTGAATTAAATACTGATTATAATTAACTAGACGATGGCCGCGACTTCGTCCGCGTGGTTTAAGTATTTTGTAGGTCCCGCGGGAAATCCTTAATTTTCCGGAATTAAAAGTAGCTTATATCCTTTCCGGGATACAACTTATCCTTCTACCAAATTTCATTAAAATTGATTGAACGGGTGGGCCGTGAAAGCGTAGCAGACAGACAGACATACATTTATATTAGACACACTCTCGCATTTATAATCCTATTAGTATGGATTTTTATAAAATGTGAACAAAAGCAGATAAATAATAAAGCAAACACAGAGGTAATTAAGGTAAAGGTAACATTTCACTTACGTTTTCTAACTTCGCTCAACAAAATTTGTCGCAAAGAAAGGCATGAAAACAAAACAACTCCCCCTAGCGAGCTTCCTTTCGCTTTCATACGACAGAGACAAGAATCATCCACACAGCCACTGAAATCACTGCTCTACAAAACTTCACACTGAATATTATTCGGAAATAAAATGCATTACCTAGTTTTCAGTACGACAAAACTGACATTGTACTTGTAAGTAAAATCGTGTGTACACAAAACTACACGTAAAAAAGTAATTAGTCGTACGTTTTTACTTAGAAAATAACACTGTTCATATAATTTGTCGTGTTCGTGAGCAAAAATAAAAGTGTCCATGAGCAGTTCGCCCCGCACGTGCTCGTCGCGGCCACGCGACGTTGTCTACTAAACTCCCGAGCGATTCATGAACTTCGGGTGAACGTAACTGCTAAAGGTCTGACCCCATCATTGAGGAGCGCCGCGGCGCGGCACTTAGCGTCAATTACCTATTCTTTGTATGATATGAATGATAATCTGATTATTTGAAAAACGGCGGACATCAATAGTAGCTACTCGTAGCTCGCTGTGATGTTAGTGGTATTGTTTAGTTGTCAGATTTTTTAAATAGTATATTATGTGCCTAGGGGTGAAAAGAAAAGGAGGGCTGCTACGTCATTCAGCGGGCAGAAAACGATGATTTTCCTCCCGCTGAATGACGTATTCGTCTGAAATTGACTAGTTTCGGGTGGCTCAGCAGGCATTAAAACTCGCACTTTTAATGCAGGTTATATAAAAAAATATTTATTGCCTATTAGGGTTATAGAGATTAGAAAATTATTTTCGATTGCCTTATAATATAGTCGGTTCACTGTTATTTTACACAGTTATTTATTTATATTTTAACAACATTATTCAATTCTAAGGAAGTACCTACCCAACTTTTATTCACACCATACTGTGCAGTGCTTTGCGGCAAAAGTGGGCCTAGGCTGCCTCTGCGTATATCTGTCGCTACGTGCCGCACTGCGTTGCGCCTCTGTAGTGGGGCCAGACCTTCCCACTAGGGCTGCATTAGGGCCGCCGATGGTGAATCAGAATAATTAGTGACTGTGCGACGTGCGTGCGTTATTTCAGACGAATGGAAATACAAATATACAATAACGCAACGCTACCTTATAGGTAATACGTAGTAATTCCAGGTGCCAGACACCATTCTACGGAAGAGGCTAACTAATTTAACTTTTATCTACAGGAAAGCCTGATTAGTTTATGCAATTATTCGAAACATTTCAATATGGCTTACTTACTTCTAACATCATCATATAAAATCATCATTCTAACTTCTAACTCAGAGAGCTTTTTTACATTCTACCTACTTGGTTTTAGACAAATTCTAAACTTTCAGTTAAATCTACCTAAATATCGTAAAATTATCTATTTAATTGACTACGTTACCTTATTTTTATATTAAAACTATAGCTCACTTTCCCTGGCTTGACTCAGGTGGTATTTTTAAAAATCTTTTCTAATTCTTTCATTCTTCATAAACAATATACAGGAGTTTATCGTTTATGAAGTCAGTCAGCTTATACTATAATATGTATTGTCACGATGAGCTTTTTTGTTAATATGAGCTTTTTTATTACAGAATGTGGCAACCCTATTGCATGCGCCTCAGCGTGCGTTCGTATACGGCCCACGTGTGTGCGTGGCGCTTCTGGGTTATTATTGGACACAATGAAGTGTGGGGTAATTTCAGCTGATAATATTTTTTAGATTTAATATCGCTTTGTTTGGTGCTTTGAGCTTCTGTGTTAATAGACGAACCAAGCGTTAGCTATCCACATAGGTGGTAAGATATCGACCCAAGTTCAGCTGACCATGATATTGCCTGCGGTGGTTTTGATGCCAACTACTTGAGACTCAATTATATGTTGTCATTTGACTTATTGACACGTCTTTAGAAGAGCTATATAGGTGTTATTGGTCCATATTGGTTCAAGCATAGATTAAAATATAATGACTATCGCCAAGTAAGTTGTTACGTCTGTGAACAGCATGTGTTTGCAAACAATAAAATTAGAAAAAATGAAATTATGTATTTGAATCAAATCAATCAAAAAATCTTTATTTGGAACATATAAATGGTTTACAAATATTTGACAAGTGTCTTGCTGGTTGCTTGCTCCTCAGGAAGGGCATTCCGTAAAGTTCGAATCATTTATGATGGTATATCGGTAGATTCATTTAAGGTTTCACTCTTTTAAATTAAATCCAAATCCATACTAATAATATTATAAATGCGAAAGTGTCTGTCTGTCTGTCTGCTACGCTTTCACCGCCCACCTCTTCAACCGATTTTAATGAAATTTGGTACAGGGTTGTATCCCGGGAAGAAACACTGGCTACTTTTATCCCGGAAAATTAAGGAGTTCCCGCGGGGATCGAAAAAAAATTCGTCCACGCGGATGAAGTCGCGGGCATCATCTAGTAAAATAAATATATTTCAAGCCGTGTTTCGCGCTATCCAGGTATTGACCCTGAAAATGAACTTTTAATATGTAGATAGGTGCAGAAACTTGGCAAGTTAGCAGACTTGCAAGTTGGAAGGTCAGTCAAGTCGGAATAACCCCAGTGTGTGCATTGGGCTTAAAATAGTAAACAAGTAATTTATGAAAATTGAAGTAAGTCCATCGAGTTGCCTTGAGCGGTGTCTAGACTCCCGGTGCCGGAGATTAAGTTAATCTTCACACACAGTTTGGTATAGCTTAGCTCCGAAATTACGAAGAAGATTTATAAAGTCCCTTCAGATTTTAATCCTAACGTGTCCCTAGAGGAACGTGTTTACAAAATTATTGAATACTGATACGTTCTTTACTAAATATATGAGAGGGTTTTAGTCAGTGAAGACATTAATAATGGACGTAAAAGCATGCAGATTAGGGTTGCCAAAATTAAAACTACTTAAGAAATAATTCTATAAACGCTTAGCAAAATTGTAAATCACAGGGATCTACATTTTTATGCGTTGCTTCTTTTTCATATTGTTTGTCCATAAGTTTTTATTTACATAAATCTATCCTTAGGAACAATTTAAAAGCCCGACACGAAAACATTTTGCGAAGCTCTGAATTGCTTTTGAATTCTTTAGAAGTTTAGGGCATCTTGAAATATGTTTTGGAAAGCTGTAAATTAATTATTTAGATAGTGATACTGAAGATATATAAGGTAAAAAAGGTATGGATCAAAATGTGCCATCGAAACAGACACAATATTTTTACAGTGGTTTTAAAAGACAGTTCTTATCTTATGAATAAACCCTTTAGAGGCAACCCTAGCGTCAATAAACTCCATACTAGTAACTATGTGGAAATACCATTATTTCACGCACACAATTCTTGCCATTACTAGGTAATGATAATGAAGCATCGAAGTGAATTATCTTCCAGTTTAGGTATTTGCCTTTTACGTGCAGTACTATGATTAAGTGTTATTGTTCTAAGGCCTACCAGTTGTCCAAACTTAGTAAATAAATGCTACACTACCGCATTATTGTTTGTCTCTATTGGTTCTCGAAACGATTGCGGTAAAGATATTTCTCAATGCTAAATTAATGTAAGATTTAAATAAATAAAGTGCATAGTTACAATTCTACATAACTTAGCTCAGTTCAAAAAAATATTATTTTATCTCACGCGCAGATGGCTAATCTCTAATCTCTGGAAATTGGAATTTCGGCCGCCGTGGCCGAAATTCGGACATTACTATTTGAAATTCGGTCGGGATTACATTATTATTTGCGCTCTAAAAAATGTTTATCTTATTGGAATACATAGTTACAAGTTTTAATTATTTCCATTACACCTCAATTAGTTTGGATGGACTAAAATAAAAAAGGACCCATTGGGTTATTGTTAGGGCAAAAGCACACTTCCGGCCGGATCACTTTTAATTATTATGGAATGCGCACGATAGGAGCAGCGGGACAAAACGTCGTTTACCTTCGATGTGGACTTTTCGCGGTGCGGTTTTCTTTGGAGAAAGTGATGGTTTTTCATTAATCCTGGGGGATTACTTACTTCCATCGCTTGAAGCAGTTTTATTTCAAAATGGCAATTTAATGTACACGTACACTTGATGTTCCTAAAATAAGGATTGAAATTGTAAAACACGAAATTCTACAATATTAAAACAATACGGATTGAACCTTTTTTTTTTTTTTTTATCGCTGGGAAATGCGTTTAGGCATCGCTCCCGGAAGCAGGCAGTATGAAAACCACGATGCTTCCGAGAGGGTATGTGGGACTCACTGGCACTCCAGAATACCCACTAAAACCCAGCGGCGCTCCTGCGCATCGCCTTAAGGCTGGGTTACGGGAACACGTGCGCAATCATCCGCGACCCAGCCAGCGACATCCGCCCAGGCGGATCCTCCCCCGGAGGCATACTGCCCCGACTCCCCCTGGCATTCCTCCGCGACTGAGGTTCGACGGGCGACAACGACGACGACGACGGGTCGGCCGCCCGGAGCCCTCGTCAGAGTGGAAGTCTCCCGGAAGCTGAAGCGTTCCTGCCCCCTTCGGTTATTTTTTAACGAGGTTTTCTTCCTCGCGGTGCCGCTTCCGGCAACTACCGGGCGTTCCCGCCCCCCGCCCCCCTGGGTTCCTCCACTGTGCCCTCAGCTAATCAGAGGGACACGCGGAGAACCTCCCCCGCCCCCCGCCAGGTTATTAGCCATGGCTAACAATATCCCATAACGAGAAATTATTAGCCATGTTACCGGGGTGCACCGGCCCGAGCACTGCCCTTCCCTCCGGACGTATCCAGAAGGACTAGCAGCGCCCAAGCACACTCAACATTTGAACTCAACCTGCTTGCATTCAAAATTTTCCTGGTTCCCAATAATTGTCCCCACATTGAGTTAATTAATATTTATTATTTATTAATTAGTTATTATTCCACAATAACATCTCGAGACTGACGTCCGTCCTACTTTCAATAGAACATTTTTTGTCTGTCCCAATATACAAGCTGAAGTGGTAACGATTATAAGTATTAAGTACTAGCTGATTCCCGCGACTTCGCCTGCGTAGACTGAGGTATTTTGGTTCGCGCGGGAACTAATATATATATATATATAATATACATATATATATATATATATATTATATATATATATATATATATATATAGTGTATATATAATATATATATGTATATATATATATATATATATATATACATATATATATTATAATATGTATATATATCTTATTACAGACTATAATCTGTGACAAATTTCATCCAGATTCATTCAGCCGTTCTTGCGTGATTGAGTTACAAAAATCCATCCATCCAAACTTTCGCATTCATAATATTAATCTATTACTATGTCTAGTATATACGAGTACATATATCCATCCAACTTTTCGCATTTATAATATTAGTATAGCACTACTCGTAATTCTTAATTTAAATAGCTTTTTCTCTATCCTTGTACCACACACAACTTTTGACGCGGGAACAGACCCGAACTCAAGTTCAGTTCTTCCGAGTACTTGACCTACTGTGGGCTACCGTTAAGTTGATATTTTGATGACTAATGAACACAAAACTAATAAACATCACAAATAGATTTTGCTTAGTAAGCGATGCGACGCGTCGTGCAAAATTCGACTGTTATTGCAATTTTTTAATTCATGTTTTTTCTAATAAATAAGTTTTAATACATAAAGAAGTGGATTTTACTAGCTATGCTTGGGACTGCAGTTACTTATATTATCTCTAATTCTAATTTTTTAACATATCGCCACGCGAGGATAAAGAATCTATATACATATAAAATTCAAAGTTCTGAGTGACTGACTGACTGACTTATATATCAACGCACAGCCTAAACCGCTAGGGTTAGAAACTTGAAATTTTGACAGTAGCTTCCTTTTGTGACTTAGGCGCTCACTAAGGAAGGATTTTTCAAAATTCCACCCCTAAGGGGGTGAAATAGGGGTTGAAAGTTTGTATGAAAGTCCGTCATTTCTCAAGTTATATCTGTCACGAATTCCCGTTAAGGTCTATATATTCCATGACTAAATACAACCTAAGACCGATTGACTAAATACGGATCTTTATTTGAAAGTTCATAAAACTACACGTGGGCATGGAACGGGCATATTTTTGGGTAGTAGCGAACAACTTCGCTACCCACAATGTAACTTATAGAAATCCTGAAATAGCACACTAACACATGTGTTAAAGATTACTTTTAAAATCCATCAGAGATTAAATAATAAATAAATAATAAATTGGAACGATACAACAAAAGGACTTACTGGCATTTCAGCTATCATCTCGCACACACTTTACTTTCCAACACCACGTCTCAACTCACTCTATACACAAAAGTATAACACTGTATATATTATAATATATAAGAATGTGCACTGCACAGGCGTGCACCTCTGATGACGAGCGATACTCAACTCCCCGTTTACAGAATGACGCCCGTATTTATTCACAATGTCTTTTTCGCCTACCCTCTACCAACTCTGAATTCATTAATAGTGCAATACCAACATGAAATCAGTATTGCCATTCTATAAATAATAAATAAATGTTGCCAGTCGAACACACGATCACGACATTCGGCCATCCGATATTGTGCAACCTCCCGGTGCACAACCACCAAATATTTACTTTGCTAAGCTTAGTTTGTTTCATTCTTTGCAATAATCTGTAGTGTACAACAAAACATTTTCATTTATTCATACTTGCACGATGACATTTAGTTTTAGTAAATCACGACATTCGGGAGAATTAAAAAGGATAATAAAAAGGAAACCTACATTTTTTTCAATTTAGTAATATCAAACTTAAAACCTCAAACCTATTTGAAATCCAAAACTATCGAGCTTTTGATCTTGAGATTTGTGAAGTGTGTGTGAAGTGCAATTAAACTGATTGATATCGCGGAGTCGAAATTTCACAACAGAAATAAAAATATCGCAATTTAAATCTAAAACTCATATAGAATAAAGTTAGGCAAATAAAGGATTAATTATCCAAAGCTGAATAAAAAATCTAATCTGAAACTTAATCAAAGTCTGGAACAGTTACAGTCTAAAACATAATCTAAACAGTATGTTACATATACCGTAAGCAAAAGTCTAAAACTGAATTCAAATTTAATAAAATACCCAATATTTATTTTATTTCTTATACCGTTTCAGTTATTTATACTTTACAAGCATCTGACGCTGAATCTAAAGCTAAGTAAATATCTAAATCTTGATTACAATCTGTAACAGACCAACAGGTCCATCATCCTGAGCTCCACTTATCATGTGTCATACATGACGTCATGCCTGCTTTTTTTTTAAAAAAAACTTTATTGAAATCGAAAAATTTATCAGAACGTAAAGGAAGGCTGATTTTATAAAAATTTTAGGACTTGACAAGAAATAAGTATCAAACACTACCTCAGAGTTCACAATAAAATCTGTAACTGTATCCAATGCAAACATTGATCAGGATTACTAATCTATCAATTCTTCAATTCAGTTGGATCTGCTGTACCATTAACTAATCTTTACTAATCGTTTGAATCAAATTAAGTCTATGTTAAATTATCTGCCCTAAATTCCTGACATCGTATACCTGTTGGCGGTAGACTGTTCCCACTATGTTAAATTATTACTATTTTAAAATCTTTAACTATGTAACAGTCAACGTTTTTAATAAATGAAATGAAATTTTTCGTAGCTTATTCAAAAATTTTATCAAATAGTTCAATTCTATTAAACACGCCTCAAAACACAAGTTGTTTTAGTTTATTCCCTTCTTTTCCTAACCTTTCCTTTCCGTGTTAACCTCTGAATAAACCCATCAAAAAGAGACAGCACCACAAAATTCAACCGAATCAGTTCAGGTTATGTTGTCCAAGATAATCTTTAAATTGTGAAATACTTAGAATCTTACCCTATGCTTTGAACTGGGTCAAATACCTGAACTTTGACTACAATCATCATCGAAAACCAAACAAAAAGTCCAAAACTAAACCTTAGCCCAAAACTAAATCTAACTCTTCATCAAAAGCTTCTTTGAAATGCAAAACTTTTGTATGAATTGAAGTAGAATCGGCTTGCAATTATTGTACAATACTAAATCGCTATCATATAATTATTTTAAATTTACTTTACTCAATAGCAATTTCAAATTAAAATACAAAATTCAAATTTTGCTGTAAATTCAAAGCATATAATGATACAAAACTAAATAATAAAAAAAAAACTAGATGAAAACCCCAAATTCAGAAATTTGAATTTAATACTCAAAACTTTCTCTCTTCTTCTTTCGTCTTTTGTCCTTTTTTTTCAGAATCATTACCTCAACTTATGAACAAAAATCAAACCAATTATAAATCAAAAACGTTACACCAAGTTATAATATATTACGTCAGTAACATAATATAGTATATATACTGAGTGTTTTATTCATTCTGCTTTTTAATACTTTTTGCTTTACTTTTCTGCGTCTTTTAATAATTAAAGTAAGTATTTACAAATTAACTGACGGTTGTAGGCCGGAGCCGCTAGGTGAGGGTATACCATCATCACGAGCTTGCGGATCCACAACGCCCGTGCATCACACGACATTATTCAATAAATTTGAGAAAAAAAATATGGAGATAAAATTAGAGTAAACAAGCACGCACTAGTCACTCTCTAGAAAATATAATTTTTACATCATATTATACTCTCGAGATTTTGGACGGCAAAAGATAATTAATTGCGCGATTTCATTTTCAATTCAAATAATAGTCTGTTAAATTTTATCATCCAGTTCATTATTTCAAATCACTCAGATAAATATATAGAAAGAAAACCCAATGTGATTTCGAGAATGGCGCATTTTTACAATTTTATTACTTTATTAAACGGGCTTCTCGTGTCGTGACTGTAGTTTCTAGCAAGCTACTTAACTTCGAGCCTCAAATGTTCAGCCCTTATATTTATTTATTTATCTTTCTTTGTGATTAGTAAATGTTCCAAAAATTTAAATCTTTTTATTAAATTCAATTTAACATTTAATGAACTAACTTGGTCAAACTGAATCACTGGAATGCTAATTAGTATTGACGAAACACGTTTGAACTATTTTTGGAATTATTATTTTTGCGATATCTAGAATTTCAAAATTACTACAACCTTCACCGTTACAAGCTGAAGTATATATCCTTCCGTATTTAATTCTTAATGCATTCCGAACATCGGACCGCATTATGTTGAAAGCCATAAAATAGTGTAAACAAACGAGTGAAAGATCTATTAACAACAACAAACTTGGAACCTTTGTTTCAATTTACTTTATGCATTCCTTGCTTGTTAACTTTTTAAACTAATTAGCATAGTCTACAAGTGAGTCATATATTTGAGAAACACAAATCTTTCAAATATAACGAATGGGTGAGTGACCAACTTATAAGTTGAACCAATGACAATAAGGCTATTAAATGAATCATTTCCTAAACCATATCGACATCGATCTGATACGATATTATAAATAGTGTACATATAATAACTATGTTGTTGTATATCTTCAAATGAAGCGAACTCATATAATATCGATCTAATTTCAATTTGCAAGTTCGTTTGATCATATATTATCTATCATAGTTTTTTTTTTGAAATAACTATAATTCATTCGTATTTCGGCGCATTCAGATTATATACATCCGAAACACGTCGAGGATCGGTCGCCTTACATCGGGATCACTAATTAATCCATTTTAAAGTCCATACAAATACAATCAATTTTTGCGGCTGTACCATTAGGTACAGTTATACTACTTGTAAAAATTGATCTTAGTCGTTTAAAATAACCGAAATCTATCTAAAATCATTCAAAATTTAAAAATGTAGAACTTTCCCTGATCAAAAACATTTAAAAGCACACAGGAACTATAAAAAATGAATAAAATGCCATGGTAGTTCTAGATAGAACGAGTTACTTGTACAGTAATCTACTAAAGCAGCTAATAATTCTGGACTAGAAAACTTGCTTTCATTATGTACATCCCTTTAGTTTGATCTGTACGTAAAATTAAGTAAATAAAATACATTAGATCTTTCACGAACAGTTAGATAACATACTGTCAAAAACAGTAACACACTTGTTCACAACCTACCGGCTCATTAGGTCACAACTTATGGAAACACTTGTTCCACTCTAGTAACACACTTGGTTACATTCTATGGACTCACATGGCCCAAATGACACACATGGTCATTCTAAAATGGTGACTCACATGGCCACCTTGTTCCACTCTAGTAACACACTTGGTTACCTTCTATGGACTCACATGGCCCAAATGACACACATGGTCATTCTAAAATGGTGACTCACATGGCCACCTTAAAATATCGACACACTTGGCCACTCAATAATAGTGAGTAGACACACATGACTACTCCAAACGTATACGAGCTCTCTGACCATCATTCAATATCTTTATTCTTACTCCCACAATACCAGCTACGCAAAATCGTCAATTTCAACTTGAAATCTAAGATATTCTAACGTCTCTATCTTGTATTCTTCCAAAATCCTTCATTATTAACCTCAATCACTGATAAATCTGTCAAGAGACACTAAGGCTTCCGTACATGAAAGCGGAAACCTAGATGTCAATCAACCTGTAATGCGATAGAAAGAAGTTCCCCTCTTTTTTTTTAAACTACAAATGATAATGATATCAATAGCTGATATACAATACAGTACTAAAATACATATGCTGTGATAATAGCACATATTAAGAGTTGCAAATGGACTTGGTCAGTAAAACCACTATTATTCTTTCAGCATAGGTACAACTACCATCGAACAGATCACTAATAATAGGGCAAATGATTTTAAGCAAGTGCTTAAATAAACTTATCATAAATTACATGTCTGGCCAATGTACTTCACTAATGTAATTTAAGTACACTCGCGGCACTAATATAAATAGTTGCCCTGCCACTCAAAAAAAATTACTTTTTAAACACTACAACTTCCTAAGACACCTGTTTTGATCGAGTCTAGTACTACCAGACTAAACTATCTAGATCACATAAAATAAGTATACCAGTAAGTACACTTTTATATCGAGAATTTAAAACTAAATCATACTTTTATCGTATTTCTTATAAATCACACATGAAACTAATCAGAGTTCGATAAATTGCTTTGCATCCTAGTATTGACTTGAGGGTATCTTATTTGACATATTCACGTCTCTTTTTTTTATTACTATTATTCACTCCACGAATTCTCTTCGTGAATAACCAGTAATCTAATCTATGCCTGGTTAATAGAAATTTCAAATTAAAAACCTTGTAAAATCAAAATTCGAAACTTAAACAGTGCGTAAAAAAAAACTACAATCTCATTCAGAACACTAGTCTGAAGTCACGAGGCTGCTTTTAAATTCAATAATCATTTAACTACATTTACACTAAATGAAACGTTAGGTAACGTTCATCCAAAGTAATGGTCCAGAGAATAATTCACAAATACTTGAGTTAATTAGAACTGATAATTATTTACCTATTTCATATCTCTAGGAGTACCTCAGGTTAGCCAGTAGTAATAACCAAGCTGTATGGTATCGCATTTAATCATCTAAAATGGCTGCTCAGACGGCCGGTGCTAGTGAAATTTATTCCAGTATGTCAACTCTCATACTGGCGAAATTCTCGCTTGACGCTTTATTTGTTGATTGTAGCTAAATAACACAAAATTTCTTGGACTCATGTCCAGGACATGACATTTTTACATCATCTATCATAAATAATACTATGGACACTATATTCAAAACTCAATTCACTGAAATTTGTATCGATGTGTTTTATCTAAACTAAATACCTTAGAATCAGAATTACTTCGACACTAAAGTAAACTGCTTACAAAATCGTAATTCGGGGATCATCCCCCTCGACGGAAGCCAGTCGCCAAGCTGGTTTGAGTTGGCAATTCATTCAGATGAGACTTCACAGTCTTAACGTCGTGATGACGTAATATTAAAGTTTACAGCACACTCTTTTCCAATTTGTGGGTAACTAAATACGAAATATAAATGTAATTCAAATATTAATTACCTTGATACAATGTCAATTATTATCGCACGAGATCATTACCAAACACTCGATTTAACCTCTACTCAAATGGAATACAACATAATATTATAGCTAAAATAGCAAATCTAAGAGTTCACCCAGAACTGATGTTATTCAATGTATCCACACAATAGGTGTCAAAACAGATTAAGCAATATCCAAAAAATCTTTGCTGCACGTTATCTTTATAGCATAGCAAGAATGGATCTCAAGTACATGCTAACTTTGATTAAAGTAGTCAATCTCTTTTGAACTTAGTAAACGGAATACTCTTTGCTTAAAATTTTTGAAGGTACGACACAGAGAATTGCGTCACAATATAACTACTTAGTGAACAATATTTTTCTCGTGTTAAAAAAAATATTGTTTTCTTGGGTTCATTTTCACTTCTGAAGTTGTCACGAATTCCCGTTAAGGTCTATATATTCCATGACTAAATACAATCTAAGATCGATTGACTAAATACGGATCTTTATTTGAAAGTTCATAAAACTACACGTGGGCATGGAACGGGCATATTTTTGGGTAGTAGCGAACAACTTCGCTACCCACAATGTAACTTATAGAAATCCTGAAATAGCACACTAACACATGTGTTAAAGATTACTTTTAAAATCCATCAGAGATTAAATAATAAATAAATAATAAATTGGAACGATACAACAAAAGGACTTACTGGCATTTCAGCTATCATCTCGCACACACTTTATTTTCCAACACCACGTCTCAACTCACTCTATACACAAAAGTATAACACTGTATATATTATAATATATAAGAATGTGCACTGCACAGGCGTGCACCTCTGATGACGAGCGATACTCAACTCCCCGTTTACAGAATGACGCCCGTATTTATACACAATGTCTTTTTCGCCTACCCTCTACCAACTCTGAATTCATTAATAGTGCAATACCAACATGAAATCAGTATTGCCATTCTATAAATAATAAATAAATGTTGCCAGTCGAACACACGATCACGACATATCCATGAAACTTGGTTTATGGCTTTCGGTAAAAAATAAAGAAGTACGTTTGTTACAATTTTTGAAAATTCTACCCCCGAAGGGGTGAAATAGGGGATGAAAGTTAATATGAAAGTCCTTCATTTCTCAAGATATTTCTCAAGTTGTATCAACGAAACTTGGTATTTTGGCTTTAGGTAATAAATAAAGAAGTACGTGTGGCACAGTTTTTCAAAATTCAGAAGATATGCATAACTACGACTTTCACCATTTTCGACCCCAAAGGGGTGAAATAGGGGATGAATGTCCTTCATTTATCAAGATATTTTTCAAGTTATAGCAACGAAACTAGGTATTTTGGCTTTCGGTATAATTTAAAGAAGTACGTGTGTAACAGTTTTTCAAAATTTTCTAGCCCCAAACGGGTAAAAAAGGGGTTGTCAGTTGGTGTAAAAGGCCGGCGTTTTTCAAGTTATAGCCATGAAACTTGATATTTGGGCTACCGGTTTAAATTATGAAATACATAATTCGAGTTTAGAGGAGAGGAAGTTAAATAGTTCTTCAATCACGCCGCAACAGAGCAACGGATCGACGTGTATGTTTTCATGGGTTCTTTTTATCCCGGACAATTAAAAAATGCTTAAGGGAATTAAAAAACTTATGCCACGCGAACGAAGTCGCGGGCGTCCGCTAGTACTTTTTAAACTACTATAATCTGCAATGATCTCTATTTACATTATCAGTAGGTACTGCTTTATGTTGATGCCCAATTCAATGCCTAAATAATTTATGTATGCTGACCAAGATAGGACATGATGAGCATTTCATAAAAACCTGAATATCGACTCACTTGCTTTATACTAGGAAAGCGATGCCGTAGTATGGTAGTATTCAATATAATATGTATTGAATACTAAAGAATACAATACAATACAAGAAGAATAGAATACAAAGAAACGTCTTTTATTTTTTTTCAACGTACTACTATTCCTAATCAGGTGAATAATACAATTTTTGTAACGTTTTCCTGCAGATGGCAAATAATAAATAATTAGTAATCGAAACAAAAATAATAATATACCTACTGAGCTCGTATCGATCTGGAAAACAGTGACTTGCTGTAATATTGAAAAAAATACACTAATTTGAAGTACAAGTAGGTAAGTTCATGACAAATGGGTCATTATTTTGTACACTTCTCTGTAGGGGTTACGGTACTTTTAGCTAGTTTAAGAACGATTCTAGGTATAGTGCATACCTATATAGTATGTATATAGGTGGAAAATAATAAAGGTAGTAGGTTTTTACGAATATCCCAAATGACCTTAAAGATTCAAACTTATCCTTGTTCGTAGAATACTGCAGGGCAAAAAATAGTAGACTGCATGGCACTGGATCTCAGGATTGATAAATGATCCGGAACGTGGGAATTAAAATAATTCAACCAGGATTGGTATTTAGGCGTTTTTTAAAAAAAAGGAGTTAAAATTGAAAATATTTAAATGGAAATTACTGGTTTATTAGAGTAAATAATGTCATTAGTTAAATATATTTTTATTTTGTTCCTTAGAGGAGATAAAATGGGGGTTTTAGTCTTTACTCTAATAAACTTGTATTTTATTTTAAGTTTTGTTTGTTTTAAAAAGTGAAGTCTTTCCTGGCAACTGGCGGGTGGGTTTAAAATGATAAATAAATTTTAAAAAAAACTTAGTTTATTTACTATTTATATTATAATTATAATATCTATATATTGTATTATTATATTTTAATTCATCGTAATGATTTTCGATAATGAAAACTTAGACGACAGTTTCTTTTCCCTCTCTGACTCGGATGGATTGATAATGGCAGTTTCTATAGCATCCCTTCTCTAAGTGAGACTCTTGATTCTCATTTCTCAGGTACACTGAAAAATTTTAATGCAATTCATATCAATTCTCAAAGTATTCCTGCACACTATCCTGACATGTTGTCCTCATTTGATAATAAACAAATCACGCGATTCTAGTTTCTGAATCGTGGTTAAAACCTTGTTTGCCTTCAACATCTTACTCTCTTCCAGGATTCGCAACGACCGCGTTGGGCGCACTGGAGGGGGCGTTGCTGATCCCACATTCCTTTCACTGTTTTAAATTGTTCCCAACCTTCTAGTGCCGGCCCTGAACACCTTTTCATAGAAATTATTTTTAGACATGTGAAGCTCCTTCTTGGCGTCTATTACAGCCCAAATTTAACAGTTTACTATTTTTCATCATTTGAAATTCTGTTAGAGCAGTATTCTTCACCCTATAATCACACTGTTATCATGGGAGATTTCAATACTTGTCTCCTTAAAAACGACTCCAGGTCATCTCGTTTGAAGTCTCTCGTGGATGGCATTAACTTGCATTTACTTCCTCTTTCAGCGACTCATGCTTTTTGTTGAAATGTAATCAATGCTCACTCTATGGTTATATTCATCTATGTAAGAATGTAAGATCTAAGATCCTTATAATATTGTCTGTGGTATTGTTTTCTCTTTCTTTGCCTCTGCTGCCCAAAATGGAAGCCTGATAAAATATTAGTTTCCGTATAATTAAAATAAAATCAAGTACTTAGTATCACATCTTGCTTGTTTCTTTTCAAATCCTTCACTTTTCCTAACTGTACGCCTTCTCTCCTTGATCTCATTATTGTCTCTTCAACTGAGCATGTTGCAAAGCATGGTCAGTGCGATGCTTCTGCTTTTTCTTACCACGACTTACTTTTTCTGTCCTACAAACTAAAGCTCCCTAAAGCTAAACCAAGGATCCTTCTCCAGCACAATTTTGGTAGAATGGACTTGGATCGGTTGCGAGAGGATGCCGGTAAAATTGACTGGTCAGCAGTTTTGAGTGCCGATACACCTGAAGATCAGATATCTATCTTCAACTCCTTGCTCATATAACTGTACGACATCCATGCACCAATTTGGCCAGTTCAAATGAAACATTTTCCTGCTCCTTGGCTCACTACGGATATTAAAAAATTACAAGAAAAAAATAATGCTGCAAAAACTAAATATCGCATGAATGGAATGCCCTCCCGGCTTCCGTTTTCTCCTCCTCTTTTAATATAGGTACCTTCAAATCAAGAGTGAATTGACATCTTCTAGGCAAGCGCGCTCCACCTTAGACTGCATCGCCACTTGCAAGCAAGTCTGATTGCAAATTTCATAGGGTACGCAATTGCTGCAACATAGTATGTAGAGATAGCCAACGACGCCATATCCATAAATCTGTTGTTGAGGAAGATGACTCGGCTAAAGTTTGGCACTTCCTCAAATCACTAGGGGTTGGAAAAGCAAAGCAAAATGTAGATTCACCTAATCTAGATTTAAATAAGCTCAATGGTCAGTTCTCTTCTTCCGCTACTATAGATAGTACTGCGAAAATAAATAAAATTAATCAACTTTCTGCTGAATTAACCCCTGACTTTTTCTTTAGCCAATTTACCGTCAGTGATATTAAGAAGAGCATTATCGCCATTACTTCAGACGCAGTCGGGTCTGACAGCATTAGTCGTAAGATGATCATTCCTATCCTCGATATTTTAGCTCCCGTCAACATATATCTTCACCTATTCTATTAACTCCAGTGATTTCCCTTCATCTTGGAAAGACGCTCAAGTAATTCCACTTCCTAAAAAATCTAATCCAACTTATGCGGACTACCGACCCATATCCATTCTTCTCTTCTTATCTAAAGCACTCGAGCGACTGACTTGTTCACCAACAGCTGAGTAAATTCCTTTCTAACCATAACTTGCATAATCCATTCCAGTCTGGTTTCCGTCCTGGTCACAGTATGACTACTGCTTTAGTCAAAATCACTGATGACATACGGCTGGATATGGATAGTCAACAAGTTACAGTATTGACATTCCTTGATTTTAGTAATGCCTTCAACACTGTTGACTTTGATATTCTGTTCGCTGTGCTAAGCTCTCTTAACATATCTCCTGGGGTAACTGGCTTATTTCACAGTTACTTGCATGGGCGCCGCCAGCGAGTACGAGTTCAAGACTCGTTTTCTGACTGGTCTGTTGTCAAGGCTGGTGTCCCCTCAAGGTGGCGTGTTGTCTCCTCTTTTGTTCTCTATTTTTGTCAACTCGATTTGCTCCCATATTACTTCTCGCTACCACCTGTATGCAGACGATCTACAAATCTACTCCCAATGTAAGATAACGGATCTACCAGACACAATATGCTTGATGAATGAAAATCTTTCACGTATTTCGGATTGGAGTAACTCGTTTTGGGCTTAAAGTGAATCCAAAGAAGATCCAAGCTATTATCATTGGGAGTTCTTAATTAATTTCTCGTGTTACTTTGTCGCAGCTCCCGCCTATAGTACTTGATGGGACTATTATCCCCTACAGTGACAAATTAAAAAATTTGGCCATTATCTTTGACCAAACTTTATCTTGGATACCGCAAATTAGTGAGCTAAGCAGAAAGATTTGGCGCAATTAGCTCTCTTCGTAGATTGCGCAATGTCCTTCCCATTCCTACTAAGATTGCGTTGGCTCAGACTCTTCTTCTACCGATCCTTGACTACGCGGACACTTGTTATCTTAATCTCACTGAGGAGCAACTAAATAAACTTGAGCGGCTTCAAAATTATTGCATAAGGTTCATATTTGGGTTGCGAAAGTATGACCACGTTTCCGAGTTTCGCTGTAAGCTCAAGTGGCTCCCGATTCGCCTTCGCAGGAATACTCATATTCTTCACCTTCTTTACTGCATTATGTTCAATCCCACCACTCCTCATCATTTAAAAGATCGATTTAAGTACATAACATTTAATACACATGCTTTTACTCTCCGTTCCCAAAATAATCTATTGCTAAGTACACCTAGACATTCTTCTTCCTTCTATTATAAATCTTTTACTGTTACTGCTATACGGCTTTGGAATTCTCTCCCCTTGGATATTAGACTATCTCAATCGCTTCCTATGTTCAAAACTAAGCTGAAACAGCATTATTTATCTTCTTAATATATTTATCTATTTGTCGTCTATAATTTAAATTACTATTATATAATTTTTTATCTGACTGCCTCGTTGGTCTAGTGGTTAGCATAGTCGACTGCGGATCATCGAGGTCCTGGGTTCGATTCCCGGTCGGGCATAAAAGTTAGGTATTGGGTTTTTCAATTAAGAAATTCTCAGTGCCAGCCCGGAGTTGGAAGTTGGTGGTGTTTCACCCCCGTGCCTCGGAGAGCACGTTAAGCCGTCGGTCCCGGTTATTATCACTAACATGATAATAATCGTTAAAGCCCGCCAACCCGCATTGGAGCAGCGTGGTGGGTCTAAGCTCTAATTCCCGCTCTCCTATGAGAGTGGAGGCCTGTGTGCAGAGAATTTTTTATCTCTATTTCTATTATATCTATTTAGATACTTATAATTATATTTTTATGTTACTAATTTCTGTATCTTTTTGTATATTACTTAATTTTTTCTCTTAAGTACACCCCTTCCGCTTTCTATTTCAATGTGTCCTTTGCCCTAAGGTTGCCTGGAAGAGATCGCTGTTTAAGCGATAAGGCCGCCTGTTGTGCCATCCTTTAGATTATTATATCTGTTGTATTTTATTTTCAACCGACTTCAAAAAAAGGAGGAGGTTCTCAATTCGTCTGTATTTTTTTTTATTTTTTATGTTTGTTACCTCAGAACTTTTGACTGGGTGGACCGATTTGGATGATTCTTTTTTTATTTGAAAGAGCATACTTCCCATGTATCGTTCAAATCGGTTGAGCGGTTTTTAAAATATCTACAATAAAATAAGTACTTTTGTATAGCGTGTGCTTGTTGTTGTAAAGTTGGCGCGGGAGTTTGAAGTCGGTTGTTTAAAAAGTATTTTTTATATTAAATTATTTGTATGGTGTACAATAAAGTATATTTTACTTTTACTTTACTCTAAATATAACTAACAGATATAACGCGTGCTAACTTGGAAGGCGTATTTGGATACCTAGCATTTTCATTTACCACCCCTAGTCACTTTCTTCACAACCAAAGTTTATTTTAATATTTGAATACATAGCCTTATATTTATGAGAATTTTCTACGCCATTTCAAACAACCATCCACACATACATCCTAATATTATAAACGATAGTGTGTCTGTCTGTCTGTCAGTCTGCTACGTTTTCACGGCTCATCTGTTTAACCGATTTTGATGAAATTAGGTACAGGGATAGGTTGTATCCCGGGGAAGGACATAGGCTAACTTAATACACGCGGACGAAGTCGCGGGCATCATCTAGTAATTTATAATAATAGTGCTAAATAGTTGATTGAGTATATACTCAAAAGTAACCAAAATAACATTAATATTTGTTACATGTTCATTTCGTAACATGCAGCAATATTGACCCCTAAACTACAAACAACAGCAAAATAATACAAAAGTACAGAATTCACTCTACACATAACAATTAGTTAGGGCCTGTCAGAGCGACGACCCGGCTGACATCCTGCGATAATGCGCGTACGAGCACCGGACCTACAAACATAAATTAATTATTTACCTATTATTATTGTATACTAAAAGCGGTGATAGTGCAGTGGTTAAGACGTTTCGCCTCCTGTTTAGATGGTCGGGGATTCGATCCCCGGGCTTCTGAGCTATGTGTGCTTTAAGAAATTAAATATCTCAGCCATAACGGTGAAGTAAAACATCGTAAGGAAGCATCGTAAGGGCATCATCTAGCATGCAATGCTAGATGATGCCCGCGACTTCGTGTGCGTGGATTCAGTTTTTTGTATTCCCGCGGGAATTCCCTAATTTTCCGGAATAAAAAGTAGCCTATGTGCTTTCCTGGGATGCAACCTATTTATACACCACACCAAATCTCAAAAAAATCGGTTGAAAATATGGAACGTAAAAGCGTAGCAGACAGACCGACGGACAGACAGATTTTCGCATTTATGTTATTAGTATAGATGTCTGAAGCCTGTCAATCGGCACTTGGCCACCGCTGTGGCCTATGGCTTTGGCAAAACTCTTCTTATTCTGACCTCACCATTAGCAGTTTTGCGTCTTTGTATTTGGCAGATGGATGCAATCAAATCTCATGCCACAGATGAATTTAATCATTCCATTTGACGAAATAAAGTACAACTTAAAACTTTAGAAAAAATTTAAACAGACTTTAAACGCACTGAAAAGTGTTGATGAAATTTTTTATTACTTTCAATTTACTCATAGCCAATGAACGAAACACAATGGTTCTTGTCCAAATAAGTATGTACGTATAATATTTTTCTGTGCGGTTTGTATCCTTTTTGTTGACTAGTCTGTTAAAAACGTTGAATTATACTTTATTTATCTAACTGCATCAACGAAACTAAGCTGTCTACTTTGTAATTTTTTGCTCACAGCAAACATGATACGGTCTCCGCTAATCCCCACCTGACCTCCATACCTACATTTAATTCCTCGTACTCCGCAGGTATTCACTGTGCCTCCAAAATTTTATGAATCACCATTAAATTTGAGATGCGATGACTTGCCTTTGCTTATTTTGTCGAAGGCTCTGCTTGACTGACAAAAATAGGTTGAATGTACCAACACTACTGATCGTCAGCGACTTCATTCGGATCAAATTCCAATTTTCGAGTTAGACAACTACCCAAACCTATTTTTTTTTCCTAGAAAATGAAAAGATTTGCAAAAATCATAATATTTTCTTCACAGAGCTTACGTCACTATCCTACGATTAGAATTTAGAATTTTGTGATATAGCTCCTGAGATTTCATCATTATCTTACTTCTTACTAATATTATAAATGCGAAAGTTTGGATGGATGTATGGATGTATGGATGTTTGTTACTCAATCACGCCCCAACGGCTGAACAGATCTGGCTGAAATTTGGCACAGAGATAGATTATAGTCTGTATAGTATAGCACATAGGCTACTTTTCATCCCGGAAAATTAAAGAGTTCCCGCGGGAACCAAAAAACCTCAATCCACGCGTACGCAGTCGCGGGCATCAGCTAGTAAGACATATATCATATCATCTTTATGCGAACCTAATTATGCATATTTATTAAAATACTTTTTAAACAACCGACTTCAAACTCCCGCGCCAACTTTACAACAACAAGCACACGCTATACAAAGTACTTATTTTATTGATGATATTTTAAAAACCGCTCGACCGATTTCGATAAAATTTTTATAGGACCACATGGGAAGTATGCTCTTTCAAATAAAAAAAGAATCATCCAAATCGGTCCACTCAGTCAAAAGTTCTGAGGTAACAAACATAAAAAAAAGGAAAAAAAAAAAACAGTCGAATTGAGAACCTCCTCCTTTTTTTGAAGTTGGTTGAAAAATTTAAGTCAATTTAGTGGATATCTTTTGATATATTTGTAATGAGTCAACTTACAAAAGGAGCATAACTCTACGACATGATTTAAAGGTCTGTTAATGTATCTATTAAGCGTGGTTCAAAACGTTAATGTCAAAAGGGCTTGACAGTTTAGAGGTTCTTATTCTTAGTACGTAAGTGAGGTAGTATTATTAAAAGATGTTTTATCATCCTCTCAATCATTTTTATCACGACATTTCAAACCCTCCGCATCTGCAGTTCCGGATGGACCCATTCAATTTATTCGTTTAATAGCCCCAATATTTACGTTTATGGGTACACTTTAAATGCATTATATTATGAGTTTAACAATTTTATTATACATAGGTATATATTAAAAATACTAATTTATTATCCTTTTTGGTGCAATTTGTATTCTAATCCTTTGAGAGACCCTTTTGCAGCAATTTTGTTATGAACATTATCGTAGCCTTCAAAACATGAGCCAAAGCCTTGCATACCTACTTGATTGTCTTCGACGTAGTTCTTCGACTTAAAAAAAATCACTAGCAATATTTTACAAAATTTTCCTTGTACACACTAGAGTTAGACACTCATCAACTCGTTAAGGAGTCGATAGATGTTACCCAGTGGTTAATTATTAGTATAACCAATCCATTGCATAATTCAGTACTACCAACAATTAAGTATTCCGTAGTACCACACAGCTATATTACAGCAATTCGACTACAAACCCTATTAAATCCTAATGAACCAACACATACTTTCTCTCTCATTACAGCCTTGACCTTTCTCCGTCCGAGTCAGCTCTTTTTATGAGGTAATCAAAAACAGAAGCTCTCTGTCCTGGATTGTCAAACTGCCCGGAGCTTTATTCGGATCATATAAATAGTGACATCCAGATTACGAAGGTTGGAAAATTAATTTTCCAACCTTCGTCAACTTATATTTAACTAGTTGATGCCCTCGACTTTGTTCTTGTGGAATAAAAGTAAGTCTCGTTAAAAAGTAGCCTATATTCCTCCCCGACACATAACCTATTTTATCAAAATCGGTTGAAAAAATGGGCTGTGAAAGCGTTACAAACAAATAAACTCACATTCGCATTCATAATATTAGTTAGAATATCCTTTAAATTATAACTTAATTCAGAGAGGTTAATTCATTAGGGTTCCCATGTCAGCGTATTTTTTGTTCCTATGTCTCAGAATAAATGAGACAAGTATGTTTAAAATCCAAGATCAATTTTAATCGACTTCACTGCAGTTTGCAGAATTTTAACGAAAAGAAAGTGCAGAATCTGAAATTTCTTCTTTGATCAATTTTGTTAGAAAAGGTACGGATTACCTACGGAAACCCAGACAGACACGTCGGCACTTGCGACAAATGTTTCAAAGACACAACTCATTGAGTTACCTTTGTCTGTAATCTGTATGTTCTTTTGTATTAGAGAATCTATTTTATACCTGCGCAGTTCTCCTTTATTTATAGAAGTACTAGCTCACCCGCCCCAACTTCGGTCGGGTGGAATTTTTCATAAACCTTTCTTGGGACGTGATCTTTAGATCCAATTAATTTGTAAAATACCAAGTATTTCTACCCAGCGCTCAGTCCGTCAGTCCGTCGATATGCCCCGACTTCTCTTGGATGCAATTATTACTTAAAATCCTTTCTTAGTGGGGGTCTTCCGTATGGAGAAAACTCAAGTTCAAGTTGCAAGACCTAGGCGGTTTGATAGTGATATTCTAATAATCAGTAAATTCCATCGCAAAATTTTGTACGCCACAAAAACAAGCTAATTTTGCTTTAATTCCGTAGGACTATTAGATAAATCTATATAGAGCAACGTGATGCGCTATACACTGCCCGCCTTCCTAAGAAGCTTTAAAATAGCTTTAAATTTTAAATGTATTTAAGTAGAGGCGAAAACAAAACAAACACACTATCTATATCTATCTATAGACTAGCAGGAAGCGCAAGAGACAAGTTGTCTTTTAATTTCTGATTATCTGACCTCGGCGAACATTCGTCATTTCTTCTGCTGCTGCTCTGTTAGGTATTCCTTGTTTTCCTGAGCGGCTGAATCTCTGAAATGTACAGAAATTGAAAGTCCATACTTCCATACTAATATTATAAATGTGAAAGTGTGTCTGTCTGTCTATCCGTCTGTCTGTCTGCTACGCTTTCAAGCATCTATTTAACTTTGATGAAATTTGGTATAGCGGTAGGTTACATTCCGGGGAAGGACACAGGCTACTTTTTATCCCGGAAAATTAAGTAATTCCCCCGGGAATCAAAAAAACGTAATCCACGCGGACGAAGTCGCGGGCATCATCTAGTGTAGGTAAAATATGAACCTAGGAAAATACTCGTAAGATTCTGGTTTGAAGGAGGTTGTAAGTACCTACCTGGACATTTATTCTTCTTAATTTTAATATTCCTCTTTATCGGTATGTTTTAATGGCTGTGACACACTTGTAGTTCCTTGGGCAACTCCTTATTCCTAAGGAACCTCCAAAAGTGTGCCTTGGCTCCTCTCTACTCGACTCTACGTGTGTGTGTTGCGCCTAACTCTACATTTTCTTTTATGATCTACACATATAACAACAGTGAGTCACGTTCGTGCATCGCTGCACCCGCCACGTCACATCCACTGAATATAGCGTTTCATTTACTAAAGAAATTAGCTGGGTTTGTTCTTTTAAAAAATACGCTGATCATGATCAAAATGTAATAAGTCAACATTGCTTTAAGAAATTAGTCAAGGAAAAAAAAAAACAGTTAGTATAAACAATTATACTTGCTGTATTATTTTACCTTGTTTGCAGTGTATATATATTTTTATTATCCTTTCCCCTCCAATTTACAAATTTTTTTTTAACTTCTTTCCTATATAGGCCAAATAGGAATAAAATAGGCCTTCAGAAATATTTCTGTAAGGTATAATTTGTCTTTAGTCTGCTATGTAAACATTAGGTACCTACTTTATATAATTATCTATCGAATTTAGACAGATACAGACACTCTTATAGCGATTTAACTGTAATTTTATTTCAAAAGTGGAAATTTTAACCGATACTTGTCGTATAAAAGCGATTCAAAATGTAAAATTATACCAAATTTCACTTGAAAAGCAATATCTACAGTGGTGCATCTCCCAGTGGCGTCGTGGAAGCGGTAAATCAATTCAATAATAAAAATCCAATAAAAACAACAGCGTAGTATGAAAAATTACTTCTTTAGAACAAATAAAGTAAACCATAACATTTATACAGCGCGTACTTACGCTGCAAGATTTTCTACGTTAGTGTACAAATATTATGTCCCACGTATGCAATATGTAGTATGTACGAGTTGATACGTAGGTAGACAAAGTGGTCTTACCGTCGAATATCTCACGTACCTGCATATTCTCAACCTTCAAGATCTAATCATCATCATCGTCATCTCAGCCTGCGGACGTCCACGGCTGAACATAGGCCTTTCGCAAAGAACGCCACCACACACAGTCCTCCAACTAACCTCCAACTCCAATTTTCATAGACGGGCCCTGTCAAACAAAGAATGTGGACTTATTTTACTAACACCATCTGGTCTGAAAAGCGGGACAGCGCTTTGGCGAGGACAAGCAAGTACAGGTGAGGGGCACGCCTTACAAGTCGGACGCCCAACTTTTTTCTATGAAAGGGCCAATCTAGTACCTACATAATTATATCGATGCGGCCCTCAGCCTTCCTCATCCAGCCACTTCCCGCCACCCTCTTAATATTGTCGGTTCATCGTGCTGGATGGCGCCCCACTCTACGCTTACTTGTACGCGGTATCCACTCTAGAAGTTTCCGGCTCCACAGACATCCATCGACAGGCTTGCCCACTGCCACTTCAGCTTGCTAATGGTTAAGGCTATGTCAGTTAATTCAAGATCTAATTCGTTAGCAAAATTCGTCTTCTCATAACCGCATCAAGTTGGGCGGTTTCAGTGCACATGCACTCTTGACCTATAGACGGAAACATTTGCGAGTTGCGCATAAAGGAAAAACGTTAACTACGCATTTATGTGAATTAATAATACAGTTTTGTGTCTTAGTCATTGCGATGGATAATTTACATTTACAGAAAAATATTATCAACTAGCTGATGCCCACGACTTCGTCCGCGTGGTTTAAGTTTTTTTGATTCCCGCGGGAACTCCTTAATTTTCCGGGATAAAAAGTAGTCTATATCACTCTCCTGGTCCTCAACAATACCCATGGCAAAAACCCGTCGATCCGTGGTCCCGTTACGGCGTGATTGAAGGACAAAGCAACAATCAAACACACTTTGGCATTTATATTATTAGTATGATTTTTACCCTACAACCATAATGAAATCATTCAATGAGCATAATTTACGCAATTGTTCTCACAAGAATTGTCAATAAAGAAAGGTTTAATTCACAATCACAGATCAATATAATTCGCAGTATACCTACTAAATTAATTACACGAAGCAAAAGATCCATCTCGCTCATTACACTGGTCATAAACGCAGTCGCATCGGCCGTAAACGCAGGGTGAACGATTCAATATGTTCGCATTGTCAGCATACCGAGAAACGAACGTATGGACCGAATTAACCTTTATCATTATCGATGAAGCGGTAATAGCCTAGTGGTTAACACATCCGACCGCTTGTACGGGGTCGCGGGTTCGATCCTCGAGCACGTACCTCCAACTTTTCGAAATTGTCATATACATATTGTATAAAAGCCCTTGAAAATAAATAAAGATGAAAAAAAAAAAAAAAGAACTTTTCGAAATTATGTGTGTCATGAAATTAAATATCAATTGCTTCAAACGGTGAAGAAAAACATCCCGAGGAAACCTTCCTGTCCTCGAAGGTGTGTAAAGTCTGCTAATCCGCACTTGGCCAGCGTGGTGGACTATAGCCAAACCCTTCTCATTCCGAGAGGAGAAGCGTGCTCAATAGTAAGCCGGCAATGGGTTGATAATAGATTATTATCGCTATCATATTTAATTGATCTATACCCATCTAACCAAAGAGGCAGGTATGAAAGATCAGAAGCCCAACTGTCTGGAGCAAATTTTAATCATTTGACAGTTTAAAACGTATTACTCGAACTGTTTTAGGAGTTCATACGTGCTTTTTGGCGTGCAGGCATCTATGAACTCCTTATACAGGTCGAATTATCTACTTAATACGTTTAACAAACGAATGTGATCACGATTTCCTTTCACAATCGGGGGGCAGACATGCTTTTTATTCATGAAAAGACCCTTCCTTTGCCATCCATCACATAGTTTGCACTATTGACCGATATTGCTATCAGCTTATTTAAGTAGACCTACATCAGTATTTTTTTTCAAAACAGGAATAAAAGCCGTACCTACCTACAAAAGCATTTCCCATATAAAATCTGAAGGTATAATTCTCTGCTAATTTGATAACAACAAAACGTTTGTCAAATTCTTGATTAAATATTGATTTGAATTTTTTTAATTTACTTACCGAAAATAAGGTTTAATTTTTTATTGAAGTGAGTTCTATTAAATTGATATTTGACACGATCGATCGGCTAGAATATCTTTAAAGAATTTGTGTGATCTATAATTCTATATCTATTTTAAATACGGGTGTTTTGACGTTATGATTTCAATCGTCTGCTAAGAAAACGACTATCCTTTATTTAGGTCTAGCTATTGATTAAGTTGCCATAGCTATTGCAACCTAATCAAATGGAAATTTGCCATTAGGCTTACCCGAGTGTGACAATAATTAATTAGATTAAATCTCTCCATGTGTCGGACCCATGTCTCCGCGCAAGCTTAACATCCGAGAGGACATCTCAGTTAGGTACTCGTTAAAAATGTACAATGCCTGCTTCTTCAACGATGTTTACTTACTCGGGCGTTATGTATGGTCCTTATACATTGACTGGACAGAAGATGAAAAGTCTAAAACATCTGTGAAAATAAAAAGTAAGTAAGTAAAGGCACCCTGTCCTGTAGCAACCGATTTCATTATTTTATTTTAACGATTGCTCCGAATTACGAAAGAGGACAATAGAAGAAAAAGCTACTTCTCATTATTATGATATGCAATTGAATATAATGAAGTTATGTACAAATTGGTAGCAGGTCAATTTTGAAACTCTTAGGTCGAAAATATACTACCGAGACCGACAGGACAGGAAATATGTCAGTGCGAAAGGTCAGCGCGCGAACTTTATATGGAGTTTCATAGGCATGCGCGACACCAAGAAAGGTTTTTCCCATAAGACAAGTTTCGTCATGTCCTGTCTGTAGTGTATTTTCGCCTTTAGCCGGTAGTAAAATCACAGAATAGGTAATAATACCTACTCGTAGGTAAAATACTATTAAGTAGATATTCTGTGTTCATATAGTAGGCAAACATCGTTCATACCGGCCCGCTGACACGCACTTTCAATACAAATACTGAATGTTTTACACTATGTGCGTTGCATAAAAACGTTCAGTCGATTGGTAACTGAATTTTATGAGCAGTTTAATGCAATCGATGCAATGAAAGCTTGCTGTTTTCAGAGTTTCAGACAATATAATATAAACGTATTCTTTTTACATTAAAGCCTCATACGCTCTATGAAAAACTGCGAAGTGAAGTCTGTTAGGTTTCAAGTTTTAATCTTATTAATCAAGGATATTTTATGGGTATGTATTTTTTTATAATAATTTTTCTATTTCCCTTTCAACTTTTAAACTAAAAATAGGCCCGTAGGATAGTAGATGCTTAGTAGATGATTAGACAGTAGTAGATGCGGAAATACCTGGGAACCCACCGCATTATTACCCCAAGAAAATCCCTGCCATTATGTGATTATGGATTGGGATCACGTCATGAGGAATATGACGCAGAGAGAGAGGTTCAACAGTTTTCTAGATAGTCGGGCTTTACGAGTTTCGGTCGCTGAGATGTTGGCTTCAAAACCACGTAAATTTTCAAGTTTTCCATTAACAGTAATTTAACTAATATAAGGTTATACCCAAAAATGCACGTTGGAATGAATCAACGGGAATCCCGCTTTCAAACACCGCGCTTTACGTGCGAGCTAAACCGCAAAGTACACATAAACTACCTTTTCTCATTACACAGAATCATACCGTTCAAATTAATTACCAAGTCGAGATGAGTCAGAAATATCCACATTCGTAGGTCAGTATTTATACACCTACCTATGATTAATTTTTTCATCATACCTATTCGAAAAACGAATACTTATTGGCTTCCGAGGATAGCGGGAGCAAAATGTAATTTTTAGGCCCACGGGACTTTTCATTTCTCTGTTCTGATTGGTCCGCGTTCGTGCTTCTGATTGGTGCTTAAACGTATAGGTAATGTCCATAGATAGTAGGTTGATACTTCTAGCTTTTTCTCATACGTAATGATGAAAATTAGTGTGTCAAATTAAAAGTGTAAAATTAGTGTGGGCCAAATTTTTTGTTCTCGGGCGGCGTATATTGAATTCCTCGCTACGCTCAGGATTCTACTTTAGAATCCTTCACTTCGCTCTGAATTCAAAATAGCGCCCTCGGGGAACAAAAATTTTCTTTGGCCCCATATAACACAAATAACTATTGTTTATTTTCAATGAGTCACTCAAATTACTTAGGTACCTACCTACTTAATTAAAAATTAATCAATGCACTTCTTAAAGACTGGAAGTAAATTGACTCACTATTCTTCTTTCTCAGTAGAAGTTGGACACACGTTGTCCTACGTGAAATATATATAGGTAAATCATTTATCATTTCAAATTCAAATCTTTTTTTAATTCAAGTTGACTTTAACAATTGCTTTTGATTATAACCATGATTTTTCATTTATTATCATTTACTACAATAGTAGCTAGTAAAAAATAATATGTTTGCCGATTTTCTTCAAAAATACGTAGGGATTTAATTCGACGCATATTATATACGGTCTATGTCATGTCCAAGCTCCGGTGATAGTAAGTTCCGTAGGACCAGTAGGTAGCTATTACTACCAGACAACTCAAGTTAGATACACGCGTGGAACTGTAGGCACCATCTACCTAAATACAGAGAATACTAAAATTCTACATCAATGGTAGGCACCTAAAATAATGTACTTATTTGGTAAATAAATGCTTTTACCTTTGGTTAAAGTACCGACAAATACGTAGTCATACCTACACCTAATCTGACAGGAAAAATGTCCGCTTCGAGTTTAGGTAGGTATGCTGTCTAATAATATGTATACTTTGCCTTACAACAGAACCAAAAATTACATAAACTTGCCTAAATATCAATTAATGTTAAATTAAATAAATCCATACTTCCATACTACCATACTTAATATTATAAATGCGAAAGCGTGTCTGTCGGTCTGTCTATCTGTCTGTCTGTCTGTCTGCTACGCTTTCACGGCCCATCTGTTCAACCGATTTTGAAGAAATTTGGTACAGGGGTAGATTGTACCTATCCCGGGGAAGGACACAGGCTACTTTTTATACCGGAAAATTCAAGAGTTCCCGCGGGAATAAAAAAAACTATCTCTTCAACCGATTTTGATGAAATTTGGTAGGTATGGGAATAGTTTGTATCCAGGGGAAGGGCATAGGCTACTTTTTTTCCCGGAAAATTAAAGAATTCCCGCGGGAATCAAAAAACCTTAATCCACGCGGACGAAGTCGCGCGCATCATTTAGTAATATATAAATCGGATATCGATATCGAATAGGATATACTCACAGACGCCCGTAAGCTCACTTTGCATTAGGGCCGCGACACGACGCTGCATGTGTTCCATACCTTTACACTGCAGCTTCGATGCCCATAGAAAGCAGTACCATGCTACACGCCCACGCGTGGTGTGTCTATGCATTCACAACAGCTACAACCGCCCACAACCACCAACATTTGCAGATAGGTACCCGTACACAGCAGTAGGTGCCATCAAGCATCATGCATGTACCTATGTCCTATACCTATATTTCGCGCACGAGTTGAATGCAGAGCTTATAATATGGTGACACATACATAAGCTCTGCATTCAAATCGCGCGCGAACTATACCTACCTAATTTCCATGCTACAACCCCGAAACCCGTAGATAGCTGCGTTATACCACAACGCGCTGTGTTTACAAAGTTTTACCCGTACAACTAACTAACGACATTACGTCGATACCTGTATGTGCCCGTACACAGCGGTAGGTGGTATATGCGATTCCACACGATGCTGCGTGTGTCCACACCTTAACATTTGCACGCTATCTACCCAGCCTCGTGTGTGAGTTGTAAGTATGTCCTCACAATAACACCACCGATGCCAGTACATCATGTGCGTGTGTCAATGATTTACAACTACAATGCTGTGGCCCGCAGACAGCAGTACCATGCTACCGCCACTCGTCGTGTCTCCATGCCTTTACAACTAACCAAAATGAAGATTGCAGAACATGCTAGGCCCCACAGCGTAAGTCCATGCCTTTAATTCTGTGACGCTGATGCCCATAGGCAGCAGTACTTAAAGTGCTGTCTGTATACGTCGTGTTTGTCGTCGTCATCACAACTCCGATGCCCGGACACAGCTGTACAGGCGCCACGATGCGACGCGACGCAGCATGTGTGTCCATACCTCGCTACAATACCGATGCCCGTACACAGCTGTACAGTGTTACCTATTCTGTGTTACAGCGCCGATGCCCGTACACAGCAGTGCAGGCGCCACGACGTAACGCGACGCAGCATGTGTGTCCATACCTCGCTACAATACCGATGCCCGTACACAGCTGTACAGTGTTACCTATTCTGTGTTACAGCGCCGTACACAGCTGTACAGGCGTCACGACGCGACGCGACGCAGCACGTGTGTCCATAGTCCATACCTCGCTAACACGCCGATCCCCGTACACAGAAGTGCAGGCGCCACGACGTGACGCTGCATGTGTTCCATACCTTTACACTAGCGCACAGCTATACAGGCGCCACGACGCGACGCGACGCGATGCAGCATGTATGTCCATACCTCGCTACAATGCCGATGCCCGTACACAGCAGTGCAGGCGCCACGTCGCGACGCTGCGTGCTGCTCAATATTCAACCACCGTCCGCCGCAGGAAGTGGCACGCATGACAGACAGTTAGATTAACTTAGCAACACCAATGACCTAGCATAGCTGTGCGAGTATTATTGAATCACGATATCACGATTTACTGAGGGAAATTAGAAAAACCGATTCATGTAATCCACGGGGTGTTGACTGTTGACTTGAATCTAGTGCCAATTCACCATTTCACCAACAATGCCTTTTTAGGGAACATCTAAGACCAATGGGTGTCACGTATAAGTATGAGTACAATAAATTTAATCTACTTAATAGGCTTGGGTTTTCCTTTTCCCTAAAATAAAGTGTTGGTGCAGTGTTGGTGAAAACAGCTTAAACAGGCATAGAACTTTTCGTAAAACCAATGGCCGAACCATCATCAACAACCCGTGGAAAAAATGCTAGAAACATAAAATCCATTTATTATTGATGATTAAACGAACTTACCTGTAAGTGAAGTTCTATACCAATTATATGAGTACGTTTCATTCGAAGATTTATATATAGTCTAAGATCCGTATATAACCACGACCATCACCGAGCTGTTTAATGGATGAAACCTATTTTTTATTTTTATTTAGTAATAGATAAATACACCTAAAATAGGTTGCCTATCAAAATCCGGTCCAGGCTATTTTTAAACTAATTAATTTTAATTAAAATTGTCAAGTTTATTGTAGCCAATGCTATACCATCGCGTTTGTTATAAATATCTATATTTTGATATATAACTCAAGCGGTTCCGATCCGTTGTTACGAATGGACTATGGTAATAATTACCTGTTTTTTTTCAAAAGAAATAGAAGTAAAATAAAACAAAATTAGATTTCATCACAGGGAAGCATTGATGTAGAATTTTAGTACCTACAGCAGGCCAAGCATGGGAGGGGACAAAAATCTTATCCCCCGATTATATCCACTGACAAGAGATGAAATTATGCTAGATCATGGCAACAGCGGAAAGGAGAAGTATATCCCTGTTTGACTTGTGCATAGGACGTGTGTTTAAGTTTATTTTCATACCATTAAATTATAAAAAAGATGTCTCGAGCTTACTGGGACATCTTATCCTTTCCCCGTGGATAACATCTCCCCGCCCATGCTCGGCCTACAGGGAAGTATAATTTCTGTGGATTTTATATCCCTTTAGTTAAATAATTAATTAGTCTGTATATTTGATTCCCATTGCAACAGTCCGGCTAGCTCAGTCGGTAGAGCATGAGACTCTTAATCTCAGGGTCGTGGGTTCGAGCCCCACGTTGGGCGATACATTTTTTTTTATTTCGTCGCTGAAAACCCCTAGACCTGCAACTATAATAATATTACTGCTTCATTGCAGTATTGCAGCAAGACTTTTCTTTGGAAAATCTTGCAAGATACATGTTTCCAGCTGTAGATGTCTATCGGTTCATATAACGTTAAAATTGGTCTAGTTATTTATGGTATTTTTTCTTCCCAGAACCAATACCAACTACCTGTTAAGAGTTAATTTACCTCTTTAGGCAAATCTATAAATTCTATGAAAATCCAAAACGCTACAATTTCCACAACAACTAAGGAAACACTTAAACCTCTAAGTAACTAGGTACTTTTGGTCTCTGATAAGGAACAGTATGCTTGCTACCTAAGTGATTTATTATTTAACATTAGCCGGGTTATCTCAACCATGTTTACGGCCTATAATACTTTGAAATAGCCTCTGATAAGCTTTTATCAACTGCACTCACTCATCTTCTTTACATTTTAGAACTTAAAAGTAACATGAAATATTTTAAAACTTTGGACCTCAGCCAACTTTTTAGTCTTCGCTTTCAATAGTTAACGAATAAAAAACAATTAAGATCTAAAATACGAGGCTCAAAGGGACGTTGATGATGATAATGACGATTGACGATGATAGTGATGATGACGATGATGATGGAGGTAAGTCTATTATCTAGACGAAATAGGATACCTACCCAGTACGTTTAATCCATACTTCCATACTAATATTATAAATGCGAAAGTGTGTCTGTCTGTCTGCTACGCTTTCACGGTCCATCTGTTCAACCGATTTTGATGAAATTCGGTACAGGGATAGGTTGTAGGTATCCCGGGGAAGGACATAGGCTACTTTTTATCCCGGAAAATTAAATCCACGCGGACGAAGTCTGGGCATCATCTAGTTCGCTAATAAAAGTTCCTTCCTAGTTTGTAATTTTTTAGTGTGTTTTTGACCAACTCCCTGGCGCAGTGTTGAGCGCTGTTGTCTTAACGTGGGAGGTCCCGGGTTCGATTCCCAGCTTAGGTAGATTCTCTGTAAACTCTCATTGAGAATGAATTTTACAAATTGCACCCGAGTGAAATTAGGGCGGGTCTATTACTTGTGTTTTCGTAACGCAATAATGGTAGATTTGTCTAACGATCGCATACTATAATTATTATGTTTTCCATTAGATTTCACTTCTTTGTTGTATCATGAGATAAAAATGTACGGGATGCTGGTAATAATCGATTTTTATTGCAATTTTTAAAATTAATGCACAATGTGTCATTGCAGATGATTCACCACCGGCAATGTGCCATCAACTTATACTGCTATTGTGATAGCACAAAATGACACAAGATAGATAATATTATAGTAGTTTCGATTATGTAATAATTCGCAGTACAAACGGATAATGACCCAGATTATTTTATAAATCACTTAGTCTAAACAAAAGTCCCTGACACCGGTTAAGATATTGACTATTCCCGTATTAATTAAATCTCATAGGTTTATTATTATAAGTGGTATTTAATTGAGCCTCCAACATCCTCCAATGAGTCTCGTATTTGTATAATTCCATAACTACTACATTGTCAATAGCATATTGTTTGTATAGTGATTCGTCTATTTGTGGTTACGTTAACCAGAAGGAATGCAAGCTTAAATTAACAATGTCCGTAATTTTACGTCCGTCTTTACAATTTTTCATCTTTCAAGTCTAAGTAGAGAAAGTCAGCAAGAAGTCTTGAATTAATTTTCTAGTTGAATGAAGTTGAGACATTATTCTTTCTTGTGTGGCTCTTTGTGGAAAATCGGACAGATTATTATGGTTATATTAGTCCCCACGAGATTCTCAGCGTAAGTAGGTACTTTAGTTAAAGAAGCTTTGGCTTATGACACTAAGTCGGTCGAGTTTCTTGTTGGTTCTTCTCGGTAAGAATAGCAATCTGAATCAATAGTAGATTCACCTGACGATTCAAAGGCTTTTTGAAGTGAAACTTCTTTAGAATCGTTGTGATTTGAAAATTGGATGAAACAAAAAAGAGACATAGAAACATATTCATAATAGGATTTAGTCTGCGAGAGAATGACATAGAATCTCAATAAATAAAAAATGTTAGATAAATAGAATAAAGTTATATTTATCTCATTCTCTCGTAGACTTTTCTGAAGTTTCACTTCTACCGTGTTGCACACACACACTTTTTTATTATTGAGATTTGTCTATAATATACTAACTTTAGAGAGTACACAATGGTTGTAATAGGTCTCTTCCCTTCCCAAAAAAAATACTTAAAAGCACTCCCGTACAACATAATACTGACTATACTGAGTCAATCAACAAACCACACGACACCCTTTGAAACAATCGCAGCAGACGAGCTCGGGCCGATTAAGCTTCCCTTTTACGCTTTTTAAGCCGCATAACCCTTTGTTCACTCCGTATCCAATTATTTGGTACGTCCACGCCCAAAGCTCCATTTACACAAAAGCTTGGGCATTCATTTCGAAATTCCGGAACGGATTTAACGGTTCTGTGCCTTATGTTACAGATATCAATGAGGTACAATGCTTCCCCTTCTGTCTTCTGCTATATCGATCGAGAAGAAGATGGCACAAAATCGGAAGTATTGATAATATATTATCTCCAGTAAACAACTTTTTCTTCTAAGATCATTGCCATTATATAGGTATTTTGACACTCATCATGATCGTGATGATTAATTTTATTTATTGGTCTAGAAAATGAACTTCTTACACTCTTTTTAGTTGTTACGGCTTAGGATTTTTTTTAAGTTAAAAAATTTAGATCACAATGATTAAAATTATTACTTTATGCTTGTTTTTAGTAATGACAGCAACATTATACAATTTAATACTCAATAGATCTTAACGGGGAAATTAAGATCGCAAGAATCGTGTCTGTTGTTTGTGAAAACAATCTAAACCTTAATATTCTGGCCATTTTGATAGAATCTAAGACAATATATCGCCATCTAATCCCACAAGCGAACTGAAAGAAGGCATCATTTTTGTTTGAAAAAAATTAAGGACTCCAACGGACCTAAAAAGGATTTAAAAGTTCCGTTGCTTATGGGAACGCCTCGAGAAATTAAAATTAACACAATATGTTCCGTTACAATGCCTTGCAAAAAGAATACCACGCCTACATGAAAGTAAGATTATACTGATTTCGAATTACAGATGGCGTAATGCATAAGCCTCACACATAAGGTAAAAGACTAAAAATATGAATAATATATTTGTTACGGACGCATTAAAGATAAAGTTAGGATTCATAAATATGTAAGTTGGTACAGCTATCTGCTGACCATAATATCTGTTAAAATAAGACGAACCTAACATAATATCGATGACATTTAGAAAATAAAGATGTTATTTCTGTGACATTAGATTACATACCTGTTAATCGACTTTATATATGCTAGCACTTAGCAGTGTCAGATTAAAAAGTTTTAATTAATAATATTATAAATGATCATCTAGGTATTTAATCGTAGTCAAAATCTACAAAAATAAATATTATACATTTTTGAAGGGAAAATTTTATGCAGGTCCTTTTTGAGCCAGGTAGCAAAATGCGCAAAGGAATTCCTAATCCCAGATTATCAATATTTATTACACCGAAGTTCATCCATGGATTATCATTACATCTCATTCGTGCTATTCAAACCGTTACATTTTACTGAGCTAGCAGTTTTAATACGTGAGGCGTGCCATAACCATGTCTGTACAGCTTATCCTGTAATGTCCCATAACTGCAAGAACATGCGTCACGGATCCGTGCGGATATGGCCATGGGGTGGGTGTGGTGATCATAAAATAATGCTTTGACCTCTCCCAAGTCCCGTTGATTATAACAAGGTAATACATTTATATTTACTTAGCTACTTTTTTCTGAGATTAAAATATTGTTTAATATATTTTACATCAGCTGTTTAAAAAATATTTACTAGCAGGTAGAATTGAAAAAACCTTTTTTTATAACTGACGAACAATGCCATCTAGTAGTGAGTAGCATAATTACGTAGTAGCTACATAACTATGTCATGATGTACTTTTTAACTAGATGGCGTTGTAAGTTATTATAACTCAATTTATGTTAAATACTACTTATTTGATTATCATGTACGTGACAATAACATATATTATCAACATACAAAATATATTGTTTCATAAATTATTTTAAATAATTTTACACAATATTTGTTATTTAATAAGAAAATCTTTTTGTTTATTGTTACTAATGGATAACACATGTATTGTAAGGCGTATGTAAATTTTGACTTAAATGTCATCGCCGAAATAGCTCAGTTGGGAGAGCGTTAGACTGAAGATCTAAAGGTCCCCGGTTCAATCCCGGGTTTCGGCAGAATAGCTCTTTTATTTTCCAGTATTTTCATTTAATTACACGTCATGTGACCCGACACGGCTCAACTTGGATAAGATATTTTCAAATGCTTTTGCATGTGTCGTCTAGTACTGCCATCGATTATATTTTGTGGTTTCGTTTATTTTAAGAATAATTAACTATTTATGTACAGTAGTCATCGATTTACCAACTAAGGATACAACATTACCTACAAAATAATACTCAAAAAGCGTCCACAATCGCTTATACAATCGCAGCTATATATAATACAGACTGAGACACCAAACGGTTCACAAAAACCAACCATATAGATTCATACTTAGGGTTAAATCTTGTAATAAAAGTTCGACACATACGACATTTTGCAATGAATCAGCGGAAGACTTTCTGTGTTCCGAAGTAAAGTGATATAGGAGTCGACAAATTTGTATTTGATATTTTTATTTTTTTTAATACTTTATTGGTGATGATGATTTTATGAAAATTATCTTTATGTATTTGTGTGTTTATGTGTTATTATGTATTAAATATTTTATTTACGTATTTTATCTAAATATAACACAGTTACTTCTTGGCAGGATAAAAATTTCATTAAGTAGTAACATGTCGCGGGTTCGAATCCCTCTCACGAAATTCACGAATTGAATTCCATACTAATATTATAAATGCGAAAGTGTGTTTGTCTGTCTGTCTGTTTGTCTGCTACCCTTTAACGGCCCATCTTTTCAACCAATTTTAATGAAATATGGTATAGGGATAGATTACATCCCGGAGAAGAATATAGGCTACTTTTTTAACCGACTTTCAATAAAGGAGGAGGTTCTAAATACGGTGCGTATAAAAAAAATGTACACCGATTTCGAAGATCTGTCTGTCTGTCTGCTACGCTATCCCATCATTTCAACTGATTTTGCTGAAATTTGGTATGTAGTTTATATCCTGGGGAAGGATATAGGCTACGTTTTATCCCGGAAAATTAGGGAGAATCTAGTCTAGTTCTTAATAAATACAAAAACTAGTGACAAAAAATGAATAAAAGTACCTTGAAATATATTTAACTACGAGTACCTAACTTATAAACCTGTCTTTTAGAAGTATGCTTTTTTTCAATGTTTAATGTCTACATATAGTGTAGACATACATATACGTCTATATATTTTTCAATAATGGCCTTGCTCAAATCATATAAAGTTTGCGCGCGAGTAGAATGCAGAGTAAATGTATGGTGACACATATATTTATTCTGCATTCAACTAGCGCGCGAACTGTACATGGTGAAATTGTGTTCAAGTGTGGGCATCGGATATTGTAAATAAATTAATATTATTTTTTAATTAATATTATTACAAGAAACTGCAATATTTTTAAAGTTTGCGATATAGTTACCCAAAAATCGATAAAAAAAATTGTTCAATAGAAAAAAAAATATGGCATCGTTCTTTAAGAGATTGACAACGGTTTCTTTTTCTATGATGATTATCATAACTGCCAGATATCGATTTTGAAAGAATTATTTCTTATCTAAGGAATTCGACACGGTTTTTACACTACTTACCAATTTTAAATATACCCATATTAATTTATTAAAAAAAATGGGCACTTTAATTGTACCAGTTTACAACTTCAATATAAGAAAAATAAAAAATTAACTACTCCATATTTTTTGTATCCATTTCGCTAAGACGCGCCTCTATCGCGTTCTCTATTGGCCCGTAAGCGTGTGAATGCGATAGCTGCTCATTTGAAATATTGTAATTATGATGACAAAATAATTAATTTAGGTAAGATTGTGTGATTATTTCGCTAGTATACCGTAAAGTAAATGTATATAAAGTATTTCCTAACCTAAAATATGATACTCCATCGTTTTTTTCGCATCTTTCGGATTGTTTTTGCACTTTTTTACGGAGCAAAACGGCATGTTGTCGCTTGGTGTACTCATGCGCGACTGAGGTGAGAACTGTTCATATTATCTATTTATGAACAGTTTGACCGTGCCGTTTTTTGCGCTTCGATGGTGCGTCTAAGGTATTGGTAAGTCAATGACAGTAGTAGACAAATATCATAAGAGCAGCAGAAAAGACATGAACATTATACAGAATTCCAGCCGGCAGCTTGTTAATGTGGATTAAACAATTTGGAAAATCAAAATAATTCTCACGCATGATAATTATTTAAATCTTTCTATTTTTTTTTCAAAAGGTGATTTGCATCGGCCGGGAATCGAACCCGGGCCGCCCGCGTGGCAGGCGAGCATTCTACCACTGAACCACCGATGCTGTTGAATAGATAGGTGAATTTCCGTAACGGGCTCAGTCCACGCCAGATAAATCGGTAACCGAGTTTTTGTCGGTAATAGAAATAATATCGAACAAAAATAAAGCTGGGTACACACGCAGCGACTTTGATCGACAGCGGCTTATTATGTTCACACAATAGCGATCTTTGATAAAATTTTTGGCCCGCCTCCTATGGCATTCAATGATTCAACGCAGGACAATAAAAAATAGCAGAATCGTTGATGATTAATTCTTCCATTTATTCTAGTTGTCAAATAGGTGAGTAACACCAAGTTTAACCTAAGCAGAATAATCCCAAAAAACTAGTTACCTAAGTATTTTTTTCCGGCTCGTTAATTATTCAACTATCAAGAAAATATGATCGAAAAATAGAGGTAGAAAAATTTACAATTCAAATTTTATCGTCTACAGTTGAGAAAGAAATGGCTTTTGAAATGTGTATTATATTATACTAGTAGCTATTAATATTTAACAATATATCCTTTGAATGGTATAATATAACGGTAAGCACCTTTCAGTACCAGTATGGCGCGTTAACCCGCATATGGCACGAAGGCGTGGATACCGTGCAAGCACCATCACGCGATTCTGAATTCTGAGGTCCTGACATATCTATAAATAATATATTAGTTCGGATATCTCTAGTGGATAGAAACATGCGTTAGGTACTATAATCCGTCAAAACAGACAAATCTATATAGGGTACAGCGTGTAGCTTGCACGTGTAGCTTGCGATATTTACCGCCCAGTAAGCCAGCAATTCAGCACCTGTGCACCAATTGCAATTCTGCACCGGCACAACACTACATGACATAATTCTTCCAACCTTCCAACACCTTCTTACAATTGCTTTACAATCGTGCTTTGGCGGATTATAGCCAATTATACTTCTAGTCCCTTCATTATTATGTGCTTTTTAAACACAAGTTAATTGTATGGCGATACCTTTTAATTATAACTTTATTTTATTTTAATCATTGATTGTTAAAGCAGCTAAAGCTGTAAAAATTTCAACTGTCTAGCTAAAATTTAACGTCAGAGTACTCTCCAAATCTCCAACGCACATCTACAATGCGCATTGACTGAAAAAAAAACTTACAAGTTATAAGTCTGCATATAAGGCCGCAATCGTACACGTAAATGTTTTTTTTTATCCACTACAAGTTAGCCCTTGACTGCGATGTTTATCTAATGCCAGCCGCACATTTTCGGTACAATACTAAAACCACTGAATTGATCACTTGATCAATTTACCCAGTAGAATCTGATGCGGTAAGGCAGATCATCTGTAGAACGATACCGTCGATCTTTGGTGAGCCACCTATAAAGCGTGTATTGACAGTGCTATCATTCGTGATTGGAGATATAAATCTTCACGAATCAAATCGAAATCGCGAAATGTCTTTCATGATACTTAGAAACGAGCAATGTTGTTTTTTACAACGTTCTTCGGAGTTCGATGTCAGCATTTTAAATATTAAGCAGCATTTATAATATAACTAGATGATTCCTGCGACTTCGTCCGTGTGGAATAAGTTTTTTTATTCCCGCGGGAACTCTTGAATTTTCCGGGATAAAAAGTAGCCTATGTCCTTCCCCGGGATACAACCTATCCCTGTACCAAATTTCATCAAAATCGGTTGAACAGATGGGCCGTGAAAACGTAGCAGACAGACAGACAGACAGACACACTTTCGCATTTATAATATTAGTATGCATATTAATAATATCTATGAGTATAAATTACAAATTTAAAAAACCCCCGACTAGAAAAAAGCTGATGACTTTCAGACGGATGAGCAGATTTTCATGAAACATGGCTAAGAACACTCGGGATAAAATTATCTATGACACAAAAAATACTAAACGAAAATCGGTTCATCCGATTGAGAGCTACGATACCACAGACAGATACACAGATACACAGATACACAGATACACAGATACACAGACAGACACGTTAAACTTATAACACCGCTCTCTTTTTGCGTCGGGGGTTAAAAATAGGTACCTAAATGACATAAAATTGAAAATAAGTTTTGTCATTAATTTAATTTATCTTATATGTAAGTATTTACCCAAAAAAGTTGCTAAACCAACTTTTTTTATCCACTGCAAATCAGGTACCATCAGTATAGGCACCTAAGTGATGGTGCAGTCTAAGATGTTAGGGGCATGGCAGTTAAATTAAACCCATACCCCTAATCGGTTTCTACATGGCATCGTACCGGAACGCTAAATATCGCTTGACGGCACGTCTTTTCCGGTAAGGTCGTAACTAGCCACGGCCGAAGCCTCCCACTAATCCAAACCAGGGAAAATTCAGAAATTATAAATTCCCAAATTTACCCTGCCTGGGATCGAACCCGAGACCACCGCACGTTAAGACAACAGCGCTCAACACTGCGCCATCCCAGGTCGTCAAACTCAAATCACTTATGTATACCTACCTATAGTGGACGGCAAGATCATATTATGTATTTTTATATCTAAAGGGACGCACCGAATGTGTTCTCACCGACCAAATGAGCCTTAATGCATACAAGATAATTTGCATACGAATTGTATCTACAATGGACCATCCTGATTGAAAGGTCAAATGGAATAGGCGCAACGAGACAAGGTCACTGGGTTACTTACACTGAAGGTTGCGGCCAGCCCAAATCCTGATTGTTATTTAGGAACAAACCATATTTTATTTGTATGTATATAAACTTTATTAACAATAAATTGGAGTTATCCTCTAAATATCAAGTACTAGCTGATGCCCACGACTTCTTCCGCGTGGTGTAAGTTTGAGGTGGTTGAAGTTTTGACTCTCGCGGGAACTTCTTATTGTTTCGGGACAAAAAGTAGTCTATGTCACTCTCAGGATGTGATAGTTACTGTGGTGGTCTTTTCGCGAATAACATAAAAGGTTCAGTAAATAACACAATTAACTATTCATTAATTTTCTAGACGTAAGTTGTAGGTAAGTAGCTCAATAATTAATTTAAGTATTAAAATTAAGTTGTTTAGTAGGTAGGTAATGATTTTTGTGCTATGTTCTGAGTCGTTGTTTACAAAAAATAAATATAAATAAATCCATACTTAATATTATAATTGCGAAAGTGTGTCTGTCTGTCTGTCTGTCTGCTACGCTTTCACGGCCCAACAACGCAACCGATTTTGATGAAATTTGGTACAGAGTTAGTTTACATCCCGGGGAAGGACATAGGCTACTGTTTATCCCGGAAAATTGAAGAGTTCCCGCGGGAATCAAAAACATCAATCCACGCGGACGAAGTCGCGGGCATCATTTAATCAACTATAAAATTAATTAATTAATTGTATTAACCCAAAGACTATGGGCCTACTTATATAAATAGATTCCTAATTATACTTAATAATTAATATACTTATATATAATGCCGTGTAAAAACTATATGGGAATGGGTTAAATATTATTACTGTCATTCCCCGCAGGTTAGTCCGCTACTACCTTAGACTGCATCGCCACTTACCACCAGGTGAGATCGCAGTCAATAACTTGTAAACAATAGGTAATCTATACTTTAATATCATAAATACGAAAGTTTGGATGGAATATGGATGGATGTATGTTACTCAATCACGCCAGAACGGCTGAACGGATCTGGATGAAAGTCACAGAGATAGATTATAGTCTGAAATAATGGACTACTGATGCGTCAACTTTGCTTATCCTTGTTATAGCCGCCCGACTTCAACATAGTGGGTAGAAATCAAAATTATTTTGTACTTTACAGTGGCGTTGGGAGTCGGTTATTTGGAAAGAATTTTTATTTTTAACTTTTGAGTGTCAGGGTTGAGGATTTGGAGTCAAAATTTTTTATGGGACCACCTCTAGAGCTTCCTCTAGACGACTAATTTTCAAATCGGTTCAGAAACCACGGAGTTATGCACCGACATACATTTAAAAAAAAAACGCGCCGAATTGAGAACCTCCTCCTTTTTTTGGGAGTCGGTTAGTAAAATAGTGACAGATGAAGCTGCCCGCCACTTGCCCCGCTGCTCGCACCGCATCGTCAGTCTCGTGATCTAAATATTTTCTAGCGCTAAGAAACATCTAGTCCATATTGTAATTATGACCTAGTAAATATATCTTGTAGATAGAACCAGCCCTCGCAATGAATGAACGGAGAAATTTAAGATGACTGGTTTTATTGTACTTACTCGTAAGCTTGAAACACGCCCTACACCTTTTTGTTAAGACCCATATACATTGGTCAATCCGTATAAACACGATAATGTACGAATAGCAACGTTAAGGCGTATACTCTTACCAAATAAACGCTCTATCAGTTTCTACCTACTCAATGGAAAAATTTGAGGCAAAATGTAGGAAGCTATATCACTGGTCTGTTTAATCAGGTAACTAGGTATCTCCCCTATCTTACTAATATTATAAATGCGAAAGTTTGGATGGATGTATGGATGTTTGTTACTCTATCTCGCCCCAACAGCTGAACGGATCTGGCTGAAATTTGGCACAGAGATAGATTATAGTCTGGCATAGCACATAGGCATCCCGGCATTATCCCGGAAAATTAAAGAGTTCCCGCGGGAACCAAAAAACCTCAAACCACGCAGACGAAGTCGCGGGCATCCGCTAGTAAATAAATAAATAAAATATCTCATATTATAAAAGTGAACGTCTAAATAATTACTTCAATCTTAGATCAAGCAAGAACTTGTCTTAAAAAATTATAAAACTCTAAATTCGTTTTACTAGCTTAATGCATTTAAAGCACTGAACAGCCAAGCTGATATTAAGCTAGTCTTTTTGCACGAAAAGGGTGAAATACATTATTATTATTATCTCTGCAACGCTTTCTTATTTATCTGTTTGACACTAAATGCGGATTCAACTTTAAAAAATGGGATGTGGCTGTGTTATGGACACGGCCGTTTGTTGTACGTGAATACGTCTCGTAACGGGTAATAGTTTCTATATCAAATAATATTAAGTATTTAACGCGATGTGTAACAGTCCTTATTTAGCGTAATAAATTCTTTAATTCTTTAGCTATCCAGTAATGAAAGCTAGTTTAGCTAGTCAGTGGTGTAATTGAAATTTGGATGGGGATGATAGATATGTAGCTGCAACACTAAACTGTATCCCCCGACTTTGTTATCATTAGTTTTTTTGGATTGCGTCCCTATGCAAGCAATTTTAAAGACGTATTCACGTCAAAATATGAAATGGATACGGGTCTTTATATTGTAGGCGAGAAATGTGCGCTACAATATAGGTACTTATCTAAGCCATTTGGCTATGCCCAAGGCAGAGGTTGGGTTGTCGACCTGTCTACGCAGCTGCAAATAACTTAGATCTTAGGGCTCAGTTGTAAATTGTAATATAGTAAAATAATTTGATACAGCTCTCCAATTCCGCGCGCACGAATGTAGATACATATTTTAAAATCCCGTGGTAAGTTTGCTATACCTAGCTACTCTATTTATTTAGCAGGCTCTTGCCTGTACTCTTAACTTAACTTAACTTGTACTCTTAACGCTACAATGTAGCGTTCTTGCAAGCAAGAGCCTGTAGGAGGATGTAGCTGCTACATCCTCCATTCGTCTTGTCTAGTTATACTATTAGCGTCAATTCAATCGTCGGGGTAGCATACCCTTAAGGTAAAGAAATGTGTGGCTGAACTGGCAAATAAATGTTTTCTTTTATTTCTTTCAATCCCAGAAATCTGCCGTTTTCGAGTGTAACTAATAGATAGGTAAGTCTATGATAAGCACGTAATAAGTAATTATAACTAATACCTACCAACTAAATATCAGATTACTATGTTACAGCAGCTAATTTTATGGCACCTTTTCTACCACAGCTTTTTTCTCCAACACATACTAATATTATAAATGCGAAAGTGTGGCTGTCTGTCTGTCTGTCTGCTACGCTTTCACGGACCATCTGTTCAACCGGTTTTCATGAAATTTGGTACAGGGATAGGTTATATCCCGGGGAAGGACATAGGCTACTTTTTATCCCGAAAAATCCGAAGGTTCCCGCAGGAATCAAAAAAATTATCTGTTCAGCCGATTTTAATGAAATTTGGTACAGGGATAGGTTATATCCCGGGGAAGGAATACTTTTTATTCCGGAAAATTCAAGAGTTCCCGCAATCTTAGATCAAGCAAGAACTTGTCTTAAAAAATTATAAAACTCTAAATTTGTTTTACAAGCATGCATTTAAGCACTGAACAGCCAAGCTGATATTAAGATAGTCCTTATTACCTAGCTATATAATTAACGCATATCTGAGAAATATAGCCATAGATGACCATGTAAATACAATACAGGTATTTATAATAATACCTATAGGTAGGTACCTATAGGTATTATTAACGCATATCTGGGAAACATCTCAGATGACCATGTAAATAAACCCAGCATGAGTTTTTGATTATTATAAATCCATAGCAATATCTATGGTCTTAGTCAGTTATACATAGCAGTAATTTCCCATATATCCCTATATCGATAAGGGTCTGATAATGAATATACCTGTCACCGTAAGATTGCAAATACTGTTAGACTATAATCTAACTAGCGAAATTGTAAACTTTCGACAGATTGTGAACCGTTCAATGTTCTGAGTATCATTTTTAAAATATTCATTGTATTTACGTTTTCTTATCTCTTTCTCGTAGGTTAGGTTAGGGTTCGACATAAATAACTAAGTAGTGCCCGGCCGCGGGCATGGCACTTAGGTTTTATCGGGTTAATATACCTAACAGATTACAATCTACCGAAAAATAATGCGTTAAATTGTAATCTGTCGACAGTTTATAATTTCGCTAGTTATATTACAATCTAACGGTTTTTGCAATCTTACGGTGACATACCCATCCGATAAAATCTACATTTTATCATTAGACGGTAATCGCAATTCGCAATGCAACATTGAATCACGAATCAAGGCACGGATAATTTACTTGGAGCCGCATAATCTTTTCCCAAAAGCCCATCTTTTCGACCGATTTTGATGAATTATGGTACAGAGATTTGTTGCATCCCATGGGAAGAACGTAGGCTACTGGGAAAATTGTATCCTGGGAAATTAAAGAGTTTTCACGGGAATCAAAACCCTTAATACACGCGAAGGTTTCATCTAGTGACTAAGTATCCATAATCCATACTAATATTATAAATGCGAAAGTGTGTCTGTCTGTCTGCTACACTTTCACGGCCCAACTACTCAACCGATTTTGATGAAGTTTGGTACAGAGATAGGTTACATCCCAGGAAGGGACATAGGCTACTTTTTATCCCGGAAAATTGAAGAGTTCCCGCGGGAATCAAAAAATGTATCTGTTCAAGCGATTTTGATAAATTTGGTACAAGGACAGGTTGTATCCCGGGGAAGGACATTATATGCTACTTTTTATCCCGGAAAATTGAAGAGTTCCCGCGGGAATCAAAAAATGTATCTGTTCAGGCGATTTTGATAAATTTGGTACAAGGACAGGTTGTATCCCGGGGAAGGACATTATATGCTACTTTTTATCCCGGAAAATTGAAGAGTTCCCGCGGGAATCAAAAAACATAAATCCACACGGACGAACTCGCGGGAATTATCTAGTATAGATACCTATACGTTTCACAAAATTTTTTATTTCACTATATTTCACTGAAAGGTTTCAGGATTTGCTATCCGGAAAATTTATAACTATTACATGATTCGATATATAATATCGAAAGTTTAAACGAGACTTCTTTATGTATAGGAATATTATTTTCTTTATTTTCATCGGGCGTGTAAATTTTATGAATTTAATAAGTTCTATATGTAAGGCTAAAATTACAGGAAAACTGAATATATTAAATCGTCAGAACTCACAAACACATACTAGAAACAATAACCTTTACTCGCAAGTTATCATTGTTTACTTCATTACTTTTATCTTTAGAGCAAAGCAATCAATGCTTAGGCTAGAAAGTGAATTGAAATAACTTAACCGACCATGTTAAATTGCCTCATAATTACGAGTGCTACAGTAAATACTTGTATTTGTTCTGATTTGGTTGGTTTACGCCGGTGCGTTCCTATCTGTGTATCAACACTTTTTTATAACCCAGCCAGTCCGGCAACTGGCGTGGTGTAGAGAACGCGCTCGCGTTCGAATTTTGAATTTAGCGTGAGGAAAATTCGCGCGAAACTAATAATACCATCTGAATTTTTTATTTCAAACATAGTTTCAATTTATTTATTTATATTATACGTCGTTTTAAATAAGTATGTAATTGAGTGAAAATACTGCAATATCTAGTTAAAATTTTCACGCGTTCTTCGTTAACATTCGCAGTTTTCTCGCAGAACCTAACGAAACGTAAGTAAAACATTAATTTTCGTAGAAGTTACGAGTGCTGTATATTTCAGGGGCATTCCAAGACGCCAGTAAAATGTGGATCTACGAAAATGAATTTAAGATTTAATATCTTTTAAGCTAGGTAAATAATAACAATATTTTTTTGAAGTAAATTAATAATCTAAACTAATATTATAAAGAGGAAAGATTTGTTTGTTTGTTTGTTTGTTTGTAATGGTTAAACTAAAAAACTACTGGACCGATTTTAAAAATTCTTTCACCTATAGAAAGCTACTTTATCAGCGAGTAACATAGGCTGCATTTTATTTTAAAATAAATTAGAGATCCCTTCGAAAATTGCAATAATGTGAAAAAAAAGTCGTAAAAATTCACCTAATTTAACTTTTTACGTTAATCCTCTATTCGTCTATAAGTTCAGACTGTCTTTTATGTCATATTTGTCAAGACAAACATAATAAATACAAGAGAACTTTTCAACATTTTTTTTAACATTTTAATATCTAACTGTTGTAGATAGACTGCGAAATGCCTAAAAGAGCCAGGTCTCAACTTAGTTGTTAGTTCTAAACATAGTTCCCAGGCGAGTGCAGCGAAAATACGTCGTATTGGAGACTCAAGTGCCAAGCGTTCACAGCGGTTTGCTGAACAAAATTTGAGAACGTAACTATGGTGGAGTTGTTCGTCTCAGTGCCGACTGACCATTTTTGGGGACTATTTTGATCAAATGCTACCCGTGCGAAGCCGGGGCGGACCGCTAGTTATATAATAAGTTATTGATTTATTTACTCAGGATAAATTTAAGATTTTCATAATGCTTTTATGTTGAATCCACGCTTTGTTGACTTTTAATTAAAAACTAAATATTTGATTTTTTTATTGCTTAAAAAGAATCTTATTATAAGCGTAAAGGTTATTTCACACCTAACTACTTCATGCAAAATTATTCATCAAATTAATATTTCATCGTATTTAACCTACACCCATAGGTAGGTAGGTAAGTAAGTACATGAATTGCTTGAAATAGGTAGGTAGGTAGGTAAGTAAGTAAATGAATTGCATTTATAATAAAATCCCGAAATTTATAACTGACGAGACTAATGATACGACCTTTAAGCGGAAACTCAAGCAGTGGCTTATGCTTAATTGTTTCTATGAGATAGACGAGTTTCTTGAATTCCAAAACTAACCGTACACATGGCCTCAATTGCATGACAGTTGCGTTTTGTTTGTAATTAACCTGACATAATTTATAATAAACTTATTGAATTCGTACCATACTTAAAATATTAATTGACATTATGTATATCTTCTAATTTTATTATTGTATTGTTAATGATAATTTGTAATAATGTTTAAAATTAAAATAATTAAAATTAAGCGTAACCTGCAATTGCATTTGCAGCATTACAATGCCCTGACGGGGCCGCATGTAATGATTAAATAAAGAATAAAGAATAAAGAAATCACTGCACTTACTGAACGCTTTTTTATTAGAACATTCATTATAAGTACTGCTAATAGATAGATACATACGAAATTCATATTGAAATATAAATTCGAAAAGTGTGTCTGTCTGTTCATTTTCATGATAAATAATTTCCATCCCCTAAGTTCACATTTTCCATTTTTATGGTATGGCAATAACTAGGTAGGTACTCAATATATTGTAAAAATAACGTAATATTCTCGTAAATTTTTCGTTTTTTTTTAATTATATATTGAATCGTGTCTAACAATATTTTATAATTTATTGTTATTTAACTATTAACTTACTATACAAGATATGAGTGAGTAGGTACATATTTATTGACTTGCTGGCACGTTTTCCTATACGAGTATTTATAGTACCCTATACCTCCCTGACATAATTAATATTTGTATTATGCTTACATAATGTATATAAGCTAAATATCGACAAAAGTGTTTTAATACACAAGCGGTTATTTATGCGTCCTTAGAATTTTTATAAAAAGACTATCGAATGCCCGCGACTTCGTCTGCGTGGTTTGAGGATTTTTGGTTCCCGCGGGAACTCCTTAATTTTCCGGGATAAAAAGTAGCCTATGTGCTATTCCAGACTATAATCTATCTCCGTGCCAAATTTCAGCCAGATCCGTTCAGCCGTTGGGGCGTGATTGAGTAACAAACATCCATACATCCATCCAAACTTTCGCATTTATAATATTAGTATAATATATAGTATATTAGTAATATTATTATTATCAGAGGTTAGTGATAATAACCGGTACCGACGGCTTAACGTGCTCTTCGAGGCACGGAGGAAATCCAGTTAGTTAGCCACCCGTCCAGTTATCGACTTGGGTCAACGTTGCTTAACAATCACAATCGACTGATATAATGCGCTGTCACAAGTCACAACTAGGCCACTCGTCCCTCGCAACATTCCCGCGACTTCGTCCGCGTGGGTTAAGTTTTTTTGATTCCCGCGGGAACTCTTGGATTTTCCGGGATAAAAAGTAGCCTATGTCCTTCCCCGGGATACAACCTATCCCTGTACCAAATTTCATCAAAATCGGTTGAACAGTTGGGCCGTGAAAGCGTAGCAGACAGACAGACAGACAGACGGACAGACAGACAGACAGACGCACTTTCGCATTTATAATATTAGTATGGAAGTATGGATTGCGACCTCATACAAAAAATTAAATAAATAAATCTTTAAGAAAAGATACTTAATTCGATTAAACATTTGTACGGAAGATGAATTTTATAAAAAACAAACAACTGACTAAATCTTAAATATAAAATAAAATTATTAGAAACATTGGAAATTTAAATCTAATTTATATTACCTATTTTCCCCAAGTCAACAAAACAATAAAGATTAAATATTTTTAGCAATGGCATCAACCCGGACCTCAGCTTATGCAAATGAAAATGATATTACTTAAGTGTCATTAAACTATCATACGCAATGTAGCAATATTAAAATATTTAAGTATGTCCAAATCGGATTGTGGCTTAGATTATACCTCAGACACAAAAACCTAACCAGTAGACCATGAAGACATTGTTGAGCAATAATCATTATTCGTATAGGAGTTCATTTTATGTAAGCAGAATGCGTTTTTACAGCTAAAGAAATCGCCTTAAATACTATTTTCTTCTGACAATTTGCTATTGGTTCGACCTCGGACACTTACGAGTAATATTTAGCATGCCGAGCTATCCATGGTGCAGTATTTTTGTGGAGCGAGCGATAATTTAATTTACAATCGAAATTAATAATCAATCTGTCTGTAATCTTACTTCTTACTTAATATTATAAATGCGAAAGTTTGGATGGATGCGTATGGATGGATGTATGGATGTTTGTTACTCAATCACGCCTCAACGGCTGAACGGATCTGGCTGAAATTTGGCACAGAGATAGATTATAGTCTGAAATAGCACATAGGCTACTTTTTATCCCGGAAAATTAAAGAGCTCCCGCGGGAACCAAAAATCCTCAATCCACGCGGACGAAGTCGCGGGCATCAGCTAGTCTGTAGATAAAAGTTATTTAGCAACGTTGTTATTTGTCAAAAGTTGTATTGTAATTTTTGTCAATTAACAACGTCGCTAAGCATGGATGTAGGAATGTGTGCTAAGCAATTTATAAGATTACAGATGGATTGATTAATTATTAATTTCGGCCGTTGGGGGCGTCTAAAAGTTGAGTATTAGAGTGGTAATGAAAAGTGAGTTGTAGAAGACGCCTCTGAATTCGCCAGTTTGATCCCGGATACACTGTATATTAATATTAATTAGGTATATATTATTAAACAGTGTATACGGTATCTTTAAATTATCGCGAGGATAAAAACAAGAATTAAATGGCCGAAAAAAGTCGTTTAATGGTCAGAAGACACATACCTACATTATGAGATAGGGATCCGTAGTCATGATAGTTATTCAAACCTTTGACAGCATTAAGACTATTGCTAATCCTTTCATAATACTCCCTGTGGAAAGGTCCCAGAACTAGATTTAAAGCTGACATTTTAGTTTAGTTTAGAGATTGTTTTATACAGAATTGGCCACATTATTCAGTTTGATACTATGTATTTCTATTTTCAAACTCTCTAAGAAATCTCATAATGATTTTATAATAGGTACTTACGAATTTTCTATTTTTTACAAAACACGAAAACATTTTTTCGGCTCTAACCTTCCTCAATCAAGTCGAGGTATCTAGTTATCTACCCATTTTTTCAGTTGTTTAATCAGCCTCTTACAGATCTTATGCTTTATTGTGAAAAAAGGCTGTGATATACAGACAGACGGCTTTAAGGATTTCTTGTTTTAGTATAGAACGCTAAAAAAGGATTGAAAAAGACAGGTAATACCGAACATAAAAATTAAGATATGATTAAATGAATACCTACAAAAGAAAGAAAGAAGAAGAAGAAAAAAACACATTTATTCACAAATGGTGTTACAGACAAACATCTGTCATACATACTTAGCTGTACACACAAATTTATGCTTGTCTGTGACACCACCCGGAATGGGTGTACAGCTCAGCCGTGTGTCCGGCATCATTCTTACAAATGCATGCATGATGCCGGACGCTGATTTTTAGCTGTGACCCGGGTGACGTCACAGCCAACGGATACTTCTAAAAACGAAAAGAAATAAACTATTTTGGGTTAGTACTAATAGAACCATGTAAAACTAATAAACCCCAAAAAAGATAAGGGATAAAGAATTTCTTTATAAAACCCTCATTGTTTACATTTGTAATCAACTGTTTAAATCTAGCTTTCAGTACATTAGTATGCCCATCGAATGTCTTTGCAAATGTAGAACAGGTGGACATAAATACACTAGTAGATGCTTATAGTAGATACTCGTGACTATGACTAACCTGAAAAGAATACTAAATAATGCCGAATCCTAGTGAAGAACGTTGTATCATGTTACGATAAAACACGTGCATAATCTGACTGCATAAAATCTTTATAAGGTATACTTGATATTTGAGATCTCAGTCAGCTGCCGAAAAAACAAAAGCGTATTGAGGCTGTGAACAAAAAGGTCTCCGACATAATACATACTTAGGTGCTGTATTTTATTTCTGCTAGATGGTACTGTTCTTAATCGTAATAAGTAATAACATACTCACAGATTTTGTAAGTTGTGAAATAAAGTTACTAGAACACTAGGAAAAGTATAAAGGATACTTCTCTAGTGCAAGTTGCACTAGAGAAATACTTCTCCGACTTGAGAAGTAGGTACCTACATGATGCTCAGATTTAGAAATATCAATTATAATTATGAGTGTGGCGAAATGGCACCTTTTTTGACTGTCCATGTTCTATATTTCTTTTTTTTATATTTTTGTCTCTTTTTGCTACTTTTTTGTTTTTTTGTTGTTTTTATGACAGAATAAAAAATTGCTACAAGGGAAGTGGGCTTTTTCTTGGATTTTCAGAAAAAATCCTGACCAATTAAACCCATTCAGCAATAAGTGGTCCTTCGAGGAGTTGAACTAGTGTACTGTGAAAACGAGTCCACAACAGTTTTTTAAGTACTCTTTTCAGAGAGCAAAATGGTCGTAACGAGGTCACAGACGAAATTGTCTCAAGATGATCCTAATGTACCTCCCCAGTCGAGTAGTGAGGCCGTTGCAGTACCTACATCTACACAGACTATCAGTGGGGAAACTCAGGTACATTCTTCTCAGTTAAAGCCTTTCTCGAGTGCTCATTCTGTCGCAACACACACTAGCCGCACTAGTCGGTCTTCTGTATTGGTCGCTGCGAGAAAATCCGCAGCGGAAGCACAACACGTTCGTCGCGTAGCTCAGTTAGAAATTGCCCAGATGGAGGTGCGTGCAGAACTAGAGGCTAAGCAGGCGGAATTACGTGCACAGGTAGAGGCTAGGCAGGTTCAATTAGAGCGCAAAGCTGCTGAAGCTGAATATCAGGCTGAGCTAGCAGCAATTGAGGCAGAGGGTAGTAACCACGGTTCTCACAGTGGGTGGAGCCGTGCCAGCGTCGAACAATGGGTAGATACTACTGCCCTCCCTGCCAAATTACCTACACATCAGGATAGGGAGCCATCTGTAGTAGGTTTTCAATCTAACAATAGATGTGAGGTAGGGGCTAATAATTCTAACGTTGTCTTGTGTTCCCAGCTTCCACTACGTGACGTTCGTAATGTCGTTTCTCATGATATCGCAGCACAGAGTCTTGGGCCTTTGCCTCAGCACAATTTGAGCGGGGCGGCCAGGACCGCTGCCACTGATATTCACGAAGACGGCGGCGACTCAATTGGCGTTACACAGCTAGTGGGGGCCCTAAAGGCACTTGCGAAGACTAACGTTCCCAATACCAATAAAAGTTTTATAAAACTTCCGAGTTTTGATGGTAGCTCTCCCCTTGACTGGCTTATGTTCAAGCGAGCTTTTCAGGATACTGTAGGTAGATTTACAGAGGCAGAAAACCTTGTGCGCCTAAATCAGGCCCTAAAAGGCGCAGCACGCGAGGCCGTCAGCATGCTGTTGGTGTTGGCACCTCACGCCAACGACGTCATTGATGCCCTGGATCGTCGCTATGGCAGACCTGAGCAAATTGTTCTACAAGAGGTGAGCGCGATCAAGGCGCTGCCCAAGCTGGGGTCGGAGGTAAGAGACCTACATGTTTTTACCACCCGTGTGCGCAATTGTGTCGAGGTTGCTAAGTTGTTACAACACAGTGACTATTTACGTTCTCCGGAGCTGTTTGGAGCCCTATTAAGCAAACTTTCCCCACTATTGCGCGCGCGTTGGTTAGACTTTGCTGCTAATCATGAGGACCTAGGCCAAGCTAGGATGGAGTTATTGTCGCGTTTTTTAGATTGTGAAGTCGATTTAGTGATGAAGTTTGGCGCTGTGTTTGAGGCGACACCATCTCCATCGGCGAACCCTGCACAGAAACAACGAGCGCATGCCGTTTCTGAGTCGGCGGCGGGGGCTTCGACTACATCTAATTCTAAAACAAAACCTGCAAAAACATCCGATCAGGAAAATGTTTGTTTATTTTGCAAAGGGGAACATCAGTTGTCAAATTGTCCGACATTTACATCTTTGACAGTTGATGATAGATGGCGTTTCGTCAAAGACAACAAAGTCTGTTATCGTTGCCTTCAAAAAGTTCCGCACAATTTTAGGTTTTGTAACAAAAATAAGGCTAGTTGCACAATACCTGATTGTAAGCGTAGGCATCACACTGTTTTACATAATGATAAGTTTGTTACATCGGTTCATGTTAGAGAGGTAAAACCTGAACCTACGACTACAACGGATGCTGAAAAAACTGAGCAGGTTCTCGTAGCTGTCAATAACTCGCAGGTTGAAGCCGCACTTCGTCCACTATTGAAAGTAGTACCCGTCATAGTTTCTGGGCCGGCTGGGAGTGTAGATACTTATGCTCTCTTAGATGACGGCTCGACGGCTACCTTTGTGGATGCCGACATCGCCTCAAAATTGGAGCCGAGGGTCCGATGGGCAGTCTGCATTTGGATTGTGTGGGAGGGTTATCTAGAGATAGTAGCGTGCAGTTTGTTGACTTTCAGATAAAAGGTCGATCAGCCTCGCAGACGTTCTTAATTCAGCGAGCTAGGGCAATTAAGCACTTAGGCCTGCAAAGTCAATCGGCAACTCGCGAGTCTTTAAGTTCGTTTCCTTACCTTTCTGACGTGATGGAGGAACTGTGTTATGCCGAGGCAAAGCCTACCATTTTGTTAGGGATTGACAACTGGCCCCTCATTATAGCATCTGAGGTGAGAAATGGAACAAAGTCTCAGCCTGTCGCTATTCGAACACCACTAGGTTGGGTGTTGTTTGGATGCGCCAGTAGTCGGACGGCTCTAGTAGAAACTTCTTGCCACTTGCGTGAGCGTCCAGCGCATGATTTGGAAGTGCTCATCAGGGATCAGTATAGGTTAGATGCAATTGGCATAACTAAGAAGGAGCCGCGCAGTGCGGATGACCAGCGGGCTTTACGCATCCTTGAACAAACTGCCCAGCGTCGATCGGATGGGCACTTCCAGGTCGGCTTACTGTGGAAGGCGGACAACCGACCTGTCCCTGATAGTTATCCTTTGGCGCTGTCTCGTTTCAAAAGCTTGGAACTAAAAATGTCGAAGGATTTTGATTTCGCCAAACGGTATAGGGCTAATATCGACGATATGCGGGTTAAAGGATATGCGGAGGAGTGTACAGGACAATTGCCCACATCGGTTTGTTGGTATTTGCCGCATTTCGGAGTGGTAAATCCCAACAAACCGGGGAAACTCCGGGTCGTTCATGACGCAGCTGCTAAAGTACAGGGTGTGTCGTTAAATTCTATGCTTCTTTCGGGTCCAGACCTTTTACAACCTCTATTAGGAATTTTGATGCGTTTTAGAGAGGGCAAAATCGCCTTGACCGCCGATATAAAAGAGATGTTCCCACAGGTGAAAATTCAGGAATGCGACCGCGACGCACAGCGTTTTATCTGGCGCGATGATCCTGCGGATCCAATAAGGATCTTTCGTATGTCGTCTATGATTTTTGGGGCATGTTCTAGTCCATCTACGGCGATTTACATCCTCAACAAAAACGCATCAGAATTTATGGCCGAATTTCCGCAGGCTGTGGAGGCTATCACTTCAGATACCTACATGGACGATTATATCGGAAGTGTAGATGTCTCCACGGAAGAAGCCGCTCGATTGGCAGACGATATCGTAAAGGTTCATAAGCGCGGAGGATTCGAGATGCGGGGTTGGGTGTCGAATGATCCCGGCGCACTCAATCAGTTGCCAAGCGAGCTGTTGTCTGACGTCTCACTAGCATTGGCTAGTCGTAGTGTAGAGTTGGGTAGTTTACCATCTTCAGTCACCTCCACACGTACTCTAGGTCTAATATGGAAACCATCTCAGGACATCATTAGTTTCAACTCCGGTTTTAAGAATACTCCTGACCATTTCACAAAACGTGTAGTGTTAGCCCACGTCATGCGCATCTACGATCCATTAGGTATTTTAGCACCCATTGTAGTGAGAGGGCGGATCTTATTCCAAAATCTGTGGCGCAAGAATCTTGACTGGGACGAGAGGCTATCACAGGCTGACCAGGAAACTTGGCTTGAATGGTTTGAGTGCCTAAAATCCATTTCAGTTTTGAGAGTTCCACGGTGCTATAATTCGTGTGGGTTATCGGAGCTGGAGTTACACGTGTTTAGTGACGCTAGCGAGCTGGCACATGCCGCCGTTGCCTATTGGAGATTTGTGCTTCCCAACGGTGACGTGAGGCTGGCGCTGATAGCTAGCAAGGCGCGTGTGTCTCCCTTGAAACCAATTTCGATTCCGCGCCTGGAACTCCAAGGTGCCTTGATAGCCGCTCGACTGGCTGCTACAATTTGTGAAGCCCACCGCTTTAAGCCGAGTCGACGTGTATTTTGGTGCGATTCCATGACCGTGTTAGGTTGGTTGCGTAGTGACGCGAGGAATTATAAGCCTTTTGTGGCGCACCGTGTAGGAGAGATTTTGGAGATCACGAGTGTAGGTGAATGGCATTGGGTTCCAACTGAGCTAAACGTGGCTGACGATGCGACGAGGGGGAAGGCCAACATTGAACCTCGTTGGGTATGTGGCCCGAACTTCCTCCTGGCTCCCACTACGGAGTGGCCTTTAGAGCCCAAAGTCGCAGCGCCAGTAGCTCTTGGAGAGGAGGAACTCAAGCCATCTCTCCGTCAGTCAAATTCACCTAAGTATCAATCACATGTCACAGAATGCATTAACGTCACTAATTCTCATCAGTTACCCTTACCAGTTGTAGCTGACATTACTCATTTTAGTTCGTGGATTAGGCTGGTAAGGGCAACAGCTAGGACTCATCAATTCATCGCTGCCATCTTCAGAAATCGGGGTCATGAATTTCAAAATTTTTGGGTTCGGGGTATTTGTACAGGTACGCTTAGCCGCGGTTCACGGTTAGTTGCCACTTCTCCCACCGCTCCAGTGCCTTTGGACGTCGAGGACATCGTTCGTGCGGAACTTCATATTTTGGGGAAAAGCCAGATTAGCACCTTCAGGGAAGAACTGCTTTGTCTGTTTCATGGGCAGACCATATCGAAGGGCCGTTTGGCTAGATTGTCGCCAGTACTCCAGGACGGAGTGATACGCCTCGCGGGGAGAACATCAGCCATTTCCAACACCCAACCCATGATTTTAGATGGGAAAGAGGCAGCCGTACGTCTGTTGATTGCTCACTACCATCAGAAGTTTGCGCACGCTAATACGGAAACCGTCATAAACGAGCTGCGGCAAAAGTACTGGGTTCTCGGACTGAGGAACGCCGTGAGGGCAGTGGTACATAGGTGCCAACTATGCAAATTGTTGAAAAGTCCAACCCTACAACCACCCATGACCTACCAGAAGCGAGGCTTGCTCACCATCGACGTGCCTTCACATATACCGGCTTGGACTACTTCGGGCCTGTAACTGTTTCCGTCGGGCGTCGGCGTGAGAAGCGATGGGTCGCCCTATTTACGTGCCTGGTGACCAGGGCTATCCACCTCGAGATTGTAACCAGCTTGTCCGCCGATTCTGCTATTATGTGTCTACGACGATTCATCGCCCGACGTGGTACACCGACAGAAATATTTTCGGACAACGGAACGTCGTTTGTGGGGGCAAATCGAGAACTGAGAGCCTTATACGTTGCCGCGGTACCGGAGTTTGCAGCGCATGAAAAAATTAAATGGCGTTTTATTCCCCCTTCAGCCCCCTTCATGGGTGGAGCTTGGGAGCGGCTGGTTCGGTCAGTTAAATCTGCCCTAAGAGTAACCCTAAGAGAGCGGGCGCCGAAAGAGGAGGTTCTAGTGACTCTACTGTCCGAAGCCGAGGCCGTGGTAAATACGCGACCACTGACGCACGTCTCCCCGGATGGGAACTACCCGGAGGCGCTCACCCCAAATCATTTTTTACTAGGGGATTCATCGGGTCGCCCCTTTCCGGCTGATGATTTGACGGATGCAGCATTGGTTGGCCGGAGCGGTTGGAGGAAGGCACTCCGGCTGAGCGATCACTTTTGGCGTCGTTGGGTGACCGAATATCTGCCCGCTTTGGCGCCCCGCCGCGTACCGGGAGTAGATGTCACCGTTAAAGTTGGCGACCCGGTCCTCATCGGTGACGGAGACTTGCCGAGGGGGACCTGGCCACGCGGCGTGATCGCGGCTCTGCACCCGGGGCGTGACGGGGTAGTACGGGTAGTAGATATCCGGACCCCAGCAGGGACATTGCGGCGACCGCTAAAAAAGGTAGTTCTTTTATAAAAAAAGGGAAGCATGTGGCGAAATGGCACCTTTTTTGACTGTCCATGTTCTATATTTATTTTTTTTATATTTTTGTCTCTTTTTGCTACTTTTTTGTTTTTTTGTTGTTTTTATGACAGAATAAAAAATTGCTACAAGGGAAGTGGGCTTTTTCTTGGATTTTCAGAAAAAATCCTAACCAATTAAACCCATTCAGCAATAATGAGAGATATATAGACTATGATCTAAGACAGTTATATTTGTTGTAGATACAGTACCTAGCTAATCTAATTAGAATCGATTATTTAATTGATATAATTTTAGTTATTTTTAGCACAAAAGGATAAAAACTTTGATTTCCTTTGCTATAACAGTGTGTGAACGTATAATATAGTTAGTGATCGTAGATCGGATCATCTTTTAAACGAGAAACTGTAGAGAACCTCACATAATCGTCTTATTTTACCTGGCTATTCAAGTAACATATTAGTTTTACGAGGTGACTGCGTTGATACGCACGATAAGGCAAAGCTTATTAAGACCAATGAAACCATAAACTAAAACTATGTTGACTGGAGAAAAACGAGGTCAATATGTTAACTATGTTATGAGAGCTCTAACAAACAAAGTAGGGGGGCATCAGGTCAAGATTAGATAGTATGAACAATTACACATTACATAAGTAATTTATGATTGTTTCATTTACCTACTGAATTCCTCCTTTTCAACAACGGTATCAAATTTTATACAATTTATCAGATAGCTTTACTTTAACTTCTATAAGTTACTATAGTAGGTATTATACATAGTTGGTAGTATCATACGGATAGGATCTATATCCTACACGTGATTTCTGCTAGAATAGGTACTTAATGATTTTAAAAATACTCTTGGAAGTTAGGAACCTTTTATTTGGTCTGGATAAAAAATGTGTTAAGTAGGTACTTACGCCTTTCAACTGTCTATTGTTGCTGTAAGAGTGTCAAAATAAATAGTAAAATAGTTGCTGCTAGTACATTATCCGTAGAAACAAAAAAATAGATACACTTGCGAATTTTGGTTCTATGAAATAAATTAAAACTTGTCGATTAGACTAACAGAACTGCAATAAATAATTCATCTCAGACACTAAAATATGAGCTCAATGACATCCTATGTGAAAAGCCGCATGGTGCTAAAAACGTGGGTAATAGAATGATTAGCGTCAGCACGAAGTCTACCTAGGTATTAATCTAATTACTATTTTATCAAAGAAACCTTTAAATTGGTGCATTAAAAATTAGAAAAGCGTCAAATTTTTCTTATAATAATGACTCACGTAGTTGAGCAATGTAAAAGGATCTGCAAAAATTAAACCACTAAAAAAGTTTCAAAATGTATTTAATAAGTATAAATCAAAGCTAGAAACGTGGAATTTGGTAATTTATTTATGAATTAAATTCAGATGTATCAGTGTCAAGTTTATTTGGCTTTCATTAGATTGTAAGACAATAAACATAAGCCAATTATTAATTACTAGATGATTCCCGCGACTTTGTACGCGTGGATTAAGTTTTTTTGATTCTCGCGGGAACTCTTTTAATTTTCCGGGATAAAAAGTAGCCTACGTCCTTCCCCGGGATACAGCCTACCCCTGTACCAAATTTCATCAAAATCGGTTGAACAGATGATCCGTGAAAGCGTAACAGACAGACAGACACACTTTCGCATTTATAATATTAAGTAGTATGGATCAACATCTTCAGTAAGTTGTTCTTCGCAAAATCGTACTGTTTCGAAGTAGGTAAGCATGTAGAATATACTTTCGCATTTGCTAATTTTGTAATCACTAACGACATCGTTTCAAGTTTACCGGTGTTCAGAATGTTTATGCCTAATCTCAAATGAGCTAAGCAATTAGCACGAAGACAACAGTTAAGTACTTACAGTTAAAATAGGTTAAGTAAAAGCTAATGCGTGTCAGAGCCTTATTCCCCTGATTCCATAATGAGACGCTGGCCTGGTAAACTGCTCTACCAATTAGTTGAGAATTGAGACTTTCATTAATTAACAACCTGACAAACGATTTGACAAACTACATGCTGAGACAATGGCAAAAACAAAAATAACACGCGCAATATAGGTATAAATATAGATAGGTACTTATATTTTGAACGATGCGATTGCTTGTTAGTTTTGAGGGTTCCTTCTTTCTTCGTTTTTGGGAGGTTGCCGCACCTAAAGGGTCTGGTCATAGAGGTAATATAGTAGCTACTGGTTTAAGGATTATTCAGAGATCATGCCGAAAAATACAAGCTATTTTTTTTCTAAGGCAGCTTCAGACACGTTGCCGTTACGCTGCGCTGCTATTGTCGCAGCTGTTATAATGATTACAAGGACTGTATCTTTATACACATTCACAGCATACTATGTGAAGCTCGCGACATAGCTCTTGAAGATGAGCTCCTGATTTTGCGCGCCGCTCGTCAGCGCCACGTGCTATAGCTTAAACACCTTTTCCGGATTGTTTTCGTTTGTACACGTATATGTCCATGTTTATGTTGAATTCGTTAATGATAACTGTTAGCAATCCGGCGTCATCCTTCTCCAGTATGAACCAGCCTCCAGTTTTCTTGTTGCCTTTCTTTGTTGCCTGCCTGGATACCAAGGCGTGTAACAAGACTACTCCATCTATACTAATACTGTATATAAATTCGAAAGTTTGGATGGATGTATGGATAGATGGATATTTGTTACTCAATCCCACCAGAACAGCTAAACGGATCTGAATGAAATTTGGCACAGAGATTATAGTCTGGAATAACACAGGCTACTTTTTATTCCGGAAAATTAAAGAGTTCCCACGGGAGCCAAAATGAAAGAGTTCCTGCGGGAGCCAAAAATCCTCCATCAAAAAATAAGCACATCCGCATATTATGTATGGAAAATTTTCTTTTCCGCCGATAAGAAATACAAAGCGATAGATAGCTTAATGTATTTTAGTTGTATATTCTGATAAGCACAAGTTAGCCCTTGGCTCCGATCTCACATGTTATATTATGAAGACATAATAGATTTCTCGTAGCTTATTTACAACCTTAGACCTTTTCATAAGAAGTCGACCGCGGAACGGTATTTCATAATTCCTGTATTACATTACCTAACATTGTTCAGTGCAAACATAATAATCATGCGGTCGATAACCTATTAAGCGAGTTGGGAAACATCTGTTCTTGCTACAATGATGAATGATGATTTTTCTGTAATTCTATTATATTCAGACTGATTTGCGTTTATTCTGTGCTTGGATATTAATATTAAGTATACGATTTCTAGTTTATTTGGCCAATTTACACTGCTGCCGAATTGTTTTGCTTTCGACAAGCTAATGGCCAGCGTTGACTGAACTTGGCAATTTAGACCAATTACCCCTGTAGCTGCCGTGTGTGTGTGTGTGTGTGTGTGTGTGTGTGTGTGTGTGTGTGTGTGTGTGTGTGTGTGTGTGTGTGTGTGTGTGTGTGTGTGTTGGTGTGTGTGTGTGTGTGTGTGTGTGTGTTGGTGTGTGTGTGTGGTCTGTAAAAAAACTGTAAGCATGTTTTTTAATTATCTGAATATAGCGTATACGTATATACGTATTAATCATCGCTTACCGCCAGGTACGGCCGCAGTCTGAATTGTAGTAAATAAAAAAAAACTTATCTTATATCTCTTGAGGTAGTGAAGTTGTAAGGTAAATCATGAATGTAGCGTGATTATTACAAAAAATTCTGTTAAATAAATATTTGAGCAGTAGGCCTGGCCGTAGGGAAAGAAGAAGGTCATGCCAAAACATTTGAATTTTAATTTATTTCTAACATTTACCACAATACATTTACACGTTTTACACACGCATATTACTAGCTTGCATGCCGTATTTGACAAATTGGGTTTAAAAACACCGATTAAAAAATTAGTAAAATATGTTACCTATTTGTCATATTCTTTAGGATCTGTAAAAGTGCTTCACATTCGTACAGTTCCTACAGATTTAATATCAGTTTATGTCGACATCAATCATCTTTATATACCTACACGTATGGTGGTAGGTACAACTTTTATGCTGGTAGCTTATGCCAAGAGGTCTCTAGTTCTCTACTCTCTAGGCTCTAATGTTATTCAATGTTCATATTTTGCAAAACTTGTTTCGTATGTTTCGTGCGAAAAAACCATTTCCTTAGCATTGTAATAAAATCACCAATATAATATTATAATCATGACATCAATCCAATCATCAATTAGATATCAACGACCTGTTAATAGCCACATGTTTAGTTACACGAATGTTTTTTGCACGAGGCTTGTAGACAAGTTCATATAAATTCCTTTTATGTTGTGCTCAAAGGTAACTGAACTTTTCAACCTTAGATGTTGAATTCTGACCTCTGAATTAGCAACTGGATGATAACAGACTCTAGCGAAGACTCGTGAATGTAACTAGTGAATTATTGTAAATCTTTTGGAAACAGTATAAATCGAGATACATACAAATCCGTCTCAAAGACTACTTAAGGACTAATTATGCAAATTTTTGTTTCTGAATTGATATTGTGTAAGGGTGAGAGTTGGAACTTGCGGTTTTTGCTTGAATGCTTAATTCAGAAACAGGCCCCATATCAATTCAGAAACAAAAAGTTGCTTAATTAGTCCTGTAGTCTTTGAGACAGACTCAACATGAAATTCTCAATTCAGAAACCGGCCGTTAGATACTTGTAAAAAAAACTGGAGCTTTTTATTAATTATTATTATGATTATTTTAATGATCAAAATTAAATTTAAACTAATAGATATAGTATAATATGTTGCCGTAAAAGCACAAACCACGGCAAAATTCCAACACTTACAAGAAAAGCCTAAGATTTAGTCCGAACCGGCCCGAGATATTTAATAGTTAAACTGAGACTTGTTTCAGCATTTTGGGTTACGGGTTTGATAAACCCTAGGTCCTAACTCAGAGACAGAAGAATCTGAATGATAACTAAGAGATGTTAAATTAATGTAAGGTGTCCACAAATGAAGATGTAAAATGAATGGGCTATGCCAGAAGACTCGCTCCGTCGCCCCTTCATTCCGCTTCGTAAAAGTCAGAAATTAACTATTATCAACGTACTATTACCTGTTCTGTGCTATTATCCCAGACCTTCTGACCCTTACCATTAAGATTTGGTGCTGCCTCAGCCCACACTGCAGTAATAAAATATTTTAAAACGTTAACAAAAACAGACGAAATTCTGATTGAACTGAATAGGTATTTAAAAAAAACAATGCTGCTGAAAACAACTTTATGTTCAGTATACCTACTACTCGTAACTAAGAGTTAATGTGACCTCTCAACTACAAAACTAGTTTTGTTAATGATTGTTAAGCCTTGCTTATGTTAAAACTACCCTCAAATTATTTTTATTAGTTTCCCGCTTCATTAGTTGCGACACAGACTCATACCACAATATTATAGCGTATAGGTATTTACAAATTATGTATCATAACAAATATGTATTTTCTCATTGTAAGTGAACTTTGTGTGTTCTAAAATGTCTTTAAACTGAACTAACATTACTGCAGTGTGGCAGCATCATACTGTACTGTAAGTAGGTATTCATAACTTTTTCACTTTTTATTTTTATTGGGGGGCCATGAGCTCCCAACTGGGATTGCTCTAAGTTTGGGCCCCTAGGGTCTAGTCTAGACCAGAATTGGCGGGACGGCCTCTCAGCCGACACCGTGAGCCCAGACACCGTGGCCGCAATTGGATTCAAGAATAATTTAAAAGCTTGTCTTTCATATTTTTATTAAATAAGTAAATTAAATAAGTAAATAGGTATTATTCAAAAAAATCCTACATGATTTTTATGTAGTCTATGCTTTCAATGTTTATGAATTTACAATATTTTTGACAGGTCTTCGGATTTATTTACATTTCATTAATTATTGAATTATGTAGATTATGAATTGTGTTTTGTAGACAGATTTTAATTAAGGGACAAGTTGCAAGTCACTACGCGAACACATTGTGCAGTGGTTAAGGAATTATTTGTACCTATTATATGTAGGTATGCCATATTTTATCTCAATGATCATTTTTTATGCCATACCTACTATGTATACCTACTATAACGTTCAAGTACATAAATCTAATAAGTCTATGATAATATTCTACCCAGCGATTCTACCTACATTATATGTCCATGATTAGTGACTACCTATGGATAATTATGGTAAGTGACTGACAATAAATAGTACAAGATGTTTGAGTGATTGTTAGGTACCTCCGGAAGGTAACCTCCCTATTTTTTCCTCTCTATAGATATTTTAATAATTAATTATATGGAACATTATACTAACCGAATAATTTACTATACGGTCTACAGCAGCTGACTTAATTCGTTCGCCATAGTCTCAAAGAAAATTACCATCAACACTCTAAGACACTGTTACAGGTAACACTCTAGACGTACTTACGTAAATCTTCTATATGCAAGGTTAAGTGAACCTTATTCGATAAAAATGCCCTTTTCACAAGAAGGCAGAGCAGTGAGGTAAGTAAAATAGGTGTAACCAGAGGCCTAATTGTCAAAGAAAATCGTAATCATTTGAGAGCTTAAAACGTACTGCTCAAATACATACTTTTAGTCATGAAGGCATCTATGAACTCCATAAATACAGTTCGAGTTATAAGTTTGACAAATGTTTACGATTACAATTTTCTTACACCATCGGGGGGCAGTATTTATAATATAACTGTTCTGTACCTCATGCTCAATATTCTAAACTCTACTACTTACTACTAAGATACTTGTTGTTCGGTGTTGGTAGAGTGTGGGTAGGTAAAATATTTCAGGACACACATAACGTATTATAAAACCTACATAAGTACCGACAATTATAATCTGCAATTTAATAAAATTAAACTCAACAAACACCGCGTCAACACGCGGCTTGTAAACCAATTTAGTAAATTATAATATAAATAATATAAATAATAAAATATAAATCTATGGTTTAAGTATCACACCAAACCTGTACCCTGTAACCGGTAACTGTCTGGTGTAGTCTATACCTACCACCGAGTGGTCTGTGATACCTACTTACCACATAAAAGTTACCCACACCCCTAGATAGTGGACTGGAGTAACTTATTTGTTTTCATCTAGTAAGTTGTCAACTAGCTTATTATGAAATAATGCTATCAAACATGCTAATATTAAAAAAAAAATACTTACAATTTTTAATTTTAAGACTGGGATTCTTTCGGCCACTTCGTACAAGGCTCATTTCCCCGTGACACAAACTATATCCCTATACCAAATTTCATAAAAAACGGGTAAACAGATGGGCCGTGAAAGCGTAGCAGACAGACACACAGACACACTTTCGCATTAATTGTACCTATTAGTATGGATGGGTTTTTTTAACCTTCCAGTTCATTTGCATTTTAAACAAAGCTCTATTTGACTTAAAAATATTAATTTAATAATTATTATAGCTGAGCACACACCTTTGATTATATTATTAATATTCAATGGCATACCTACACCAATGCATACCTACATAATTTTTTTCAAAGTAAGTAGTAGTGATACTCCGTTATAATTATTAGCAAATATCATTAACCCCTTAACTAAAATATTTTTATTTTAAACAAATAAAAAAATCAGCCAACGAGTACGAAACTTTACGGTCAAGCGATTACGGAATTAGGTATTTCCTGGTCTCCAAAAGAATCCAACTTCTGAATTTATGCAACTGTTTAAGATGCGTCTAATTTTTCTGTAACTATCTAGGTAGATACAACTTCAAATCACATAGGCCGTTAAAGCGTAGCAGACACACGGACACATACCTATATTATATCCTAATATACCTACGCATTATAATATTAGTATGGAAGTATGGATATTATAATATTAGCATTATAATATTAGTATGGTGTACCAAACCAAACGCCTTATTTATAGGTACAAATAGGTACCTAATGTCAGCGGAAGAGTCGACATACTAATTCACTAATTTCTCTAGTCTTCTAGAATTCTACTGACGACGTCTTTACGAGTATTGAATCTAGATTGTAGAAGAGTTGACGAAACAACAATTTTCATACTAAGTATGTAGACTTACTACATATGAATAGTAGTAGAACGAGTATTGTCTGACATTTCATCGCAATTATTGCAATTAACATTATCACTTAACTTCCTCAAGAAAAAAGAGCTATTATATAGTTATATAGATTCATTTTAATTATAAATAAGTACATAATTAATACGACAACACTTAATTACTATTCTTATTTCTATTTATAACAAGCGGATCCTTCTCGGCTTTGCAAATTATCATCTGGTTTGATTTTGGAATGTATTTCTAATATTAATTTTAGTCCTATATTAATTTTTATAGTTATATATATTCATTTTAATTATAAATAAGTACATAATTAATACGACAACGCTTAATTACTATTCTCATTTCTATATTATATAACTAGCGGATCCTTCCCGGCTTTGCAATTATCATCTGGTTTGATTTTGGAATGTATTTCTAATATTTATTTTAGTCCTATATTTATTTTTATAGTTATATAGATTTATTTTAATTATAAATAAGTACATAATTAATACGACAACACTAATTAATTACTATTCTTATTTCTATTTATAAATACCGGATCCTTCCCGGCTTTACAAATTATCATCTGGTTTGATTTTGGATTGTATTTCTAATATTAATTTATATCCTATATTGCTATACCGTAACATACAGTACTTACTATCTACTTACCTATTTTAAATCGAAATTATTATCGTCGCGAACTTCTTTTTAGATTCATTCTGTCTAGGTATTTAGGACGAGTAGGTTTTTCATACATGACAGTGATGACACACACAATATAATAGGTATTACAATAGACTAGTTTACTTATAGGTAGGTTACATTACATAAGACAAACGTTTCAAAAGTAGGTAAATGCCAGAAAGCTTCAAGTCGACAGCTGCTGTTATCATCATAATATTTTTTAGTTTTAAAACCAATTATACACCAAGGGATTTTCACTAAATTGACGAATGAAAAACTATGCTATAATTTCTGAGATTAGCACATAGTTAACAAGACAAAACGCAACCTACTTATGGTCTGTTTTCAAAATAACACTAAACCCGCAGTCAAAAAGCTCAGGTTTAAAATACCACTTCTTTATATCTATAATGATGATCAACATTGTTACTTTCCTCTTACTTGTTAAGTTAACGAAAAACCATTAAAGTCTGTGTTTTTAGATCACTTTACAACCGTGACTTATAGCTACTAAACTAGCAAAGCATGTAAGTACCTTGTTCTAAGACGTGGTTTATCACAAAAATTAGAATTTTATGTCTATCGATCCGCTTCTTTACCTTCAATTAGGTACATTGTAAGCAAAATATTCTGTAATCTATATATATATAAAATTCAAAGTCCTGACTGACTGACTGACTGACTGACTTATATATCAACGCACAGCTTAAACCGCAAGGGTTAGAGACTCTAAATTTTGAGAGTAGCTTTCTTTTGTGACGTAGGCGCTCAATAAGCAAGGATTTTTCAAAATTCCACCCCTAAGGGGGTGAAATAGGGGTTGAAAATTTGTATGAAAGTCCGTCATTTCTCAAGTTATATCCATGACACTTGGTATATGAGCTTTTGGTAAAAAATAAGGAAATTCGTGTTTCACAGTTTTTGAAAATTCTACCCCCGAAGGGGCGAAAGGGATGAAATTTATATGAAAGTCTTTCATTTCTCAAGATATTTCTCAAGTTGTATCAACGAAACTTGATATTTTGGGCTTTGGCTTTAGGTAATAAATAAAGAAGTACGTGTGGCACAGATTTTCAAAATTCCACCCCCAAAGGGGTAAAATAGGGGTTGAAAGTTTTTATGAAAGTCCTTTATTTGTCAAGTTATAGTGATGAAACTTAGCATTTGGGCTTTCAGTTAGATATGCAGAAGTACGTGTTTCACCATTTTTGAAAATTCGACCCCCAAAGGGGTGAAATAGGGGATGAATGTCCTTCATTTATCAAGATATTTTTCAAGTTATAACAACGAATTGGTATTTTGGCTTTCGATGTAATTTAGAGAAGTACGTGTGTAACAGTTTTTCGAAATTCTACCCCCCCAAACGGGTAAAATAGGGGTTGTAAAAGGCCGGCGTTTTTCATCTTAAAGCCATGAAACTTGATTTTTAGGCTACCGGTTTAAATTAAGAAATACTTACATAATTCACAGTTTTTTAATATATTCTACAAGATGATGCCCGCGACTTCATCCGCGTGAACTGTGGATTGACGTTTTATTAAATCCGCGGGAACTCTTCAATTTTTCGGGATAAATACGGGATAAACGTACCCTATGTCCTTCCCCGGGATGTAAACTATCTCTGTACCAAATTTCATCAAAATCGGTTGATTAGTTGGGTCGTGAAAGCGTAGCAGATAGACATACTTTCGCATTTATAATATTAGTATAGATCCCAAAGGACGTTAAATAGTCCTTCAATCACGCCGCAACAGAGCAACGGATTGACGTGTTTTTTTTCATGGGTTCTTTTTATCCCGGAAAATTAAGAAATGCCTATGGGAATTAAAAAACTTATGCCACGCGAACGAAGTCGCGGGCGTCCGCTAGTCTTATAATATTAGCTCAACACATATTATTTGTTCCACGTTGAAGCTATTTCTGATCAAAGTTCAAACATAGCAACAACGACGGCTCATGGCACAGAAACTATTAATTACCTACCTTACAAATTCAAATGTTCACACTGCGGAAGTCATCAGCTGATTCCCTGTTATACGCTGAAGCCATGCGATAGAAACTGCTGACTGCATTTCCTAGCTGGATACAAGCAGGTATTGATTTGCGGAAGTCCATTGATAACCAAGAAAGAGAAACAAACTAAATTCGCTATAATCCGCTAAAGCAGACAAATCTATGTGGTACAATGCTATTTGCATATTTCCTTGAGTAGGTAAACAAATCTGTGATGTTTGCCTCCACAAATCTCCTTTGACTTCGCCTAGAGCTCCTAAAGGGAATTTTCGGAAAAAAAATGTCATGCATGCCGTAAAGTGCTTTTTTGCAAAATATTTATTGAACCAAAATATTGACGACCTCCCTGGCGCAGTGTTGAGCACTACGTGGGAGGTCCCGGGTTCTATTCCCGGCAGGGTCTATTTCGGAATTTATAATTTCTGAATTTTATCTGGTCTGGTCTAGTGGGACGTTAATGGGCTGTAGTGGTGGTCTGGTGGGAGGCTTCGGCCGTGGCTAGTTACCACCCTACCGGCAAAGATGTACCGCCAAGAGATTTAGCGTTCCGGTGCGATGCCGTGTAGAAACCTATAAGGGGTATGTATGGGTTTAATATAACTGCCATACCGCTAACAGGTTAGCCCGCTACCATCTTAGACTGCATCAACACTTACTATCACGTGAGATCGCAGTCAAGGGCTAACTTGTAGTGGAATAAATAATAAATAATCAAGGTTAATTCAATCAAAATATCGCGCATAATATTATGCATTGTTTGCACCACTGGTCTGCATCTGGACACACTTACGTGCAGTTTAATTTAAAACCTACAATGCTACCTACCGAAATAACCTGCAGTAACAGATATTAATTACTAGCTTATACCCGCGACTACGTCCGCTTGGATTGAGGTTTCCTGGTTCCCGCGGGAACTCCTTAATTTTCCGGGATAAAAAGTAGCCTATGTGTTATTCCAGACTATAATCTATATCTGTGCCAATTTCATCCAAATCCGTTCAGCCTTTCAGACGTGATTGAGTAACATACATCCATACATCCATACATCCATCCAAACTTTCGCATTTATAATATAAGTAAAGATTATGTTTGTGGATACGATAGGTACAACTCGCTGGCAGGCTGATAGGCTCATCAGTCATCACTCGAGACTCCGTCTGCGTAGATTTACCTTCAAAGTTCTTCATCCCGAGATAGGTCCTACACAGTTTAATACAATAGAAGCCCGTCATGATAACAGGTTAGCCCGCTACCGTCTTAGACTGCATCATCACTTACCATCAGGTGAGATCGCAGTCAAGGGCTAACTTATAGTGAATTTAACATAATTGATCGATCGATCGATCGATAATATGTGTTATAATTTAGTACACGCCCAGTCGACATCCAAGATGTAAGCTACCTCTATGTCATATTATACTAGCTGATGCCCGCGACTTCGTCCGCGTGAATTGAGGTTTTTTGGTTCCCGCGGGAACTCTTTAATTTTCCGGGATAAAAAGTAACCTTTGTGTTGTTCCAGACTATAATCTATCTTAGTACCAAATTTCATCCAGATCCGCTTAGCCGTTCTGGCGTGAATGAGTACCAAACATCCATTTGAGGTTTCAGGTTCCCGTGGGAACTCGTAATTTTTTTTATATAAACCTTGGTCTGACTATAACGAACTCAAAAAAAAAAGAATTATACAATTTGGTGCAGTCGTTCGGAAGTTGATGATGCCCGCGAGTTCGTCCGCGTGTATGGCGGTTTATTAATTCCCGTGGGAACTCTTCAATTTTCCGGGATAAAAAGTAGCCTATGTCATTCCCTGGCATGTAAACTATCTCTGTACAAAATTAAAATTGAATTAAACAGCATTTTTTTGTATCATGGCTATAACTTGAAAAATGAAGGACTTTCATACAAACTTTCATCGCCTATTTCACCCCTTTGGGGGTCGAATTTTCAAAAATGGTGAAAGACTTACTTCTTTATGTTTAACCGAAGCTCAAATACCAAGTTTCATGGTAACTTTAGAAATAAAGAACTTTCATACAAAATTTCAACCCCTATTTTACCCTTTTGGGGGTACAATTTTGAAAAACTGTGACAAACATACTGTTTTATTTTTTACCGAAAGCCAAAATATCAAGCTTCGTTGATATAACTTGAAAAATATCTTATGAAATGAAGGCTTTTAATACCAACTTTCATCCCCTATTTCACCCCTTTGGGGGTCGAATTTTCAAAAACTGTGAAACACGTATTTTTTTATTTTCAACCCGCAACTCATATACCAAGTTTCATGGATATAACTTGAGAAATGACGGACTTTCATACAAACTTTCAACCCCTATTTCACCCCCTTAAGGGTGGAGTTTTGAAAAATCCTTCCTTAGTGTGTCCTACGTGTCGCCTACGTCACAAAAGGAAACTACTGTCAAAATTTCAAGTCTTTAACCCTAGCGGTTTAGGCTGTGCGTTGATAAGTCAGTCAGTTGTATAATTCAGTCAGTCAGTCAGTCAGTCAGGACTTTGAATTTTATATAGATAGATTAATTGGTTTAGCAGTTGAGACGTGAAAAAATAACAGAACGACCGACACACATTCGCATTTATTAATATTAGTTTAGTCTGGTTAGCATTGACTTAGTTACAATGTAACTAATACATTGTGTAACACCTCATTACCATAAAAATGATGTGAAACGTGTAAAATCTATTATCATGGTATTCCGCAACTCAACGGGCGTGCGGCGTGAAGAATCCGATATAGAATGTTTATGAGTCCCATTGTTTATGCGCATGCGCTAGAAAGCCAGTTAGTTTCGCAATAACGCATCAATATAACCAATTACATACAAACTTTTATGGCAGTCGTTTTCATAGGTACCAGTTAATTGCACCATTTTCATAGAGTAAGTTAGTTTTTTTTAATTTAACAAAATATAAAATTGACAAAGGTTTTTACTATTTATATGAGTTTAAAATAAGCTCAACTTTTGCGGATTTTGCATTTTGCCTAAAGTATTTTATTATGCCTTTCGGAGATACAGGGTAAATTCTACACCTAGGTATATGCCCTTATGATCAATCCAGACATGCGGAAAACACGTTGATAAAAACCGCAGGAACTGTAAAACCATGTAGCCGCAGACAGATGCGATGAGCTTACGGTATGTGAAGGCACGACGCATCTCCAGTCAAAAGTACACCTAATTACCGCTACCATCTTAGACTGCATCATCACTTACCATCAGGTGAGATCGCAGTCAAGGGCTAAAAAAAAAATCACGTCAAACGCACGGGCACCGAAAAAAATTGAATACCCACTTTCCACACCAGTCTTAAGTACGTATCACGTCAAACGCACGGGCAACGAAAAAAAATTGATCACTCTCCTTCCACACAAGTCATAAATTATAAGTAGGTACCCTGTGCTGTTCAATTTTCAACTTTATAACGCGGATGTATACCGCACAATAAGTAACACCATGTCTGAACAAGCGTAACTTGCAATATGATATAATATAAACGTAAGCCTAATCCCATATAACACTGCAGCACATAAATTTTGCAATAAAACTATATCGTTATTAATTACTTTCTTATCGCCTCTTGAGAGCATACATTATCATGCATATGCAATATGCATGTCCAATAAACGGAGGAGCACGGCAAATACTTGGCGTGCATCTTAAAAGTGTTTCACTTTCCATGCGTTATTTGTGTCAACATAATTACGTAAACTGTGTGTGTAATTGATTTTATGTTACGGGTGAATTCTGTAGATCAGTCAAAGGCAGCATTACCTAAAATTACTTCATTTTGTACTGCATCGTCAGCATAGAATATAAGGATCGTGAATTATGTCACCTGTCTTCCGTTACTTAGCTCTGTTCCCAATTTTAAGTACTTATTGGATTCGTTGTTTTGGCTATGTACTTCCAGAGTAAAGGACACTACTCTTTATGTTTTATCGTTTATTTTTTTTTTATCCGCTTAATGTATGATGTCAAAAACTGTTTCGAAACAAAAAGTAAATGCCAAATCGGGATCATGCTTGAATTAAAAATAAAATCAAAAAAATCAAAATCAATTATTTTATTCAAAGTAGGTACCATAGTACTCTTTTTGAAGGTCATATATCAAACATTAAATTCATTAGAATTATTATAAAATAATAATAACAAAATCAAAATAAAAATAGCAAAGAAAAAATTAAATAATAACTAATAATCATTCACTATAAATAATATTCAAAATATATAATAACTAATAATCTATTGGAGTGTCCACGCGTCTTTGTCTGATAAGTAGTCGTCAAGACTATAATAGCCTTTTTTACATAGGCTTTTTTTGACGTATTGTTTAAATCTCCCCTCTGGTAAACTTTGGACTTCTGTCGGAATTTTATTATAGTAACGGACACTATTGCCTAAAAATGATGCGCTAACTTTCTTCAGTCTAAATCTATTGGTTTCTAATTTATTTTTGTTACGAGTGATAATGTTATGCCGTTCAAAATTAGTTTTAAAGTTTTGTTTATTTTTGCGTACATACATTATGTTTTCGTATATATATTGACTCGCTACTGTCATAATATTACTGTCTTTAAATAGATTTATTAGCGATTCACGTGGACCCAAGTTGTAAATAGCGCGAACTGCTCTTTTTTGTAATAAAAATATAGTCTTGATATCGGCTGCTCGACCCCAAAGTAAGATACCGTATGACATCAGACTATGAAAGTAGCCAAAATAAACAATTTTAGCAGTGGATACATCCGTTAGCTGTCTAATTTTCCTAATGGCGTACGCAGCTGAACTCAGTTTTTTAGAGAGCTTTCGGATATGACTTCCCCACTGAAGTTTAAGATAATATACTTAAGTATAATGTATAATAATTTTCTTAGGTAGGTACTAAAGGGCAAAACGCGGCGGGCAAGGGCGGGCGCGGGTCAGGCGCGGGCCGGGTCGGTTGTCAGGCGGGTTGAATTTCTTCTATTTATATGGACGACATCACACAGCGTATGATGTCGTCCATATACCTAGGTGAATCAAAAAGTTCTTAGAAACGCTTATATAAAAAACCTTTTTGGGGATGGTTCCATTTTTTTTAAGAGTGTCAATCACTCAATATCTATGCCAAGTGTCACTTGATTTCGTCACTTCGTTGGCGCGTAAATATTTTTTTTGTGCAACGAGTTGCTAAAAACGTAAAATTATGGAGAAAAGTGAGTTACGTGCGGTTATAAAGTATCTCTGCCAGAAAAAAATGTCCACGAAGGAAATTTTTGCGGACATTCAGCAGATATTAGGAGATGATGTTGTACCCTATTCAACGGTTGCATACTGGATGGCTGAATTTAAAAGAGGTAGATTAAGCTGTAAAGATGACCCGCGTTCTGGCCACCCTTCAACCTCCATTACGTAAGAAAATGTCAAAAAGGTTGAGAATCTGGTTTTGGAAGACAGAAGAATTTAAACCATAAAACATTTAGCTGACATCTTAAAGCTATCATTTGGTAGCATTCAATCCATTTTAATTGATTAACTGGGGTTCAGAAAAGTATCGGCGAGATGGGTGAAACGAATGTTAACCGACGAAAACGAAACGCGACGTTTGGAAATTTCAAAGCGTAATCTCAAAATGTTCCGGCGTGATTCGGAGAAATATTGTGATCGTCTTGTTACCATGGATGAAACGCGGGTCCACCATTTCGATCCTGAAACTAAAAGACAAAGCATGTCTTGGAAACGACCATCCTCTCCATCCATAAAGAAATTTCGAGTTGTACGCACCGCTGGCAAAGTTATGGGCCTCAGTTTTCTGGGATAGTGAAGGAATCCTTTTTATCGATCACATGCCGAAAAGCCAAACGATTACTGGACCCTACTATGTAAATTTGATCCCGAAAGTACGTGAGGCAATTAAAGAAAAACGTCGTGAAAAACTATCGTTGGGCGTGTTGTTTCTTCACGACAACGCTCCTGCTTATCGATCGGAAGTTGCACTTAACGCAATCCGCTGTGCTGGTTTCAATCTCCTTGACCATCCACCATATTCTCCAGACTTAGCCCCTAGTGATTTTCACTTATTCCCAAAATTAAAAGAGAAAATTCGTGGAACTAAATTCAAGACTATGACGCTGATAAAGCTGCCGTAGAGGAGTTTTTCGAGACTCAAGTTTTTTTTTTTGATATTTTTTATATGGATTCTTTTAAAACTTTTGATTCACCCTCGTAATTCAACCCGCCTGACACCCGACCTGACCCGCGCCCGACCCGCACCCGCTCAATGTGTGTTTTGCGCTTAAGTCTTCCGTGGCTATACACTTAATAACTGTGTACTTATCAGTGATCTCATAATTGTTATAGTAAATAATAATTATTATATTTACTTACCGGAAATAATAAGATAAGAAGTTCCACACGAGAGTTCAGGTTGAAGTTGTTTCCTATAAACAAGTTACTTTCCGAATGAATTTAAACTTGCAATAGGTACCTTTATTATTATAATATCATCATACTTATTGCAATATTTTTATGACAGATTGGCATGTAAGTTTTCCTTCATTTTCAGTAGCCCTGATATAAAATAACGAAATATTTACAGTTTTTTTTTAAATGGACTGAAGTAATTTTTGTTGAAGTTGATTCTGCTTTTCCATTGCCTTGTAACTTGTCCTTTCTTAAGCGCCTATTAATAGCATATGAAAGGTCAATTAAGTTTGCACATGACCAAAAAAATTTCTTTGTTACAGATCATGATAACCAGGTGTTCAAGTCTTCTTCTTTTCTCAACCATCATCCTCACACTTGCCGATGCAACCGTGCCAGCAACTGCAAGCGCAAACGAGATAACTCAAAGCAACCAAAAGAAAACACCAAATCCTGGCGGGGCGTTATACCCCCAAGAGTCAGAAACTAGATATGTGAGAAGACTTGACGGTATATGGAACTTCAGGAAGTCTCCCGTTGACCCAGAATACGGATATCGAAATGGCTGGTACGAACAAGACCTCGAAAAGGTAAAAAACAAAAATTACCTACTATCAAACATCATCGCTCCCAAACTAATCGAATGTACCTTTATATGCTAAAGGTACCTAAAGCAAAAATTCGATGAGTTTTTGGTGCAATGTATAATGAATGATTAGAGCTTTAGCTGATTAGATTGTAAATAGGTAATTAGGTAATTATTATTATTTGCAGTATGGGAAATTGCTTAAACATAATCATGTTTTAAGTGTACCTTATCTTACTACATTTTTTAAATAAAACTTTCCACACACGATTAAAAATCAAAATAAGTGCCTAGGTACGATCAAGTGACACAAAAGCTCGCTTAATATACCTATATATACCTAGACAAAGGGATATTTTTCAAGCTAGAACCACAGAATAATATAATAGTACTGACGTACTAGAACTTTGAAATTTGATAATCTGTGGTCTTATCCAAACAAAAAATCTACACGACTCGACTGCAAATAAACTTTTTATAATTCAAAACCCGATATTGACATAATATAAAAACCGGCCAAGTGCGAGTCGGACTCGCGCACCGAGGGTTCCGTACTCAAGAAGTAGGTATAATTACCTTTGTTAATGAACCGCAAAACTAACTTTGTTTGTAGAGGTTTACTGTTAATATCAAAAAATTACGTTTGTTGTATGGGAGCCCCCCTTTAATATTTACTTTATTGATATTTAATTATTTATTTTGAAAGGTAATATACAATTTAATATTCTGTGAAACTTTGAACCGTCTACCTGTTACCGTTTTTAATATTGAGCAAAAAAATACGAAAAAAACACGTTTATTGTATGGGGACCCCCCTTAATATATATATTTTTTTAATTTTTAGTATTTGTTGTTATAGCGGCAACGGAAATACATCATTTGTGAAAATTTCAGCTTTCTAGCTATCACGGTCTATGAGATACAGCCTGGAGACAGACAGACAGACAGACAGACAGACAGACAGACAGCGGAGTCTTAGTAATAGGGTCCCGTTTTTACCCTTTGGGTACGGAACCCTAAAAAACACGTTTATTGTATGGGGACCCCCCTTAATATACCTATATATTTTTTTAATTTTTAGTATTTGTTGTTATAGCGGCAACGGAAATACATCATTTGTGAAAATTTCAGCTTTCTAGCTATCACGGTCTATGAGATACAGCCTGGAGACAGACAGACAGACAGACAGACAGACAGCGGAGTCTTAGTAATAGGGTCCCGTTTTTACCCTTTGGGTACGGAACCCTAAAAACGTGGTCGATACAAAAAACAATAGAAGTTTGGAACTAATACATTCCAAGACGCCCGCAACTTCGTCGGCATGGATTAAGGTTTGTAATTACCACGTGTAGGTACTCTTTAACTTTCCAGGATAAAAATAGCCTGTGTTTTAATTCAGGGTATAAGCTATTTTCATTCAAAGCTTATTTCAGCCAAATCGGTTCAGTCATTGTGGCGTGAAGGCGTAACAAACATCAAAATACACAAACTTTCGCATTTATAATTATAGTAAGTTGTGTGGTGTCTATTCGCCCATAGTTCACCAGGTTATTTACCCCGGATTCTGGTTTCTCAAGGATATTAATCCTTGCATGACAATCTTTTAAGTACATTATTGTAGCCAATGTTGTATTTTATTACAACTTATGAACGCTATAAAAGTTAATTAAAGTTATCTACGACTTCTACGGTTTATTTTTTATGCTTCGAACGTACAGACAAAAAGCTATTGTATAATATAATCTGTAATACTCGTATATATGCTAAATGCGTTCTGCGAAGGTTTCTCATGCCAGTTCACAGTTCACACAAGCTTTTCGTAAATTACGCGAACGGAAGTTACAATATTGTTTCGTATTTTAGCTGACAGTCAATTATTTTCAACTAGCTGATGCCCGCGACTTCGTCCGCGTGGTTTAAGTTTTTTTGATTCCCGCGGGAACTCCCTAATTTTCCGGGATTTAAAGTAGCCTATGTGCTATTCCAGACTATAATCTATCTCTGTGCCTCAGCCAGATCCGTTAAGCTGTTGGGGCGTGATTGAGTAACAAACATCCATACATCCATCCAAACTTTCGAATTTATAATATTAGTAAAGTAATAATTGAGTAATCACTATTATTAGACGTGTAATAAACAAGATACAAGAGCTCTTCAATTTTTCTAACGTTGATGTAGATCCGATAACGTAAATCTACGATTGACATATTTTACTACTTTTTCTTAACCTATACGGTATCCTTATATTCTATTGACAACTGTATCTAACACGTCTGTTCGATTACTTATTCTTTATCACTATTAGTAAACATGTAATAGACAAGATACAAGAGCCCTTCAACATTTCTAAGGTTGATGTAGATCCGTTATCGTAAATCTACGATTGACATTTACCTTCTACTATTACGTTACCTACGGCCTTCTTATATTCTAGTGATAACTGTCTCTAACACGTCTGTTAGATTACTTAATCACTTTAAGTAGACATAGACAAGATACAAAAGCCCTTCAACTTTTCTAACGTGGCATGTGGATCCGTTATCATAAACTAGATGATTCCCGCGACTTCGTCCGCGTGGACCAAATTTTTTCGATTCCCGCGGGAACTCTTAAATTTTCCGGGATAAAAAGTAGCCTATGTCCTTCCGCGGGATACAACCTACCCCTGTACCAAATTTCATTAAAATTGGTTGAACAGATAAATTTTTTTATTCCCACGGGAACCATTGAATTTTCCGGGATAAAAAGTAGCCTATGTCCTTCCCCGTGATACAACCTATCCCTGTACCAAATTTCATCAAAATCGGTTGAACAGATGGGCCGTGAAAGCGTAGCAGACAGACAGACAGACAGACAGACAGACACACTTTCGCATTTATAATATTAGTATGGATCTACGATATATATTTGGTTATTTACTACAGTTTCTTAACCTACGGCACTCTTATATTCTATTAATAACTGTCTATATGGCGGCTGTTAGATACCAACAATGACACAATAAGAGATAAACTTTAAAAAAATCATTTACTTAGACTAGATGATGCCCGCGACTTCATCCGCGTTGATAAAGTGTGCTTTGATAGCCGCGGGAACTTCTTAATTTCCCTGAATAAAAAGTAGCCTATGTCCTTCCCCGGGATGCAACCTATCTCTTTACCATGTGTCATCAAAATCGGTTGAATAGATGGGCCGTTAAAGTGTAGCAGACTGACAGACTGACACACTTTCGCAATTATAATATGATAACATACAGAATGTCAATAATTATTGATATAAATAATGTCAGATATCACCGAGGTGCTCTTGGTGACATGCGGTCTAAAACCTGACCTCTTCTGACTTCTGCCTTCTTTTTTACGATGTGCAAAAGATCAGAAAGTTTCTATAGTCTGACAAGTCTGACCCATTCACCCTTCCGTCGTTATCTCATTATTGCACCTTCCATTCCTTTTCCCCCTTTTTATCCCATACCTACTACTTACATGATAAGCTACAAAAAAATTTATATAGACAGGACCAGTTATCCCCATGCCGGTGCCATCGTCATACAACGACGTGGGAGAAGACGCGTCGCTACGAGACCACGTCGGCCTGGTGTGGTACGACCGGCGGTTCCAAGTGCCAAAGTGGTTGGCCCGCTCGGAGCAGCGAGTGTGGCTGAGATTCAGCAGCGTTCATTATGCCGCACAAGTGGTAAGTTCTCCCCTGTTTTATAACCAATCACTACTTCTACAAATTAAGCAACTATTGAATAAGAAGCAAGCGTTATTTATTGCGGAAGTCCATGATAATGAAATACCTGGATTCGCTATAATCCGCCACAATAGGTAAATCTATGTCGTGCAGTTGTGTATCTTGCGATATTAACCACACCACACAAATCTTCCAAATTATTCTCAACGTACTTATCCACTCCGGAGCATCTTCAGGAGATGTTGACTCGTCTTCAGGAGATTAGCAACAGCTAAGTCCCTACTTCATGACTCCATTTGACGACTTAATTGCTGATGTTGTAAGCGCAGTAGTTTTAAATTGGTTCGATTTAATCAATTACGAATAGGAGCCTTATCAGGTAGGTTTAAATTATTGGCAATTTAAATTAACTGCCAGACCAAACTCGGAATACTCAATAACTCTTTACAAATATTCTGAAATTCCAAGTTAGCACGCCCCAGCTAGACTGTATCATTACAAAAAAACTGGCTGATGTCCTGAGACTTCTTCCGCATGGATTTAAGTTTAGTTTCGCACGGAAACTCTTTGATTTTGTAATACTAGCGCAGTCTATGGATTTGAGCTCGGCCATTGCTAATCCAGGACTCCTAGATAATATTTTACCTCGTTTAGGAAATACGAGGTCCGTTTTAAGTCGGTTTTGTTAATATACCTATATAATATGTTCTGAGCCGTAAGAGCAAGGAGGACTAAAGTCTGAATAGAGCTTACAATTATTAAAAAAATGTAAGCTGTACTCTTGTTCATCTTGGTTATGGTAGGCGAAATCCACAGTTTTACCACAGAATAGGTAATAGTTTATAGTACGGTTTTACCGATGACTTTTACTGAGATATGTACCAACCTTCAAAAGTTAGGTAAGTAGGTACCTAATGATTTGATTTAACTTAACATAATATACTCTCTAGCAACAGAAAATTAAATACGAATTAATAAAAAATCTGCTCTGGCCGCTATAAATCGAAGAAGCTAAAAAATTACGTGTTTTGCTAAAGTTTAAGTTCGTTGCCAACATTATTTTTTCTTAAGGTGTTACTTTAAAAAATAAATATAGATGCCTAATTAATAGAGGCGTATGGTACGTACGTTGACCTGAGTTTAGTTAGCACTATAGCTAGATGAAGTGCTGTTACGTTGAAGCTTTTAAATCACAGACACAGATAGATAATAGGAAGTAAGTACCTATTGAGTATTGACTTATCACAGATTGATACATCGAATTCTGGGTGCATTCTCATAATAAACTTAAAATCCATACAAACACAACTTAATCAATCCACATTTTCAGTCAAAGCTACCTTTGACAAACATCTGTAGTCAAAAGTATTTTTGACTTCTGACAGTTAAATTTAGTTTTGAACCCCTAAGAGTATTGACGGTGACATAGATAACTATTTTACTTACCATAATGATCAAAGAGGCAGCTGCATACTTTTGCCCAATACCTAACGCAACAGCTAAAAGATTTTCTTTAATACGCAAAAGTCAGATGTAACTTGTTACTGTATAAGGTGCATGAAACTGCTTTAAATGTAAGTATATTTGCCAATCATCTGTCGCTAGGCAATTGGTCGTATAATTGAATAATTTGTCAGCCCAGGCGAGACCGGTGTCGTGACACTGCTTCGGGGCAGTTAGGCTGACCCATATTAAACCAACCCGTGCGAAAATTATGTTATCATAGTGTCATAATGCCCGCGACTTCGTTTGCAAGTATTTAGATTTTTCTAAATCCCCTGCTCTTCTTTTGATTTTCCTAAGTATCTATACCTACCAACCAATACAAAATCGGTTAAGCAGATGGGCCGTGAAAAGATAACAGGGATAGAAAGACAGACAGGTGGACTTATTTTCGCATTTTTTAAATTTTATATTTTCTTAAGATTGAGTGGAAATTGAGGGGATAGACAACGCTTTAGAGACGAAAACCTACCTGCAAGATCAGAAATCTGGACAGTGCTTTCAGCTGTATACGTACCTACCTACTTTTAAATTTTGCTCTGTAACTTTTCACTATCTATAGGAACGTTGAATCATGTCAATCAGTCATTTTAAATACTTTCATATGCTCAACAATCATTAATCCCTGCACGTAACGCTACATAGTACATACTAATATTAATCATAAATCCAATTGTGTTATTTATGTTGAGAGTAAAAGTAAAACCTCGATTGGAGACAATGTTAAAAAGTTAGTTTTAAACTTTATTTAATTAAAATAGTGGGAACTTACTCTTAATTCGTAATTAGATCAAGTTAAGGTCGGCTTTAGCGAAGTCGATCCGATATCAATGTAGCTACCTAATCGTAATTCGTAGAGCCTATCCGATTGGTAGTTATCGTATCGGATGTTGCATTCAATGTGTTTTCGCACATAATAAATATTATACTCGCATTTAAAAGCTGCTGATTTCATTTCGCCATTTCAGTATAGTTTTTATAACGCCACTACAAGTTAGCCCTTGACTGCGATCTCACCTGATGGTAAGTGATGATGCAGTCTAAGATGGTAACGGGCAAACCTGATAAGGCAGTTATATTATTATACTAACTTATCTTGATATTAACACGCTGATTTGCTTGAAAGAAACTAATTTAATCACACGAGACTCCATGCATTTTACTGGATTACCTAATTAGTTTGATCTCTTCTTTAATTTATCTGATCTTTAATGTAAAGACACTCTTATGACGCGCCTACGATAGTATAGAAGAACATTAACCTCAACTTAATCGCATTAAATTAGTGTAGCCGTAGTATTAGTAATAGGTTTAAGTGGGGCCAGTCATTCACAATTATCACTACACCACACCGCACACTGACCTCTGTCAATCTATATCCAACCAACTTGCTTTAAAAAGTAAAAACAATGCTTTTATCGTGGCTTTATGATTTTCATGAAACAAAAAAATATGTTTATCTTCAAAGTGCAAGTTACGTCAAAATTAACCTATACCTACTCCAGCCAAATTCGATGTAGAATGTTTGTAAACAAACCACAACAGCTGATTTTTAGGGTTATCACTTCACAATATTTCACAATTTCATACTTTTATTCACTTTACCTTCAAAATCAATCAAACTATTCATAATATGAATCTTAAAGTCAAGCAAAAGATAAATATTGATCAATACACAAATAAAATCACATGTAAATGTCCATTTATTACATTTTTATTAATGATGAATTGTCATGATTGATATTAGACATCCCTGATGGTTTCTTGCTTTTTAGGAAGTAGTCAAAAACCTTTTTAAATTTTTGTATTATGTCATCAAGTAAAAAATACCAGAAGAACCCTACAGTACTCTGAATAATAGGCGCATTTCTTATTTAGTCGTATTATTGAACTAACCGTAATAAAATTATCGGTGTAGTGTAGTGTTGCCAAATCTATAAATTTCCCATTAAATTTAGGGGAATGATGTGATAGTTTGACCGGAAATGCACGACTATTTCAACTCCACGCAGGCGAAGCTGCGGGAACCAACTAGTAATATTCAAAATCAAGATAAAATTGATGATGATAAAACTTAAGTTGCTCTAAAAAATAATCTCCAAAAAATGTTTGTTACCCCTGCTGTCAGACGGTTGCCTAGCAACGCTTTGTTATTAAACATTCTACATCGAGTTTGACTGGAGTATAGTGGGTAGCGAATGATTTGGAAAATGTGAACATACGCTTTCCCATTAAAAAAATATGAGAGTTTAATACTATTTAGGAAAGAATCCCGTTATGTGTTAATAATTCTTAAATATAACTTACCTATGCAGTTAGTATCAGATTTATTCTCATTGTATCATTTCTCAGACCATAAGTAATATAATATCATGTTGAACCGTAGTGCGGCTAGTATTTGTGACAGATCGTCAAACCCAGGAATGCCGAATGCGGCATGTTATACGAGACATGATATTGAGAGATAGCTGATAGATAAAACTCTTTATTGCACACATTTAAAACAAAAACAAAAACAAAAAACTTAAAAGTAGATTTACTTGTATAAAACGATTGCGTCGTGAAACGATACAAATAGAGCTTTCCTATTAGTAATGACAGACGTTGGGGTCCCAAAGTGCTGGAATGGAGACCTCGCACTGGGAAGCGCAGCGTTGGCAGACCCCCTACTCTATGGACGGACGATATCAGGCAAGTCGCAGGGAGTCGCTGGATCCAGGCGGCGCAAGACCGCGGCGTGTGGAAATCCTTGCAGTGGACGTCTGTCGGCTGATGATGATGATGATGATGATTAGTAAAGAATATAGAATCCCGCGGAGAATGTTTATTTTAAACCATCATAAAATTGACGAATAATGAATAAAGCAGAGCCAGTTGGTAGAAGATTGTTTACCTAAGAGCAACCTACGGGCAGATTTGTCTCTAATCTCTCCAAGATGAAGTGAAATTCAATTTAAAATAACTGTTTTCTAAATATATCGACAGCAAAGTGACCACTAGCAACATGGATGTAGAATGTTAGTATACTCATTCTATTTCGATGACTAGCAATCAAACTTTCTTTAGATACCTATTTGACAGCTGAACAATTTTTATTTCAGCGTCAAAGATGTCGTACAAAAATTGATAATAATCAAGGTTTTGGTTGATGGTGTATCGTTTCCTATCAAGAAAAACAACACTTGACACCAAAACATTATTATTTACACGCTTATCCTATATTGTTTGCTAGATAAATGTTAAAAAATAGGTAGGTAGATAGGTAGGTTTTGACTTAAATTCTTTATTCAAGCCATTTACTAAATTGCTTTATAAATTATCAAACCTCACTTTATTACCTACTACCTAATATGTTTCTTCTTACCCCAACTTTTCGCTTTATATTCTACGCACGGTGATCTCAACCCTGTCCCCACTACCAAAAGTTAACTGGAAGAGAATACCTCTAGGTATTAAGTTCGCCTTTGTACATTGTTCTACTTATGTGCAATAAAGAATTTAAAACAAACAAAACAGGTAAACTAGATGACCTAGAGTACGTGAAAATTTTCGAGAAGGTGGTTGAACAAAGCTGAAAATTAAACCTAAGCAGGTTCTTTTGCGATGTCCTACCTAAGAAGGTATAGCTGAAAGTATTAAACGCGACGCACTCGACCTATCTCATCAAAACATATATGACGATTGACGTATGTTCGTAGGTATATAATATATAGTGAGGCGGATCTTTGAATATTGAATTACTATAATAATATGTACGAGATGTATTTTTTATTAAAGACGCCTGAAAGAAAATCTAAACTAGTCTTAGATATTGTCTTTATGCGAAAGTATAGGTATTAGTTACCAAGACTACGGCCCCTTTTTATACAACTGCCTGAAAAAAGGAGTAAGTATTTATATTGTTTTCAGGGTTCATGTATGTATGTATGAATGTATGAATATATGTATGTATGTATGTATGTATGAATGTATGTACGTATGTATGTATGTATGTGAATATGTATATTCCACCATAACTTCTATACGCCTGAACCGATTTTGGTAAATGAGGTATCGTTAGAATCCCTAGCTTATTCCGAGTGATATAGGCTAGTAAAATTTAAAAAAAAAATGATGGTGTGACAATGGTCCCGCATTAAAGACTAAAGTTGAAAAAAAAATCGAAAATAAGATTAACTATATAATCATCATCTAGAAAATGATGAGTAGATTTCAAAAATATATAAACACTATAATTCAATATCCAGTGATTCACAAAAAAAAAATTAATAAAAATGTGGATAAGATTCCAAAGGTAATTAATGACTGTGGTATCATTACGTAGTACCTAGATAGTTAAGGGCTACGGGTAGAGCAGTCGTACTTTTTAATAATTTTAATTATATTCACTTGTTAAACCGAATTTTAACAAAATTTGGTTAAAATATTTAGCGCAGAAAATCAAAGAGGGATTTAAAGAACCTAAATCCGCGGCCGAAATCGTAGAAGTAAAACAAGGGCCCGGTGATTCTGTCGACTCGGGACTCTAAGTATAGGTAGCAGGCGTATTTAAAGTAACTTTCGGAAAAGGGAAACCTTACATTGAAACCTTTCAACACCAGCTGTTCGAGACCGTAATATCGTATCAGGTAAAAACGACTGACAATTATAGCAAATATATCAATCCAAATTACATTTCAAATTAATAAAAATAATGAATAGTGAGCTCGCCACAGACGAGCTCGCAGATCTCGTTTTCCATAATTAGGCAACGCAGACCAATCACCAAAAATCAGAATTGTCAAACACATTATCAAACTACCAACGGTAAATTTGTGTTGACAAAAACCTTCAAAAGTTGAAGAGAGGAAACATGTAAAACGAATTCACTTATCGCAAATGATAACACTGCTATACAATCGTTAGAAAAACTTACCCAATACAGACATTAATTTCTAAAATCTTTCCGCTGTTTACAATTTTATATCTACATAAGTATTACTTACAAGTATATTTTGTTGAAATGGGGGGGTCGAAATTTTAAAATTGGGCTTACTGCATCGAGTGTGATATCATAAGCAAGGGCTTAATTTTCACATTCTATATTTCTTTTTGAGTTTCTTATTTTTTGACTTATGGTGAAAAATGACAACATTCCCAACGTTCCCCCCGTTTTTTTAATTGTCACAGAATTAAAGCTGTAAACAGACATGAATAGTTACATAGAGTTCGTGTAAATGACGCATTAAGTGTAACAGTAAGTTATTCTTCCAGTGGGTGAACAGCCAACTGGTGACCTACCATGAAATTGGTCACCTACCGTTCGAGGTCGAGATCACTGGCCTAATTAACTACAACGGCAGCAACCTCCTCACGGTTGTGGTCGACAACACACTGCTTAGCGACACCGTGCCACAGGGCACCATTAGAGACATTATTGTTGGGTAAGTTATTTTTAGCATTTAACGTAGCCTTTCCGGTATTAGTCTGTACTGCCCCCATATTCTCTAACTCCATTAACATTTAAATAGTTTAGTTAAATAAAAATAACAATATTTCATATAGCCAAACTTCAATGGATAAAACATAATATATGTCAGTGGCTTTCATTTTTTGATAGCCTGCACTGAGTTAGAGAATAGAGGGGGAAGGGACAATTATTACCAAAATAATCTTCATTGCATCTTCACAAGTTCACACCCCTGCGTACTGCAATACAACTTAATTGCATATTTCCTGCTTGAACATGAACTGTTGTTAGATGTTTGGCAGCGTGAGTTAAAAGTCATTGCAAAGCTTTAATTAAAAATCGGAGTGCTAGATGACTGCAGTAGAAATGTTGAAAATTGATAGCACATACGGATTAAAACAAAACTTGAGGATTCTTTTAGATTAAAAGAGAGATTAGAATTAACAATTTTCGATTCGGTAAGAGAAAATCAAAGGGTAGCTATAGTTTCCATTAAATCAATACGAATCATCAATCGCCATAATATAATTAATATAAATAACTAATAATATAATTAATATATAGGTTCCCGTTATCGATTGGTTAACCTGATATCGATAACGGGAACCCTGGGTTCTTTTTAAATCTGAGAATTATTTAATTACCTGAAAAAAATTGAAACCTAAACCTGGAGGTCGTCAATTCTGATGAAAAGTTTTATTTCTGACAGTGAGAACAATTTAGAATCATATTCTTCTCCTGTTTTAAGCTCATATCTAACTTCATCTACCTTCATTAAATTCGTCTTAGGAACATCTTTAAATTTAAGGATATGGCGAGGATTATAATGAGGTATTTATTCGATTAAATATCTACTAAGACTCGATTCGATTTCTATGAAATGTGCCTCACACAAAAATTCATTGAAATTTTCCTATCCCCTTCGACAAACCATAGGCTAACTAACACCCACCCTGAATTCTATGCATTAGTTTTTTTTCCATCAGTAGCTGTAATTTCGCTAGTAATAGGGCTTACTAGGCTTAAACTAAAACAATAATGGAAAAAAAATTAAGTTGGTTCTCAATTATAACTGAACAAAAGCTACATTCAGTCATAGAGCGGTGATAGATGGCGATTTACAGGAACTTCTCAAAACACATTTGGATACAGTTTTAGATTATCTTTATTTTTTGTATGGCTAGGCGGTTACTTATCGAACTGTAGACGGTATTTGTCTGCATTATATTGGTCATTTTCAGAAAATTTAAGAGAAAAATGCCCGATATCGCTATTGTAAAGAAGGAAAACCTAGGATTTATTCCATAAAATCGTAATAAGTTTATGTTTTGTTATAAGCGAACAAGAATTGCGAAACTCTCCGTTAATTCCAAAACAATCAAATGCCGTTTCTTCTAATTTTTTAGTTTTATTCTTTACCAAGTAGTTCTTAGTCTCCTAGGCAACGTACACTACGGTACCCGTAATGGAGTATCGTTTTTTCATAGAGTAATCGGCATCGTATCCTGTGGGACCCGCAAATTTTCTCAAAAATGGTAAATCATTTTGTTTTTTTTCCCCTAAGTCCAGAGGTCATCATGAACCAAGAAAACAAATGATATTTCTATATTTTTAGTCTTGCCAATTTAAGGGTTAATATAACTGCCATACCCCAAACAGGTAAGACCATCTTAGACAGCATCATCGCTTACCATCAGGTGAGATCGCAGTCAAGAGCTAACTTGTAGTTGATAAAAAAAAAAACCGATCACATCGAAAATAGTATAACACACCACGTATCTACTGTTTTAGGCAAGAATCTTTGTTATCTGCAATACTATCCCCCCTACGGTGGATTAAAGAAAATGTAATTGATAAAGCCTTAAGGATTGTAGATATTGTGCCTGGGTAAGATCTTATAAGCATCTATTTGGTACCTTTTTTCTAATTTGCAATCATTTTCTTGTTCTCCGGGTTTTATTCATAAATAGTTTTAGAATTTAAGCTACCGACCCATTTTTAATTCTAATTTCCAACCCACCATTCAAGAACGAGAATTTGCGACGTTGTTTCAAATCAATACTTCAGTAGATACAAGTAGATAAAATTAATTCATCAATTTAACTTTTTACAAAAATCATTAATTTAAGTATGATTGAAGTTTATTATTTTTGCATTGTTCTTTTTTCCTTATAAATAATACATGACCTAGCGTATCTAATTATCGAGTTTTTCATGCAAGATAATAGGAATTTCCTTGAAACACTTCTTTAATTATTATTACATTCATTATTTGGTTAAATCCATACCAGCAGGGCGACCGCGTAACTTTTGCATCAATCATTGATACATCGCAATCACCGCCGATTGGCTGAATTTATGGTATTCTTGCTGCGTCAAAGGATTTCGTCCAATAGTGGAAGAGTGATAACCAATCAGAGGTGATTGCGATGTACCAATGATTGATGCAAAAGTTACGCGGTCACCCTGCTGGTAATATTATAAACGCGAAAGTGTGTCTGTCTGTCTTTAGGTATCTCTCTGCTACGCTTTCACGGGCCCATCTTTTCAATAGGCTATACTACCTCTGTGTTTTCAACCGATTTTGATGAAATTTGGTACAGAGGTTGTATCCCGAAAGAAAAGCTACTTTTTATACCAGAAAATTAAGAAGTTCCCGCAGGAATAAACAAACGTGGGACATACCTAATGTTTAACACTAACATATTTAAATTTAAACACGATTAATATTATCCTGTGCTTGTTAACACCATTTAGTTATCTAGTTACATTATGGTTACATTAGAGAAACAAACATTATCCTTATTTTGTCAAGTTTTACAATATTGTCGGAATCATACCTACTCATTATGTCTTGATAGTATATTTCAATCATTTTTGTTATTATTATAATATTATATATTTTTTATATATTTATTGTTGCCCTTATCATTGACTGGTTGTTGTCCCACGTTGAATTACTTTATTAGACAGACTATAGAAGTTGTTCGAAGATAGACACACGCCATTGTTGCTTTAGGTATTGCAAAGCGGTCCGTATAGGTACGACAAAAAAGTAGGTACAATTTTTACATAAGAAAACTTTAATGTTTCAGTAAAACGAAAGTGCGCCAGGAGCAGATTATTACTTTTGACTTCTTCAACTACGCCGGCATCCACCGGTCAGTTTTCCTGTACACCACGCCGCAAGAGTACATCGATGATGTTATCGTCAACACTGACATCCAGGGACTCACAGGTGATGTAAACTAACAAAAGGCTTGGCTATCCAAAAATCTTTACCGACGCTATAAATACATAGCTACAACAACGGATGAGTTTTGTCATGCAAACTTTTTAATGTTGTCAGTCAGAAGCGGTTTTGCATTTGAACTCTAGAATAATCATGATCTTATCTACCACCATAAAACCACAAATCTCGAGTATTTCTCGCCCTTTTTAAAGTTAGTTAGCCTATACAATGAAGTAGGTAAAGTTTCATTTTTCGCGTCTATTTATTCAGCAATGCGAATACCTACTTACCTACTTGGATAAATATTTATACTGAAAGTAACTCTACAATTTTATAAAATCATAAAACATTGGATGGATAATTGAATCACTTGCAATAGGTAAAATACTATTTTCCAATAGGCTACATAGGCATTATATTATAATATCCTATGATTATACAGTACGTGCCGCTTAATCATAATCCTTGAATAAATTACTCGGCACATTTATTGCAGGCTACATGACAATGCAACGATCCTATCTGCATTGCACTGGCTGGGATACAATAAGCTAACGGTTCACGAGAATGAGGTTGCTTTGTGTTGCTGTCAAAAGCTATTTTTGTCCTATTTATTGTGTCATTAAAAGTAGATCTAGGTATATTATCACTCTATATTTGCTACACTATACTTATATTATGCTAAAATTAGGATAATCGGTATGACGACTAATTTACATTCATTGACGATTTGTTTGTGCAGAATTTTGTGAGCATGTCTAACCTTCACCGATTCGTATTCAGTGAAGCCTCTAGGACAATCAATACAATGTTATTTTAGAATTTTTAGAGTTATTTTAATAGGTGATCCCCTTTATAATTAGGAAAGACCAACACATGTTTCATGTAACAAGATTGGTCGATTGGGAAAGTTATCCAAACTTCAAATTCTTTACCCAAAATCGTGTTCGGTCTATAAAACATTCATGTTTAACGTTCAGATTAAAACGTTCCTTCACTTCTTCACGTTCTTTCAGTTCACATAACGCTTGCATAAAGGTATGCTACTTACTACACAAACAGTTATCATATTAATGTCACAGCTGTCACTCACATTGGTTTACTTAATTAGGTAGTTTTTTTTTCTTTTCTTTGTACCCATAATATTATATTGTTTTGTTATTATATTGCTTATTTTTATTGTTAGTGGAAAGCGGAGTTTTCTGCCACAGGGGTAACTTTACTCTTAAAAGAAGGCCTTTTATGTGTTAAAATATTGTTGCTGGAGAAAATAAACTATTTTTCTTTTATTTATTTTTCTTTTTCTTTTCACAGGTTTCGTGGTATATAACGTTACCTACAAAGGTTCCCCCAACTTGAACTGCCTCATCCAGATTTTTGATAAGAACGGTTTGCAAGTGGCTGGCGCGAACTCATGCGCTGGCCTTTTGGAGATAGGCAATGCTAATTTCTGGTGGCCTTATCTCATGCATCCTAATCCTGGGTACTTATACACTTTGAAGGTAATTGGTGCTTCACTTTATTTTATGCTACCCTACATTAATCTACTGAGATGTTATATATTGTATATATGTGTATATTTTAGTAAAGGACTCCTTAAGAAACTTTAGGAAACTGAATAACTTTAAAAAATCAAATAAATACTGTAGGTACATTTTTTTAAAGTTGAAAATCGCGAGGATAATTCATAATATTCAACCTCTTTAATTTTGATCCTCATTTCAAAAATTTCCGCCTGTACATATTTTAAAGCAATAATTTATTTTCAGACGTCTCTAGTAGGTCCACTTGGTGATATTGTGGACACTTACAGTCTAAAAGTAGGCATCAGGACCGTCACATGGAGCAACACAACTATCTACCTCAACGAGAAACCCATCTACCTGAGAGGATTTGGCATGCATGAAGATTCTGATGTAAGGGTGGAAAGCCTCAGCCTACTAAGGTTTTTTTAGATACCCACTGATATTTTCTTTCGTTACTTCAAGACGGTGCCGAGTCTAGCCATTTAATTTTGTCTTTAATTAATTTTTCCATAATCTTTAAATACAAAACTAAAGTAATATTACTATTTAACTAAATGAGATTTAAGTGTCTGTTACTATCTTTTCAATGCCCTACATGGCGTCACATACAACCGAGGTGCGTGGTGCAATATCTATCTCACAATGTAATTATACATTTTCATTCAGCTTCGCGGCAAAGGATGGGACCCTGTACTGTGGGTGAAGAACTTTAATTTAATCAAATGGGTTGGAGCTAATGCATTTCGCACATCTCATTACCCCTACGCTGAAGAAATCTATCAGATGGCCGATGAACTGGGCATCATGATTATTGACGAATGTCCAAGCGTAGATACTGAGTAAGTATTATGAAAACATACTGTACTAAATAAGACAAATTTTGGATGAAGCTCCAAGTATGGAAAATGCAAAGATCGTAACCAACCACCCTGCACAACACCTAACAAAAAGCTTTGAGATAATTAATTAGGTAAATAAAATAGTCACAGATATACTTATGAAATAACCAATTAATATTATTTAATTATTTTCTTGTATATTAATTTTATTTTTTGCTTGGTGTATCTAGTACAGGGTAGTCTATTAGACAAGGTATTTAAATTAACTTTATTTATCATTGTTAATTGTTAATTTATAGTTTAGTTATATTTAATCAAATAGGATGTAATTTGTTAAGTTGATATCAACTAAACTTTATTGTATTATTATTTCAGTATCTTCACAGACTCTCTTCTAGTGAAACACAAGCAGTCATTAACCGAATTGATCCGACGAGACAAGAACCATCCCAGTGTGATCATGTGGTCCATTTCCAACGAACCAAGATCTCAGTACTTTAAAGCTGACTCGTATTTTAAGTAAGAAAATATTATTGTTAATTATGTAGATATCTAATAATATTTAATTTTTAAATCACTGTCTAACGAAAATCTGTCTTCTTTCTAGGAGCGTTGTGAAACACGTGAAATCGATGGATTTATCAAGACCCGTTACAATCGCTATTTCTCAGAGTTATTTAAATGATAGATCTGTGAGTAATTTATCTTATTTTTTACATTTACAGATTAAGTTAGAAGTCCTAAAAACACTTACAACTCCTTAATTACTTTCTCCACAATTACCTGATGGTATTATACTTAATATGGTGAAAGTAATAATTTTCATAATTAGCATTAACCGAAACCAGCATAATAATTTCGCTGAAAAAGAGGAGACGTAACTTCCCGACTTACTTAATTTCAGGGTCAGTACTTAGATGTTATATGTTTCAACCGTTACAACGGCTGGTATATAGCAACCGGTGAACTCGATAACATAGCGACCAGCGTGGTGGACGAGGCAACCGCATGGCATCGCAAACACAACAAACCCGTCATCATGAGTGAATACGGCGCTGACACTCTTGCTGGACTACATTTGGTAAGAATATTAAATATTCTCAACATGTTTAGTATATTGAAATGTATTTAATAGCAAACACAGAAGGAAGTAAAGAAAAGAGGTAGGTACATGATACATCTGCAAGACCCTAGTCCAAAACGGCCCTTGTCTCTTGACTTCATGTCATGATATTTAAAAGAAAACACAACGGATTTTAAATCATCTCTAAGGTAGAAATGGTGGCGGGAATAGAATTCTGAGAATGTAGATGCGTATCGATGCGATGCGATTCAAGCGTATTGTTTTGTCATCAATTTGATTTCCAACGTGGCGTCTTATTTCTTTTCCTTCTTCGTTGACTTCAGAAGACCAAAAGTCATGTCTGACATAAGATACCATTGTCATGTTCGTGATTCTGATTGGTCTTTGGGCAGCAGATATTGAAACATTTCAAATTTCAGCTGCCGGAGTACGTGTGGTCGGAAGAATATCAAGTTGCATTGCTCTCGGAACACTTCAAGGCGTTCGATAAACTACGACACGCAGGCTTTTTTGCCGGAGAACTTATTTGGAACTTTGCCGACTTCAAGACTGCACAAAGTGAGTTTTTGATTGATGGTATTCAAATCTCTTTCAAAATCTAAATTAGTTTATTTAATTACTTCATGACTGTTTTGAAATATTGCTTGGGATTAGGTAGGTATATTAGGGGTTTTGTTTGTTATTTACTAAGATAGATAGGTACATCATCGATTTGTACATTGTAAAAAAAATCTAATTTCCTAAGATTTAGTTTTAAGAAGTCATATACCTATCTGAACCTTTACTTACTTTCTATTAAATTAAGGTATAGTTGGTTTGACGTCAAAAGGCCTCTAACTAGGTGGTAAAGGCGAGGGGGATTTCCGTCTACAGCTCTCTAGGTCCAAACTCCAAAGCCTTGTTATGTGAGTAAGTAAGGGAGTGATTAAGGCCTTTTCTCTTCCGTATAGAGAAGATGTAGTACTATACCTACTCCCACCTGCAGCACTTGAAACGAAAGGTTGACTGACAAGAATAAAAACATCAACAATAATAAAATATCACCTACTGCGCAGATCAATCGATTTATTCAGAGGCCTTTTAACTCAACTGCAATTGAATTAATGTTCCCTGGAATTATATTTTAATATTAATCGTAAACTGTTTTTTGAAGTCAAACTTCTTTACGTACGCAAGACTTGGGGAGTAAGCTGGTGAATGCATGACGATAGCGTTACGAAAAGTGTGATCTGGCGAGGCGAACGGAAGTTGAGAGGGAGATATACGTTAGTGAAGATAGAAAGAGAGAGAGTTACGTTTCGTATATTCGTAGGGACAAGAGAGAGGTGCGAGCACACATTCTCTTTCTCTCTTTCTCTCATAGATCTTTACTACAACTAGCGGCACGCTATGATGGCCGGTTTGACGTTTGTCCGCTCATGAAGTTCCGTATTAATTGATAACGACTTTGAAGGAAATAATTGTATTACTTTATTGACGATAGTGATGTGCAGAGATTCATAAATTTTATCGAATGTAGTTTTAGGTTTAGGACTCAAAATTTATTTATTAAATTGATTTCTAAAATGTATACAAGTGTAGAAAAATCAGTTTGCACCATTTAAGGGGTGAATGTACTTGTGAATATGAACAATTTTCACTATGTGGACAAACCTCTGAAATCGCAAAAAAATATCAGCTGTTTCATACAAAAGGTAAAATTTTTATTTTTATATGATATATACCACAACTCGGCATTTGGTTTTCTAAATTGAAAATTTTTAAAAATGGAATCTAATACGATCGTCACATAGGATCGCTGGCTAGCACAACTACTACCTCCGGCAAACTCGGCAAAAACAAAGCAGTTTCGAATTGACGTTGCTTCGAAAAGTATAAACTGTCAGTGCAATGCGATTGTGATATAGTTTTGACCTGGCTTTGGATTTCAAATATTGATACTGCATTACTGTTGACCCTTGCTCGTTAATTTGGACTCTGTTCAAGCCCTTTGTTGTGGATTTCGTCGATATGACCGAACGTACGCAGAGAACTGTTCTAAATAGTCAGACACGTGAGTTCGTAATACGCTTTCGTAACTATTTCGATCGTGAAGCTCAAAATGGAGGGCCAATTTTACCTATAACGTCAGTGGTTGAACGCGTAGCTGATGCGCTTAATATTGGACAACGAACTGTTAGACGGATAACTAAAGAAAAATATGGCGAGACTGGCACAGAAGAAAATAAACTTCACACACCAAAAAAGAGAAAACGAGCAAAACCAGTCGTAGGCATCGATAGCTTTGATGCCGATGCTATCCGAAGACATGTTTACGGCTACTATTTACAGAAGGAGTATCCAACAAGAAAAAAGTTGGTGCATTCACTGAAGGAAGCTGGATTATTCTTCGGTGGGGAAAGTTCTTTAACGAAGATTTTGAAGACCATTGGATTTCGATACAAAAAATGTAACAAACGCAAAATATTGATGGAAAGATTTGATATAGCGATGGCAAGGTATACTTTTTTGCGGCAAGTGAAAGAAATCAAAAATTGGCAAAATGTTGTGTTCTTGGATGAAACATGGCTTAATGCTAACCATACTGTAGGCCGTTCTTGGAACGATGACACAGCAGCATCTACTTCCAAAGTTCCTGTAGGAAAAGGATCGCGACTTATAATTTGTCACGCCGGAACCATCAACGGGTTTGTCGAAGGTTCTCTCATGGCTTTTGCGTCAAAAACCACTGGAGACTATCATGAAGACATGAATGGAGAAAAGTTTACTGAATGGTTTACCTCAATGTTGTGTAGCCTCCCTGAACCATCTATTATAATTATGGACAACGCCCCATACCACTCGATGCAAATTGACAAGCCACCTGCCCAATCCCAAAAGAAAGCTGATATCGTCGCATGGCTTCGTAAAAATGGCGTAGATGCAAACATGAATATGTTAAAAGCGGAATTAGTACGTCTTTTAAAAGAAAACAAACCAACCAAGATCCGATACGTCATTGACGAAATAGCATTAGAACATGGGCACAGAGTTATACGGTTACCGCCTTACCATTGTGAGTATAATGCGATTGAGTTGGTGTGGGCTCAAATTAAGGGATATGCTGCAAGACACAATACAGAACCCCCATTTACCACAAAAAAAATGCTAAAATTATTAGAAGAAGCTTGTGAACATGTGACTAAAGGAGACTGGGAAAAGGTTGTGAATAGAATTGTTAAATTAATAAGGGAAGATTATGAAAGAGATGTGAAAATAGATAATATTATAGAAAACGAACATATAATTATTAATGTAGGTGATGATAGCAGTGACGACAGTGAAAATAGTAGTATGGACGAATCTGATTAATTATGGCCTTTTGTGGCACCTTTTTTGGTATCTTTTGTATTCATATGTTTCTTGTGTGCATATAAAGTATGTATATTCATTTTCATTCAAATATTCAGTTCGTTCAAATAAATTAAATAAACATTTACATTTTTGTTTTATTAAACCTATTTAATCAGGTACAAAAACAAAACTTAATTGTTTTTTGTTCGAGAATAAATTGACATTCCACATCACTATTGTAATGTGTCAAACCGGCCATCATAGCGTGCCGCTAGTTTAAGTTTTACTTCAGTCGTGTGGTCTCAAGCACACTCTTTTTTTTTTCAAGGAATAACAAGAGTAGGCGGCAACAAGAAGGGCATATTCACCCGAGAGAGACAGCCCAAGGCTTCGGCGCATCACTTAAGAGCTAGATATCACGCGATCGCCGCAGCTGACAACGGAAGTCCAGCTCCTGACCTCTCGTACTACGTCAGCGACAATAAACCTGCCTTACACGAAGAGTTATAATAACTATATTTAATAAAGAAACAAACTTTCATTATTTGTCATAGTTACCTCACCTAGCTAAACCGTTTGGAGCATTGGTAATTAAAAGGTGCTAAGTACCCTCACTTGAAGATTCTTGACTTCTTTGAATTTGATCAAACGTACCTACAACATCTTTAAACTGAATGAAGAACAACCATTGGGCAGGTAAATCTGTTCACGCCTGCAGTTACTTTCCTACTAAATTTTAACTTTGGAGCTACCTAGCAGCTACCACTGTTAGAAAACTTGGTAAGCTACAACTTCGCGAATAAATCACAAAAATTAATAGTAAATTGCCATTGCTGCCGATAAATAAATGCTAGAGTAGATGAATATTTTGTTTAGCCGTTACTTATACTTATATTCGTCCAGTTTAGTAGGTACGAGTAGGTACTTGATGGGTATGTAGGACATTTGCAATTCTAGAACATTCTTCTTAAAGACTAAATAATATTCAAAGCATTTTGGAACGTTATCAATACTATGACGAATATTGGAAGGAGAAAATAGGAAAATATGTAGAGTTAAGAAAAATAATAATTAATTGTGTGCCCACCAACGAAAACTTAATTTGTAAAATTAATGTTATTTGTAAAATGATATCTATCAAACTGAGTTGTTTGAATAATTAATACTGTTATATTGAATAATGATTTGCTCTTGATTTTATTTAAAATCTGTTGTATTCCTAGAATTAATGTTACCTTATTAGTGATACAGAAAGAGTAGCGTCATATTATTGAGTAAAGCGTGTAGAATGTATACCACAGATGCTGTGTTTGTAAATATTTATTGTGTGAACCTTATTAATTAAAGTACAAAAATAAAGAAAGGCATTGTGTTTTATTTTTCCGTGAATAATAATTATTGACTGAGCGAAGTGAAGTTCTCCGAGTCTACTTTATTTTTGAAGTAAAAACTTCTTTAGCCGCGTTGAGCACTTTTTGGTAGGGGGTAAAATTGTGGATTCGCGTGATCGTGGCCGACATGCTCGCGAACAGTGACATGCTGGTGTCGTGACATGAAGACAAAAGGTCTAAATATAAATATACTACAGTCGAAATTAAACTTTAACGCCTTAATGTTAAGGTCTATATATTTTTGTGCAAGACCAGTTAAAAAAAAAATTAAATATTCGTTTTCACTTCTATCTGCAGTCCCTATGACTGCCTATTGTTTTTAGGGTTCCGTACCCAAAGGGTAAAAACGGGACCCTATTACTAAGACTCCGCTGTCTGTCTGTCTGTCTGTCTCCAGGCTGTATCTCATAGACCGTGATAGCTAGAAAGCTGAAATTTTCACAAATGATGTATTTCCGTTGCCGCTATAACAACAAATACTAAAAATTAAAAAAATATATATATTAAGGGGTGTCCCCATACAAAAAACGTGTTTTTTTTCGTATTTTTTTGCTCAATATTAAAAACGGTAACAGGTAGACGGTTCAAATTTTCACAGAATATTAACTTGTAAGTATATTACCTTTCAAAATAAATAATTAAATATCAATAAAGTAAATATTAAAGGGGGGCTCCCATACAACAAACGTAATTTTTTGATATTAACAGTAAACCTCTACAAACAAAGTTAGTTTTGCGGTTCATTAACAAAGGTAATTATACCTACTTCTTGAGTACGGAACCCTCGGTGCTCGAGTCCGACTCGCACTTGGCCGGTTTTTATATAATACATTTAAAAAAAATAGGCAGTTGCTGCCCGCCTGCTCGTTTGCTCGCTATACATATTAGGTATAGCGGAGCACTTGGGTGGATTGGCACTTGTCCGTCCGTCCGTCTGTCAGAGCCTTATATCTTCTGAAATAATGAATCTAATTAACATCTCACAAAATCTCTACTTTACAATGTTTACACTTCAGTAGACAATCTTGCATAGTAAAGTCGACATATCCTGAAGATGCTCCGGTGTCGGAAACGTGCGTCGAGAATAGTATAAAAGTCTTGTGTGGTGGTGCATAACTACGTGAGTGGTGGTGACATTGGTTGCTTGAGAACTTGGCTTTCTTGCTTGGTTGGGAAGATAAACGGTGCATCGCTTGTAACTGTATGTTTGACCATACAGATTTTTTTCTGTTGGTGGAATATAGCAATATAGGTCATGTTCCGATATACACTGCGAGCACTGTTCAGTGCTCTTACTGGGGAGAAATTCGTTCCGTTATGGAATGACAGTATACTGCCGCAGTGTCCTGGAAATATATGACGTCATAAATCGTCGCCATTTTTGTACTGCGAGCACTGGCGTTTTCGAGGTAAGGTGCCCTCACTGCTGACTGCGTTCAGTTTTAAACAGTAACCAGTATAGCTAACTACACTCGCCGGCATATTTAGCGGAATATAAAAAAAAAGTTTGATATCAGTATCATATAAGGTTGCTGGCTGGTTTATGCGTCATTTGATTTAAAAAGCAATATTTTCAAATTAAGAAAACAACTGAACATCACATTTTATGCAATTGTTTTAATTTTATTCAAATACACCTTATCTGGAGCGAACTTCGAGTATTTCTTCCTTCTGAGTTTGATTTAAAATTTCATTGAAATACTGTTTTTTGTTAGTTTTTTTTAATCGCGTATCTTTCTGGAGTTGATGACTGAATTATGCCTGACTTAGCCCCAACGGAGATTGCCAGGGCACTCGAAATGCGCAGAAATGGTCAAACCTACAGAGTGATATCCAGAGATCTTCGTCGACCAGTTTCAACGATCCATCGCATTATCCAACGGTTCAGGGAGACCGGTACTTATGTGAGAAGAGCAGGACAAGGCAGAAAAAGACGCACTTCGAGTAGGGATGATCGTTTCATTCGGCTTCGTGTACGTAGGAACCCCCGTTTGACGGCCGTCTAAACCCGACATGATTTAGAAGCAGTGCGGGGTGTAACCGTAAGTGAGCGTACGGTACGAAGAAGGCTCGAAGAAGCTGGTTTGGGTTCATTTGTGCCCGCCAAGGCTCCAAGGCTCGAGGTAAATCATCGTAGAAACAGGTTAACTTTTGCTCAGGAACATCGACTTTGGATCGCGGACCAATCGAGTAAGGTATTGTTTAGTGATGAGTGCAGAATTCTCTTAAATCAAATTGACGGCAGGCAAAGAATATACAGACGCAAAGGAGAACGATACATTCAGACAAATTTTGAAACTACAGTTGCATACGGTGGTGGATCAATAATGGTTTGGGCGGGCATTTGTTTCGGAGCTCGCACAGACTTGGTAGTGATTGACAGAGGGAGTCTGACTGCAGACCGCTATATCAGAGAAGTTTTAGAAGAAAATGTCGTACCGTTTGCCCCATATATCGGTGACGATTTTGTTTTTATGCAGGATAATGCTCGGCCGCATACCGCTCGGGTAACTCAAGCTTATCTTAATGATATGAATATCACTGTTATGGAGTGGCCGGCGAGATCACCGGATATGAACCCAATAGAGCACGTTTGGGACTTGCTGAAAAGAAAAGTTAAGTCCAGAATTCCAGCTCCTGCCAGCGTGGGTGAACTGCGAATCGCCGTAGTTGAGGAATGGCGGAGACTATCCCAGGAGACATCATTCTCAGTATGCCTAGAAGGGTAGAAACTTTAATAAGAGCACGTGGAGGAAATACGCGATATTAATCACCATTTTTCTAATTTAATTAATTGTTATTTTAATATTAAATTTAACTTTTCCCGGTTACATGAAAAGTTCAAAAATGTACCATTTTTCACGAATAGCCTTTACTCGCAAAATCTGTTCTTAATGTGATCTCATTTTAAGTAAAACAAATGAAACTTTAAATAACAAAAGAAGTGTAGTAAGTAGATTTTAAAATAAAACCATATTTTTTTAATTATGGACCTTTTTTTATGTTCCGCTAAATATGCCGGCGAGTATATATACTAAACTGACGTCACATCTTACAGTGCTCGCAGTGTATATCGGAACATACACCCATCCGATATGCTGAATTTATGGTATTCATGCTGCGTCAATGGATTTCGTCCAATAGTGGAAGAGTTTTAACCAATCAGAGGTGATTGCGATGTATCAATGATTGATGCAAAAGATACGCGGTTGCCCTCCTGGTTGTCACTTAACAAGTCACAATCTTGTCAAGTGTCAATGATATTGTCAACTGTCAAAAATTCAAAACAAATTTCGAACTGTCACCGCACAAGAGAGCGAAGAGCCGAAGACACACTGACACAGAGTACTTTGTATATTCAAATCAAAAAGAGGTTTATTAGTAATTAATTAATTTCAAAAGCCGGAATTAACAGAGTTGTGAATAAATGAAAATATATTACTTACCGAGTACGATTTTTACAAAATAACTACATCTAACAATCATGAGTTGTATTCAATGTGGTAAAAAAGAACCAAAATATAAATGCCCCACATGTAGAGAACCTTAGTAAGTATTATCCTGAGTGTCCAATTTTTTTTTGTTTTTTGACAGATTTTGTTGGTTACAACTAGCTATTCCAGATTAAAGCCATCATTATTTGGAAAATAACTAAGTAGTTACTTCAATAATGTAATTTTAAATACATATTGAAATTGTGGCACTGGCACTTGGCAGCAATTGAACCCGCATCTCATCCTCTGGTAATCACAGCCTTTAGTATATATTTTAGGTTACGGTCCCTTCACTGGCACAGCCTAAATTTCCGATGGGTTGTTTCTGGTAGCAACGGTGATAGCCTACTGTTTAAAACACCAGTCCTGCTGTAAATGGTGGCAGGTTCGATCTGCGAGCACACACCTCTCAACTTTTTAGAAGTTATGTGTTATGCAATTAAATATCACTTGCTTCTAACATTCAAGGAAAACAGCAATATAATACACTCATGTTCCCGAAGGTGTGTCAAGTCTGCCTATGAGTAATGAACAGGACTCTTGATGCCGGCACTGGTTGATAAGTTGATGATGATAGTATAGAAGATGAGTAATAGCTCCACATTTCAGTAAATGTGGTGCTATTATATGGCACTACCAGAAATATCTATCTATCTACCTTTGATTGTCCACTATACAATGGAGCTCATCAAATGAGAGCTCATACAATTGCTTGTAACATTTTATTAAAGTGTACAAGTTTACCTACACTTGTGTCTTGAAGATACTGATTTTTGATAAGCACTTACACATTATAAAATTAAATTAGTGATTTCCATGAAGTTTAGGTAAACACTAAGAAAATTGTACTTACTGCTGACTATACTATACTACTTCAATAGTCTTTATTCCACAACAGTTGCTCAGTTGCCTGTAACAAACTACACAAGGAGGTACCTTGTTCACCACCGATTCAACCACCACAAGAATTAATATCTAAAGAACCTACTGTCGAGTTTGATTTTCCTACAGAAGACACTGTTTCTAATGAAAAACTTAAGCTACTTGGTAAGTTTTCAAATAACTATTTAAATATGATGCCCAAGACTGAATTTTTTTTTAAATCATATGGGAAGGCTTTGATTATCTGATCTATCTACCAAATTTCATGAAAATTCGGAGGCATGAAAAGGTAACAAACAGACAGTTTCACATTTTTAAGTTTGGTTTATAGATTACTTGTTGGATGGAGACTGAATAGACCTTGGCAGGGTTGCTCCACCTTAGACTGCATCATCACTATGCAGTTTGGTGCAAATAATTTATAAAAAAAATTTATAGCAATAGCAAACCCTGCTTTAAAAAATTACTACTCCTACATACAACTGTCTAAATGTCCAACTGAACTGTACGTTTCGGTTTTCGTCTTGGTTTCCAATATTTTCTGATGTATAATGCATCAAATATTATGAGCTTAGTGATCTCTTTACACTGTATGAATTAAGTACTGTAAAGTTTACAGTACTTAATTCATCATCTTTGGTATTTCATTAACAACTTTTGTTACAGAAGCGTCAAAACAATTGCGAAAATGTCTAGAAAATCCACATGTAAGAGAAATACTGGAAATATTAGATACAGCACCTCACCCAGATGTTTTAATAAATGAATACATGCAAGAGCCAATATTTACAGAATTTGTAGATGCATGTTTAAGTGTTGTTCAAGATAAAAGTGATTTCAGCCATGATTAGTCATATAAAATACTAGTATGGCGCGTGGATGCGCCGCCCGCTGAAGCGGACCGCGTAGTAGACCGCGCGGCCCACTGTCGACTTACTTGCTCTCCTTCTATCCTAGTGTTTACTGCCTACGTGTTCTGAAGTAAACAACACACTGCTGTGCTAGCGAGCACAGTGGAAGTGCCAGCGTGCCAAGCGTCCAACAGACGTAAAAAAAATTATCATAACAAAACATAAAACAGAGACCCCCTAAGATTCTAAAAGAATCTTTCAATGAAAAAAACTTCCAGACATGTATACAGCGTAAGAGAACGTTGAAGTAAAAACACAAAGAAACCTTCCCCATTTGAATAATATCAGTATTATACCGCTGACGATCGGGTACCTTTGAGTGCCACTGAACTTCGCCATCTTGGCTTTCCTAACGGCAAACCCACAATTCTTCCATGCAGAACAAATCTTGTAAAAAAAACCATATCAAAGTCATGCATATTTCCTACTTCCACTCTTCCATCTAGTATACTTTCTGAAATAGACACCTATGAAATTTTGGCCGTGCTCCTCACCCATCTTTCAAACCCTCAAACATCATCGCTCTCCATAAGCATAGTTTTCTCCGAAAAATTTCGGAGAAAACTTCGCCATTTCGAAATATTTTTTCAGCTCACTGTCAATTGGATGAAGTTTCGAGTGACATTTGGTCGAGCACCCCCCACCTATCTTCAATGCCCTGTCTGTGCTCTTCACCCGTCTCCGAAATCCTCAATCATCAGCTCTCTCCGTATTTTTCCTCTAAATTATTTTTTGTCTTCTATACGAAACGATGAGTAAAAAAAAATTTTTCATACAAAATTTTACAGGAGAGGTGATCAATGTGTCAATCAGCACGAGCAGCTATATGATTATATGTCACCGTAAGATTGTAAAAACCGTAAGATTGTAATCTAACGTTTTTTTTCGATAGATTGTAAACAGTCGAAAGATTGTGAACCGTTCAATGTTTTAAGTGTCAATTTTTGAAATATTCATTGTATTTACGTTTTCTTGTCTCTTTCTTGTAGGTTAGGTTAGGGTTCGACATAAATAATCAAGTAGTTAGTGGGCACTTAGGTTCTATCGGGTAAATAAACCTAACAGATTACAATCTACCGAAAAATAATCCGTTATATTGTAATCATTCGACAGTTTACAATTTCGCGAGTTAGATTATAATCTTACGGTTTTTACAATCTTACGGTGACATATATATTAATTTAATTATAAAGAGGAAAAATTTGTTTGTTTGTTTGCGAAAAGCCTAAAAGATGAAGGTCAGAGGTCTCAACTTTCTAAACATAGTTCCCAGGCGAGGACAGTGAAAATACGTGGTATTCCACCATTGGTTCAATAACTGACTAATTTTTGCATTTTATTTGATTTGATTTCCAGCTCGAGAAGGCTTTTTGAAAATTGATTGAATGTGCTTAATCTTAGTTTTTAGTTTATATTTTATCTCTATATTACATACATAATGAACTTTTCCTCCATGTTCTTTTTTTCCATCCTGAATAGATTAGGTGATTGAAATGTTTCATAATAAAAATTCTTTGCTCAGCATAATATTGTAATTCTGACTGTATTGAACTTTATTCTGTAACTGGAAATAATATAATCTTTGAACATATTTTTTTGTCTTTCAGCAACTCTGATACACCTTTGTAATATTATAGAGAAAGCAAAAATTGCTTTAGGTACTGATTTTAAAACAAACTTGACTATTTTAAGAATAAGGAACTTTCCTTTGACACGGAAACAAAAATAGTAGATTATTCACCACGGGGGTAATGCGATGTATTATGTCACGGGCGCCGGGATAAATCCCAAGCGGAACAAGGGATTTTAGAGTAACTCCCGAGCGTAGCGAGGGTGTTGCATCTAGAATCCTGAGAGTAGCGCGGGAATTAGGGGCGCCCAAGATAGCATTACCCCTACGGTGAATACTCTACTTTTCACACCTCGCGATACAACCACTTCTTTCAGCTGGCGTGGCCTACTCGATTTGACAAACAAATGTCGTCAGTGCGAATCTAGTGGGCCACGGCTTCGGTTTTCGAAAATCGAGTTGGCCGAGCCTGCTGAGAACACATTCTGTTTACCGAAATTAGACTTTATGAATATAGCAATAAGAATTATGAATAAAACCTCTTTGGAATGAATAGAATTTCCTTCAGATCTTGCTTCAGATGCGCGATGATTCTAAATTCAAATCACATTATAACCCTAGGGAATAATGGATTTCAGTACAACATTATAACCCTAGGGATTTAATGTCTTACTTTAACCTTAGATAACAGGCCATGTAATAAGGCGTTGTTGAGCGAGTGGTGTGAAAAAATATATAAAGAATAATTCGAATATCTTTAAAAATGGCGAAGGCGACCTTTGAATATATCCCGTAAAAATCCGCGTGGAGCATTCGCGGTGTGACGTCACGCAGCCCAAAGGCCACTGTATGGGCCTCGGTGGGATGCATTAATTTTGCGATAACTCCCAAAATATTATTTAAAATTGTATGGTGTAAAGGACAATTAACTATTATGTGCGTATAATGTATATAATATGTGTGTATAATGCTTAAGGTAACTACAATAACGTATTTAATTTGATAAGAATTATTATGGTGTCGTCAAAACAAACGTGGCGTGTATTTTTTATTTTAATGTATGTCGGTGCATATCTCCGTGGTTTCTGAACCAATTTGAAAAAAAATTCTATCAGTCGTTAGAGGAAGCTCTCGAGGTGGTCCCATAAAACATTCTGACTCCAAGTCCTCGTCGAAGTCGGGTGGGTATAACAAGGATAAGCAAAGTTGGTAGAAATCAAAATTATTTTTTACTTTACAGTGGCGTTGGAAGTCGGTTTATTGGAAAGAATTTTTATTTTAAACTTTAAAATGGGTATTAAGCTCACTTACATGTCTGTGAGTAAGCTATCCTTAAAATCTTTAAATATCAATATTTTAAGGATAGCATAACATAATCATTTAAAGTTTAAACTGCCCGATATCGCCTGCGTCGGCTAGGGGAACCAACTGCGTGACGTCACGGTAGTGTCGACCGGCCACGCGCCTATCGATTTGGAAACGCAAAAGTATCATAACTTCGTCATTTGTGAAGATAGTTAAAAAATCTTTCACTGAGTTTCATTGCAAGCTTAGCTTTATTATATGTATTTTAAAGTCAAAATAAAAAAATTGGAATCTCCCTTATTAATGTTCAGTTTGTTTTGAAACCAGTCCAGTCAGCACCAATATGCCTATTATGCAATCCCAAGCAAAGAAACTTACGATTTTGGAATAGATAGTGGTAGAAATAGGAACAAATTATACCCATTGGATGACTAAAACAAAAGAAAAAAATTCAAATAATTTACTTTTTACAAAATAAACTTATCATTATCATAATAATAATTAAATGTTCATTACAATTTAAAATTCACTGACCACAAAAAAGTACCTAATACATTAATCAATGTTCATTAAAATTTAAAATTCACTGACAACAGTAATACCTTAACCACTAAACATTGGAAAGTGCTGCTCTGAGTATGTTCTCAAGTTCATCAGATTTCTTTTTCTCCTCGTTTAATTGCTGTTCTAGTTGGGATACAGCATCTTTACAGGAATCAAATGCTGAGATATTTCTATCTACCATTTGTATACTTTCTTCTACCATTGTACAATCTTTTTCTTCGAGCATTAGGTATTCATAAGAATCATCTAATCTGCGGCGTTTGGCTTCTAAGTAATAATCCAATTCATCTTCATATTCCAACACTTTGTGTTTCGCGTTTGAATAAACATCAACTTCAAACAACCAATGAATATTACGGTATTTTTCCAAAATAGGTTTTTCGTACATGGCAAATCTGTTCTCGAAGTTGTCCAAACTGTTTATTTTCTCATATACTATTACGTTCAACAAATCTATCAGATTATACTCTTGAAAGAATTGGCTAAATTGATCATTGGACATATTTGGATCTGCTAGCTCATTGGGTAAAAGGGCAACAACCCTGCACACCACCTCTTCGGGGTCTGAAAACCAACCTATCTGATTGCAGTATTTACGTATCTGCTCTTGCATATTAGACATGCTTTTGGGAAGGAAAACACTATTAGGACTTGGAAGTTTAAGCTTTTGCATAATATTTATAATGGCATGTGTATTATCAGACTGTTTGACATTACTGGTTATAAATTCGTATGGCTTTGGATATGGTGACATGTTATCTAAATATTGATTAAACTCTAATGGAAAAGAGGGGTAATTAAAAAGATCCTCATTAGTTATCACTTGGGTAAGCTTATCAACAGCTACATTGTAGCAAGTTACCAGCTTATGTAAACTTTTAAGAACAGTTTCTGTTCTTTGATCTTTTTCACATTTCAACTTATGCCATATTTCATTACCAAGATATCGTTGACAAATTGATTTTAGATAATCTATTTCGAGACTCGGAGGTTTGGGAGAATTTTTGGCAAGCCATTTAATTGCACGTTTTGTACAGGAATTAATTGAATGCTCAATATTTTTGAGTTCAACAGTATAAATTTTATACTCTGATATGATGTTATTATTTTTAAATAATAATAACTGCTCATTCAGATTTTTTTGTTGATCATGAGATTCTGCCATAATTACTGCAATCGGAACTAATTGATATTGGTATTTGTGTTTTAGGGTCTGTTCTATTACTTCAATATGATTCTTATCATTTTCAGTAGCATAAAATATAACACCATTTGCACCATTTAACGCTTCATTAGCAACACTGAAATCTTCACTTTTAATTAAGCTGACGGAAACAGCGAAATCTATTAAATTATTCCAGGATTGTTTTCCTACATGAATAATAGTATCACTGATTTCATGATATTTATGGTCACTCAAAGCATCATGAATCCATGTTTCAATATTGATTTTCCTATAAAGCCATTTTGAAGTACCAGGTGTCACTAAAGCCACTTTCCAAAAGAAACATTTGTCATATGGATGTTCAATTTGCTTCATTCGTTTCAAAAGAGGTGATCTTATCAAATCTACAATGTTGTACGGCTTCGGAGGGGGTATTGTCTTTAATTCCCCAATGAACCTGTACCCTCTATGAATGGCATTCATATTACGCAAGGCAGCATCTTCAGTTGCGCGTCTGAGAAACCTAGCTTCTAACTGGGGAGTCTTGTCTGATAACCATACCGGCGTGTCTTCTAATAAACTACGCCTTTTCATGTTTCTAATGAATTGTGTTCTCCAAATATTGTAGAACTTTTTCATAACTTTTCTGGTTCTAAATATTTCAGCTTTCATTTCAGATTCACAAATTTCACTAGTTAACTCTGCACAAAGATCCTCAGTAATTTTCTTAGCATATGAAACCAATTTCCTTAAGCGGTCGACTTCTTCATTTAAAAGAACATTAATTGTTTCATCACTGACTTCACTAACAAGTTCATTTATAAGTTCTAAGGATTCTTTTTCGACTCTTTCCTTAAACAGTCTTTCCTGCTCCTCCGCCTGTCGTTTTAATTCAATTCTTCTTTCTTCCTCCAACTTTTTACGTAATTCTTCTTGCCTTTTCTGTTCTTCTTTTTTGCGCTTCTCTTCGAACTTTCTTTGTTCTTCTAATCTAAGTGCCTCTTGTTTGCGTTGCTCTTCCTCTTTTCTTTTCAATTCTAGTCTTTTGATTTCTTCTTGACGTTTTCTTTCTTCTTCTTGGCGTTTTCTCTCTTCATCTTCCTGTCGTTTTCTTTCTTGCTCTTGAATGTCTTGTTCAACAACAGGATGTAAAACGTTATTATCACTGCCATCGAATTCATAGACGTCGTGTTTTGATCGGACGGAATTGAAAATATTATCAGCCACTGTTTGTGCTTTATTCTTAGCTTGAAAAATTGTATAATTTGTCTCAAATACAGGTTGATTTGCACTTTTGAATAAACTGCTCGGCGACATTGTTGCCGTATCACCATTGGACACATTTCTATTATTGATCTCAGACTTAAAAATTGACTGTGGATCTATACTTGTCTGAGGTTTTTCATGAGCTCCAAAGATACTTGACGGCTTGATTGATTCTTGTGCTTTTGCGAATATATTAGCACTTTTTTCTACACTATGAGACTTAGTAAATAAATTGTTTGCTGGCTTAGAAAATATGTTCTTATTAACATCTTCATTTTGAGCAAGTAAATTTGTATTAGTGCTGTTTGCAAAAATGTTCTTTTTAGTATCCCCTGCTATCATGTCTTGGGACTTATCATTTTGCTGGGCAAATATTGACTTTGCAACTGAAGCCCTTTTAAATATATTGCCAGGTTCATTACTTTTAACTCCCTCTTTAATACTGTTGAACACATTGGTATTTTGATTTGCATTTTTACGATCTGAATTTATTTTTGGGTCAGTATAAGGTTGAACTTTAGTACTAAATAAATTACCCGCTAAATCTTTTGTGAATACGTTTGCTCCAGTTTCTTGTGGTTTAGAAAACGTGAATATATTCTTTGAACTTTCCTGCAATACTTTTTCGGGAGAATTTGTTATTACTTCTGCTGGTGCTACTGGTGTAGCTGGTTGGAATGAAAATAGTTTATTATCAGGTGTAGTATTTCTGTTCTTAGTAAATATGTTAGATTCTTTTCTTTGTTTCACTTCCGTTCTAACTGCTACTGCTGCATTTTCAAAGCTTCTTCCTTGTAATAATGTTTGCAACTCTAACTTTAAGGCCCGTACATCTTTATTGCTATCATTAAGCGTATTATATCCTAAATCTTCAGCAATTAAAGCTGTTTCTTTTAGTCTACCATCAGCACTGAAACTTGAATAAAGATCATGTGTCGCATAGTTATAGAGTGGGAGTTGGCCACCTGAAATCACCTCACCAACTGTACACTGTCTCTTAGATTCTATAAGATTGATGGCTCTTGAAAGTGGATATGGATCACTGTCTTCGATAAAATTGTTTCTGTTGAGAATAACAGTGAGCTCTGTATCAGATTTGGAAAATCGAAGGCCATAATGATTAACAAAAGTTTTCATACTATCGACTGTTTCAAATGCGAGGATGTTCATCAAATCTTCTGCAGGATATCGGGAACCTCCTCTGGGTGCATAAGCCTTCACAATCCTAGCCAACGCACGCGCCCTCACGTCATTGAAATATCGCAGAAGAATACATGCCTGAAGATACGTAGCCTTTTCTTGAACAAGCCGAAAGAATTTCACGTAATTGTTGTTATCCAGTGTGGTGTATATTTGAATGGCAAACATGATAGGCTGAGATTTTTGAATGTTCTGTGGTAATTGTTTTATCTGAAAAGAACAATATTATTTTTATTTATATTTGCACCTATAACTTCCTGCAACACTATTGTAGCGGTGAGATTGTTCTGATACCAAGTTACTAACCTCCCACAAGAAGTTTGCATCTCCAAGGTTCAGTAGCGCAATGTAGCCTCGGAACTCTGCCTCGTTGGGCTTATATTCCGGTCCAACGTCTGCATACATGTGTTTGAGGGTCTGCAGACACTTGGTAAGGTTATCCGTGTTCAGTTTCTGATCAAACTGTGTATGCTCAAGGTCGGCTAAGCGGGCGGCGCAGTGGGCGTGGAAGCGAGCGCAAATTTCAACCAGGCGTATGGACTCTGGTAAACAACAAACATTATTTTAGCTCCCTGGAACCTGGACATTGATAAATAAGTATAAGATGATTTTGCAAAAAATAAACTATTAACTCACCTACACAACACAGTGCCTGCTGTGTAATGTCTTTCCGAATTCCTCGAAATCGATCCCACATGAAATGAAACCAATCTGCCAACGTCACCTTAAAAATAACAGAAAAATCACATGTATTTTAAAAGTCGGTGCAATATGCTAAAGTTAATTATTTTTTAAAGAATATCAGCCTCTGTACAGCATTCCACCTACAAATGTTTGCCTATAGATCTAAGGGCTGATCACAATCTCATGAAAAACATATTATCTTGAGTCGGATTAGCTGCGGGCGTACTGTTTGTCTGTCAGCTGTCACATACCTGCCGCGTAGTGTCAGCAACCTCGTGCAGCAAGTACGTACAGGTGCGCATGAGGACGCTAGCCGGGCGCAGCTCGTAGCACATCGGGATCTCTTGGTCGGCCGAGCTGCGGCTGTACTGTTTGACCGCACGCCACGGCTCCAGCAAACCGTCCGAGTCAACGACTGTTTCTAATGTCATGACCTGAAAACAAAGGCCCACTCATAACCAACACACCTTCTACCATAAATAGTACATATTACTGGCCAAGCCGGAAATAATGCAATACAAGGCAGAATAATATTGGAAGGTAATTAAACAACTGTGAATTGCTATTTTTTTTTCTAATTTGCGTGGAAACAATAAATCATCATCATCATCAGTGGGTCTTCTCCGTTTGGCCCGTGAGGGCCAAGCGGGGGTACGGGCCTCGAGGCTGAGCCTCCTTACCCGGGCGGGGCGCGGGGCAACTCTGTGCCCCGGTGGATATCTTTAAGCCGGGTATAACCGGCTAGGGCCTGCCTCGTAGGCTACGGGCGCCTAGGTCGGGTGTCACGTCCGGTGTTGGGTCCGCACTGTGGGTGACGTCATCACCTCCACGTGCAGGGCCCGTGTCTCGTCCAGGAATCACGGCGCTGCGGGCAGTAGGGTCGCTCTCGCGCGCCGAGATGGTGTCAAAATCGGTGGACTCCGCGTCGTGGGCGATAAGGTCGCCGCTGCGCGCGGAGTCGGTGTCAAATCCGGTATGGGTCGCGTCGTCGTCGTCGCTACGGTCGCCTGCGTGCCGCGCAGGTGATGGCGATCGTAGGAGCTCACGAGGTAGTAACAATAAACAGAATTTGTTAAGAAAGCTTTTCTACATTGCCGATAGATGGCGTTGACTTGCCTCAACTTACGCTAAAACCTCAGAAAAGAGCCAATGTACTTTCTCAACAAAGAAACAATTTCCAAGCAAGTAGGCGAAAACATAGTTCCTGAGGAGCGATGGTTGCCGTAACAGTTACCAGTCACCTCAAACCCACCACCAGTTATAAAAGAAACAGTGTACCATTAGCCATAATATTATGAAAGGCCTTCTCAGTATGGTTTGGATATAGATAAGCAATTATTGGGTTTTAAAAGAGTCAGGGTATTCGCAATTTGTAAAATTCCAAAATTCTAAAGAGGTATGTAGATACCTGATGTTCTGCTTGTCTGTGCAGTAGTTCTTTTTCGGGACACATGTCAGGACAAGTTCCGATGGTAGCGCCACCAACTTTTACTCTGGAGCCTGCTCCTCCCCATGCTCTCAGCAATCTGTACATAATAGAGGATAAACTGACAGACAGACATAAAAATACCGCTGGCATAAAAAAAAATTGAGTTACAGCAAAACTAGGCTGAGCAAAAGCGTCCAATTTGGCAAAATTTTCTGTGCAGAGTATGAAAAGTAAAATCTTACCTATCCCTTGCATCCAAAGTCCTCCATTTCTCATCAGGAGTCAACGAGATCCTTGCTCTGAGTTTATGTAGCTCAGCCGCTGCCTCTGTGGTGCTTATGCTTGTAGGAACTGTCACCAGTACGGGAGATTCTATGCCACTAACAGGCTGCCTGTAAGAAATGATATGGAAATTTACTTTCATACTAGTGGTACAAACAACAAAACAACTTTGAACTGGAATTGTGTCCTATGTGGTGATCAGGATCAAAGTTCACCGACTTTTGTGTTGGTGTTATGAGGGAAAGGCAAAGGAAAAACAATGATTTTGATTCCATGTTTTTTTTTAGTTAGATAATATTATTATTTTAAATTTTGTTTAGATTAGTTGACCAAGACATACAAGGGAACCCCGAAACATAAATTTGGGAGGGGTTGAAGCTAATAAACCTAGTACCTTATACTCAGAATTACCAAACGGTATTCGTTGAAGGTCATACAGGTTTACGCACCGACAACGGCACAACCCGACGAGGAGATGGAGGTTCTGTATGAGGATATCTCAAAAGCCATACATGCTTCTAAATCCTACTAAAATGTTGTGATGGGGGACTTTAACGCAAGTTTGGGTGAGCGAAGCGGTGCAGAGGTGAGAGTGGGGCAATTTGGATATGGGCGGAGGAACCACAGGGGCCAAATGCTGGCCGACTTAATGTAGAACGAGGGCCTCTTTATGATGAACTCCTTCTTTAGAAAGCCGCCACATAGAAAATGGACTTGGCTGAGCCCTGATGGTTCCACGAGAAATGAGATTGACTTCATCATGTCGACTAAGCGGCAAATATTCAATGATGTCTCTGTGATCAATAGGGTGAAAACCGGTAGCGTTCACAGTATGGTAAGAGGCACACTGAATATCAACATAAAGCTGGAGCGGGTCAGACTGGTGAAGTCTACTCTGCGACCTTCTTGTGCTCATATCCAAAACCCTGAAAGCTTTCAACTCGAACTGCAGAACCGTTTCGATTGCCTAGCAGATTGCGACTCTGTGGATGAGCTAAACAACAGACTGGTGAAAACTGTCCAGACGGTGGGGTCTAAGTTCTTTAAGACCCACCATACGCATAGAACCAAAAAGTTCTCAAACCAAACTCTCAGGATGACAAGAGATGAGACTGCAATCATCAGCAGACGTGTCTGGCTACCGGCAGATTAATAGACAGATCTCTAAAGCGCAATCACGCGACTTGCGAAATGCGAATACAGAGTTTATTAAAGATACTATCGAGCGAAATAAGGGCTCCAAAGTGTTCGCAAGAGATCTGGCTATCGGACAGAGCCAGCTGACGCGTCTTAAAACTGATGATGGTAGTCTTATTTCTTCGAAACCTGAGATCTTGGGGGAGGTAGAGAAGTTCTATGCACAGTTATACACCTCAACACTAAAGTCTGTTGAAGATTTGGCGAGAGATCCCAGAGCAAAACTGACCCGACACTATACCGAAGATATCCCGGACGTCAGCCTTTACGAGATTAGTATGGCTCTTAAACAGCTTAGGAACAACAAAGCGCCAGGTGAGGACGGAATCACGGCAGAACTCCTGAAAGCGGGTGGAAAACCGTTACTTAAAGTCTTTCAGCGATTGTTCAATTCCGTCATTCATCAAGGCACAACGCCTGAGGCATGGCACAGGAGCGTGGTGGTTCTGTTCTTCAAAAAGGGTGATAATACCCTGCTGAAGAATTATAGACCCATCTCGCTGTTGAGTCATGTCTATAAGTTGTTTTCAAGAGTCATAACGAATCGTCTCGCTCGTAGGTTTGACGACTTCCAGCCTCCCGAACAAGCCGGATTCCGAAAAGGCTTTAGCACCATAGACCACATCCATACGCTGCGGCAGGTTATACAGAAGACTGAGGAGTATAACCGGCCACTTTGCTTAGCGTTTGTGGACTATGAGAAAGCCTTTGATTCGGTGGAAACTTGGGCGGTATTGAGGTCTTTGCAGAGATGCCGGATTGATTATCGGTATGTCCAAGTGCTGAAGTGTTTGTACGAAAGCGCCACCATGTCAGTCCGTATACAGGACCAGTCTACGAGGCCGATCCGACTGCAGCGGGGAGTGCGACAGGGGGATGTTATCTCCCCGAAGCTATTTACCGCTGCATTGGAAGACGTCTTTAAGCTTCTGGATTGGAACGGACTTGGCATCAACATAAACGGCGAGTACATGTACTCACCTTCGGTTTCCCGATGACATAGTCATCATGGCAGAGACTCTGGAAGACCTCAATGCAATGCTCAATGACCTCAGCAGAGTTTCTCAACAGGTGGGCCTAAAAATGAATATGAGTAAGACGAAAGTTATGTCTAACGCTCATGTTCCGTTCCACCCAGTGATCGTTGAGAGCTCTGCACTCGAGATTGTAGACGAGTACGTGTACCTGGGACACTCAGTGCAGCTGGGTAGGTCCAATTTCGAGAAGGAGGTCAACCGCCGAATCCAACTCGGCTGGGCTGCGTTCGGGAAGCTTCGAGATGTCTTCTCGTCCAAAATACCTCAGTGTCTGAAGACCAAAGTCTTCGAACAGTGCGTGTTGCCAGTGATGACTTACGGATCCGAGACATGGTCGCTGACTATGGGCCTGATAAGAAGGCTCAGAGTCCCTCAGCGGGCGATGGAGAGGGTTATGCTGGGAGTGTCCCTACGTGATCAAATCAGAAATGAAGAGATCCGTAGGAGAACCAGAGTCACCGATATAGCCCGAAGAGTTGCGAAGCTGAAGTGGCAATGGGCGGGGCACATAGTTCGGAGAACCGATGGACGTTGCAAAGTGCTGGAATGGCGACCCCGCACTGGAAGGCGTAGCGTCGGAAGACCCCCACACGGTGGACAGACGACATCAAGAGAGTCGCAGGGAGTCGCTGGATCCAGGCGGCGCAAGACCGTGGCTTGTGGAGGACCCTACAAGAGACCTATGTCCAGCAGTGGACGTCCATCGGTTGACGACGACGACGACGAAGCTAATAAATAAAATAAAAAATTGTGGTACATTCTTAATCTGTTATTATTATACACTCTACTCATTATACTTTTCTAGGCGGATTGACTTTTGTGAATAGGTGCAGGGCAGTAGCAACTGAACACATCATTATCAGTACTTACGATTTGGGTGGTATAACTTTTTTAGGTGTAGTCACAATAGTTTTTTTTCTGGTTGGTGTTTTGAACTCTAATGGTTGTCTTTTTGGCAGCACATCAAGCTCCATTGCTGTTAAAAAAGCAAAAATAGAAAATATTAAACAATTCATCAACCCCTTCTTTTTTGGGGTAAGTTATAAAAATACTTTTGCAATTTATGTTAATACATCAAAGCCAAAGTCAATAGTTATTTGTTCAACAACATAGAAAAGTTCGTCTTTGTTGCAAGTACCTAGTCTGAATCCTTGGTGTAGTGAGGGATTTAAAGGCACAAGAAACAATAGTATATTTTGTGCTTAGGGGTGAAACAAGACGATTTCAGATGAGGGTAAAGTTGGGTGGAGCATCACCCGAAATCTGCAATCGTTTTTCATTCAGTGGCGCACACACAATTTTTCATATAATCTGCATTAAAAGTGCAAGTAGAACTTGTAATTAAAACTGTAACTTGAACTAAAATTATATTTCATATTTAATTTGTTGCTTGGTTGTTGTTTACAAACAAAGAAAATATAACCACTATGTTTACAAATATCATATCTGTCAGTTTAGTTGATGGGTAAAATGACAATTAATTAAAAAGGTTTGGAACAAACAAAAGATAATCTGACAGGAGTGAAAGGAGGGCTGCTACGTCATTCCTCTGCAGTTTCAGATGGCTCAACAGGCATTGAAACTCGTATTTTCATTGGTTGTTCTCTACCTCGAAAAGCATGCCTTGCTGCTTAAAACCAGTGAGCAAAAGTTATTTTGCTAAACTCGGTAAGAAAAAGATCTATTATGGAATCCTTTGCTTGCTCCGGATTTAAACTAGGCACTCTCATCAAAAACTAACTTTGCTATCTTATTGAACAAATAGCCTTTTGTTTAGAATACCTACCATATAAAATATTAAGAAGAAAAGAAAGAAGTATCGGCAAAAAGCTCAGCAGTTGCTCTTTTTCAAAATATGTACATTCAACAAATAGCAAAGAGTTGTGCAAAAGAAAGAATGGATTTCTGTGGTGGTGTTTGCTATTGTTTTTGAATGTGTTTTCGAATATTATAAGTAGTAAATAATTACAATCATAGAAATATTATATTTAATTAAGTCGAAGTTGTAGTAGTCAGTACTGAAATAATAGTACAATAAAATTGATCTTAGAGGTGACCAGTAGGGCCATTATGTAAAACCTGCATCAATCATTGTTACAGCATCAATTGTTGTGATTGGCTGAATTTATAGTATTCATGCTGTGTCAATGGATTTTGTCCAATAGTGGAAGAGTGGTAACCAATCAGAGGTGATTGCGATCGTTACACTGTAGCTGTCATTTTTAGCCAGCCGCTCAGCTGTTTAATAGATTGAGATCAACATACGTTTTTGCCTAGTAATTCTATATGCTGGGGCCCCAACCATAGCAGATAATTCTGCCTTCACCTCAGGGTCCGGGAGCCAATCTGGATCATCATCTCTTTTGCTTTTTCTTCTTCTGAAACGATTCAAAAGATTATAATAATGTTGCACTAAATTCTTTATCATTTACTTACTTAAATGCCAGCGACTTTTGGCCGGTTTTCATGTCGAGTCTGTCTCAAAGACGACTTAAGGACTAATTAAGCAAATTTTTGTTTCTGAATTGATATTGTGTAAGGTTTGAGAGTTGGACCTTGCTGTTTTTGATTGAATGCTTAATTCAGAAATCGGCCCAATATCAATTCAGAAACAAAAATTTACATAATGAGTCCTTAAGTAGTCTTTGAGACAGACTCAACATGAAATTCTCAATTCAGAAACCGGCCATTAGTCTCTCGAGTTTCCAAAATAAATAGCATCCTATTTCCATCCAGTATCTTATGTGAGTTAACATAATAATATTTTGAATGTGATTAGGTACTTACTTATAATTTAAATATTGTTGTAAACCAAATCCATAATATTAAATAAAATTGAGATTTTGCAACTAAGATTTATTTCATAGTCCACTAGCATTTGCTCGCTGCTTCCCACATATTGAGTTTGATTTTCATACAAATTTCAAACCTCTATTTTACTTTTGGGTTGAATTTTCAAAAATCCTTTAGCTGTAGCAAATGAATTCATCTGCAGTAATGCTAAATTTCAGCCTGATCTGTCAACAGCCAGTTAACTTTTCCTCATATATATTTTGAGTAAAGAATTTCTGAAATTCCACCCAAGCAAAGGTGGGTTGGGTCATCTAATACCTGACTGTAACCTAAGATGTAGTAAAAGTTAAAACTTACACTCTAGGCTTTGTGCGTGTCACATCAAACATAAACCCATCATAAGCCCCTGCATTGAGCACAGCTTTTTCTGCAGAAGTTTGTTGATCATATTCCACAATGCACATATGCTTCTTGGGCAACAAACGGATCCTGAGGACTCGCCCAAACTTACTGAAGTGCTTCTCTGCAGCTTTATTTTCGAATAACCCTTCTGGAACTTGTGTGCAGCTGAGGATTGGGTATAATAATGATTATTGACAGTTCTTATCAAAAATAACATCTCAAATTTTAATTGCCAATAATAATACTTTCTCGATGTTAATTATGGTTGGGCTTTAGTATAGGGGACGCGGCGGAGGGGGGAGGGGGAGGGGGTAGGGGGACGGGGGGGAGGGGGTGAACCCCCCCTCCAAGGGAAAAAGTGCGGAACGCAATAGTTTTCGAGAAATAAATTTTTAAAGTTTTGAAATTATGACGTAATTTTATCGTAAAAATGACTAAAATACATACTTTAGAGGGGGAGGGGGAGTAAGGGGGAGGAGGTGGGGACGCTAGGAAAACTCCTTAGACTTCACCCTCTCCCTCTCACCCCCTCCAAGAATCCTCCTTAAATAGAATGGGCTACGCCAGAAGACTCGCTTCGTCGCCCCTGAATGAAGCTTCGTCTACTCGACCTTCGTTTCGCTGCGGAGGTCGCCGGCTCGCTTCGCTCGCCACCTCCCCCCTTCGCTCCACTCGGCCTCGTAGGCTCGCTTCATTCAGGACCTCCTTCGTGAGCTTCTGGCTTCGCGCTTAAAAAAAACACTCTAGGGGTAGGGCAGACAAGACTGCGTGGAGTCGGGGTGTGCTGATTCGGTTTTGCCTATCACATGCTGAAGTACCTAATTATAACTAGAACCGACCTTTATACCTTTTAATTAATTGTACCTCCTTTAACCTTCTCAACCTTTAACCTTGAAAAGCGCGTAAAACGATGACTCATAGATTTGAATTTGGCGCCAACGCACGCGTTCCGTTCCAATAATCGGTATAGACATTATCTATGGTTTGAATACGAATAATAACATTTTATGATACTTTTCATGTTTGGAACGGATTTTAATACGTAAAACGAAACTTTAGTACGCCAACTAAACGTCAATGAGTCTGTAATCTATGGCAAATGTCGTAAGAAATAGTGAAAAGTGGTGAACATTTACGAATTTTCAAAAAATTATATCTCGAAAACTATTGAGTTCCGCAGTAAAATATTTTAGTGCAAGGCTTACCACATCAAGGTCTTTCTGTAAAAAAAATATGAACGTCAAACTCCGCGTCCCCTATACTAAAGCTGAGCCTTAATTATTACACACTAGAAGAGGTAGTACTACTAACTACACTAAACAAATAATATAAAATTGTAGTTTTCTTTGAGTCTGTATAGTGACCAATGATTCTTGTAAAATTATGGTAAGTGATGAAAAATACTTACGTGACGGAAGTTTTGTTATTAAAAGACTTGTCCAGAAGTGGGCTGCGAAGCTTTTTAATTGGGCTTGAAGGTTCTTCCTCCATGTCTTCAAGATCAAATTATTTTATAACCTCAAATAAACAGTGACTATATACGCAATTTGAAATATTACTATATTTTCACCCTGATATATCATTTGAACGGTAGTAACTTTAACTTATTATCTATTTTAAATGCAATTCAATGGATTTCAACTGAATTCAATGCATAGGAATTCAGTTTTAAAATGTTTGTAATTTTAGCCAGTAAAACAGTAACAGAACAGTCACCTGTCACAGAACTCACAGACAATCAATGTCACAACTCTGCAGGGCGACCGCGTATCTTTTGCATCAATGATCAATCATTGATACATCACAATCACCTCCGATTGGCTGAATTTATGGTATTCTTGCTGCGTCAATGGATTTCGTCCAATAGTGGAAGAGTGTTAACCAATCAGAGGTGATTGCGATGTATCAATGATTGATGCAAAAGATACGCGATCGCCCTGCTTGTCGCGAAGTGCATATATGCGATCGCGAAATACTCATATCTTTGGTAAGAGAAATTAGCATCTATGATCTATCGTAGTAATTTATCAGTTATCTATGACATACCCGGAAATCAATCAATAGATTATGAATTCTATATTTTAAAACCTTGATAAATGAATATCGGCGTTGCATAGCAACTCGTTGATTTTTTGGTCTCCAAGAATGTAATGGAACCGTAATCCTTGCTCTTCATGGAAATGGTGTTATCACGAAGCGTTGATCGAGAGTTGGTGAAATCGAAAGCTAAGTACCTAGGCAGATTACCTAAACTATAACACTAGAATTTCTTTATGTTGTATTCCAAGGATCGGTTGTAATGATTAGTGATTTCTGAGCGCTCATTAATTACTTGGGGAAGCAATGGATGTATAAGCAATGAGTTGATTATGTTCATATGATGAATTAATTATTGATGGTTATGATGAACTAAAGCAATATCGTGACCAATGATCATTGAATGTGTATCCCTTAGATAAAGGTAGCGCGTGTGCGAAGGTAAATCCTGTCTAAGGAAGGTTCTAGATGAGGAGGCGTAGAGGGGAGTTAGATTCCTTCGTCTGGGACGGGCCTGGACGGAGAAGAAAGACCTTCAGCTAGGCCGACGGGTCTAGTTGGGGATGCCCTCGGCTGGGACGTGCCTGGTCGGGGAGGAAAAGAGCTTTCAGCTGGGCTTTCGGGCCTGGTTGAGGCAAACGGGGCCTCCGGATGTTGAGCCGTCCGGGGAAGGCACGGTCTAGAACAATGAGATCTTGGTCCGATAGTCAGTTAAGATGAGAATTTACCGGAAATATGAAATGAATACTTATTCATCCATGGCTAAGATTAACAGAATTTATATACAAGGTCTTAGGACATCACGAGCAGTGATGTCATAGTCAATGTGAATGTACAGGTCTCCGAGATACGGCACACCACGATGAGCGAGAGGAAATAGATGCGAGATGTAGTAGTACGAGGCGGCAAGCGCCCGTTGATCTGTGTACAGGTATGACTCCATTGGGTTTATAGATTAATTCGGTGACATTCTGTTCCATTGAACATCTCTATATATTGGTAATAGAGTTGTCTGTTCGTATTCATATTATTCACGTAGACGTGTCCAAAGAGATAAAGCAGATAATGGAATAGAATGGGCTCGCCGACATGGTGGAGGTGCTGGGATATGTTTTAATAAAGTGAACCAGAACATTCAGCACATGGAGTCATACCAAGCTAGAATTATAATAAAGTGTCAAGTTGTATATCTATTCAATTTATGTGAAATGTAGCAATAAATTAAAGATTTGAATAGGTTAGAGACGTTATATTAGTTTTGCCGCTCGCCGCTGGAGGGAGCGTCAACGCAGTTTTCGATTTAAGATCGAAAGAATTGGTGCAGGTAAGTTGGTAGAATTGACTTCCGAACTAATAAAGTCATGGAACGTTTGTAGATTTGAATTTTACGTGTATTTTTGCTATGACGGGAAATTGTTGATGCCAACATAATAAATGTGAATAAAGTGTTAGACATGAAGTGACACTATTGATCAATTTCCGGTGTGTCATTTATTTAAAAAGATTCTGATGTCAAATGATGGAATTAGGAATATTTGAAATTTGAATTTGATTTTTCGACGTAATTTCAGTGTCAACTACATCACTGATCGATTGTTTGAAGAAGAATAACAGCTTGAAACCAATTTAAATGTAAAAGATTATCCTATTTAATATTAAAGGTATGCGATATAATTAATAAAGGGTACATAGTTCAGTTAGTGAAATTTATAGAAATGATAACTGTAGTTCAGTGTTTGAAAGAATTGCACATTGCATAAAATAGAAATTATATTAAGGATCATTCGTTTTCATAGAGAGTTAATTATTTTCAGCAGAAATCTCATATTCTAATTTAGAGGTTGAAGTTCGACTAATTTACTGAAATTTTCGATAAAAGGAATACATCAGTTATACAAAGTTGAGTAAAGATAGTAAATCCTATTAGAGAGTGAGGTTAGCAGGTAGGAGAGTTTAGTGCCCTTAAAGCGAGACAGTGAATTAGAAGGAGTGAGTCAAGATATAAGATTGAAAAGAGTTGCAGCCACTAAAGCCTTACAAAAAATCAAGGAGTGGACTAGCAGTTTATTATGTTTATTTTAATTTTGCGGCGGCCGGGAGTGTCGCGAAGTGCATATATGCGATCGCGAAATACTCAGATCTTTGGTAAGAGAAATTAGCATCTATGATCTATCGTAGTAATTTATCAGTTATCTATGACATACCCGGAAATCAATCAATAGATTATGAATTCTATATTTTAAAACCTTGATAAATGAATATCGGCGTTGCATAGCAACTCGTTGATTTTTTGGTCTCCAAGAATGTAATGGAACCGTAATCCTTGCTCTTCATGGAAATGGTGTTATCACGAAGCGTTGATCGAGAGTTGGTGAAATCGAAAGCTAAGTACCTAGGCAGATTACCTAAACTATAACACTAGAATTTCTTTATGTTGTATTCCAAGGATCGGTTGTAATGATTAGTGATTTCTGAGCGCTCATTAATTACTTGGGGAAGCAATGGATGTATAAGCAATGAGTTGATTATGTTCATATGATGAATTAATTATTGATGGTTATGATGAACTAAAGCAATATCGTGACCAATGATCATTGAATGTGTATCCCTTAGATAAAGGTAGCGCGTGTGCGAAGGTAAATCCTGTCTAAGGAAGGTTCTAGATGAGGAGGCGTAGAGGGGAGTTAGATTCCTTCGTCTGGGACGGGCCTGGACGGAGAAGAAAGACCTTCAGCTAGGCCGACGGGTCTAGTTGGGGATGCCCTCGGCTGGGACGTGCCTGGTCGGGGAGGAAAAGAGCTTTCAGCTGGGCTTTCGGGCCTGGTTGAGGCAAACGGGGCCTCCGGATGTTGAGCCGTCCGGGGAAGGCACGGTCTAGAACAATGAGATCTTGGTCCGATAGTCAGTTAAGATGAGAATTTACCGGAAATATGAAATGAATACTTATTCATCCATGGCTAAGATTAACAGAATTTATATACAAGGTCTTAGGACATCACGAGCAGTGATGTCATAGTCAATGTGAATGTACAGGTCTCCGAGATACGGCACACCACGATGAGCGAGAGGAAATAGATGCGAGATGTAGTAGTACGAGGCGGCAAACGCCCGTTGATCTGTGTACAGGTATGACTCCATTGGGTTTATAGATTAATTCGGTGACATTCTGTTCCATTGAACATCTCTATATATTGGTAATAGAGTTGTCTGTTCGTATTCATATTATTCACGTAGACGTGTCCAAAGAGATAAAGCAGATAATGGAATAGAATGGGCTCGCCGACACTGCTGAACTCACAAAATAACAAAACTCAAAGCTAATAGCGTACACTTCCGTTTAAACTTTCTTTTTCTGGTCGGTGGTTCAATTCAAACAAACGTTCATGAGCTAGCACGGGTCACCACCCGCGCCAGGGTTAGTAAGATACCAGTATTACTGGATTATTCATAAAAAAAGAACTGTTACCTATCCATTAGCCACCGTCATACGGAGAAACTCAGTAGGTACCTAATTGCTTTGGACATTTACCGACCGAATTTCGGTTTCGATTTCGGCCTAGTTTCGGTAAAGAAACTGGTTTCGGCTTAGTTTTGGTTTGGGCTGCTATCCGGCAGAAACCAAAACTACATTTTCCCCATGAAAACATGACCTTGTAATTATTTGTATGGATGTAAGACAGCCTGAATTCGGTTTCGGTTTCTGCTTATATTACAAAGAAAAGCCCAATTAGGTATAATGGTTTCCCAAAATAGCCTAGGAGCCTAGTTAGTACCAGTATAGGTACATTACAGCATAACTAATTGCACTAGGTACATAATTGCAAATCTTTTAATAATTTTTATCTCGTTGAGTTAAGTATGACGATGTGACGACATTCAGAGCTTGATGATGTAATCGTATGCCTGCTGATCAGTTCCGGAATAATACCGGATGTGCCTAACTAGTTAGGTACCTACTGAGTTGACTTCACTTTCTACGCCTGTCCGATATTTTAGTGATTCATTTAAACTCATTAGAAAATATTATGTAGAGATAACTGTGTTACATGATATCCTTAGCTAAGCCTATATCAACAACAATAATACTTATGTGGTAGGTAATATTTGCTCTTAGCAGTTAAAATTTCGTGTTAAACCACGTACTTAGGCTGGACTTCAAGACAAGGCGAATACAACATTCAGAGTATCAAGTCTGATTGTTCATCTTTACGATACTCTTGGACTTCATGTCCAGACGAGATGTCTTTTTTAGGGTTCGGTACCCAAAGGGTAAAAACGGGACCCTATTACTAAGACTCCGCTGTCTGTCTGTCTGTCTGTCTGTCTGTCTCCAGGCTGTATCTCATAGACCGTGATAGCTAGAAAGCTGAAATTTTCACAAATGATGTATTTCCGTTGCCGCTATAACAACAAATACTAAAAATTTAAAAAATATATATATTAAGGGTGGTCCCCATACAATAAACGTGTTTTTTTCGTATTTTTTTGCTCAATATTAAAAACGGTAACAGGTAGACGGTTCAAATTTTCACAGAATATTAACTTGTATATTACCTTTCAAAATAAATAATTAAATATCAATAAAGTAAATATTAAAGGGGGGCTCCCATACAACAAACGTAATTTTTTGATATTAACAGTAAACCTCTACAAACAAAGTTAGTTTTGCGGTTCATTAACAAAGGTAATTATACCTACTTCTTGAGTACGGAACCCTCGGTGCGCGAGTCCGACTCGCACTTGGCCGGTTTTTTTATAACGCCGCAGATCCATCTTTATTTCGTTGGTGTGAAAGTTGCGAGTATGTTTCTACAGGTCTTGGCCAGTCTGCTGTGCAGGGTACGGGGTGTATGTTGCTCTGGTAAACCAATCCTTAGGCCCCGGCTTCGCACTTTATGATGACGGGCTTACCTTATGATGTAGGTACCTACTACTATCAACTACGTATAGTACCTACTATCATACATATTTCATAATAAATTATTCTGTTCTGTGGTTACAAAATATTTTTTACCATTTTTTTCACTAAGCTAAAGAGTTCCGCCTGCCCCAAACCGATCTTCATGACCGGTGGAACTATGGGAGCTTACCTAGGTGTCAAAAAGCAATGTGCAGCAAAGATTTTTTTATTATTGCAATCGTTATATTTTATAGTTTTCAGATAAAACCGATTCAGGTGTGCGAAAATTCAGAAAACTGAAAAAAAAAAACAAGTTTCACCAAATAGCTGCTGCTTTCCCACACTAGATGGCGCTAGACGGTGTGGTTAGCGCGTCTGGTTAAAATTTGACGGAGTTACTAAAGCAGTAAAATCATCAAACTTTTCATCTCCAAAAAATATCCCAAATATTGACACAGTGTATCAGCTATTTCAAGTTGCATTCAAATCCGTCAGTAGTTCCAGCGTTATATTGTAACAGACAGACCGACATACTGACAGATAGACAGACAAACAAAAATTATAATTTGTTTTAGCTCTGTGTCGATGTATACTTAATTCTTCCTCCAATTAAGATTTTCGATAAATATTAACTGGCATCGATCAATTACAGTTTTAGTATTTAAAAGGTAAAAAAAATTACGCGCCGAATTGAGAACCTCCGCCTTTTTGGAAGTCGGTTAAGAAATAATTAAAGTTACTGGGCAGTTAGGGCGTTAAGGTAGCTTTCCAACAGAGATGTGCTACGTAAGCAAGGGATGTGTGTCAAACCCACCAATAGGACCTGCTTCATTTCTTAGCATACGTAGATCACACAACATATCATAGATTTGACACACATCCGTAGCTTAGCAACGTAGCACCTCAGAATACAAACTGATGGAAAGGCAACCTTAATCAGCTTCCTCCACTTGGTTCAGGCTGCGGTGATCGGAGACTTGAAACCGCATTCGATGTTTCCGCAACATAGACGTTACTTATCGGATAATAGACAAGTTTTCATCAACATAAGTAGAGGAAGGGAGGGCAATATTGTTCACTTAATTACATTAATTACAATAAAATTATTGGGATCGATAAGATAGACAGATATCAATCGATTTTATTTTTCGCAATATCAACTATTCATAAACGTTCAAACTAATCATAATAATATCAATTTGCACTCACAATCGTAACCTGAGATCGATTATTGAAATTAGTGGTTTGATTCATCTTGCCATACCCTATCGGGTAAGATGATTCATGGTGTTGGGCAAGATGGTTCAGGACGACGCTGATCATTTTTCCTTTTTACAGTCATCACAAACGTGTGATCCCCTCCAATAATTGGCTCCAATTAGATAATCGCAAGACTTGATCGCAATAGCGTATTTTCGCGCGTCGTACCTATGCACGTGACTTCGACACTTTGTGTAAGAGCTGCGCAAACAAACACTCGCACCTCAGCTCAGAGACGACTATTCGATTGGCGCCAACTATACAAAAATAACTTCTTATTTGCAATCACTGGGCGTAGTACATTCGGCAACACCGCAAACAAAGCAAGTGACCTTTTAACGCAGTTGAAATCCGCGTCACGTCCTTCGTGTGTCCGCATCGTTAAATCAGCAAGTCCTGTGATACAGAGCAGCCCGGCTAGGCAATGGTGCGGTGAATCACCTTGAGTGACGTCACGGTAATAAATTCGGCTGTCGCATGGTCGCATTCCGTCCACGCCGCAGCCAGATTATATAAAAGAAAGTGGCGCGGCCGTGGGGCGACCTTGCGCGGTGAAAGGCGGGGCAAGTGGCACAGCCGGAACTCGCTCTTCCCACGAACCGATCCCGCGCCTCTCGCCAGCAGCCGGTGCCGTTATGCGCAACTTTCGGCACTCGTTAACCGGTCCGCTGGCAGCGCAAAAAATGCACTACTGTTGGACCACTGCCAGAAGAATGGCATAAAACACGGAATGCCGCAAATAATCTGTATACACTGTTCCTGTTTGGTAACTAGCGAATGTGCCGAAAAACAGTTTTAATGGGCTTTCATTCAAGCTTTGCAGAAAAGCGTTTGATCTCTGCTCAAAAACATTATTGATTAGGTACAGATTCCTAATACCTATAGGTAGTACCTAACTTGTACTTACCTAAACTGTACTTGTACATATTTCTACCAATTTCTCAACATCGAAATGGATGAAAGGATTCATTTCTAGATCGTTTTCATTTTAAATGAAAGCACCTGAAGAAGCAGAAAATATTTCTTTAATTAACCTACTTAAGAAAAACTTCTCTTCATAATTCATATAGCATGTTGAGCATAAAGTTACCTATACCTCGTAGGTACCTATACCTACCTAGGTGTCTCCTTTTTGCAGTCGAAAAATGGAAATCACACCACTTCATGTAACGGCAGCCACTTAACCTGTTTTATGGTGGGATTTGATGGAAATAATCATAATCATAATCATAAATCATAAATCATTTATTTTGCTAAATTGTGGGTGATAACAGCTGTTTAAGGTAGAAATTTCCCGTACACAATCTACTGTCAGAGACAGTGTGCAAAAATTGTTACATTAAAATTTAAATTCAATACATGTCGGGTAGGTATAAAATAAAATGAAAATTACATAATGTTCCGGTCCAATTTAAGATTATAAGCTACTTAATTTTACAAAGTTATTAACAAAATTACTATAATGTCAATTTAAATATTATTCAATAATTATGAATAATTTCATTATATTACAGATCCACCGCACACTAAACACACAGAAAACATATAAACACACAGATAAACAGCACCAACTTATTAGGAAAAAGACATTTCTTTTTAATAATAAACATGAATAATTATGCATACAGATAACACATCACATAGTCATAGGAATTTCGCTATCTCCGATATATTCGCTAACACTATAGTAGTTTTTTTTTGTTGAGAATTGTGAAAATCACTCTTTTGAACTTTGTTATTGGTAGCTTTCTATAGCATTCTGGTAACTTATTAAATAAGGATATTGCCATACAGTAAGAGTTTTTAGAGTACAGAGCCAACCTTCTCGATGGGACCCAAAGTTGGTATTGTGGCCTGTTCCTCCTCATTCTTGAAACTTCATTATTATTGGAGTACATTTCATTTACTGTTGGGAACAAAGTGGGATATTTTTTCACAAAGAGAAGCATTTCGTATATATACAAACATGGTAGGGGTAGTATATTATTTTCCCTAAACAAAGGTTTGCAACTTTCCAAAGTTTCAGCTCGACATATAGACCTCACACAGGCTTTTTGTTTAATAAACACCTTTGCTGAATCCGTTGAGTTACCCCATAATACTACACCGTATCGTAGCAACGAAGAAACATATCCATGATAGGCTAGTAAGGCCGTTTTTTTATTTACAACCTGAGTGAGCTTTTTAAGCACATAAATAAATCGGTCGATTTTGCTGCATAATAGTCAATATGAGCTTTCCAGTTGCAAGAAAAGTGGTGCTTTCAGTCTCTTTAATACTATGTGAATTACATACTACATTTAGATTAGATGGAGGACAGTTATATGTTTGAAACTGAACGTAGTGAGTTTTACTCATGTTGATATTTAAGTTATTATGATTTAACCATTCCAAAACTGACTCTAGTGTTACATTTGTTTCTTTTTCAAGGGCGCATTTGTCCTTTGTCTTAACTATGATTGTTGTATCGTCGGCGTATAGGATACATTTGTGATTAACAGCATTCGGAAGATCATTTATATAGAGTAAGAAAAGTAAAGTAAAGGACCTAGTACGCTACCTTGAGGTACACCGTAAGGGTTTTGAGTTTTAAATTTTGAGCGATAAGAGTTTATGCATTGACCCAGTGTTTTAGATACTTCCACACATTGTTTACGCTCAGAAAGATAGCTGGATATCCATGCAAGCGCCTGTCCTCTGATTCCGTACCTTTCCAACTTATTAAGAAGTATCTTGTGGCTAATTAAATCAAACGCCTTAGACATATCAAGAAAAATTGATACAACATTATGACCAGTATTAAGGCTTTCCAACACAAACTTGGTTAAAGCAAAACAGGCCAGAGTTGTACTGCTTTGCTTTCTGAAGCCTTTCTGAAGATTTAATAGGGGGGTGTATTCTAAGTGCTTCTTTACCATGATACATGTACCACCTCGCCTCTGGTTAACCCTAGTAAATTGAGCTCCTATATTATAATTTTTAATATTTAAATTTCGTTCAGATCCCTTTTTGATAAAGGTTTCTGTTAGACAAATAATGTCAATATTACATTCAAGGTTTTGTAAAGTTAATTCAAATATTTCAGATTTATTTAATATGCCAGCTATATTTTGGTGAAGAATTGAGACTTTACTTAATGTATTAACGAAAAAATGATGGTTGAGAAGCTTCACTAGGCGGTTCCACTGTTTCACACTTTGTTGGGCTTGCCACATTCATCTCTTGGCTCTTAGTATTTGGTAAGACTTTTTTTTGTAAATGAAAGTAGTATGGGATAGTACCTTTCTTAAAGATTCTAGTCCTATTTTTATTATTCTTTATAATTATTTTAAACCCATCTATGTATGTTTTTTTGTAGGTATGATCCGTAGGCTGGGGCTTGCAGTCGCCCTCAACAAATCGGAGGCCTTATGCTTTCACGGCCCAAGAAGGGCACCTCCAACGGGTGAAAGTCACCGTGGGTGGAGTTTCCATCGCTGTCGAGTCGACGATGAAATACCTAGGACTCGTCCTCGACAGTCGATGGAAATTTGAGGAGCATTTTCGGCGCTTGGCACCCAAACTCATCCGGGCCGCCGGGGCTTTGGGACGACTCCTCCCGAACTTAGGTGGGCCAAGAGCCACCTGTCGCCGCCTGTACACCGGGGTGGTGCGCTCGATGGCACTATACGGAGCGCCAATATGGGTGGATGCTCTGAACGCCCGCAATCAGACCCTGCTGCGGAGGCCGCAGCGGGTGATGGCGATCAGAATAATATGCGGATATCGCACCATCTCCTGCGAGGCAGCATGTGCTTTGGCCGGGACTCCTCCTTGGGACCTGGATGCGGAGGTATTAGCGGGGATGCATCAAGAAAGGTTAGATGCCCGCTCACGGGGGGAAAACCTCACCTCTGCGGCGATCGCAGGGTGGCGGCAAACTGCGCAGGCCGAGCTCCTCCAACAATGGAGGGGGAGGCTCGCGTCACCCAGCGCAGATCACTTGACCGTGGCGGCGATCCAGCCCGTTCTCCAAGAATGGGTTGAGAGACCGCACGGTGAACTCACCTTCCATCTTGTGCAGGTCCTTTCGGGGCACGGTTGCTTCGGAAGGTACCTGTGCAGGATTGCGGGTAGAGAGCCCACGGAGGAGTGCCATGAATGTGGTGGTGCTGTGGACACGGCACAGCACACTCTGGCTGAGTGCGCAGCGTGGGCGGAGCCACGAGAGGCACTCGTTGAGGTGGTGGCGCGGGACCTCTCGCTTCCGGCTGTGGTGAGAGCACTGGTGGGAAGCGAGATCTCCTGGAACGCGATGGATTCCTTCTGCGAGAGCGTAATGTCGCAGAAAGAGTCAGCGGAGCGGATGAGAGAGGATGACGTGGGCTCTCATCCCATCCGATGTAGAAGAGGCGGGCGCAGGCGTGCTGCCCATGATCGCCGCCTGCCCCCATGAGAAGGGCTTCCGAGCGACAGACACGGGGATTCTGTCGCTCATTAGGAAAATGGTCCTCGAGTCGGGAGGCACACGTTGGGGTTCCTGGTGTGCCTCAGACGGTGAGAAGGGAATATTGAAGTCCCGCGGAGAAGGGTCGATCAGACGACGCTGGTGGCTGGGTTGCGCAAATTCCTCGGTCCCAATTCAGCCGAGGCGTTGGGAGGAACACCGTGGGGTTTTAGTCGGTAAGAGTCCGACATAACCTTTGCATTTCCCCAGATGCAAAGGTATCCATGAGGATTTACCCACGAAAAAAAAAATAAAAAAGGGTTCGACATGAATAATCAGGTGCCGCAGGCCGGGCACTTAGTATTTGGTTAATATACCTAACAGATTACAATCTACCGAAAAATAATGCGTTATATTGTAATCATTGCTTACCTACAGCGTGCTCCAGAATGCAGGATAATAATATTTTCACAATGTCGTCATCCTGATTATAATAATTATTATATATCGTCGATCAAACGCCTCCTGCTTCGCCGATAAAATCCTACTTAGGTACTAAAAAGTCGTTAGCGTTCTTTCAAATAAAAGAGAAGAGTTAAAAAAGAGCGTTCATAGTTTCTTCAGGACACTTTTCCACCGACTTCAAAAAGGAGGAGGTTCTCAATTCGACTTTTTTTTTATGTTTGTTACCTCAGAACTTTTGACTGGGTGGACCCCGATTTGGATGATTATTTTTTTATTTGAAAGGGCATACTTCCCAAGTGGTCCCATATAAATTTTATCGAAATCGGTCGAGCGGTTTTTAAAATATCAACAATAAAATAAGTACTTTGTATAGCGTGTGCTTGTTGTTGTAAAGTTGGCGCGGGAAATTGAAGTCGGTTGTTTAATACACTCGCCGGCATATTTAGCGGAACATAAAAAAAGTTTTGATATCAGTATCATATATGGTTGCTGGCTGGTTTATGCGTCATTTAATTTAAAAAGCAATATTTTCAAATTAAGAAAACAACTGAACATCACATTTTATGCAATTGTTTTAATTTTATTCAAATACACCTTATCTGGAGCGAACTTCGAGTATTTCTTCCTTCTGAGTTTGATTTAAAATTTCATTGAAATACTGTTTTTTGTTAGTTTTTTTAAATCGCGTATCTTTCTGGAGTTGATGACTGAATTATGCCTGACTTAGCCCCAACGGAGATTGCCAGGGCACTCGAAATGCGAAGAAATGGTCAAACCTACAGAGTGATATCCAGAGATCTTCGTCGACCAGTTTCAACGATCCATCGCAGTATCCAACGGTTCAGGGAGACCGGTACTTATGTGAGAAGAGCAGGACAAGGCAGAAAAAGACGCACTTCGAGTAGGGATGATCGTTTCATTCGGCTTCGTGTACGTAGGAACCCCCGTTTGACGGCCGTCTAAACCCGACATGAGTTAGAAGCAGTGCGGGGTGTAACCGTAAGTGAGCGTACGGTACGAAGAAGGCTCGAAGAAGCTGGTTTGGGTTCATTTGTGCCCGCCAAGGCTCCAAGGCTCGAGGTAAATCATCGTAGAAACACGTTAACTTTTGCTCAGGAACATCGACTTTGGAACGCGGACCAATCGAGTAAGGTATTGTTTAGTGATGAGTGCAGAATTCTCTTAAATCAAATTGACGGCAGGCAAAGAATATACAGACGCAAAAATTATTCAAAAATTATGAATCCTGAGCGTCAGCGAGGGAATGAATCAAAAGAGCACGAGGTGAAAAATCTTTTCACTCGAGTGCAACACGTAACTTTTCATCCCACCTCAGCGAGGAAATGACATGACGTGAAAGAAAATGGTGCGCGCAAAGCAAATTAAAAAAGTACACCAAGAAGGTTACGAGTGTGAGTTTTTAACAAAGTTAAAAAGGTTGTATGGAAATTCGGCACCATAGAGGTAGAAGTAAATAGGTTTTAATGATGTTTTGAATTCACAAACTTCATAGACGAGTGATATTTACTATTTACTAACGTGCACACGATGTTCTAAATTCAATTCACTTTATCCTCAAGAGGATAATAACGGCTTTTGCATTCAGATATCGAAGATTAAAAATACTCTTTCCGAGATGGTGGAATGAAAAAAGAATTTTTTATATTAAATTATTGTTCCAAATGCCATTGACAAGTCCATAGAAATAGATCGTGAAGAAAGCTGAACTGAATCTGTACCTAAGTGTATCGCTCGTGAAAGCTTTATCAACCATATTCAACAAATAAAATGTGTAACACCGGCTAAAGCTAAAGTTCAAGCTTCGACTTTTTACCGTTTTTTAATGTTTATCTATGTTTGTCAATAAATAGAAATAGATGCATTTAAACTTAAAAACTTTTATCTATATCTATATCTATACTCTATATACTAATATTATAATAAAGATGGAAGATTTGTTTGTTTGTTTGTTTGTAATGGATAAACTCAAAAACTACTAAACCGAATTTAAAAATTCTTTCACCTTTAGAAAGTTACATTATCAGCGAGTAACATAGACTATATTTTATTTTGAAAAAATTAGAGATCCTTACGAAAATTGCAATAATGTCAACGAAGTCGAGCTTACGAGGCGTGCGCTGACTAAATAGGTAAAGTTACACAAAAACAATGTGGCAGGTGTGGTGAGGACGGGGACGGACGTACTCTTGCAATGTAATATTAAAATGTAAAACCTGCCCACTGCCCACTGCCCACTGGCTACATTTGGTATATACTATTAGGATTATTAGTGCTACCCGTGTGAAGCCGGGGCGGATCGCTAGTCATATAGATTTTTGAAATCAGTCATCATCACTCATCAGTATCCACTACAGCCTATTAACGTCCCACAGCTGGGCACAGGCCCCCACTCTCATAGGAGGAGGGAATTAGAGCTTAGACCCACCACGCTGCTCCAATGCGGGTTGGCGGGCTTAAACGACTTATTATCATGTTAGTGATAATAACCGGGACCGACGGCTTAACGTGCTCTCCGAGGCACGGGGGTGACACACCGCCAACTTCCAACTCCTGGCTGGCACTGAAAATTTCTTAATAGAAAAACCCAATACCTAACTTTTATACCCGACCGGGAATCGAACCCAGGACCTCGTGATCCGCAGTCGACTATGCTAACCGCTACACCAAAGAGGCAGTCATCAGTATCATGTTTTTTAAATTAATTATTATTTATTTATCCTCGTTAAATAAATGAATTGTGGGAAAATCATTTTTCCCAAAGATAATATAACCCTCTCGTGGGAATTTCGAAAAACCCGGCCTTATTTCTTGTCTACGAAATCTCGTCTGTGCTTTTGGGCTGAGCGTCAGTAAGTTCTGAAAGGTATTATAAAATTACAATCGAGAGCGTTGAGAAAATGAAAAAAAAACTGAAAAAAAAATTAGAACTATGATTTTCACATCAGTAGACTATGATTTATCAAAAGGTCACTCACTCATCACTCATCAAACAGCATCGAAATAATGCAATCAAGCATTACGAAACAAATACATGTCCAGGACCTAATTATTATGATGACACCAGTAAAGCCACAGGCGAAAACAAGAAGTTTTTTTTAATAAAAAATCCATTCTAAATAGTAGATAGTATTATAAATGCGAAAGTGTGTCTCTCTGTCTGTCTGTCTGCTACGTTTTCACGGCCCATCAGTTCAAGCGATTTTGATGAAATTTAGGAATAAGTTGTATCACGGGAAAGGACATAGGCATACTTTTTATCCCGAAAAATTCAAGAGTTCCTGGGGTAATGAATAAGCCTTAATCCACGCGGACGAAGTCGCTGTCATCATGTATTGTAGTTACTTAACAAAAACAAGCACGAATGAATGCAGCCTTTTTTATTATAATAACAACTTGCGAGAATGAGACGGAGAGCTGTTACGGAACGCTGGCCTAGAATTTAGACAATTTCCGACTGCCACAAGCTGCCACGAGCGACCGTGGGCTTAGCAACAACCACTACATGCAAAGCCTTCTTAATAAACACATACATGATACAGCTATTCTATTTATATTATTTATGAATGTGTTTTTTTTTTGCGTCTGTCCTTGTATCTTTTTAGATTTAAAATAGGATAGGATAACATAGATAGGTACGTAGGACAGCTAGTTTCCGTCACCTAGACTTTATCTACTCTACCGAAAGGCAGAAGTTAGTTTTGAGCGATTCTACAAGGGCATAAGTCTCACATTTCGTGAAAGATAACTTACAGGAAAACGTCGTGATTGTTTTCTTTTTCGGTAGGGACTTTGAAAATACAACCCCTTAGGGGGTAAAATAGGGGTTTGTAATTTGTGTAGTCCACGCGGGCATCAACTAGTATCTTATCTTACTTCTTACTAATATTATTATAAATGCAAAAGTTTGGATGGATGTATGGATGGATGGATGTATGGATGTTTGTTACTCAATCACGCGCCAACGGCTCAACGGATCTGGCTGGAATTCGGCACAGAGATAGATTATAGTCTGGAATAGCATATAGACTACTTTTTATCCCGGAAAATTGAAGAGTTCCCGCGGGAATCAAAAAACCGCAATCCACGCGGACGTAGTCAAGGGCATCAGCTAGTTAATTCATAAACCTTATTTATTTAGTCACATTTTTTTTTTCAGTAGGTACCTACTGCCAAACTTATTTTTAGATTATAACCCTAGCTACCTATTCTGTGTGCGTTAGAAACTTGATGCAAATTAATATAGACAGGTCAGAGACCGATGAACTTTTCTAGAGGATTTTTTAGATTGTTGTTTGTTCTGGTAAAAAGGTTTTGAGAAATAAGCACTTATGAACTTGCTCAAAAAAGCTCAAAATTTCTGTAATAAGAAAGTTTTTCATTGAGTGATTGGTCCACCTGCCCAGCAGCATTGGACAATAGACACCGGCGCGTGCGCTCACGGCCGCGAACCCGGATGCGGCGGAGTGACGTAACGCAGCCTTCGCCCCCTCTCCTCATTCAGAACCCCTCTCTGTCTGCACTATCCCCCTTGCCCCTCCACCCGCTCCCTTGGCCCTCGCTTGCACTTCCACGCGTCTGGGCGACCGTCTGTGCCCGCTGCCGACTTTGATCTTGTCTTGTCTCTGTTCGGCTCACTTAATTAATCCCTTAAGCAGCACACCTACCTGTTTAATTCCACATTCGCGGACCTTTATAAGTTTTGAAGCAGAATTTTCAACTGATTTTCACTGCCATTTTGTCTGTTATTACAAGCGATAAAGAGCCTATCCAATTAGGAAATCGATTTGCATGAATGGATTGGATTACGAAAGTTATATTCGCTTGCGCTTAGAAAGCAATGTGTATGTAGGTACCTACAGCTATGCCTCCTTTACAAAATAAGCCTTCTCTCTCTTCTTATCTCTTTGTGCCATTTTAAAAATCTACGTAAGCTCTGATTTCTGTTTAAATTTTTTGAGATCTTATATTGTAGCTAACTAAGAAGGTATGCCTAATATGTTATAAGATATAGGTACCTATCTACAGTGTCGTTGAGATTTTCATTACTAGTTAAGAATAAAAACTGCCTAAAAATGATTTTTGAAATAATTCACGTGATTTTAATAGACACCTGTAATTTCGAAGAGATAAGCAATTAAAGCGGCACAAATTACTGAAATTATTATTTTAAATTGAATATGTAACGTTACTTGGTCGTTACGGTCTGAAGGCAGGGCGTTGACGTTGGCTTGTTCTCTGCCCAGTTAAATCGTTAAGTTGAATTTGATTTCGGTTTTATGATGGTGCATTTCTTAGCTGAACTCCATAAACGTGATATAAACGTGTAATGCCGCTACTCGACGCATTTGCCTTTCACCGACTGTCTTTCACGTTAAAAATGTGATAGCTAACAATAATTATAAACTGTTATTTATCTACATTGTAATAGTTGTTGTAGTTGTGTGTCTGTCCGCTACGTTTTCATGAACCATCTCGTCAAACGCTCTTGACGAAATGAATTATTATTTTACCTGCATAAAAGTTCAAAATTTAGGTAATAATTTAAGTATGTATTAAAATTCTCGGATTTCAGATAAAGTATAGTACCGATCTTTGTTGAATACAACCCTATGTACCTTTACAATGCCACTATTATGTTTTATGATAATAAAATCTTTATAGCTAGCTAGTCCATTTAGTTTTGCTTTTGACGGAGATGGCAATTCTTAACACATAGGTAGGTAACTATTTACTTAAATAGTTGCAAAATTGCTTCAAGAATTTTAATCACACAGCTTTCTACGAGTATACCTTAAAGGCTATATTTTAGCGTGCACAGACGCACGTGATGACTAAACAATAACGAGTCGAGCCCATTGGCAGCGGTCTAGAGTTCATGCGTTTGAAGTGATATTATGTTCACCTCATAGCCTTGTCTAGGGCTAAACATCTCCGTAAAAGATAAACGCGTGTAACACTGGTAAAACAGATATATTGTTTCTTATTTGCATTACAATATGAATATCAGGTATATAAAAATACAAAGCAGGAGTTGCTAAAAGCACTACTAGATGCTTATCGTATTATGGCTTGCATAGATGGCTTGTGTAGTAATGGTCATCTTCTTTACAGCGCAGTTGTTCTGCGCATGCCTCGAATTTTGAACATGTGAAAAATAGACTTCGAAGCTATGACCAGCCAGCGTCAAAGGAGTATGCACGTCACACGTTCATAATGTTGCGTTCTATCTACATACATTTTATTTGAAAATTGAAAACACCTTAGTCGGTTTTTGACCGAAGGGATCAAGCATGCACTTTCGGGTAATGCTTGATCGATTAGCCCGATTAAATAAATCTGGAATCTAAGGTACTTTTCTTTAAATCGTATGGCGACACTGCTTTGCCGTTAGAGCACCCTTGTAACAAACCAAGGATTACTCGCTCCAGCAATGCAGGACCGCAGTTATTTATGTATCTAGGTACCCATTGATGAAATTGAAAATTAATTTTGTTCGAAAGAGAAACCACAGAGTATCTTGCTTGTTATGGTTTACCGAACCAGTGGTAGATTCACTCGATAATTCAAAAGCACTTGTCAAAGTCTACTGGAATATCATTTGAGTTTGAGTTTGAAATCCACCACCAAAAACGACCTGAACGAATACGGTAAGATTTAAGGGGGTCCCTTAAAGCTTATGGGTATATCGGCATATTTAGGGGCCATTTAGGGCATCATTTCCGTTTCACCACTTTTAAGGGTCCGTTACTGACAAAGGGATTATTATTGGTCCCACAAACCTTCACATAAGTAAAATCGACTTCAAGAGGACAAGATAGACAGTGATTTACTTATTTGATTTCCTTGGTAATTTAAACACGAATGATACTACGCATAAACACTTCAAACAGCCAGCTAGAAATAGTCAAAGATCCTTAAAGCCAGTTGGCAGTGGGCTCGAAATCTAAGCTCAGAGATCAGTGAAACAACCTTGGTTACGAATCACGGTGAAACGAACGCATCACGCAGCTCTGACTCAGTCGCTCTTACAAAATGAGTGAATCAAACTCCGGCAATTGCAAAACTACCGTGGGGATCCATAAGTGTCACATTAACTTGGATGGTCTCATTAAGATAACTTTGCTATTTGCTAACTTAGTTGCTTGTTATAATATTATACATACCAGATATGTTAAGAAATATTTTGGATAGCTTGAATGTCCATTGTCTTAGTTCAGAAATTAGTATTAAACTTATCTTAAATTTGATGGAAATGGTGGGTACCGCTACCGGGTGGGTCTGGCCTGGTGGGAGGCATCGGATGTGGTAGTTACCACCCTAACGGCAAAGTTTTGCCAAGTGATTTAGCGTTCCGGTGGCATGCCATGTAGACACTGATTAAGGGTATGGGTTTAATACAACTGCCATACAGGTCAGGCCGCTATCGACTTAGACTGCATCAAAACTTACCATCAGGTAAGATCGCAGTCAAGGGCTAACTTGTAGTGGATTAAAAAAACTTGGCATTGTAGCCGTTCGCTTATACGCTTTGTGGTACGATTTGTGGAAAACAGACAAGAGACAATTAAAATTCCCTAAAATGCCGCTGCCGGATTTATCGAACCCAGACAGACCAGAGCTCTAGTAGGAGGTCAACAAAAATAACTTGCAACGTCAGTTTTTTTTAATATGTACGCACTCAGTTATCCTCTGACATGGTGTCAGAGACCTTTTTAATGCTGAAACGTCAGTGAAAGGAAAATAATATCCAATTTGATAAAGATAATTAGGTAAGTTTAATTCCTTAGCGATAATCTCAAGTAACTTTTAAATAATATAATATGTAAAGATGATGGTGACGTGATTACTAAATGGTTTTATAGTGCAATAATTGAGTATCCCCTCTTATATGGAATTTGACATTTGTAATTGTAATTAAGTTCTATTATCATATTATCATTGATTATTTTATATTATTTTCTTTCGGTTTTTAATTGTAATTGTATATGACCTTTTATTAATTTAATTTACTAAATTTCTCTTTTTAATTGGACGTAGTTAAGCAGAAAGGATCCAGTCCACATCAAACTAGTTTTGAGATATTTGACTTTAAAGTTTACATCGTATTTTTTCATGAATGCGGTAAAATTCAGCTGTCGATTTAATGGCAGATGAAGGGTATTTTCTTGTATTTTAATATTTGAATTATGGAATTAGGCTTACTTCAATATTACGTGAGATATTATAGAAAATGTGAGATTGGATCCTTTCTGATAATTGGCACTTTCAATAGTACTAGTAAATTAATATATTTCTCAGAAAGGTACCAACTAACGGATTGTTCAAAAAAGCCTTTTTATTATAAAATATAGCAAGCAGAAATAAAAATAAATGTGTTTTTCAATAAACTTTATCAAAATAAAAAACATGAGATCAAATTATAACCACTTAAATATAGGTACTTATTAATAAAATTATTTGTTCTTTAACTTAGGTACTTTTAAATTTCGTTATAAGTCTGACTATCGATTTCAAATTCGTGTTCAATAGGAAAATCAGGATGTCCTCCAAACCCCTCCAAATCATCCATGATATTTTCGTCTCCCTGTAAAGCCTTATAGAAACTTAAGCAGTCTTTTGGAATTAGATGAAACATAGATTTTAAGTCATCTAGTTTAGGTTGTGCTATTTTTTTGCCACTAGGCCACAAAACGGTCATGTCTTTATCTATTATATCAAGAGATTTTCCTTTTATTTTCTTTTCTATGTTCAGTTCTTGATATATGTCATCATGTATATCCTTTTTCATATAAACAATATACTTATGTTCCTTTTTTATCAAAATTACTTTAGTTTGTAGCCAATTTGTTTTCTCCTTATTTATAAAAGTCTTTCTATTCACAATATTCTTTTCTATATTTTTAGAAGACAAAAAGTTTTCTTTAGCCATTTTTGTTACTTGGAGAGGATTCTTTTTTTTGCAACTTTTGATAACTTGCATATATTCATCTGCCGTGTATATACGTTCATAAAATTTTAATTGAGTTTCAATCTTGGAGAAGTCAGTATCATTGGGTAAAAATGTATGCCCTGACTCAAGGTACTTGAAAGTGATTGTTCTCAAAGTATGGTGAGAGTGTAATATTGCTTTGAGCATTAGTACTATTTTTATATTGCGGTTTTGTCCGCCACAACAATCACTCCATAATACTAAGTCCGTCACTTTTGGATCAAGTTTATTCTTTATAAAATTGATCAAACATGATCCAACTTCCTGGGCACCTCGCCCAGCTTCTCCTTCAATCCACACGTAACAATAACCAGTATCATTAGAACCTGCATGAATTCCACAGTTGTATAACCACAACTGTCTTTTATAAAAGACAATGCTAGTTGGAATTCGGGGAAGGGGAAGTGTCTTTTCCAAGTCGAATGTCAAGCATTCGAATTCTTTGTCAGTCTTTGCCTTTAACAAGTCTTCATTCATAAGTTTTCTTAATTCTTCAGCCTTTTTTAGATGACTCTCCTTTTCAGACTTAAATTTTTCTTTTTCTGCATCTAACTCAGTGTTTTTCAATTTATTTGTTAAAGTGTCACATCTGGTACAGGTATCCTTTTTTAATGGTTTACAGCGTAAATTGAAGTGCTTATAGAAAATTTGTTTTAATGTAGCAAATGAAACAGGAGTTTTAGAATCACCAAAATTAGTTTTGAATTTGTCCAAATATAAGTCGTAAATTTTTTGTATAGTCATATCAGGTTTTAAAAACATGACAGTAGCATTTTGTTCCCGTCTATAGTGTGATTCGTATTTAGGTAAGGATCCTATTATATCTTTAATGAAATTAATATCTTCTTCAGGTGTCTTATTCCAACCACCTTGTGCTAATCCTCTTTTATCTTTGATTGTGCCACCATTTCTAAATTTTTTAAGACTTATATCGACTTTTTTGGGGGTTATTTGAAATGTATTTAAAAATAGGGCTTTACAAACGTCGGAACCACATATGGTGTATATCCTTGAGTAGTTTTTGGGTTTCTTTTGTCCTGTTTTACTTTCACTGACTGTGTATGATCTTTTTTTGTTATTTTCCCTTACACTACTGGTTATAAACAATAATTGGGCTTCATATGATCCCAATGAAATATATTTTTGGAACTCTTCTTGTCTTTTTTCTTTAGAAATTAATTTACTGCACTTTTTTCGGCATGTACAGGTATAATCTTGAAATGTTTTAGATGGTAATCTCATATTTTTCTTATTTGAATGGTATGGTAAGTTTAAATACTTCCTTTCTTTAGCTTGAGCTATTGTGTGGTCCTGAAACTTTCGTTTTCTTCCCTTTTTTGGACGGCCCCGTAGTTGTTCGACTTCAAGTTCTATATTATTAATTGTATCACATTCGGAATCAGGTATATTTGCGACTGATATATCAACTGGCGTATTCACATTATATACGTTTGAGTTATTGGGTGTATTCACATTATCTACGTCTGAGTTATTGTTAATGATAATCATTTTTGTATGTTGTTGGTGTTGGTGTTCATTATGTTCTTTATTACGATCATTTTGTGCCCCTTGCGTACTATGAACTAAAGCAACTACTTGTTGTTGTCTAACTGTAGGCAATATTTCGTCGTCACTTGAATTTTCATAACTATCGGGTACATAGTCTGAGCCTGTATCGCTACTAAAATCCTTAATATTATGTTCTTGCTTTTTATTATTTTCTGATAGAGTCAGTTCTCCAGACAAAGTTTGAAATAATTCTAAAGTATTTGGTGACATTGGGCGTAACGGCGATGACGTGTCGTTAAAATTGTATTCACTTAGACTGCAAACGCTTTTTGTATTTAAATACGGAGTTAATGGCGAAAATAAAGGTGCTTTTGGTGAATCGGGTGAATTCAATTCGGTTGTTTCTATATTAGTTATAGTATCTGTCCTTAAACCAGAATCCATATTAACATAGCCTGCAAAGTAAAAAAATATAGTAGAGTTAGTAAAAGCCATCCCCACCCATCACCAATAAAAGCGAACTTGTTTAGGCTAGTACTGCCCTTAAAAATAGTTGGAATAATAAAAGCCCATCACCAATATCAGCAAATTTTTCTAGACTAACATTAATCAGTAAGTCTGCAGGACTTTAAAAAGTGTCATCATTTAAAGCTTCATATTTTCTCAAATAGAATCCTAAATCGAAAATTGATCTCAACCACCACACATTTTTTTAAATTTCTATCCCATGACACCTAATCAATAAAAAAACAGTTAGGAACGACATAAGTCTAGACCGTCATCATAACATAAACCCCAGTAAATAAAACAAATATTAGGCAGAAAATGTGAGCTGTCGCCAAATCCATTACACAGTAATAAAAATCTCAAACTTACAATAATTATTATTATGAAGATCAATATTGTCGTTGCATGCTTCCGCCTCAAGTGGTACAGAGCATTCCATTTGAGCTAAAAATCAAAACACTCTGTGTAGCCTTTATGTAAAATGCAGATAAACTTTATTTTGTTTTATAATAAAAATAACCTCAAAACTTACCACTATCCTCTTTACTGCTTTCTTTTTTGAAATCGCCTAAAGCGTTATTGATAATTCGGTCTATTCTTTTCATAATTACTTATAACTTTGAATTACACGATGTGAAGGAGAATAGGCGTTTTATAATAAAATAAATCTTACGATACAAAAACTTCACGTAAGCTCCACGTAAGTTATGCGTGTGCGACTGACAAATTGACATGACAGATCAATGTTGCTAGAACAAAATAATTATTACAAATCTACAATAAACAACAATTTATTAGTTTTCATAAATCTTTCAAATTCATCTTAAATATAATTTATTCAACTCCACCAAAGATATCCACTAATAAATAAATTAGAGTGGATCCCTTTTGTTATTTTAATAATATTGATAAAATGCCAAAAAAAATATATCTGAAATGATCCACATGCTTTGGATCCTTTTGCGATTTGCGATATATTTTCGGAGTTAATCATAATATTTAACAGAAAGGGGCCAAGTGCTTTACGTCGTTTTCGTGGTTAAAAATAAATGATTTTCGATTAAACTAAATTGTCAGAAAGGATCCACGTGAATTGGATCTCTTTTGTGATATAATTTTTTCCCTATGATCTTTAAATGTATATATCTCAGAAAAGGTTTAAACATGTTGGATTGTTTCTGTTAAATTATATTATATACTCGCCATACATGTGGGTTGGTATCTAGTGTATGTATTAATACCATAGCTTTGTTTATCTGTGGGATCTTGTTGCGGAACGAAAGTATCGACTTTCGCGACCTCTTTAGTATATCCAACTCAATTTTGGTGTTGGTGTGGGTTGGATCCTTTCTGCTTAACTACGTCCAATTGTGATGATGTATACCAAATATTCATACACCATTAATTGGTAGAATGTATAAGGCTCCCAAACTGTAACCATGACAACTGTATATCACCTACATTCTCATGAATAAATTATTATTTATTTTATTAAGTTACGGCATTTGAATCCTGTACTAAAATAAAAATAGGGTTAAACTAATACCATTTCCCTGACACGCCCTAATATTGCGCCGCAAAAATTTCGATTCGTTTGAAATGTCAATACATTCTCGCATCATCATATTCGCCAAGTCTCGACTTTAAATCGGTGAAACGTACGGATATTTCGAAAGTTAGATCCAATTAAATTGTGTCGTGTTGCTGTTGCTGTAGATGAAACTCGAGATAGGGGCTCGGCGAGCAACCTCGTTGGGCGAATCTGCTCAGCGAGGCGGCCGGCGGCGGCGGCATTCCTCAAGGCCGGTCATTCATACCGCTATACATATTAAATCCTTCTTATGTTTTATATTACTTTTTTTTATTCAATGACAAGTTAGCGGCTGCGATCTTGCCTAATGGCAATCTTATACCTACTTATACCTAATATAAAACAAAGTTGTCGTCCGCGATTGCCCAGTCGGTATAATTTGTTTGGTGAATTTCTATATGTTTTATTTTCATATTAGCTCTTATTTTATTTTACTTATTGGCAACCAAAACAGATTACAATACATTTTGCTCTTACTTAAAGTCTTACTTTATCGTATTACCTACTTAGGTACATTTAAAAACATACAAGTTACAACCAATAGGTAATAAATATACCTATTTACCAGATGGCGCCCGCGACCTTGTCATGGGTTGATTTTCCGTGATAGGTACAATTTCGTCAAAAACGGTTGGAAAGACAGCCCGTGAGAGCGTAGTAGACAGACACACTTTCGGATTTATAATCCATACTAATATTATAAATGGGAAAGTGTTTATGTATTACTGTCTATCTGTCTGTCTGTTTGCTACGCTTTAACGGCCTCGAAGTCGCGGGCATCATCTAGTTGTTTGAGTAAAAAGCTGATGCTGGGATCCGGAGAGACTCTAAACGGAAGGTATATTATACTCGATAGGTACATAGGTAGATTATTTATTGTGTCTATGAGCGCACTTAGAACGGTGTTAGATGGTTATTGTGCGGTTAGGGCTGACAGTTTACATTGATTCTTTGTGGAATAAATTGTGTATTAATTGATAGGATATCATTGGTAGGTATTCTGATATGGGTAGTTTAACAGCACAGTGTGTTATATTCCGTAACACTCTCTGTAACTCAATTTCTCGTCAGTTAGGTAGGTATAGCAGAATATTAAAACTATAAGTATTACCTACTTGATAGTTATAGTATCTATGTTAAACCTGCCACTTCTGTATCAATCTTAACAATCAATAATAAACTGTTAAGTTGTAACCGCGGACCAATCAGGTCCGTGCTTGTCTTGTAACGATTTCAACTTAAGAAACATTAAAGTATAATTACATTAGTATACTTACATTAGCTGGCGCTACTCGCTGCTTAGCGAGGAGAATCCAACGAATCACTGCGAGGAAAATCCTAATGTTGTTCATATCTACCTATCGTTCATATTAGGCTACTTTAATTTGCCGAGTTAACTATAGGTGCCACATTGGACTCAAGTTGAGTCCAATGTGGCAACTTGAGTCCAATGTGGCACCCTGAGCAAAGATTAAATTATAGTCCTTAAGTCACTCAAGGATTATAATTTAATCTCTGCTCAGGGTGCAACCGTCAGGGTTCTACCCTGGCCCTTGTCTTATAATGGCTGCCATGATCGTATGATTTCCTATCCTGGATTGCCTTTGGCGCCCTGTTAAGGTTAACGTCTCTCTCGACTAACTAACCAATTTCACGTGGTTTATATTATGATTAACAAAAATCTAGTGCCAAGTGGCAACCCTGGTATGATCAGACATTGCACTAAGCAACAACGGTACCCGGCCTCGGCTAAGGGCGGGCACTGAATGCCGTCCGACTAGTTTCTCCATTGCAGGCGGAATGTCACCTACATGAGATATATTAAGACCATTTAATCTCTTAGGATACAAATATTTAACACCAATGCCTTTTATTATTATCCTTGGCAATCTGACTCCATAGAGTGACTCATAGGCTAAGAATAGATAAGTAGCTTTCTGGCAGTCTCACCAGTCTGCTTTCTTGATACTCTCCTATTTTAATAGATAATAGAATTGTTTATCTAAGTCTTCTGGGATATCTTCTAAGACTTCTGAAAAAATTCTTGAGTACCTAATCAGAAGCTACCTACTGTGAAAAAGAAAAATAATTTTGATTGATATCTAACCGCCAACTGCATTGATGTAGAATTTTAGTAGGCCTACCTTTGCCAACTGACAGAAAATGGGATTGCAAGAAATATTAAATTAGGTTTATGCTGCAGATTTACAAAAACGTACGTGGGCGAGCAAAAACGATTTGATCTAATTTATTGTTTAATGTCCGTAGCTGCAAAACCTAACTGAATAAGTGATCTTGAAATTCAATCTTAAATTTTTACTTAGAGATGGTGGAAAACTTTGAGGGTGGAAATTGGAAAACTTTATGTGGTTATCTAAGTAATATAATAAATAATATTTTTATTGTGTGCAATTTTTATACTCGTAGCACTAATGAATAGAATAGAATGAAGACTTTACTATCGATTCGGAAAGCATAGGTTCTCGTAGAGAAGAGCTTCTATAAAAACTTACAGGATCATTTATCATTACATAATGTAAAATCATTAACGTCCTTAATCCGAGCTTTAAATCTCAGTAACTGTTGTACTTATGGATTTTCAATTTTCATTCGGTTTTGACCTAGATTTTTAAAAACTTAAATCCACGTGGACAAAGTCGTGGGCTTCATCTAGTAATTTATAAAGGTTTAAGGTCGTCTTCATAGTCGTCATCTACCGTCAGATGTCAACTGCTGGACGTAGGTCTATTGTAAGGATTTCCACATGCTGCGTTCTTGCGTCGTCCGTTCACCAAGTGGAGGGTCTGCCAAGGATAAACTAGCCGAACTGCAGTCAGATAGGTCAAAGGAGCAAATAAGCAGACAGCAGACAGATTTTTGACAGATTTGTCTTAATACCTATTTACCAGCCTCCTCAAAATTCCCACCATCTCATGGACAATAAAATCAGTAAGTGTAGGTAATCGCTTTGACATTAAACGAAATCGGCTCTTACATAGGTACAAACGTGCCTGGCCGGGGAGCAAACGTGATAGAATGTTGCATAATATTAGGACTAGGCAATGATAATATTCTACTTAACTGGGATTATGTATATCATTAGAAAATATGGAACTTGAGCACTTTAAAAGCAATAAACCTCAAGAAAAATAATTGTCTTTCTAGGTCCAAGTGGCTGGGGCATGGGATGGGTGCTGGTGAGTCAGTCAGTGAGTCAAGACATTTTTTACCCGACTGCCCAAACAAAAAGTGTAATGTTTTCGGGGTTCATTTTAAGTTTTATTTAGATTTTAATTTAATTTACATCAGTCATCAAGTTTAAATCCATATAGGTACTTTGATACCAGAGGCAGGGGCTGATTCTGTATAACACAATCTCTAAACTAAACTAAAATGGCAGCTTTAAATGTAGTTCTGTCCCTTTCCTTAGGAAGTATTATGAAAGGGTTAGTAATATTTGTAATGCTCTAATTTTAGTTTAGTTTAGAGATTGTGCACTACAGAATCAGCCCCAAAATTATCTACTTAATATTATATTGTTTGCTTTAAAGATTATAATTAATGTGAAATTATTTCCTTTTCACCAAAAATACGAAAAATCAGAGTTCCCGCGTGGACGAAGTCGCGGGCATCAACAAGTTATACACCAGTCTCAGAACAGAATACAATATAGTTTTCAATTAAATATACTTTTAGCACTATACAAGTGCTTTGGACTCGTCAAATCACTCTCCGGCTAGTTCGAATTGAAGAACCTTAATTATTAATGTTAATCCGGCTAATTAGGATGATTTTCTATGCTATTCCTCAAATCTCCACGCGGTATCGCGTACGGCGCGGGCGCAGGCACGGGGCAGAAGACATAATGCGCGCGCGCCGTGACGAATCCAAGATGGCGCGCTCGCGGTTTGGCGGTCGTTGACCCGCACCCGGTCGAAGCCCGGATCGCATGCGCCGAGAAGCATTTTGATAATTTTTAAATAGTGCACGTAACATGTGCTGAAATTTTGCAATGTTAGAAATATTACGTTCGTGTAGAACTGTTTGTAGATCCTAATCGCAATCTCTGCTGGGGTTTTAGCCCACATTGTAGCAGCGTGGTGGGTCTAATTCCCTCACTCCTATGAGAGTGGAGGCCTGTGCTAAGGACAGCGGTTACTTAAGTACACATTGATATACCTAATAATTATTGTAAATGAATTATTTAAAAAGAGCAACCACCGAGTTTCTTGCTGGTTCTTCTCGGTAGGAATGTCATTCCGAACCAGTGGTAGATTCACTTGACGATTCAAAAGTACTTGTAAAAGTTTATTTGAATTAAAAAAACATTTGATTTGATTTGATTTGTGCCCAGCAGTGGGACGTTAATGGGCTGAAGTGGTGGTGGTATGCCTTGACTACGTGGGTCGCCATTTAGTTTACTGGATAGACCATAATATTAAGATGTCAGGAAGTGACTAATGATGGTAAAGTGGAGGTCCGTGGTCCACGTTGCAAGGTGTTGCATGGGGTTCAGCTGTTGTGCCTTAGATGGAAACACACTGAAGGCAAACAGAGGAAATGCTGTTTTAATAAAATTTTCCTCAGTGTAGCGAATGAACGACTGTTTGATACAGTTAATGCCCACCAGTAATTTTTTTTTTTTTTTATCCACTACAAGTTAGCCCTTGACTGCGATCTCACCTGATGGTAAGTGATGATGCAGTCTAAGATGGTAGCGGGCTAACCTGTTAGGGGCATGGCAGTTATATTAAACCCATACCCCTATTCGGTTTCTACACGGCATCGCACCGGAACGCTAAATCGCTTGGCGGCACGTCTTTGCCGGTAGGGTGGTAACTAGCCACGGCCGAAGCCTCCCACCAGGCCAGACCAAGGAAAATTCAGAAATTATAAATTCCCAAATTGACCCCGCCGGGGATCGAACCCGGGACCTCCGCACTTTAAGGCAACAGCGCTACACACTACGCCACGGAGGTCGTCAAAATAATTAATTTAAAGAGGTAATTTTAAGGTTTATAATTTATATTATAGTTTGTAGATCCTTCCGGTTAGATTCGTTCCACATTCATCGTAAATGTATAATTTATCGTAGACTACGCACGATACCTTCTTCTGAGGACTATAGCTTTGATCGACTTTAGTTGTTTTGGTGTAAAACACACTAGGGACCGTACATTAAAAAATTCGAAAATCTGCGCAGCTTCGCACAAAAAGTGGCCAGCGCGGGTTTTTTTCCTATCCGATCCGTAGTGAATTTTCACCCTTATTGGTTTAGGTTACAAAAATACCCAGCCTAGCCTAGCTCTAGAGATAAATGCATTATTAAGTATAATTAATTTCGCTAATTTAAAAGAGAATTAATTTCCATTTTATAAAATTTATTTGGCTACCAACAAACAGATCAATAATATTTCTTAATAAAAGCATGAGCTGTCGTTTCTTGGAAGTAAGGGGCAGGCTCGAAGCTGGTCGCCCAATGGGCTGAGCGGCTGACGTAACCCGGCAACTAGCTCGTGAGTCACCTACAGTGTTTCACCTCCGGGCACCGAGGGTTTCAAAACAGAGCTCTCATTTTTTTATTTGCAATCAATGTTATGAAATGAAAAACTGACTGCCTCATTGCAACTGCCCAAAAATTACGAAGAAGTTTTATTTTGTCCAAAATATATACAACTTTTCAAAATTCAATGCTACGCCATGCTACATTAAATGCTACAAAGTTTGCTACGAAGGAATAGTTTTTTTTTATTTTTTAACCAAAAATAGCTATGAATGAATATTATACGCCTGAACCTTCTGTTAGGTTAGGAATAAGTTGTTTTAATTCAGAATATCTCACTATTAGACGGTAGTCAATATTTTATCAAACTCATATTTCAACTAAGTAAGTATCATATGAATTTTTATTCATTTATTTTGTTCAAAAAAGACGTAAACGCTACACCATGCTACATGCTACAAGTTTTGCTACGATGAACATATGTATACTATTACTAGATGATGACCTCTACTTTGTTCGTTTGGAAAAACTGAAACCTTTTTTTATTATCGCGAAAACTTGATTTTCCGGGATAGTAAAGTAGTTATTAGAGATGAAACGGATGATCTTTCATTTTTTTAAAGACACTGATTGTACATTTACGTGATATTAAACTACATAATCATTAGCTAAAAACTCCAGGAAATCGACCTTTGTCTTTTATCAAAACTGATAAGCTATTTCCTTGTATGTTATCTACTTAGATTATGATGTCCTACTAACATTTTTAATAGTTTTAGGCCGTCTTGCACAACACTGCCTTAACTGATTTAGTTAAATTTTGTTTTGCTGTCACTTTTCAATAAGTTTATTCCGGGGTTGTCATGAAAAGGACAGATATAGAAAATTTAACTTAAACATCGATAAAGATCTTGTGCAAGTGAGCCTTAGATATTTTAAAAATTCATGGACAGGTTGGCATAGCTGCATAATACGTTTTTTATTTTTCCTTTTCGAGTAGGTATACTTATTCCTTTTTTAACTCACGTTTGCCTTTAGAGCTTGTGTGTTTATTTGTTTGTGTGCTTTTTGTTATCATTTTCCTCAAAAATAGACTGGTTTTTTACATGAAGGTCTTAGAAGGTTCTCAAGTGATGTTTTACGGTAGGTCATATAATAAAAATTACACTTGTAGTACCACTACAATCGTGATTAAAAGTTCTTATTATTTTTCTGAAAAACTACTGGCCGATTTTGATGAGGTTTTCGTATAACACAAGTATTATCTAGTGGGTATGTAGTTAGTAGTTATATTTTAATATTTTTGACCACCCGAGGGTGCTGCAGCTGTGGCCTCCTTATTTTGAGTTTTATTTTAAATTACTGCTTCAGAACTATTCTCATGGGACTTTCCGCATGAATTTTATTATCACGAAAATACAATAATTTTATTGTATTTTATATACGGACTCCAACTCAACCTGGCGCTGCAGTGGTACTGTCCACCTAAACCATGAGGACTTAGCATCTACCGAGTATGAATAGATATTGTGGCTACCAGGTAAATCCTGCACCACTATAAACCAGGTCCCAACTCCTAAACTTGTTGATGCAATGGCGACCATGTATAAACTCCATCACAATACTCCAAGTTCCAACTCCCCAACCTCCATGCTGCAAGGGTACCTCAGGGTACCTAAGGGTTTCATTAGTTCTTATATTTTTTTATCAATCAATTGTAAGGAACAATCCAGAAATAGGTAGGTATTAATGAAACACTTTCAATATATTTGTACTCTCATTTGGAACTTCAAACGTGTAGAGGTTCCACGAGAGATTTAATGTAATTAGATAAAAGTTGGCTAAACTTATAGGTAATATTCATTTGATCCGGCCATGATTGCTATTTGCTATCGTTAAGCTCTAAATCAAAATGCGATCTAAACACAAAAGTATTCAATAATCGCTGAGACTGCCGGCAGGAGACTGAATTACTATCGTCAAAACACTCGCGTTACACACTACTTACGTTAGTATTAATCTAACTAATTTCAATATGGCGTCCGTACCCGAATGTCATGAAACGAGTCAAATTGCGTGATATTATACTTCCTGTTTCATGAGATATAATGACAAACAGTAACAATGCTAACACAATCAATATTTATTTATTCAAATTAGGTACACTGTAACACTTATTAACGTCCAATAACTTAAACATGATGGTGATAATCAATTACGGTATCTTACAACTAAAGCTACGAGAGTTGTGTTATTGTGATAAAGTGTATTATGATTATAGGCCACGAGAGATATAGATAAGTAGGTATAGAATTACAACATTGACGATTTCTGATGAACTTGAATATTTGTTCTAGTAGGTAAGTAAGTGATCGTGTGAGTGAAAATAGAGATCCTGTAAGCCATATTTCTAATATAACAATGAGCTTTGTAGCTTAAAAAATATGTGAAGTATTTTATAATGTGTATATTATAAAATCTTAACTTTCTTGAACTGCCTAACACCACAACACATTTGATCACGGATCTAAATCTGAAAACAAGATTTGTAGACAAGTTCGTGAGTCATCAAAGTCTGAACATATTGGCGAGCAAATAATAGAAAAATATACGCGTGTTTTTGTTCGACACGCTTAATTATATCTGAGCTCGGTGCGATATATCTCGTCAAGGCAAGCGTCTCAACTCTCAGTTTGATGAAGTTGGTAAAATTTTCTGGTCTGTTATACCTATCGAATGTCATCGCAGAGTAAAAAACGGTAAAAGGAAACAATAACAAACTAATTAATAACGTCTACTACAGGTGCTTATGTTGCGTGCACTGTCTTGGCTGCGCCGGCGCAGTCGTCGGTGAGTCAGGGGGCGGTGCTAAGGGCGCTACGCCCTGTCCCGCCCCGCTCCGCCCAGCCAGCCATGATTTTGCCGCGCTTTTTTTTCAATCCAGGCTTGGACAGATAAAATGCGTGACTGCAGTGACACGAGTGTAACATTTCAAGTTTTAACGTTAACTGTGCTTGCATATACCCTGTCTAAATGGAGAAGTCAAAAACAACGTTTTATAGTAAGTTTCATATTAAATAACAGATTTAGGCACAACATTATTCTTACCTTGAATACAAGTCGAGCCTGATTCTTCTATCTATAACAAATCGTGGCATGTGATAATTTAATTAGTAACATTCTATCACCAGATGCGGTAGAACGCTGTACGATATTTATGAGCCGCTACCATTGCGCGCCTTTAGCCCTCTACCGTCGCTCTTTGTGTTCGTCCAGGCCTTTATTTTGCCGCGCTTTTTTTTTTTAATCGGACCGTACTTCCATATCTGAGTCACTCCTGATGTGTTGTCAAACAGTGCCGTGCCCGCGTTAATGACTTTAAAAAGTTAATTCAAACTGTGGTAATTCAGCTTATAAAGTCGATTGAGCAATCTAATATTGATGAAGGATTTTCTAAACGTTGTTTTTTTGCCAGTGCGATTCTACAACTCGACTGAATATCATCTTGAGTGCCTTGTGAGACGGTGAGTGGTATTTGTCATTTTTATAGATCATAATATTATCAAAGTAACTAGCAACGTTTAGTTATTACAATGGTAGTACCGCAGGCAATTTTTTTTGTATTTTTTCATAATTTTTTATATTTTTCGCTTAGCAGTATTGAAAAAGGTACCGTAGGTATTTTATTTTATTGCAATAGACTAAATCTAGTCTACTGCAGGTCTACCTACTGGCATATCCGGGCTCTATCTATCTGTAAGAATCTATGAAGTATGAAGTACTCAACGGGTACCTACTTAACTATGCAGATACATTAGTAGAAAGTACCTAAACCTTAGTGTTATTTTAAAAATAAACACTTCCTTAAGGATACGAAAATAATAATTCACTAAGTATGCCTTTCCATACTTACCTATCATACGACCTATCATACCTAAAACTTAGAGAATAAGTCCCATCTATTACAGGATTACGTAGAATCTTTTATTTTTTTATTTTAATCCTGCTCCCTACTGCCAAAAGCTGCCAAAAAGAAAATACGAAAAAAGAATACAATGACAAAGGTACTATAAGTACATGCAACCTATATGAAAAAAACACAATTTATTGTTTCTGTTGCTAGGTCAACAATGTGACCGTCCTTATAAATCATTTGCGATAAAAAACGCCATTACAATTTATTGATAAGGATATGAGCGAAGTAACCGAGTGAGACAGAATAAAATATATTCCGAATCGGCTAATCTAATACGTCTAATTGGTTCGATGAATGTTATTATTTTTTACTCTATTTACTTTTTTTCTCAAATGCTACCGACTGAAATAATCTTTAAAGCTACTAATAAGTTCGCATGATGTCTGTCTCTGCTGTGAAGCTAAGGAACCGCCATTACACATAATCTACTACTGCCCTGCCTTAATGCACCAACGCAGCCTCCTCTTAAGGAAGCACTAGTGCACCCTGAAGAGGCAAAGTATATACCGGCCAAGAAGTTGCGGCTGTTCATAGCGGCAAGTAATATATTGGCCAGAAACTTTAGATGGCATGTATCATAATAGATCGGTAACGGTCAAAGTGATACCGGGTCTCTTTGCAGAGCCCTGCATAGCCACATCCTCAAGAAGAAGAAGAAGAATGTACACCGTAGTCCGTAAGTGTATAATCGTTTTACTGAGATGGAAAATGTTAATTTCACGAGGACATTCTCTTGCCCGTTGCGTGCAATAAAAAAAAGCATATTCTTAAAATCACATTAAAAATAAAATCTTGCAAACCACATTAGGAGAAATAATTAAATTAATAAGCACAAGACTCTAAAATCTAATGATTTGCTTTGTTGCTATGTTATTACGAAGCAATAAAAAGCTATAAAATATTGGTATTTAAATAATATTGCCATTACAACGAGAAGCTATTTCGCAGCGCTTGTTTATATTACCTACCTTGTCTTCTAATAAACTAGCTAATGATCGCTACCTTGCCCGCGTGGATTTATGTTCATGTAAAAATTTCTTCGGTATTCTTAGATTTTTCGACACTGAAAGTATTCTGTACAATAACAGTCTTCTTAATATAATGCATGCAACCTATACGTAGGTATTCAATGCCGATATCTTAGCGGGTGAATCTTGAGAAGGTAACAAATAGACAGACAGATATACATTTACAATGCATATTAGCATGGATTGTATGTTAAATAAAAGGTAAATGTTTTTAGTAAATGTAAATGGGAGCTTTTGGTAAGCTCTTTGTGTAGATAAAGTTTTAAACAATCCCGCATTATTATTTTGACAAGAAGTCATAAAATAAAAACCGGCCAAGTGCGAGTCGGACTCGCGCACCGAGGGTTCCGTACTCAAGAAGTAGGTATAATTTTACCTTTGTTAATGAACCGCAAAACTAACTTTGTTTGTAGAGGTTTACTGTTAATATCAAAAAATTACGTTTGTTGTATGGGAGCCCCCCTTTAATATTTACTTTATTGATATTTAATTATTTATTTTGAAAGGTAATATACAAGTTAATATTCTGTGAAAATTTGAACCGTTTACCTGTTACCGTTTTTAATATTGAGCAAAAAAATACGAAAAAAACACGTTTATTGTATGGGGACCCCCCTTAATATATATATTTTTTAATTTTTAGTATTTGTTGTTATAGCGGCAACGAAAATACATCATTTGTGAAAATTTCAGCTTTCTAGCTATCACGGTCTATGAGATACAGCCTGGAGACAGACAGACAGACAGACAGACAAACAGACAGACAGCGGAGTCTTAGTAATAGGGTCCCGTTTTTACCCTTTGGGTACGGAACCCTAAAAAACAATGTGTTATATTATTTGTCCAACCATTTATTTTACTTTTGACATAAGCACGCCTATGAAGTGTCATAATTATTGACAGGCAATCATTGACAAAATGCAATACTCCATAGACGCATATCGTTTTTAACAATAGTTAAGCGACGTGCCCTTTTATTTGATATTTCGTAACTCGTCTAGTAATTTCAAGTACGACTTTCTTTTTCAAAATAGTCACGGAGCTTCAACAATAGCTTTCTTGATGGTCCTTTAAGCACTATGGTTTCTATGAACTACTTAAAGGAAGTCGATTGTTATCAAAAGAATGATTATGTTAGTGCCCGCGACTTCGTCCGCGTGGCTTTAGTATTTTCCCCACAGGTACTCCTTAGTTTGCCGGTATAAAAAGTAGCCTATTGTCACTCACTCTCCAGGTCCTCAACTGTATTCTCATGCAAAAAATCAAGTTGATCCGTTGCTCTCTTGCGGCGTGATTGAAGGACAAACTCTCTGTTTACTACCATCCTTGAGGATAAAATGTTCAAAACTGTGAATCACGTATTTCTTCATTTCAAACCGCAATTCCAAATACCAAGTTATAACTTGAAAAATGACAGATTTTCATACAAAGTTTCAACCCCTATTTTTATCCTATGGGGGTAAAATTTTGAAAAACTGTGCACACATACTTCTTTATTTTCTACTGAAAGACAAAATACCAAGTTCGTTGATATACTTAACTTGAAAAATATCTTGAGAAATGCAGGACTTTCATACAAACTTTCACCCCTTAGGGGGTAGAATTTTCAAAAATGGTACAACACGTACTTGGTCATATTTAACCGAAAGCTCAAAAACCGAGTTTCATGGCACTAACTTGAAAAATGAATGACTTTCATACCAACTTACAACCCCTATTTTACCCGTTTGGGGGGGGTGGAATTTTAAAACACATGTACTTCTTTATTTTTTACTAAAAGCCAGAATACCAAGTTTCGTTGATATAACTTGGGAAATATCTTGAGAGATGAAGGACTTTCATACCAACTTTCATCCCCTATTTCACCCCTTTGAGGGTCGAATTTTCAAAAACTGTGAAACACTTATTTCTTCATTTTTAACCCGCAGCACATATACCAAGTTTCATGGCTATAACTTGAGAAATGAAAGACTTTCATATAAATTTTTCACCCCTATTTCACCCCCTCAGGGGTGGAATTTTGAATAATCCTTCCTTAGTAAGCGCCTACGTCACAAAAGGAAGCTACTGTCAAAATTTCAAGTTTCTAACTCCAGCGGTTTAGGCTGTGCGTTGATATATAAGTCAGTCAGTCAGTCAGACAGGACTTGAATTTTATATATTATATAAATGTCAAAGACGGTCTCAACAGCTACATGAAAACCTGTACCTATTATGAAACAATAGCAGATCTAGACAAAACAGTATAATATGGTTTTTTATACTATGGTCGTGAAAAAGAGGTCTCACTACCACTGATGAATTATCTGAGGAATGATGGAATTGGAGATGCCGTCGAACTATCGCCTACTAGCACTTGCTACCGGTCGTGCGGCATTCCATCATTTATTGACTGACTCGCGACTTGGCTTGCATACCTCTCTAGAGTTCAGACGAGGTTGAAATTAGTTTATTTGCAAGAACAGATCGCAAATTACTCAAGCATTTTCTTCAGCATTTAACTTGGAATACCTGGTCAAATTCAAATACTCTTCATATCCAGTAATAAATATGGTACCTACTTTATTCTCTACCACATCTGACCCCATACAAATGCTGTCGGTCGGTCTGTTACCTTTTCACTCGTGATTTGGAAAGAAAAGGTATGGTTATCGACCTTTCCTTAATGATTATATATACTCATCCGCATCTGAATAATGTATCTAACAACATTAAAAACAAGTAATTAAGCAGTTACCACAAATTTTTGTTCTTTTATTTAAAACCCCTAACAGGTTAGCCGGCTACTATTTTAGACTATATCATCACTTACTACCTGGTAAGATCGCAGTCAAGGGCTGTAAAGGGACGGTGTTCGTCCCAACAAAACGAAATAAGTAGTGGGACAAAACAAAATTGATAAAATCAAAATAATTTGTACCACCTGTGGGACATCTTAGTGGGACAAAGTGTAAACACAGTATAATATAATATTTCTAGAGGGCAGGGGAATTGTTCTTAATACCTAGAATTATTATGGTTTGTCTGATTTAGGATGATAATTTTGACAGGTGAGATGTCTATTAGCAATTTAGTGAAAACTGAAACACAAGAGTGAGCAGTACCTACTAAGCAAATGGCATCTGCGTATCATCCTAAATTATACAAAGCATTGTATTAGACTAGATTGTGGAGAAATTTTTCGATGTGTCAAAAAAAAAATATTTTTTCACACCACTCGCTCAACAACGCCTTATTACATGGCCTGTTATCTAAGGTTAAAGTAAGACATTAAATCCCTAGGGTTATAATGTTGTACTGAAAACCATTATTCCCTAGGGTTATAATGTGATTTGAATTTAGAATCATCGCTCATCTGAAGCAAGATCTGAAGGAAATTCTATTCATTCCAAAGAGGTTTTATTCATAATTCTTATTGCTATATTCATAAAGTCTAATTTCGGTAAACAGAATGTGTTCTCAGCAGGCGCGGCCAACTCGATTTTCGAAAACCGAAGCCGTGGCCCACTAGATTCGGACTGACGACATTTGTTTGTCAAATCGAGTAGGCCACGCCAGCTGAAAGAAGTGGTTGTATCGCGAGGTGTGAAAAGTAGAGTATTCACCGTAGGGGTAATGCTGTATTAATCTTGGGCGCCCCTAATTCCCGCGCTATTCTCAGGATTCAAGATGCAACACCCTCGCTACGCTCGGCAGTTACTCTAAAATTCATCGTTCCGCTTGGGATTTATCCCGGCGCCCGTGACATAATACATCGCATTACCCCCGTGGTGAATAATCTACTATTATTTTGATTGTTATTATCATAACTGGTAGGATTAATGAAACTTCATCTGTAATCTTACTCGGTTATATTGGATCTGGCATGCCAGTTCCTGGCATCCACGAGGATTTTCCTCCTCCTATAAAAAAAATTGGATACAGCTGATTTAAGGGTTCCGTAATCAACCAGGAACCCTTAGTAGTTAGTTTCGCGGCTTAGCTCAGAGACTATTCAGTACTAGAAAGCTATGATTTAGCAATGGGTGATGGATTATAGAAAGAAAATTAAGGAATTTTTACCTCCATTCCGCCCCTACGAGTCGGGATTTTTTTGAGTCGTTCAAAAATACTTATACTATACGGATATGGGAAAACTATTTTTCGATTCAGGGAGGCGAAATATTAAGCTTTAAAATAATTGAGTCCTGTGTCCTCCGGCTCCTTCCCCCTCTGCCAGCTAAACGGTTGTTTTTCTCTTTGGATATTATGTGAAAAAATTCATGGAAGTAATATATGAATATATTATGATTTATGACGAAGTTAAAAGGAAAATTATCACAGATAAGTAGACTTTATAAGTTTACGAGTAATAGTTGACAAAGTATAAACCTAAATCCATGCTTGAAGTCGCAGATATTATCTTGTTCTCAATAAATTAAAGTTAGATTTTTATCATTTTTTGTCAGTCATTAACGAGGTATTTTTTTTAAATGCACGTATATAAGTTGTAAAGAAACACAAGACCCGTGTATTGAAATTTTTCTAAGTCCACGAACGCTGTTCACTCTTCGACCTCACGCGCACGAAGGTCATTATTCTAAATGAATCACTTCGCATTCCACATTTTGATTGAGCCTCGAGAACTTTCTCGGAGTGAACAGACAAGACGGCGCCGGGAGTATGAATGAAATGAACCAGCAACAGAATCAAAATCAGGAGAGTTTATTTAAGTATCACTGCAATCTTTTTATGCAGTGAAAATTTATTTAGCCGCGTTGAGTATTTTTCGATAGGGGGTAAACATGTGGACTCGCGTCATCGACATGGTCGCCGACATGCTCGCGTTGTTACGAAGACAAAAGGTTTAAATATAAATATACTACATTCGAAATTAAACTTTAATGCCCTTAGTGTTAAGGTTTATATTTTAATTAAGTATTTTTTATTTTTAAATCGTTTTCACTTCTATCGGCAGTCCCTATGACTGCCAATTTTTTTTTGTCTACCACAAGTTATCTCTTGACTGCGATCTAACCTGATGATGCAGTCTAAGTTGGTAGCGGGATAACTTGTTAAGGGCATGGCAGTTATATTAAACCCTTTGCCCTGAATTTCAGGGCAAAGGGTTAAGGTTTCTACACGGTATCGTACCGGAACGCTAAATCACTTGGCGGCACGTCAGTTGCCGATATGGTGGTAACTAGCCACGGACGAAGCCTTCCCACCAGACCAGACCAGGGAAAATTCAGAAATTATAAATTCCCAAATTGACCCTGCCTGGGATCGAACCCGGGACCGAACAAGTTAACACAACAGCGCTCAACACTGCGCCAGGCAGGTCGTCAAAACCTATAATTTGCAGAAACCATCATGTACTTTTACTCGTACATTCATGTATTTTTATTTTTTTTAACTCTACCAAGTGCGTACCAACACAGGTCTCCATCTTAGCATCATGTTCCAGCTGCAGCGCTATTTTTCAGTGGAAACCCTTAATTGTAAGTTACCAATATGAGGGTTTCCTGATGACTATGGAATCCTAAAAACCGAATGTCATGTCTACATCGTGAAGTCGAATTGAATGAACGAAGCAGAATTGAATCTGAAAAACGAAATCTAAAGTGTTCCCGCGTGAATGGTTTTTCATAGTCAAAAACTATTTATGAAAAATATATAAGTTTGGAAAAATACTCGTAAATGATTTTTTTATTGAATATTTTTTTAACTATATATGTACTTATGTAGGATCGGATGAGAACATAAATGTGTTACCTCAAGCCTTTATAGGAGCGTTGAGCCAGCGAAAATTAAATAAATAAAATAACATAATTTAAATAAATAAGTCATTGAAATTAAAATAATTATATAAAATAAAAGTAATCAAAAATTACGCAAGCCATACACTATACAGGGTGGTACCTGATTCCTCGTACCTAGACCTATCAGAAAAACCCCATACTTTATTGCCAGAATGATAATAAGATGAAGTAATTTTAGTAACCGAGTGAAATTCGGTTTATTTTGCCTACTGACAGTACAAAACTAAAAAAATCCAAATAACTGTTACATAACCTTGATATCACTTAATCGAAAAATATCGATTATTTTTGTAGAAAATACTTGAGTTCAGAAATTTCCGCCTTACCACCTTTGAAGTCCGATTTCTTAAAGTACCAATTTTTTTGACTAATAAGGGAAGCTTAGGAACCCCAAAAGTTTGTATAATTAGTTGGAAGTGACGCAGATAGGCTTTTAAGTATTTTTAATCTAAAGTTGAAAATTCGACTCTACTTCTGTCGAACGTAAACTATTCACTTACGACCAAAAATTTTCCAACTTGTGTTAGTGTTAAGATGGTAATCATTTTATGCAAAGTCGTACACTTCATAGCAAGCATGTTCACAAAAAAAAAATGGTCGGAAATAGACACTAAATAAAAAGAAAAAAAAAGTAACACTCAATCAGTCAGAAACCGCACGAAAAACTTAAAAAAAATTATAACTCGAAAACTACCAAAAATCGCTGAACATACATGGGGTAAGTTTCTGATAGGTCTAGGTACGAGGAATCAAAATGTTTTTTCGGACGTCAATATTTGTGCCACCCTGTAGGTATATATGAGGAGAAAACTATGGAACACCTTTCATTTGAGGTATGTACCTAGGTTCTGTTGATAGATTTTCCCTAGTTTCACACATAAATGTGCCCATGCACTGAGAGAAATTCATGTCATTCCATAATCATTTTTCACATTTTTTTCCTAAATCGCCTTTCCCAATTTCGGCAAGTATTTCGCAGTTTTTCGAATCGGTGTGAAACCCCGGTCAAAGGGAAAAAGTTCTGCCATTTTTAAAAGGAAGATCTTTTCATGAGAGGAACAGTGCTTAGCATCACTATTATCAGGCTTTCAGCATCATATTCTTTATCGAACTTCGAATCTTTCTTGCATAATGTATTTTCTTTTGATTTACTTATAAAACAAAACAAATGAGTCCAAATTCGATTGTCCTGTCATATCATCAGATAGTTCTAATGCCCAACTCTTACCTCTATTATCAGAGACGCTCAATGGCTCAATGGTGGGGCGCCATAAGTTTATTAATTCATCTACACCGCACGTGTATGCAAAGCTCAAGCGGATAATTGGATGTAGCCCAAAAATCAGCTATCAAAAACACAACATACAACCAAAAAAAAATAGTAGATTATTAACCAAGGGGATAAAGCAGTGTCTTCTGTCGCGGGTGACGATTTAAATCGCGAGCGTAACGAAGGACTCGAGGTTTACTCCCGAGCGTAGCGAGGGTGTTAAAAACTTAAATCACGAGCGAAGCGAGGGATTTAAGACGAGCCCTGAGTGTAGCGAGGGATTTAAGTTCACCCAAGACTAAGACAGCTTTATCACCGAGGATATATAATACTCTACATTTCGTACCATTTGCGAAAAAATTAACACAATAATAATATGAGATAAGCATTTATTAAAAATAATGACAATTAAAAGTAAAAGTTAACATTCGAAACATTGGTCCAATTGTTGATAGAGAGAGTTACATTTTTGTTTGGTACATTTATTGTTGATGAGTTGATTTGAGTATTTCTCTGTTCTTGCGTCCGAGGAACTGTTTAGAACATTAACTTATTTATAAAAATAAATTAAAATAAACTTAACGTTTATGTATTTGAAGAAAACAAAAACGCGGCAAATTCCTAGACTAATATTTTTTTGTCGGATAAGCAAAGGCATCAAGCTCATACGGCCTCGTCGGTTTTCGTAATTTTATTTTATAATCATAACTGCATAATAAATGCGTATTCCTTTTTCAAAAAGATGTTTAATGCTTTTTAAACAAACTCAATGGTGTAAACATAGATGTAGTTCAGTATAAATTTCGGTAAGTATTCCAAATTTAAATCACATTCTCCCCCTAGAGGATGAATGAAATTCAGTACAATTTTCTTTTCCTGTTTTTAACAGATTAAAAATGACTATTGTTATGTTCGCTTTTTGTGGCATAGAATGTCACTTTTTTGAGCAAGTGGTACGAAAAAAAACATAATAAGTACCTACATATATTAGATACCCAAAAAAATAAACAACTGGTGGCCAATAGAGCCCGTGGGAACTCTTTGATTTTCCGAAATAAAAACTAGGTAGCCTTATGTCCGACCCCGGGGTCAAGCTATCTCTGTACCAATAATATCAAATTCGTAATATCGCCTTGAAAAGGTAGCAGACAGACGGAAAGACAAATAGACAGATCTTAATAATAAGAATGTCGTATCGAGTGCTACTGCTACCTGATTTTCCGTAATGCAATGAGGTGTAATTAAACAAAGGAATGTAGTTACTTTGAATTTATACTCATTCTATTTCGATGGTTTTACTAAAGAAAAGAAGTCGCCCGAAGTTGGCGTCACGTCGTCGTGTTTTAAATAAGGTAATGTCATTGCACTAAGTACTAACAAAAGGCTAAAACGTACCTAATGGCACTCTAGTTGCAATAGACTATGCTGTGAAAAACCTTTACAAAAAATATCTGCAGCAAAATCACTCAACAAAGAGCAAAAGTTTGTTGTAATGCAAAAAGATGACAGTGAACGCTAGGTTTCGAGCTAAGTGGCGTCGACCGCCAAATTTCGCGAGCGAGATCAAACGTCGCAAGCACATTGGTGCACGTCAGGAGGGGAAAACGCCCGCGTCGATGAAACATATTCGCGAGACGCCAATATTTCAGAGGCAAACGTGTGTCCGCCCCTCCACAGAATGACAGTGACCCAAATGGTGCGCCAGCGCAGTCAGTTCCGTGAGCGCGCGACAGCCCGGTTGACGCACGAGTCGGAGTTTAGCGACGCAATGCTCTATGCGCTATCGTTCAGTGTGTTTGTCGATTGGATGTTGCCGTGTACAATGCAGTGAGTGAGCACCGGCCCCAGCGTCGGTCATGTGCCGTCGCTTGACACCTATCCTCCCGAGGTTGACCTTTCAAGGTAAGGGACAAAAAGTGCATTGTCACATTCTGCGAAGAAATTATTTGAACACAATAAAGTTCCATTTAGATACATAAATTGCCAAATGCAAATTGAAAAAAGTGTTGCCATGCGAAATGTGACATCGGTGTTCGTGAACGAGGTTATGAGTCAGCCGTGAGCCACATCTCGAATTTTCCTTTTGTGCAAATAATGGCAGTGGAGAGAGGGCCGTGTTGGCATGTCGGCTCTCGAGGCTCGGCATTCTCGGCGCAGCGTGCAAGGGTCGGGACGGTGGGCGACCGACGCGGCGACGTCTGCCCGGCAACAAGTATCTCGCGTGTCGCCACGCCACCACCGACCTCGCCGGCGGCTCCTCTCGGTACCCGGCGGCGACTCTCTCGCACCCGCAAGTCGCAACAAGCTAACGGAATCAGATTCCTCACGGCCGAAATTCCGCTGCGGACATTCACGCCACGACCGACTGAAATAAATCGCTCGTTTAACACAAATAGCACAGCATTGTCGCCACATTGACAGACGGACGAGTATTTCCGCTTCTCTTTTTTCCGGCTCCCTCTGGTCATCGTGCGGAGTCGCTAGAAAAAAGAAGCGCTTCACGCTTCCTCTGACGTAAGCGCCGCTTCCGTCGTATTGCTTATACATAATTCCGTCGGCCTATTACGAATCGCGTCCACCGTACCTACCAATAGAGTAATTTAAATCACCTATTTGTGGTGACACCACAAATCAAGGAATGAAATCTGATTCTAACATTTCAAAATATGCTGTTTTGAACGTAACTTGACTCCAAAAATAATATGATGGATCTAAAAAAATATTTTTCATAATAATCATGTTTTAAACTTTATAAGTGACGTTTTGATAGAGCAACTTATAGTATATTATAGCAGTGGTCGATAGTTCGCACGGATCAAAGATACGGGAAGGTTATCAGTGATTCTGTGACATGTGCATTTTCGCAGTGTTCCTGAGAAGGCCGTGATCATGTGGATGTATGGGCGAGCACGTATCGCCTGACGTCAGCGGTGAACGCTTGTCGTCGCCCGCGCCGATCGGTGAACTTTGCGGCAATGTCACTGATAACGATAAGAACTAAGTAATTCTAAGCAAAATAATGAGCAATTGTGAAATAACTACTGATAGCATTTCCTTTATAACCAACACTCCAGCCCATAAAACGTCCTACTGCTTGGTACAGGCCTCTACTCTCTTAGGAAAGAAGGAATTAGATCTTAGATCCACCACGTTGCTACTTGCTCCAATGCGGGTTGGCGGGTATTTCTTTTATACCTTGACTAGCTGATGCCCGCGACTTCGTCCGCGTGGTTTAAGTTTTTTTTTATTCCCGCGGGAACTTCTTAATTTTCCGGGATAAAAAGTCACCTGTGTCACTCTCTGTCTTCAACTATACCCATGTCAAAAATCACGTCGATCCGTTGCTCCGTTGCGCCGTGATCGAAGGACAAACCAACAAACCAATAAACCAACAAACCAACAAACAAACACACTTTCGCATTTATAATATTGGTATGATTTCCTTTATAACATTTGAAAAAAATACTGTTCCTTTACCAGATTTATCAGTAAAAAAATTGCTCTCGTATGTAGAATTTCTACTTTCTGATAAAAATCTTTGATCACCACGCGATGGTAAAAACAGAAGAGATTTTCTAGACTTATACTTGATAAAAAATCTTCTCTTGCTGCTATCACGGACGATTGGAGGTCGGCAACCATTTTAGGTAATGCTGATCACCACTACCCCAAACAGAAACTTCCACTGGCGAAGGCTATTAAGCCAGGATATTCGTTTGCTGCTTATCTACGGCCCTCTTATGTTGGCATTTTATTTTGTCTTTAAAGCAACTATAAAAGCGTCTCAGATTTTTTCATAAAAATATCGAATAGGTTTCGAATAGGTTTCGTTATAATAGCGTTAGATTTCCTTAACGTTTAATCGACAGATATCAATCTTAAAAGTATCTTTAAAGAGCCGCGACATTTCAGCAACCTACTGTGCCAACTCTTGCCATATCATTACTTCATATCTATCCCTATTATCTTCTCTATCCAGATTACCAAACACTTCATAAATTACATCATACACCAGGTGAGATCACATTCACGAGCCAAACCTGTCACAGATGAAAAAAAATGTCGATCGTTGACTCCATAAACTCTAGATGTCCAATAACTAATTCCAAGACATGTCCATTCCTGTTTTGTCGGACACTCGCTTCGTTCCAGTCCGAGGTCAATACTCGGCCTTAACGCGTCCTTTGTAACTGATCCTAAAAAAGAGCTGAGGTTGTAAATTAAATGCGAATTCTGTATCAAAATTAAAAATTGAGAAATTTGACGTAAGTATTTAAGAATCATTTTATGTATCATAGAGTAGGGCTGGAATCTGGGAAGTCTCAAATAAGCTAAAACCACAAATAGGTTCATAGAACTGAACACCCCAGGCTTATAGAACGCCTTTAAAATGCTTCGATTGTGAATTTTAATCTTAAAAACTTTCTTGACTTTCGTCTTGCTGTAACTTTATATACCTTGTTTACCACGGTCCTAAGTAGATATCTCTCTCAAGTTTTGTGAAGAATCAAATCAAATCAAAATCATAATGTCTTAACTTAAAAAAAAATTTGCCCTGCCAATTTCGTTTAGATCAGAGATTGTTGTTTATTTGCTTCGTATAAATTTTTATTTACTTAGCTAAGATTCATTTCTAAATCAAATTCACAAAGTCTTTCTGTTTCAATTCTTAGTTAGTGTTGGAAGGACTGATAGAAGACAAGAGATCTCCAGGTTATCTAAGACCGAATCAAGATCTTGAACGATAAAAAGATAATTAAAAGAAGCAACTCGATTTAGAAGTAAAGGTTTTATGGCCGCCAAATTTCATTTCGAAGAGGGCACTGGATGATGGAGAAACTAGCTAGTGTTTAATGAACAACTTTGAAATTGAACAAATCATGAAATAGGAGGCATTCAAATGCCTACTTTATCAGGAAAATTACTAGCACCACACGAATTCTAAGAAAATGGTGTCTGTTCATGTTTGATGTATGCAGCTGGCTATTTCCTTTTTACTTTGTTTTATTTTATAAATTATTATTATTGACTTAAGTAAAAACATTTGGTGGATACAAAAAAATAACAAAAGTTAATGATAAATTAAGGAAAACTATTAATATTATTATTTACAAAAAATTCACGCCATTCAAGTGATCGTTAATGGGCATGGCGCCCAAAACACTGGCGCTATTACCTCGTTTCTCAGCAGGCTATTTCCTTAATATTCAATGACTCTAATATCTGTATCATCAATAAGTTGTTTCTATAATATAATATACAGTAATTTCTATTCTCGCCAAACGCTTTACACGGATAGCTTCACTCTGAAACTAGACACTTCCGAAAAGTACAACATACCCAGCGGCTTGGACTGTAGAAAGATGGGTAGGTATTATAGCAGTCATTAAATTCCTCCTTCTGTGTATAGATTTGAGTCAAACGACAGTATATTATGAGTATACATTAGTGAGCAGGTTCATATACTTAATAATAAACGGGTGGAGGTTATCTCAGAGGTCCGGAGGGCGATCGCCTTGCTTTCATGTCGAGACTTGTCGGCCGCTATTCGTAGCACTGATTAGTCATCCCGGTCATATTCCAGAAACAAAGTAAGTACCTACCTATTTAGTATTTTTTATAACTTAGGTGGTGCCTATTTTCTTTGTTCTCCTCTTGCTTGTTGAAACGGTTTCTGTGTGTATGTCAGTGTATCATATAAACGTGGTGGATACCAATGCATTGGTTGTAAGTGTAACGACTTTTTGATGCGTAGCTCTATTTCCGATCAATAGTTGTTATAAGTTAAGTACTTACTTAGTTATTTCTCTTTCAATTATTATTTGAGTATACACAGACATACATACAAATGTGACATCATAATAAATATCTATAGCTTGGCAAATTTTTAGCGGAATTTTCCTTCACGATTTCCTTTTCAGCTATCTCAAGGTTAAAAATTATGTTACATCTGTAGAAATGGTTATTTTCCTATGATAACTTTTATTCAATAAGAATATGTTATACACATTATTTAGGTTAGTACATACTTAATATGGTAATTTTTTACATAAGTATGGTAATTTCTCTCAATAGGTTTCATTTCACATTTCACACAAGTCTAGATATGTACTTACAAGTACAACTTACCAACTTAACGTAAGTAAATACTAAATGTCAACCCTTATAAAATTTTCCATCAGGCACAGACATCACGCTATATGCACGTTGCATACTAAAATCTAATACCTAATGGGCAATGCCGTCGGATAAAATAGGACAAGTAGGTGCCTCATATTTATTGCCTTTTTTAGGTCCACGAAGAGACAAAAAATCCTGTGTGATACAGGTAAAATGAATTGGGTATTTGAGAAATAAATTATTTTTTAACGATTTATTAATTAGAGGATCTCCAAAAGTAGTAATGTAATATCCACGTCCCCTGTCAGTTTTATGTTCGAAAACCAATTTTGCAGTTCCACCCTTCAAATATTTGTAAATCTTGTTGTATGTTCCAAATAAAGATTTTTTTATTTTAAAGTAAAAAAAGTGCATCGAAATTTGATGACATGACATGACGTAATTATACTAATATTATAAATGCAAAAGTGTTTTTGTTTGTTGGTTTGTTGGTTTGTCCTTCAATCACGCCGCAACGGAGCAACGGACCGACGTGATTTTTGGCATAGGTATAGTTGAGAACCTGGAGAGTGACTTCAGCTACTTTTTACAACGAAAAATTAAGGAGTTCCCGGGGGAATTTAAAAAAAACTTAAACCACGCGGACGAAGTCGCGGGCATCAGCTAGTATTTTATACAAAATCCCATAGGTACTAAGCGCACGTTTCAATTGAAAAACGTTGCTGATTTGACAAGTTGTCATTTACCCAATTGTAGCATATAAATAAATAAGACAAATTCAACTCAGAAAATCTTCACCTACCGCGACTTCTTAGCCGCGTCGAGTGGGAGGGTCGTTGTGGGTCCGAATCAATGAGTCACAGACCGAGCCGGTTCGAGCCATGCACGCCACCGACCATTGCAGAATAATAGGAAATTATATTCATTTGCATTTCATTCACAACTTTAGCTCTATGGCTGACTGTTTTTGTTATGATAATAGCGTCAATTCATATTTCTGTGCGCTGCAGTTAAAAATTGTTCACTAGATGTTGTTAACTAGATCATATTATAATCCATTCCGATTAATGTGTTCTTACTCTGCCTTATTATATTTTGATCCTTTTATCTGCATCACTGTAGTAATGCCCGGAAAATTCCTGAAAAAGCTCAGAATAGTCATTGTTATTAACGGGAAATAAATCAGCAGAACCATTAGAGACCATCTTTGTACTTTATGACTAAATAAAGTTAAATATAACGGTTTTTTAAATAGGTACCTCAAAACCTAACTACATACTACACTAACTAGGTGAAAAGCTTGTATAATTTCCACAAGGTAATTTAGGTAAAGTTTCAGTTATTTTTTTAACTGTTTTTTTACTCAGATATAATTAATGACATAACATACCATTTATGATCTGTGATAGTGTTGGGTTTTATACCTACTTACCTACTATTTAATCTACTACCTCGTATTTGTGTATTCATTCATCAACATCATCATGTTTTTTAAAAGTAAATTAAGTACTTATAATATGTTTTAAATTATACATATTATATAGTTATAACCTTGTACAAACGAGAACAAATACATTCATGAGCTAAACTGCGACGAGATAGGTACCTTAAATATTCTGAAGGCAATACATTTTCTGATGACGTGTTATCAATTCCGCCGGCGGCGTTTCGCTATTTTAGCTCGTTATCAGTTTATTAATTTTCTTCGCCGAGTGAAGAATGGCTTATCACTTATCAGTTATCAGATGCTGATAATATAGGCAGTTTGTTCTCTGATAACCCTCCGTGACGGAGTCTCGAGTGCATCCAGTTTGATATTTAGTTAATATTTGCCTATTGCCTATGGAGGACATTATAGGACCCACATGTCTCGTCTTTACACGTTCTGGAAATACTCATGCTAGCTTGTGTAACATTTCTTACTTTCAGAAGAAACGGGAACCAGAAAACCTTAATACACGCGGATGAAGACGATTTCTATTAATACGAATAGCTCACTGATAAATAAACTAAGTTATTAAATAATAATGTTTTGGTATTTTGTTACAATATTAAAAATAAAGAGAATACCTACATGAAAACCGCGATGCCATTATGCATTGTACAAAATATTTCCGCGTCAGCCCATGAACACGTAAAGTTGTCCTTCACCTGTTTTATAATGGTGATAGACATTAGTGTGATCTGCGAGAGAGCCGTACAAGTATAAGTATAGTTCGACAAAGTTACAAACTTAAGTTCTGACCCGGTGACACCGGCGCTAGTATCTATAGTATCTATTAAAATCCTTACTTATATAATATTATAAATGGGAAAGTGAGTTTGTTTGTATGTTTGTTCCGCTTTCACGCCGTAACTACTGAACCGATTGCTTTGAAATTTTGCAGACGTAAAGTTAGAAGTCCGGATTAAATAATAGGGTACTTTTTATCCCGGAAAATTAAAGAGTTCCCGCGGGAACTAAAACTCCTCAATCCACGCGTACGAAGTCGCGGGTATCAGCTAGTGAATAATAATTTAATATAAAAAATTCTTTTTAAACAACCGACTTCAAATTCCTGCGCCAACTTTACAACAACAAGCACACGCTATACAAAGTACTTATTTTGTTGTTGATATTTTAAAAACCGCTCGACCGATTTCGATAAAATTTATATGGGACCACTTGGGAAGTATGCCCTTTCAAATAAAAAAAGAATCATCCAAATCGGTCCACCGAGTCAAAAGTTCTGAGGTAACAAACATTAAAAAAAAAAAAATACAGTCGAATTGAGAACCTCCTCCTTTTTTTTGAAGTCGGTTGAAAATGAAAAATAAAAACAAAAACGAAACAGGCATAAAAATTTGTTCCAATTTTGGCCACCGGGTCAGAAAGTTTGTGGGAGTATACAGTCGACGATCAGGCGCGTGATTCAATAGGTGGTAAATATGCTGACGCGGGCGCCACGTCATGTACTGAGCGTCACCGCACGCCGTCACTAGTATATTTAGATCGGAATGCCAAACTGTGCACATCCACAAGATTACATTTTCCGGAAAAAATTGGCCTGCCTCCAATATTTGCCAAGACATCGATAAAACAATTTATACTTACTGATAAAACGATGGTTTAACTTGTTTCTATTTTATTTTAAAGGTTACCTGCATGCTGGTTACGCTTTCATTCAGTTATAGTTACACTGTATATTGTATATTGAACATTGAACCATTCAAAACTCCGAAAAGAAAAAATGAAAAGACAGAGTTTTGTTCGAAAAACTTTTAATACTTAGGTACACTTTTACATAATACTAGCTGATGCCCGCGACTCCGTTCGCGTGGACGTATGAAAAATAGATAGTAGCCGATTATCAGACCTACTGAATATGCATATTAAAATAACTAATTAAATGACGATTGATCAGTTATCGACCGGAGATGAAAAATGATTAAAATACAAAAATAAAAAATAAGGGTTGATCGTAGAAGGGTGAAAATTTAGGATTGTATGTATTTTTGTATGTTGTATCATAAAAAAATAAAAACTAAAAATTTTGTCTAAAAAATAAAAAATGAAAATTTAGGGGTGGATTACCCTTAACATTTAGGGGGATGAAAAATAGATGTTGGCTGATTCTCAGACCTACTCAATATGCTCACAAAATTTCATGAGAATCGGTCAAGCCGTTTCGGAGGAGTATGGGAACGAAAATTGTTACACGAGAATTTTATATATAAGACTAGCTGATGCCCGCGACTCCGTCCGGGTGGAGGTATGAAAAATAGATAGTAGCCGATTCTCAGACCTACTCAATAGGCTCACAAAATTTCATGAGAATCGGTCAAGCCGTTTCGGAGGAGTATGGGAACGAAAATTGTGACACGAGAATTTTATATATAAGATTAAAAACAAATTAGTACTTAATTCCAATTAGATAGATATAAATTCACTAGTAATTAGATATAATATACTTGAGGTAGCAAAACAAAAAGTAACTAGCCAATGAACTCAACTAGCTAAATAGGTAAAATTTTACCTACCACCATAGACGTACACAATAATAATTAGGTAGGTACTTACAGAAGTTATTTTTAAACGATATTTTTTGATAAGTTATTTGATTTTCACCTAGACCTGTTAACTTGAAATCGGAGATAGAATTTCGCTAAAAACGAGTTATTTTATCTATTCGTCGATTTCTATTAAATTAGAAGAAAATGTATTATTTAGCTAAATTTAAATATTTTATGGATATAAATTTCTATGGATCTTAGGAGCACGCGCCATGCTTATGGCGTGTGGCATTTTCAATAAATATAATCATTTTATTGTAAAAGTTTGTTAATAAATTGTTAATTTATGCATTATGTCTGATGTTTATGGACCACTTTTTGACTTTTCAATTAGTTTTATAGGTTAAGCTAAAATACTTGATTGCTTGACTTGCTATTGGCTGAACTAGACTTTAATTTTGTACATAATATACCTACCTACTTTACTTTTTTCACATGCTGACAGATAAAAATTTTATGTTCATAATATATTAGCATTTCATAATATACGTATGAGTCTTACATTCTCTCCTACTACGTATTCCTCATTGCTGCTGCTAATGATTATCTTATCATTAAAGATAGAGTTTATATTAGGTATTAGAATTCCTGGTTAGTCATTTATTTAAACAGGGAAATAATATTATGTTAGTATTTTGTAAAGCATACCTAATTTCTTTCAAAATTAAACAGTGACCAACTAAAATGAAGCAAAGCTAAATGAAATATTATTATAGTGCCTATATAAATAAACCAATACCTAATAGTCATAAGCCAATTATTATCATATTTACAAAATTGTAACACAAGAATAAGATAAGCGCATTAGTCTAATTATGAAAGTGAATTAGATAAAGTCGATATGGAATGCGCTTCCTGCTTCCGTACCCCTTTTAATATTATGTGTAGTACTAGCACCTTCAAATCAAGAGCGAAAAGCCGTATCTGCTAAGTAAACGCGCTCCACCTTAGGCTGCATCATAGGGATATTTATTTTCTGTTACGTGCTCGGAAAATGTTTCATTATTTTAAAAAAATACGTAGGTACATTGGCTCTTTTCTGGCCTCTGATACTCAAATAGGAAATCAGATCACTTCCCAAACAACACAAAATTTTAGCATGAGGCAAAGTAGAAAAGCTTAAATTAACAAATTCCGCTTATTGTTTCCTCGCAAATTAGAGAAAAGTCAGCAATTCACTGCCCCGCCAATTTAAAAAGGCTTCGTCCTTTTAAAAACACTTGGGAACTCCTCGGCCTTGCCTCGTTCGTCCAATATTGCCTACTGAGCTTTAAATTTCTTTATTTCCGACCTTAGCAGTAATTATAATGTTCCACATGTGTGTATTTACTTTACTTAAAGGTAAGGTTAAAGCTGACTTACTAAACGTACAGCAGAGCTCAAACAGTTGGGTCTAGAAACACGAGATTTTACATACAGATATGTAGACTCACTAAATAAATAGGATTCTAAGGATTTTCAACGGGATTACACAGCTGATTAAGAATCTATGTACGTATGTCAAAATGTTTGCTAAATTTAAATAATCAGCAGCTAAATTAAAGAACAATGTAAATACTGCATCTAGAATTATTTGATCAAGACTAGTAGATTAGTAGACAAAGCCAATAACAAGCAAGTTTGTTACTGCATGTCTTGTGACGGATAATTAGGTTTCATTGTGAGTTGGCGTCCCTCAGGAATGTGGCCCGAACCTGTTCCCAGCTGTTTATAACGATAGCTGTCTGCCTCATCGTTATGTCATTACTGTTACACGTCATATTGTTTTTATGCCCTTCAGCTGTTTTATTATATTATAAACAGCATTTATTATAACCGAGTCCATATTTTGGTTTTTCACAATAATTTATCTTCAAACTATGGAGACTTAATTATTGGCAGGTTTACGTTCGTTTTTATGCCCTTCAGCTGTTTTAATATAATATTATAAACAGCATTTATTATAACCGAGTCCATATTTTGGTTTTCCACAATTTATCTCCAAACTATGGAGACTTAATTATTGACAGGTTTACCTGGTCTTTACCTAGTCCTAACGAATTTTTTTTTTCAGTTTTAAAGCAGGGACTTGGTGGTTTTATTGAGGATCCTATTTCTATTTTCTACTTCTGTCACAAGGGTGATAATGATTTTTGTCATCAGCTCCTTTCTTATTGGAAGCTGTAGAACATAAGAAGTACCAGACGATTTATTATAAGTGCATTTATCTCTACGTATTCTCGTACTAGATGCGTGCGTGTCGGTACGATCATGGATCTTAAAATAGGGCTCTATATTTAGAATCAGCGAGCTAACCACGATGACACCCCGTACTATTTTAGTTTTGGGGTAATTCCAAACAACAATTACTCATTGTATTTTGCATATATGTAAAATTCAAGGGCGCTTAAGAAGTCCAAAACCAAGACCACCTTCCAAATTACTAACGCCACGTTAGTAATTTATGGTGGGCTCGATTTAAAAATCAATCAAGTGCGAGTCACACTTTCACACAAAGGATTCCGTACCACCACACTGTATAAATTATTTTAGTAATCAGCTGTGAATTAATAACTGGCTTACATATTATGGCGCTGATTGGTAGCACCTGACAAACAATTCAACAACGTTTGAGTGAGGAACCCTAAAAAACGATTTTCGGATTTTCTCCTATACTTGTGCTGTAAAACCTTGCTTCTTGCCAAAAGTGAGTCAATGGGAAGTACCCTACAGGTTTTGATTTATTGGGAGTATCAAAATATGCAAAATATCCGGCTTATGCGGCCGTATATTTTGATAGCATTGATTGATTTTTTACAGCTCGGGACCTAAGTATTTGATATATAATTTCAACTTGATACCTCCACGCGTTCCCGAGAAAAAGGTAGTTGACAGACAGACAGACAACGAAATGATCCTATAAGGGTTCCTTTTTTTCCTCTTGAGGTACGGAACCCTAATCTATATATTATATAAAATTCAAAGTCCTGACTGACTGATTGACTGACTTGTATATCAACGCACAGCCTAAACCGGTGGTCCTAGAGATATGAAATTTGGAGAGTGTGTTCTTTGTGAAGAGTAGGTATCCTACTAAGAAAGGGTTTTTCGAAATTCCATCCCCAAAGGGGTAAAATAGGGGTTGAAAGTTTGTATGAAAGTCCGTCGTTTTTCAAGTTATAGCCATGAAACTTGGTATATGAGCTGCGGGTTGAAAATGACGAAATACGTATTTCACAGTTTTTGAAAATTCGACACCCAAAGGGGTGAAATAGGGGATGAAAGTTGGTTTATTTATTTTATGAAAGGCCTTCTTTTCTCAAAATATTTTTCAAGTTATATAAACGAAACTTGGTATTTTGGCTTTCGTTAAAAAATAAAAGAAGAACGGCTGTCACAGTTTTTCAAAATTCTACCCCCAAAGGGGTAAAATAGGGGTTTGAAAGTTAAAATCCTTCATTTCTCAAGTTATAGCCATAAAACTTGGTATATGAGCTGCGGGTTAAAAATAAAAAATACGTGTTTTACAGTTTTTGAAAATTTGACCCCCAAAGGAGTGAAATAGAGGATGAAAGTTGGTATGAAAGTCCTTCTTTTCTCAAGATATTTTTCAAGTTATATAAACGAAACTTGGTATTTTGGCTTTCGGTAAAAAATAAAGAAATACTTACGTGTTACAGTTTTTCAAAATTTTACCCCTAAAGCGGTAAAATAGGGGTTGAAAGTTTAAGTTTAAGTTTAAGTTTTGGGATTCTGGTTTAAAATAAAAAATACGTGTTTTTGAAAATTTTATCCTCAAGTACGTTAAATAGAGAGTTTGTCTTTCAATCACGCCACAACAGAGCAACAGTTCGACGTAATTTCTTGCATGGGTATATGAGGACCTGGAGAGTGACATATTTATTTTATCCCGGAAAAACATACGCGCCAAATTGAGAACCTCCTCCTTTTTTGGAAGTCGGTTAAAAATTAAGGAGTGCCTGTGGGAATTAAAAAACTTAAGCCACGCGAACGAAGTCGCGGGCGTCCGCTAGTATTTAAATATAAATGCAACTACCGCTTTAGTAAAGGGTTCGTTTTCAACCGACTTCAAAAAAAGGAGGAGGTTCGCAATTCGACTGTGTATTTTTTTTTTATGTTTGTTACCTCAGAACTTTTGACTGGTTGGACCGATTTGGATGATTCTTTTTTTATTTGAAAGGGCTTACTTCACATGTGGTCCCATATAAATTTTATCGAAATCAGTCGAGCGGTTTTTAAAATATCAACAATAAAATAAGTACTTTGTATAGAGTGTGCTTGTTGTTGTAAAGTTGGCGCGGGAGTTTGAAGTCGGTTGTTTAAAAAGAATTTTTAACCGACTCCAAAAAAGGAGGAGGTTCTCAATTCGGCGCGTATCTTTTTTTTTTTTTTTTAATGTGTGTCGGTGCATATCTCCGTGGTTTCTAAACCGATTTGATTTTTTTTTTTACATTGGTTAGAGGAAGCTCTCGAGGTGGTCCCATAAAAAAATCTGACTCCAAATCCTCAATCCTGATGCTGTAGGTGTACCTACGTCTCAAAACTAGGGAGTTAGGAGTTTTGATGGTGAATTCATATAGTAGGTATCAAGTCACGTGTATACGATACAACTCTGAGTCCCAACTCCTCAACCCTGAGTCCCAACTCCTCAACCCTGATGCTGTAGGGTACAGAACTCCTTAAAAATAACGATTTAAGATTTTTTTATGATGAATTAATATTGTAGGTGTCAAGCAACGACTTCATACTTAAACCCAAGTCCCAACTCCTCAACCCTGATGCTGCAGGGTACAGAACTTATTAAACATAGTGGTTTAGGATTTTTTTATGGTGAATTAATATTGTAGGTGTCAAGCAACGACTTCATACTTAAACCCAATTTCCAACTCCTCAACTCTGATGCTGCATGGTACTGCACTCCTAAGCCGTAGGGATTTAGAGTACACTAAAAAGTTAAAAATAAAAATTCTTTCCAAAAAACCGACTTCCAAAGCCACTGTAAAGTAAAAAATAATTTTGATTTCTACACACTATGTTGAAGTCGGGCGAGTATAACAAAGATAGGCATAGTTGACGCGTCAGGTTCGCCCGACTTCAACATAGTGTGTAGAAATCAAAATTATTTTTTACTTTACAGTGGCTTTGGAAGTCGGTTTTTTGGAAAGAATTTTTATTTATATTAAATTATTGTAAGTAAAAGGGACAACGCATGCGAATAAATTATAGCAAATAGTGGCTACCTTTTTAGTAACTTTTTGTAAACATACATACGATTGATAATACGAAAACACTTCATAAGGAATAGTTATTTTGTAATATAATTCTTTCACCACTACGTAGTTTCCAACGACGAATAGGTATTTCAGAAATTCAGATCGCCTAAAAATAGAAATAATAACTAAAAGCAAAAATATGTTGAATCACTTTGCTCACTATTCAGGTGACATCATATTATACCAACGCTATATTGAGCTATGATTAAAGTGACACTCGTATGCGTGCGCGCAGTTTCCTCGAATACCAATAATTAATTAGATACTCCTTTTGTACAATGAGTTACACTGTTTGCTTCAAATGATTTTAGGAACGGGAAAACTATCTGATTTGTTAATCGTTCATTGCCTTTTCCGCATACCTGTAGGTACTTATGGCTCGTCATCGTAATATCAAGGCTTATTTTCATTATCTATATCTTTTTGCGGTATGTTGTACTATACATACCTATAGTTAAATTAAGTCCGTACTTTTAAGAATATAATTATAAATTAATATAACATATTTATAACATTCTACATTTCTTTTGTTGCAGATATTCAGAATCGGGATTACATTATGGATGACTCATTGGACAACCCTATCATAGGTGGACATCTTGTCGAGTTGTCGACCTGTTAGAGTAAGCATAAATGAGTATACACACATAATATTATCAGACAACTATATTCTTCTAACAGCTAACTATGTATATGTCACCGTAAGATTGTAAAAACCGTAAGATTGTAATCAAACGCTTTTTTTTCGATAGATTGTAAACAGTCGAAAGATTGTGAACCATTCAATGTTTTAAGTGTCAATTTTCGAAAAATTCATTGTATTTACGTTTTCTTGTCTCTTTCTTGTAGGTTAGGTTAGGGTTCGACATAAATAATCTGTTTGGTTCTGTCGGGTTAATAATCCGTTATATTGTAATCATTCGACAGTTTACAATTTCGCGAGTTAGATTATAATCTAACGGTTTTTACAATCTTACGGTGACATATATAAGCTCCAGTGTCCTTTGTTCGACTAGTCAAACCTCAGATCTGTTAAGAAGTGTTACCAAAAAGTTTCTAGATTTGCCAATACATAAATTTAAAGACTGAGTTAAACAGCATCTGTTAAGTCGAGGTTATTACACTATCGATGATTTTCTGAATGACAAAGTTGCATGGAAGCAACCGGCCTCACATCCAGTGACCCACAAGTCAGTGTAATACCTACTTGTATTGGTAGCGTATGTGTTGTATTTTATAATTATTGTACTTAACCTCTTTATTTTTTTAAGAAAGGAGCAACTGCTGAGTTTCTTGCCGGCTCTTCTCAATAGAATTAGCTTTCCGAACCGGTGGTAGAGTTTTAACGTTTCATAAGAGACACAAGTTGTCCTATGTGAAATAAATAAATCATTTATCATTTATCAAAGGCCAAATCTTCGACTTTTAACTAACTATCGAATTTTGATTGCCTGATTTGACAATTTACTAATAAAACCTAGGAACAGCTCAGTCACTCAAAGCTAATCTTCGGCTTCCGACTATACTTATGTCTTATCTATAGGTTTCAAGTCAATAAGTACTAAAATTCTACATCAATGATGTCAATAGATAATATTAAAGTTTACTATAATAACGATTTTAACTTATGTGTTTAGTCAAATAACTTAATCAAATTAGTAGGTACTTAGTTGAACTCACTTTTAAAACGTATCAGTACCATAACTACTTTTAAAGACCATATTGACAGGGCCACGGCAAAAGCATACCAAATACTAACTCAATCACGTCCAAAACGTGTCTCGAATCTCAAGTGGTGGTTGAATAAACGGAAGGACGTAGACTCCGCCAAAGGGGTCAACGTTACATATAGATTGTTCTCAGAAGTGGTTAATAAAAACTTCAAACCGGTCAAGTGCGTGACTTTGATAGGAACTTGTATCTCATAAATTGATAATGTTCTAATATCAATAATACTGATTAATGTTATTTATTGACAATGATAATAATTTGGTAACTATGTAATTAATTAATTGTTAAAGGTTGTGATCATATTAAAATTATATAAAAACAAATACACAGAGAGAAATTTCCTTCATTTCGTTGCAAACCCTTTAATAATTACCACCTACCTGCCGAGTCGAAATCGGGAAAGGAAAAATTCTCCCTTTTGAAAATAATCTCTTTTAGAACAAGAATATCAGAAGGTTGCCCGGTTTATCTAAGTGAAATCTTGATATTTTGTAGGTGTGGTTAACACTAAATAAAACAACAGGTAGGTACCTATGTAGATGCATAGAGGTATATCAGGTCAGGTCTATCCTAATTATCGTCGGTAATTGAATTTTAAATAATTGAATTATGATGATAAAATTAAACATTAAGTACCTATTTACCTGCATAGGTACATTATAAACAATAAAAATAATTAGGCACTTTGCAAATAATGCCAATAAAAATATTTATAATTTACGGTCTACCTAATTTAATTATTATTATTTTATTTAATATAATTATGAATACATAAAGGAATAGGTATCATGATATGGTTGCGGGGACTATAAATTACTATTTCTATTATAAATTATATGGTCTATTACTTAACCGAATCCAGATAATAAATAAATAAAATAGCTTTAACTGTTTTCCTCTTATGATTAGTTATGTACAATCACTGGAGAAAAAATGATAGAATGCTTATTGTCATCCTTAGCATCTGGATATGATTGTATCATAATTTAATTTATTAGTTAATTATCATAGACTTATTAAATTTACTACCGTGATAGAATCAAAGGATAGAATAGCGTAATGGTCAAAGATGATTTTGTCTCCATAGTCGATAGAAGAGACGACCAAAGGAGACAACAGCATCGCGCATTCCTCTACTCAACGTTACTGGCATCTTTTGTGTTCCTTGTATAGGCAACTTCAATACGACTGCCTTCAATACCTCTGCGGTTTATGGTTTATACCTTGTACTAGAGAGAATGCAGCAGTTGCATACCTAACTTGTTCAAATTCTAGTTCGCGCGCTATAATATAGAATTATAGTAGTAAATGTATGTGCCCCATACATTTATTCTGCATTTAACTGTACTGTAGTTTTGGTTCTATCATAATGTTGTATTTCTATTAATCGTAATTTTATAGGATTACTCGTATCACTTAAGATGACTCTCCACCGGTTCGGAAAACAAAATTACTTAGAAAAGAACTTTAAAGTTGTTCTTTTTTTAATGTTAAAGTAACTTGATAACGTACGTAATGTAACAACTAACAAGTATTGCACAGACTTGTGGACCGCTGAATGCGGAGCTTCCATGTAACGAAATTCATCAATTAATGCTTACCTCGACTTCAAAAAACCGGGCAAGTGCGAGTCGGACTTGCGCACGAAGGGTTCCGTACCATTATTAATAAATAATTACCTTTGTTAATGAACCGCAAGACTAACTTTGTTTGTAGAGGTTTATTGTTAATATCAAAAAAACTATGCTAGTTAGAGCATTGGCTATAGTTTTCCTGTAAAGTATACGTAAATTCCTATTGACCATAATTATTTCAAATTTTTCGATTGGTTAACTCCGGAGATAAGGGGGGGGGAACGGTATTTTTTTAGACATTTTCCCCGATAAATCAAAAACTATCATAACTAAAAATAATTAAAAATCTGTTTTAGAATGTACAAAGTAAACCCTTTCATATGATACCCCACACAGTACAGTTGTCTCACTTTTAAATTTCAACCCTCAGATTTTCCCCCCTTTTTAAATAAGAACAAAAATAATTTCCATTTTTTTTTAATTCCAGTGTCTTTGGGCCACTAATATACACAACTATTCCAAATTTCATGTCGATAGCTTCGGTAGTTACTGAAATAATCGAGTGTGACGGACGGACAGACGGACAGACGGACAGACGGACAGACGGACAGACGGACAGACGGACAGACGGACAGACAGACGGAGAAAGTCGCACCATAAGGGTTCCATTTTACCATTTTGGTACGGAACCCTAAAAATGGTTTTAACGAAAGTAGAAACGAAAATAAAATATAGACTGATTTATACAATTTCGTGGCGTTTGCAGCCTCGAAAAGCCAGTGTTCGAAAAAACTGGAATAATATTGATTATGATTTTCAGAGCGAATTCGGGCACCCAAATGTCCATCACCAATTATCCGACTATTTCCGGCTCATATACCTAAGATTAATAGCCGCACCGAAAACGAGCATACCTAGTTACCTACTTAATTAACACAAGGTCTGTAGACATCCGAATACAGGTAAAAAAAGGAAAGGAAAATATGATTCCGCTACACCCTATAAAATGTTTCAGCAAAAACTCTATTTAGGTATTAAGATTTTCTTATTAAAAAACCCAACACACTCAAAGTATTGACTATTGAGTCATATTCCTGGACGGTCTGCAGCATTTACATATTCATTGATAATAATTACATTATAACCGCAACTCCGCCGAGGACACCGAATATTAACACGCCTATTGAATAATTATAAGTTTGTTCTCGGCCGGAAGTGGTTAGTGTTAGGTCACTCGGTAAATAAAGTAATAGATAGGTATTATTATAATATATCATACCGAAACTAACGTACAAACCAATTATTCTGTTATTGTAGATCTCAATCTTCAGTACAAAGCTGTCAAATCTTCAATACAAATGACAAATCTCAATACAAAGGTTCGTCTGATGAAATGTCTTGTCTTTCCGATTTTTCTATACGCGGCTGAAACTCCAAGTATCCCTCAGACAAAATATTGACTCTCTGGAAAATCGATTCTCGGGAAATGTGGTGTTGGAGGCGCCTATTAATGAATAGTCTGGACAGCGCATCGAACAAACGTGTCTATACTCAAAAAGCTGCAAATAAGTCAAAAGCTTTCGTCGCTTGTACAGCTGCGAATCCTAAAGATCTTTGGGTCTGGGTCTACCCCAAGGAAGACTGGTACCATCGAACACCTCGTTGTTCAAGAGCTGAGGGAACACGTCCACTCCGGGTTCGTCCCTCCGTCGCCGAATGTTCTCGATAAATAAGAATAATTTTCCCTAATGTATCAAAATACGCCGGTATTATTCTAAGCTTGTGCTCAAAATGACCTAATATATTTATATATGGACATTAAGGAACACTGTTCAAAAAAATTCCTTTCGGCTTTATTTGCATGTACAAAGATTTTCTGAACTAAGCTTCTACATACTTATACACGAATTTCTTAATTTGCAAACAAAATTCTATAAGCAATAGTACATTACATCGCGAGACCGGGAAGTACGCGTTTTCTGGTCGAGTGTCAGTTAGGCTATATACGAGACCAGAAATGCTCTCCCGGTCGAGGTGTGTATAGTGCTTTTCTAAAAAATGAAACAAGTGACTTTTCTTTGGATTTCGGCGGAAGCAAATTATTTTTAGCTAATTCGGCCTCCGCTCTCAGAAAGGAGGCGTACAATCTAAATCCATAATATCCTCACTCGAACTCATTTTTTCGTCACTTTTAAATAATAAATTATAACGATTAGGTATGTAGTTAATTCCCGCCTTTCAATATTATAAAGATGAAAAATAAATATAGTTATAATTATTTTTTTTGCGCTGTGAGTGCTGAACGCGTAATACGGTAGAGTTCCAAATTTAAACTATTTAGGCCAAAAAACATTATAACAAGTTACATCTATTCAGGAAGAAAGATTCCAAATTCAAACTTATGATATGTAATGAAAATACATACATTCTTTACTGGCCTAGGCCGGGAAGTTTAACTTTCGAACTCATTTACAGGGTATGAAATGTGCACATTTCATATCATTTTTTAGAAAAATACATTATGAACACATTATGAGGAATGGAATGGACACCTTTATACCTACGCAGATTCTTTGTTTTTGTATTGTCGTTAGAGTCGGTTAATCGTTACTTAAGAACTCTTAAGTATACACTTTGTATTCGAATACTAGCTAATGCCCGCGACTCGTCGGCGTGGATTGAGATTTTTTGGTTCCTGCGGGAACTCTTTAATTTTCCTGGATGAAAAGTAGCCTATGTGTTATTCCAGACTATGTCTGTGCCAAATTTCATCCAGATCAGTTCAGCCGATCTGGCGTGATTGAGTAACAAACATTCATCCATCCATCCAAACTTTCGCATTTATAATATTAAGTATAGAAGTAGGTATAGAAGTATAAGTAATGTGCGACTGAGTGAGTGCGACAGTTAGATAGCCACTGGAGATACAGAATACCTAGCTATAAAATCTGACTGTACACTGCTGCGAACCAAACTTGTGGTGACGCTTCACGGGTGAATGACACCTGACTCACTCATGGTTGCGAGCGAAGTTACACGGCCACTCGGCTAAGCAGTCAGCGTTGTTGCAATGATAATTTCATTCGTGAATAAACAAAAATTTTCCTCGTTTACCTGAACTGAAACTACCACGAAGGGTGCCGCGACATACTTTCGATGGCGTAGGTAGGTATAACTAGTCTACGTCAAGTCCTTATGTAACAAACAAACAAGGTGGCTTGTTAGCTACAAAGTCAACCTCAAACTTACATAAATAATATTCATCTTGTATAACTATTGTTGAAAATATATGGCAATAATCTTAGTAGTATAGTAATGGTTTGAACCTAATGGTGTTAAATTAAGTTAAATATTTTGGACTGATTAAAGATTCAGAAAGATTCACATTGCTTGCACACAGTTTTAGCAGCTAAGCTATGTATGGACTTATGACGTCGACCGTACATAAATTAAGTAGGTATAGGTACGTAATTAAATGTACTAAGTAGTGAGTGCGCATTGGAACAATTCCTCTTCACGACTTAGGGACACCCCTTCTGCTCGGGAAATAAAAATAAGACTGACTGAACACTGAACCATTCTCACATCGACACACACCTGACAAATCAGCAATTGTGCCTCATTTTGTACCACCACATCCTTCTTTTTCTTCCTTCCTTACTTTACAATTCCAGGCAGCATTGTAAATTCCTTACTTTACAATGCTGCCTATAGTAAGAGGTAACTATTAATTAATCTGTGATATTAGGTTGCACGATTGACAGTTTAATTATTGGTATTGTTATTAGTTTTTAATTAGTTATTTATTTTGATAGTGAACGTAAATTTCACAGATCTAAACTTAGTGCTATTTTTAATGAAAAGTGTTTAACTAAAGATACTCGTAATAATTTAATTGAGAGATCTAGAACTGACGAATGATTTTCTTATGAAATCACTGAGTTTTCGAAATGCCCTTGAAGCTTGAATATATTTAACTAGTGAACGCCCGCGACTTCGTTCGCGTGGCATAAGTTTTTTAATTCCCATAGGCATTCCTTAATTTTCCGGGATAAAAAGAACCCATGATCGACCATGATCATGGTCAGGGGAAACACGTCGACCCGTTGCTCTGTTGCGGCGTGATTGAAGGACTATTTAACTTTCTTTGGGATAGAATTTATAAAAACTGTGAATTATGTATTTCATAATTTAAACCGGTAGCCCAAATATCAAGTTTCATGGCTATAACTTGAGAACTGAAGGACTTTCATACAAACTTTCAACCCCTATTTTACCCCTTTGGGGTAAAATAGGGGTTGAAACTGTGACACACGTATTTCTTTATTTTTTACGTTTAGTCAAAATACAAAGCTTCATTGATATAACTTGTAAAATATCTTGAGAAGTTAAGGCCTTTCATGCCAACTTTCATCCCCTATTTCACCCCTTTGTGGGTTGAATTTTCAAAAACTGTGGAACACATAATATTTATTAATTTTCAACTCGCAGCTCATATACCAAGTTTCATGGCTATACCTTTCATACAAATTTTCTATCCCTATTTTACCACTTTAGGGGTTGAATTCTGAAAAACTGTGACACACGTAATTCTTTATTTTTTAACGAAAGCCAAAATACCAAGCTTCGTTTATACGAGTATAACTTGAGGGTATCTTGAGAAATGAAGGACTTTCATACAAACTCTCATCCCCTATTTCACCCCTTCGGGGGTAGAATTTTTAAAAACTATGAATCACGAATTTCTTCATTTTCAACCAGTAGCTCGTATACCAAGTTTCATGGATATAACTTGAGAAATGACGGACTTTCATACAAAATTTCACCCCCTATTTCACCCCCTTAGGGGTGGAATTTTGAAAAATCCTTCCTTAGTGAGCGCCTACGTCACAAAAGGAAGCTACTGTCAAAACTTCAAGTCTCTAACCCTAGCGGTTTAGGCTGTGCGTTGATATATAAGGGTATTTCTTCGAAATTTCATTCTTTGACTGATTCATATGGGCAAAATTTAATTTAACTTTTAGCTCTGTAACACGCGTTCATATAAAAATATGAATACCAAATAACACATATTTGAATGAGGGACTCGTTTTTATAAAGTAGATTTCAAGATATATCAACGTTCAAATATTTTGTGGCCATATGAATCAAAATTAGTTACAGATGAATCAGAAACGGAAATAAAAAAGAAAAACTTTATGTAGATGGGATCTGTATTAAGAAAATAATTATATTATTTTAATAACAGCTTTAAAATCAACAACAGTTTTTATGAACAGTGATCATATCACGGAAAATCTGATAAATTTAACAATTATTCTTGTAAAACATTTTTGAAACTCCAGTATAATAATTTTTGTATTATGTGGAATAGCGAGAATATTGTAGTACAACAGAAATTTTAACTATTGCTATTAATATTTGTAATTCATTAAATTTTGTTATGTACTAGAAAGTTATTATAATTGCTACATTATATTATTCTCTCTGTTTTTTTTTTTCCTTGTACAGTTTCATTCGTCGTCGTCGTCGTCGTCGTCAACCGATGGACGTCCACTGCTGGACATAGGTCTCTTGTAGGGTCCTCCACAAGCCACGGTCTTGCGCCGCCTGGATCCAGCGACTCCCTGCGACTCTCTTGATGTCGTCCGTCCACCGTGTGGGGGGTCTGCCGACGCTACGCCTTCCAGTGCGGGGTCGCCATTCCAGCACTTTGGGATCCCAACGTCCATCGGTTCTCCGAACTATGTGCCCCGCCCATTGCCACTTCAGCTTCGCAACTCTTCGGGCTATATCGGTGACTCTGGTTCTCCTACGGATCTCTTCATTTCTGATTTGATCACGTAGGGACACTCCCAACATAGCCCTCTCCATCGCCCGCTGAGTGACCCTGAGCCTTCTTATCAGGCCCATAGTCAGCGACCATGTCTCGGATCCGTAAGTTATCAACACAAACACGGCAACACGCACTGTTCGAAGACTGTGGTCTTCAGACACTGAGGGATTTTGGACGAGAAGATATCTCGAAGCTTCCCAAACGCAGCCCAGCCGAGTTGAATTCGGCGGTTGACCTCCTTCTCGAAATTGGACCTACCCAGCTGCACTGTGTGCCCCAGGTACACGTACTCGTCTACAATCTCGAGTGCAGAGCTCTCAACGATCACTGGGTGGAGCGGAACATGAGCGTTAGACATAACTTTCGTCTTACTCATATTCATTTTTAGGCCCACCTGTTGAGAAACTCTGCTGAGGTCATTGAGCATTGCATTGAGGTCTTCCAGAGTCTCTGGCATGATGACTATGTCATCGGCAAACCGAAGGTGAGTGAAGTACTCGCCGTTTATGTTGATGCCAAGTCCGTTCCAATCCAGAAGCTTACAGACGTCCTCCAATGCAGCGGTAAACAGCTTTGGGGAGATAACATCCCCCTGTCGCACTCCCCGCTGCAGTCGGATCGGCCTCGTAGTCTGGTCCTGTATACGGACTGACATGGTGGCGCTTTCGTACAAACACTTCAGCACTTGGACATACCGATAATCAATCCGGCATCTCTGCAGAGACCTCAATACCGCCCAAGTTTCCACCGAATCAAAGGCTTTCTCATAGTCCACAAACGCTAAGCAAAGTGGCCGGTTATACTCCTCAGTCTTCTGTATAACCTGCCGCAGCGTGTGGATGTGGTCTATGGTGCTAAAGCCCTTTCGGAATCCGGCTTGTTCGGGAGGCTGGAAGTCGTCAAACCTACGGGCGAGACGATTCGTTATGACTCTTGAAAACAACTTATAGACATGAGTCAACAGCGAGATGGGTCTATAATTCTTCAGCAGGGTATTATCACCCTTTTTGAAAAACAGAACCACCACGCTCCTGTGCCATGCCTCAGGCGTTGTGCCTTGATGAATGACGGAATTGAACAGTTTCATTAGTTCTGTTTATTATACTTATTGACTTACTTAGCAATATAACCTTTCATAATTCAAAAATCTAAATATGAAATGCATTGTTTACTAGATTACATTGTTTTATTGAAATAAAATGTAAATAAAAGTGTAGTGTAGGTGTTAAACACCAATGCAATGGTGTAAATATAAGTAATAATAAAAGCTATTTTATTTAATATATTTATTTAATTCAAAAATCGCAGAAGTACAAACTTATTCTAATAATGGCACTTTTGACATCAGTCTTTGTTAAGCAGTCTTAATTATAAATAAAAATAAACAATCACATTAGTGTATTTACTACTAGATAACAATAAAGTAACAAAAATGAGATCAACTTTAATTAAATGGCATTTTTGACATTAATCTGTCTTATAAACTTTCAAAGAAACACATAATAGTATGGTTAACAAAATCAAAGTTAAAAAGGTACTAAAAGTACCATTTTCGGGTACTTTCCCTGCTTTTTTTCCTAGCAATTTTTATTTGCTTGGGTGTCATATTGCGAACTGACACAATTTTACCTTGTCTCTTTCTTTTTAAATAAAGTTCTTTCATTTTTAGTTTCCAAGCAGCGTACTTTTCTGGATCTTCTCTTATTTTTTCCATCCTCCTACGTTCTGCGAGTTTCTTTTTCTCCTTTTTTTCCTCCTTGCTTTGTGGCATTATTATAAACTGCAATCTTAAAATATCAGAAATTAGATAGAGACTTTGACAAATGAATAAATTGATATAATAAGGAATAATCATGTGTGAGATGTCCTGGATATTTATTAAGTAATTCTAACACAACACATATCAAAAGTGTCGTTATGAAGAATAAGTTTAAATACTCCTGTGATTTTAGAATTATTCAAAAGATTATAGCTAAATTATTAATATATATATATATTATATAATATTATTGCATATAAATATTTTATACATAATGTTATATACATTATTTATAATATATATATATATATATATATATATATATATGTAATTGATTTATTTTATGATTCATATAGGGTTTTGACCATATTAATCAGGCACAGATTAATCAGGATTTTGCCTACGATCATGCATAACTCATCATGTATTTTCCTACACGAATCTATAACCCAAAAGCATCACACGAAACTCAGATTAAAGTTTTAATACAATAAAATAAATTTTATGAAGTAGACATTGTAATCAGTATGTCACATGAACCAAACACATATGAATCAGATATTTACCTTCGTAACACCGCGATTCAAGACAACCAGCTGCACGTTCGCCTTCCAGCTCGTCCGTTGCACGACTGGCTTCCCCCCGCGCGGTAAGCCAGACTCTCATTATCATAACCTGACCAAGTACAGTCAAGCGCAGGGTAGGCCACATTGATCAGTATTATACGCCGGACACTTCTTATTTATTTAATTATAAACACACTAACGTAGTTATAACTAATACACATTTTTTTTGTAAGAGGACAATTCATTTCCTTTCGATTAAATTATATTTAATATTGATGTATCAGAGGGAAAATGCGACATCGACCATTTTGTTCCGGAAAATGGCAAACGGACACGTCATATGGATCAGAAAAACGAACTTCAATTTTTTTTATTTTGTAGCTAGACAGCATTTATTTAAAAAATATCATTTGTCCTAGTTAGGGATAAAGCTAAACTGTACAAAAAAAAAATTACATGCTGTTTTGTTAGTTGGTTACAGAAATATACCCATAGAAATCGAAAATTTTGTCTCTGAAGAATTACCCATAAGTCAGTCAGTCAGTCAGTCAGTCAGTCAGTCAGTCAGTCAGTCAGTCAGTCAGTCAGTCAGTCAGTCAGTCAGGACTTTGAATTTTATATATATAGATTAACATGGCTATTCGATAGTCAGAACCACATGTGTAATTAGAAAACAAAATAAAAGTTTGATGCATTTCAATTTCCAATTTCGGTATCGATTTATTAAATACATTCTTCGTGGTAGAATTAAATGAGTGTACATTATTGTACGCTGTTCTTTTTTTAAACTATAAGCTTAAGTACCTACTGATCATTACTAATTTTGAATGAACATTGATCATGAGAGAGTCTTTGCTTCGTTTCTTGCCAGTGGTAGATTCACTATAAACTCATAGAACTGTAGATTGATAGAATTGCATAGTAAGCTGATACGAAACGTTCTATAACTTTGTCAACTTGAATTTGCTTTGCGTCCCTTGTTGTCATAGGATGAATTATAAGTAAGTTTGCAATAAGAGGCGTATCTTAAAACATAGGTAGATATATTTCGCCCGCGAGGACACGAGAGAAAATTCATGTACCTAAATAGGTATTTCATGATTCTAAGTTCAAAACTTCAAACCCCTATTCTATTTTATTCCTATTTCTGGAATTCATAATTTCTGAATTTTCTCTGGTCTGACCGTAGAGAACATTTATTTCTCGATCTGCAAAATATTTATGTAATTTTTTTTAATAAAATCCCCGTGGTTGAGTTTTTTAAAACTCCTTTAACGTTTTAAAAAAGGTTTTTTTTTTTAAAAATCCTTTTTTCAAACGTCTGAAAACTATTTACCTAGATTATATTTTTATTGATTGTTGCTACGGTTTTTTGTATTGTGAGTTGTGACACAAGGTATCCAGACTGTAACGCCGAATTTAATGAAACTTCACGGTTCCTGGGCGTGACTAATAAATAAATCCGTTTGCACTCAAACGTAACGCGTTTTCATTTACTTACTTAGTTATTTATTTGTAGGGAATGCTATTTTGCTACATTATTAAATAACGTTAAAATTTTAAATTAATCTTTCATTTAATTGATACCTTTAATACCACTTAATTATGTGATATCATCCAGTTATTTGAAGTGGAACAAAATAAAATCAAATCACATAGGAATTATAGCCACTGAATTCAGCCTAGCGTTAGTGATTCTTATTTATAATATCTTCCTACTATATTTCACTTGTTTTGGTAGTAGATAAGCAAGGTGTTCAAATGGAATTCAAGGAATCCATTCCAAGGAGTTTTGAAGTTCTTATTAAATACCTTATAAAGAGTTCTGTGATCTACAGGAAGCCACTATAAATTATACTTTTTTTAACAAGAGTCCAGACATTGTAAAATCTGGAATATTTTTCACGACTCGACTCTACTAGGGTCTCATGTTCTGCCAATTCGTTTTTTTGTAAAAATAGTTATTTTTATAGCTCCCATATCCGGTTTCAAGTTATACGTTTTTGTTGATGTTTTTGTACAACAATGCTAGGTGTCATAACAATATTCTGAGCTAGCAGATTCCACATTAAACTAACTATACTCGTATCATCATTTTCCATCAAGTGTGTGTGTAGACAGCGTAAAGCCATTATTCTGTTCACTTTACCTGCAAATTTAAAAACACATTCGTTATAATTGGCTGTTTTTTATTTTCCTCTTACTTTCCCCTGGCCCCGAAGCATCGTCCGTCCACGTGATTTGTTCTCGCCTAAAATGTGACATCACTCTTTATGCGGGGTTTTCACTGCAAAAGGATAATGAGCGAGAAATTGTTAAGCGGAACGGACTCTGCGTAGACAAAATATGTTTACACTTCCTAAGTGGAAGTGTTTTGACATGAACAAGCTCATTTTTCTCGCTCAGTCCCTTCCGCTAGCTCTTTGTTGGTGAAAGTGCTTGTGTGCAGTTTTCCTCTGCGAGTTAAACGGAATCCGTACAGAGCTCACTCCGAGTCCGATCGCGGTGGAAACCCCGCTTTAGAGGTAAAAGTGGACTGTTTACTGAGTAGGGATTCTGCTATCTATGACTATGACACTGTCTATCCGGAAAACTAAAATTACAAACTGCTCAATTGGTATTGAGTAAGTAAAATCTGGTCATACTTATTATTATTTTTTTCGGTAGAGATAAAGTTTAAGATATCCTAGAATAAGTAGTCAACTTGTAGTCAATTAGTTCTGTTCTTTCCACGTCAACTGAAAAACTATATTTTCTAGTATTATAATTGCACAAACTGTCAAACTCTATGCACGCTACTAGATAATGTGTTTCACTGTGATAGATTAATAATTATTATCCACTTATTGTTCCGTAATTAATGTAGCAGCATAAACATGAAGTAAAAAAACTGTGTTGTAGGTGTAAAGTAAACAGTAAGATCTTTGAGGTAATTAATCTTCTTTATAATGTTTATTACAACCACTTAAAACATTCATATGTTTTCTGCTGTAAAACGGGGCATATCAAACTATACAATAGAATAGCTTGGAATAGACCTTAGTGAATATAACCAGACCTGAGGAATAGCCAGATTGTTTTTAATGAATCCAATTTATCCCATTGTTTATTTGTTTGAATTTAACACTTCCAACCCCCTATTTTAACCCTTAAGGTTGAATTATTAAAAATTTTTTTAGCTGATGCAAACTTCATAAATATTTTGTATGCCAAATGTCAGTCCGATCTGTCCAGGTGTCTGATGTTATAGATAAAGGTTTGCCCAGAGATCTAAGCGAAATATCGAAACGACACCCTAAAATGCAAAACATGTAAATAATCTTAAACTTATAAAACATTCAAATAACATCTATTTCATTTGTATGGATTAATCTGTCAGAATTTGTGAAACAAATAGTCTTGAGGCAACCCTACCGTTTGGCGGCAAGATGGGATCTTCTTATTTATTGCTTAGTAACGTGATTGTTAGGTATGTCCGGTCGGTGGACGGTGCCGGCCACACGCAACGCATCGGCCTTCATTTCGATTATTTTTTAGCTATGTATATAGTAATTTACAAAGTATAGGTACTTACCAAGTAAGCGCATAAGATTATGGTTTATCCACAAAACAGAGAAGAAATATAAGGGTCACTCAAAACCTTCTTAATACAAAGCGCGAAAACAGCTCCCAACATAAGTAGATAGGTATTCTTAGATAAAAACTGCGCTCACAAAATAATATTTGCAAAATCAGATTGATGTATTTTTAGTTGATACTAAAATGCCGTTGGTTTAAATCTTGCAAAAAATTACATTTCTACTGAATTACAATAAGTAGAATTCTACACTACAGAACCTACTGGATGTACTGTAATGGATTTGTTACAATATTACAACATATTTTTGTTGACAGGTTTTATTTTATATGCCATTGTCCACGTCGATTCAGTTTTAAAAATTGGATGAGCTGAATTGCAGGCTGAGTGCGCCGCCGTACCCATTCATTATCCATATTTTTATGCTTATTAAACACTTACTTACGTAAGTATTACTTTCTAACATCGTTGAAGTATAGCTTTTGAAAAATCATGTAAAAATCCAATTTCACAAGTAATTAATGGAATTAAGGTTGATGGTCGTTATTATTTACGCTGAATGAAAAACCTAAGGGGTTCTAAACATACCTACCCTAATCTGAGAAAAGCCCACAAAGATCTCAGCCGACTGCCTCATATTAGTATCACCATCGCTCATCTCAAAAACTTATCGCATACTTATCGCAAAAAAAAAACTTCTCAGTAAGTAATAATAAAAAAATCCTAGACTATTCTTTACAAGTAACTATAAGAAAGTCTTAATTACAAGTCACCGAAGTGCAATCGATTTTAATTATGAGAACATAATAATGCAATCATGTGGAAATATATATTGTAATTTCTTGCCATTCACTCAGTTCAATTGATTTTTTCTGCAGATTCTAGCAAATCAAGCATGTCCAAATTTTCCAGGAGAGCACTTTCCATGGACTTCACAAGTACCTTATCGATTATAGTCTTTATTGATCATCAAAACACTACAGCGCTGGGTGGGTTGACCAAGCAAAATTCTCCATTGCAGATGATTAGAAGCAGCTTCTTTCCACTCCTTTTCACCTCAACAATCCACCGGTGTCTAGGTCATCCTCGTCCTCTACGGCTTATCTTGCAACTTTTTCGAGGCTCTTGTATAGTCCATGCATGGTTGATGCTCTGCCCATCGACTAAAATACAAGATCAAATTAATATTATTCTATAAAAATTAATAGGTACTTAGCTCTATACTTAGCCTTACTCCTTACTTCTTAATTTCCCGGGATAAAAAAGTATTTTATGTCCTTCTCCGGGATACAAACTATCCCTATACCAAGTTTCATCAAAATCGGTTACAATTTTTTTGATTCCCGCGAGAACTCTTGAACTTTCCGGGATAAAAAGAAGCCCTTCCTTCTCCGGGATACAACCTATCCCTGTACCTGTATTAAACAAAGAAATTAGATTTATCTCCTAAAGTCCATAATGGACGCAAAAAACTAACTAAATAAGAATGCAAAGCGTGGTGCAAAATGACTCAACATCCGCCGACGGCTTTTGAAGAAGTTTTTGATAAATATAGGGATCGAACAAAAAATGTTATACCTACAAAACAAGGCGAGTCTGTGAAAAAATGTTGTTAAACAAATCATAATATGCAATCTTTATTCATTTAAAATCCGACCCTTACATTAGTATTGATTTTATGCAAAGTATCAGCCTGGCTGTCCAGCGTAGGACTGCAGCCATTATACAGCTACAGTATTCTTGCCACCGTTCCACTCAGCATGATCTGTATACTAATTGGATTAAGCTTGATAGAACTATTATTAATGTAAAGTTATTGTTCATTCACTATTTCAGTGAATGAACAATAACTTTACTTGCTCCTTTAGTAAAAATTGATTTATTAATTGTCTTGTTCTAAGCAACGATTATTTGTTACTTAATAAATAAATTAAGTACTTAAACTTCAAATAGTTTAAAATTTATCCAGACAAAAGGCTAAATGTGCAATAAAGTAAAAAAAAACATAATTTGCTACGCCGTAGCACTACGTCAGTGTGAGTCGTAGAAGCCTCTACGCGCTGCTTATCATATATTTTTTATTCCGTAGTTCTTTTAGTAATTACCTATTATAATTATTACATATTTGTTATAATCTTTTTCTTTGAATCTTTTAGATAAATTCTTTTGAATACAAAGTTGTGATATATTATAAATATATAAAATGTTGTCTCCAAACCAAAAAAAAAAATGTCATTTAACATGATTAGAAATGTAGCTCGTATGAGTATTTCGTACTTAAATTTTTAAAACTATGAAAACAGCAATTTTGAGCCTAGGAACATCAACATCATTTTTTAATCCTTTCATCAAAAATCTAAAACATATCGGCATCGAATGCACCTATAAATAATTACTTATTTGCTTTCATCTAAAACAAAAACCGTCTTCAAAACTATACCTTTAAGTACCAACTTAAACTAAAAAGTAAAAAAACATTATCTGGGTATATATTTTATTATTTTTTGATTTTCTCAAAAAGCGCTTAATCAATTTTGATAAAATTTATATAGGACCACCTGTGAAGTATGATCTACCAAACAAAAAAATCACCAAAATTGATTCATAATAATGGCAGAACGATCGTGTAACATACTCGTACATTAAAAAAAAACATACAGTCGAATTGAGAACCTCCTCCTTTTCTGAAGTCGAGTAGAAAATGATTGTTTTCTAGAACAATGTTAGAACGAGGCCTACTATTTTGGTAGATACGCTGATAGTCCACCTATATGTAGGTATCAGCAGTTTGTCATAATAATTTTGGGTATAAATCCGTAATAATTATTTATTCAAACAATGTGATTCGGTTTTTGAATCCCAAAATATATATTTCTTTAAAAAGAAATATATTATTTATTATATTATATATTTTGCAAAATATATATTTCTTTAAAAAGAAATATATACTTATTTTAATCATTCGTAAATCCGTAACCGAAAATCTATGGACTATTAGGAACGAAGTTTCTTACGCTATTCGGCTAAATAATAATAATTGTTATTTGAATATGTAAGTAATTGGCTGAATTTATAGTATTCGTCATATGGCAGTAAATTTTGCAAATGTAAATGTTGTCCACACGACAGAGTGTTAGCCGATTACTGTAAGCTATCATTTTGCCGTAAAAGGCTTAAGTTTCAGTATCATAAAGTATGCGTTAACTGTACAACATCAAAAATCTATAAGTCAGTAATTATAGCAAAACTTTAGTTTTTCAACCTATTTGATATAATGACCTTCCCAAAGAACTCTATTAAAATGTTGAAGATCTTTTTCGTATTCCAAGTTAATAAGGAGCATGAAAATCGCTGGAGCATGACCAGGTGCCCACTATCTATTCAAGGCAAAATGCGCACTGTTATTAATTGAATAATTGGTCTAAGCCGCAACGCCTTGTTTTCGTAATTAAAACAGTGTAATTAAGTCTGTTACCAAGCAAGCGAGATTTACTTTTATAAAAAATTTGTGGCTGTAGTCTGCTATTCTAACCTTTTTTTTAAAAAATTTAACACAAGTTCAAGAACAGTGATGTTCATCATCTCAAGTGATAATTCAATCTTGCATAGGTACCTATTCTATGGTAATTTTTATCGACACAAGCACAACATAATAATAATTTTAATAGTAACTATGGCTATTGCTTTTAATCGGTTTTCACGCGGTATCGTACAGGAAAACGGACCGCTTAGCGTCTAAACTCTGACCAGACCAGACCAAAACAAGATTTGTTTGTTTGTTTGTTATGTGACCCTGTCTGAAATTTAAGCCAAGATTGCCCACTAACAAATAAAACAACAGCGCTCACTACTGCGCCTAGGTCGTTGCTCCGAGATAAAGTTTGGTAGTTGTTTTTGTATCTGTAAGCCACTGTAGCTGTTATTTTAGGAATTCGAACCCGCATGTTTGTGATTGTAATGACAGAAATTACGTGTTGAAAGGTCACGCTGAAAACTGTGGCGCGATGACACGGGCAGCCACGAGGCATTCGACGTGTGCGGTGCGGCGGTCGTCGGGGGCAGAGCGGTTCCCGCCAAAACCAGCGCAGGCTGTGGCGCGAAGTGTCGCGATTGGCCGGGGCAGGTCGGCGGCGCGGGCGGCGCAAGGCCGCCGGTTTTCCCGCCAACAATGCCTAATGGTGCATTTGTCAAGGTGAGTTCGTTCACCGCCGACGCCGGCGCCGCGCTCGCTCCACAGACAATCGCTCACTCGGTGCGCGCCAAACGAAGGTCGACGGAAGGCAATTCTACACCCGTTGGCTCAGAAGACACTCATTATCATACACTATTTATTGCAGGTGAAGTTATTTCTGTTTTTATGTAACATTTTACTATTTATTACATAATGCTTTCATTATAAGTTATAACTCGTTTCAAATTCAGCAAGTCTAGGTTTTAGGTAGGTTCATGGTGTGTTAATATGCGAAATATTTTGATTGATTAATTATTATTTTTTGAGGTTTGTTTTAATCTTGTTGCAGTAAGATAAAGAAAATATTGTTGTTTAAAAATGTAACTTGCAATTTTCCGAAATTAAGTTATTAATTAGTCGTTCATGATTATATTTCCACTCTGTGCCTACCTTTTAGGTTCCTACTTAGTACGTACTACCTACCTATTAATACTAATATAAGTAATGTGCTTGTGTACTTTTTCAGACTATTTCTAATCTAAATGTCGAAATGAAAGTAGGTATAGGTACCTACGACGTTTATTTACCGAACGTTTGCTTGTGTATTTTATTAGTAAGTAAGTAGGTAAGTTTAATATAAATAAGTGTGTATGTACCATATAATAATATTTATATGAATGACTGTTAAATGATTAATCTTTCACAGTAAATTATACTAAAGTACCTACAGAATATGAAAATTAAAAGCAAAAACATAATATTGTAAACAATATAAGTATGTAGGCAATATAGGCTATATTATACGAATAAACTGGAACTAAAACAAATAGCATCGATGTACCTAAATGAAGTTGTATAATAAGTTCATGACAAATAGAAGAAAATCTAATGTTTAAAGAAGATAAGAAGAAGAAGAAGTTATTCAAAAGTAGAAGAAGAAAGAAGACCAGTATCAAGTGCTACGCCCGGACGAACTTCCCATGTTCGGCCGATTGAAACGGGTCGGTGGGATCTTCGTCCGTTTGTATCGCTTATACGTGTAAACAACCTATGAACGCAGTAACTACAACCATCTTGAAGAAAAGAAGAAGAAGAAAATATCCTATACCTCGGTAGAAGTTATTAAAGTTGTCTACCAGAAATAAAAACAGTTGTGGCACGATGAAATGTTATTGCTTGTAATATTAAGCATGATTTATGTAACTTTTTCTCTATTATAGTTTCTTTAATCCCTTTGCCATGTTTAATTTATGTATTAAGTACCTAATCTAGAACTTATAGTAGGTACTCTCATACTTAAATTACAAACGAATGTACTAAATTTATATTATAAACTACATTTAAACTTAGTAGGGTGGACGTACCATTCCCAAACAGGTGTCTAAAGGTCAATATTTTAAGAATTCGCGCCAATATCTGTAGGTTTTTTAAGTCTGTGTTACTGTATCATATCTTTGAGAATCTAATGCTGTGAAATTGAGGTAAATGAATTAAAAAATATAGCTTTCATTTTCATTTTTGTCGCCACGTATCTCGTTCACTCGCCGTTCGGCCGCCATTGCTGTTTATAGGAGCGTTCAATGAAAGGTAAAGTAAAATTGATTTTAATCGTAATATTTTTGAAGTAAATTGCAAATATTTTATGAAATTTAGCTAATATATTAATCAGTGTAATGATAGCAGATATAAATTTGAACAAAATTATGGTTTCCACCACCACCACCATTATATTGATGCACAATTCAAATTTAACGATTTTTAGGGTTCCGTACCAAAATGGTAAAATGGAACCCTTATGGTGCGACTTTCTCCGTCTGTCTGTCCGTCTGTCCGTCTGTCCGTCCGTCACACTCGATTATTTCAGTAACTACCGAAGCTATCGACATGAAATTTGGAATAGTTGTGTATATTAGTGGCCCAAAGACACTGGAATTAAAAAAAATTGGAAATTATATTTGTTCTTATTTAAAAAGGGGGGAAAATCTGAGGGTGGAAATTAAAAAGTGAGATAACTGTACTGTGTGGGGTATCATATGAAAGGGTTCACTTTGTACATTCTAAAACAGATTTTTAATTATTTTTAGTTATGATAGTTTTTGATTTATCGGGGAAAATGTCTAAAAAAATACCGTTCCCCCCCCCCCTTATCTCCGGAGTTTACCAATCGAAAAATTTGAAATAATTATGGTCAATAGGAATTTACGTATATTTTACAGGAAAACTATAGCCAATGCTCTAACTAGCATAGTTTTTTTGATATTAACAATAAACCTCTACAAACAAAGTTAGTCTTGCGGTTCATTAACAAAGGTAATTATTTATTAATAATGGTACGGAACCCTTCGTGCGCGAGTCCGACTCGCACTTGCCCGGTTTTTTATTATTAACATATTCAAGTAGTTGACCTGTGGTTTGGGATTGGTATATTCATAGAGTTCGTGGAGTTGACCAGACATTTTTATATTCTAAGTGTCCTACTAAAATTGACATTGACAACATACAGGGTGTCAAGTAAATAATGGATAAGCTTGAAATGGGTGATAAGAGCTAATAACCGCTCCAAAAAAATTACAAGAAAAATCATGTAGTTTTCGAATTATGAGGTTTTATAAAAAAATATTACCTTAATTACCTTACCTTAATTACTTTGCTTTACAATTTTTTACACAACGGGCACAAATTAATGAATTTTTTGCGCTTAAATTATTTTGCAATACATTTGCTAATAAATAGACAACTGATAATACGGTTATCAGTTGCATGTTTCGTTTAAAAAAGTAATTTATATCGTATAAAGTATATTACTGTGATGTGGATCTCAATGACCTAGGTACAAAAGTTAGACCTCGATAAACGTTGATTGTGAAATTTAATAAATGCTGTTTTATTTTATCCACCTGTATGTGTTAATACGTTGGTCAATTACTGGCTCAATCTTGGTCAATAACTAGCTACTGTTGGTCTAACTAAGGAACAGTTCATCTTTTAGGAATTATGCCATAATTACAGAAATCCCTTGATACTTATGCTGCTATGATTTATAGTCCTCATTTTGTCTATAAATAAACTTAAAACATAACATAGAACTAAGGTCTTCCCTTCAAATCTGTTAAAATGACAGCTAATTAAAGTCAAAATATCTCCTTAAATGGTTTGGGAATGGTACGTTCACCCTACTTACACTACGTTTTATATATAACTATTTTTGTATTATCTTGTTTAAAATGAGCACCTGCTGACTTTCTTGCCGGCTCTTCTCCGTAGAACTTCTTTCCGAATCGGTGGTAGAGTCAAAACATGACGTAACATTAGAGACACCTGCATGTCCTACATGTTATAAAAATAAATTGAGTACTGAGTAAACAACCTTACCTACTATTGTGTGTGTATATTATGAACCTAATTGCAATTTATAAAAAAAATAACCCTGTCAAATTGTGCTCTTTTCATTTTATGTTGCAGTTAAGCAGCTCTGGCAAAGTGTTCCTAGAATATTAATTACGGTGTCTTAAAGCTACAGCTGCGATAGCTCGCTCATTCACCCTCATTTACTAATCCATATATTTTACCCTCATCACCCTCATTATTTTTAGTTCATTTATCCTCATTTACTAATTTATAATATTACCAATTATATTTTATAATCGTTCGTAAAGAGTAAACACAAGTCGTACGTCGGAGCTGACACACACAAATTTTTTTTTCCAGAATAAATTACTCACCTAAATTACCAAAAGTTTTATTGTATTACCTATTACCAGCTACTTACAGTTTTGTTGTATTATGAAAAAACTTGCAGTAGGCAGGTATTTACCTGGAACTAAAGTGTTGCTCATCATGTTACTTAGGTTACATGGCTGTACCTACGGGTCTACGTGAAATTGATTACATCAACATTATAATATGTAAGTAGGTAGATATCTACATACAATAGTATAAAATAACTAGCTGATGCCCGCGACTCCGTCCGCGTGGAGGTATGAAAAATAGATGTTGGCCGATACTCAGACCTACTCCATATGCTCACAAAATTTCATGAGAATCGGTCAAGCCGTTTCAGAGGAGTATGGGAACGAAAATTGTGACACGAGAATTTTATATATTATAAGAGATTAATCACCTAATACTTTAATCAAAAAAATAAAGATACATATCGTAATACCCCGTTATTTACAACCCCTGCGGCCCTGCATAGGCTATATAGGCTACGAGTCAAGTCCGTCAGAAAATATTTCCTCGCCACAGATGACATTGCCAAAGCAGCTCAGGTTACTCAATAACACGCAGGTAAAACTTGATAACTAACTTCATTAAAGTCGGATTATCCCTGATGTTGCCGTCGGGAAATCCTATTGGTACACCAATAATATTGGCAGACCGCTTACAGTAGAGTACAAGCTTAAGCGAGACAGGAATCGTGTAGTGTTAGATCGATCGAACTAATAGTATAACAGGAAGGAATAGAGGAGGATTTCAAAACTAGATACTACCTAGGAAAATGGTTAGAGGAGGCTTTCTTCGCGAAAACTATTTTTTTCCAGTTAGTACCATCATCCATCATTTTGATTAGGTATTATTACCTACTGGCTTGGATTATATGGGTATTATTAATTAGGTATATTATTATTAATGGATGGATTATTAATTATTAATATTGGTTCATTACTGAGCACGAGTCTTTCCTCAGACTAAGAATGAGAAGGGTTCGAGCATGGCCAACCGCGCTGGCCAACCACACACCTTTGAGAACGTTATGAAGAACTCTGACATGCAGGTTCTCGATGTTTTCCGTTGATTTTTAACTGCTTAAAACGCACATAAATCCGAAAAGTTAGAGGTGCGCGCCCGGGGATAGAGCCGCAGAAGTCAGAACTCCCAAATAGAAGGCTGAGGTCTTAACGACTAGGACTGACACAATATCCATAAAAAAAATGATTCCACCACAAGTTATCCTGGACGACGAGCTCACCTGATGGTTAGATTGATGATGCAGTCTAAGATGGTAGCGAGTTAACCTGTTAGGGGTACGGCATTTTTAAAAACCCATAAACCTAATCGGTTTCTACATGGCATCGTACCTACTGCAACGCTAAATCGCTTGACTATCCACGGCCAAAGCCTCCCACCAGACCAAACCAGAGAAAATTCAAAAATTAATTATGAATTCCTTAATGGAACCTCCCACCAATAAGACCACAGCGTTCTCACCACTGCGTTTGGGAGATTGTCAAACAACACACAGATGCAGGGGGATTACTATGAGCTCTTAATAGCAGGACAGATATTGAACTGCACTTAAAAACACTGAACTGGTAGGCAGACACTGCATTGAACTGTGCTGTAGTAGTAACCCCCCAGTAGATACAATAAGCACCTAATTATTTTACACTAAATTACGGTATTTAGACGTTACAGTGCTAGATACTAGTTACAGGTGCTACCACTAATCCTACTTCCTGTACCGCGGGTGCTACCCACTTTGCATAGTTAAGTGACTTTGGTGACCAATGCACGAGAAGAGGAAGGTTATCGTGCAATATAATACTTATGAAGCTAAGTAATAAGGATCAATTTATCCGTTTATTTATGTATTTAAATAACTAGGTAATTTACTTTAAATTAAGCTACGTTTATTGATAAAGGGAAAGGAATAGATATTAATTATTATACCCTAGGTGGGCATTTGGCATACTCATTCACAGTAGCCATGACTCACACGCAGTTGTTTTGAAACAATCCATGACGTATACATTACCATAAATTGGAAGGCGTTAACTTACACGGCGTTTCTGCAATCGGTCCTTAACAAGTAATAATTCTATAATTCAACGCTAGTTAGATTTAAGAATAAGATTTTATAGCTGTGCCCGCGACTTCGTCCGCGTGGAATAGTGACTTTCGGCAGCATTTTTAGTTTTATAGGCTAATTATTTTGCAAAACAAACATATACACCTATCTTACTATAATATTATAAATGCGAAAGTTTCGATGGATGTATGGATGTTTATTACTCAATCACGCCCCAACGGCTGAACGGATCTGGCTGAAATTTGGCACAGAGATAGATTATAGTCTGGAATAGCAGATAGGCAAATAGCGTATTTAAGTACATTTTAAACTTTCATCCCCTATATTTACCCCCTTTAGGGTAAATTTTTTACAAACTTTGAATGTTGTATTTATTTATATCAAAACAAAAGCCTAAAAATAAGCTTCAAGTTTCTTGCTTTAAATGACGTAATTTCCATACAAACTTTCACCCCCTATTTCAACCACTTACAGCCCTTTTTCGCATTAAAAAGTAGCCTATGTCCTTTCTCAGGTTCTAGACTATCTCTGTACCAAATTTCATTTAAATCGGTTCAGTAGTTACGGCGTGATTGCGTAACACACATACCGATAGAGTTACTTTCGCATTTATAATATTAGTATGGATTTACGGGACAATTTTTAAAGCACCACCTTTCTAACAAAAAAAGAATGGATGAAATCGGACTACTATTCTAAGACTTTGACTCGGGTGATCAAAATGGAATAACGCGACATCGACGCGACATCCCGACGGTAATTGTCCGCCGGGATGTCGCGATACATGGCTCTTATTCTTACATCTCTCACAGATATTGTGGAGCAAGCAGTAGGCAAAAGCCATACACAAAAGGCCCCAGAATCACAAGATTTTCAATCGGATTTAATAATACCACATCACTGACTGTTCACTGTACTATTCATTACAAAGCTTCAAACGACTAGGTAAATAAGACTACCATACAGCAGCTAACGTTTAACTAGATTCAGTTATGATACCGTATACTAATACGTACGTATGCTAATACGTATTCGTAGGTATGTCAATATAAATTCATATCTAAATATCAATGGTATAGCTGAGGTCCGATTGTGTAAAGAAATCGTCCTAATCATTTGGGAGCTTATATAACGTCTCCTCTCTCTCCTCTCTCCTCTCCCGAGGAGTTCGTAAATGCTTGCAAATTTAAAAGAATCAATGTGGAATCTATAGACCTAGGTATGGTCGATTGCACCATCAATGGTAATGGTTATCGTTAAGACCAAACGGTAAAAACTTAAAAAGAACCACTTCGGGTTACAAGTTAGGGTTCTTCCACTTTTTACCAAAGACTTATTAATAATTTTATAGTGCAAAAGGAGTTGAGGCTCAAGAAAAACAATATTTTTAAACAAATCAATATTATTTTGTAATAATAATTTATCAGTACATCCACATTGAATGCCTTATTCTCCATAAAATAAACAAAAGTCTTCGACATCGAGTAACTAAACGTAGTGAGTAAGATACAATCTATTTACAATAATAAGGTGGTTTCTAAACACAAAATAAAACATTGAACGTAACAAAATCAGTGCAACAATAAAATAATAAAATATATTTGTTTTATTAAAGATAGTGATTCAACGTGGTATAGTTTCAGTTACTTTCTAAAGATATAATTAAACATTTGTTAGTTATACACTTTAGTTACAAAATTATCTATTGGCCTTCACATCACAGGGCAAAGCGATATCAAGGGGCCAGTCAAGCTCGCGGACCACAAGCGCTGAAAGAATACCGCATTTGCAAGACCCTGTCCGGACTGACCGAATATTATAATGCTCTAAGGCTAAGGCCAACCGCATAGTATCAGAGGCCCAATTGTCTAAGCAAATAGTAATCATTTGACAGCGTAAAACATATTACTCGAACTTTTCCAAGAGCTCACACATGCTATTTGACGTGCAGGCATCTATGAACTCCTCTAACAGGTCGTATTAACGGTTTGACAAACGATTACGATAACGATTTCCTTACACAATCGGGGGGCTGAAATGGTCCATTATAAAACTTGCTCATACATTTCGTACTTGACTCTGCTTCTGATGCAGTTTAATTTTTAATAATATTATGCAGCAGGCCTATAGGTGCAAACAAAGCAGTGTCGTGCTTTGACGCAACGTTCTGTGACACGAAGATCGAATAATTAAGTATAAGTATAAGTAAGTAACTCAACCAAACATATACCTATACCATTTTGTCGCGTAACGAAACGTTTGCACCCAATTCGCACACCGAATATGTTCCGTGTCCCTGCAACAGCTCAAGCAATACGATTCGATTCCAATTTCTAGGCAATCAGCCCCAATTACACTTATTAGTTTTACTCATGTAAGTCGCTTACATCAGTAACTAACGAAATGTTAAAAATAACCTGGTAGTAACGTACCGTTTGCAATATGTTAGTTATGTAAATTACGTACGCTTCTTACGTAAAAACTGGCCCTACGCCTGTATTGTTTCTATTAGAGCAGTTGTAGATGCACGAAGGTTTGGTGTGCGAATAATAGTGAATACCAAAGCAGCTTGAGACCTTGTCGAGAAAAGGCGAGCTACATACCGCTCAATGCAATAATTTGCGTCTGAAAACAACGCACAAGTCTCGTCGCGAAACGATGGCAAAGTTTGCGTATCAGTCATTAAGAGAAGCTTATCTTGACTGTACTTGCAGGGACCCTCATAGTGGCTAGTGCGCCAAAAATTTCAGACTTAGTAGGAGAATGTGGCTAATTCTGTTTAACTGTAAAAACTAAACAAAATGTCAGGATTAATTGTATTACTATTCCTTGCATAATGCTCCCGGTGGTAAAGGACATCACAAGATAAAGTGCTGTCAATTTAGCTTAGTTTAAAGATCATGTATATCAGAATTAGCCACAATTTCACTTAATTCGTTCGTGCCTAAGTTAAATACGGTATCGTAGTTAGAAAAGATGGAATAGCTAAAAAAACTTCGACTAGTCCTACTGTTTAGCGACCAACTCGTTTATAAATGCGAGTTAAAATTGGCGAATATCAAGCATTGGATACAAAGTTCTCGATTAAGTATTATATAATCGCCTTATCTTAACAAGGTCTCAAGTATACATTACAATGTGCGCCCGATACCATGCGTACATTGTAATGATAAATAATCGGTCATGTCCTATGCACCCTACTTTACAAAACAACATAAAAAGACAATTATAATAAATTTAAAAAGGTAAAATTTAAAACGAAACTAATAATCATGAAACCATAGAGCAACCCCAATACGCTAAGAGTATTGCTAAAATGAAATAATCTCTCGTTTTTAATAGTATTGCAACGGTATCAAAATCTACACAAATTATCCATAATTGCGTATACAAAGTAATTATCAGTGCTTGCGACAGCTAAATCAAAACATAATTTTACGGGTGGAAACATACCTATAACACTTAATCAAAAAACTGGCCAGACAACGATGATTTTTTAGTTAAATGCATTGGGTTTTTAGGCTTGTCATACCTTCATTAGAAAATTCAATAATTGTTCATGTTATAAGTATGTCACCGCCTTTATTCTGCTTCTTCATAATATTAGCAAGAATTGCCGTATCTGTTTTAATATTAACACAATCTCGCAATCAATAGCAATGATTGTATTAACCTCCTTCAAAAATTAACTAAAACATTTATTCATAATAAAATTCTTAAACAACCAAAATATGCTCCCACTTGAGCTCTGGTTTTTTAAGACAGCATCCGAGACCGCACTGCAGAGAGAATATTTTGACACAGATGCAAAACACACTCTTTAGTCAGTCACGTCATCTTATTTCAATTTGCGTTTTGGTATCGTCATTTGACGCCAAATAGCGGCCTCTGGCTGCTATCCTAGGCAACAAGAGCTTTAGAAAATTAAAAAAAGTATATCTACTCCAATAATCGAAAAAAATAATTAGAACTGCTGATTGATACGATACGGCACTAAGGAACGCCAGATGTCATGCCACAAACACCTACGTCGTTTCTAAAGACTAGAAAAATGCAAAATATTCGAAGTAATCTGTCTGCCAAACCTATTAACCAAGAGCAGACGCCGCTCGCACCGCGCGAATTTATACAAAATTGATATGTTCTAGCTTCCGAAAGCGAAGTTACGAATAAGCTGCGACCCGGCGATCGGCGACACATTCCTACATAATTATAACGATGAACACACTATCAAGTATTATGACTCCTCTACACTCTCGATGAGAACACACAAAATCAGGCACAAATCGCCACATTATGCCACATCGAATAAACGTCATTGACAAGTGTGCGGCAATGTTTATTCAAGTCGGCGAAGGCACGCGACGCAACGCGACTGCAAAAAAAAAAAATTATCTACGCGACAACGTAAGCCACGTGAAGGGTTTGCTACTATCGCGTCGCGTCGGATTTAATCGCGTTGTCGCTAACGTAGGACAGGGCCTGAGTTGTTGTATTAGTCAGTGCCAAACATTGTCTGCCAAGGAATCACTCCCTAGCGTCTATGTAAAATATATTTTCATAATAAATTAAAAAGCACTAGACATATTGTAACGCTCGTTTAGGGATACATTATTTCAGTCAGTATTCTCAACAAGAGTGTAGAAGTAGCTTTCGATAAGAATAAGAGACGAATAAAAACTTCACATTATAATATTAATAAATTATTATTCATCGAAATGTGAACTTTTTACAGGCAAAGAGCCAAAAATTCACACACAACAAATCTTTTGTATTCGAATCATATGAAATCAGAAGTCGAACTCTTACACTATATCGAGACCTAAAATACACAATTCAACAAGGGGAAATTTGTTTCGCCACCTATAAGTCGTGCGATCGAAAATTTACAAAAGCTCGCACGATAATAATAATTTATATTATTATTGTAATATTTTTTATATTTATTTATTTAAAACTCAAGACAGTCGTTAGGCCTTATGATTAATAATGTACAGGTTATTTATTATGGCAGATATAACAACAAATTTATATTTATCGATAGGATACTGACACTTTAGTAGGTAGCTTATTTTTAGGGCAAGCCACCGAGGCGCAACGTCGACGCGACATGCACGTCACCATCGCACGTCATACTCACAAACTAATCTGTGCGCGTGGCGAAATTCGGAACTAACAGAATCTACTCTGTGTTGATCCTAATGTTGATTTTGAATTGAAACTTCTTTTGAATCGTTGTGATTTGAAAATTCGATGAAACAAAAAAACGACACCAAAAAGTGACAAACATTCATAAATAGGATTTAGCCTGCGAGAGAATGAGATAGAATACAAGTTATATTTATCTCATAAACTCGTAGGATACTTTTATGAAGTTTCACTTCTGCTGCCGTGTGTGAATTGCACACACACACTTTTTTATTAGACGGTGGCGCCACACGCACAAATGAGTTGCCAACCTGTAAAGGTCGTGAGGATCAAGATCCAGATGTATTACGAAACTCTTTGCATACATTTTCAAGTTGTCAAACGTGACAGTTACGTGTTAGTTAAGTGATCTGTCTTTGTCTGGAGATGTCAAAATATTGGTCAGATAAGTTTATGGGACTATACGATACTTTGGGTTTATCCAAACGCTACGGCCAAGCCGACTGCAATATGTAATAAGTCAGCAGAATAGTGACCGAAGATAAAGGGAACATCCCTTTATCTTCGGTCACTATTCGGCCAATGTCAAAAATAAATAATTTTTAGTGATCATTATTAAACAGAGGGTCTTTCAAAAGATGTAAAATCCACGGCCTCTTTTAGTTTTGAATTTGTTAACTTGAGTTGAATTTTCAACGAATAAAAAATACGTCGCATGTTGATGACGTTACAACTTAAGTCAGTATATCATACAAACTCCCTTACCAAACGCGCAATGGGACGTTTGTTAAAGAGTTGCTATGATTAATTGGCAACGTCCCTAATAAGATTTGTCTCCTGCCTAAACAACAGATGTCCCAATGCACGTAAAATATCACGTTAGTCATCTTGAAAAGTTGCACTAAGACCTCAGAAACAACTCTAGTATATTACACGCTTTAACAATGTACCGACCACCGACGCCACTACACAATGGCACTTACGACGCAGGTCTTCGAGTGGTCAGAGTAGCTATTTTACACACATACATTCTATAGGGATTCCCACTGCAAAAGGGTAATGACAGGGAAATGGCTAAGTTGAACTGACTCTTTTTAGACAAAATAATAGGCTTATAGACTTCCACTAAAAAAGAGTTTTGACAGACTTAATGAGCGAGCTTATTTTGCCTTTTTGACCCTTTTGCTCGATCAGTCCTTACCCTTTTTTCTCTTTGTTGATTGTGCCTGTATGCATATATGCGTGTCTTTGTTGATTGTTTTCCTCGGCGAGTTAAACGAAGTCCGCATGGATATAACCTCGCGTGTTACAGTCGGATAAAAATAAGACACTCATTCTAAGTGATGCTCGCGACTTTGCCCTTGTGGACTCAGGTTTTTAAAAAACCTGCGATCTCCTCGATTTTCAAGAATAAAAATTAGTCATCCTCGGGACGGCGATGCAAGCTATTTATGTATCTTTTATCAAAACTGGTTTAACGGATGAGCCGTTATAAGGTACAGAGACAACCTTCATCCATACTAATATTATAAATGCGAAAGTGTCCTGTCTGTCTGCTGCGCTTTCACTGCCCATCTGTTCAACCGATTTTGATGAAATTTAGTACAGGGATAGGTTGTATCCCGGGGAAGCACACATGCCTCTTTTTATCCCGGAAAATTCCCGAATTCCCGCAGTAATCAAGAAACCCTAATCGCGAACGGGCCTTATTTTTTAACGCGAACGAAGTCGCGGGCATCATCTAGTTTACAATATAAGTATGGAACCAAGAATGGCGTCCCAACATTCAACAATAACCCGCATATTATAGCCACTGAGACGATTCTAAGACGATTCAGAATATAGACATCCGCGCTTCCTATCGGCCTTCCTTTCACCGTTTTCGAATTGAAGGTCAACCGTTGTGAAATATCTAACAGTAATTTTACTTTTTATATAATACACACTAAAATTAACCTAATCCGTAAATACATTATAACCTTCGACTGGTAACGAGAATGTATGCATAAGAGTATTTACGTTTACCATGAGGCAGCCCGCTCATAGTTAATTCAATCCACAAAGGCGCGACAGTATTTTCGTCTCATCAGAAAAATTGCTCTACATACATTATTTTTTTTTACTATCCCTTAAAAACCAATTTTTACATTGAAGAATGGATAATCGTGGATTGAACTACCTATATTATGTTAGAATATGCCATTTTAATTACCGCATACAAATTGGTAGTTGACTTTGATTTTGATTCACTAAACCAACCAAATATTCATTTCGTTGAAAAAAGTATATTTATAATAAATATATGCCGTTCGGGTTGACACTTCTTTAAATTATATTTATAGTATTTGCTTCTTTTGCTTTTCAACAAAGTTAAAAAGAAAGTAATATTAGATAAAAAGGTTAAGGTGCAAACAAACTACTGCAGTTTGTGATTAGTGTACGTCTCCATATCATAAAATGTATGATTCTGAACTATACGTCGTGTCACGATATCGATGTTTGAACCATTACACTTATTTGTCATTTTGAAACAAAAATAAGTTCGTCTGACCTTTTCTAATAAATTTAATAAGAAATAAGCATTAAGAAAATACTGTAAAATTAAGTTCAGAGAAGTGTCACCGCAATCGTCACTTTCAAAGAAGAGTAGTGAGCAAAAGTTTGAACTTCAATCGTCCGCGATGCGCGTCGGCGGCGTCGCGCGGTCGTCATGGTTACGCGTACCCGGGCGGGTCCCACGTGGCCGTCAATCAAGAAATGTACGGAAGTAACAGATAGTATAGGCAGGCGAATATAACGGGGACGGCTACAGCTACCGCGTGGGTGAGGTCTAACCGCAGCGGCTTGCGTTGGAGCGTCGCCAGCTGAGCCGCGAGCCGCGCGCGCTCCGCGCAAACCTCCGCCCACCGCTCCTTAGCCCGCACTAGCTCCTCCTCGAGCGCGTGCAAGCTCCCATTCTGCATGGTCACCTGGAGCCGCTCGTCGTCGTCGAGGCGCACGTATTCCGTAACGAAGCTGTCCGTGTTGGGCGTCTGCTCGACGTCCTTGTCGCTGTCGTCCTTGTTTATTTCCGTTGCGACGGAGTCGGTCTCCTCGTCGTCCTCGTCGTAGTCGAGACGGAACATTTCGTCGATTTCGGCGGATATCTGCTTCGCGTCGATGCCGTCGCCGTCGCGCGGCTCGTCGGTCTCGACGGCCTTGTCGGCGGTGGTCCTCTGCTGGTCCGCGGAAGCCTGCAGGCGCTGTATGAGCTGGTCGCGCGCGAGCACGTCGGCGCGCAGCTTGCCCACGACGGCGGTGAGGTCGTCGATGTCGGCGCGCGTCGGCCGGAACGCGAGCTCCGCCTGCATGTCGGCCGCGCTCGACGCCAGCCGCTGGATCTCCGCGAGGTTGGCTTCGCCGGCCACGGTCGTTCGCGAAAGTTGCTCCTGTTGTACGAACAATAATAAATTATTGAAGATTCATTTCAAAAGCACTATAGTTCTACGTGAACGCTCTTATACGCGTTCTGCAGCGTCTCAGTGATGATTTCCCAGGCGCGGACAGATAGCTTTGTGCTATTTTTCCACGCTGTCCAGAGTCCGTGGAAGCAGCAACACCGTCCTTAATAGCATAGCAGAGAAAATGGATAGTCTTCTGGTGGGGAAACTCATACAGAGGACTAAATCCCTTTTAGTTTGTAGGTACTAAAATAGATTAAGTTAAAATTGTTACACCTTAGATTTTAAGTACTAACATAGTTATTAGGATTATATTGTTACTAACAATAATGGACCATAAATGTTGTCTGTTTTAAATAAATAAAATTGAAATTATATTTTGAATGTCAACTTCTCGGTACCGCAACGGATTGCACAGTTGCCTTCTGTCCCTTCGGTCGCGCGCGGCGCACGCCGCGCAACTGCTCGTTCTCCGCGGCCGCCGCCGCTTTTTGGCGCCACAACGAATTGCACCGTTGCCTCCTGTCCCAGGATAGGTGCGTGCAAGCCTGTAGAATAGTCGTACGCACCTGCAGGTCGGCGATGCGCGCCCGGTACGCCGCCGCGTCGTCCGCGGAGGCGGGCGCGGCGGGCGCGCGCGGCTCCTCCTGCGCGGCGAGCAGCTCGTCGCGCACGCCGCGCAGCTGCTCGTTCTCCGCAGCAGACGCCGCGAGCCGCTCGCGCAACACCTTGATCTCCTCGTTGAGGCCGGCCATCACGCGTAAAACGTTCGCGTATTCGACGCCCGCTTTGCTCTAAAACAGTGGCGAAAATTTAATTAAACATTGTATGTACCCCATTGCCTCAAAAGTATTGAAGAACATCTGTACTAATAATATAAATGCGAACGTTTGGATGGATGGATGTTTGTTACTCAACACGGATCACGCCAAACGGATCTGGATGAATAATTTGGCATAGAGATAGATTATAGTCAGGCTACTTTTTATAAAATTGAAAAGTTTCCGCGAGAACGGAAAATGCTCAATCTACGCGGACAGTAAGAAATAAAATTACACTGACTATCAGAACAGTCACTCAGCTATTTTTATTCGCACTATAGCTCCGCCTCAGTAAACATTAACCCATAATGTCATTCAACAACCATACAACACTAGATAAATAGAAAAACCCCACTGAGTTTGTTGTGGGCTCTACTCAGAGCAGGGCCCCCTTTTATCTTAGTTTGGAACCCTCTTAGCTTTATTTTTAAGATACCGTAACTGATTATCACCATCATAATATTAATATTATAAATGCGAAAGTTTGGATGGATGGATGTTGGTAGGTAATACCTGTGTGAATTGATATAATACTTACAGGAGAGTCATCCTTACAGTCCGCTTCAGTGTACGTAGAGTTGGCATTATTGTCCGGACACAGCTCACCGTCCAAGGGACTCAAAGATTCGATATTTTCATGACCTGCATCTGAAAACCACAATTCTGACCCTAATATTGGATAGAAGCAGGGGATACTTTGCGTAAGTCCATGGTAATGAAAGAACTAGAAGTTTAATTCGCTATAATCCGCCACAGTAAGGGTTTGGCATAAGGCACTTCTGTCCAAATTGCCTTCCTACGGACTTCCCGAGAATCTGTGCGATTGGATCGCCAGTTTTTTGAACGGGCGCAGCATCAAAGTCGTAGTTGACGGTTTTTGCTCTGAATTGAAGCCCATCAATGCTGGCGTTCCGCAAGGATCTGTGCTTTCACCCACGCTGTTCATACTGCATATTAATGACATGTTACAAAATAACAATGTTCATTGCTACGCGGACGACAGTACGGGCGATGCCTTATATAAAGGTCGTGCTCAGCTTTCTCGCGCTCAGCTGGAGGAGTGTAGAAATACGCTTGTGTCGAACATAGAGTCTTGTCTCGACCAAGTATCACAGTGGGGCTCACAAAATATTGTGCACTTCAACCCCACCAAGACACAAGTATGCGCGTTTTCGGCAAAAAAGACCCCCTTTAACACCTCTATACTCTTCCAGAACACTCCCCTGACCCCATCTAACAGCATTGGGATCCTCGGTGTTAGTATATCGAACGAAGTCCAGTTCCGCGAACATCTGGAAGGTAAAGCCAAACTAGCCTCCAAAAAACTCGGGGTGCTCAACAGAGCAAAAAGATACTTTGCGCCTAAGCATAGGCTTCTGCTGTATAAAGCGCAAGTTCGGCCCCACATGGAGTACTGCTCTCACCTCTGGGCCGGAGCACCCCAGTACCAGCTCCTTCCATTTGACCGGATTCAAAGGCGGGCAGTTCGACTCGTAGATAATCCCAATATTACTTGCATGCTGGAGTCCCTAGAGCACCGAAGAGACGTTAGTTCTCTTTGTGTGTTCTATCGTCTCTACAATGGGGAGTGTTCTGAGGAGTTATTCAATCTAATACCACCTTCCGTGTTCTCCAGTCGTACCCTACGTCGCAGAAACAAATTCCATCCTCACCACCTGGATGCCTGGCCCTCTTCCACCACCCGTTATTCCAGGTCATTTCTGCCACGTACCCGCAAATTGTGGAACCAGCTTCCATCGTCTGTGTTCCCTCATGATTATAATATGGGGCTCTTCAAAGGGAGGATAAACAAATTTCTCAAAAGCCAGCAACGCATTGGCGGTTCCTCTGGTGCTGCAAATGTTCATGGGCGGCGGTAATCACGTACCATCAGGTGACCCGCCTGCTCATTTGCTAGCTATACATATAAAAAAAAAAAAAAAAAAAAAAAAAAAAAAAAAAAAAAAAAAAAAAAAAAATATATATATATATATATATATATATATATGTGGTACGGTGAAATTTGTATGAAAATAGAACGTAACGTGAACGGAGCCGCGGTCAAAAGCTAGTATGTTATAATTTGTTTGTTATATCATACTATCATACTAATATTATAAATGCGAAAGTGTGTTTGTTTGTTGGTTAATTGGTTTGTCCTTCAATCACGCCACAACGGGGCAACGGTTCGACATGATTTTTGGCATGGGCATAGTTGGACCTGGAGATAGACAAACCACGCGGACGAAGTCGCTGGCATCAGCTAGTAAATGTATATTGTTAGTGTAATGGTGAAGGTTGAGTGTGTCGAAATGAGTGGGATTTGAATCTGTCTGAGTGTGTCGGTGGCTTTTTTTAATATTTCGCACCCAATTATTCTGTGACGATGTTGTGTCAGAGACCTTTTTGTTTAGAGTTTTGCTCCGAAAAGGGTACCAACTCACGATGGTCGTGAAATTGGAAGTGTTTTTATTTTTCGTGTGAGCGGCACTGTTTCCAGATTTACGTGCTCCGTCAATTGTGTAAATAATAATGAAAATAAATAGATATGTTGAATGTCAGTATATTTAATAAAATGTAATATTAATTATTGGAATTATTATTACTAACTAGCTGATGCCCGCAACTTCGTCCGCGTGGTTTAAGTTTTTTGGTTCCCACAGGAATCCTTAATTTTCCGGGATAAAAAGTAGCCTATGTCACTCTCCAGGTCCTCAACTATACCCATGCCAAAAATCACGTAGATCCGTTGCTCCGTTGCGGCGTGATTGAAGGACAAACCAACAAACCAACAAACAAACACACTTTCGCATTTATAATATTAGTATGATTATTAGAATTATTATTAATTACATGCAAAAATGAGTCATAGTCAATTTGTCGTTTCAGTTAGTATATCATTATCGGCCACTCACCGTGGTTGAGTCGCGAATGCTTCTCGTCATCAGTGCAGATGTTGTCGCCGGTCTTTTCGCCGCTACCACTGACGCTGCCTTCCTCCGCTTGCTGCTTTTCTGTAATATTTAAATATTATAGAAATATTATTATATATATATAAGAAATATGCATACATCCATAATAATATTATTATAATATTATAAATGCGAAAGTGTGTCTGTCTGTCTGTCTGTCTGTCTGTCTGCTACGCTTTCCCGTCCCAACTTTTCAACCGATTTTAATGAAATTTGGTATAGGGGTAGGTTGTATCCCGGGGAAGGACATAGGCTACTTATCCCGGAAAATTCAAGAGTTCCCGCGGGAATCGAAAAATCTTGGTCCACGCGGACGAAGTCGCGGGAATCATCTAGTTATCTAGTAATAAATATATGAGGACCTCTTATAACGAAGATAAGGCATAAGGTCGGCCCACAGGAGCAAAGCCGCGGGCCGGGTCGCTAGTAATCCATATTGATATAAGGATCGAGTGGCACAATGTAACTCAACTCATTGCTGCAGGGCCCAGACACTTGGGATTAAAATAGTAATTTATGAATTTCCAGAAAAATAGTGAAGTTGGTACGGGTTTGCTACTCAATTTATAAATGGAAAGTGTTCTCATTTCACTGATAATAATCAAAAATATTCATGATTTTTTTTATTATTTATCATTTATTTAACTCAACAATTCAGACGCCTACCTTCTGCGTTGTATATGTTGTTCTTTTTCAGTATCAATTCGAACTCTTTGGCAGACTTCCCTTCGGCCGATAATGTTTTTATGCCAACCTGAAATATACACAAAACATTATAAATAAATTGTTGAAGCTGAACGTTGCTAGTTTTTATTTTCCAGCAGAGTTAACAGCAGATATATGTACACATATTATGCAAATAAATCATCTGACGAGACGATTTTTTCTGACTTCGTTGACATTATTGCAATTTTCGTAAGGATCTCTATAAAATATAGCCTATGTTACTCGCTGATAATGTAGCTTTCTATAGGTGAAAGAATTTTTAAAATTTTTAAATCGGTTGAGTAGTTTTTCAGTTTATCCATTACAAACAAACAAACAAATCTTTCCTCTTTATAATATTAGTATAGAAAATAAAAATTGGTCTAGGGTTCAACACTTGTCCACCAAGTTCCGAGCAACAGTTTGATGTAAGCGACCAACTCTCAAATGACATCCTCAAGGGAGCCCCACGCTTCACTTCTTGCAGCTTGTTGCTGTTTCACACGTTTCCGCTAAAAAACTGAGATTTAATACACTGCAATACCTTGTTCAGCAAGTTCTGAGGCAGCAATAGTTTGATATAGTCGGGCAAAGCTCGGATGGCGTCCTCGAGCGAGCCCCCGCGCTTCGCCTCTTGCAGTTTATTGCTGTCAGTCGACACCACCAGCAATTTTGCCTCACCATTTTGGACAGAGTACTGAAATTTCACAAAAATAAAAACGCTCAGACTACATTTTAACATTTCTAGCCACATTTATATTGACAAGTTGCCTAAAATCATGCGAATTAATAAAATGCAAAAATATTTGTTAAAGATGCTGTTAAGCTCCAGATAGATAAAGTTCCTACAGTTGTATTTTCACAAGTGAAGCAAATTCGTGCTTTTGTATGCGTGACCCACATTCGCGTAGCGGCACAGACTACATAGAGAATGACGGCGTATTGACGCATAGCTGTAAAAGGACACCTAAGAGCATTTTTCAAAACAAGAGACAGACCCGATACCAGTCTAAGATATCAGTAATAATGATAAGCACCGCTCGGCGATAGGCCTGCTGGTGGGGGTTTTTTACAAGTGATGATGCAGTCTAAGATGGAAGCAGGTTGATCAGTTAGTATGACAGTTACATCATAGACCCCTAATCGGTTTCTTAATCGGCACAGACGTGCTGCCACAATGCCGTCATCGTGGCGGCATGTCTTTGCCGGTAGGGTGGTAACTAGCCATGACGGAAGCCTCCCGCCAAACCAGACCAGTGAAATTCAGAAATTATAAATTCCCAAATTGACCCTGCCGGGGATCGAACCCTGGACTTCCCGCTTTTAAGACAACAAAAAGCGCTACCCACTGCACTAGGGAGGCGTGAAACAATGGGGATATTAAAATATTGAGGGTCTCCCAAAAACTACTAAACGTAAATATTGTACCAGGGTTGAAAGGAGGGGGAAGGAGGAGGGAGAGGGGGATGGGGGAGATGTTTGTTTCCAACAGCGTTCGGAAAAGTACGATAATTATCGTACACATACGATAATTTCATGCTTACGTACGATGTACGATACCTAGCATAGTATTATCGTACGTAGATTGTACGATAATTTCCATCATCGTGCAAAATTTGAGAATTTATATTATTTCCATGGAACTAATAAGTAGCACTTATTAGTTCCATGATTATTTCACTCATACACATACGCTGATAGTCTAAGTCGCAGTTCTTTTTATTTTGTCCAATAAAATCTTGGGAAATACAAGTTATCTATTCCTATTGGTTCTTAGGATGCGCTCTGATAAGTTACACCACTGCCGAGACTGTAACTCTATCCAGCGCCTGCAGGCGGCCTGCTTTACACGCTTTCTTATTGGTTTATAGCATCTAAAGCGAACAAGAGAAATTCTCTTAGAGAATAAGTTCGATATTTCGTTTTCGATTATGTTGTATTCGTACTTCATTCAATGGCAAGTAGGTATATATCTATCAAATACATTGTTTCAGTGGCTGTATATAAGTATATAACTTACAGTGAATTTTAAACTTGGCGCGTTTATTGAACTTAAAGTGGAAAGGGAATCGTCGATTCAGGTCTGTAGTCCATAGAGAATAGTACCAAGAGAGAGAGAGAAGGATGTATATCTCTGTAGTACCTACAGAGATATACATCCTTCTCTATGGTACAGAGTACAGACTAAAACATTTGGGTTAAGTTTCAGTGTTCTGTTGATTTAAAAGTAGAGTAGGTATATCAATATTACAATTAATTTAATTTATTTATTTATAAAAGACATTATCCTGGTAAATACGATAATTTCGATCCATGTACGATAATTTTACGCCCCTGGGTACGATAGTCAGTCCGCTTCGGGTTGTTAACACTGGTTTCCAAAAGCTACGAAACAGTTACTCACGGCCAGCGGCAGGTGTTTCCGCAGCGCCTGCTCGCGCTCCTCCGCGGCCGCTATGGCGAGTCGCGCCGCACACATCTTTCGGTCGCAGCGTGCTGCCAATTTCTGCAATGAATAGGATGCCATGGTATGACTCATTCAACAAACTCGATGTTTCGCGTTGGACACATTAGGATTTCAAAACCTATACAGTTACTTTGTAGGATATTATATATTATATATTTCTGACGACCTCCGTGGCGCAGTGTGTAGCGCTCTTGCCTTAACGTGCGGAGGTCCCGGGTTCGATCCCCGGCAGGGTCAATTTGGGAATTTATAATTTCTGAATTTTCCCTGGTCTGGCCTGGTGGGAGGCTTCGGCCGTGGATAGTTACCACCCTACCGGCAAAGACGTGCCGCCAAGCGATTGAGCGTTCCGGTACGATGCCGTGTAGAAACCGAATAGGGGTATGTGTTTAATATAACTGCCATGCCCCTAACAGTTTAGCCCGCTACCATCTTAGACTGCATCATCACTTACCATCAGGTGAGATCGCAGTCAAGGGCTAACTTGTAGTGGATAAAAAAATAAAAAAATAAATATTATGACATGCCTTTGTTGCAGTTAGTGATAATTCCTACTAATATTATAAATCCGAAAGTGTGGCTGCCATTCTGTCTATTCTTTACACGGCTTACTGAACCGCGCATACGATTCCGAAAACCATGCGGACGATGCCTCCGGAATCATCTAGTGTGCTAATAATACCAAAATTTACCTTACTAAACTTGGGACGAGAGCATGGTGTGAAATTAAAGAAAGGCGTTCCGATACTTAGCAATGAGAATCGCAATGCAAAGAAAGACAATATTTTGGCGTCACAATGATGAGTTATTGTATGACGAGTTTCAAGTCTGACTCAAACTCTAATTCAAATTTTTCCAAAAGTTGTGTTTGTGTTTTTTTTATCCACTACAAGTTAGCCCTTGACTGCGATATCGCCTGATGGTTAGTGATGATGCAGTCTAAGATGGTACAAACATACATACATGAAATATGTCTCACCTATGAAACCCCTTGCTTTGATTCTACCATTCAGTTCGGAAAATAAATTCCACTGAGTAGAGCCGGTACCTCACCTGCAACTCCTGCAGCGCGTTGGCGGCCGCTTGGCGCAGTGTATAGTTCTGCTGGTGCAGGGAGGCCGCTTCCCGACTGCGCCGCTCCAACGACTCCTCTAGCGCCAACCGTTGCTCGTGTGCTGTACGCAAGCTGTCTTGTGCGACCTCCTAGGAAAATACAAACACACCCTTTATTAAAGTACTAAAATTTGCTGGTCGATGTATGTTATGAACTATCTGATTCCCGTGACTTTTTCTGCGTGGATTGAGGTTTTTTGGTTCCCGCGGGAACATTTTTTTTGGGATATAAAGTAGCCTATTTGTTATTCCAAACTATAATCTATCTCTGTGCCAAATTTCATCCAGATCCGTTCAGCCGTTCTGGTGTAATTGAGTAACAAACATGCATCCATCCATACCTCCATCCATCCATCCATCCAAACATTCGCAATTTATAATATTGGTATAGATAATAACAGACAGTAATGATCAAAATGCAGACACTTACCTAAACTTGCTTGCATCACACGGTATGCTCCCAGGTCATCTTCTCCCCACCAGAATAAACAACTGCCTGGACCATGTTATATTTAAATCCCCAAATAGTGTTACTACGTTAGTCCTTGACGCTGATGTTACTGATCATGCTCCTGTTTTATTTTTCTGTGATACTAAAGTTATAACGCAATCAGCCAACTGTACAGCTCGTCGAATAGACATTAAAGCTATAGTCACCCATCTGGAGCAGACAGATTATTCCTCTATTTTGGCATCCCGCGATCCTGATTCTGCTACGGATATCCTTGTTACATTAATTTCTGATACCATAAAAAATAATTCCCACACCAATACCATCCCAAACAGGAAAAGAATCATAAAACCGTGGATAACTCCTGGTCTTCTGAGATGTATTCGCCATCGCGACAAGTTACACCGTAAATTCAAAAAAAACCCTAATGATTTAACTTTAAAGACGATTTTCACCCGCTATCGTAATTTTTGCAATAATCTACTAAAAAAATTGAAACGTGATCATGAGCGTAAAGAGTTTCAAATTGCTTCTAAAAATCCTGCCAAAACGTGGAAACTTGTCAAGAGAATCGCAAATATCAAAGCTGAGAAGTCTAAGTCTCCTGACTTACTGAAAATGTGTGGCAAGCCAACAGAATCAGTGAATGCAGTGAACAAATTTTTTGCCAACGTAGGGAAAAGTCTTGCCGATAAGATAAATCCACCACCAATTGATGAAATAAATAAGTATTGCCCACCCATCCCTTCTCAATTAAATTCAATGGCTTTGCTTAGCGTAGACGACAGTGAAGTAGAATGCATTATAAATAATCTTAAGGGTAAATGCGCCGTCGGCTGGGATGGCATTCCTGCTTCTATTGTTAAAGCTGCCGTTCATACACTAGTACCTATACTAACCTTTATTTTTAATCTTTGTTTGACTCACGGTGTTTTTCCTCGAGCCTTTAAGAAGGCGCTAGTGCATCCGATCTTTAAAAGTGGAGACAGAGACAGTGTCAATAACTATAGACCTATATCAGTCCTCACTACTTTATCCAAGATATTTGAAAAAATTCTGAACAAAAGATTAGTTAATTACCTGAAAGAAAACAATATTCTCTCCCAAAATCAGTTCGGGTTCAGAGCGGGCAAATCTACGGAGGATGCCGTTCTGACACTTACTAATAGTATAGTTAAAAATTTTGATAATAAACTAAAAACGGTAGGCATTTTTCTAGACCTGTCTAAAGCCTTTGACACTGTCTCTGTCCCTAAGCTACTATATAAGCTTGAATGTATTGGTATAAGAGGAGTAGCACTTGAAATTTTTAAAAGTTACTTGTCGGAACGCACACAATCTATTGTAATAGAAAATTTCACCAGCAATTCAGAATTTATACATTTTGGTGTTCCTCAAGGTAGCGTCCTTGGACCTACCCTATTTTTAATCTATATTAATGATTTGTGTGCGCTACGCCTTCCAAATTGCAAACTCATTGCATATGCTGATGACACAGCATTAATTGTTAGCGGCAATAACTGGAAGGAAGTTTGCGATCACTCTGAATTTGCCATCAAAGCTGTCACGAAGTGGCTAAATTGGAATCTTCTAACCCTTAATTTGGAAAAAACTAAGTATATAACTTTTACCCCAACCAGAGCTACACAAGCTCCAGCCTCCTTCTCTGTTCGGGTCCATGAATGCGATGATTCCAACTTTACTTGCACTTGTGCAGCCCTTGAGCGCACCTCCTGTATCAAATATCTAGGTCTCTTGGTAGATAGCTTCTTGTCTTGGAAAGAGCATATTGATTCTGTTTCTTCCCGTACTAGAAAGCTAATGTTTATATTTAAAAACATAAGGAATGTAGCTGACCCTCAATGCCTAAAGTCTGTTTATTATGCCCTTGCCCAGTCAGTCTTAACTTACTGCATTACCGCATGGGGTGGATCTCCAAAAACGCTTATGATTAAGGTCGAGCGGGCCCAAAGGGCAGTGCTAAAAGTTATGCTCAAAAAGCCTATTCTTTTCCCTACTGCTGAATTGTACGCGAATTGCCAGGTACTCACAGTACGAAAACTTTTTATACTACAAACAATCCTACGCAAACACTCTGAACTATCTTACAATCCTGATGAATGCAACTCAAAGCGAAGATCTTATAAGGTATGCAATTATAAACCTCGCCGGACTGCTATTGCGAGTCGTCATTATTATCACTTAAGTTGTTCACTGTACAATCAAATAAATAAAATTCAACACATTTATCCCTTGACTTCTGTGAAATGCAAAAAGAAATGTACTGAATGGCTTTTAACGCTTTCATATGATGAATCAGAGCAACTTGTGAGGTCTTGGTGTTTTGAATAAATTTTGCTCACATAACACTCACTCATAAAATCACACTTACATACGCACACATACTAAATTCAGACACACATCTACACACACTCACATACATGCACATAGACACACCATAAAACACTCACGTAATATTTTAAAATACATCCCTTGAGCTAACACAGCTATTCCCACTTGTCTGTTCTTGTATTAGCAAACAATTAAGTAAATTTTAATAATTTATAAGTAAATCTCTAAATTTTTGTCTCTAAATCTTTATTTCTTAATTTTTATTCGTTACTTATTACAAAAAAAAAATTGTGAATATGTGAAAATATTATTAATTTAGTTTAGTTTTTGTAACCTTTGTCTTAAATCTAACATGAAACACTGTACAATGTTTGTGGAGGGCGATAATCACTGCAACGCAGTTTTTAACTTTTGCAGGATTATCGTTCATATTATATGTTTTTAAGTCCTTGGTTAATGTTTCTAAATAAAGTTTTTTTTTTATTTTTTTTTTTTTTTATTTTTTTTTACTTTCCCGAGACGAGGCCGAGTCTCGAGCGCTCTCTGGGGAAATCTATCTCTGGGTTGCCAGCCTGTAGTTACCTGGTAGTTCCTCTTATCGCTCAGCAGCTGCGCGACGTGGTAATGGTCGGGGTGCTTCCCCGCGGCTAGCATGGCCTCCAGCGTGTGCACTCGCATGAGAAGCCATTGCTCGCCCACGAACATTTCCCGAGATGAGGCCGAGTCTCTCTGGGGGTATTTATCCTAGGGTTGCCAGCATGTAGTTACCTAGTAGTTCCTCTTATCGCTCAGCAGCTGCACGACGTGGTAATAGTCGGGGAGCTTCCCCGCGGCTAGCATGGCCTCTAGCGTGTGCACTCGCATGAGAAGCCGTTGCTCGCCCACGAACATTTCCCAAGACGCGACAGTCTCGAGCACTCTCTGGGGAAATCTATCTCTGGGTTTCCAGCCTGTAGTTACCTGGTAGTTCCTCTTATCGCTCAGCAGCTGCGCGACGTGGTAGTGGTCGGGGAGCTTCCCCGCGGCTAGCATGGCCTCTAGCGTGTGCACTCGCATGAGAAGCCGTTGCTCGCCCACGAACATTTCCCAAAACGCGACAGTCTCGAGCACTCTCTGGGGAAATCTATCTCTGGGTTTGCTAGCCTGTAGTTACCTGGTAGTTCCTCTTATCGCTCAGCAGCTGCGCGACGTGGTAGTGGTCAGGGTGCTTCCCCGCAGCTAGCATGGCCTCTAGCGTGTGCACTCGCATGAGAAGACGTTGCTCGCCCACGAACATTTCCCAAGACGCGGCCGCTTCGGCGCGCGTTCTCTCTACGCACTCGCGCAGCGTACGCAGCCGAGTCTCCAGTGATGCTTCGCGTTGGACTGCCTCCTGCAAACGCAAGCAAGAATAAAAAGATAAGACAATGATTTTTATTGTCGTCATTCATTTAAGGATTTAACAATGAATGGGAACAAAACCAACGTCAATGGTTGGAAAAATATATTAAATGCGAGTGATTTACTGTTGTCTGTAGAAAAACAGATCGTTCTCAAAATTATCGGGAAAAAGACGTCGCGTTGATAACGTCTCCTCTTTTAGAAGTCTGTTATTAAAAAAATTTAAACTTAACAGAGATGAATAATTACAGAGAGAACAAGGTGCATCCCATCGTATATGTTTTATACACTTTCCAATTCGGTTCTTCTGCTCGTTATGTCAAAATATCAAGTAATTAAAACAGCATTTTAGTTTTTAAACAAAATTTAAATAATTGTTAAAATTTCCAAGAGATAATCTCGCTTAGTAATGCACTAATAATTTTTGAATAATTTACCGAACTTGTCAAGGAAATAACCTTGAAATGGCACATTAACGAACGAATATAGAATACACTATTGCGAATGGTACTACGCATCTCATTATAAATTAAGGTGAGCTGTACAAATATAACATTTTGTTATTATAGCTCTCACAGCACTGTACCTAAGGACATAAATATTGACCCCAGACTTGTTAAGTCAGTCTGGAGAACATCGATGAAAATTTTCCAAGTAATTCATGGTCCAATTAGCTCTATGCCGGATCTTGCACCCGCCGATTTTCTCTCTAGCTCTTCTCGATAGGAATGGCATTTCGAAGCAGTGGCAGTGGAAGTAGTGGTAGTGGTTCACTTAACAATTAAAAATCACTTCTAAGAGTTTATTTAAATAAAAAGCATTATAGCAAAAAAAATTAATTTGAAAAGATTTTCAGAAATTTCACTTGAGCCCGCTACCAGCTAGTAGGTAATCATAATAATATTATAAATGCGAAAGTGTGTTTGTTTGTTGGTTTGTACTTCAATCACGTCGCAACGGAGCAACGGATCGACGTGATTTTGGGCATGGAGAGTGCCAAAAATCACGTCTACATAGGCTACTTTTGTCCCGGAAAATTAAAGAGTTCCCGCGGGAATCAAAAAAATTTAAACATCAGCATCAGCTAGTGAATAATAATACCGTACAGATAGTTTGTATCTGCGCTTTACCTGTACGAAATTGTTCAGCTGATATAATTCTTTGAGGTTGAGCGGCGTCGTCATGGTAGGGTTGAACGACGATTTCGCCTCCTTGCCATCCGGATGGAACAGTTTGAGGAGGGCCACCACCGGAGGAAACGTGTTCTGAAAACAAACAAGTTTGATCTTAACATCGCTCTCTTGACGTAAGTGAGTGCATGCTATTGCTATGTCACTTATTAAAGGGCGGGACACACTCAAAACCGTGTTAGAGGATGTTTCGACCATACGTTATTTCTTGCAAATCTAATCAATAATAATTATTGAACAAAATAAAGCACTTTATTGGTTGACATTGTTTTATTTTTGTCACGAAGTTGTGATGAAATTGACTCTCAAATGGTGATTTTCAAGTGGCCCTTATAAATCATGCACAACTTTCAAACCAAATTTGACTTAGATTTATTTATTATTGAGCATGCATAATTGTATTGTATTGTATTGGGTTTGTACCTTTTAATATAGAATATTATTATAATGAAGAGGTGAAATCGATATCTGGCTTAATTTTAAATCTAGCCCAAATTAATAATAAACAGAACATTTGTATGAAGAAGCGCATGAGAGCGCTTTGTACCTATAAAGTTAGGGCCTTGAACGTTTTTCATAAAATCTAATTTATGCATTTCTCCTGAGATAAAAAAACAGAAGAAAACCTTCGTGGTAATTGATAATTACTATTATTCGCTAAAATAAAATTCAGATGGCATTTTCAAACAAAAATGTCTAGTAATTCACGTACAACGTAGTGAGCACGTAGATCCGTCCGGATTTATTTATCAATGATAGTACATACATGTTATACATACTTGACCAAAATACGCGAACGCGACTTTTGAGACCAAACACATGCCTGTGCTAAAACAAAGATTCGTTGGATAACCCAATAAAGGTTCAAGTCTTCAAGGAAACAAAAGTCTCTTTCTCTTTCTGCATTGCATTGCCGAGGGTCATGACTTCATGAGTCATGACACCTTACATGAAATACATAATAATAGTTTTCCTGATATAAATATGCTCTAGACTTGCATGCTCTGGGATCCTTCCATAAACGGCCGCAAAAATTGCGTTTAATATTATCAGATGTCAGTGATAACTGATAATATTAATCGAGACTGACGGCTTCACGTGCTCATAGACGAAATAGAAAATTTCGGGCCTCCAAGTCACCCAGACCGACCTCCTCCGGTCTGGCGCAATGTTGAGCGCTGTTGTCTTAACGTGCGGAGGTCCCGGGTTCGATCCCCGGCAGGGTCAATTTGGGAATTTATAAAATAGTGGTATGGGTTCAATATAGCTGCCATGCCTCTAACAGGTTAGCTCGTTACCATCTTAGACTGCATCATCACTTACCATCAGGTGAAATGGCAGTCAAGGGCTAACTTGTAGTGGATAAAAAAAACCGACATCGGAGGTCCAATTTGACTTTTCCTTCCTTTTCCTTTGTTTCCACCTCGTCCAGTTAAAGACTAAAGTTAACGTTGCAACATCAGCGCAATTTACTGAAATGTGTGTTAGCACCTTTTCACGGCCTATCTGATAAATCGATTTTGACGAAATTTGGTAGGTACATGGATAAGTTGCATCGCGGGTCGGGAAATCAAGAGATCCTAATAACCCGTTGGTAAACCTAAATCCAGGCGTGTAGCATCAAGTAGAAGAAGACAGAAGTCACCTTATCTGCGATACCGGCATTCTCAACGACGGGAATACCGAACTGGACGACATCCCCGGAGAACACTTCGTGAGGCTCCTTCGTCAGCGTACACCGGTTGTTGTTGACGAACGTGCCGTTGCTGCTTTGGTTGTCCTGAACAAACAAACAAACAATGCCTATTTGTTTACAAATATTATAAGGAGGTACTGTAAATGTGCGTTGTTTTCACCAATTAGGTATTTGACAACAGCTCGTCAAATCAGGACATCTTTTCAAACGTCAAAGCGTGCGTTTAGTATGGGATGTTGTAAAATATACATGCTTGTGAAGTTACCAACTTTCGAAGGATATGTCTTAGTTTCAATAGTTTAAAATGGTTACCAAACAAAGAACTAACAGGGGGCGTGGATTTTTCATCTTTTGGAAGAACCTCTATTTAATAAAGACTAACAGTTTGTCAAAAATAAATTAGGTACTTTTTACCTTATTAGGGTTCCGTACCAAAATTGTAAAATGGAACCCTTATGGTGCGACTTTCTCCGTCTGTCTGTCTGTCTGTCCGTCTGTCCGTCTGTCCGTCTGTCCGTCTGTCCGTCTGTCCGTCCGTCACACTCGATTATTTCAGTAACTACCGAAGCTATCGACATGAAATTTGGAATAGTTGTGTATATTAGTGGCCCAAAGACACTGGAATAAAAAAAAATTGGAAATTATTTTTGTTCTTATTTAAAAAGGGGGGAAAATCTGAGGGTTGAAATTTAAAAGTGAGATAACTGTACTGTGTGGGGTATCATATGAAAGGGTTTACTTTGTATATTCTAAAACAGATTTTTAATTATTTTTAGTTATGATAGTTTTTGATTTATCGGGGAAAATGTCTAAAAAATACCGTTCCCCCCCGCTTATCTCCGGAGTTTAACAATCGAAAAATTTGAAATAATTATGGTCAATAGGAATTTACGTATACTTTACAGGAAAACTATAGCCAATGCTCTAACTAGCATAGTTTTTTTTTGATATTAACAATAAACCTCTACAAACAAAGTTAGTCTTGCGGTTCATTGACAAAGGTAATTATTTATTAATAATGGTACGGAACCCTTCGTGCGCGAGTCCGACTCGCACTTGCCCGGTTTTTTATTTTTGACAAGCTTTTAGGTAACATTCCAATTAAATATCACTTTCTTTAACGGTGAAATAAAACACCGTGAGGAAACCTGCATGTCTGAGAGTTCTTCGCAACGTTCTCAAAGTTGGGTGAAGTCTGACAATCCGCACTTGGCCAGCATGGTGCACTACAGACAAACTTTTCTCGTGCTCACTAGTGTACCGGCCATGGGTTGAAATGATGATTTTGATTATGATTTTTACTGACTGAGAAAAGTTCCAATTTCGAATTTGACAACTATATCGAATTGAACCCTCTTTCGTGTTTGCTTCTCATAACGATACAGTTCATTGTATGGGAGCTGTATCGTTATGAGTAGAGCTGTAGCGAACCGTATGTATTCGGTACTGAGTAACGGGTGCGCCATCCAGTACCGAGTAACGAAACGTTACTCACGAATGCATTTCGTTACTCGCATGCATTTTGTTACTCGCATTTTTCATTGTATGGGTGAATTTAAAAACTTACGTTATAAAGAGCCTATTTGTGGCTTTTTCATAGCATCATAAGAGGCATTAGAAGTAACGAGTAACGTAACGATACGATAGTAACGAGTCGCATTTTTTGTTGTATGGGTGAATTTAAAAACTTACGTTATAATGAACCTATTTGTGGCTTTTTCATAGCATCTTATGAGGTATCAGAAGTAACGAGTAACGTAACGATACGATAGTAACGAGTACTAATTGTTATAGTAACGAATACATACGGGTACGCTTTTTTTCGTTAATTTTACACCTCTAGTTATGAGTCGTAGCTGTATCGATATGGTTATCTTCATAAATAGGATACCTATAGCTTAGCGGCTCTGGGTTCTGGCACTTTTGGTTTTTATTAATTTATAAAGTAAAAAATTATAAAGACGTCCTTGTCGTAGATAAAATCTTGTATGCAACTGTACGTAATTAGTCATTTTAATTCTCGTACTATCCTATTTTGATACTCGGCAAGCCTCGTATCAAAAAACATCACTCGAATTAAAATGACCCTCATTACGATACAGTTGCATAAATAGCTATATTGTGATTTTTCGAGTTTTGGGTCGTTTAAAAACGGGGACGTTTGCCCCGTCATGAATAATTTTTCGATCCGTGGGAAGTGTGAATTAATGCAACGTGGGCGAGAATAAGCCGATTTTTTTTTTTAGGTGCTTGTATAGTGAGTGTTTCAGTAACATAATAATTTATATTATGATCAAACTTGTGAGAAAATACTTCAGGAAGCTGGGAGGGACCATCATTATTGTATTATACAAGTTATAACTCTGAAAACTCGCTCACTCGCAACTGGGCCGGTTTTTTTAAACCCTAAACCCGTTTTCATAGGTCAACGATTAAGTCTCCAAAAAAAATCATAATTACGATGATGTGACCTAAAACGAAGACGTCATCATAAATTCAATAAGGCGGGTACACGCTCCATGCATTTAAATAAATTATTGTCAAATCGAAATCAAATTGGGGTCAACTTTACGATTCGTCTGCTTGCGTCTCTTTAGCAGGATTCAGTCTGCTTCTTTATTGGTTAATTTGGCGGAGTCATTCAGTCTAAAGCATAAGACTCGCAACTACGAATTTTAAACTACAGACAATGCTAGACTTTAAAAGAAGTTTAAGACTTTACTTAGTATGAATTTTGTTTAGTGTCATAGTTAAAATTTATATTACATATTTTTAACTAAGCAGCCAGCGAAATATAGATGTCTATTCGCTAGAATTTGCGTAGCTAACAGAAGATGCCTATATTCACTTTTAATTTAAAGTTAGGTCTATTTTATAGATGGTAGAGGTTGGAACAGTAAAAGGTAGATATTGGATTTAATGCCTTTCTAAATTACATAATTTGGTTGAAACAATAATTTTAGAAACAAAACAGCGGTAATAATTTAGAATCATTGCATTGTAAATAAGCAATATTTAAAGCCTTGTTAGAGCACTGTTAGTGAATTTTACGTAAATGATAGCCTTCATTTCGCTTCTAATTCGACGGCAGCCTTACAAGTAGGAATAGGGTTGCCGCGTATCCGGTTATCGCTAGGACAGTTCATTTTTCCTAGGGTTTCATGATTTCTGCAAAAGGATAATTATCTGCGAATTTCACGTTAAATAAAATAAAACCAATCTATAATGGGAACATCATGTCACATTATGTAACATCGCTGTGGTACTAACTACTAGGTATATCAAATAACCATAGCTCGCAAGTCGCATCCAATAAAATGACAATTTTTGGCCGCCAACTACGACGAGTATTAAGCTTTATGTGTGCCCTTTTTTCCTACCACAAAGCGCCATTCTGTAATGGTAGCTTTACTTCCTACTACTATCTAGCGCAAGCCTATAGGCTATAAGCAGTATTACCTTAGCTGAAACTTCTACTTTAATAATTTTTCGCAACTCATTGGCGATCCATTCACGCTATCGGTTTTCAACCGACTTCAAAAAAAGGAGGAGGTTCTCAATTCGACTGTTTTTTTTTAAAAATGTTTGTTACCTCAGAACTTTTGACTGGGTGGACCGATTTGGATGATTCTTTTTTTATTTGAAAGGGCATACTTCCCAAGTGGTCCCATATAAATTTTATTTAAAATATCAACAAAAAAATAAGTGCTTTGTATAGCGTGTGCTTGTTGTTGTAAAGTTGGCGCGGGAGTTTGAAGTCGGTTGTTTAAAAAGAATTTTTTATATTAAATTATTATAATCAAACTAGCTGATGCCCGCGACTTCGTCGTCGAAGTTTTTTTGGTTCCCGCGGAAACTCTTTAAATTTTCAGGGATAAAAAGTAGCCTATGTGTTATTCCAGACTATAATCTATCTCTGTACCAAATTTCGTCCAGATCCGTGCAGCCGTTCAGGCGTGATTGAGTTACAAACATACATCCATCCATCTATACATCCATCCATCCATCCAAACTTTCGCGTTTATAATATTACTAGATGATGCCCGCGACTTCGTCCGCGTGGATTAAGTTTTTTTTAATTCCTGCGAGAAGTCTTCAATTTTCCGGGATAAAAAGTAGCCTATGTACTTCTTCGGGATGTAAACTATCTTTGTACCAAATTTCATCATAATCGGTTGAGTAGTTGGGCCGTGAAAGCGTAGCAGACAGACATACAGACAAACGGACAGACGCTTTCGCATTTATAATATTAGTATGGATTATAGATTGTCAGCCCTGTTTAGGTATAAACAATGACCAGATGAACATACAACAATGTTTACAGTGCGATCGCGCGTCGCCCATACGGTGTAGCGTTACATCAATTAAAAGGATGTTAAACCTGTTTCAATTTGGCACGACTCAGTACTTGTGTAACACGTCAATACCGTACAGCTATGGTCTTGTGCGACTTGTCATTTGAGAGTTGAGACCCGCCGTAATTAAATGATAATATAAAAGATACTTACCAAATATCACTCGATAAAAGTTCAAAGTTTAAACCGACAAATATTATTTGATTTGTTTTCTGAAGTCGCAGTTATAATAATATGATTTTAATTATGTTGGGAAGTAGATGGGATGCCACTTTTGATTAAGATCATAATTAATGTATATATTTGAGGCGGCTAAATCACATTAATCATATTATAATTTGAATAATATTATTGTTTATAGCTGATAATGCTAATCGGTCAATGTCTGTAAACATGACGATTTTCGAAGCCAGGATGAAAATGTGCATATCATAAAGGCCTAATATAAAATCCGATACATCAAATGATTGATCACGAAGAATCCAAAGCCAAAAGACCGCCTAAGCCCTACACTCTACACTGGCTTCAGCTAAAATTCGAAAAAATAAGAGGGAACTGAAGGATTGTCTGTATAAGAACGTACAGATATACTCGTACATATATCCATCGATTTATCATTTAGTTTATATATCGATGCACATATAATCCGCTATCGCGTAAGCAGATACAATGATTTGTTCTAACAATAAACATCACGATTTCATGACTGACGTCATGTCTTATGAATTCTTATCAAGTTATTACCTATATATTAGTTTTAGAAAACTTTACATAAGATTAGAACAAGTACGATGAGAATCTGTAAATCGCTCAAAAATGTATCAGAGAAAATAATAATAGCTTTATAAAATAGTACTAATGTACAATTTAAATAGAATTGAGGCCGTAAACCAAGTTAATTATATAAATTATTTACTATTGACATGAGAGAAGGCAAAAAATTCCGGTTCTATCCTGAAATTCCAAATATGTATATGTCAACCCTACACCCTAAATCCTTTTCAAGGTTAATCCACAAAACATAGGTACTTACGCTTAAAAAATTAGGAGACGAGACATTTATGTAATTCATTTCTGTACTCAGTCTAGAAGTAGGTAATTCGACTTCTTTAATCTTTATCCGCGTTTATTCGTCTAAATCACGTCTACGTGTGGGCTACTTTCATTACCTAAGTAGAACTACTAAAAGAACTAGTTAGCATTGCGTACCTATTGAGTATTGAACCATTGTTCTCTCGTTTACATTGATTTCAAGGTAGTCATGTATAGGCTGACCATTGATTTTTTCTACTCAATATCTGGCTGAAACGAACCTTGCATAGGACATAGGCTGGTATAGGATATCTTGTTAGGTTAGGTCGATAAATTTCCGTGTTTTTAGTTATGCTCACTCGTTTCTGCCTATACCTAGTCCGTGCACCTGCACGAGCTCCGAGGAATCGGGGTCTGTACGCCACCCCTGATCGTCGCTCCATATCCAGCTAGCTCCCAGCACTAGTTTCGAGCTTGACGCGTGTAATTTTGCGATAGCAGTATTGTACTTTCAACTCTAGGTCATTACTTAAACATTCCATAGGATTCCTCAGGTAGAAGCGGGATAATTTCTTAACCGAAAAATACATACGTACAAAAAATTCATTAATTCAGGGGGGTCGAGGTCGCGGGCATCTGCAAATTATTTCGTACTTAGTTATAAACAGTCCTGACTCTTGTCCTCGCTAAGACATCGACCTCGGACCTGCGACCCAATCCAACCCTATAAAACCGAGACAGCTGTTTTTATGACGTAGACGCACCAAGAAGAGCTCGTAACTCTGCAAAATTTAAGTTGGTTTGCGAAACTAATTATTGCTTTAGAATCCCCCGTCAAATTCATTTTTGTAACTTGTATTTTAATTTTACTATTTAAGTAGGTAAGTACTCAAGTATTCAGCCAGAAAAAAGTTCAGCGTGTCCTTAAAAATGTTGAATGATGAATTATTTGTATATATTATGTACTTAAAAGATCGCCAACGAGAGGTTCCACATAAAAAAATAATAGAGCAGGACAACTAAAGTACTGAGAACCATTTGATAAGTCTGTATATTGTGCTGTGTACAAATAATAAAGTGTTAAATGCTAAGTTTATAAATAAATATAAGATTATACCACTTTAATTATCAAAAAACCGGCCAAGTGCGAGTCGGACTCGCGCACCGAGGGTTCCGTACAAACCTGTAGTTTCAAATTATAAAAAATATTTTTATTATATTATGATGTAACTAAAAATTTATGTTTTTCGCAATTCTTCCTATATCTGTGCTATAAGACGTTGCTTCGTACCAAGTTTCAAGATTCTGAGTTCACGAGAAGTACCCTGTAGGTTTTGATTCCCTTGCGAGTGTCAAAAATTTGCATAAAAATATTTTTATTATATTATGATGTAACTAAAAATGTATGTTTTTCGCAATTCTTCCTATAAGTGTGCTATAAGACGTTGCTTCGTACCAAGTTTCAAGATTCTGAGTTCACGGGAAGTACTCTGTAGGTTTTGATTCCCTTGCGAGTGTCGAAAATTTGCATAAAAATATTTTTATTATATGATGTAACTAAAAATTTATGTTTTTTCTCAATTCTTCCTATATCTGTGCTATAAGACGTTGCTTCGTACCAAGTTTCAAGATTTTGAGTTCACGGGAAGTACCCTGTAGGTTTTGATTCCCTTGCGAGTGCAAGAAAATTCGAAAATTTGCAGCATAAACGGCTGTATCTTTTGGCTGTGTAGACTTTGAATTTTGATTTTTTCACAGCTCCAAGGGACAGTAGACCTGAGTATTTGATATGAATTTCAGCTTGATACCTCCATGCGTTCCTGAGAAAAATGGTCTTGACACACAGACGGACGGACAACGAAGTGATCCTATAAGGGTTCCGTTTTTTCCTTTTGAGGTGCGGAACCCTAAAAAACGAGTTTACTCGGTGATCTTGCACAGACAATCATGCTTATTTCTTACAGGAGTCTAGTAGTTGTTGCTATAAAATAATCGCAACTACCTACTGTACCTACCTACTTTGATTTAATTAGTACTGCGCATTATCCTCGCGAGCCGGTGTAATGTACTTATACCTGTAGATTTTATCATGATTTAAGTACAAAATTGTACGCACTTAAAAATAGGGTATTTTTAGACGTGCTCTAAATCATATGTGATAGGTAGGAACTATAAATATTTGTATGCCAGAAATTGTCGATTAGATTCAAGCTCAATATAATATTCACTGCACATTTATTCAGGCAAACAAATAATTGATTCGTAATATGATTCATAAAAAACCGGTCAAGTACGAGTCAGACTCGCGCATAAGGGTTCCGTACCACCTCACAATGTAAAATGTTTTAGTAAATGACAAGAAAGATGTCATATATCAACATGTAATCAGCTGTGAAATAACTGGCTTACGTATGGCACTAAACGGGTAGCTCCTGACAAACAATTCTACACCCTATTAAAACGGAATCCTAATTAACGATTTTTGGATTTATTCTTATTTTTTTTCAATTTACTACAAGTTAGCCCTTCACTGCGATCTCACCTGGTGACAAGTGATGATGCAGCCTAAGATGGTAACGGGCTTACCTGTTAGGGATACGGCAGTTATATTAAACCCATACCCATTGCATTTGTGCTGTGAGACCACGCTCTTACAAACATTTTCTAACGATTCTAGGCCAACTGGAAGTTGGTTGAAAACCCTATAGGTTTTGAATTATTGGCGAGTGTCAAAATATGCGGCATACACGGCCGTATCTTTTGATTGCGTTTTTTTACAGCTCCATGAGACCATCAACTTGTCATGGTAGATTTACGAAGTACCTACTAAAAATTGCCAACTATCATAGAAATAGAAATAAGAGAAAAAATAACTACTTATTTACTTTTTTTTAAATCCATTAAATTGAAAATGGTCTGCTCTTTGGTATTTAAATAATATCAATAATGGAAGCCACAACTTTCTTTACTTTTCAACTTGTCCATTTTAAGAAGGACCTAACGTTACAAAGAATACGGTAAAGCTACAGGTATCCCAGAAGCATATTTTTCAAAACTTTTCTAGGCGTTATGCCAAAAAGTCGATAGCTAGGAAAACTAGTACACGTAACATTCTATGTGTCGCTATATATATACAACGTTGGAAGATAACCTTTAACCTTAAAATCGGCAAATATGCCTTGGCCCTATATTTGCCAATCGCTATGGCAATTAAATACACCATACACAGAAGAATTGGGTTGTCAAGTTGACTATTAACATCAGTCGTAGGCGTTAAAACCGAGAGTCGATTTCTTACAATACAATCACGTAATACGCCCATCATCTTTCATAATAGGAGGTGAGGAGTGGTCATTCGAATTCTATGGCACATCGGCCTTACAAGGTAAACCCGAATAAGGCTATTATATGCATAGTAATAAGTTAAGCCAATTTAAACTAAGTAGGTTAAGTTTGAAATATCAAAAAATTAACAATCTTATAACTTGTGCTGTAAAAATTAACTGAGGTGACGAAGGGGTACATATTATTTGGATAATTTTGTACTGCATTGAGGGAACTTGTTGCAATGCAAATGGCAGAGCATGAATGACGGACCAGTATCGCGGCGGTACAGACATCCCAGCCGTCGGACCCCACTTTGTACCAACAAATAGACCGATAGATCAATAAATCACTAAATATCTGTCAGTGATGTCAGCTTCATATTCGGGAGATCCGGAGGTTTTTGTTAGGAACCTTTGTTGTTAATCTTGAGGGAACCTTGCGTGCCTGATATTTATCTATAATGATTGATTAATGATTAATTAATGTATATTAAACTACAACAACTTTTTTATCTCAGCCTATGGACGTCCACAGCTAGACGTAGGTCTTCTGCTTGGATCTCCACAGAACGCAGTCTTGTGCCGCTGGCTTCCAGCAGCTCGCAGCTACTCGCTTTTAAGATCGCCCTTCCACTAAATGTAAGGTCATCCCACGCTGCGTATTCCGTTGCGAGGCCGCCATTGGGACCCGAACGAGTATCTGTTCGTCAATAACAAGCCCCACCTATTGCCACTTTAACTTAACAACTAGCTGTACTAACTGAAGTACTTACCACAAGATAAAAATGGCCTTTCTCGTAGTAAAGAGTAGCATGGTGCCGCGACAGGACCCTGCATTCGAATATCGTGTTCGTCGGGGAAGCAGTGGCTCTGTATACGTTGCGCCCGATCTGTGGAGACAATTGCTTTTATTACTCCATGAATCATAGTTACGTAAATAATGGAACTTGAAAAGGATAAGGCTACTTTAGCTCATCTTTTTATTATTATAAAAAGGTTTGCTTCTCTGATCTTATATATCTGAATTCTGATATCTTATCTACTCTATCTTACTTTTTAACTGACCACTACTCATTACCTTCATAATTTTATCTGTCCTAAAGCGTTAGGGCTAGCACATGTAGCAACTATCCCTGACCAATATAAAAACAATAATAAATATACAACTTCCTGTATGTACATAAAATACGATTTGATAAGATCAACTTCCGTTACCGGGAGTGAAACAGATGCATGGCTAGAAATAGACAATTAAATCTAATTAAACTTAATTGCCAATGCACAATTGTACCATGTCTCGAGTACCGAGGGTCGTGAACCAAAGATTGTTTTACGACTCGTCATCGGGGATCGGCGCAGATATTTGTGCTACTGGTGTCTGGCGCATAGTAGATCAGTTGCCTAGCGAGCACATAACAATTTAAACTCTGCTGTATATTCTACGACATAGGATTAACAATTAAAATTGGTACACTCAAAACAAAACAGGGGGCTTACTACCATCGTTTATAGCAGTAATACTTTACTTTTATAAACGCTCTTGTCATAGAATAGGCATGATGACAGTAACCAAGAATCAATGAAATTATGAATTTATCTAATGAAATAGGTTTCATGGATTATAAAAAACGTATTTTATTTTCTATTTCGAGTGAGATTACTATTTATTTTGATAAAATAAAACTATAAAATACAGCAATCCGCCATATTGGATAAAACACCAAGAAGCGAATGACGTCACAATTGTTTGTTAGGGTTCCGTAGCCAAATTTGGCAAAAACGGAACCCTTATAGATTCATCATGTCTGTCTGTCTGTCTGTCTGTCTGTCTGTCTGTCTGTCTGTCTGTCCGTCCGTATGTCACAGCCACTTTTTTCCGAAACTATAAGAACTATAATGTTGAACCTTGGTATGTAGATGTATTCTGTGAACCGCATTAAGATTTTCTTACAAAAATAGAAAAAAAACAATAAATTTTGGGGGTTCCCCATACTTAGAACTTAAACTCAAAAATTTTTTTTTCATCTAACCCATAGGATACATGGGGTATCTATGGATAGGTCTTCAAAAATGATATTGAGGTTTGTAATATAATTTTTTTCTAAACTGAATAGTTTGCTCGAGAGACACTTCCAAAGTGGTAAAATGTGTGTCCCCCCCCCCGGAACTTCTAAAATAAGAGAATGATAAAACTAAAAAAAATATATGATGTACATTACCATGCAAACTTCCACCGAAAATTGGTTTGAACGAAATCTAGTAAGTAGTTTTTTTTTTAATACGTCATAAATCGTAAACCGCAATTTACCTTTCATTCAATCAACTCAAATATTTAAAAAAAAACATTTAATTTAAAACTTACTACAGGTTTGTACGGAACCCTCGGTGCGCGAGTCCGACTCGCCCTTGGCCGGTTTTTTTTGAGCTTTGACAGTCACGCTATTGTTTACTGCACACTGCACAGAGTACAATGGTAAAAACAATAATGACGTCACAAACGACGCCATGACACCGCCGAACGTTTTGGGGTGAATTTTAAAATTTATATTTCAAATGCCAATTTTATCTACCAAATCTTATTTTTCTGCTGAAATAAGATATTTTTTCGAAATAGTAGATACTTCCGAACATAATCTGACCATTTTTCAAAATCAGTCATCATGCCTATTATAATCCTTATTTGGACGTCAAGGCTCAAGGTACATCATATAAAACGTCAATTTCAAAATAATACTGGTTTAAGCGATGTAGCTCAGGCTACATATTATGCAAGCTTTGTATGGGAACCCTAAAATAAAAAATGTAAAGCTGATTTTTGGCACAAGTGTTCCTTGGGGTCTGAGAACTGAGAAGTACCTCTTAAGAATTCCCCCCTCCTAGGCCGCGGGCTTCCCTATCCCCCCCCCCCCTAATATGTCTCCCTGAGCGTGGTATTTTATAATTTTCTCAAAAACTATTACAGCTAGAAAAAAACCATCTATGGCGAAAATATTCTACATTAAATAATCAATCAAATAGCATTTAAATCATTATGATAGAACAAATAGTTTTGGAAATATGCCGGCTTATTATGAGTATTTTTTATTTTTTTGAAAAATTGTGTGTTTCTTGTGATTTACACGAAAAGTATAAGAGCTAGGAAAAAAACGACAAGAACAAAATGAAAGTTCATAAAATCAACTACAAATTGCTTTTTATTTCATTTCAAGAGGCCCAATACTTTCGGAAATATTACGATCGAAAATGTGCATGACATTTTATTTGAAAATCATCGATGTTATAATACAATAAACTAATAGTAATAATCATGATATCTTTATCTATCTATCTAAAAAACAACACACTTCGTGGTTGTGGGAGGGGGGAGGGGGTTGTGGGAGGGAGGAGATGGGTTGTGGGCGGTGGAGGGCGTGGGTTGTGGAGGGTAGGCAGGAGGCTGTGGGATGTGGTAGGGGGGTTGTGGGAGGGGGGTTGTGGGAGGTGGGAGGGGGGTTGTTACAAAAATATGTTATTTATTTATGGGTTAATTTCTATTTATTCCGTAGTATTATGCTAAGTCTACATGACTACCACCGGTTCTTACACAACAGCAAAGTATATTTCGAAAACTAATTGTTCTATCAAAATAAACTAAACACTATTTTAAATGTAAATTAATAATCTTTGTACTAAGTGCTGACAGCTTTTTTCCTAACTCTAATACTTTTTCTTGAAATTACAAACACATTCACAGATTTTACAAAGGTTCAGTTTTTTAGGGTTCCGTACCAAAATGGTAAAATGGAACCCTTATGGTGCGACTTTCTCCGTCTGTCTGTTCGTCTGTCCGTCTGTCCGTCTGTCCGTCCGTCACACTTGATTATTTCAGTAACTACCTAAGCTATCGACATGAAATTTGGAATAGTTGTGTATATTAGTGGCCCAAAGACACTGGAATAAAAAAAAATTGGAAATTATTTTTGTTCTTATTTAAAAAGGGGGGAAAATCTGAGGGTTGAAATTTAAAAGTGAGATAACTGTACTGTGTAGGGTATCATATGAAAGGGTTTACTTTGTACATTCTAAAACAGATTTTTAATTATTTTTAGTTATGATAGTTTTTGATTTATCGGGGAAAATGTCTAAAAAAATACCGTTCCCCCCCCCCCTTATCTCCGGAGTTATATATAAATTTACGTATATTTTACAGGAAAACTATAGCCAATGCTCTAACTAGCATAGTTTTTTTGATATTAACAATAAACCTCTACAAACAAAGTTAGTCTTGCGGTTCATTAACAAAGGTAATTATTTATTAATAATGGTACGGAACCCTTCGTGCGCGAGACCGACTCGCACTTGCCCGGTTTTTATTCCAGTTAGGCAGCCATTTTTCCGAAACTATTAGTTCTATCAAAATAAACTAAAAACCATTTTGAAGACAATTTAATGAAGATAATTTTTGCTTATGTTATTTTTTTTCCAGTTCTAATAGATTCTGTGAAAATTCTAAAACATATCCACGGTTGTTGAAAAAAAAAACTTGGAATATAGGTTACCATATTTCTCGAACTATTGGTTCTATCTGAATTCACCATAAGACTTTTGTGGGTAATTTAGAGAAATTAATTATTCTTCCGAGGATTTTTTCCAGCTCTAATAGTTTTTGTGGAAATTGCAAATAACACAGGATTCTAGCATTTTTTATTTCTTTTCGTACACTATACAAGGATGTATATTCGAAATTATTAGTCCTATCTTTAAGAGCGAAATATTTTTAATAAGTTGTTAAATGGTGTTTATTTTCACTTCTGGGAGTATTTTGCCTAGCTCTAATACTTTTCTAGAAATTACAGAAAACCAAAATATTGAAAAATATTGTTTTCATGTTAACTATGACAGGTATATTTTCGAAATCATTAGTGCTATCAAAATGGACTAAATACTATTTTAACTACATATATGTTTCTTACTGCTTCAATCAGTTTTTCCTAACTTTGTTTTTTTTTTTGGGAAATTAAAAATAAGGTACACGGTAATTACATATTATTTTCTTTATCTTACACAATAGGTAGGCATCTCCAAAACTATTACTCGTATCACAATAAACTAAATATCATTTTATAGCTTATTTAATAACCTTTCATTTTGCCTCAGACAACATTTTACGTATCTCTATCAGTTTTTATGGAAATTACAAGAAACTACATTACAAAAAGCCATACATCAAATATTAAATATTATAAATGCGAAAGTTTGGATGGATGGATGTATGGATGTTTGTTACTCAATCACGCGCCAACGGCTGAACGGATCTGGCTGAAATTTGGCACAGAGATAGAATATAGTCTGGAATAGCACATAGGCTACTTTTTATCCCGGAAAATTAAGGAGTTCCCGCGGGAACCAAAAACCTCAAATGGATGTTTGTTACTCAATCACGCCAGAACGGCTGAACGGATCTGGATGAAATATGGCACCGAGATAGATTATAGTCTGGACTAACACATAGGCTACTTTTTATCCCGGAAAATTCAAGAGTTCCCGCGGGAACAACAAAACCTCGATCCACGCGTACGAAGTCGCGGGCATCAGCTAGTGCAAAATATTTTCTTTCATGCATAAAGGGTTAATATATCTCCTAAAGTATTAGTCTTATCGAAATGAACCAAGATATTATTTTGTAGATAATTTAATGAAGATAATTTTCGCCATAGAAAGTTTTTCTAGCTCTAATAATTTTTGAGAAAATTATAAAATACCGCGCTCAGGGAGACATTTTAGGGGGGGGCGGGGGGTAGGAAAGCCCGCGGTCTATGAGGGGGGAATTTTTAAGAGGTACTTCTCAGACCCCAAGGAACACTTGTGCCAAAAATCAGCTTTACATTTTTTATTTTAGGGTCAATGTTTATTAGTCCCGTACTAATGATAGTAAGCCCAAGTGACGACGAGTGGTCCAGTTGTGACAACGCATATCAGTCGATTGCGATCGTTAAGCTACGTTGACCCAAGTCGGTAACTGGATGGGTGACTGAATTAAGAGGTTCAAATTTGGCCTTTTCATTTCCTCCGAGCCTCGGAGAGAACTATTATTATCCCAAGAAAACTCCTAACCTTATTTGATCTATGGAAAGGGGCACGACGTTCAGAAATGAGGAATACTACGCAGAGAGAGTAAGCACAGAGTGCCCTCAAGGCACGCGCTGCCGTTGACGTTTGATTTGCTATCAAGAAAGACGCCACAGCTCCACTACATTCTGCCGGTGTACGTTGCGCCTTACCACGAAAGTTGTGATTATCACGTCAGCCAATCAGAGGTGATTGCGATCGCGATTTGACACAATGTACTCGTAGCTGGAAAACTACGGCAGTAGACGATACTATTAATACGCCATAGTGCACCCACCCTGTCTCACCAGCTAGCGCCTGATAGCAATATTAATTAGCTTACAGATTAACGTCTGGAAATTCAAACAAGGTGCGAACTTGCACTCGTTTTTATAATTAAGTCTGGATCATCTTTAGATGATTAAAGACATGGCCAGACACGAATGAGGCGCGACGTTTCAATGTGGCACCTAGAACTTTAACTAGCCCTACCTATGACTGGATTACTTAAGATTTACAAACTGTCTTGATTTAATGTCAACTGAATACTTCTTGTTTTACAGGGTTAGCCGACATAGGTCCTATTCACAAAATGACTTACCTACCTACTCCTTAAGAAGCCCTGTTCGCTAAATGACACATTCTTAAAAAGGCCTATCTGCCAAATGACTTATTCTTAAAAAGACCTTATTACCTTCTTTTGGGTAAGTCAACAGCGAACCGGACTTTTAAAAGAGTAAATCATATTGCCAATAGGTCCTATGTTGCCTAACCTTTGTGACATAAAATGACAAACAATTTTTAATGAAGGAACTAGAAGTTTAATTCACTATACATATATGTGAAGACTTCACAATCTAAAGATTTCTGTGGTGTGGTGAATATCACGAGCTATAGGCGCGGGATACATGCTGTGCCACATGGATTTACCTATTGTCGTGGATTATAGCGAATTAAACTTCTAGTTCCTTCTTTATCATGGATTTCCGCAATGTAATGCCTGCTTCTATACAAACCACTTTTTCCCTGAATAAAAATGTTGGAGATCAAAGATAGATGGACAAGTTTTCATAGTAAGTAAGTTGATACTGATAAATCTTATCAGAATAACTGATATAACAACACTATGAGATAACTTTAACAAAAGATTTGCACTGAACTTTAATTTCACTGCTACAAATTACAATAAGTATTTAAGTTAAAGGTTGGGCTTTAGTATACTGGACGCGGCGGAGGGGGGAGGGAAGGGGAGGGGAGGGAGGGGGGGAGGGGGTGAACCCCCCCTGTAAGCCAAACTCGTCGAATCCTAATAGTTTCCGAGATATTAATTTTTTTAATTTCAAAATGTAGAGGCCAGTTTTACTGAAATTCGGGCTTAGCTCTACTCAGTTAGGTGTCGAGTGCTTAGTAGTTAATGGGAGAAGCCAGGGGATACCCTCCCCCTCCCCCTCTCCTCCCCCTCCCCCCACATATACTAAATAACAACCGTACATTTTTTTTATTCCTTGTAGTAGCAAATGTAATAAAGTCTAATAACAATAATATTGTAGTAATATTATGACTTAACTATATTCACATATGTGTTTGCTTTAACAATTCTTTATTTACTTAAGTTCGGTTCGGTAACCCATAGGAACCTAAGTGCCCGGCCGCATAGCCTTTTGACAAATATTTGTTTTTACTTAGGTTCGGTGTATTAACCCCATACGAACCTAAGTGCCCGGCCTGCGGCCGGGCACTACCTGGATATTTATGTTCAACCCTAACCTAACCTAACCTTTTGACAATTTTTTTTTTAACTTAAGTTCATAGTATTAGCCCTATAAATACCTAAGCGAGCACTTATTAAACTGCTCTGATTCCATCACAGCCTTCTATCACAACTGTAAGGATTTCTGGTGGTCGTCTTTATGGGAAGTTAAAAAAAATTGTGGGGGAGGGGGAGGGGGGGCGGATGCGGCCTAGGTAGGTTAGCCTAGTCCTACCTAATTCCCTCACACCATCTTTCACACAAACAAAACAAGTAGAGATTTGCATGAATTTCGGAAAAACTAACCTCAAAATGTCGAAATTTCAAAAATTAATTTCTCGAAAACTATTACGATTCGACGGAAAATATTTTGGCGTTATGTTTATTACATTAATACCTTTCTGTAAAAAAAAAATGAACTGTCTACTGCACGTCACATATACTTTCCAATAATCGATATAGACATTGTTTATGGTTTGAATACGATTATTAGCATTTTGTGATAGGTACTTTTTAAGTTCGGAACGGATTTTATTACGTACAACGAAACTTTAGTACGCCAACTATGAACTAAACGTCAATGAGTCTATAATCTATGGCAAATGTCGTAATAAATAGTGAAAAGTGTTGAAGAATTGCGAATTTTCAAAAAATTATTTCTCGAAAAGTATTAGGATTCGACGTAAAATATTTTAGTGCAAGGCTTACCACATGAAGATCTTTCTGTAAAAAAAATATGAACGTCCAACTCCGCGTCCAGTATACTAAAGCTGAGCCAAGTTAAATTATTTTACTTTTAAAATACCACTTATAGCTAGCCTGATCTAATTATAACTAAGTATACAGATAATGCCTGTAGTGAATTCTTAAGTTACTTTTGGCTAACAAAACCATAAAAAAAGAATTTGTATAGAAAGATAAACTTACTAAGAAATAATCCCAGATATATCTTGAATTGTAGACTAATTACCATACAATGCAGATACAAAAGTTAAGATAATCGGAAATTCCCTTGACAATTCAAAAACACTTATAAAAGACTAGCGGTCCGCCCCAACTTCGCACGGTCAGTCGGCACTGAGACGACAACTCCACCATACGTTCTCAAATTTTGTTCAGCAAACCGCTGTGAACGCTTGGCACTTGAGTCTCCAATACGACGTATTTTCGCTGCCCTCCCCTGGGAACGATGTTTAGAACTAACAACTAAGTTGAGACCTGGCTCTTTTAGGCATTTCGCAGTCTATCTACAACAGTTAGATATTAAAATGTTTAAAAAAATGTTAGTAAGTTCTCTTGTACTTATTGTTTGTCTTGACACATATGACATAAAAGTGTCTTGACAAATATGACATAAAAGTCTGAATTAATAGATGAATAGAGGTTTAACGTAAAAAGATAAATTAGGTGAATTTTTCCGACTTAATTCACATTATTGCAATTTTCGAAGGGATATCTAATTTATTTTAAAATAAAATACGCCTATGTTACTTGCTGATAAAGTAGCTTTCTATAGGTGAAAGAATTTTTAAAATCGGTCCAGTAGTTTTTTAGTTTATCCATTACAAACAAACAAACAAACAAACAAACAAACAAATCTTTCCTCTTTATAATATTAGTTTAGAAGTTTAGATTAGATTATTTGAATAATTTTTTTTATATTATTTAAATCTCAGATTGGAATAGTTATTTAGAGGAGATGAATACAAACTTAGGTTTACTTTTCTAAAAATATTACTTAACTGAACATCACCTATGCATAGCCAAACACATAATTAACTCAATAAATAATCAAATAAAAAAACTTGATTGTAACCCCATAAATTACTAAAAGTTGTATGTAGTACATACTTAATCAAAAATTGGTTAAAAACCAATTATTTATTGGTTGCACTTTCTCTTTAAAAAAACTTTACCCATCATACATGTTTATAACTATAAGAATTACATGAAAACCAGTTACTCAAATTAACACTACTGTCTTGAATGTGAGCACACAATTTTGCAGGGTCACACTTATAATTTTATTCTTTTCTATAACAAAATTCCACAACCTATTTTAAACTTGCCTATACACAAATTTAAGAAATCCATTAAATGTATGCTCCTAAAAAAAGCTTATTATACTGTTGAAGATTATGTCAATGATAGAGGAGCATGGATTTGATCGCTCCAGCAATGCTAAGGACAGCGGTTACTTATGTACACATTAATATAATAAATAATTATTGTAAATGAATTATTTAAAAAGAGCAACCACCGAGTTTCTTGCTGGTTCTTCTCGGTAGGAATGTCATTCCGAACCAGTGGTAGATTCACTTGACGATTCAAAAGTACTTGTAAAAGTTTATTTGAATAAAAAAACATTTGATTTTGATTTTGATTTTGAGTAACTCAACATCCGGCCGGATACCGGATGTTCAAAAACTACTATTATTTCCTAAAATCAACTTTAAAATGTAAGTTTTTGTGAGGTTTACTAAATATTAAGAAAACCGGTAATATTTATGATTTTATTTAAAACTGAAAAGTTTCAAAAACTCGCAAGGAATTTCAAAGAACCTTTCTTAAAGTGCACTCAAATCACACACTTTACGCAGCAACTAAACAACTAATTTTCGCTATACAACTGATCACTCATTCCGCCTGCCACGATCACTCACGATGACACCCGAAACGAATTGATCCGATCGCTTTCGCTGTACCTGTGCGGTGCTAAACTGGTCACAACCTGCTACGAGATCACGAGCCAGATATCCGCCCGCCAGATATTCAGCCATCCGGCTTCTTAGCTAGCCGAATATCCGGTATCCGGCCAAACAACTATCCATTTCATCTCTAATTAGGACTTGATGACTGATCAAGTCTTTGCTTGCTTTTCATCAAATAAAAATAGTTTTTTAAGAAGAGTAGAAAGCCTTTGCTTGAGTAGAGCCTGGAATGATCCAGCGGGGAGTCTCAACAGTGGTTTCACATGGAGGTCTGCATCCAAGTGCGGAAAATAATCCCAGGATACAAAGAAGTCTTTGACAAAGCAACCTCTTATTTTCACTCATTGCTTTATTAAATACATAATATAGGATTGCACCTACCAGAGAGCATAGTTGGTTTTCTAGTTCAGGCTAGGCATTGCTTAATTCTTTTGCAACATTTAACTGCAGCTGAATGATATTAGAAATCTTTAAATGAGGCTCTGCTAATTGATTTTAACTAGGTATCTAGCTGATAATAAACAGTTACAAACAAATGAGGACATTTACCTTAACAGGTTGTTCCAGTGTAACGCGCCTTTCGTCAAAGGGCAAAGAGTTCGAATGAGGTATGAAGATCGCCCTCGGTACACCCACATCCTGGTTATTCTGTGTCTCTGGAGCAGGTGTCCAGTTGTAATCCATATTTTTCAATGTGGTGTTCAAAAGTGGATTAACTCTCTTGCTCTTTGCTATCACCATCGCACACCTTGCTCCTCGGAGTAACCATTCGGTCCTCGTTCATAAGTTGACGATCTCCACATCGAAGAAAACTATCATAACACTGGCACTAGGGTGAAAGGAGAACTCCATTTCCTGTCATCTTCGTAACAAACGGAACTCGGTTTGCAAAGTGTTATCAATTCTACAGCACGTACCTCCGACTATACATCCCTCATGAAAACACTTGGAAAATAGAATATGAAACTTGATTCCTTTCGCCTACCGTTTCGTTAAGTATTCCCTCAAAATCTGGAAGTGCAACGACTGCAAACCGTATCGTATTTATAGCTTACGTGTAAAACTAAAAAACGATTATTTACAGACAAAGTGTATTAAACCAATATTATAAAGGGCGTTGATCAAAACTATCGTTCAAGGAACTTACGAAATGGGCGCACGAATCGGACATTTGTTTTGTTGAGTTGGGTACTTACCTACCGTCTCATCGTTCATTTGTTTAACATTTAAAATTTAAATGACGAATAATTTTAAATAAATTATTAAAAATCTCAATTTATCACTGCTAGATTTTTCCGTTTTTTCAAGGAATTAAATAACATTTTTTTGCAATATGTTTAATTAACCGGTTATTCCGGTTTTTTGATATTTATTTAATCTGTAGCATGTAGCACACAGATAAATAGCCATGGCAAAAGCATAAAATTCTCACTCTCACAGATAAAAAATACTTATTTCTTATTGTTAATAATTAGGTAATAATTATTGTTAATAATTAATTATTTCTTATTTCTTATTGTTAATAATTTTGAGGATTTGCACTAATTTAAAATCTTAGTTTTACTATTTACTCGAAAAAAAGTTACCTGCCTAATGGATTATATGGAAATTATGCCGTTGTTGATGTTAAATTAATCAAGTATTTATAAGAAAACTGTTTCAAATTTAAGTTTCGTCTATGCTCAGATAAAAACCAAAGACAGAAGAAGCTTTCTTACTGACGTTTAAAAACCGAACTTATCGGTTTATTTTTAGCTGTGGCACGCTGTGGTTGTTGGAGAAGTTTTATGGTATATGGTAATAAATCTATGTTCGAGAGGGCGTTTGCCTCACTCTATCATGGAACAATTTGTATCTTTATCTCTTTTGTTAGTGTTGCTATCCAAAAAAATACATAATAAATTGCACAAAATGAATACAGATGGCGCTGTTAAATTTCAGTTCGCCGTTCGGAGGAGGAGAAAAAGAAAAAATCGAAACTCGCCATTGTAAGCGATTAGCGAATTGAGTGAATTTGAGCCTTTGCAACGAAACGGTTTTCTGTCTCGGGTCTCGTGTGTACAGTGTGTATTGAGTGTGTGCCAATTTTCAAAACGAAAGTGCAAACTGTAGTGCTTTTACATCTTGTAAGTAAACGTTGGATAACTTCGCTAATGCAATACCTACCCTATGATTGAACTGTCTCTCGATCAATTCAATTCAACTGCTTACCGTTCAATATGGCCGTTCTGCTGTTTGATATTTTTTGAAAAGTTTACCAATTTGTAAACATTATTTCAAATGTATGTTTCTCCGTCGATGTATGTTTGCCCCCAAGGTTCTTCTGCAAAATATTCTTCTGTTCGTAGATGTGGCAAAATGACAGTGGATTTTGACGTTTTAAATCCTGAGTCATTTCCATGCGATTTGCTTTCAGATAATTTTACTATTCATTTCGCGCAAAATAAATTAGGCATTGCCAAATTAACGAAAACAACGATGTACGAACCCTTCTTAGTACTTTTTTATTGATAAACATATCCCGTTGATGTTGTGTCTATACAAATTTAAGGTTTAAAAACTAGACTATTCCAGCCTAGACTTGGCGATCGATATGTCTCAAGTTCTAGACCGTTAAAATAACCTTAATACTTACCAAATTGCAAATAATTTATAAGTGAAAAGTTTCTGTTGATATTTTATTAATGTGTAATCAGTAATCACTAATCACTGATTGAGGATAAGTGACACAGGTTCATTAATTTTCATGCAAATTCAGTGCACCTACTTACTTAAACAACTTCTTATATTTGCTTTTAATGTTCAATATGACTTTAAAGTAAGTATAATAACTAAGTATAGACTTATTAACTTTTAGTTCAAAAGATTAATGTAAATACCTATAAAATGATTACATACTTACTTAAAGGTTAAATTAAAACAAAACTTTCTTAGGATATTTTTTCATGGTCTCATGTTAAGCTATGCTATGTGTCTTGCTAATTTAAATTTTCCTGGTAGGTTGTATAACCTATATATATCACACATCTACAACACAGTTTTATGAGAGTTACACAACTTTATCATTTCATCCCATTGCTGCCTCACTACTGAGCACAAGTCGCTATCAGAATGAGAAGGGTGTGGTCATAGTGCACCAGGCTGGCCAAGTGGGAATCAGCAAACTTCATACACGTTTGAGAACATTATGAAGCAAACTCTTGCGCATGCAGGTTTCCTCACAAAGTAATGAAAGAACTAATGATTTACAAATGTGCATTGTCGAGTCAACATCTCCTAAAGATGCTCTGGTGTTGGAGTGAAACGTAGGTTGAGAATAATTTTGTGGTGAATATTGCAAGATACACATTGTTTCACATAGATTAACCTATTGTGGTGGATTATAGTGAATTAAACTTCCAGTTCGTTCATTATCATGGACTTCAGCCAAGTAACACCTACTTCTATCCAATATTCCTCACAAAGTTATCCTTCATCAGTATAGAAAGTGATATTTAATTACTTAAATTGCACATAACTCCGAAAAAGTCCTAAGTGTGTGCAAGAGGATCAATCCCTGACCACCTGAACTTCAAGCTAGAACAATATTGACAGATTGTATATTGTTTCATGGGTAGACCCAGATGTTTGCCAGTCATTGGTATTGATTCTGATGCCTTTCTCTAATTGGAGTAACTGAGTACATATCCCCACCTTTTTGTTTTAAATATTGCTAGTAAAACAGAAAAAATATTAAAACTTAAAATGTTTTAGGAATTAAATTTTAAACAAATAAATGGGAGCTATGATTATGTAATTTTAGTGCTACCTAACAAATTTTACAGTATTTGACTGATTATGATGCAAAGGTCATAATAATAGTGTTATCACAGTGGCATTAAGCATGTCTTGTTATATTTCTTGATCTCTTTCCCTGCATTGTATAAATAAAATACTAGCTGATGCCTGTAACTTCGTCCGTGTGAATTGAGGTTTTATGTTTCCTGTGGGCACTCTTTAATTTTCCGTGATAAAAGCAACTTATGTGTTATTCCAGACTATAATCGATCTCTGTGCCAAATTTCATCCAGATCCGTTCAGCCGTTCTGGCGTGATTGAGTTACAAACATCTATCCATCCAAACTTTTACATTTATAATATTACTTTGTATAGATAGAAGTATAGATGAACACTAATCACACTCTTTAATGTTCAGTGATAAAAAGCAACTTATGTGTTACTAGCAGATGCCCGCGACTTCGTCCGCGTGGTTTATGTTTTTTTCCTCACAGGTACTCCTTAATTTTCCGGTATAAAAAGTAGCCTATATCACTCTTCAGGTCCTTAACTACCCGTGCAAAATACCCGTTGCTCTGTTGCGGCGTGATTGAAGGACCAACTCTCTATTTCACCCCTTTGGGGGTAGAATTTTCAAAAACTGTGAAACACATATTTCTTTGTTTTCAATCGGTAGCTCACATACCAAGTTTCATGGTTATAACTTGGGAAATGAAGGACTTTCATACAAATTTCCGACCCCTATTTTACCCCTTCGGGGGTGATAATGTTAAAAACTGTGTCATACGTACTTCATTATTTTTTACCGAAAGCCAAAATACCAAGATTCGTTTAAAATATCTTGAGAAATGAAGGCCTTTTCTACCAACTTTTATCCCCTATTCCATCCCTTTGGGGGTAGAATTTTGAAAAACTGTGAAACACGTATTTCTTCATTTTCAATTTGCAGCTCATATACCAAGTTTCATGGCTATAACTTGAGAAATGAAAGACTTTCATACAAACTTTCAACCCATATTTTACCCCTTGGGGGATGGAATTTTGAAAAACTGTGAAACACCTACTTCTTTATTTTCAATTCACAGCTCAAATACCAAGTTTCATGGCTATAACTTGAGGAATGAAGGACTTTCATACAAAATTTTATCCCCTATTTCACCCCTTTGGGGATGGAATTTTAAAAAACTGTGAAACACATATTTCTTCATTTTTAACTCGCAGCTCATATACCAAGTTTCATGGCTATAACTTAAGAAATGAAGGACTTTCATACAAACTTTGAACCCCTATTTTACCCCTTTGGGGGTAGAATTTGAAAAACTGTGAAATACGTATTTCTTTGTTTTAACCAATAGCTCATATACCAAGTTTCTTGGCTATAACTTGAGAAATAAAGGACTTTCATACAAACTTCCAACCCCATTTTATCCCTTGGGGGATGGAATTTTGAAAAACTGTGAAACACGTACTTCTTTGTTTTTTACCGTCAGCCAAAATTCCAAGTTTCGTTGATATAACTTGTAAAATATCTTGAGAAATGAAGGCCTTTCATACCAACTTTCATCCCCTATTTCACTCCTTTGGGGGTCGAATTTTCAAAAACTGTGGAATACGTATTTCTTAATTTTTAACTCTTAGCTCATATACCAAGTTTCATAGCTATAGCTTTCATACAAATTTTCAACCCCTATTTTACCACTTTAGGGGTTGAATTCTGAAAAACTGTGACACACGTAATTCTTTATTTTTTAACGAAAGCCAAAATACCCAGTATCGTTTATATAACTTGAGAATATCTTGATAAATTAAGGACTTTCATGCAAAATATCAACCCCTATTTTACCCCTTTGGGGGTAGAATTTTGAAAAACTGTGAAACAGTTATTTCTTTATTTTTAACTGGTACTCCACGTACCAAGTTTCTTGGCTATAACTTGAGAAATTAAGGATTTTCATACAAACTCTCGACCCCAATTTCACCCCTTTGGGGGTGGAATTTTGAAAAACTATGAAACACATATGTTTTCATTTTCAACTTGTAGCTCATATATCAAGTTTCATGGCTATGACTTGAGAAATTAAGGACTTTCATACAAACTTTCAACCCCTATTTCACCCCTTCGGGGGTAGAATTTCGGGATAAAAAGTATCCTATGTCCTACCTCGTAGTATGGGCTCAAATCGTGCCAAGTTTCGTTTGAATTCATTCAGTAGTTTCGGCGTGATGCGCGGCCAAGATACAGACAGACAGACAGACAGACAAAAATGAAAAAAATTACAGATTTGGCTTCAGTATCGAATAATGAGTGCCCTCCAAAAAAAATTTTCAAAATATCTTCAATGTACAGAATTGGACCTGTTACAGTTTTATTATAAGTATAGATTCCAGACTATAATCGATCTTTGTGCCAAATTTCATCCAGATCCGTTCAGCCGTTCTGGCGTGATTGAGTTACAAACATCTAGCCATCCAAACTTTTACATTTATAATATTACTTTGTATAGATAGAAGTATAGATGAACACTAATCACACTCTTTAATGTTCTGTGATAAAAAGCAACTTATGTGTTACTAGCAGATGCCCGCGACTTCGTCCGCGTGGTTTATGTTTTTTTCCTCACAGGTACTCCTTAATTTTAAATTAAGATAGAAGTATAGATGAACACTAATGAGTATTAGCAGCATTTTGGCTAATTATGGTGCATAGGTCTTATATAGTGTTATCCCAGTGGCATTAAGCATGTCTTGTTATATATATCTTGATCTGTTTCCCTGCATTGTAAATTCCAGAAGGTAACAATTTTTTTTGGAGTAACAGCTGGAATAGCTGTTTATGGACATACTTAATATCATCTTATTTTTAAGCACAAATTGAAAACATTTCCTTCCATGAGCAACTAATAAATTGCACCTTGGTGCATTTATGTAGATGTTGATGTTTATTAACTTCCAAAAGTAGTAATTGTTGTTCTTAAATTATAAGTATGTATACTGTACATTACTTACACATTAACTTTAGAAATGTTTTAATAATATCTTCATAATAATACCTTGGCTACGCTATTAACAGGAAAAGCTAGCTTTTCTTGCTTATCAAACAAAAATTTGCGTGCTATGGAGAGGGCTATGTTGGGAATTTCTCTCAGGGATAAAATCCGGAATGAGGAAATTATAAAGGCACCGGGCAGGCCATGTCTGTCGCAAAACCGAAGGCCATTGGGGCAGAGGTGTTCTGGAGTGGAGACCGTGTACCGGCGCGCAGTGTAGGACGACGTCCAGCTTGCTGGTCCGATTACCTAAAGAGGGTGGCAGGAAGCGGGTGGATGAGGAAGGGGGAGGACTGTGTTCGGTGAAGCGCTCACGAAATAGCCTATGTCCTGTCCTATGTACGACCTAAGTTGTGCAACACCGCCGGCACGAGCCCTTAGAGTTAGACTGTGGTAGTACTATAACACTTATTAGGGATTATTGAAAAAGATTACTAAATAACCTAGTTTTTGTAATTACAAGTTGATTTATAGTTTTTTTTGTCTCCCAGGTGTGATAATGGCAACGGCGTTTCTGCCGTCGCCCGCGTGAATTAGTGAGACTCTAGTGCAGTGAACCTCAAAGGCTCGCCGCCTTAAGAGTTAACCAACCACAATGAAAATGGTGTTGTCACAACGGCAACGAGAGGAGCTGTAAGTACATTATTTTATACCTTCAAATAGGAACGCTAATTAAATGAAATCTAATTATTTATTATTAGTGCTGAAATCTAGTGCAGTGCAGGTGGTATTCTGGATTTCAGTACTACTAACTCAGTACAATACTACAACAGTACAACACTACTACTAAATAGAGAGTACTGAAATCCAGAATCCCACCTTCACCCATTGCACTATTGTTCTACCTACCTCCAAGCAGTACAAATTCTTAATCATTATTCAATTCTTACAAATTTGCTGGAAACAATAGTCAAAAAATATTCTCAAAAGATGTTACAAATGTTATCTTTCATATATATATATAATTCAGTAAAAAAAAAACAAAACCCACATACTCATGTCTTTGTTTAAAATGCTTATTGGGTTTGCAAGATTATTACTGTACTGAATCTGCAACTAGTTAGTCCTTGACAAATTTTTAATGTTCGCTATTAACAAGAACTTCGTATTGTATTACATTTAACCCACAAGGCACAATAATTGTTTTCTCGTTTTAAATTTGATATTGTCTAAAGCATTAGATTAAAATGTTATTTTTATTCTGAATAAGTAGAAAACGTTTTAAAACATACAAGTCCTTGTATATACATTGAGATATATTTTTTTGCGATAAAAATCAATATGCTTAAATCTGAATAGAATCGGCTTTGTACCGGAATGCTAAATCGCTTGGCGGTACGTCTTTGCCGGTAGGTCGGTAAGTGGTTACTAGTCACGGCTGAAGCCTACCACCAGAGCAGACCAGTGAAAATCGTCCCAAATTGTCCCTGCCGGGACCGAACCCGGGATGTCCCACTGTAAGTTCACAGCGCTCACCACTGCGCCAGGGAGGTTGTTCGAATACTGAAACCATAAAAGAGTGCTCCAAGTCGCATGGGTAAAATGACAAAAATCAAACAGTTCAATAAAACTCCCAGTATGAAAACTTACATAAACAATAAACATTCAGTTGTTAGTTCTGTACAATTGCACAAAAACTACTGCGATACCAACCAATGATCCATGAGACCGAATTTCCCACCGATTTGAAATTGTATCCTTCAATGTCATCTTCAAGCGCAGCAAAGCATATAGCCCTAAAAGTTTCCGACCCCCAACAGAAGCTACTACAAGAAGGCGGACTTCAAAATTACACTCACAGGCTTGTAAAAAGTTTGACACCTATAATATTTTTGTAAAGATATACTCACGTCGACATTACAGACAGACATTTTCAATTATATTTAGATAAAATCAAGATATTAGATTAAACTCAATAGGTACCGTCTGTCAGAACTCAGATCGTCATCAGTGTGTAAGCTCAATAGTCCTTACGAATTTCAATTTTATACCAGTTCAGAACTTCTTTAGCGTGGAACTCGTTTGCGAGAGGCGAGATTTATATGACAGGTTGCATATTATGTAATGCATGAATGCGAGTCGAAAGTATAGTACAGCGATCCTTCATGGGGTCTATTAGCTTTTGAAATTTAGTCCCAACATGAATACACTTTCCGTTGCTTAATTCATTTAAATTATTCAGTTCGGAAGATAAGAAAATTTACATACAACAGTACCTATTTGTATCATGGATTGCAATTATTAATCCTATATCAACTTTGAGCTCTAAATCAGGATCTTGTACCTACTCTTCCAAACCACTGGCGCAAGTTTTTTGGCCCCAATATCCTTCTGCAGCAGCTAGCCTTCTCCTGAGGCTTAACAGTCACTTTTATCGCAATTGTGTGCTGGTATGATGTTTCACGTGTCCAAAATATTTTAGATTTCTCTTTTTAATGGACGCCAGTAACTGCTGAAGTTAACCCTGAACTACCCATTCTGTACAGCATCCCAAATATTTTAACCATGAGTCTTTACGCACTGCTCTCACATTTCGATATCTTCGACTTTCTTAGCCATTGTCTTTGCAGCGTCGACTTCCCATCTATATATTTTTTTTTAAAAGCTCTACTATAAAGTACCCTTAAGTGGTTTTAATTAACTCTTGAGATCCCTATAAGGTGGAGGTAGATTATTCCAGCATTTAGTCGCATTATTTTTTAAACTCTCATTAAAAGCCCCCCAATCTGTGCCGCAATATGATGACGGCATCGCCTGAGAGTTTCTTATACGCAAACGTTTAAAATACTGTCAATACTGTCTTAAAAACCGGTCAAGTGCGAGTCGGACTCGCGCACCGAGGGTTCCGTACTCAAGAAGTAGGTACTGAAGCAAAACAATCAGGCAAATCCAATATGTTTATTTGACGACGAGTACGAGGTTTACTGTTAATATCAAAAAAACTATGCTAGTTAGAGCATTGGCTATAGTTTTCCTGTAAAATATACATAAATTCCTATTGACCATAATTATTTCAGATTTTTCGATTGGTAAACTCCGGAGATAAGGGGGGGGGACGGTATTTTTTTAGACTTTTTCCCCGATAAATCAAAAACTATCATGACTAAAAATAATTAAAAATCTGTTTTAGAATGTACAAAGTAAACCCTTTCATATGATACCCCACACAGTACAGTTATCTCACTTTTTGATTTCAACCCTCCGATTTTCCCCCCTTTTTAAATAAGAACAAAAATAATTTCCAATTTTTTTTAATTCCAGTGTCTTTGGACCACTAATATACACAACTATTCCAAATTTCATGTCGATAGCTTCGGTAGTTACTGAAATAATCGAGTGTGACGGACGGACAGACGGACAGACAGACGGAGAAAGTCGCACCATAAGGGTTCCATTTTACCATTTTGGTACGGAACCCTAAAAATGGTTTCTAGGAATCCAGGCTTAAGTGTTTTATAGGGCAATTTTTCAGTGACTTTATTTAATGCTACTTATTATACAGCCGCTAAACGCTGTGCGGCGGCATAGCCATCCATAGTAATTATCCCACTACGCAGTTACAGTGTCAATACATGATACATCTCATTAAGAAATAACTGACGCTGGTTACTGACCTATAATAGGCTTATTCACATAGTATATATTCCCTAGTTATTGATGCCAGCTGTACAAACTTACAAAGTAACTTATAACTTTTTTTTAAATATAGGTATAGGCTATTGCTTGGCTGCTATCAGACTTGCTTGCAAGTGGTGATGCAGTCTAAGGTGGACCGCGCATATATGTATAACTTATAGTAACTGACTGTAACGTGTAGCCAGAAAATATATGTATTACGGAATATTTCCGCGGGTAGTCTGTTTTTTCCACTGTTAGGCCTTAAGTTAGATTTAGTTTACCACTTGAGATCGCAATGATCTCTTCTGGTGGTATGTGATGATGCTGCAGGCTAACCTATTACGGGTATTGCAGTTATCGGTTTTTTATTTTTTACACTGCATCGTACCGGCACGTCTTGTATAATTAAAGATGGTAACTAACAACGACCGAAGCCTCCCAGACCAGACGAGACCAGAGAGAAATTCAGAAATTATAAATTGCCAATAGGTATCTTAATCAAGACCTTCTTGATCGTCAACTCTTAATTCATAAAACGTATTCAGTGTGTGGATATTAGAAAGGTTAAAACTTCAAATAAACCTTTTACATCTTATTATGTTGTAATCAACATAAGATTTGTTAGAAAATCGTAATGTTTAATATTAATTTCGTACCGGAATATGGACTTTATGGTAAAATTGTCTTAGAATGTGTTGGAAATGTATGCAAATGCCAATGTAAGTGCTTGAATTTGATTATTTTAAAAACGAAATGAGGTTTTATAACAGCCGTAAGTGAGTTAATGATCGGCTATCCATCATTAGCTGTAACTTTCTTTTAGATTTGTTTAAAGTTCCGTACCTACTTCCGTCTGTACGAGATCCATGAAAATTCTAATGCATGGCAGATTCTTTTCCCGGCATATTTAATATCGTATTAAAGGCATTTTTCATTCATAGTTTTCTGTAAAAGGATTAAAGAAATACACATAACTTCCAAAAGCTAGTTGCTATGATACAAGCAAGTGCATAAAGGCTTAAAATATGTTTTTCCAATCCACATAATGATTAAATTTACTTAAAGTTAAAAAAACTGGCTGACTGACATATTATCAACTAGATGACGCCCGCATGTTTTTTGATTCCCGTGGGTACTCTTCAATTTTCCGGGATAAAAAGTAGCCTGTTCTTCCCCTGAATGTAACCTATTCTGTACCAAATTTCATCAAAATCGGTTGAGTAGTTGGGCCGTGAAAGCGTAGTAGACAGACGAACAGACAGACAGATGCACTTTCGCATTTATAAAATTAGTAAGGATGTGCAGCTTATGCCATACAATACAACAAAACGTGTCAATAAATTTGAGGGTTCCATAAAATAAGAATTTTCAGAAATTTAAACCGAGTGAAGGCGGGAGATGTAAGCTAGTATCTCAAAACGAGATGCGCCTTTTCCCAGCTACAGTACATTAAATACGTCTCAACTTTTGTATATGAATGCTCTACATTACATAATTTTGCATGCAAAAAATTCTTGCCAACAGTAAAACTTTCGAGCTTAATTACATTTTCGCTTGTTGGTTGTAACACTTAACCAGGTCACTTTTCAAGTTGCTGGGACGCCCTGTACGTCCCACGACCTTTGAAAGTAACAGTGTTCCTATGAACTAGTCTGAAAGGCAGTGGTCAGATTTCATATGAAATGATTACACTCACTGTTCCTACTCGTTACCAAAATTACAAGGCTTTTCCGTTCGTTACGTATGTTACATTGCTGTTGGGAGCTACTTATTGTAAAATTTTACCTTACAGAGTAATTGCAATTTTTTCATGCGGTTTTTCTCAGTGAATTTGCTTGCAAATATAACTTAACTTAACTATACCTTAACATATCTTTCTAAAAATACGTTGATCCATTTTTTTTTCTACCAAGTAGTTTATTTTTCAGGAAAATGCAAAATTACTACTGAAAATACGAGAAACTTACATCAATCCAAAATTTTCTAACATAAATATAATTCATAATCTTGAATTCAGCATGAAAAAAATTTGCCGCTACAGGCTAAAGCTTGGAATGGCTGTGCGTTTGCGTGCGCGTGCATGCGTAAATTGTAATGTGCATTCACCATATAAGGTATCTCTTGCGTTTAAAATTGAATTGAAATTTTGGAAAAGATAAAAGATTGTGTATTTGTTTAGTGATGAAGGTTTAATTAGGCTGATATTTTACTCATTCGATGTATTTCACTCGGTTCGTTCTTTGGCGGGGATACGCAATATTGGGATAATTTTCATAAATACGAATATTTTGACGTATTGTTGAATGCTTTTGTGTTTGGATTGCAATTTGATTTGGGGCTTAGCAGTGGCAGCTGCAGTCTGATCAAATCGCACCCTTAGTAATATAAAGCCTTAAAACAAAAAAGTAGCTTTTTGGGAATACGTGTTTAAAGATTCTGAATAGTTTACATTGCAACTTATTTTTCTAATAAAATGCTTAGTCTTTTAGTTATAAATGAGATTTTCTTCAGATTTATTCTTCGACACCAAGACTATAAGTAGCCATCAATAAAAATAAATAATAATATGAAATTCCATAAATTATAAGTATTTGAAAACACACTTTTAAGTTAGGCCCATATAGTACAAAAATATGCCATCGCACATATAACAATTTACGTACTATAATGAACCTTTAAGATATAATACCCTTCAATATCTTAAGATTTTGACAAAATAGCGACCTATTATGAATTAAACCCAAAAATATTAGTATATTTTTGTAATATAACGGCACAACTACAAATGGTTCTTTAAAATACAAAATGTTTAGAACAAAACTCCCCTGTTTGATTGTCATAGAAGAGCACAAACACGAATTGCACAATGTTTGAACGGTCTGCCTTCGACAAGTATGGTCACGTTACTGGTTTCGACCTTATAGCAGTAAAAACGGGAGACGAGCGGGGGGGAGTGTGAGAGAGACACAAATATATTTACCACAGACCATACAACCAGTTGACTGAGCATAGCGGGCCGCCTCACCAGCCAAACGTTAGCAGTATGACTGCTAACGCTACGTTTTGTGCCTAAAGTCGCCCTCAGTCCGTATTCGACAGTGCTCGGGAATTGATCGAGAAAAAAGACGAAAAATATGCCTCTTTGCAGCATTAAATGGTGTGGAAAGAGAAGCAATACCTCCAGCTATGCAAAGAATGGGATAGCATTTCCTAATTAAGTGTAGTTAAGTAATAATAAATAAAAATCATTAATACGCATAAAAATAATGTCTTTCAGTTTTTCTTTGTCTTTCACATGTAGTTCTACATATCTCCGTCTCTTCCACGCATTGCCCAGTGTAACCTGTGCAACTATCGACAAGTTATATCGATAGTTGAATGCCAATACATTAATTTATTTAGTAATTCCGAACAATTCTGAAGTAAAAGAGCAGGTTAAAGGTTTATTATTTATTTGATTGTTTACTACTAATATTAAAAAGTTTCTGTTGAAAACTTAAGTTCTTTAGTATACATACTATTCCATACTAATATTATAAACGCGAAAGTGTGTCTGTCTGTCTGCTACGCTTTCACGGCCCATCTGTTCAACCGATTTTGATGAAATTTGGTACAGGGATAAGTTGTATCCCGGGGAAGAACATAGGCTACTTTTTATCCCAGATAATTCAAAGGTTGCCGCGGGAATCATAAAATCCTAAACCACGCGGACGATGTCGCGAGGATCATCTAGTTTTTCAATAAAGCACATTTGGATACAGCCGTTAGTTTTAACTTTAATGCAGATGGATGGATGGTTTTAATTTATGATCAACACTAGCTAATGCCCGCGACTTCGTACGCGTGGATCGAGGTTTTGTGAATCCCGCGGGAACTCTTTAATTTTCCAGGATAGCGCCCCCTATTGGGTTCAATTGTGAATATAAACCATTCCGGGTCCAACTAAAAGACACAAAAATTTCCATCAGAATCGGTCCAGCCGTTTTGAAGTGATGCGAGAATATACATGCGGCATTTAAAAAAAATTAAACATATAAATTATACATATCAGATAATCCGTAGGTACTAGGTAATATTTTAAACGTATGTAAGTATGGATGTATGGATGTTTGTTACTCTTTCACGCAAAAACTACTGAACGGATCTAGATGAAGTTTGTCACAGATATAGATTTTATTCTGGAATAACACAAAGGCTACTTTTTATCCCGGAAAATTAAAGAGTTTCCGCGAGAACCAAAAACCTTAATACACGCGGACGAAGTCGCGGGCATCAGCTAGTTATCTATAATCATACATCATATGGTGGTATTTTGCTGTTTGAATAAAATGATTTGTATTGATTTTCCAATACTGGTAATAAATACCTATTAGACTTTATCGATATATTTTCTGTCGCGCAGCGGGCAGCCCAAGTGCCGCGGTAACATATATAACTGTGTATAGTTGATCTTGAGCCAGCCAATAAGAAATCCCATTATTCCCCCGTCCCCCGCCAGAAAGTGGTGAGTTGTGTTTCAAAGCGAAAATTAGCCTATTAGCTCTCAATAGGTTTACTACTCGGTGATATTTACCGAGTCGTTAATGTTCTTTTTCTCTCTCTGTCAGCGGTAACCGGTAGATAATTTCGTTTTGTGCCCTTAGCATTCAAAATCAAACTTTTCAAAAATTTTGACTTGACCCCTTATATTATTAAGGGTGCGAAATGATTGATTTGTTGTTGTTGTTATGCTTTGGCCAAGTTTTATACTTGGCTGTTTACATTAAATCGCTCGTGCAAGTTTTGAAGAGAGTACAAACATATTTTAAGGGCAATTTTAATTATTTGCCCACTTCTGGAATTATGCTTACAGGTATAAGAACGCAAAAGTGAACTGGTCAAAAAGCTAAATTTGACTTTTGGAAATCCTGAGGCCGTCTCTTAGACTAAACGGTGCCAAGTCGTTGACCGCTGTGTTCGGTGCTTTCCTGTACCTAGTACCTACCTACTCGGCGGTTGCTACCTACTGTATGCAACTTTCTGCAAAGATTATGTACTTACAAATTAAGTAATTACTTACTTAAATTACAAATTAAGTAAATAAATTCTTATCCGAAGTACGACTACGAACTTGTCTAGAGAGAAAATAAAAAAAACCGGCCAAGTGCGAGTCGGACTCGCGCACCGAGGGTTCCGTACAAACCTGTAGTAAGTTTTAAATTAAATGTTTTTTTTTTAAATATTTGAGTTGATTGAATGAAAGGTAAATTGCGGTTTACGATTTATGACGTATTAAAAAATAACGACCAAAGATGTAAAACGGTAATAATTACCTTTGTTAATGAACCGCAAAACTAACTTTGTTTGTAGAGGTTTACTGTTAATATCAAAAAAACTATGCTAGTTAGAGCATTGGCTATAGTTTTCCTGTAAAATATACATAAATTCCTATTGACCATAATTATTTCAGATTTTTCGATTGGTAAACTCCGGAGATAAGGGGGGGGGAACGGTATTTTTTTAGACTTTTTCCCCGATAAATCAAAAACTATCATGACTAAAAATAATTAAAAATCTGTTTTAGAATGTACAAAGTAAACCCTTTCATAATATGATACCCCACACAGTACAGTTATCTCACTTTTAAATTTCAACCCTCCGATTTTCCCCCCTTTTTAAATAAGAACAAAAATAATTTCCAATTTTTTTTAATTCCAGTGTCTTTGGGCCACTAATATACACAACTATTCCAAATTTCATGTCGATAGCTTCGGTAGTTACTGAAATAATCGAGTGTGACGGACGGACAGACGGACAGACAGACAGATGCACTTTCGCATTTATAAAATTAGTAAGGATGTGCAGCTTATGCCATACAATACAACAAAACGTGTCAATAAATTTGAGGGTTCCATAAAATAAGAATTTTCAGAAATTTAAACCGAGTGAAGGCGGGAGATGTAAGCTAGTATCTCAAAACGAGATGCGCCTTTTCCCAGCTACAGTACATTAAATACGTCTCAACTTTTGTATATGAATGCTCTACATTACATAATTTTGCATGCAAAAAATTCTTGCCAACAGTAAAACTTTCGAGCTTAATTACATTTTCGCTTGTTGGTTGTAACACTTAACCAGGTCACTTTTCAAGTTGCTGGGACGCCCTGTACGTCCCACGACCTTTGAAAGTAACAGTGTTCCTATGAACTAGTCTGAAAGGCAGTGGTCAGATTTCATATGAAATGATTACACTCACTGTTCCTACTCGTTACCAAAATTACAAGGCTTTTCCGTTCGTTACGTATGTTACATTGCTGTTGGGAGCTACTTATTGTAAAATTTTACCTTACAGAGTAATTGCAATTTTTTCATGCGGTTTTTCTCAGTGAATTTGCTTGCAAATATAACTTAACTTAACTATACCTTAACATATCTTTCTAAAAATACGTTGATCCATTTTTTTTTCTACCAAGTAGTTTATTTTTCAGGAAAATGCAAAATTACTACTGAAAATACGAGAAACTTACATCAATCCAAAATTTTCTAACATAAATATAATTCATAATCTTGAATTCAGCATGAAAAAAATTTGCCGCTACAGGCTAAAGCTTGGAATGGCTGTGCGTTTGCGTGCGCGTGCATGCGTAAATTGTAATGTGCATTCACCATATAAGGTATCTCTTGCGTTTAAAATTGAATTGAAATTTTGGAAAAGATAAAAGATTGTGTATTTGTTTAGTGATGAAGGTTTAATTAGGCTGATATTTTACTCATTCGATGTATTTCACTCGGTTCGTTCTTTGGCGGGGATACGCAATATTGGGATAATTTTCATAAATACGAATATTTTGACGTATTGTTGAATGCTTTTGTGTTTGGATTGCAATTTGATTTGGGGCTTAGCAGTGGCAGCTGCAGTCTGATCAAATCGCACCCTTAGTAATATAAAGCCTTAAAACAAAAAAGTAGCTTTTTGGGAATACGTGTTTAAAGATTCTGAATAGTTTACATTGCAACTTATTTTTCTAATAAAATGCTTAGTCTTTTAGTTATAAATGAGATTTTCTTCAGATTTATTCTTCGACACCAAGACTATAAGTAGCCATCAATAAAAATAAATAATAATATGAAATTCCATAAATTATAAGTATTTGAAAACACACTTTTAAGTTAGGCCCATATAGTACAAAAATATGCCATCGCACATATAACAATTTACGTACTATAATGAACCTTTAAGATATAATACCCTTCAATATCTTAAGATTTTGACAAAATAGCGACCTATTATGAATTAAACCCAAAAATATTAGTATATTTTTGTAATATAACGGCACAACTACAAATGGTTCTTTAAAATACAAAATGTTTAGAACAAAACTCCCCTGTTTGATTGTCATAGAAGAGCACAAACACGAATTGCACAATGTTTGAACGGTCTGCCTTCGACAAGTATGGTCACGTTACTGGTTTCGACCTTATAGCAGTAAAAACGGGAGACGAGCGGGGGGGAGTGTGAGAGAGACACAAATATATTTACCACAGACCATACAACCAGTTGACTGAGCATAGCGGGCCGCCTCACCAGCCAAACGTTAGCAGTATGACTGCTAACGCTACGTTTTGTGCCTAAAGTCGCCCTCAGTCCGTATTCGACAGTGCTCGGGAATTGATCGAGAAAAAAGACGAAAAATATGCCTCTTTGCAGCATTAAATGGTGTGGAAAGAGAAGCAATACCTCCAGCTATGCAAAGAATGGGATAGCATTTCCTAATTAAGTGTAGTTAAGTAATAATAAATAAAAATCATTAATACGCATAAAAATAATGTCTTTCAGTTTTTCTTTGTCTTTCACATGTAGTTCTACATATCTCCGTCTCTTCCACGCATTGCCCAGTGTAACCTGTGCAACTATCGACAAGTTATATCGATAGTTGAATGCCAATACATTAATTTATTTAGTAATTCCGAACAATTCTGAAGTAAAAGAGCAGGTTAAAGGTTTATTATTTATTTGATTGTTTACTACTAATATTAAAAAGTTTCTGTTGAAAACTTAAGTTCTTTAGTATACATACTATTCCATACTAATATTATAAACGCGAAAGTGTGTCTGTCTGTCTGCTACGCTTTCACGGCCCATCTGTTCAACCGATTTTGATGAAATTTGGTACAGGGATAAGTTGTATCCCGGGGAAGAACATAGGCTACTTTTTATCCCAGATAATTCAAAGGTTGCCGCGGGAATCATAAAATCCTAAACCACGCGGACGATGTCGCGAGGATCATCTAGTTTTTCAATAAAGCACATTTGGATACAGCCGTTAGTTTTAACTTTAATGCAGATGGATGGATGGTTTTAATTTATGATCAACACTAGCTAATGCCCGCGACTTCGTACGCGTGGATCGAGGTTTTGTGAATCCCGCGGGAACTCTTTAATTTTCCAGGATAGCGCCCCCTATTGGGTTCAATTGTGAATATAAACCATTCCGGGTCCAACTAAAAGACACAAAAATTTCCATCAGAATCGGTCCAGCCGTTTTGAAGTGATGCGAGAATATACATGCGGCATTTAAAAAAAATTAAACATATAAATTATACATATCAGATAATCCGTAGGTACTAGGTAATATTTTAAACGTATGTAAGTATGGATGTATGGATGTTTGTTACTCTTTCACGCAAAAACTACTGAACGGATCTAGATGAAGTTTGTCACAGATATAGATTTTATTCTGGAATAACACAAAGGCTACTTTTTATCCCGGAAAATTAAAGAGTTTCCGCGAGAACCAAAAACCTTAATACACGCGGACGAAGTCGCGGGCATCAGCTAGTTATCTATAATCATACATCATATGGTGGTATTTTGCTGTTTGAATAAAATGATTTGTATTGATTTTCCAATACTGGTAATAAATACCTATTAGACTTTATCGATATATTTTCTGTCGCGCAGCGGGCAGCCCAAGTGCCGCGGTAACATATATAACTGTGTATAGTTGATCTTGAGCCAGCCAATAAGAAATCCCATTATTCCCCCGTCCCCCGCCAGAAAGTGGTGAGTTGTGTTTCAAAGCGAAAATTAGCCTATTAGCTCTCAATAGGTTTACTACTCGGTGATATTTACCGAGTCGTTAATGTTCTTTTTCTCTCTCTGTCAGCGGTAACCGGTAGATAATTTCGTTTTGTGCCCTTAGCATTCAAAATCAAACTTTTCAAAAATTTTGACTTGACCCCTTATATTATTAAGGGTGCGAAATGATTGATTTGTTGTTGTTGTTATGCTTTGGCCAAGTTTTATACTTGGCTGTTTACATTAAATCGCTCGTGCAAGTTTTGAAGAGAGTACAAACATATTTTAAGGGCAATTTTAATTATTTGCCCACTTCTGGAATTATGCTTACAGGTATAAGAACGCAAAAGTGAACTGGTCAAAAAGCTAAATTTGACTTTTGGAAATCCTGAGGCCGTCTCTTAGACTAAACGGTGCCAAGTCGTTGACCGCTGTGTTCGGTGCTTTCCTGTACCTAGTACCTACCTACTCGGCGGTTGCTACCTACTGTATGCAACTTTCTGCAAAGATTATGTACTTACAAATTAAGTAATTACTTACTTAAATTACAAATTAAGTAAATAAATTCTTATCCGAAGTACGACTACGAACTTGTCTAGAGAGAAAATAAAAAAAACCGGCCAAGTGCGAGTCGGACTCGCGCACCGAGGGTTCCGTACAAACCTGTAGTAAGTTTTAAATTAAATGTTTTTTTTTTAAATATTTGAGTTGATTGAATGAAAGGTAAATTGCGGTTTACGATTTATGACGTATTAAAAAATAACGACCAAAGATGTAAAACGGTAATAATTACCTTTGTTAATGAACCGCAAAACTAACTTTGTTTGTAGAGGTTTACTGTTAATATCAAAAAAACTATGCTAGTTAGAGCATTGGCTATAGTTTTCCTGTAAAATATACATAAATTCCTATTGACCATAATTATTTCAGATTTTTCGATTGGTAAACTCCGGAGATAAGGGGGGGGGAACGGTATTTTTTTAGACTTTTTCCCCGATAAATCAAAAACTATCATGACTAAAAATAATTAAAAATCTGTTTTAGAATGTACAAAGTAAACCCTTTCATAATATGATACCCCACACAGTACAGTTATCTCACTTTTAAATTTCAACCCTCCGATTTTCCCCCCTTTTTAAATAAGAACAAAAATAATTTCCAATTTTTTTTAATTCCAGTGTCTTTGGGCCACTAATATACACAACTATTCCAAATTTCATGTCGATAGCTTCGGTAGTTACTGAAATAATCGAGTGTGACGGACGGACAGACGGACAGACAGACGGAGAAAGTCGCACCATAAGGGTTCCATTTTACCATTTTGGTACGGAACCCTAAAAATTGAAATTCGCAAGTTTTTTTACTTATTAAGAACTAGAATCTAGGTGATGCCCGTGAATTCGTCCTCGTGGTTAATCCACGGGTTTTTGATTCCCGTAGGAATTAAATTTTTAACCGACTTCCAAAAAAGGAGTAGGTTCTCAATTCGGCGCGTATGTTTTTTTTTAATGTATGTCGGTGCATATCTCCGTGGTTTTTCAGTATAAAAAGTAGCCTTTGTCTTTCCTCGGGATGCACATGATGCAACCTATCTCTGTAGTGTACTTAATTTCATCAAAATCCGTTGAACAGAAGGGCCATGAAAGCGTAGCAGGCAGACTGACACTTTCGTTTATATAATAAGTAACTTATAAGTATGGATTTTTTGCTTTTACTTGTTCAGTTACTAAAACACCGTAAAATACGTTTCTCGGACTGGACTAACTATTTGTTTATTTTATTGGAATGTCTATGCGATCAGAGTTTACTATTAATTAACTACTAGACGTTGATAGACAGGTCTTTAGCCATTGATTGTTTACCTACGAAAAAATCCTTATCATTAAATTGATATCTATAGTTTAATCGAAGCGAGCGGCATACAAACTTCGTACAAACAGCTTTCAAGATTGAGAAGAATAACTAGGTAACTATCAGATAATTGCATAATTTTAACCGACTTCCAAAAAAAGAGGCGGTTCTCAATTCGGCGCGTATGATGTTTTTCAGATATTCATTATTTTTGACGATATTTAGGTCAATTCCGTTTAGCACAATCTCTAAACTGAACTAAATGTCATTTTAGTTCAGTTTAGAGATTGTGCATCTAAGGCTGAACCTTTCCGCAGGGAGTATTATGAAAGGGATAGCAATACATAGAGCTCCTACGACTCCGTGGCGCTGTTGTCTTAACGTGCGGAGGTCCCGGGTTCGATTCCCGGCAGGGTCAATTTTGGGAATTTATAATTTCTGAATTTTCCCTGGTCTGACCTGGTGGGAGGCTTCGGCTGTGGCTAGTTACCCCAATACCGGCAAGGACTGGCCCCAAGCGATTTAGCGTTCGGGTACGATGTCGTGAAGAAACCGAATACGGGTATGGGTTTAATATTACTAACATGCCCCTTAAAGTCGCACTCAAGGGCTTACTTGTAGTGATTTAAAATAAAAGCTGTTATTTTAATTTAGTTTAGAGATGGCGTACAAATAAATTGGCCTCATTGTGACCTAGTTGCATGCTGTTATTTGTTTGTTAGGCAACATTCTCTCAAGTCAGTAACTGGATTTATTACGGACTAGCGGATACTCGCGACTTCGTTCGCGTGGTATAAGTTTGTTTTCCCACAGACACTCCTTAATTTTCCGGGATAAAAAGTAGCCTATACCACTCTCCAGGTCCTCAACTACCCGTGCAAAATACCTGTTGCTCTGTTGCGGCGTGATTGAAGGACCAACTCTCTATTTCGCCCCTTTGGGGGTAGATTTTTCAAAAAAATTGTGAAACACATATTTCTTTGTTTTTAACCGGTAGCTCACATACCAAGTTTCATGGCTATAACTTGATAAATGAAGGTCTTTCATACAAACTTCCAACCCCTATTTTACCCCTTCGGGGATGAAATTTTGAGAAACTGTGTCATGCATACTTCTTTATTTTTTACCGAAAGACAAAATACCAAGTTTCGTTATAATAACTTGTAAAAATATCTTGAGAAATGAAGGCCTTCTATGCCAACTTTCATCCCCTATTTCACCCGTTTGGGGGTCGAATTTGCAAAAACTGTGAAACATGTGTTTCTTCATTTTCAACTCGCAGCTCATATACCAAGTTTCATGGCTATAACTTGAGAAATGAAGGACTTTCATACAAACTTTCATCCCCTATTTCACCCCTTTGGTGGTCGAATTTTCAAAAACTGTGAAACACGTGTTTCTTAATTTTCAACCCGCAGCTCATACCAAGTTTCATGGCTAAAACTTGAGAAATGAAGGACTGTCATACAAACTTTCGACCCCTATTTTACCCCTTCGGGGGTGGAATTTTGGAAAACTGTGACACACGTACTTCTTTATTTTTTACCGTTAGCCAAAATTCCAAGTTTCGTTGATATATCTTGTAAAATATCTTGAGAAATGAAGGCCTTTCTATCAACTTTCATCCCCTTTTACACCCCTTTGGGGGTTAAATTTTCAAAAAATGTGAAATACCTATTTCTTAATTTTCAACTCTCAGTTCATATACAAAGTTTCATGGCTACAACTTTCATACAAATTTTCAACCCCTACAATTTACCACTTTAGGGGTTGAATTCTGAAAAACTGTGATATACGTCATTATTTATTTTTGAAAAAATGCTAAAATACCAAGTTTCGTTTATATAACTTGAGAATATCTTGAGAAATGAAGGACTTTCATGCAAACTCTCATTCCCTATTTCACCCTTCGGGGGTAGAATTTTTAAAAACTGTGAAACACCTTTTTCTTCATTTTCAACCAGTAGCTCGTATACCAAGTTTCATGGATATAACTTGAGAAATGACGGACTTTCATACAAACTTTCACCCCCTTAGGGGTGGAATTTTGAAAAATCCTTTCTTAGTGAGCGCCTACGTCACAAAAGGAACCTACTGTCAAAATTTCAAGTTGCTAACCCCAGTGGTTTAGGCTGTGCGTTGATTAGATAACGATTTTATATATATACTAGAGGACGCCCGCGACTTCGTTCGCGTGGCTCAAGTTTTTTAATTCCCACAGGCACGCCTTAATTTTCCGGGCTAATAAGTTTCTGTGTCACTCTCCAAGTACCGAACTATACCCATGCAAAAAATCACGTCGATCCGTTGCTCTGTTGCGGTGTTATTGAAGGGCAAACTCTCTATTTGAAGTCCTTGGGGAAAGATAATTCAAAAACTGTAAAATCCGTATTTCATCATTAGCGGAAGCCCAAATACCAAGTTTCATGGCTATAGCAGCTTGAAAAACGACAGACTTTCATACAAACTTTCAACCCCTATTTTACCCCCTTGGAGGTAGAATTTTGAAAAGCTGTGACAAAGTTACGTTCTTCTTTATTTTTTACCGAAAGCCAAATTACCAAGTTTCGTTACTATAATTTGAAAAATATCCCAACAAAATGAGAAATGAAGGCTTTTCATACCAACTTTCATCCCCTATTTCACCCCTTTAGGGGTCGAATTTTCAAAAACTGTGAAATACGTCTTTCTTCATTTTCAACCCGCAGCTCATATAACAAGTTTCATGGCTATAAGTTGAAAAACGACGGACTTTCATACAAACTTTCACCCCCTATTTCACCCCTTTGGGGGTGGAATTTCGAAAAACCCTTTCTTAGTGGATACCTAGTCTTCACAAAGAACACACTCTCCAAATTTCACGTCTCTAGGACCAGCGGTTAAGGCTGTGCGTTGATATATAAGTCAGTCAGTCAGGACTTTGAATTTTATATGTATACATAATATATAGATTAGATATATAGATTACGGATGTATAACTGTGGATGCCTACTAATAGTAGATTGTTACACAAGGGACGTAAGTAAGCTATTACAGAACAAGATCCAATTTGGCGCCAGTGCGAGCGCAGCTCGCATAGGGCGCTAATGGATCGCGTGCACCCGAGATATTTAGTCACACGAGCGAGCGCAGCGAGCGAGGGTGAATATAGTTCGAGGGTGTAATAGCTACTTGCAACCGAGGTAAGCATTCTACTTTATATCATTCTTGCGAGGTAAATCAAACAAACTTCACAAACTTTCAGATCAAATGAAATGCCGCCATTTCCATTTTTTTTTCGTAAATAGTTTTCCACTTTTTTTTTACGGCTCTGCGTTCCAAGGAGTCTTGCATAGTTTGAAATGTATGGAAATTAAATGCCGCCATGTTCAGTGTTTTTTTTTCAGTAAATAGTTTTCTTAACATTTTATAAGAAAAGAGATTGTTTACCTAGGAGTTTTGCATAGCTTGAACTGTAATGTGAACATTACAATTCAAGCATAGTGCGACGTAATGTTGCCTTGAATTGCAAACACCAACTTACAAGGAGACTTTCCACCATAGTAATCCCTAGTTACTGAGCAAGTATGATATAAAATTAGTTAATTTTCCCTTGCTAGATCTACGGCTGAGAGCATAAGGCTAGAATGTTTAAATTATCTTATACGGTTATGGTTATGGTTTCATTCTAAGATCGGAAGCATTACGAATGATGAGCACAAAAAGCAAACTTTGAAGATCACACACGATGATGAAAATTAAATTTCCTAATAACTCCACAGTGTTTTAGAATTTGGAACCTGTACATGCTAGGTATCAAATACAAAATTTATTGAATATCAATAAAATATTAACTTAACCTACTTCGAGTTGAAAACTTAATTACATAAATAAGATAACGTCAAATAATGATTTTAATTGGACTGAAGTACCAGCTGATAAAAAATTTATAAGCTCAATAAAATGCCATATAAAAGTCATCATTTCCGCATTATCTTCCGTGTGATCGTACGCAAATTGCAATCAATCTTAGCTTTATCACATTTCTCCGCAATTCTGAGTTGTTGACCTCAGCCCTATACGTATGCTCGTCTGATTTCGTAGAACAACATGTATACGAGAAGACATAAGCTCTTGTTCGATAGAAAAAAATCTGAGCTTTGAATAATACTCGTCATAAGATTTGAGGTAAGAAAATAGTTAATATTTTACGTATAGGCGTGTATTGCTGTCGCTGTCGTAAGACATAGTTAAATCATAATACCTATCACGATTATTGCCAATAAATACAAATTAACAAATTAACGACAAATTAGCTGTTTTTTTACTTTGATCTTTTAACTTCTTAAAGCACAGGTTGTGACATATTTTAATTAGAGTAGAGAATAAAATTGCATAATAGCTATAAAAAAAATAAAAAAAAACAATTCATGCACAATTAACGCTCCTTTAAGTCTTACTTCGTAGTTTAACTGCTTATTTTTTTAGACCCGGTACTCTCTCTGAGACTCCGATACTCTGTCTGAGATAAACGTCTTCAATATAGTCTTCTCCCCTAAAGGGAGAGGTGGTTGCTTTTCGTCTGCTTGATATGTTCTTCAAACCCGGCGGTAATCGAAGTGAAAGGAAAACCACGACCTATTCAACTCGCGAGAAGCTCAGCGCTAAATAATGGATCACATTCTCTACGGCTATTCTAGATTGTAACATGAATATAAAATCAGTGAAATTAACTTGGCATATCAAATAACTTTTTTGTCTGTGACAGCCAAGCTGCCTTACTTGATTGCACTTTGACACACTCTTGTACTTGTAACATCACTCTAGGTACGAAGAGCAAGCGCACATTTAAACCATATTACTAAACAAGGTATCCTATTACGAGAATCGGAGTACCCAGAACCTCCTTGACTTTGCGGTTATTGCAACTGCAATTTACTATGCTATCATAAAACAAAGATACGTTAAAAGTTCAAGCAATTAGCAAATATTGGTTTAGTTCCTACGTTAAATCCTTAGGTTACAAAAGGTGCATCAAGGTGCTTATACAAATAAAGAATGCACGTAATCTTATGTTAATTTAAGGTAAAGGAATGCTAGTATAACTATGCACTTTGTGTTTGTGTCATACGTGTCGCACTTGAACGACTATTCGTGATCAGTCATAAAACAAAGAATACGTTAAAAGTTCAAGCAATTAGCAAATATTGGTTTAGTTCCTACGTTAAATCCTTAGGTTACAAAAGGTGCATCAAGGTGCCTATACAAATAAAGAATACACGTAATCTTATGTTAATTTAAGGTAAAGGAATGCTAGTAACTATGCACTTTGTGTTTGTGTCATACGTGTCGCACTTGAACGACTATTCGTGATCAGAAAATGTCGCAGCGGTATTAATCACGTAATTACCATCAGGATAAGTAGTACCTTCCTATTTGTTAAGTAAAACGCGTCCTGACATCTGAGAGATTTCTATAATAATTTTCATGCAATATAGGGCCTAGTTGCTTAGTTTTTCCACAATTAACCTAGCCTGATGGCTAGCAATTGAGGTAAGTACATATTATAGTGTTTAAGATACGGTTGAGTAGGAAGTAAATGCCGATACGATAGTTTCTAATTTGTATTTCATAGTCATAATAAGTATATCGGGAATATTGTAAATCGCACGGGTAGACATAAATAGGTACAGATATTTTTCATAATGGTGCACCCCCTTCTCCCGCACTGCCCCTCTCACGAAGAGTTAGTTACTCGATGCGCTGCGTGGCGGCCGCCGCCGGCATGTATTTTTATTTTTATTTCATGATATCTTTTGAATGGAATGTCCGATTTCAATAATTCAAAAAGTAATCATCAGGTATTGAGACAGTCTTGAATATTAAATTATTTATTTGGATAAAAATTTATAAATGGTATGGATAACACGGTCTGATTTTGATCGGCATTTCTATCAATTTGTTAAACGTAAAAAAGTAGTTATAGTGACGTAACTACAATAGTTAGACACATGGTCTCGCGAAGTTTTTTGTAGATATTAATATATTCTATAATATTGCCGAACATTTTTTTGTCCTATCATTAATACTCTTCGCAGCGTATGCGATGAAAGACATTTTATGGCTAATTTTTTTACACCTTCGGTTGGTTTTAATAGGAATTTCTAAAGATTTCTATAGTAATCTAGTACTAAGTGTAGTAAATATAGCCTATGTTACTCAGTGATAATGTAGCTTTCTAATGAAAAAAGAATTATTAAAATCGGTCCAGTACTTTTTGAGTTTATTCGTTACATACAAAAATACAAAAATACAAAAATACAAATCTTTCCTCTTTATAATATTAGTGTATTTTATGGCTAATTTTTTTACACCTTCGGTTGGTTTTAATAGGAATTTCTAAAGATTTCTATAGTAATCTAGTACTAAATATAGCCTATGTTACTCAGTGATAATGTAGCTTTCTAATGAAAAAAGAATTATTAAAATCGGTCCAGTACTTTTTGAGTTTATTCGTTACATACAAAAATACAAATCTTTCCTCTTTATAATATAAAAAAAAGAATTATTAAAATCGGTCCAGTACTTTTTGAGTTTATTCGTTACATACAAAAATACAAAAATACAAATCTTTCCTCTTTATAATATTAGTGTAGATAACGCGGAAGGCTATTCAAAGTATGTCTTTCCATAAGTGACGTAAATTTTGCAATAATCCGATTATAGCTGGGTATGGCTTGTGACAGATTACCCTGGTTAATGCAGTTGTTAATTTCGTGTTGAGGACAAGTATCGCTGTTGAAGGAAAAGTTCATGCATACTAACTTAACAACGAAAACAGTCAGAACGGGATCAAAAGTCGGAACTCCTTTCTGCTTTTACAATTATTATTTACAAGCACAGAACAGTCCGCATTCCACTAGCATCTACCATTTTACGAATGGAGGTCGTTGACTGTATAATGATTAAAATAAAGATCGCAAATGAAATGTAATAGAGACATTTAGAAACCCTGTGTTAAGTGTCAGCTAGTTGTTCGCTGACAAGTAGTTAATTTGATAATTATTTTCTACAAATTAAAATTGATTGTAGTCGTCGACTACGTATTTTGTTAAATTTTAAAACGTATTTTTTTTGTCTTGTACCCATAGCTGTGAATTTTGATTTATTCGTTCCGTGTTCATAGTATTCTATGCTTTGATATCTATAATTGAATGCACAACTAAGGGTTATTTTGTCAGCCAATATGGGTCACCCAGGGGGCAGGAATTTTATCTTATTTACTTATTAAACTTTTTGTACGTCAGTGTATGATAAACAAACCTAGATACATTATAATATTTCCGTAGTGAACATTGCGATGGTTAATATTATTAACAATACCCGTCATTCAAGACCTCCCATTGATAGAGAATAACCTGGCCGAATCTAGGCATCTTACGATAGGTATGCCCGCCTGCAGAAGAATTATCTTACATCATACTCTTTTAACATAATCGATCAAGATCTTAATCTTACTTATGCAACACTGTATAAGATAATATGATAGAGAGGGATTTGCTAATTCTAAATATTTGGCGCAAGGTATCAGATCGCCTTTTGAATTCTGCATCAGACCGACACGGTTATAGTTAACTAATGCATTAACTTTTTAGTTTGGTTTTTTATTTATTTAAAAGAGCAAAAGATGAGTTTCTTGATGTTTCTTCTCGGGTGAAAGGGCATTTCGAACCAGTGGATAGATAGATTTATTTGACGATTCAAAAGCTTTGATTTTGCTGCATTCTTTTAAGGTCAGTGTGTTGTATGATGTACTGACTCGTGTATCCATATGATCCAATGCATTATAATAACGTAAATAAATAGTCATACGGTTATTTTGGTGTGCCTAAAAATAAACCGCGTGTTTGCAACACATTGCCCTAGTGTTGTGGACGGCCTTGGACTATCTTCATATTTGTGTCTTTCAAATAAGCAGGTGCCCCGCAACATACTCGTACAAAGTGGCGGGGCATCTGCATTACACCGATACGTGCAAGGTGGCAATTTGTTAAATATTCGATATGGGCACATACCTCTTATATTATTTACAAGCTATTCAATTTCCTTAGAACCTAGGAGTACACACATAAAAGACATCATGTCTTAGTTGATTACAAAATGCCCCTATTCCCCATCTCTTCTATTCTCATAAAAAGCCCATCAAAATCATAGTCAGATCCCACTTCAGATGTAAAACAGCAAGTTTTTCACAACGTTACCAAAGCTTTTTGACAACTAATCCATCCAAACTTTCGCATTTATAATATTAGTATAGATGGATGCCGATGCTGTGATAGGACGTCTCCGAAACGATGTGTGACTCATCGTGTTTGTCATTGAGTCGACGCTTTAGATTTTATTGTCTGGCGTGACCCCAGTTTTGTTTGGAAACTCGTTTCTTTGTATTTGGTGATTGCTCTCGTATGTTTTTCTCTGTTGTACTTACATAACTTTTAGTCGAAATAATATTACATTGAAAAATAATTCAATAGCAATCATCATCTGCTCACATAATAAGATAATATTATTTTAAAGTAAGTATAATGAACTCTTTGGTCTAAGGACTCTAAGGTTTGATAATAATAGCATATTAACCGACAGAACTGTATAAAGTGATTTTCTTCATCGGATTTCTCCCCTTTATTCGGATTTAATTTAAAAGTAGCTCTGGTATAAACACTACGATCTATTCGATTGATAAACATTTACCTCGAAACGTGAGTACAGTACTTGAGTGCAACACTAACTAATTAAGTTGAACAAAATCTCGATTTGTCACAATGCAGTATGGCCTGTTCATTTCAATTTGTACGACCTAGGCTCGTGATTACAGCTTTCTGTATTTTGAATACCAGTGCTAAGGCCAGTGCTCTCCTTTTATGCAACGTGTTATTTAATAAATATTCTGTAATAACTGATTGGTAATAGGATGTTCGTCTAGGAGACGAGGCCGTAAGCAGTCCGTGTTGCTATATTATGTTGTAGGACCTAAGAGCCGTTGTCCGATCAAGTTGTCGCGGATCGCCTGGAATGCAGTCCGGTCGCCGGCCGCTAGGCTCCATCCGCCATTTATTCTGCAGCATACCGCAATATTTTGCATGTACATCCCTATTATAGAGCCTATAGGTATATGGCTGTTAGATTAGACCGCTAGATCAATTTATTCACAGTTATCCGTAGGGCTACTTAGATCTTTCCTAACTTAACCCAGCAATACACATCTTACTTAATACGTAAAATATTGACAAATTGTACAACCTCTAGCAGTTCTATGGGGACATCCAATTCGTCATTGACCTATTATTATGCAGCGCAGACTGTCCTGGCGACTCACTCTGTTTGGGCACTGTGATGGTTCACAGTACTGGAACTTATCTTGAGTAGTCAACTTCGTGAATCAGCGTATCACACAACCAAATGCTTCCGGCTTCAATGCAAAACTAAACATACTAGCTACACGTAACACGGGTCAGCAGAAAACAATCTAGTTGGAAGTTGATACAAGTTGGAAGATATTGATTTTGGTTTTGTCGCCCAAGTCTCTACCGGAAGAAGCTGAGTCGAAGTTCGGGTTACTACTTACTACAGATTTACCCTTTATATAATAAACATAAATCTTTTCTTGGTCTTTCCCCCTTCAAGCCTTTCCTCTATCTTACACTCAAATGAGCTTATGGCTACTAGCCTTTCTAGCTGTCTAAGGTAAACCTTAGACAGCTGCTAAAATCTTTGGAAGCCTATCCTGCAAACATTTATAAGTTTGTTATCTACCTAGTTAGGAACTTTTAAGCTAGTTAGGCAAGAAAGGTGGCTATAGCTAGCTTATTTCTTCTTTACTTCTGAATAATCTCATTCTTATTAAGTACTATTATCTCGTCCCCCGACATGATAAAGGTCACATCCCCTAATAAACGTCTACATTAGATTTCGTGGGATACTAGGGGGAATCGCAATGACGCAGTTTTGACGTCGCCCGGCGCGTTTTCTCGATCGATACTGTTCTCAACCGCGTAAACGAAGACCCCTCCCGTTCTTAGAGGCCGGAAGGAAAAACCCCAAATTCTACGACTTTCATGTAACATTTTTGATTATGTTAAAAACAATACTAAACTCTCGTTTATTGGGAAACTTTGTTATGTAATCAATTTGATAACGACAAAAGTCACAAAAGGGTTTTAACTTTTTAATTGAACGCATATTTTTTTTGCGAAATGACTGTTAAATCTGAGGCCCATAAGGTACTGTCTAAGAAAATCGTACTTAATAATTTGAGAGCTTTATACGCATGCTTTTAGACATGCAGGCATCTATGAACTCCTTGAACAGTTCGAATTATCCGTTTGACAAACGTTTACGATTACGAATTTCTTCACAGTTGGGGAGAACTTGTTTCGAACTTTTCATGTTTGGAAGAGTTCTGGGGCAGTAAATTCAGCCAATAGCGTTTGTTAAAAGAGAAGCGAGCGCTTCATTTCTATAATTAATCTTTGGCATTATTTGTTTTAGAATTTATCTTTCATAACTGGTTGTTTATTTTTGTCGAAGACATTGTTAGCGTATGTATGATACCGTTTTCTAGGGGGTTAGTAATTATTGTAAAACACCGGCCAAGTGCGAGTCGGACTCGCGCACCGAGGGTTCCGTACTCAAGAAGTAGGTATAATTACCTTTGTTAATGAACCGCAAAACTAACTTTGTTTGTAGAGGTTTACTGTTAATATCAAAAAATTACGTTTGTTGTATGGGAGCCCCCCTTTAATATTTACTTTATTGATATTTAATTATTTATTTTGGTAATATACAAGTTAATATTCTGTGAAAATTTGAACCGTCTACCTGTTACCGTTTTTAATATTGAGCAAAAAAATACGAAAAAAACACGTTTATTGTATGGGGACCCCCCTTAATATATATATATATTTTTAATTTTTAGTATTTGTTGTTATAGCGGCAACGGAAATACATCATTTGTGAAAATTTCAGCTTTCTAGCTATCACGGTCTATGAGATACAGCCTGGAGACAGACAGACAGACAGACATACAGACAGACAGCGGAGTCTTAGTAATAGGGTCCCGTTTTTACCCTTTGGGTACGGAACCCTAAAAAGGCTCTTAAGGCTCTATGTATAAGACTTAGTTGATATTGAAACAGCTGATGCAAATCGCTTGATACGGAGGTCTATTCTATACGCGGATAGGTTGTAGTATAAAATAATAATTAATTAAATTTAATAATTATGCAGATCTAATTGAGCGGCAAGCTAAAGTTCCTTATTAAGAATAAAAAATACTTTGAACACTTATATAGCTGATTCGAACAAAGTCTACTCCTACTACTAATACTGTTTTTAGTTGGCAACGCTTTTAGTGACCACACTATTGCAATAAAAATAGACACTAACATGAATGATAATGGAACCCACATTCAAGTGTTCGATACACGATATAAATTTCCTTATATTTTACGGTAAAAAAAATAAGTATTCGCTAAGAAACCTTGAATGTAACGTGTGGGTGTATATACCTAAACACATCATGTGGCTGACGTAACTTTACCGAATATAAGATAGTTTAAAACCAGTAATCGCAGAGATTTTTTCAAGATAACCTAACCTTTTTTTTTATTGATCAAGATAAACATACATTCATATTATGGGTATATACTAGGGCTTCCAATACCGGGATCCCGGACTTTTTTCGCCGGTTTTCAATACCGGTATTGAAATGTCTAATACCGGGATACCGGTATTGGCGACACTATAAACGAAACAGTGACTATTGCATATATTTCTTGGTACATGCCACTGTATTTTATTCGGTTAAGTTTAAAATTTGTATTTATGCATATTTAATCTAAAAAAGAACGCCTTTATTGCTTAAAACCAGTGATGAAAAGTCGTTTTTGTTTACTCAGGGGAAAAAATTAGTGTTTGAATTTAGATCCCTGTGGCGTGGCATTTTTATTTCATTGTCTCTCAAAACGTTCAGAAAACTGTTTTATAACTAATACATATTTTATTATGGCGTATTTTCTATTATTAAATAATAGCTATTGAATTTAAGATTAATTTGTGTTTTGACAAAATTATCTTTCTATATTCTTCGGCTTCGATCGACTTTTTACAGAAATATCGTTTAAATATCATATTTTAGTAGTCACAATACATTTTACTATAGCGTTTTAAAGCTCAACGACCACAGCAGAGTTTCTCAATAGCTGAGCCTAAAAATGAATACAAGCTAGACGAAGATCATGTCTAATGCACACTGTCAACCCCACTCAGTGTTAGTTGAGAACACTGCACTCGAAATTGTTGATGAGTACATAAGATACTTGGAACATACAGTCCAGTTAGGTAGGTCCAGTTTCGAGAAAGAGGTCAATCGCCGAATCTAACTCGGCTGGGCAGCGTTTGGGAAACCACGACATCTTCTCGTCCAAAATTCCTCAGTTTTCGTACAGTGCGTGTTGCGTTACGGCTCCGAAATATGGTCGCTAACGCCGGCCGGATAAGAAGGCTCAGGGTCACTCAGCGGGCGATGGAGAGCTATGCTTGGGAGTATCCCTGCGTGATGAAATGAAATGCATCATGCATGCATGAATAAGGAGATGCGTAGACGAACCAGGGTAACCGACATAGCTCGAAGAGTCGCCAAGCTTAAGTGGCAATGGGCGGGGCGGGGCACATAGTTCGTAGAACCGATAGGCGTTGGGATCCCAAAGTGCTTGAATGGCGGCCTCGCACCGGGAAGCGCAGCTGCTCAAGCGTGTAGCTGAGAGCCGCTGGAAACAAGCTGCACAAGACCGTGCTCTGTGGAGATTCATGCAGGAGGCCTTCGTCCAGCAGTGGAAGTTTAAAGGTTAAGACGACGACAATGATAGTGGTTTAAATTACAATTTTCGGCACTTATTTCACTCATTATTTAAAATTTACAGCTTATTCATTTCTTAATATTTATTTAATTATGAGTGTAAATTGAGAAAGTGCGTCACAAATATACTTTATATTGAAAGTTCAAAATTCAATGGAGGCTATAAATATATATTTTCGTAAGACTTTATCCAAAAATAGTTCTATATTGAAAATCATACAGTTGATGGTATACCTACTGATTGATAATTAAAAAGAAATTGATTATTTAATAATACTATAAGTATTTATAATAAGATTGTATATAAAATAATGTGATGAAGTTTCATAACGTTACGTCATACGTTGTCCGTAATATTCACCTTATACATGAAACAAACGATATTTTCGTAAGAATTAAGTCAACGCATAAATAAATATATCTCAATTCTCAAAATACAAATAAATCTAAAAATCTATACTTGGTGATTTTTTAAAGAAAATACAATTTCATACAATGTTGTATGATTTAAAATAGAGTGAAGGAGTTACTAAACGTTTCATGAGACAATGAAATAGACATACCAATCCACAGTGTAAAAATCAATCACAGAATTTAAGCAGCATTTTGAGCTGATTTGGTGAAAAAAAATTTTTATGAAAAAAACTGTTTGTTATGGTGCTGTTTGCTCCAGAAAAAACTAATTGTAAGTTAAAAAACATCTACGCCAATTAAATTTTTTTCCAATACCGGGATCCCGGTATTGAAAAAAATCTTTCCGGTATTAATACCGGTATTGAAAAAAACCGGTATTCGAAAGCCCTAGTATATACATACTAGCCATCCTCTAAAACCTAACGCGATTATTAAAGAGCGATATAAAAGAAAATTATAGAAGAGGAAAACTAAGTGGTAGGCTCAAACGATAATAAAACATTTTCGCTAATTTGCTTGCAATGCCAAAAAAAGACGAATCCTTCTTTTTTAAAGATACCTATCGCACTATTTAAAGAAACAGGAAAGCAAAAGAATACCAAGCATTTAGCAATATATGTGTTCAAAAACCACTTCAATGAATAACTATAAATTAAATTTATCGTCTTACGGTAAGCTAAGTCGCAGACCGCAGTCGAATTGTAGAATTCGCCGCATTAAAACCATTTACAACCTGCCCCGCTAATATTATGATAATAACGATTACGCACTAACTACACTGCTAACTAGATATTACGGCTAGCCGTGTTGAAGATAATTTAATATAAAAAATTCTTTTTAAACAACCGACTTCAAACTCCCGCGCCAAATTTACAACAACAAGCACACGCTATACAAAGTACTTATGTTATTGTTGATATTTTAAAAACCGCTCGACCGATTTCGATAAAATTTTTATTTTGTAACAAACAAAAAAAAAATACAGTCGAATTGAGAACCTCCTACTTTTTTTTGAAGTCGGTTGAAAAATTGCGCTGGAGATTTACTTATTTAGCCGTAATAGAATGCAAATCGACGTTGATCCGCCCCGCCATACCTACGTAATAGAAAACGGATGCATTTTGTAAAATAGCCAGTTTCCGGAACTCTACTTTTGATCTGGCGACAGCTATACGATTTTTTTGACAACAAGTTATTACTTAATTATTATCCAATAGTTAAGTACTTAAGTAAGTAATGTTATAACATAATAATTGCGCCTTCTAATGAGATAAATCCTGAGTCTTGTTTTTTTTATGAGCAAAGAAAGGAAAATTGAAGCAAAAAGGTAGCAAATAGGCTCTCAAATATGTTAATTAATATCTGACGTAACTTCCATATAATTTGGTATATTAAATTAATTAATTGCCTCTTTCGTGTGCTGCCATTTAAGTAGTAATAATTAATCACGAGAACAGAAAATACGAAGAATAAATTAAGTAATTTAATAATATTGAAAAAAAACAATGTTAGTAAAAAGTGTGTTAATAAACACATTAAGTACTTTGTAGTATTTAAACTACTTACGTACGTGAAATAGGGATCTGCGTTGCCAATTATGGTAAGATCTTACCTGACATTAAAAAATAAAAACTTAGTCAATTATATTTAAAACATGTACAATCCGTTGATAATTATTTCCCTACTCTTTTAGATATTATCTTATTTGAAAAGAAAGGAAAAATTGTAATTGCTGTAAATAATACCAGGGACATTGACCGAACTAATATTTCAGATATTACGCGTGACTATCTGCACTGATGAAATTCTGAAGAGAATATCAGGGCGCGCAATTCCTCAGCCGATGTTCTTTTAAGTTTGTTTTTAACCTTTATCAGAATACTGGTTAATTTAATCAATGGCTAAAATAAATCTGATGCGTCACTACATTATATAAAATGCATAACTTAATATCGGGCTCGTGGATGTCTGACCGGTGCCAGTGTCGTGATCCACAGGTTGGATTTTATTGCGATTATGTATTTATTTGTAAGTCATTGTCATCAGTGATTCACCTTACTCTTAATGATCTAGAAATTGGTCTGGTTCTATACACGCATAGTTTCGACAATGTAGTAAAAATAAAACCAATTTCGGCAAATGAGAATAAGGTTAACAACGGATATTGCGACATAGGCTCTTGTTAGCCAACAAGTTGCACACTTGTTACTAGGGTTGTCACCCTAATGTAAGCATACTATTTACTCAACAGAAAATTTTCGGTCCTTGCTCAAGTTTGATGCATTAGACTAATAATTTGACGAAATTAATCCGAAATTAATTATTACCAGCTAATTATTATCACAGCTGATACTAGTAAGACTTTTTAACTAAATATTGAGTTTTAGTCGAAGATCCAGGGATTTACCGTAGTTTCAGCATTTACAGTACATATCCAAGAGACAAATGATAAAATACCTAAGATATAAAAGTATCTATCTGGCCTTTTAGGAACCTTTCGGAATCTGGCTTTGTAAAATGAACAAACCGACAAGGATACATTCGTTCCTATGCATTCTGGTTAGGTAAAACTGTAATAATTGAGAAATGAAAGTGTTGCTTAACGAAACTGTTTAATATAAAACACTAGCAGATACCCGTGACTTCGTCCGCGTGAAATAAGTTTTTTAAATTCCCACAGGAACTCACATAATAATGTGGCTTTCTATTGTAACTATCTAATAAAATCGGTTCAGTAGATCCAGAGATTACCCCTAACACCTCACAAACTTACAAACTTTACCTCTTTATAATATTAGTATCTTTAGATGACAACCCTACACGTACTACTAACATTTTCGGAAACAAAACACAAGTTAGCGGTAAAAACGTATTTCAATCACGTGAACTTATGCAAATGACTCGTTACGTGCTCCTAATACAACAAGTTAATTGCAATTGTTTAATTCTGTGTAGGTAGTTACTTGCTACCAAGTTCCAAAACCATAAAGCTTGAAACACACAGGACGCGGCGAATTTAAATACCTAAATAAAAATTCTCACATGTTACAACTGGAACAGTTAGTAGTAACACGGACAAAAAAATTACCCATGTTACTACTGGTAGAAAGTCTGGAAACATGGGCAACGAATGAGTAATACTACACACTATAACGGCGCGGCATCAAGCCTCACTGCCGCCCTGCCGCGCTCTGTAGTCTGGCTAGCTTCCATTCACTTCCATTCATCGTCCTTCCCGTGCAGTTGTCGTTACGCATTCTTTTTTAAAGCTTTGGGCTTTCTTTGGAGACAGCGTGGTTAGATAGTCTTTAATAGTTGTTTCAATATCGAGCTGTTGATTGATCGGTGCGCTGTCTAAAATATTCAGAGCATTCTCTTCCTCAGTTCAAGTTAAGTCGATCAGCAAGGTTTATAGTTCCTGTGCTATGAGATATTAATATTATTACAGGAACTGTATCAAATACCTGACATTGCAGAGCTCGGCCCCTACAAGTGCAAATGCCTCCATACAATACTTTCCATTATTACAACTTCTAGAAGCCACGTAGGAGTCGGTAGAACGCATTATCGTCTCGCGCTTTGACTAACCAAGGCTTCATATGCCTGTCAATTGCGCGGTGGTCTTGTTGATTCCAGACGAACTGTTTTGAAACAGGTAGTTGGCACAATGGGTTCGTTAGTATCATTATTTTTATTAGAAATGGATGGGCCGTGGAAAGGTATTTTAAGCAAATCTAAATAAATTGACATCTGTTAAGAACAGGTTCTCAAGTTTCAGTCGATATAATATTATGCTTAAGCATAGATAGTTCAAAACTTGACAACTTGTTCTTAGCTGATGTCGTTATATTATTTGAAAGTATTTCTTAATCCAATAAAATTGACTGGAAAAATAAAACCATATTGAATATTGGATAGAATCAGGCGTTACTTTGCGGAAGTTCATGATTTAGCAAGAAAAGAATACAATTATTTTGCTATAATCCGCCAACAGAAAAAAATTCTGTATGGTCAAGCATGCGGTTACAAGCGAAGCAACGTTTACCTTCTGCAACGTTACCTTCCCAACCAAGCAAGAAAGCTAAGTTCCCAAGCAAGCAATGCCACCACCAATCACATGCACCACCACACAAGACTTTTATACTATTCATAGTATAAAAGTCTTGTGTGGTCTTGTGTGGCAAAATCATATTGCTCTATTTTACTTACTCACTTAGAACTTATGGATTTTTTGTATCCAAATCGATGTACCACAGTCTGCCACTCACATGACAAGTTATTTCAAGATCTGCTGGAACTTGAGAGTCATTGCAATATCAGAAGTCAGAACCTTCTGTTTCATGCTGTTTATGACAATAATTACTTATCACATTAAACCAATCATTAAGTAGTATATTTTGCATTCATTTGTACTAAATCAGGAAAGCAGTTACGAGATAGATCTGCGAGGTACTTGATCTACCTCTTTGTAAATAATATGTAACACTTTACATTTAAATTGCATTTGCATGTTGAAATCTCAATTGATTAATTATTATCAACCGCGCCTACACACTAATTACCAGATTATCGGTGTAGTCATCGATAATGGCCCGGTGATTTGTAAAACCAGGCAATGATATCGCTTAATGTTTATATCGTTTTATGCCCTTCAATTGAAATGGAAGGAAATATAGTTACTGTGAAAGTTATTTTCCCAAGCCCCCTGTTTTGCCCGCGACTCGCACGAAACCACTTTCGCTATGCTCAATGTTGCTACTGAACTTTGGTACAGTCCAAGGTATGAATGTGCAGCGGCGTATGTTACATCATCATATTCATAGGTCATGATAATATCATGATAACTGAATTCGAGATATGCTAATGTAAATGTCTGTCCACTAACGGAAGATAGCGAGCTAGATAGGTCCGTTTCTGAATCTCATCTTGAGTCAGTTCGGACTATACCTAATTACTATGCCCTATTTTGGACCTAGAGAACTGCGCATTTTTAAAGAATTTTAGGTACCTAGTTAGTTACTAAAAATTCGAGTGAAATCAGGAGCATCAGCGCGTGTGCCGTAAAATTGCACGAGTAGAGAATAGAGATGACATCAATGCTATCTCCGGTGATCTCTTGACAGCATTTCAATCTTTCACACGCATTTTCAGTCATGCGTGCGAAAGATGCCCAATGCCCATGGAGTAAGTATAGTAACTTATATACTGACTGCCCAATTGCCTTCTACACGGGACACCTTGCACGGCCCGATTGAAAATGCTACCTAGCATTTGGATTAGAAGTTAGAATAATGTAAAAGTGTAAATAAATAATTCGTTCCCCAAACGCCAAGTCTCTTTACTTAAGTGGTTTAACATGATTGCTCCCACGCTAACAATAGGAACCCCTGCAATGCTGATTGTCTAGAATTGATTTAGTTTCACCGCCTAGACCTGATATATTAAACAAGCGAGAAATGAATCTCGTTCAAAACCCAACGGAGACGAAACGCTCCATTGAACGATTAGTAATAGATACCCGGTAGAAAACCTACACTTTTAATTTTATCTGCAATGCATTGCAATTTGCAATATTACCAAAAGCCTGACCCAATCATAAATCAAAGTATGTATATAGTATTATTATAGACGATAATCATAATTCATAACAGCTAATCTATTTATTACCTTCATCGACAAAAGAAAAATAAATTATCAATAGAATTGCCAGCGGCCACGATATCGAAATTGAAGTCGTTATTGCATAACCCACTCTAAGAAATCGTTTCGCGATGTTTGCCCAAATACGAGATGAATAATTTTCGATAACTATACTCTAGTGGCTGTCATCATCATCATCATATATAATAATATATTTCTAATCGACGTGGAAAAGACCAAGTTTGGTGACCGTGAGTGTTTTTTTATTGAGCATATTTAATCAGATAGACCATTACTGTCTTTTACAGAAAACTTTAGTTACGGCTTAAACAGACGCTTGACTTGTCAATTCCTTCAAAAAGATAAGCAAATAATTTCCAAAGCTTTTGCACATTTTTATTTACATCATACCACCAATCTCAAACAAAAAAAGTGTAACTAAGGGATTCATTTCACATTATATCCTAATCACTTCTTATTGATTTCCTGCATCAACAATTGGCTCGTAGTATCGAGAATCGTGACATTTCTCCCCCTAAATAAATTTACCAGTGCATGTACCCGCTTTCAATTCGCCTGCTCTACAAACAACCTCGTACCTATCAGGCGTTAAATTCCGGATACGGGCTTATTAGCAAGGGCGGCTTATCTGTATACGTTTAGGCCAAGTGTTACGTCACGAACCCTTAAAAACCGGCCATGTGCGAGTCGGACTCGCGCACCGAGGGTTCCGTACAAACCTGTAGTAAGTTTTAAATTAAATGTTTTTTTTTAAATATTTGAGTTGATTGAATGAAAGGTAAATTGCGGTTTACGATTTATGACGTATTAAAAAAAAACTACTTACTAGATCTCGTTTAAACCAATTTTCGGTGGAAGTTTGCATGGTAATGTACAACATATATTTTTTTTAGTTTTATCATTCTCTTATTTTAGAAGTTACGGGGGGGGGGACACACATTTTACCACTTTGGAAGTGTCTCTCGCGCAAACTATTCAGTTTAGAAAAAAATGATATTACAAACCTCAATATCATTTTTGAAGACCTATCCATAGATACCCCACACCTATGGGATAGATGGAAAAAAAAAATTTGAGTTTCAGTTGTAAGTATGGGGAACCCCCAAAATTTATTGTTTTTTTTCTATTTTTGTAAGAAAATCTTAATGCGGTTTACAGAATACATCTACTTACCAAGTTTCAACAGTATAGCTCTTATAGTTTCGGAAAAAAGTGGCTGTGACATACGGACGGACAGACAGACAGACAGACAGACAGACAGACAGACAGACAGACATGACGAATCTATAAGGGTTCCGTTTTTGCCAAATTTGGCTACGGAACCCTAAAAATGGTAGTTATTTTATCTAACTTACGAGTAAGGACTGAATAAAAGAGAATGGCCAAAAATTTACGGAGTTTATTGAAATTTGGTACAAAAGCTTAAAAATTTACTAGTTCTCTAGGGAATCAACCTTAATCAACGCGAATGAAGACGCGGGCATCATCATACTAATATTATAAATGCGAAAGTCAGTTTGTTTGTTGGTTTGTCCTTCAATCACGCCGCAACGGGGCAACGGATCGACGTGATGTTTGGCATGGGTGTAGTTGAGGACCTGGAGAGTGACATAGGCTACTTTTTATCCCGGAAAATTAAGGAGTTCCCGCGGGAATCGAAAAACTTTATTCACGCGAACGAAGTCGCGGACATCATCTAGTCTAATATAAGGAAATTATGTTAGTCATTGCATTCTTGATGAACTCGAGCATTATTCGTTAATTGTGCGAAAACCTCTTGAATTGCTTTCTACGAATAACTTCCCGATTTCCCTTCTAGTCTGTTTTACACATTCGCAGAGAATGTAAGTTCTAAACAGACCACCTTGGACAAGCTTTGACCATGCTTGGGAGATACACAACACAAACAAAGAGCATTCCAAATCAGTGGTTGATTCAAAAGCATATCTTGTTAAAGTTTATATTTTGAAGTTTAGGTTTTTACCTATTACACACTGTCCAAGCGCCTCTGTCCCGGCGCTGCCATGTTGACTTTCGTCGTCCTTATTTACTTAAGTAAATCCTTCATCGTCGTCATCCTGATCCTAAATACTACAAAACTTACAGATTCAATCGACCCTGTGACTTTCTGTTCTGTAGTGATATAGAGTTTACGCCAAAGTACTGACTATATTTGAAACAGTTATACTCTATAACAAAAGCTTTCTTTTGCACAGGAACAAAGCGATCGCCGACTACTTGGGCAGCAATGGCTACAACGACGCGCTGGAAGCGTTCAAGAAAGAAGCGGACATGACGGGCGAAATGGATCGCAAGTTCGGCGGCCTCCTCGAGAAGAAGTGGACCTCCGTTATTAGGCTGCAGAAAAAGGTAATTAATTAATGATGGATCACTTAAATAAGTCTTTTCGGTTTGTTGGAAACTGGAATATATTTGTTATTTTTATTTATTATTTGTTGTTCGATCAAAAAATATGATCCTTAATATATAATAAGTCTATGTCCTTAATTTATAATTTCTCAAAATCTCGCAGGATTCTAAAAGCTCCCAATGTCATGTTCAAATCGATTTGTCCAACAGTTTGGATTGCGCTTATCAAGCAGTTCTTTTTTTTTTACAGAAGTAGTTGATCTCTATATTATGTACCTACTCGAGAGTACGTATTAAATAGATAGAGATACAGAAATCGATAAAAAGTATAATATTGTCGTAATTATTGTTGCCTCTATAACTAATAGCGTTCACTATACTAACTTCGTTTTCTTCTGACAGTGACTAATGCAAGTTTTGTAAGTATTTCGGAAGATACATATTATGATAAATTGTGCTGAGGTTACAGAAGTTAAAACGATTCCTTACTCTTTAATAAAGTATTAGAAGTTACAACATAAGATTAATCTTAAAGTAAATCGAAATCAATATACAAATTTTGAAATCCCGTTTTACACAACGTTGACTTCTCGTTGAATTCCCAAATCAACATTCCATATTTATTTATTTTCGTTTTCAGCTTCAAAACTTTCACCTCCCTGAGGGCTTACTACCATCTCTTAAAGCAGTATTATTTTAAATCCACTAATTGTAAATATATTTTTTATAGTTTCTAATAAAATAGTGGACGTATTTATCACAGTTTGTTATTATAATTTGCAAACGATACATTTGTATAGATATTTGTTGCTCTAAATTCTCCTTCAAGATATAAATAATAACATTTGACACTTCGTGAGACACGCGCAACCTTTCAGCGTGGCCAAGTCATTTTGCTTTCGATGGCGATCTAAGCTATCGCCTCACAATTACCTACTCGTAACTGGTAAATAATCACCATTACTTACCTGCTGTCATTGACTGTGTCAATAGCCGTTGTTACCAAAACAAGGTTCGAGTTGCTTGTTGTACTGGTTTTTGAAGGCATCTGTGATCTGTCTGCTCACATCTCGACACTATTCTGTCGAGTTTAGATGCCCACTCTATCGATCGCTGCGACATTTATAGGTCACAGATGTCCACTTGCCAGTTTGTTCACCTCACTGTGACCTACCTACTTTTAAAAGAAAAGATTTCATTTAGTTTTTTAATTGTTCTTATCTCCTTTTACAATATTGTACGTTCTGAAAGAAAGTAATAATGCGTACCGATGTAGCTTAAATAAATCAATAAGTATTTCCATCAATGTTTAAACATCGTATGGGTATGACTACACTGGAGATGCACATTATGCACGTCCATTCAACTTTATGCAGGTTACGCAAATGCACGTAGAAAATGGCAGCTTTTATGGATAAAAGCTGGATTGAGCTAAAATAGAATTACCCTACCATAATTTTGAGTAATTTATTATTTACTCGTAGTTCTTTTGGCGCTACAAATCCTTTGAGTATAGAACTGAATTGGTTCTCAATTACCTACCCTTTCTAAAGGTTTTTAGTTCTGGTTAGGTAGGTAGGTAAATCATTCACCCTCTACATTACCTATCAAAAATACCACTATTTATATTATAAATGTTATGGTTCCTCAGGTGATGGAGCTGGAATCCAAACTGTCCGAAGCACAAAAGGAGTTCATAGAGGGAGCGCCCACGCGGGCCAAGCGAACGCCGACCGAGTGGATCCCACGCCCACCAGAGAAGTTCTGTCTTACGGGACACCGGGCTACTATTACAAAGGTATTACAGCTACAACAATTTGCCCCGCCCCCACCTATTGCCACTTTAGCAAAGCGACTCTTCGAGCTATTTCTATTAATCTGGTTCTTTATTTCTGATTTGATTACGTAGGGATATTGGATAAAATCAGGCGTTACTTTGCGGAAGTTCATGATTTAGCAAGAAAAGAATACAATTATTTTGCTATAATCCGCCAACAGAAAAATTTCTGTATGGTCAAGCATGCAGTTACAAGCGAAGCACCGTTTACCTTCCCAACCAAGCAAGAAAGCTAAGTTCCCAAGCAAGCAATGCCACCACCACTCACATGCACCACCACACAAGACTTTTATACTATTCTCGACGCACGTTTCGCCCCGACACCGGAGCATCTTCAGGAGATGTCGACCTTACAATGCAAGATTGTCTAGTCAATACAGATTTTTTTCTGTTGGCGGATTATAGCAAAATAATTGTATTCTTTTCTTGCTACGTAGGGATACTCCGGGCATAGATAGCCCTCTCCATCGCCCGCTGAATAATCCTGAGCCTGTTTGGCCAATAGTAAGCGACTGAAATATTTCAAATCAAATAATTTATTTCTCAAATACATACACAATATAAATATAGTACATATTTCGAAGCCGTAAGTCATCATTGGCATTTGGCAACACGCATTGTCCGAAAACTTTCGTCTTCAGGCTCAGATTAATTTGGCACCGGAAAGCGCAGAGTTTGACGAGCTACTCTCGACTAGGTGGACGGACGGCCTCAAGTGACCATCTGGGAGCCGCTGAAAGAAGTGGCACAAGACCGTGTACCGTGGAGATCTATCTGCTGAAACGACGAAAGTTGGAATGTTATAACAAACTAGCTGATACCCGCGACTTCGTCCGCGTGGTATAAGTTTTTTGTTATTCCCGCGAACTCCTTAATTTTCCGGGATAAAACGTAGCCTATGTCACCCTCCAGGTCCTCACCTATACAACAAAAAAAGAATTAGCGAAATTGGTTGAGCCGTTCACGCGTGATGCCGTGACCAAGGAAATAGGGATTCATTTATATATATATATATAGATAGATATTCAAAGAGCGACCGAATCTGCTTGGCACGTCATTCGTCACTGAGAAGGAAAACACGCCCGTATATGTATATTTTAACAACTTCTGTTATCTACATACTACAAGGAACTTTATGAAGCACCTCAAATTACCAATGTGCGTGCATTGCAAAAGCCTTCATAATGTTCGTAAAGCGTCACAGCGTTTTTTACATTACACATGCAGTGGTCACTTACTTGTAGTACACTCGCTGCAGGCATTAAAAATTCGCCAGTGTGTAACCACAGGCAATGGTGTAGTAAACAGAAAACACCGACGTTTTCGTGACGCAGTCCAACATTTTCGTTGATTACCACATACGAACACTCGATTTTATCGTTATTATTAAGTACTTGCTTATGTGTATTTCAATTGAGTGTGGAAGATTGTAAGTTAAGAGTGTTTATGTAATAGCCGTTAAACACCCACACAATATTAAGCTGATCGCACACTGACCGCCCGAGACGCAAAGCACAATGTTGCTGTCGCGCGTATTAGTGTGTTTCGGCTTAGTGTCGTGAGTTCCTGACCGAATTTCAGCTACGCAAAAGTGACAGGATAGTACACAAATGAATCAGAATGTGTGCGTAAACAGAACGAAATGCAATCATTAGTCTAACAGGCTACCACCACTCATCATCCGATGGGACGGCAGTTCGATATCGCCATAGAGACATAAGTAAATGTGAGAGGTGCAGTAACTACCAGGCTGTAGGTGCATTGCAAAACATGGGGGTGCAACACCACAAATGTCCTAACTGTGGGCTGCTACTGAGAATTTTTTAGACAGTAAACACTTAATACCTACCTTGTTTATTTTTCCTCGTACCCGGGACTAGATCATCTGCAGCCAAATAAACTAACAACAAGACCAACTGGTACCATCTTCGTGGTGGCGACCTCGCTAAAACACTCTTGCAAATCAACAGTGTAATAAATAAGGCCATGAAGATTGAAGATAGAGATTAGCAAAAAATTACGGATAATTAAGTTCCTAGATAACGATGCATTTGGCGCCATCCGCCGTGACGTGGTTGTTAAAAAAATTAGTCATTCCTAAAGAGGTTAAAAGGTCACAAGGGCTGTGTGGCCTCTAAATAATCGTGAATAATAGTAGATTATTCACCACGGGGGTAATGCGATGTATTATGTCACGGGCGCCGGGATAAATCCCAAGCGGAACGAGGGATTTTAGAGTAACTCCCGAGCGTAGCGAGGGTGTTGCATCTAGAATCCTGAGAGTAGCGCGGGAATTAGGAGCGCCCAAGATTAATACAGCATTACCCCTACGGTGAATACTCTACTTTTCACACCTCGCGATACAACCACTTCTTTCAGCTGGCGTGGCCTACTCGATTTGACAAACAAATGTCGTCAGTGCGAATCTAGTGGGCCACGGCTTCGGTTTTCGAAAATCGAGTTGGCCGCGCCTGCTGAGAACACATTCTGTTTACCGAAATTAGACTTTATGGATATAGCAATAAGAATTATGAATAAAACCTCTTTGGAATGAATAGAATTTCCTTCAGATCTTGCTTCAGATGCGCGATAATTCTAAATTCAAATCACATTATAACCCTAGGGAATAATGGATTTCAGTACAACATTATAACCCTAGGGATTTAATGTCTTACTTTAACCTTAGATAACAGGCCATGTAATTGGGCGTTGTTGAGCGAGTGGTGTGAAAAAGAATTATCATGCAGACAACCTAGAAGAGGATATAATAATTAAAAAAACATGTTTGGGTGTACATATTTAAAGAATAAAAGAACAATCAAAATATACATTACAAATAAAAATAACACGAAAACATAGGGGGAAGACAAAAAAAAATCAAGTTATGGTAATCTTGTAAATACATACAACAATGAAATTAACTTCACAAGAAGTCAATTATTCCTAAATCACTCGCACGCAATATTATGTTTCTTACTTTAGTTTTAAATCTCAAAATAACTGAATTGACCAAAAGTGCAGCTTTGTAGCTGAGGAAGTTTGTTTGCATTTTTGCGTCTGATATGGCAATTTCCTTGCCTGTCATTAATTTCCGCTAAATGCTGCTTTTAGGACGGAGAGTCAAGGTCTAGGCAGTTTCCAATATCCTACATTAACCATTTCATGATACAAACGAGGCCTTTAACTTCTTATTAACTATTTTAGGGTTCCGTACCTCAAAAGGAAAAAACGGAACCCTTATAGGATCACTTCGTTGTCCTTCCGTCTGTGTGTCAAGACCCTTTTTCTCAGGAACGCATGGAGGTATCAAGCTGAAATTCATATCACATTCTCAGGTCTACGGTTCCTTGGAGCTGTGAAAAAAATCAAGCTTCTAAGCCAACGCAATCAAAAGATACAGCCGTTTATGCTGCAAATTTTCGAATTTTCTTGCACTCTCAAGGGAATCAAAACCTACAGGGTACTTCCCGTAAACTCAGAATCTTGAAACTTGGTACTAAGCAACGTCTTATAGCACAGATATAGGAAGAATTGCGAAAAACATAAATTTTTAGTTACATCATATAATAAAAATATTTTTATGCAAATTTTCGACACTCGCAAGGGAATCAAAACCTACAGGGTACTTCCCGTGAACTCAGAACCTTGAAACTTGGTACGAAGCAACGTCTTAAAGCACAGATATAGGAAGAATTACGAAAAACATAAATTTTTAGTTACATCATATAATAAAAATATTTTTATGCAAATATTCGACACTCGCAAGGAAATCTAAACCTACAGGGTACTTCCCGTGAACTTAGAATCTTGAAATTTGATACGAAGCAACGACTTATAGCACAGATATAGGAAGAATTGCGAAAAACATAAATTTTTAGTTACATCATATAATAAAAATATTTTTAATAATTTTAAACTTACTATCCCTTTCCTCATGAACGCGTAGAGGTATTAAATTGAAATTCATATCAAATACTCAAACCTATACTTTCCGTGGACTCAGAGTCTTGAAATTTGGCACGAAGCAACGTCTAATAGCACAGATAAAGGAAAAATTGCGAAAATTGCGAAAAGCATAAATTTTAAGTTATATCATTTAATAAAAATATTTTTAATAATAAGGGTTCCGTACCTCAAAAGGAAAAACAACCCTTATAGGCTCACTTTGTTGTCCGTCCGTCTGTGTGTCAAGACCCTTTTTCTCAGGAACGCATGGAGGTATCAAGCTGAAATTCATATCTAATACTCAAGTCTACTGTCCCTTGGAGCTGTGAAAAATCAAACTTCTAAGCCAACACAATCAAAAGATGCAGCCATTTATGCTGCAAATTTCGATACTCGCAAGGGAATCAAAATTTACAGGGTACGTCCCGTGAACTCAAGATCTTGCAAATTGGTACGTAGCAAGGTCTTATAGCACAGATAAAGGAAAAATTGCGAAAAGCATAAATTTTTAGTTACATCATATAATGAAAATATTTTTAATAATTTTAAATTTAGTACCCCTTTCCGCCTGAACGCGTAGAGGTATTAAATAAAAATTAAAATAGATAAGTGGAATAAAAATAGGTACTATAACTTTTGAAGGTTTAAAGGTTTGTACGGAATCCTCGGTGCGCGAGTCCGACTCGCACTTGACCGGTTTTTTTCGTCTACCTTCTACTTAAACTAAATATATAAAACGAAAAGGTGACTGACTGATATATAAACGCACAGCTCAAACCACTGGACTCAGGCTACAATTTGGCGTACAGATAACTACATATTAAGACGTAGGCCTCCGCTAAGAAAGGATTTTTGAAAATTCGACAACTGAACACAAATCGTAATGTAGACGAAGTCGCGATCTTTATCTAGTCAATTAATAAATTAATATAATATTATGCTAATTATTGTGAGTAAAAAACTTATCGTAGGCATCAGACGCTAAACCTATAAATGTGATTGTAATTTTTTTTCTGGATAATAATAAATGATTTATTATACTATACTATTATTATATTATAGTTATGCATGAAAAACATGTTCTATACTGTATATATACTTAACTACATATATACATTTATATATTTTATTAAACTTTACAGCAGCTTGTTTCTGTACTTACCATTATTTTCATCGACATGATAAGTTAAATGTTCACGTTCCAGGTAATATTTCATCCCGTGTTCAGTTTACTGGTGTCCTCGAGCGAGGATGCGACGATCAAAGTGTGGGATTTCGAGAACGGCGACTACGAACGATCCCTAAAGGGCCACACCGACTCAGTTCAGGACATCGCCTTCGACCATCATGGCAAACTACTTGGTGAGTACTAAGTACTCTACTACATAGTCTCAGGCTGACTTTCCACCAGAGACGTGCTAAGCAATAGTTGCTAATGACCAAGCAAGAGGATCATAGCTGATATGGCTTAGCTGTGATTGTAAAAGGATTCAATGAAGTTATTTACATACTTGTTAAAGCGAGGAATGCAAGGTAGTGGGACATCACTGGTGGAAAGGCAGGCACTGGTGTTTATATCCAGCTGCTTCTAGCGCTCCATTCGCTTCGCGTGCATTCTGCTCCGATCCCTGCCCCTCTTTTTTACTGCCATTGACTGCCATTTCATCTGATGGTAAGTGAATGCAGTCTAAGATGGTAGTGAGCTAACCTGTTAGGGGTATGGCTGTTAGGGGTATGCTACACGGCATCGTACCGGGACGCTTAGTTGCTTAACGGAACGTCTTTGCCGGTAGAGTTTTAACTAGACACGGCCGGTGTCTCCCACGAGAGAAAAATAAGCAATTATTATAAATTCCTAAATTGACCCTGCCAGGAATCAAACCCAGGTCCTCCCACGTTAATACAACAGCGCTCAAAACTGTGCCAGAGAGGTCGTCGAAAACTGCCTCTTCACGAAATTATTACAATCCCATCTGAAAGCGCACTCTTGACGAGACTCCTGAGGCGGAAACGTCTAGACCGTGTAATCTTGAGGACAAGATTACACGGTCTAGACGTTTCCGTCTACCGACTGTATAAACTTTTCTTCTTTAGGCTGAGGCTAAGCTATAGGCTTTAAAAGATTCTTTATACGGATTTCATCTGAACGAATGTTTGTTTAATTCCAGTTTCGTGCAGTGCAGACATGTCTATCAAGCTGTGGGACTTCAACCAGACGTACGAGTGCATAAAGACTATGCACGGCCACGATCACAACGTGTCCTCCGTGGCGTTCTCACCCAGCGGCGATATCGTGTACTCAGCCAGTCGGGACAAGACCATCAAGGCGTGGGAAGTGGCTACAGGGTATGTGCTACATACATATAAATACTGTTTTTAGGGTTTTGTACCTCAAGAGGAAAGAGGAACCCTTATAGGATCACTTTGTTGTCTGTTTCCGTCTGTCTGACACTTTTTTCTCGGAAATGCGTAGAAATTAATATCAATTAGGTACTTACGTCTACGATCCTTTGGAGCTGTAAAAAAACTAAGCTTCTAAGTCAACACACTCATAAGATAAGTCCGTTTATACCACATATTTAGCATATTTTGACACTCGCTAATAAATCGAAACCTATAGGGTACTTCCCATTAACCTAGAATCTTTAAATTTAGCAAGAAGCAAGGTCTCACAGCACAACTATAGGAAAAAACCGGGCAAGTGCGAGTCGGACTCGCGCACGAAGGGTTCCGAACCATTATTAATAAATAATTACCTTTGTTAATGAACCGCAAGACTAACTTTGTTTGTAGAGGTTTATTGTTAATATCAAAAAAACTATGCTAGTTAGAGCATTGGCTATAGTTTTCCTGTAAAATATACGTAAATTCCTATTGACCATAATTATTTCAAATTTTTCGATTGGTAAACTCCGGAGATAAGGGGGGGGGAACGGTATTTTTTTAGACATTTTCCCCGATAAATCAAAAACTATCATAACTAAAAATAATTGAAAATCTGTTTTAGAATGTACAAAGTAAACCCTTTCATATGATACCCCACACAGTACAGTTATCTCAATTTTAAATTTCAACCCTCAGATTTTCCCCCCTTTTTAAATAAGAACAAAAATAATTTCCAATTTTTTTTAATTCCAGTGTCTTTGGGCCACTAATATACACAACTATTCCAAATTTGATGTCGATAGCTTCGGTAGTTACTGAAATAATCGAGTGTGACGGACGGACAGACGGACAGACGGACAGACAGACGGTGAAAGTCGCACCATAAGGGTTCCATTTTACCATTTTGGTACGGAACCCTAAAAACGGAAAATCGTTAATTAGGGTACCATACTCATAGGGTATCAAATTGTTTGTCAGGCGCTACCAGTTTAGTGCCATAAGCCATGTGTTCTGTTTGTGTTATTCAATCCACTGTTACAAGTGCAGGTGAATCTAGAAAGCCCGTGTTATCTCTTACGCCCAATCTACCGCGGATGTGCTGGTTATGTTTATTATCATTGTATCTGTCACCGTAAGATTGCAAAAACCGTTAGATTGTAATCCAACTAGCGATATTGTAAACTGTCGACGGATTGTGAACCGTTCAATGGTCCGAGTGTCAATTTTTGAAATATTTATTGTATTTACGTTTTCTTGTCTTTTTCTTGTTGCGGCCGGGCACTTAGATTTTATCGGGTTAATATATCTAACAGATTACAATCTAACGAAAAATAATGCGTTAAATTGTAATCAGTCGAAAGTTTACAATATCGCCAGTTAGATTACAATCGAACGACCTTTGCAATCTTACGGTGACATATCTGTATTATGCCTTAAGTACCTACATGTAATTTTTCGTTTCAGTTACTGCGTAAAGACGTACAAGGGTCACCGCGAATGGGTGCGCATGGTGCGCGTGTCGGCGGACGGCACGCTGCTCGCGAGCTGCTCCAACGACCAGACCGTGCGCATCTGGAACGCGGACACCAATGAGTGCAAGGTAACACTCGCCGCCCGCGAGCTAATACTGCGTGAACACGTACAAGGGTCACCGACTCACTGAGAGTAGGTGTGTGTTGTCGCTGGCCGACAAAGGTTATCACAGTCCAGGATACTTTAAACTATATCTTTTACCGGTTCGACGGAGACGTCTGGACAGAGCAACGCTGCAGGGTGATAGGGGCGAGACGAAGTCGCGAGCATCAGCTAGTTAGACATATGTTAGAGAGAGACACACCACAGGACGTCTCTTGATGCCTTATGTCGTATCTCTCTCCCTACTATCTGTTTCATATATTAGACTTACGTTAGAACAGTCTAATATATGAAACAGATAGGATTTACCTGACAGATCATTAACCATAGACTCCAATATTCTCAACTAACAAAATGTACATTATAAAACACCTAATTAATGTTGTACCCTTTAAATATCTTGCAACTGTCCAGCAATTGCTATTATCGTCCTCCGGTTGTTTTTTTTTTTTAAATTGCTGGCGTGCTTTTATAAAAGAGCCGATGTAGGGAGGTATTGATTTTTAAAAATAATATTCCAATTTCCCAGCAAGTAGGAGAAAAAGTACTTTATTCAAAAGTTTATTCGAACACACAAATAAAACAAAAAAAAATTGGCAGTCATAGGGACTGCCGATAAAAGTGAACACGAAATATTTTTTTAGTATATTTATACGTTCGCGAGCATGTCGGTCACGGTCACGCGAATCCACATTTCTACTCCCTACCAAAAAGTCAACACGCCTAAAGAAGTTTTCACTTCAAAATGAAATGTTGATGTTTGTTGGTCAGATGGAGCTCCGCGAACACGAGCACGTGGTGGAGTGCGTGGCGTGGGCGCCGGAGTCGGCCGCCGCCGCCGTCAACGAGGCGGCCGGCGGCGACAACCGCCGCGCCAGCCACCAGGGGCCCTTCCTGGCCAGCGGCTCGCGCGACAAGTCCGTCAAGGTAAGACAAAGCAACGCACACACCCGACCCTACACCAAAACCGAATGGTTTTCACCTGCCTCGTACGTTCTGGTGCCGTCTAAACAGGCCAGGCCAGAATTGGGCATGGCTGCTGCAACTACCTATTGCACAAGTGGGAGTGGAAACGTTCCGCTTTCTGGCTGTGGTGAGGAGGATTTCAGGACGCTGCCCCATACATTCTTATCCCTCCTGATTTTGTCACTTGGCTGGAGAATTTGGATGACATATATGTAATAGTAATTGACCAATAATAATTTGACATATGAATTAAAATTTAATATAATATCTAGTATAATATAATATGCTTAATAATTCGAATGCCATAAGATAAAAAAAAATACGCACAGAATTGAGAACCTCCTCCTTTTTTGAAAGTCGGTTAATAAATAAAAAACCAAGTAAAACCAGCTCCATACTCACCAAGCGACTAGTAGTAGTGAGGATTCACGTTGAGACTCATGAGTCTGGAGTGCGCCTGCATACAAGTGCAGAAAAGAATCGCAGGATACAAAGAATAGAATAGAGTCTGGAATATGGCAAGCGCGTTTTCTTCATTTTCGACCGCAAACGCTTTTTTACAGAACACGTACATACTTTTTACGTAATAAATCTCATCTGTTCTCAAACGTTATTCTCTCTCGTGAGAGCCGACTTAATTCGCTTTGACAAAGTGGTTGCAATTTTGCTCTACAATCGACAATTATCGTATAATACCTATACAGTGCAACTTAATATAACGTGCCTCAATATAATGACTTCTTCGATTTAACAAATTCTTCGTATTCCCCTTGAATTGTTATATGAGTCAATGTAAAATATACCTTTACATTGTGATCATTTTTTGTGAACAACCTCTTTATAACGAATTTTCAATTATCAAGAAAAAGTGTAGAATTTTGTTAACCCAAAACCGTTATATAAACGGTTTCGACACGCTTTTTTCATCATTGTTGTTTGATGGAAAGTAATGTAAACACTGCTGCTCGTCACTATTGTTAAAGATTCAAGTTGCAATGGCTCAGAAACGTAAAATGTGTTCCTTATCGGTCGCAGAAAAGCGAAACATCATAAATAGGTGAACAAAACTATTTTTATACCTCTTTATAACACATTTTAGACCAACCATACCTCAACCTAACAAACCTCAGTTCAACGAATTACTTGATATAACAAATATTTACTTGTTCCCTTCCGATTTGTTATATCGTGGTTGCACTGTATAACTTACACCCAGACTAGAGACAAAGAGTTTTGACCTACATTCTATTTAAGAAATTTTTTCATAACAAGCTCTTTTACACAGATCTGGGATGTGAGCACGGGCCAATGCCTAGCAACATTGGTGGGTCACGATAACTGGGTGCGTGGGGCTGTATGGCACCCTGGGGGCCGTTTCCTACTCACGGCCTCCGACGACAAAACTCTCCGCGTGTGGGACGTGGCACACACGCGCTGCCTCAAGACCCTCTACGCGCACCAGCACTTCGCAACCAGCATCGGTGAGTGCTTGTACCGTGGGGACAAGGGTCGTATGTCGCCCCGGTGGCCGTTTCCTGTTCACGGCCTCCAACGACAAGACTCTCCGCGTATGGGACGTGACACAAACGCGCTGCCTCAAAACCCTCTACGCGCACCAGCACTTCGCAACCAGCATAGGTGAGTGCTTGTACCGTGGGGACAAGGGCCGTATTGCGCCCCGAGGGCCGTTTCCTGCTCGCGGCCTCCGACGACAAGAATCTCCGCGTGTGGGACGTGGCACACACGCGTTGCCTCAAGACCCTCTACACGCACCAGCACTTCGCAACCAGCATCGGTGAGTGCTTGCCCCGTGGGGACAAGGGCCGTATGGCGCCCCGGGGGCCGTTTCCTGCTCACGGCCTCCGACGACAAGACTCTGCGCGTGTGGGACGTGGCACACACGCGTTGCCTCAAGACCCTCTACACGCACCAGCACTTCGCAACCAGCATCGGTGAGTGCTTGTCCCGTGGGGACAAGGGCCGTATGGCGCCCCGGGGGCCGTTTCCTGCTCACGGCCTCCGACGACAAGACTCTGCGCGTGTGGGACGTGGCATACACGCGTTGCCTCAAGACCCTCTACACGCACCAGCAATTCGCAACCAGCATCGGTGAGTGCTTGTCCCGTGGGGACAAGGGCCGTATGGCGCCCTGGGGGCCGTTTCTCCTGCTCACGGCCTCCGACGACAAGACTCTCCGCGTGTGGGACGTGGCACACACGCGTTGCCTCAAGACCCTCTACACGCACCAGCACTTCGCAACCAGCATCGGTGAGTGCTTGTCCCGTGGGGACAAGGGCCGTATGGCGCCCCGGGGGCCGTTTCCTGCTCACGGCCTCAGACTCCAAGACTCCTCTTGTACGCACAGAGTCTGTTGCCTCTCCAGTCGATCGCAAATGGCGCCCAATGTCAATGCTAGATTCACTTGACGATGCAAAAAACTTTTAAAAGTTTATTTTAATAAAAAAACATTTTAATTTTAATGATTAGCTATACCTAATATTGTGTTGTACAATAATAATTGTGGCACATAATAATTAGAACACAACTCAATTATTTAATTATCATGCAATTTGGTGGATATATTTTGTTCAGTAACATACCAACTGCTGGTTTTTCTGTTTCAGATTTCCACAAGAGCTTGCCATATGTGATATCGGGCAGCGTCGATCAGACCGTCAAAGTTTGGGAGTGTCGCTAAGAGCATTGCCATTTTAGTAACTTTAACTCACCGATGATATCTTTATCATTATTTTTCACATTTAATTGAATTGCAACGAGAGCGATTAGGGTTTCGTTTTTAAATGGTGAAATCATTTATGGAATCGAAAAATAGTTTTGATATAATTTAATAAAATATCATTTCTTCCTTCTTCTGTTCAGTTGAGCTGTTATATGGTGTATATGACAATGCTACTGTCTATCTCATTTTCGTTCCAAACAGGGTGGCTATGACAGTGTGACTTACTGAAAATGCCAAAATAGAAATATAGAAGTTATTTAGGTCCAAATTACTGAATAATTTATATTAATTATTGAATATAATAATTAATATTAATTATGAAGGTATATTAATGATTGAATAATTAATATAATATCTTCCTCTATCGACCTGATACTCAAAATAATATAAAATATGTGATCTTATTTGGTATCACATATGCTGTCGCTACACTGTACATTGTTATGTTTCTTTAAATGATTAGTGACACATTCCATTAAAACATAACAGCTCTTAGTTAATTTTATTATTGTATAAATATGAATAGTTAATTTTGATGTCTGATTTTTAGTTAAATTCGTGAAAAATCAAATGAATGACGTAGCATTCGTCACATACCCTATCGAACGATGAAGTGAGGAGTAAAAGCTGTGTTATAATTTAACATTTCATTATTCTATTTTATTTTATAGTTATTGTTTATTAAATAAGATCGTTTAGATGTAACTTTATTTGGTATGAATAGTTAATAATGGTTTCTTATGTGTCCGCTCTAGAGAATTTGTACCTTAATTTGTTTATTGATTAATTTAAGTTTTTATTAAATTTGATATTGATGGTTATTCATGACAATCATCCTGAAATTAGTCATTTTATGTGAATCATATATAGAACTCATTATAATCTCTCCCTGTACATAATGATGTTTTTCTTCATCTGTCTCAGCTCGATCGATTCTCATTGTGTTTGTTTGCTCGCGCCAACAGCATCTATGGGTATCCAATGAGACAATGTGAAGTTGAATTACGTTAGTACTGTCGCGATATGTTAGCCGCTGATGCAAGAGATGGATGCTTTGTTTTTAACAAATTGCAGTTTTAAAAGGACTTATTTTAAGTTTTGTAGGTTCAAAACTTTAACTATAAGTTAGAGTGTTATTACTTATTATATTTTAAAGATTTTTTAAACTATTTATTTATATCTTCAGTGTTTCAATTTGTTATGTCTCAAACGAAATACTTTGCTACAAGCTAGTGCTTTAAATTACTATATAAGATGTATTTGCGATAGGCATCATAATAAATAATGAATATCCATAAATCGGTTATGAGTTTGAGTTTTAACATACTAGAGGTCTACGTAAACTGAAGTGTGTGATATAATATTAGTATTGTTTTTGTATTTACTACGCTGTTTGTGGTAGCTAGACACAAAGATTACTGATGCCCGTTTGTAGTTATTTATTATTGATACCGAGGAAATTGGTTGCCTGGTATTTAATAGGACTTAGTAGTAGCTGTAGTGTCAAGTATCATCATACTATTAGAAGCGTTGCAGCGCTAGCACTTGGGTATACCTATGTATAGATAACAATTACGGCCACGCGCAAATTTCCTTCGATCGCTTCCTTGAATAATATAACTGAAAACTGAATTATGAAAATAATAACTATTATTTATTGGAAGATTGATTTTTATCATACAAAAGAAGTTCACATAATGAGATTTTACTTAAAAATTACTTTGTATTTGTAAATAAATAACTATACTTAATTGAATTGATTAGTTTAATTATTGATTTTAATCATTCTTAAATTTTAAATGCTCAAATTTTTTTAATAACATTTCATTCACAAAAACCCCTGTTCTAGGTTTCTTCATGTTTACCATTTCTTTCTGTTTACCATACCCTAACTTGATTCTTACAATCTCTAATAAATCAAACTAATAAATAATCTAAAGCAGAGATTGTATAAAAGGGAATTTGCGCCTGTCAAAAGATCTTACTATGTGATACCATGTTACGTAACTTACTTGATATATAAAATGAATGTCAATCACACTTGCACATTACGATCTAGTGAGAGCAATATTGCATGATATGGTAATGCATTATTGTTTGCTTATATTTTAATCTAGATTCTATATAGATAGCCGTGCTGCCAAGGAGATTATATTACTTATATTGTGCATTCATATCCATTTTTTTAAATAACACATCTTTCAAACCAAAACTCTATTTCTATAATAAAGGCAAACTAGCCAATTTACTTATTCTAATTCAATAATTCTTAGCTATAGTCTTAGTCAAATACATAGCTACATCAAGTTCATGATAATACAACTCCAGCCCAAGTTGAGTGTATTAAGCATACTAGGTATACATAATTTATGAAATTAGGGTTCAGTCAAACTTTAGAAGGAACTTATGCTCACAAATATTCTGTAATATCAATTAATATTATAATAATAATTTTAGAATTTTATTGATATTATATGTGTATAACTTTGTATTCTGCTAGTGTTAGTAGCTTTGTATATAATCTCCTTGAGTTTTAATTAATATGCAGAAGACATTTATAATTTAGAGCTGCTTGCAAAGTATAATGTATGTTTTACACGAATAAGCAGTTTTTATTACTATTATCGATTAAATAGTAAATTTGCACTTGTGACAACATTAAGTCGCTTACAATATTAACTAAATATGCATGTACGTGAACAAAATCCTCTAGTGAAATACTCTAATAACTCTTAACTCTGTCTAATAACATAAAGCATACATCAGAGGATTTTGTGTTCGCCCATTTAACCACTGTACTGTACTTTGTCTAAATTTATATAGAAAATCAACAGCCAAAATTTTAATAGAATTTGGGTCTAATATTTTCTGTAAATAAATCAATTTAATATGTAATTATTTCATTGTTTTTATTTTCAAGTCTGTAAACTACTACAGTTCTCATTTGCCAAAATATTCCCTTACTGCTTCGATGACTGTCTCGTTGGTCTAGTGTTTAGCATGTTTGACTGACGAGGTCCCGGGTTCGAGTGTTAGGTTTTTCTGACTAGAAATTCTTAGTACTAGCCCGGAGTTAGGAAGTTGGCGTTCCGCCTCCGTGCCTCGGAGAGCACGTTAAGGCGTTGGTCCCGGTTAGTATCAGTAACATGATAATAGTCTGTTAAAGTCTGCCAACCTACATTGGAGCAGCGTTGTGGGTCTAAGCTCTAGTTCCTTCTCTCCTATGAGAGTGGAGGCCTGTGCCCAGCAGCAGGACGTTAATGTTATGTAGTGGTGGTGGTGGCTTTGATGAAACACTATTAACTTTCGAACCTATTCTGGTCTAACCTGGGAATCGAAATGGCATCGTCATTCGTCATCCACAGTCGATTAGGCTAAAATCACGCGCCTCGCAAATATCTACCAGAGTCTCGCAATGGCTAAGGCTGCCCGTCTGTCCCTACTTAAGAACATCTTTAGTCCTATTTTAATATTATGTATCTGTGAAATAAATGGGCCGTGAAAAAACTCTTAGACAGCAAAGGACTAGCATCCGGGGCCGTAAATAAAAAAAGGTCCGTTGTCGTCATAGAGGTAGTAGTATAGACCTCTGTGGTTGTCGTTGTCGTCGTTCGCGTTGTCAAAGCATATGTCACGGTGACACATGATTCAATGTTGCCATATAGTTGAATTTCTTACATATTTCGAAACAATTGTTCCATGTTTTGTTTTGAAAAAATTAAGAAAACTTTTTATAGCCATAATAAACGTGCAACGTTTATGAAAAAGTACCACCAGCCGGTAAGTGTGTAGGAAGCGTATTGACTCATCGGTGTGATTTGTTGTGTTCTGTTTTACACGTGTCATTAAAAATATTGTAGAGCAACAAATCTTAAACAGGACGTATGCAATCAGACAATGTCCAATCTTTATTCTTAAAATATGACATTAAAAAATGGGTATGTGCAATTCACGCACGTTAGACGTGAAACTTCAGAAAAGTAGCCTGCGAGCGAATGAGATAAAATTACTCATAGTATTTTCTATCTCATTCTCTGAGGCAGGCTGAATCATATAATGAATAACTATGTTAGTCTCTTTTTAGTGCCGCTTTTTCGTTTCATCGAATTTTCAAATCACAACGATTCCAAGGAAGTGCCTTCGTTTTCGGTCATGATAATGCATAATTGACTTAATGTGTGAATTCGCTCTTCTGAATGGGCGTTTTGAATGTATGCAATGTGGGCTATGGACTTCTCTTTAGCTAAATGATGCCCGGGACTTCGTCCGTGTGGATTAAGTTTTTTTAATTCCCGCGGGAACTCCTTAATTTTCCCGGATAAAAAGTAGGAAGGAAGGACATAGGCTACGTTTTATCACTAAAAATTAAATAGTTCCCGTGGGAATATAAAATCTCTAATCCACGCGGATCAAGTCGCGGGCATCATCTAGTAATTTCATAATATTGTAACGAACTATTAGTAACTTTCGACATGTGAACTCTGGTAACACTGGCTTAGTTGACGTTTGGCTTTGGGATCTTTTGGGAATTCCATTTTGCTTCATTCCAGATTCCATTAGAATAGAATAAAATTTGATTTTACCCGCATCATAACGCGATGTATGCATAAACTTTCTTTATTGAACAACAAAGGACATTTTAAAGTATTGGAAGCAGTGTTTAGAACATTAAGGATGGATGTCGAGGAGTGCTTAAAGGAGTGGGAAGATTTACTCGCCGATTACAAACGATTAGAGGTATGTATTAGAAATTAGAATTTTAATTTAACTAATTTCCTTTTAACCTTTTGCACTATTGGACTTTACCCTTGTCGTTGTACCTATATCATTAAACAAAGAACGCATTTCATGTCATACACACTAAAAATGGCAAAAGGGACAAGATTTTTCAAAAACTGAAATCCAGGTGGACTAATTTGTGGCATCATCTGGTAGTAATTTATGATTAATCCATATCCATACTTCCATAATAATATTATAAATGCGAAAGTGTGTCTGTCTGTCTGTCTGTATGCTACGGTTTAACGGCCCACCTTTTCAACTGATTTTGATGAAATTTGATAAAGAGAGGATAGCCTTAACCAATAAAACAGAAAAAACAGTAGCCACACAAAGTGGCTGGCATAGTAACAAACTATACAGTAGTACTGATTATGATAACATTAATTAGCTTTAGGTACTTATTTTCTAGTTTAACATTAAGTTAATATTTATTTTCCTTCCTGAACTGCATTTTCTCCTGACATAATTGTTGTTATATAAATTATGTATTTTTTGTGGTCCTGCGAGCACTGCAATCCTGCAAGCACGCAAGGCGAGAGCTGTAGGAGATCCAGTAGTTTTTGTGTGAAAGAGTAACACACATACATGCATACAAACTTTCGCTTTTATAATATTACAGTGTGATGTGATTTATTCAATGCCTTTTGCAGACGATAAACAAAGATTATGTGGCAAAGTTAGAAGAAGTTGGAGAATTGCAGGCAACATGTTTGAAGGAACTGAACCACCAAAGATACCGCATGTCAATAATAAACGGCGCCTTGAAAAGGTCAGATATTTATGTTGATGATTAATGGGAATTATCTTAATTATAAACTGCATGTTTAATTTTTATATTTCATGAGGTTTGAGAACAATTTCTTATCATGCAACCTCTTACCATCCTTCCCATTTTTCTCAGAATGGTAGAGTTTACTTAAGGTAGTAAGGTACAGTCCGATTCAAACTTTATGACGACTTGGAAGGTAGCCGCGAGTATAGGTTTGCGCAAGTAAAGTCAACTGAAACTCTCGCTGATACCTAATTTTGAATTCTGCACATCAAAACACAATGTTCTGAGAAGTCATAAAGTTTGAATCTGACCTGTGTCCATAGGATTGGTCTTACTGATTGCTACATCACAGTAAGACCAATCCTATGGACACACCCAGGTGATCTTATTAAAATTATTTAATACCTCTTTTATTTTAAGTCTAATATGTATTACAAGCTTTTTTTTTTTTTTTTAAATATATAGGCTAGCACTTGACTGCAATCAGACTTGCTTGCAAGTGGTGATGCAGCCTAAGGTGGAGCGTGCTTGCCTAGAAGATACCTATTCACTCTTGATTTGAAGGTACCTGTATTAAAAGAGGAGGGGAAAACGGAAGCCGGGAGGGCATTCCATATCCTAAAAAGGTGACGGAGGAACCAGATCGAATAGCTCTTGAGCACACTCTCCGAAATATATCCTGTAGAATACCGACAGACAGGCAACTTTGCGCAGATGTTCTAAGCTTTGCAGCTTTGAACTGACCAGCGCTTTGTTACCAATAAGTCTCCTGGCGCGACGATCCACCGAATCCAATGCATCAAGCTGGTACTTGGCAGAGCCATCCCATAAATGGCTGCAGTACTCCATGCACGATCGAACTTGTGCTTGGTACAGAATAAGAAGCTGTTCCGGCGTGAAGTACCGCTTGACTTTGTTGAGGATGCCAAGTTTCTTGCCTGCTGTTTTTGCTTTGGATTCGATGCATTGTCCAAAGTTGAGGTTGGATGAAATGTTGATACCGAGGAGCTCAACACTGTCGGTAATTGGAATGGATAAATTTCGGAAAGTCGGAGTGAGTGGGAATGAACTCCGTTTCGCGGTGAATAGACACGCTTGCGTTTTGGTAGCGTTGAACTTGACAAGATTGGCGTCACCCCAGTCGGACACCTCCTTCAAGGTCAAGTTGACTCGTTCTACCAAAGCCTCTCTGTGCTTAAGAATCTCAGCTCCACTGGCTCGGGGACCGGACATATATCTCTCTGTGACCGTGCTGTCATCTGCATACCCAAAGATACCGGGGTTTAGCATGTCGTTTATGTGCAGCAAAAAAAAGCGTTGCAGAGAGAACTGATCCCTGGGGGACACCGGCATTGATCGCCATGAGATCAGATGAGGAGCCATCAACGACTACTCCAAATTATCGTCCACTCAGGAAGTCCGATATCCAGTCGCAGAAGCCAGCGGGTATCCCATAGGCTGGAAGCTTGCTCAAAAGGCTTTCATGCCAGACCCGGTCGAAAGCCTTCGAGACGTCTAGTGAAACAGCTAGTGCTTCACCATACTTCTCGATGGCCTCGCCCCAGATGTGCGTGGCATACACTAAAAGATCCCCTGTGGATCGATTACGTCGAAATCCGTACTGCTGGTCCGACAGGAGGTCATTTTCTTCGAGGTATGCCAGTGGCCTGTTGTTCAGAACACGCTCCAAACTTTTACAAAGCATGGAGGTGATTGCAATAGGCCTGTAGTTCGCCGGGTCGACACGGCTGCCCTTTTTTGGGACCGGCTGTACATTCCCAATTTTCCAAGCCTTAGGGACCCGGGCAGACTTAAGAGAGAGGCGAAACAAGCGTGTCAGTACTGGAGACAACTCAGGAGCACAGGTCTTCAAAACCATTGCTGGTATTCCATCTGGACCACTTGCTTTATTCACATCCAGATTTTATAAGACTTGACTACAACATTAGTTAATCCAAATTGGAGAATTGAGATAATGCTCGTATATTTATAATTGTAAGTGATCTTCTTTAAAATCGGTCTTAACAGCGACCTGAGGAAATATCCTTCCTATATTTTTGTATTAGAAGTATGTACTTGAAGAAAGTAGTGGAGATAAGTATATAAATCTATGTTTTAATTTTACAAAATTGATGATTAATATTAACACACCGTAAATAATAAATTAATTATTAAAGAATCTTATCAATGATATAGATATATGACAAAGTCAAGCAAGCATCAGGTCAATGTAAGATAACACTTGTGCCTTATCAGTAAAGAGCTAGGTTAAAACTTAGTCATGTGTAAATAGTCTCTTGGAATTGTTGGTGGTGTAGTATGTATATCCATACATCCATAGTATGTCAAAATCATTAAAAAAATTATAAATGCGCAAATGTGACTGTCTGCACCCTTCTGTCTGCATGGCTCGCCTAATATAAAATGATCTTCAAAAAACTATGTAGAGTTAGGTAACACCTTTCCTTTTCCCAGGGACACGAAGCGTTCTCACAGGACTTTAAAGCCTAAGTTTAAAGTAAGTAAATCACTCTGAACAGAATGTCACAGGCAAAAGTTATTGATAAAAAATCACAAATATCATACTAATATTATAAATGCGAAAGTGGTTTGTCCTTCAATCACGCCGCAACGGAGCAACGGATCGATGTGATTTTTGGCATGGTTATAGTTCAGGACCTGGAGAGTGACATAGGAACATCAAACATCCCCTAAAATTAAGGAGTTCCCGTGAAGTCGCGGACATCAGCTAGTTTAATAAAATCAGGTAGAATACAATATGGCGCCTGTTCAATTGGTCTGAATTAACGTTCTTCAAAATATGTTTCTGTTTTCACTCTAGTGTCCAAAACTTATTGTGGTATGAAAAAATGAGTCAAGATAGCTGCATAATTTCTCATAGTAATAAAAAATAATATGACATTGAATTTATTTTTATCAAAGTCCTTAGTAATCCCATTTTTAAGCAATGACTCCTAAAACTATCAAAAAGGATGATATTAGATTATGATTATTAATGATGATAAAAGGATGATATTTATGTAATAAAAAAAATAACAATGTGACTCATTGATTTTGCATTAATGCCAGAGCCATACTTGTTATAAGTAGCACTGAACCGAGCCAAACCACTCCAGCCAATCCTCTCCAGTTAATCTACTCCACTCATATTGAGTTAAATTAAAAGTACCTACCCAACATGATACTTTCTATCTCAGACAATTGGAGTGTTCCGACTAAATTTCTTAAAAACCTAAATCTTTATTTTAACAATAAAGTTGCTAGCATCATTTAGTATCATAATAAATTTTTCTGAATTTCCCCTGGTCTAGCCTGGTGGGAGGCTTCGGCCGTGGCTAGTTACCAGTTACCACCCTACCGGCAAAGACGTGCCGCCAAGCGATTTAGCATTCTGGTACGATGCCGTGTAGAAACCGTATAGGGGTATGGGTTTAATATAACTGTCATGCCCCTAACAGGTTAGCCCGCTACCATCTTAGACTGCATCATCACTTACCATCAGGTGAGATCGCAGTCAAGGGCTAACTTGTAGTGGATAAAAAAAAAAATTCATAACAAAATATTGGTTTACATAGATAAACCTAAAAACATAATTGACTGATACACATCTGATCTAATAGACTCCTATATTATGGTTACATGGAATAAATTCTTGAAATAAAATCCATACTAATATTATAAATGCGAAAGTGTGTCTGTCTGTCTGTCTGCTACGCTTTCACGGCCCATCTGTCCTACTGATTTTAATGAAATTTGGTATAGGGATACTTTGTATCCAGGGGAAGGACATAGGCTACTTTTTATCCCAGAGAATTAAAGAGTTCCCGCGGGAATCAAAAAGTCCTAATCCACGCGGATGAAGTCGCGAGCATCATCAATAATTAATAAATGGTCTTTTGTTTGTTTTAACCCCCGACGCAAAAAGAGGGGTGTTTGAAGTTTAACGTATTTTGCTGTGTCTGTGGCATCGTTCCCAAACGGATGAACCGATTTTGTTTTTTTTTTTGTTTGAAAGGTGGTTTCATTGAGAGTTCATTCTATAGCGATGATTCAAGAAAATCGGTTCAGCCGTTTGAAGATCATCAGCTCTTTTCTAGTTGATGAAGGGATGTGAGCAACTTCCACAGGTCTAGAGCCCCATATTATAAACATGAGGGAACACAGAAGATGGAAGCTGGTTCCATAATTTCCATAATTTTCATATTTAGAATATCTGTTCTAAGTTTCTGTTCTTTCTAGGATGGAAAAGAAAAGCGTAGCGAAAGATGAGCGCCTGGCAAACTTAGAAAAAGAAATTATGAAAAGGAAAGCGATGCTGCACGAAATCGAGGCGACACTCCCAAAACAGAACGGTCTATACCTAAGAATCATACTCGGCAACGTCAATGTATCAATTCTCAATAAAAACGACAAGTAAGATAACTATTTTTTGCTTTGGCCATTTCAATTATTGCATTTTGACTATATAATAGCCTATTAGTAGAGGTTGTCTAATCTTATATACTTACTTATTCGTTTTATTAAGCATCGTTCTATATACGCATATATTTGGTCATCCTTTATCGTGAACCATGAGTGCTTAATGTATACCTACGCATTGATTAAAAAATAAAAATGCAAAAGATGAATACATTGCTGAATGAAACTTATGGAATCAATGCTACATATTCAAAAGACTTGGATTTATATTAATCCAGGACCTATTGTACTTTTGTAGTACCTTTTGCACTGAAACAAAATGAAATTATACCAGAAGGTAAAACCAAAACCAAGGTAAACGCCAAGGTACGGTTCGCGCGCGAGTTGAATGCAAAGTAAATGTATACCACCATACATGTGGTATGTGTCACCATACATTTGCATTAGGTAGGTATTGTAAAATTCCGTAATATTATGCTTATAAAATGATAAGACTCGGTTAAAATTTATTTCACTGAAAATATATCGATATCGTATCTTATTCACGTTCATTTTCTTATAATTACATGTTTTATCTTTCAGATTTAAGTATAAGGATGAATATGAAAAATTTAAACTAATCCTCAGCGCGATTGCATTCGTCCTTGCTGTTGGCAACTTATTTATAGATTTCAGGTATGTTGAAACTTGAAGCTAAGTGTAAGTACGATTCCCTCTGGTACATGGACGATATGGGTGGCGGTAATATACCTTTTTTTTATATTCTTAATCATACAGGTATATTTAAAATAAGTAAGTTAACAAGGTATATTTTATGAACATTGTCATGGTCTTATAATTTCGGTCATCATTTTGTCAGCCCTAATGCAGACTACTGTCTATTTGGACTGCAAATTACAAACGCCAGCCTGTGTTTTACGCTAGTCACCTAGTGCCTTTGGTCTGCAGAATTGTGTTGTAATTTAGAATTTTTTTAAAGGCCATAAAATAAATATCGCTAACCACGTTTCGCAATGGCGACTGACCTTAGTTGCGCCATGTATATTCGTGGCTTTCCTTATGGTTTTAAGCTTGTGGCAACAATTTTATGAGCTTTAATTTCAATGATTCTGATGATGATGATGAGGCCTTTAGTCTGCTTCCAAATAGGCAGAGATTATCATATTTTTTTCAGTTTACATATTAAAATTAGATACATATAGTACTAATTATATTTACTATGTTGATGAATGTACCTAAATACCGACAAAATAAACATCATGAAATGAAAATAGCTAAGTTGTCTCTATCTATACAAATAGTTCTATGATAACAAATATTAGCAATTCAATTCAGTAAACCTCAGATAAATATACCTACCGCGATTATCATAATATTATGTTTGCGTCGGTCACCTTGTAAAACGTTCACATTAGGCAGTCTTCAGATTTATTTTGTAAAATGAATAACGTAACTTTGACGTCATTCCATTAAGAAAATATGAAATCGTCGTACAATTTAGTTTTATGATTTGATTTAACCTGCGGCATCGAAACACACAGACTTGTTCTGTAACGAAATTCTCTCTAAATATGCAATCGACTTTTCTGAGGTCTTTTTTAAAGATTCTAAAGCGGTGCTCCAAAGAGAGCTTACACAGTGCTGAGTAATGACGTTCACAAGAATCAGCCTTTCTAGTTATGGTTCATTTTTGGTAACCATAACACGTCTTTGGGTGGCCATATCTAGTGAAAGGCCCATCCGCATGCAGTCAGACCTTCAATGTCGTCATCAGTGGAGAGCCTAGGACCCACCAAATACTAAATCAGCCTTTCTAGCGATAGTTACCAAAAGTGCAGCTATCTCTTATAATATGTCCGCTTTGTTGGATACCGGACCGTGATGTCAAACCAGCTATCTGGAACTCTAAAATAGCCTAAAATCAAAATCAAAATCAAAATGCTTTTTATTCAAATAAACTTTTACAAGTGCTTTTGAATCGTTAAGTGACTCTACCACTGGTTCTGAATGACATTCCTACCGAGAAGAACCAGCAAGAAACTCGGCGGTTGCTCTTTTAAAAAAAATTCATTTACAATTTTATTAATTTATACATATTATGTAACCGCTGTCCTTAGCATTGCTGGAGCGAGTCAAATCCACGCTCTTTTGTCATTTATGTAATCTTCAACGGTATAATAAGCTTTTTTCAGAAGCATACTTTTAATAGATTTCTTAAACTTGTGTAAAGGCAAGTTTAAGATAGGCTGTGGAATTTTGTTATAAAATAGAATGCTCATTCCCACGAACGACCTTCGGACTTTCTTGAGGCGGAGCGATGGAGTCACGAGCTTATTGCGGCCTCTAGTTTGCCTATCATGCAGATCGCATATTTTTTTGTAATTATGAATTTTCTGTTTTATGAAGATTAAATTACTGTAGATATATTGCGAGGCTACTGTAAGAATACCTATTTCCTTAAATGTGTAACTATTGCAGGCCACTACAACTGATACTGATATTCCTCCTGGTATGGTACTACTGCACGCTAACGATCAGGGAGAGCATTCTGAAGGTGAACGGCTCACGGATCAAGGGCTGGTGGCGGTTACACCACTTCATATCCACAGTCGTAGCGGGAATCCTGCTCATTTGGCCCCAGAACGAACCGTGGGACGAGTTCAGGCATACATTCATGTGGTTTATTGCTTATATCAGTAAGTGTTTGTTTAATCTTCTTTTATCATCTTATCTATGCTAATATTATAAATGCGAAAGTTTGGATGGATGGATGTATGTTTGTTACTCAATCACGCCGGAACGGCTGAACGGATCTGGATGAAATTTGGCACTGAGATTTATTATAGTCTGGAATAACACCTAGGCTACTTTTTCAACCGACTTCAAAAAAAGGAGGAGGTTCTCAATTCGACTGTATTTTTTTTTTAATGTTTGTTACCTCAGAACTTTTGACTTGGTGGACCGATTTGGATGATTCTTTTTTTATTTGAAAGAGCATAGGTACTTCCGATGTGGTCCCATATAAATTTTATCGAAATCGGTCGAGCGGTTTTTAAAATATCAACTTTGTATAACGTGTGCTTGTTGTTGTAAAGTTGGCGCGGGAGTTTGAAGTCGGTTGTTTAAAAAGTATTTTCATAATAAATTATATCCCGGAAAATTAAAGACTTCCCGCAGATACCGAAAAACCTCAATCCACGCGGATGAAGTCGCGGGCAGCAGCTAGTATACTAAATATAATTAAAAATGCGAAAGTATGTCTGTCTGTTACCTATTCACGGCCAATCCCGAATCCGCTTATCTGATTTTGACGAAACTTAATACGGAGATATCTTGCATCCAGTAGGCCGAGCATGGGCGGAGAGATTTTATCCACGGGGAAAGGATAAGATGTCCCAGTAGGCTCGAGACATCTTTTTTATAATTTAATGGTATGAAAATAAACTTAAACACACGTCCTATGCACAAGTCAAACAGGGATATACTTCTCCTTTCCCCTGTTGCCATGCTCTAGCATAATTTTATCTCTTGTCAGTGGATATAATCGGGGGATAAGATTTTTGTCCCCTCCCATGCTTGGCCTGCTGGAGACGACGTAGGTTACTTTTTATCAGAGTTTCCAAGAGATTTTTAAAAGTCAAGATTTTTGGCTTCCTAGGCCATTTTTAGGGTTCCGTAGCCAAATTTGGCAAAAACGGAACCCTTATAGATTCGTCATGTCTGTCTGTCTGTCCGTCCGTATGTCACAGCCACTTTTTTCCGAAACTATAAGAACTATACTGTTGAAACTTGGTATTTTCTTACAAAAATAGAAAAAAACAATAAATTTTGGGGGCTCCCCATACTTAGAACTGAAACTCAAAAATTTTTTTTTCATCTAACCCATACGTGTGGGGTATCTATGGATAGGTCTTCAAAAATGTTATTGAGGTTTGTAATATCATTTTTTTATAAACTGAATAGTTTGCGCGAGAGACACTTCCAAAGTGGTAAAATGTGTCCCCCCCCCCCCCCCCTGTAACTTCTAAAATAAGAGAATGATAAAACTAAAAAAAATATATGATGTACATTACCATGCAAACATCCACCGAAAATTGGTTTGAACGAACGAGATCTAGTAAGTAGTTTTTTTTTAATACATCATAAATCGTAAACCGCAATTTACCTTTCATTCAAGCAACTCAAATATTTAAAATAAAAATATTTTTAATAATTAAAAACTTGCTACAAGTTTGTACGGAACCCTCGGTGCGCGAGTCCGACTCGCACTTGGCCGGTTTTTATTTAAGATAGCTAACTTCTGCCATACTGTTTTTGTTGTCACACATAAGCCACTCCGAACACCAAGCGAATCTTACAACACTTATTTTGTTGGAATCTATTCTTTCATTTAATTTCAACTCTTATCCGAAAAATATATACATTTCTTTGGATGTTATCGAGTAAAAAGTACTGTACTGTTTAAGTAAAAAGCAATAAAATTGATTTCAGGTGTAGTACAATATATGCAGTTTAGGTACCAAAGCGGCGTTCTATACAGGCTTAAAGCCCTGGGCGCTAGACATAACATGGATATTACCATCGAAGGCTTCCACTCGTGGATGTGGCGGGGACTTTCCTATCTCCTGCCGTTCCTATTCGGAGGCTATGTGTTCCAACTGTACATTGCCTATACGCTGTACCATATCAGCTATCACCCCGAGGCCACTTGGCAGGTATGTGAACGATACTTTTTCCTATTTCGTTACAATAACCGTCAAAAAACTTGCGCAAAACAGCGGCGTAGTTCTTTCTTTTGTAATGCTGGCAAGTCATGATGCAGCGTAAGGTAGAGGGTGATTATCTGGGATATTCTTACTATAATATTATGGTTTTGTAATGTTGGCGCATCGTAGCTAACAATAGGGGGGCCTATTCAACCAATTGCGTGATCTCGCGCGGTAGGTGCAAAGAAGATCTATCCTTGCACCTTCGTTTCCCCAAGGAGACCTTAAATCGATACTGGGCTCATATTTTGCTCGAGTTTTTTGACGACAACTGACACTAGTCAAAGTTTGCGTTTTAAAGTCTTGTCTGTGTCACCGTAAGATTGCAAAAACCGTTCGATTGCAATCTAATGCTTTTTTTCTCGATAGATTGTAAACTGTCGAAAGATTGTAAACCGTTCAATGTTCTGAGTGTCAATTTTTGAAATATTCATTGTATTTACGATTTCTTGTCTCTTTCTTGTAGTTTAGTTTAGGTTAGGTTAGGTTAGGTTAGGGTTCGCCGGCACTTAGGTTCTATAGGGTTAATATACCTAACAGATGACAATCTACCGAAAACTAATGCGTTATAATGTAATCTTTCGACGGTTTACAATGTTGCGAGTAAGATTATAATCATACGGTTTTTACAATCTTACGGTGACATCTACACACCAATAACATACACATCGGCCTCACTGTATTTTAGAACAATACTTTTCGCGACACGCGATGCTCAAAGCAAAGGTTTAGTGGTGTGGGCACTTTATAAAATTATAGTAGCACGATGCAAGGAACGCTCTGTTAAACGTTAAAGCTTGAATTTCAGGCGTGATTTTAGATGTAATATTGAAGAAACATTTATCTTAATTTTATGATAATTTGTACGCCGTACCTTACATCGTACATCTGATAAATTATAAGGGTCATAAGATTTTTATCCTGCTATTATTAGATTATGGTCTATAGCTTAACATGCCTAGTATGACCTGTGACCACCGCATTAACCTTATAAAATCACGTTTTTAACGATTTTCTAACATTATTATCTTTTTAAAATTTATGTCTATTCTTTTATTAAATTTCGCGCTTGGCGGTCATGCTAAGCAGCATTTTTACGTATTTCTATTACCAAATAAAACAGGTGGCAGCGTTAAGTTTATCGTTCCTGCTAATCGGCATCGGAAACACGGCGACGACGCTCATAGTGATACCACAGAAGCTCAACGAGCAGGTACTCAGCTGAGGATCTCTGTACGCACCACAAACGCACGTATACGCACGAATCCGTGTTGCAAATATATCGCTAAGGTGATATAGTAGACGTTTAGGGCATCATTGGGATGATGACAACTCAATCAAATCAGCAACTCCTTATCAAACTTAAAAACGCACTTCTAGTATGGAAGTGGTATGAAATTCACAGTTGTGACTTCATAAAATTTCAACGCACTTTTTTTCTTTAATCTATATTTTAAAATGGTTATCAAACTTAAAACCAACCGAGGATGTCTGATGAATTTTAGGTCTATTGGAAGACCCTCTATTTAGAAATAATTTATTTTTGATATAGGCATCATGCCTATTGAATAGGCGTATTTCAACGTAGACCTCATCGTCGCTTTCCATTGAGCATAATTGTCGTCAAGCAAAAGCTTATGTTGCAATAAAAAAATCTTTGTTGCAAAACCGTACAAAAGACTCGAGAACCTGTTATGCCAACGACGGAAAAGGGATGCACCACGATTATAGTGCTCGCGTTAAGAACTGAGGCGTTGGGCCATAAATCATTCTAATCAGTCTATCTCGCTCGCACTCATTGGGCTTATGGAGCATCATAATGAGGTGCGTAAAAGCAGGTAGTTGATATCGATAACATTTATCGACAACATACATTTAACAAATATTAATAACGCAACATTTTCCCGTGTTTTATTAAAATTAGGCTGGGATATTTTTTCGGGATCACTTTTCAATTCATTTAAAAACAAAAGTATATTGTATATATATTCGATCTTGCACGTTAATATCACCTTTTAATTTTTTTTAATCCACGTTAGAGAATATTTTTTTAATAAATTCAACTCTAATAGAGGTAGTTTTGTCCGCCGCGATAAGGCGGACTCAGGTAGCGAGCAGCGCCTTTGCGCCGCTCACCTACCTGAGTAATATATCGATAAGGCGCAAAGCGTTGCACATTCCTATTGTTATTGACATTTATGGCCCAACGGCTCTGTTCATAACGCGAGCACTATAGTGACGTCACCGCTCTAGTTGCGGGCATGCGCAGGAGATGTTTCATTTCTGTTTTAAGTTCCTAATAGACTGAAGGAAATCTTTCTCGTCCTAGAGTGTCTCGGTTAGAATAAAACTAACATTGTTACAAATTAAAACGGTCTTATGTATCTACTCTTTCACCTTAGCGGCAATGCTTGTAAATACTAGCTTAACTATTCCATGGAGTATACTATCTTATCTTTTTTTAAAAGGTCGATCCAATAAAAACAACTTCAGAATCTTCATATCTGAAAAAAGTTCAACGATTCTAATTAGCATAATAAGCAACGCTTATTTAAATTTGTAACTCTTATACGAATATCAAATAAACTTTCTATTATTTTTCTCAATATTATAAACAATAACATGTTATAAGTACCTTACAGAGCGTCTATTCAACATTTATGTAAGGGTTTATAAAATTGTCAGTGGTTTGTAGACATAGTTATATAACATTGGACGTGTTATATAACAATGTTTTATAATATGGCCAGAACTCGTCTTAATTATTGCATTACACTCCATGGAATAAATAGTATATTGTGTGGCTAGTGGCGCGTCACACGCTACATTTTTCATATAATCCGCAAAAAAAGTGCGAGTTTTATTAAAATTGTATTTCTTATTTATTTTAGTTGTTAGGTTGTTGTTTACAATTACTAATATCATATCTGTGAGTTTAGTTGATGGGTAAAATGACAATTAAAAAGGTTTGAAATAAACAAAAGATACTCTGACATGATTGAAAGGAGGGCTGCTACGTCATTCAGCGGGTAGTAAACCATCACTTTCTGCCCTAGTTTCTACCCGCTGCACGAAGTAGTCGTCTGAAATTGACTAGTTTCAGGTGGCTCAACAGGCATTGAAATTTGAAACTCGAATTTTCAATGCAGGTTATATGAAAAATATATTATATGGATGTACAGGGGATCTAGCCCTGTAATTCCATATATAGTTTAATGTCGTGTTGGTTGTCGAATTGTATATTCGGATGTTGAGATAGAGTTCTAAAATACATATTGTACGTATTTATATTTATGGAATGTAAATGGAGTAAGTGTGCAATCCTATTAAAGAATGCATTTTGTAGATTTCGGTTGTATTTAGTTTTGTGCTAATTCGGCTGTACACAAATCCCGTACAACCAAATTAACCAGTCTTCTAGTGTCATCCTATACCTATAGTTACATATTTTAGACTTTGCATTTAGACATAAATATCATTTGGTTTAGAGATTTGTGTATAGCTTAGCAGAATAGGCATCCTTAAATATAGTAGATTGGTAAACGACCCCAATGAGGCTAATTTTGTCTAAACTAAAATGACTGCAATAAATAGCTAACCCTTTTAAATGGCTCCATGTGGAAAGGGACACAACTAGATTTAGAGCTGTTATTTTAGTTGTACAGAATTGGCCACATAGGGTAACTACTTAGAGAAAAAGCTAGGTTTACCCTGCGAACCAAAAGTTTCTATGCATCTAGTTTTTATACCGCATGATCGGTAATTTTTGAAAGTATACAAAGTACTTTACTATATATAAAGGCTTTAAAGAGATTGACGGATATAGGTATAATATTATGAGTTAAAATCTAGCTTTAGTCTATTCTTCCAAGGGCAGTAGCTTACTTGGCACTATAATTTTAAACGTAGGTACTAAAATGAGTGTTATTCTGTATAATTAATATTATTTTATTCCTCGAAAACAAACGAAATATGTCGAGTGGACCACTGCCCTTTTAAGTCTCATAACATATTAATCACAAGGAATCTTAATGAATCTCTTATTTTTGAGTTGTGTTTTTTTTTTTGGAACTGTATTATTTAAAGTAACTAGATGCACTTTTTATTTCTACAACTAATATACCTATTTCACAAGCTTTTTCAGTTATTTTAGTGAATTTGTATATTCTTACATTGTATTATTTATGTAGTTTGTTTATAGTGAAAATATTTGGTTATTTTCAAGGTTTACTGTGACTTATTTTTCTATTATTTTAGTTTTTGATAGGTTGTTTTGGTGAAATAAAATGTAACCTTATTTGCTTAGTCATACGCCTCATTAGAATACAAAACAGACGCACGCAACATTGAAATTCGGTTTAGCGAATAAATCCAATAGTGCTTATTCAATCGTCACATAACTAATAAAAATTACTCACCGTCGAAAATAATGTGTTTGAAGTTGAGGACTGCTTTAGGTATAGCAGGGGAGCCCATAATGCTAAATGTGGATTTACTCGAGCGTCGTGGAGACCTAATGGATTTTAAAGATTAGATGGTAGAAAGAGAAAAAGGTTATAATTATGATGTACAATGTACATATCCTTTCACCGGTGGGGGGAGCGGCTACAGGTACTTTTTTTAAATCATCAGATTAAATCCCTCGAGATAATCGTCAGATTATGTGTCAGCACGTTTGGGGCATGAAGCTTAACCGTCTGTTTTTTAATCTGACGCGCTCGAGTATTTCAAATTGGCAATATATTTTTGCATTTTCATAAAACCGCAGTAAAACTCACGTTACGTCAGAATCGTCATGTTTTTGAATAGGAGCTTCCTTTGGGTCCACTTAATATCTCCTCTGACAATGGGGCTGATTCTGTAGTGCACAATCTCTAAACTAAACTAAAATTAGAGCATTACAAATATTGCTAACCCTTTCATAATACTCCGTACGGAAAGGGACAGATCTACATTTAAAGCTGCCATTTTAGTTTAGTTTAGAGATTGTGTTATACAGAATCAGCCCCAATCTGACGCGCTCGTTTTTTTTACCAATTTACTACCCTTCCTGACGGCCAACCCCACTATGCAAACCGGCAGATTAACATACATCCGATAACAGAGACACGTGGGGCTTATGCGCTGGAGTAAATCCAAAAAACCCCTCTTGGGTTCCCCTACTATTATATACGTTTTCAAAATGTCAAATGAGTGATAAGTAGTTTTGATATTACATATGTATTTGTAAAAGTGTGTAAGCACCAAATCAGATTAGGTAAGTACCCACTTAACGAACAATCCAAAGTTCCGCACAAAACCGTTCTGGTTAGAATATAAGTTCTTAAATCAGAATGTGTCAACATAAACTAATAACTGTATGATTATGAATGTTATTTTAAAATTAGGACGCAACTCAGGGCAAATTTTCTCTATGAACTTATTTGTTTTGTCTCCCAAGTCGGCTTTATATGAAACTACGCAAGGTAACATCGGATATTTCTCATTTCCTGATGTGGCGGTCAAACGTTACTCGCGTGTGTGTTATCCTAAGTGTATAATCCGCCCGCGAGCTCAGAGGAGCAAAAATGAGCGTCAAGGTCGACTAGCACTAGGAGCGTGCGAGGTATGAACTATGAAGCGACGGTCGGGCGCGTTGCGCACCCGCCCGCTACTTCAGCCCCCATTCATCGGACCTTGCGCGCGGACTGTACATAATAAACTACAGTAGAAATCTGTTATAACAACATCGAAGGGACCACTGTAATAAGTCGCAATAGCCGGTGCGTTTTAATAACCAATGTTAATTCTATAAGCAACATCGAAATCGGCACTAATTTTCGGTCATTATAACCAATATGTCATTATAAATGATGTCGTTGTAAGAGGTTTTGACTGTAGTAATACCTAGCGCATCTGTCGTCGTTATCTGTTGCATTGACTTTGCCAAAAACGTTGACGTAACTACATTTGATATAGATACACATTTTGATTCGATAACCTTCCATACGTTTGCATTTAATAGACAACTATAACTAAGCATAATTTTACAATATTGTTAATATTTGATATGCTATTTAATTTAAGACTACAAATATGTTAGGTATGTACGACTAAGTAGTCCAAATTAATATCGAATATAAATGTATTAGACTTCATCATCACACATCACTACAGCCTATTAACGTCCCACTGCTGGGCACAGGCCTCCACTCTCAATATTAGACTTACTGCGTCTTAATTAATAATAATTGGATGTAAAAGTTAACATTTAAATATTTGTTTTTACCATATAATATTGGGCATATTGGGTTATGTAATAATCTGTAACGGTACGTATGAACTTCGTTATAAGTTTCATAGTATTGTGGACGTAATATTTAACAATGTGCATGTAAAATTCTATAACATGTAACATTTTATTTTATTAATATTGATGCACCTCAATATTCTATTAGTTAATAGGTACCTTTGTAAACAATTGTAATGCTTTCTTTGTTGAAATCAAAGCAAAGGTTTAGAATGTTATCTAATGCGTAAATATATATAAATCGGTAGTCTGCACTCATAATTAGAATCTCCAAAAAAAAAACCAAGAATCTGTTCGGATTAGTTAATTGGAACATGGTTCGGATTACGAGTAGGTAGTTAATTTTGAATACCTTCTACTTTAACTGGGCTATGGTTGGCAAGCGATATTTTAAAGCAGGGTCTTTTATACTTTTACATTTTTATCACTTTTATACTTGGGTAGCACTTTGTCTACATAATAATTATTATTATATTTTATGTGTCTGTTCTCTTAGTTCGGGGCGAACCACTAGCTATAATATAATACAATAATAAAATAAATTACAAGGTAAATTGATATTATCGAATTAAACTTGTTAAAAACTAACTATTACATTGGTAAAAGTACCTACCTACTATGTATCACTATAGCTAGTCATAATTTATAAACGCAACGCTTGATTTTTATCAACACTGATTAGGTCGTACTTAATAGCTTGTACCGTGTACCACAGCATTATATTGTTTTGTATAATTTTGCGTGTCTGTAAACTCTGGTATTTTTATTTTGCTGATTAATAAAATATGTTTTTTCAGTTGCTCGTTGTTGTTTTTAATTTTTGAAGTAAAACTTCTTTACGCACGCATGACTTGGGGAGTAAACTGGTGAATGCGTGACGAGAGCGTTATGAAAAGTGTGGTCGGGCGAGGCGAACGGAAGATGAGAGGGAGATTTAGGTTAGTGAAGATAGAAAGAGAGATAGTTACGTATATTACTGTAGGGGCAAGAGAGAGAGGTGCGAGTACACATTTTCTTTCTCTCTTTCTCTCATAGCCAGTTACGTTTCGTATATTTAAGACACAGTGCAGGCCTTTTAAAGAGTAAATAGGCATCTTCTAGGCAAGCGCGTTCCAACATATATATATATATATTTATCAGTATATATATATACAATACATATATGTAGATGGGGCTAAAGAAGTTTTACTTCAGTTGTGTGGTTCTAAAGCACACTCTTTGTTTAATATTGTTTTTATATTTGCGCTGTTTGACAGGTTTCGTACCTGGCGGTTTTGTTTCTTATTTTGCACACCTGCAACATGTACACAATACTACGGACGTTGCGCAAGAAAATGCAGGGCGAACGGAAACTGATCTACAAATTGCGCGCGATTGCGCATCGTCTCGCCGTCTTGGTACGTGTCAGCTGCGTTAAGGCTGCATCTCCACGAGTGATGTGTGAGGATGCGTAGTGAGACATGTGTGGAAAATCCACGAAATAATCGCCTTTCGAACTCATGGCATTCCTTTACCACCAGAGTTGAGCTAAGCTATGCTACGCATGTTCACACGTCTCAGGTGGAAAGGCAGCCTAATTCTATATGTTACATATATTGATATGGGTTATATGTGGGTTTATTTTGCTAGGCTCTAGAAAAATAGGATAGGATCTAGAAATTATTTAAAATAAAATTTCAAGACTAAAGTATTTGTTTCTTCGTGGAGGGCGATGCGTGTTTTTGAAAAATGATTATAAATTCATATTTAAAACACGAATATTTGATTCAAATTATTATTTTATATTAAAAGGTGGAAATGCCTCATTATAGAAATATATTAAGTATATTGATCTTCAAAACAAATTGGCAAAGTAGGTGCTTTCTTTATTTTTGTGTTGTACCTACCTACTTGTAGCTTTATCGTGTTGGTTTACTACTAAACGAAGCTTCTGTTTAAGCAAGTTGCTAAATGCCAAGGGGTATTTTTGAATTTGAAAGCCCACATGCACCAAACCGTTAACTGTGTATTATGTAAATTTTCTTTATCTGTCCTTTTTATCCCAACCCTCGTATAAAGTTGTTAAAACGTAAAAGCATCATAAAATGTAACTAAATTAGGTTTGGTGCAAGAGGGCCTAAAACTATTGATTGCTGGGTGTACCGTTTATGTAATAGTAATGCACCTAATCACCTACAGACCAAAAAAGACAGACAAGAGCTGGCAAAAATGAAGTAAATGAGCACTCGGCCTCTCATTTGATCTCCATCTTGTCTAGCTTTTTCATAAAATCATACAAGTCTGTAATTTCACCATCCACTTTCATATTTGTTGCATCAGGCATGGATAGCATTTTAAAGTAAGGGTAAGTATTTCCATTAATGCCTCATTATACTCTCAATGAATGAATTTATGTACCTATGTTTGAAATTCGGTTTACGAGTACCTACGAAATCCGCTGCACATTTAATTAGGTATCGTAGAATTCGTAGAGTATAGAAATCTCTACAAGCGTCCGATTTCAGTAGGATGAAACGATGAAGTCTCCATAATAATATAAAGTCCCAAAAAGCGGTGGGACTACGGAACCTGTAATGGTTATACCAACTAAAGATGAAAAAATTTCACGCTTTATATTTTTATTACCGTTGCTCATATTGAAATATACATACTTACATACAGACACATAATATTATGTATCTGTTGATATAGATAAGATTTACCTACGTGTTGTTAAATCGACCAGTCTAAAGAAGTTTTAATAATTACAGGATCAAAAATGGAGGCAGAATAAAATGGAAGCAAAGACTTCGTAAGAATGGTGTTGGTTTGAGCATGAGACTATCTGACAAAATCTTTTTAACTGACAAATCACTATAGAATCCTAAAAATCTATTTATATTTTCGTATAACGTTTGGACTAAGTACCTATCTATGTTAATTAATGTAATTTTATGTAACTATGTAAATATATTTAGTTAATGACTTCAAATAATAACAACTTCTATTTTCATTTATCAGCCATTTAATTAAATGTTTTTTTACATAAGATAAAGGAAAGATAAATAATAACTTAGGAACAATCCTCTGAATTTTTAACAACACAATATTAATTTCCACATATGCATAACAGTATGTAATATGATTATGCATTCACTACCTTGCAAACACTATAATATATACATTCTCGTTTGCACTACAAAGTGTAGTTGCATGTTGTAGTATGAACATTTTAAGGACAATTCACAAAATAAAAATTTAATTATTCTAAAAAAAAACTCAAATGTCGTTTTAGCATAGTAAAAAAAATGTCATTTATGTCCTTATTATGTTATGAAATCGCCAATCATTATTAAAAGCCTACTTGAGAGTCAGTGTTAGTGACAACCTTCGAAGCGAAGTGCATTGGCCCATTCATTATGGTTGGGCCGATGCATTTGGGTAACCAAGGCCCTTGGTTCTAGGGTACCTCAATGTGAGCACAAGTTTCCTTAAATTACCATAATTTAGGGCTTCCAGAGCGAGCTCGGATGGTTGGAGTGAAACTACAGCAGGGAGGGGCAACACACGTACAACAGACCTCCAACTAGAGGTTTAAGAGGCCGTATCCCTTCACGCTCAACCGCGCGCCCGGTCTATTTTGGAATCTGTAGGTATACCGCACAGTAAGACCGTTAGCTGCACTCACATATTATAGAAACGGTAGGCCGAAAAAGATATTTTGATAATTTGCGTAGTCAAGCTCATAATATTTCACATGTTAATAAAATTTAAATTTCTTAAATCAAAGTGGCAACCTGCCCAGTAGAAAGAACCAGGACATTACTTGTGCGTTGGCGTATATTGATTGTTATGACGGCCAACAACGCCATTGGACCCAGTACAATTTACATGATGAGCTAACGTGTACTACTAGGCCTTTTTATTCAAGTCAACAGTTCAAGTCAGTGTAGACGCACGGTTAGGCGAGGCCCGCACTGCAAAAAAAAAACCTTTCGGTTTTTTTTTCGCTAGTAATCATATGGAGGTACACGCTAAACAACAACGCAGGTAAAAAATCTGTTCTGATACAAATTTCACGCGGTGCGGTAAGAATTTCTTGACGACCTCCGTGGCGCAGTGTGTAGCGCTGTTGCCTTAACGTGCGGAGGGCCCGGGTTCGATCCCCGGCAGGGTCAATTTGGGAATTTATAATTTCTGAATTTTCCTTGGTCTGGCCTGGTGGGAGGCTTCGGCCGTGGCTAGTTACCACCCTACTGGCAAAGACGTGCCGCCAAGCGATTTAGCGTTCCGGTACGATGCCGTGTAGAAACCGAATAGGGGTATGGGTTTAATATAACTGCCGTGCCCCTAACAGGTTAGCCCGCTACCATCTTAGACTGCAACATCACTTACCAGCAGGTGAGATCGCAGTCAAGGGCTAAAAAAGTGGATAAAAAAAAAATTACATTCGCGCGAATATTTTGTGCTCTATGGAGTTGTATGACGCTCTTGGTAGGTGAAATCCGTACGCGTAACATAAATTATGCGGACGTTTTTTTTGGCAGTGCGGGCTTAGCCTCAGGGCTGACGCATATCCGGCGAAGCGCAGCGTACAGCATTTTTCACTGTCAAATCATTATCGATTTTGCACGATGTCGAAAATCAATTGAAACAATCTTGCCGGTAATCTCGGAGACGTTAGCTAAGTCGATAATGGGTTGGTAGTGAAAAATGCACAGTAGTAACTATTTAAATTAGTACTAATAGGCCTATTACACTGCACTTTTCACAGGGACCCTTACTCTGAAAACAGTGTAGTGTAATAAGATATAGGTAGTAAGGGTCCCTAATTTGATCCTTATTGCTTTGTAATAAGCGACGCTAACACTAGCGGCCACGCCCACCCTTTCCACAGGGCCCTGTGAAAAGCGCAGTGTAATAGGCCTTTTACATAGGTTAGTAATTTATCAACATCACTGGAAAAGAAGTTTGAGCTACTGCTATACTTTACTAAAGTGTGTATGTCACCGTAAGATTGTGAAAACCGTTAGATTGTAGTCTTATCTAGCGAAATTGTAAACTGTAGAAAGATTACAATTTAACGCATTATTTGCGGTAGATTGTAATCTGTTAGGTATATTAACCCTATAGAACCTAAGTGCCCGGCCTGAGTTTTTTTTTTATGTCGAACCCTAACCTAACCTACAAGAAAGAGACAAGAAAACGTAAACACAATGAATATTTCAAAAATTGACACTCAGACATTGAACAGTTCACAATCTGTCGACAGTTTACAATCTATCGAGATAAAAAGATATTCGAACCGCTAGGATATGGAATGCCCTCCCGGCTTCCGTTTTCCCCTCCTCTTTTAATATAGGTACCTTCAAATCAAGAGTGAATAGGCATCTTCTAGGCAAGCGCGCTCCACCTTAGGCTGCATCACCACTTGCAAGCAAGTCTGATTGCAGCCAAGCGCTAACCTATATATTTAAAAAAAAAAAAAAGCGTTAGATGGCAATCTGACAGTTTTCACAATCTTACGGTGACATATACTTTACAAGTTAAAATGTATGTCAGGAATAATAATGCAGTGTAAGATCCCGTAAGAGCGTAAAAAAATAAGGGTAAGTACCTACTTAATGAAATTAAATTTTGGTTTATGGGACGTAGAAGACACGACTGAATCTGAAGTTCTTCTCTGCTTACATTGTACATAGGTACATCTCATTTACAACATACCCGCAAATCCCGTTATAGCCGAACTAGCCGTTTTATGCTAAGCTAAGGGATTTTCACAGGTTCGTGAAGTAAATTTTTGAGCATCCTGCTTATAACCTATGGGTACTCGACTACTCAAACTTGTACATAAATTATATTGCTGAGATACATAATACTGCGTCGTTTTTACTGCGTTCCGAAGGAGGATATAATATAAAAGGATGTTTCGAAATAATATTACAATTAAACCGACCGATATATAGAAGTACCATATAACGGTACCTTAAAAACCGCTATAATTATAGATGTTAGAACTATGACTTAGGTCTATTGTAGAATACCACTGTATGCACACTTCTATCTGTACATCATCACTTATCAGTCACCAAGTGCGATTGCATTCAAGCATGTGAATAAAATGAACAAAAACTAGTAGCAAGCAATATTTCAGTATGTACAAAACTTATCAAAACCACTCTTTTAGTTAAAGTGAATATCATTTATCACCAAACTCTTCGTCACTTTCACTAAAAGGATTTTCTTGTTCTTCTATTCGCGGTTTTTTAACTAATAATCCTTGTCTTTGTAATTTTTCGATAGCTTCTAAAGTGTTTCTATTGCCTGGACTAAGTTCACACTTTTCTTCAAATTGTGTGGCTTGCTTAGAACTTGTTTTCACAATTTTAAGCCCGGACACATTGTTCAATCGACTCAGTTGCTGGTGAGAGCTCATACAGACTTCAGATCTCATCTGTGTCGCTGTCCCCATACCTTTATTTACTTGTTGCTGAGAACTGGTACTGACTTCAGATCTCATATGCGTAGCTGTTACCATTCCTTTGGCTTTCTTTGTCACGGTCGAGAACTCGGAGCGGCTCTGAGTCGACGAATACTGCGTCGACGACTCCTCGTCGCTACAGTCTGGCAAGTCTTGCGTGGCGATAAACGAATCTTTAGGCTTTTTAAAGGAAGATAGATGTCCAAACGATTCATCGGAAGGTCTTTTGTTTGGCTGGTTTAACGCATGTGGAGAAATTTTTAATTTTCCTATGGCAGGTCTTTGGGGGGAACATCTAGGCGGAACGATCTTTCTCACCGCCGATGTGCCAGGAGTTGGACATCTTGGTCTATTGAACATAGGCGGCCGCACGGCTCCGAGCAGATTAGACGGTCTCACGGGCACCAGTTGATTAGACGGCCTGCCAATGGTTGCGTTGGGCACCCTCGCAACTGGTACCGCATTTCTTATCTTGGTCCCGATAGTCGGTGAAATGTGTCTGATTGCAGTACCCTGTAATTCTCTGCCGACGTTTTTGTTTATAAATTTTTGCGGTCTATTTAAGAGTTTAGGTGTATTCTGACTTGTGGATTGCAATACTTCATTTGTAGATGAATTGACTGTCCGTATAGTTTTTGTTACAGTTGTTGTGATTTCTTCAATAACAGTTTGCGATTGAAACTTTTTAACGGTATTGACAGTTTTAACAGTATTAACTTGGTTTGACGCAGCTTTAGATTTTTGATTTAATGCAGTTTGATGTGCAGATCCACTAGCTTGTGGTATGTTTTTACTTAATGGCTGTTCATTTTGGGATATGTTTGGTCTATATAGCTTTAATGCCATTTCTTGAGTCTTATTTGTGTCTTCAGACACTTCTTCATTTGGAGTAGGAATTGATACCTTCTCAGCATTCTTTGTATTTAATGATTTGATAGTAAGTGATCTGTTTAAATTTTTTAAATTATCTAAATTAGGCATAGGCTTTTTCATAACTGGTGCTTCATTTTTCTTTAGTGTGTTCATTTTGATGTGGTTTTCGAAATCTGGTAAATCATCATCAAAGTCATCATGGTTATCTTCATTTTCACTATTTGATGCATTTGGTGATTGAACCAAAGCATTCGGTCGGGCATCATTCATATCACTGTCGCTCACATAATCGTCATTAACTTCTGAAATTTTCACTCTGCCAATATTTTCGTTATCTGAACCCTGGTCATCTTCATAATCATCAAATTCGTCATCATCAAGTTCGTCTTGGTTGAACACAGTTGGTGAAGCAGTAGTTGGTTTAAGAGTTATATGACCTAAGGTTTTTAACTTATTTTGTAAATTTATACTTTTTTGAATCTCTTTCGACTGTTTAATTCGTGTGTAACTTTCACAATAAGAATCTGACTGCGTGGTATTTGACTGAAATTTTATATTTTTATTTGGAATGTTTTTAGTCTCACTAGATTTAACGGTAATATTTCTAGATATATTTTTTATAACATCTGTTGGAACAACAGAAGTTGGTTTTGCTTCTGAGATATTGTTTACCTTATTTTCTTCAGTCTCTTCATCAGAATCATCAATATTGAATACTTCTATTTCCTCGTCTATGCCTTTGCTAACTTGTTTTGGCTGAAGAGATTTAACCTGAGGGCCAAGAGGTTGATGCAATTTTACAATGGCTTGTTGATTCGAAACTTTAGTGACAGTTACGGGTTTTGCTGTAACATGCGAAAGCCTTTTCAAAATGTCCAAATTACATGTTTTTTGTGGGCTTTTTGTATATTTTTCTGAATCCTCTTTCGTTATCATTTTTTCTGCATTGAAATCTTCTGGTTCTTCAGCAAAATGATGTTCTAATAAATATTTATCACATAAAGCCTTAGATAGTGGTTGTAACTTAACATGTAACTCTTTTATTTCAGTTATATTTTTCTTTTCAAGCTGAAAATTATGATTATCTTCCAGATGATCAGAAAACTCAGCGTCACTTCCAGGGGTTTCAGGTTCGTGTTGTACATCAGGTGATACGGCCAACTGTGACTGTGTTCCTGTTTTAAAAGTTATTTGACCGTAAGAAGGATTCTTTTGATCTAAACATGTATTATTTGATGAACTATTTGGGTCATCTAGAGCTTCAGGGTGATAATCTTTCGATTTAATTGCTTCATTTATATTAAGTTTACTTTGATTTGCTAATGGTTTGACTGTGATGAGGTGGCTCAAATGCTTTAACGCATTTATTGCTTTATTGGCGTTATTTGTCTCAAATTCCTTTTCACTATTATAATCACGAGTTTCATTATTTATATCACTGCTGTCATTTTCTTTTTTCACAAGATGGTTCTCTGACATATTAGATTTTGCTTCACCTAGTGGTTTAAAGACAATGCTTCCTCGACTTGAATCTGCGAATTTTTCGTCGCATATATTTGTTTTCTTCTCTAATGTCATAGTGATTTCTTCTTCATGATCAGACAACTTATCACTTGATTTACTACATTCCGATGCATGCAGCTTGTTTGTTGCTATGTCCTTTCCATTAAAATCAGAACTCATATGTATTTCTTGATCAGTTTTGTTTATTATTTCACTTCTACTACCAGATGTCTCACAATCCGAATGAAATATACCAGTAGCAGTTTGCGTTTCTGCAATATTTGATTTCTCATTATTTTCTTCACTTTCGTTGTTTGGAGTATCTTGTTCAACAAGATTGTCAGTAGCATCTAATACAACAGAGTCTACGCCTTTGTTTTCACTAACGATGTTTTGTGACGCTGATTTCTTAACAATTTTTATCTGACTATTACCTCGGTTTAACAATTTAGATAAAATGTCATTAGGAGATTTTTGTAAAGTATTCGGGCTATTTTTTACATTGTCGCTTATTAGTTGGTTAGCTTTAGAGGTATTTTGGTTGATATTTGCTACAGGGAATTTGGGCTTTGCTTTAATAACGATCCCTTGTTTCTTTAACTTCGCTAAACCTGCATTTACAATTTTAGCTTCATTTCTGTTTTGTACTTTACTTTTAACTTTTTTCAAGACAACCTGTGTAGGTACTTCTTCTATGCCTTGCACGTCCCCGAGACCGTCGCCAAAGACATCTTTATTCATATTCAAAAATTCATCCAGGGTAATTGAAGCCTTCTTTGATTTTTTGTGTTTTTTGTGCTTCTTATGTTTTATCTTTTCCATAGAAACATTGCCACCCTGATCACCCATAACTAATTGAAGAAAGTTATTCTGTAACCAAATAAAAACCAAACATGTGTTATATTTCTGAGAATAATGTTGAAACCATGTGTTAAGAAATCTAAGGATGCAGTATTTTTATGCAAGATCTAGAATGTAGTTATATTAATCTGTATAGACCGGAAAGCTTTGGCAAGCAAATACCTATGATGAAAACTGAGTAACTATTAACAGCTTTTATTTGCACAACCAATACAAAATTGAACTAAAAATCTGTTTATAAATAGAAACCAATGGGTAACTCATTATTAATAATACTCACAACAACATCATCATTTTTATCTTCCTCCTCTGGCTGTGTTGCTTGCTCTTCTTCCTCTACATTTTCCATTATCGGCGCAACTGTTTCAAGCGAAAACTCGGTGATCTGGTTGACACTGCAAAGCATTTAAATTATATAATACTTGCTAATGCCCGCGACTTCGTACACGTGGATCGAGGTTTTGTGGATCCCGCGGGAACTCTTTAATTTTCCAGGATATAGCCTATGTGTTAGTCCAGACTATAATCTATCTCTGTGCCAAGTTTCATCCAGATCCGTTCAGCCGTTCTGGCGTGATTGAGTAACAAACATCCATTTGAGTTATTTTGGTTCCCGCGGGAACTTCTTAATTTTCCGGGATAAAAAGTAGCCTATGTGCTATTCCAGACTATAATCTATTTCAGCCAGATCCGTTCAGCCGGTGGGGCGTGATTGAGTAACAAACATCCATCCATACATCCATCCATCCAAACTTTCGCATTTATAATATTTATTTGATTGATTGACTAGCTGATGCCCGCGTGGATTGAGGTGTTTTGGTTCCCTCAGGAGCTCTTTAATTTTCCAGACTATAGTGTATCTCCATTCCAAATTTCATCCAAATCCGTCCAGTAGATTTGGGAAGAGTAACAAACATACACACACACACATACAAACATTCGCCTTTATAATATTAGTGTGATGTGATATAGATATAGTGTGATGATGTGACTAAATAATGCTCGTTATTGTTCGTATGTATGAGGTATGAGGTTTCAGGTATGAGGTTTCTGAATGTCCTGTTGGAACTTTGCTGAGTTTCCGAGATAAAAACTAGCCAAGTCCTTCCCCAAGATGCAATAGAGATATACTTTCTCATTTATAATATAACATGTGACAGTTAGCGTAAAATTAGGGGCCTATGAAATTTGGTGTTACCATAGAATCCTGCAAATAAGTTGGTTGGTGGTTGGCGGCCTATCTCTAGAGAGATTGGCCATCTGTGCGGGAGATATTACAGTGCACAAGTATGCACGCATACACAGGTGCACTCTCTGTTCCTTTACTCTCATAGCCCTATGGGACGGAAAATCCGACACAACCGGAGGAGTGTCGGTGAATCAGGTGCAGGACCGACGGCTTAACGTGCTCTCCGAGGCACGTGGGTGAAACACCGCCAACTTCCTAACTCCGGGCTAGTACTAATTGAAATTCTCGTCAGAAAAACCCAATACTTGTTATTGCCCGACCCGAGACTCGAACCCGGGACCTCGTCGGCCGCAATCGAAAATGCAAACACTAGACCGACGATGCAGTGAAACTAAAATACCATACACTATATACGCTAGCATATGGGATCAACATTATAAACCTGAGATGGCACCAATAGGTGTTCACTATATAGTGTGCCGCAGAATTTGAGCCTCATTCAAAAATGTACAAAAATAATTCGAAAGAACATTACAGCATCCTTAGCAACCTAAATTGAACTGTAACTTCATTAAAATAAGTCATTAAAGTAAGTGATGATGGGTCACTAGCCACTGCCCATTTATGGCGTGGCGACACTTTCTACTTCTACACTCCTAGATTTAAACGTACAGGTAACATCAACAAAATCCATACTTCCATACTAATATTATAAATGCGAAAGTGTGTCTGTCTGTCTGCTACGCTTTCACGGCCCATCTGTTCAACCGAATTTGATGAAATTTGGTACAGGGATAGGTTATATCCCGGGGAAGGACATAGGCTACTTTTTATCCCGGAAAATTCGAAGGTTCCTGCGGGAATCGAAAAAACTTGGTCCACGCGGACGAAGTCGCGGGAATCATCTAGTATAGTATAATTGAATATACAAAATATATTTTTTCATAGATTACCAGATTTATGATTAGTGACTGACCAAAAACATGGTCAAAACAGTCTTAGGTTCGTCGTCGTCGTCAATCGATAGGCATCCACTGTAGGGCATAGGGCTCTTGTAAGGACTTCGATACGCCGCAGTCTTGTGCCACCTGATGACTAGATGATGATTTTCACGACCTCACTGACGCAGTGTCGAGCGTTGTCTTAACGTGTGGAGGCCCCGGGTTCGATCCCCGGCAGGGTCAATTTGGGAATTTATAATTTCTGAATTTTCCCTAGTGGGAAGGCTTCGGCCGTGGCTAGTTACCACTCTACCGGCAAAGAAGATCCCGCGTAGAAACCGATTAGGGGTATGGATTTCATATAACTGCTATACCCCTTACAAGGTAGCCCGCTACCATTTTAGACTGCATCATCAATTACCATCAAGTGAGATTGCAATCAAGGGCTAACTTGTAGTGGATAAAAAAAAACAGATGCAGCGGCTCCTTACGACTATACATATATACCTCTTGTCATTTGTCCACTTATTGAGTGGTCGCCAGTCCAGCATCTTTTGACCCCAAGGTCTATTGGTACTTCGAACTATGTGACCTGCCCATAGCCACTTTTAGCTTCACAATCTTATGAGCTCTGTCAGTTAGAAGTGCTAGGTTAGAAGGTATCAAATATACTTACAGTTCATTTTCCTCACTGTAAACATCTTCAGATGAATGGAATGTTAGATGTATTTCATATGCGTCAAGATGGAAGAATATTGCCTCACATAGGGGACACCTTAACACCTCATTGGGCCTATGATTTTCATCACAGTGATCATCACCTATGTGTTTCTGAAAGAAAAAGGTAAAAAATATTATAAAACAGTAGCTAGAATAGCATGGTTAGAACTTATGAGTAAAATCTACATTTTATGAGGCCACTTCACTGATCGTAATCAATTTGCTGTACCCTGTTGAGGAGTTCCACCCACCATCTTCGGACTGTTTATTAGATCATGAAATTCCCAAGGAACCAACCAACTACATAATTTGTAAATATGCTATAATCTGTTTTAGTATGATGCCATAACAAATGGGGCCAAATATAGTTTTATTATAAGTATATATTAGGTGACATCCTCATTCAAATCAACATAAATTAAACTACTTCTATGCAAATACATATTTTCATCAGCATTGAAAGGTAAGTGGACCTACCATGCTTCAATAAAATATAAGCCACAATTACACTTGTAAGTTTTTACGTAAGCAGCATTCATAAGCAACTCACAATACTAGCGTTTGCATACGATATGGATTGTGACTTACCCGACTGTTTACAATTTTTGGAAGTTACTCATATAATCGAATTCCGTGAGTAAAACTTAGTAAGTGTAACCGTGAACATAGTTAATAGTCAGACACTCTAATTTCACAAATATATAAGTAAATATTTTATTCGGACAAATTAAATTAAACTTACATTTAAATTGACTTTGTTGTTGAACTCCTCTCCACAAAATGAGCAATAGTAAATTTGCAGCATTTCCTGCAAAAATAATTATAGTATGTACTATTGTTATGTATACAGTATTGCTATGATGAAATGTATAAGGTATGTTTTGTGTAAGAGTACTTGTTTACTTTATTTGTCAATAAAGTTAACTTAAGTGGGTAGGTCGCGATACTGTATGTCATTTTTGAGTTCGTGTCAAGCTACCTAGCTAATACATGTGTTAAATCGAACTCCAGTGTTTTCTTTATGTTTCCAAACATATTAGTGGCGACGATTGGTGAAAATTGGAACAAAATGGATAAAAAAGCGATAAGATTTGAGGAATACAACCCGGACTCGGCTAATTGGGACAGTTACATAGATCGACTTAAGTTCTGTTTCGAGGCGAATGGCGTCGTCATCGATAATGTTAAACGCGCAAACTTTTTCACAGTGTGTGGTTCGCGGGTGTACGATACTTTACTTGCGTTAATTACGCCGCGAAAGGCGACTGAAGTGACTTTTACAGAAATAGAAACTATTTTAGGCAAACATTATAGCCCTAAACCAAACGAAATTTCGATGTCATTTAAGTTCTACAAACGTGATCAAAAACGCAGTGAGTCGGCCTCAGACTTTATAGCTGACGTGAGAAAACTTAGTTCCAAGTGTAATTTTACCGAGTTAGAGAGAATGTTACGTGACAAACTCGTATGCGGGATGAGTGATAGTAGATTACAGTACGAACTGTTGAAACGGGACAATTTACGATATCAAGACGTGGTGGATGCTATGTTGGCGTCTGAATGTGCGGTGCGCGACGTTCGCATGATACACGCCGCCGCAAGCACCAGCGCCGCGAGCACTAGCGCCGCCGCCGCCGCCGCCGACTTAGCGCCGCACGCCGCGACGACCGCGCGCGACGACGGCGAACCAATGGACGTCAACGCCGTACAGTCGACGTCGGCTTCACGAATGTGTTACCGGTGTGGAAGCCGGCACTCTGGAGAGTGCCGATTCATCAACGCGATCTGCCGCTTTTGTAAGAAACGGGGACATATTGAAAAAATATGTATAAAGAAAAAGAAGTCTGAGAAGAAAGATATTAATTTTACACAGACAGAAAATGAAGACGATTTATTAAACGGCATATACAGCATACATAGTGCAACGCGTGTTCCGCCCTACGAGGTGAATGTATTGATTGCAGACGTGCCCGTCCGTATGCAAGTGGATACGGGGGCCAGCTTCTCTCTAGTCAACGAGCGCACGTGGGACGCGCTCCGCAGACGCCTGCCGCGCGACGCGTTGCGTCAGGTGCAGCTGTCGCTGCACACGTGGAACGAATCTCCAGTTAAACTACTTGGACAAGCTACCTTACCAGTTCGCCATAAAGACGTCGTTCAGGACTTAAATATGATAGTGGCCAGAGGCAATGGACCAAACCTGCTTGGCCGCGATTGGCTCGCACCTCTGAACATATCTTTGAAGATAAATTTGATTGCTAGCGACGATCTTGTACAAATGGAAAGAATAATAGCTAAGCACAGAGAAGTATTTAGAGATGGGCTCGGTACGTACAGTGGTGATCCAGTAGCTATACATACAAAACCAGGCGCAAACCCAAAATTTTTGAAAGCACGCCCCGTGCCATACGCTCTCCGAGAACGAGTCGAGAAGGAAATAGACAGGCTAGAGCGAGAGGGAGTATTGCGACCGGTTTCATTTTCAGAATGGGCTACACCGGTGGTCCCTATAGTGAAAAAATCTGGCGAAATTAGACTGTGCGGAGATTACCGCAGCACAGTTAATGAGGCAACTGAACCGGATACTTACCCGATGCCAACAGCCAATGAAGTTTTTGCCACGGTCGCTGGAGGAAGATTCTTTACGACTCTAGATTTAGACAGGGCATATACACAGGTCGTTGTGGACGACAATACTGCAAAACTACTCACTTTGAATACGTGTAAGGGCCTATACACAGTTCACAGGCTGGCTTTTGGCGTAAAAGCATGCCCTGGCATATTTCAGCGACTGATGACCTCTTTGCTGGCAGGTATACGAGGAGTTGCAGTTTTGATCGACGATATTATCATCGCTGGTCGATCAATGCTAGAAATGCAAGACAGACTAGAACTGGTACTTACTAGAATCGAAAAGGCTGGACTGAGGTTAAACAAAAATAAATGCAAGTTTGCGAAAGAGAGGGTAGAGTTTCTTGGATTTGTTATTGATTCAGAAGGCATACATCCGGCACCGAGTAAAGTGGAATCGATTGTAAAAACTCCTGCGCCTAAAAACAGAAAAGAACTGCAAGCATTTCTTGGGCTTTATAATTTTTACGAGCGATTCGTACCACACAAAGCGACTATACTGGAGCCTTTGCACCGGTTATTGGACACAGAACAGGTTTGGAAATGGACTGATCTAGAACAGAAAGCATTTGAAACAGCAAAGCGTCTACTTACATTTGATGTGACATTAGTGCATTACGACGTAAACAAACCCTTGATACTCACGTGTGACAGTTCAGAGTACGGAGTAGGCGCTGTGTTGTCTCATAAGATGGATGATGGCCGGGAACGTCCAATAGCAATGGCCTCCAGGACGCTGCATTCACATGAAAGGCGCTATTCTCAGCTTGATAAAGAGGCTGCATCGATTATGTTTGGAATTACAAAATTTCATAATTACCTTATGGCAAGACGTTTTCGTATAATCACGGATCATAAACCTTTACTGGGAATTTTTGACCCCAAAAAACCGATGCCAAACATGCTTTCACCTCGCTTAACCAGGATTGCAATAGCATTGACTTCACATGATTATGAAATTGCATACAAACCTGGACCAGAAATTGGTAGTGCTGATAGCCTGAGTAGATGGCCACAACCAGTTCCAGAACAACCCGAGCAGCTGTTGAGTGAAGTGCTGCTAATGGCTGAAACACCTGAGGACTTTCCATATGATGCTGAACACATAGCTTCTGCGACAAAACGAGACAATATTTTGTGTCGAGTTATACATTATATTCAGCGCGGATGGCCTGCCAAAATGAATGATGCCGAGCTACGTCCGTTTTGGTTACACCGGACAGAGCTATCACTGCAAAACGACTGTATACTTCTTGGTTGCCGCGTAGTAGTGCCGCGATCACTTAGGCAACATATATTACAAGTTTTACATAAAACTCATACAGGAATAGTACAGACTAAGGCGGTAGCTCGAAGCTATGTATGGTGGCCAGGGCTCAATGAAGATATTGAGTTATTAATAGGCAGTTGCACAAAATGCTTGGAAAACCGGCACATGCCCCCTAGAACGAGTCACGAATGGATTACACCAACTAGACCATGGTCAAGAATCCATGTTGATTTTGCTGGACCATTTCATAATAAATATTTTTTGATCGTTGTGGATGCATATTCAAGATGGCCGGAACTTTTTATGGTCAACAACACTACATCGGCTACAGTTATTAGACTTTTGAGATCAGCATTCGCTACACATGGTTTATGTGAAATTCTGGTCTCCGACAATGGCACATGTTTTGTTTCGAAGGAAATGTGGGATTTCTTAAGAGCTAATAATATTATACACAAGACTTCAGCGCCGTACCATCCTGCTACTAATGGATTAGCTGAGCGAATGGTCCAAACGATCAAAGATAAACTGAAAAAAATGGACAACTTGACATGGGATGTCAGAATTCCTAATTTATTGCTGACCCTCAGAACTACGCCATGTACGACAACGAACAAATGTCCAGCCGAATTATTAATGAATAGACGTCTGCGCACTTTGTTGGATACGTTACATCCAGACAATTTACAAAATAAGAAAACTGAGCAACAAATCAGCAACAATAATCAAAGAAAAGCGCGGCAGACCAATGTGAATCAACATATAATGTACAGAAATTATAGTAGTAGTGGTCCAAGATGGCTACCTGGTGTAATAAAGGAAAAAACTGGTCCATCAAGTTACAAAATTGAAACCAGTGATGGTATGACAATTAATCGACATATTGACCAGTTAATTAAAAAGATATCTGCAACAACGCATACAGGGGAAAAAAGTAGAGTAATAAGTAGAGCTCATACACCCAATCAAGGTACTGAAGAGATAGATGAGGACATGGAGGACATAAATGAGGGAAGAGAGGAAATTAGTGAAGAATCAGAAACTATCATTACAATACCAGATGCCACAGAATGGGAAGAAATGTTAGGGATTCCTTCCACTTTGGGCATGCAGAACAAATAAGAAATAGTTAAGTGTAACATGTGTTTGAAGGCTCCATATCAGAGACCTCAAGTGAATGACTTGTAATAATTATAGTTTACAGTAGTTTATAGATTTAGTAGTTGTAGTTTATAAAGCGTGAGTAGCTAATTGATTTGTTTTGTATTTAGCGTAGATTATAAATAATGCTTATTCTTTTGTTCATTCTTAGAAGTTAATTAATTTGAGTTCAGTGTAAAATCATTCTTGTTGGGGAGGTATGTTATGTATACAGTATTGCTATGATGAAATGTATAAGGTATGTTTTGTGTAAGAGTACTTGTTTACTTTATTTGTCAATAAAGTTAACTTAAGTGGGTAGGTCGCGATACTGTATGTCATTTTTGAGTTCGTGTCAAGCTACCTAGCTAATACATGTGTTAAATCGAACTCCAGTGTTTTCTTTATGTTTCCAAACATATTAACTATGTAAGTATTTTTTTTATTCCACTACAAGTTAGCCCTTGACTGCGATCTCACCTGATGGTGTATGACAATGCAGTCTAAGATGGTAGCAGGCTAACCTGTTAGGGGCATGGCAGTTATATTAAACCCCCTTGTCGGTTTCTACATGGCATAATACCGGAACACTAAATCGGCTGGGTGTAAGTATTATAAAATGATGTGGTTTACAATGGTTACCCTATTGCTGGTCAAACTTCATGTGGTGTTCCGTAAGTTTAATTTGGAATCCTTATCTTTGAAATTTGATCTCCCTTCTAGCTCCCACCTCTCACTTTTATTATAATATATTATCTTTTATGATTGCTTACCTGATTAAAAAGCTTCACTTTCTTTGATGTTCCTATAGCAGGTATTTCTGTATCTTGCCTATGAAAGAACTTGTTATGGTAAAGCATGGCAGATGGCACATAGAATGTGACGTCACACGTGTCGCAATGGAAGTCTTTTGTAGCTGAAACCTCTTCAGCATTATGATTTCCTTGTATGTGCTTATTGAGTAGATGCTGAAAACATGTTAAAGTAAAAAAACTAATATCCAATATTACCGTAAATAAAACTCCTTATGAAAAAGGATACCCTCATAGGATCACTTTGTTGTCTGTCTGTCAACCACCATTTTCTCGGAAACGCATGGAGGTATCAAGTTGTAATTAATATCAGATACTTAGGTCTGCAGTCCCTTGGAGCCGTAAAAAATTCAAGCTTCTAAGTCAACACAATCAAAAGATATGGTCATTTATACTGCATGTTTTGCATATTTTAACACTTGCCAATAAGCTACTTTTTATCCCAGAAAATAAAGGAGTTCCTGCAGGAATCAAAATACTTTAATCCATGCAGACAAAGTCGCTAGCATCATTTAGTAATTATTGTTTGTGTTACCTTCATAGTGAAGAGCTTTCCACAAAATGGACAGAAATATTTTGCATCATGTTTTGGATGTGCCTTGTGTTTATGGGTTATAGCTTTTGATATAGTAGGGAACACCTCCTCGCACACATCACAGCCAACCATTTCAATTTCATCACCAATCTTCTGTGCTGCCTCACTGGTACTTTCATTTTGAATTCGACTTTTGACTGCCTTTGTACTTAAGTCAAACTTTGGATCACCATGTTTTCTAACAAAAAAGCATAAACAATAATTATTATTAACTTGATGATGCCTGCCTGACTTTCATTCATTTCAGTTCATTTTAAGAACTATATATCAAATGTAAAACACATTAGTAGATTTAACTTCCGACGCTAAATCATGCATACTGACGAAAATTGATCTCTATAATGCTTAGTTGGAAGGTATGATTTAGGAACAAGCGTTAGGTTACTTTTAATTTACCTGAAATGAATTTGTAACGTCTCCTTATCTTCGAAGGTCTCTTGGCAAAACACACAATCAAATTTCTGCTCTGTTGTCATTATGAAAATAGTTAGAACAGTTATATTTTGAGAATCATTGAATATTTAGCGTCCAGCGTTAACACTTTGCATTCAACACTATCTTCTCTTCTAGTTATGGGTTAAACTTATTTATACGTATTTATTTAATTTCATTCATGTTGAAAACTCTTGTATACCAGATGTTCTAAACAAAATGTTCATACAATTTAACTTACATTAAAGATATTACAGTAAATACATTCTCGCAAAACAGAAATCTCAATTCCCCTTAAAGTATATTATCTATGTCCCCATTCCCCAAGCCATATTTTTGATACATTTTTGACAACTTTTTTGACACGGGAAAGACCGAAAGAACATTTGGACACATTAAAAAAAAAAAAATTAACTAGCTTTACGGCTCTGGGTTCCTCACTATTCGATTTATGACTTGGTACCAAAGACTCAGTAGTATAACTAGTGATAATAAACCGGTTACCACAAGAGCTAATACTGCCGTTTTGACAAAATAATCGTAATAAAGAAATTAACTAATTGAGCATCACGTCCCAACTCCCAACGATTTAGATATCGTACCTATCTAAATCGTTAGTCGTCGGTCATCATTGATCGTTGGTATCTATTCATTCCAACAACCCCAAACATAACCCCTCTGCTGTAAGTTGGTAAGGTAAGGAGTTGGTATCCTCCAGATTTCAGGTGATACTGCACTATCAGATGAAGGTGTCCATGTCACTGAAGACATTAGTGTTGTGTTCTTTAGTGCGATTCCACCAAAAACACATGCAGCACATTTGTGCAAAAACATTGGGAATATCAGTACCTAATCACATTTGAGCATGACAAACATCTTGTGCCGAATCATAGATAATATACTATATATGTGCCGAATACTGTGCAGCACAGTGCCACACACTGGCATCGCGCCTTCCAGTTAATTAATATTATATGCGAACCAATGACCATAACCACCCAATGTTTATAGAGCTCGTGAACTGTATTGATAGTCGTAAAACTCGCCTGACATGTAAATTGATTTCGATAACAGTCTGACTGTCTGACAGTGTTGTAGATAAATCCAGTTATTGCATACTCTTCTTAGCTTCAATCTGTTTTTTTTTTTTTCTTTACTTATACTCCTTTGTGGATCTTCCACTCCACCTGAAATTGGCAAAGTGCATTGTGCTGGTTTGGCACTAATAAAAGCCATATACCAAAATAAGAAGAAGAAGTAAATTTTCTTAGTAGTAGGTATAACCTCCGGAACCTTGACACCTTTCTCGAGACTGCTCGAGACGTTCATATTATAATACGTAAAGTAAGGACCTTAACAATAATAAAGTTAATAAACAAAATAATTCAGTTAAGAAGAACGTAATGAAATTAATTTGAATTTTCCCAAAATTTTACTTTTCATTAGTTTTGGTTTACTTAGCGCCGAGCCCGAGTGCGGTAAGCAGGTAATTGTAACTTACCTTAAACTTTTTAAATGTCATCATTCGTCATTTCGGTAGTGGGTGCCTAGATCCAAGATAAGAAAAAAAGATTATAATCTGTATTACATAACACATAAATATATCTATGTTGTACTTAGTTTCCTACAACCTATCAAAATAAAATTTACTGTACCTACCAACTTATTGAAATTTTTAGGTTAGTCACTAAAGATTAAAATGGCCCTATCTCCCAATTTGGTGTTGAGACGGTTGTATTCAGGTGTTTCAAAAAAAGTACGCTCCCAAAAATATGTGCTCATTAAATACTTTCAAGGAGAACCCAAAAAGAGTGACTTCAAAATAGTTGAAGAAGATCTTCCCGAATTAAGGGATGGCGGTAAATATGAATTTCAAATGTAGTATTTTTTATGGTTTTTACTATTTATAGGTAATACAAACTTAATAATTTATATTTTAAATACGTTTATTACCTATCTTCCCGTTAGGTAAATCAATGGCAGGTAAATGTAACTTTGGTTGTTTCTTTGTTAAAAATATTATTTTTCATCCCACCATCTCGGAAAGAGTATTTTTAATCTTCGATATCTGAATGCAAAAGCCGTTATTATCCTCTTGAGGATAAAGTAAATTGAATTTAGAACATCGTGTGCACGTTAGTAAAATATATCACTCGTCTATGAAGTTTGTGAATTCAAAACATCATTAAAACCTATTTACTTCTACCTCTATGGTGCCGAATTTCCATACAACCTTTTTTAATTTGTTAAAAGCTCACACTCGTAACCTTCTTGGTGTACTTTTTTAATTTGCTTTGCGCGCACCATTTTCTTTCACGTCATGTCATTTCCTCGCTGAGGTGGGATGAAAAGTTACGTGTTGCACTCGAGTGAAAAGATTTTTCACCTCGTGCTCTTTTGATTCCCTCGCTGACGCTCAGGATTCTAATTTTTGAACCACTCGCTGCGCTCGTGATTCAATATTAGAATCCTTCGCTTGCTCGGTCATCAAAATTGAGCACGCGGTTAAAAAACAACTTTTCACTCTTGTATAACAAATAACTATTACTTATTTGTTTCGTGTTCTACAGTGAGCTTTGACACTTTAAATAAATCTTATTTATGTTCTTAGAGTACTTCAAACTTTTTCAGAAATATTAACTGAAGCTGAATATCTTAGCGTGGATCCATATATGAGAGCCTATATGATAGGATACAAATTACCCACAGATATGATAGGTGGCCAGGTTGCTAAGTATGTTATATGTTATTGCCAATACAACAATGACATAATAATATAATTGTTTGTGTTTGAATCGTATTTATCAATGATTCATCATGACTAATATAATAAGTATTATATTTATTTCAGAGTAATCGATAGCAAAAATAAGAACATTCCAGTAGGCACGTATGTATGTGGTTCTTTTGGATGGCGCACGCATACCATAACCAATGGGCAAGTTAATAATACTTTTGACTTGCCTTTAACAGTACTGCCTGACTTAAGTCCATATCCTGTCTCTTTAGCCCTGGGTTTACTTGGTATGCCAGGGTAAGCACCTAATATTATGTTCGTTATGAGTTTGTGTAGTTACATGGTATAAAATTATATAAATACGTATTTGCGTACGGTGTATATATTTTAAATTGTTATGAAATTTTCAAGATTAACATTAATTCATAGTAACACCAGTACCTAAAGTCCATTTCTTTTTTAATTATAACGTCTCTTAGAAACCCACTTCATAAAACTTACGATAATAACCGTATATACTTAAGTACTCTATTTTCGAAATCAATTTGAATATTATAAGAACCATTGAAAGACTGTCTATTCATATAAACCAATATTTATGTCAGGAATACAGCATACTTTGGATTGAAAGAAATATGTCAGCCAAAGGAAGGGGAAACGATTGTAATTACAGGTGCGGCTGGAGCCGTTGGATCTCACGTTGGTCAAATTGGTAAAATTTTAGGTACGTAATGAAAACGGTCATAACTTTTTCCAGAAACTGAACCTATTAAACTCAAATCCACAATCTTCTTTTTGTAAATGTAGCTGTAACTGATCACCTTGGCGGAACAGCTTGGTCAGTACCACGTCTGTACTCTGTGTGGCTGACATATCACGGCCGAAGTGAAGAAAGTTTAAATTCTCAAATTGAATTAGCAAATAATCATGTAGGTATCTATATTTGCACCTTCCGGTTCCAAGACATTGAGGAAATCAAATGTAATACCTGCAAGATAAATGCGACGCGATAACTGACAACAAAATAATATACTTAATAATGATGTTTTTAATGTTCTTACGCAAACTTTTATATTATTTCCTTACAATGCTATAATCTTAATATATATAAATCTCGTGTCACAATGTTTGTCCTCAATGGACTCCTAAACCACTTAACCGATTATAATAAAATTCGCACACCATGTGCAGTTCGATCCAACTTGAGAGATAGGATAGTTTAAATCTTAAAAAAACATCAATTCACGCGGACGAAGTCGCGGGCATCATCTAGTATACCTATAGATTCATATTCATAGATATATTTTTCAGGTTGTCGCGTAATAGGATTTGCTGGTACCGACGAGAAATGCGAATATTTAGAAAAGGGACTAGGTTTCGATCGCGCCTTCAACTACAAAACGTGCAATATTAGAGCTGCCCTTAAAGATGGAGCTCCAAATCGCGTGGATTGCTATTTCGACAATGTATGTAACAATTAAGACTAAGTTATTCGTTTTTAAATGAACTAAAATATTCACCAAAATATAACTATTGTATCTATTCCTTCCACTTTTTATATACCATTCAATGAAATTGTTCCTTTTATTTTTTTAGGTAGGAGGTGAGATCAGTTCAACAATAATGTCTTACATGAATAAATATGGAAGGGTCGCTGTTTGTGGCTCCATATCATCTTACAATGATACATCACCTCCTAAAGGTAAAATTCGTTACAACGTACCTACTTTGGACCCTATCTCATCCACCTAATTCTAAGATAAGAGTATACTTACTCCGCGTGGTTTAAGTTTTATTGATTCCCGCGGGAACTCCTTAATTTTCCGGGATGAAAAGTAGTCTATGTCACTCTCCAGGTCCTCAGCTATACCCACGTCAAAAATCACGTTGATCCGTTGCTCCGTTGCACCGTGATTGAAGGACAAATAAACAAACCAATAAACCAACAAACAAACACACTTTCGCATTTATTATATTAGTATGATTCCATAAGGAGGTTTTACATGATCTATTCTTTTCTATTAAAATAATACATTCTTAAACCACGAATTACTTAAATCTCAAATTATTTTACAATAAGTACATATTGTGCTCGTAAGGTTGCTCTTACTTCATCATCAATAAAACTATAACTAGGTGCCCTTTTCCTACCCTTGGGCGATAATATCCATTTTCGCACTAGTGCGCTAATACTTATAATGGCCGACCTACAAAACAACAGATATTACTAATACCTCCTTCTGATACATTTTTCGAGATTGGAATCTCGCGTCTAGTTTATTAAAAAAAGTTTAGTATGGAAAATGGCATTTAAAATAACCCTGTTACTGTAGTCACAATTGTATTGTAAAACGTTGTATGATACAAGTGCACATTGAACACTCGCTAGCGACTATAATTTTCATCATGTTGGACTTTTATTGTAGTTACTTCATAAATATAACCTGTTTGATGACAAGATACTAGAGGTGCAATGACATTTTGACTTTATTAACCTAGAAGACAAAATTAGGTATTACTTTAAACGTCATATAAATTTCACGCACACAGGTGGTTTAAAAGTTTTCTATGTTTGTTTCCAGTAACGATTGTGCAGCCTGCACTAGTTTTCAAAGAACTCAAAATGGAAGGCTTTTTAGTAAACCGATGGACTAATCGCTGGCAAGAAGGGATTGATATGAATTTGAAATGGCTGAAAGAAGGGAAACTAAAGTATCAAGAAAAAATTTACCACGGTTTTGAAAATATGGTCGATGCGTTGGTAGGGATTTTGAGAGGAGAAAATATAGGAAAGGCAGTTGTTAAAGTTAAGTGAAGCGTTATTATTTACGTAATAAAAGCAAAATTATTGATTATTGTCTTATTTATTTTTAAACGACTTCAAAAAATGGCGTTTGCCCGCGACTTTTTCCACATGGAATTAGATACTAAAAAAAGAAAACTCAAAAAATTGTGAAAAAATTCATCATTTTTCACCGAAAGCTCTAATACCAAGTTTCACGAATATAACTTGAACGGCCTATTTAACCTCCTTGAGGGTGGAATTTCGAAAATTCCTTCCTTATTACACCTCAACGGTGCTCATATTGTAAAAAATTCAAATTTCTACGGTCAGCCGGTTGGGCTGTAGGTTTGCTGTATATTTGTACCTATGCTTGACCGCGGAGTTCTCCGAAACTATTAGTCGGATTGTGACCAATCTTTTTTATTGGCTTACATTTACTTCAACTTAGGGAACAGTGCAAGTTTCATCAAAATCGGTTCAGGAGTTTTCAAGATATGCGCTGTGTGTGGTGAAGTCGGTTGAACTTCAATCTTTTAGATTTCACTTGTTTTAATCTTATATTTTCGTTAACATTCAGTATAGGTAAAATATAGTCTACCCGTTCCAAATAATAACTATTTTCTTAAAAAAAGTGGTAACTGTGCTCCTAGCTTACGAAAAAACTGGTTTAACAGAAAGACGATGGTGTATTGCAGTGTGTTAGGCTGCAAAAGCCAAGCGGCTAAGCCAACTGAACGTAAAATGTAAATACGAAACATAACCTAATACGTAAGTTTACAATTTTGTTACTAACGGGTTATGTTTATAACTAGCTGATGCCCGCGACTTCGTCCGCGTGGATTGAGGTTTTTTGGTTCCCGCGGGAACTCTTTAATTTTCCGGGATAAAAAGTAACCTACTGATGTTCCAGAATATAATCTATCTTTTTGCCAAATTTCATCCAGATCCGCTTAGCCGTTCTGGCGTGATTTAGTAACAAACATCCATTTGAGTTTTTTTGGTTCCCGAGGGAACTCTATAATTTTCCGGGATATAAAGTAGCCTATCTGTTTTTCCAGACTATAATCTATCTCTGTGCCAAATTCCATTCAGATCCGTTCAAAAGTTCTGGCGTGATTGAGTAACAAACATCCATTTGAGGTTTTTAGTTCCCGCGGGAACTCTTATTTTTTTTATACAAACCTAGTCCTGACTATAACGAACACAAAAAAAAATATCCAATTTGGTGCAGTCGTTCGGAAATTGATGATGCCCGCCGCTTCATCCACGTGTATTGCGTTTTTCCAATTCCGGGGGAACTCTTCAATTTTCCGGGATAAGAAGTAGCCTATGCCATTCCCCTGCATGTAAAATATCTCTGTACCAAATTAAAAATTAAATTAAACGCAGTTTTTTTTTAAAGTAATATACAGGGCGTATGACTGCCTCGTTGGTCTAGTGGTTAGCATAGTCGACTGCGGATCACGAGGTTCGATTCCCGGTCGGGCATTAAAGTTAGGTATTGGGTTTTTCAATTAAGAAATTCTTAGTGCCAGCCCGGAGTTGGAAGTTGGCGGTGTTTCACCCCCGTGCCTCGGAGAGCACGTTAAGCCGTCGGTCCCGGTTATTATCAATAACATGATAATAATCGTTAAAGCCCGCCAACCCGCATTGGAGCAGCGTGGTGGGTCTAAGCTCTAATTCCCGCTCTCCTATGAGAGTGGAGGCCTGTGCCCAGCAGTGGGACGTTAATAGGCTGTAGTGATGATACAGGGCGTCCCACGGCTATGCCGCATGGAGGGGAAGTACCTTAAATATCGTAGGTGGAACATTTTACTGAAAGAAGACTTCATTTTTGTTGAAATAAGGTTCGATAATAATGTATTCTATGAAGGTTCGTTTTGTATCTATCTTGTCAACAGTAGAAAAAGAAATATAATTTTATTATCTTGTCACTTTATGTCATTATAACAATATAAAAATGTATCTCAATTATTGATTTTATTAAATAATATACAATAAAAGAAACGTTTTCAATATCTAAAATGATCCGGCCTCGTAGATACTTTAACATGGTAGCAGATCGTTGAAAATATAATTATATAAAATGGTAAGATATAAAATATGTACGTAAAAATAATTGAAGAAAAATTAAAAAAAATATAGAAACTAAAACGTAAGGAAATAACGAGTAAAAATAAAGATTAATATGGATAATAAAGAGGAAATCAAAATACCTATTTTCGACGGAGCAAATTATGACATGGAAATTTCGACTAAAATTATTTTTAAAACTAAAAAAATGTGATGAGGCCATTGAAAAAGAAGAAACAAAGCCAGAGATTGATTTAAAAGCAAAAAACTACATTGTAATGAGTGTAAGTAATTCGCAACTCAATATAATTATTACCGAGGATACGGCATACAAAATGATTAAAAAATTTGACGACTTATATTTGATGAAAGGATGTGCGAATAAACTTCTATTAAAAAGAAAATTACTAGATACGAAATTCAAAGATGGAGACCCCGTAGATTTCTTCCAAAAATTTGAAACGCTTATAAATGATATAAAAACTGCGGGAGAAATAATAAATGAAGAAGACAGACTAAATTATTTATTACTGACATTACCAGATAAATTTTCACACAAAGTAAATATAGTAGATGCATTGCCCGAATCAAACCAAACGGTAGAATATGTGAAATCAAAAATTATTTTAGAGTACAAAAAGAATGAAAGCGACCACGAACAACAAGTTTTTCACAGTGATGATAAACAAAGAACAGATAATTATAACAGGACAATATCAAGAGGGCAAAATTATATACCCAGAGGACAAAACTATTATGCACGTGGACAATTTACAAGAAGACAAAATTATTATACACCTAGACAATACTCAAGAGGACAAGGTCATTATACACCTAGACAATACTCAAGAGAACAAAATCATTATACACCTAGACAATACAAAAGAGGAAAAAATTATATATCGAATAGATTTCAAGGTAGAGGAAATGGTTATTTTAGAGGTCAACAAAGAATTCAACATAACGACAACACAGGTTTTATAGCAGAGGGAGAGAAGAAGCGATTTGGCTGATCGATAGTGGATGCAGTAATCATATTATAAATGATGATAAACTATTTTGTGAGTATAAAGTATTAGATAATCCAATAGATATTAAAGCAGGCGATGGTTATATACTGAAATCGACTAAAATAGAGAAAGTTATGATGACATGTCAGGTTAATAATAAAATACATACAATTACAGTAGATAACGTATACTATGTACCAGATATGAAAAGAAATTTGTTGAGCGTATCATCTATTGTTAATAAAGGAAATATGATTAAATTTCAATATGAAACAGCACTTATATATAATACATATCATAAATTAGTAGGAATAGCTAATAAAATAAACAAATTGTATGAACTGAAATGTAAGATAATTAACGATAAAAATAATATATATGTAAATAAATCAGACGTTTTGTTAGAAAAAAAAGAGAAATGGCATCGATTATTAGGTCATGTTAATTTTGGAACATTGAAAGTAATGTGTAGGCATAAGTTGTTAGATGGTTTACCCGATAAATTAAATGAAAATTACGTACAATGCGAAATTTGTTTACAAAATAAAATGACAAATTTACCTTTTCAAAACAATCGGAGAAGAGCCACAGAAATATTAGAAATTATACATACAGATGTTAATGGTCCAATAACTCCTGTAGGATATAATGATCAAAGATATTTCGTGTCATTTATAGACGATTATAGTAGATATGCAGTTGTATTTGTAATTAAAAATAAAAGTGATGTATTTGATTGCTTCAGAACATATATTAAAGCAGTTCAAAATCAGACTGGACAGAAAATTAAAGAAATAAGATGTGATAATGGTCGCGAATATATTAACAGAGATTTTATTGAATTCGCAAAAGAAACAGGAATATTCATAAAAGCAGCACCACCCTATACTCATGAACTAAATGGTGTGGCAGAAAGGTTTAATAGAACTATTATGGATAGAGCTAGATGCCTAATGACAGAAGCAAATTTAATCAAAAAATATTGGCCTGAATGCATAGTAACTGCCGCATACTTAGGAAACAGAATACTAACAAATTCAATGGAGAAGAAAAGTCCTTTCAAAATATTTTTTAGGAGAAAACCAGATATTAAAAATCTGAGAATATATAGAAGCAAATGTTTTGTAAGAATACCCGAAGAAAAAAGAACGTCAAAATTGAATCCAAAAGGAATTAAGGGAACTTTAGTAGGTTATACAGAAACTGGATATAAAATTCTAATAGACGATAAAATAATTATAAGTCGCCATGTAATTTTTATTAATCCAGAAGCAAAAGTCATTAGATTCAGTATTAATAATGAAGAAGAGAATTGCAAAAGAAAAATCACTAATGAAGAAAATGATGAAAAAGAAATTGAGAAAGATGAAAATAGTAGATTAAAAGAAACGATTGATAATGATAAAGAAGAATTTTTTGATACTGTTGAAGATGACGAAGAAGAAAATAAAATAAAGCTTAATGTTGAGGAGGTGAAACAAAGTCGTCCTAAAAGAGAAAGAAGATTACCTGAAAAATTTAATGATCATGTTATTTATGTAAACGTTTGTGATGTTAATATACCAGAAACTTACGAAGAAGCAATAAAAAGTGCAGAAGGGAGAAAATGGAAGGAAGCAATGGATGCGGAAATAAATAGTTTAAAACAAAATAATACATGGGAGATCGTTGATGAGTCAATGGATAAAAATGTGATCGAAGTAAAATGGATTTTTAGAATTAAATCAAATGGAAGATATAAAGCACGCGTAGTGGCAAAAGGTTTTCAACAAATCTATGATGAAAATGAGGAAATATATATGAAACAATGAAATCTATTAAATCCGAAGTTTATATTTATCCTCCAGATGGTTATGAAATTGGAAATAATAAAGTCTACAAATTAAGAAAAGCGTTATATGGATTGAGAGAGAGCCCAAGAGATTGGTACGAATGTTATAATGAATTTATGTTGAGCATAAACTTTAAAAGGTCAAACTATGATTATTGTTTGTACATGGGATGTATTAATAATGAAAAAGTCTATGTATGTTTATATGTGGATGATATTTTAATTTGTGCTAAAAATGAACACACGATTAAAAACATAAAAGAAATGCTTAGTAAGAGGTTTCGTATGAAGGACTTAGGAAAAGTAAAACAGTATTTGGGGATTGATATTGATTATTATCCGGAATTGAAGAAAATGACTTTGAGTCAGCGCAAGTATATAGAAAGTTTAGCAGAAAAGTATAAAATAAAGGATTCGAAGAAGTATGAAACACCTATGGAACAAAATTTATCAATTGAACCCGGAGACATAAATAATGATAATTTGAAATATAGAAATTTGATTGGAGCTCTTATGTACATTGCCAGCGGAACGCGCCCAGATATTTCATATTGTGTAAATTATCTCAGTCGTTTTCAAAATGCTTACAATGAAACGTATTACAAATATGCTTTACGAGTTTTGAAATATTTATATTATACCCGTGTTCTAAAACTAAACTATAATGCAGATTATGAAGAATGTTTTGATGCTTTTGCTGATGCTGATTGGGCAGCTGACAAAAATGATCGAAAATCAACTACCGGAATGATATTGAGAGTTTATAATAATCCAGTAATGTGGAAGACATAGAAACAGAAAATTGTTTCACGCGCATCAACTCACGCAGAATATTATGCCTTAGCAGATTGTGTCACAGAGATTTTACCAGTCATAGGAGTATTAAAAGATTTAGATATTAATATAAAAACCCCTATTAAAATTTATGAAGATAATAGCGGCGCCATAGCTCTTTCAAAACACGGTAAATTCTGTAAAAATTCTAAACATATCGATGTTAGTTATCATTTTATAAACGATTATGAAAAAAAGGGTATCATATGTCAGATATGTGTAACCAAGATAAATACAGATGATCAGTTAGCTGATATACTTACAAAGGCTTTAGGGAAAAATAAATTTAAATATTTAAGAGGTTTAATTAATGTTTATTAATTAGGTTTATTATAATATACTGAATGTAGCGTAATTGATATTGTTAGAAGTAGAATGTTATTTTATTTTAAGTTCTTTGCCATGAATTGTTAAATGATTAACTTTATATATTTAATTAATTGAAGAATTATTAATACCATGTAATAGATACAAAACTCAAGGAGGTGTGTTGAAATAAGGTTCGATAATAATGTATTCTATGCATCGATATGTAATATGTAAGTACTAGATGGGCCCCCTTTCATAGAAAAATGGCGGGCGACCAACTATGAGAGCGCGCTCCTATAACCTGTCATAAGCCTGTCTTTGTCCCCGTCGTAGCGCGATCACGGTCACTCATCGTGTAGATAATTTGCTTTTAAGTTAACATCTAAAGTCTTATTAGTTTGGCACTGTATTATTTTTATTTTAAGGTAAGTGTTTCAATTCACAATTATACATTTCCAAGAAAACGTATTTAGTCTTCCTATTTAATATTTTTATCCATTTCGCAATCATTTAATTTCCGCGGCAAACTGTATGATATTTTTTTTTTACTAACTGGCCTTACGGCTTTCGGTTCCAGCCCTAGAATAGTCCAGTCCAGTACGATAAAAAAAATGCAACCAAGATTAGTTAATGCATAGATGGGCAGAACGGACAGTAGGCATTAATACCTTCCGAGACGCAATATTGATATGATAAAATTAGTTAATGACGTGAGTTAAACATTAAGTTTAACCAACTTCAATAAATAAAGGGTTTTTATTTATTAAAGTTGATAATTTTTATTTTGTACTAGCGAATGCCCACGACTTCGTCTGCGTGGTTTGAGGATTTTTGATTCCCGCGGGAACTCCTTAATTTTCCGGGATAAAAAGTAGCCTATGTGCTATTCCAGACTATAATCTATCTCTGTGCCAAATTTCAGCCCGATCCGTTCAGCCGTTGGGGCGTGATTGAGTAACAAACATCCATACATCCATACATCCATCCATCCAAACTTTCGCATTTATAATATTTATATTACCTATATATTATTATATTTGATTTGATTGATTGATATTTGATGAAAAATAAATAGTTAATTCAAAATTCAGAATTTTATTATTTCGTTGTACAAAAGTTGTTCAGTACCTATTATGTACAGCTACCTACTTACAAGTGTTTATTACTTAATCGTATTTTTAAATGCACACTGTGTAAGTGATTTATCTAAAAATAACTTTTAATATTTCTTTTGATGGCAAGTAGCATACTTAGAAATGTATAAAATAAAATAATTTCAAATGAAGTATTTTTCTGTGACTCGATCCATTAGTACTCTTTCACCTCTCCCATTTCAACCCCTTTTTATTATAATAGTACTAATAATTATTTTGAATTCTTTCATTTACAATAAGGTTTGGCGAGGATTATTTTAAACTGTTTTAGCTGTTATTATTTTAAATTTCAAGTTTTTTGCATTAGTAGTTACCGAATTATGCTAAGTGTGACGGACAGTCATGTCGCACCACAAGGGTTGTTTTCTTATCATTTTGGTACGCAACCCTAAAAATGACATTATTTCTGTCAATTTTTCGACAAAACTTTAGTATCAACAACTAACAAATAATTAAATTAAAAAAACCAACGACGAACTGCAGCGCCCCATTGTGTGGACTTTGACCTTTAAATATATCTAAGAACCTTCTCACAAGCTATATATATCTAATGCAAAAAACCGCATAATAATCGGTTCAATGGTTTTCCAGGAAACTGGTAACAAAAAAGTGGTAAAAATAACAACGTCATACTAACATTTATCGTTTACCTCAGAGAGTACACTCATGTAGGTATTATTTTCGACAAGCGCATCTGTACTAATCTATGACCGAGTCATACGTTTTCAAGATGGCGCATATGTTGCAAGCAAGTTCCCGCTTTTCAGATTAGATGGCGTTGTTAAACATAAGTCCACATTCTTTGTTCGACAGGGCCCGTCTATGTAAATTGAGGTCGTTGATTCTATGAAGGTTCGTTTTGTATCTATCTTGTCAACAGTAGAAAAAGAAAACTAATTTTATTATCTTGTCACTTTATGTCATCTATAACAATATAAAAATGTATCTCAATTATTGATTTTATTAAATAATATACAATAAAAGAAACGTTTTCAATATCTAAAATGATCCGGCCTCGTAGATACTTTAACAATTTTAATTTAAAATACAATTTAAACTGCATTCATAGATTGTCAGCTTTTCTTCATTTTTGTGAACAAAACTTTACATCAAATGTTTAAATTCATGGTCTTCCTTTTCTTTCTGATGCTAAGTTATTTGGAAATTAAAAACAGTAAAGCCTTTCGATCGGTATGATATAGCTATAGGTATTTTTTTTTCTCGTATAGCGGGTTCGAGTCCCGGTTCAACCAGGCAATTATTTAAAAATCTATGAATGCAGTTTAAATTGTATTTTAAATTAAAATGAAGTCTTCTTTCAGTAAAATGTTCCATCTACGATATTTAAGGTACTTCCCCTCCATGCGGCATAGCCGTGGGACGCCCTGTATATAATCATCAAAGATAAAACCATTCCGTGGAAGTTAAGGTCAAGCCGTTTTTCAGTTTTGCGTTTAGCAACATTCATTTTTATAGGGGGTCGCAGAGGAGCGGCTATTTATATAGAAGAGTCGCATGGATGCTACAAAGTATAGAAATAACAAACAAGTGAATATAATTAAAATTATTAAAAAATATGACTGCTCTGCCGTAGCCCGTATTGAAATTTTTCAAAAATGTATCGCCCGTGTCACTCGGGATATTGAACTATAGTGTTATATATTTTTAGAATCTACTCATCATTTTCTAGATGATGATTAGATAGTTAATCTTATTTTCGAATATTTTTTTTCAACTTTAGTTTTTAATGCGGAACCATGGTCACCCCATCAAATTTTTTTAAAATTTTACTTGCCTATGTCACCCGGAATAAGCTAGGAATTCTAACGATACCTCATTTATCAAAATCGGTTCAGATGTATAGAAGTTATGGTGGAATATACAAACTCACATACATACATACATACATGAACCCTGAAAACAATATACTCCTTTTTTCAGGCAGTCGTATAAAAAATACATATTTATCAGAAAATATCGCATTAAAACTATCGCTATCGCATACTGTATACGCTGACGCCATGTCTATATCTCTTTCTCTGTCTACGGTATATAGCATAGCTGTAAAACGTAGTGGTTATAATTAAATTCTCTTTGATAGCTGTGAAAAGCATGGTTTGCAAATTGCAAAAGCAGAGGCAAAAGCGTTGAATTTGAAAATTGTAAACAAACATTCATTGCATTACAGTCTTGTGTTAGTACAAAACCTGATTTTATTACTAAAAACTTGAGTTCTACTATTCCCTTTTAGTAACAATAAATATCATTGCCCTTCAACGAATTGAATTTAAGTGTTTGCTTACCTTGGAAGTTACCACTTATCTTGAACATTGGTCCAGCATTGGTCTTGAGATAAAATTTATGTAAAAATTATGCATCTCACAGATATTCTGAAAAAGCATTCAAAAAACACAGATAAATTAGTTCACGTCTATACATTTAAATCTCCAGTAGGTAATATTATTGCTGGTGCTGATCAAGATTTCCTATACCTTGTGTGTTTTGAAGATTCAAAAAACATTGACAAAATGTTTAAAACGGTCTCAGAGAAATTATCTTGTAAACTCAGTGAAGGGAAAAATAAAATATTGAAAATGTTTGAGTATGAGATACAGGAATACTTTGGTGGTAAACTCAAAAGATTCACAGTGCCTATCAAGACATTTGGATCGGAGTTTCAAAATGTAAGTGTTTGTTGTTCATCATTAACTGTAAAGTATCTATAAATAAATCAATCTGTTAGTTTACAATAGAACGTTACCAGGAAATGCATGTATCTAATGTCTCTCCTGGTAAAGTTGAAAATTTCTATTAATAAAAATTACTTGTATTCTTTATTGTTGCAAATTGGCCAAGTCAGCTAGTATAATAATTATATTAGAGTTATTAAAATTGTGGAACTACAATCCTTACATACCTACTAACAAAAGAATTAATAAGACTGACATTCACAACATGTACCTACAAGTAAAAATTAATATTGTTATAGGAAGTCTGGGATAAACTCATGGATATACCATATGGTACTACTCAAACTTATGGCACACTAGCGCAGGAAATGGGTCGTCCAGCGAGTCATTCAAGAGCTGTCGGGGCAGCTTGTGGGGCTAATGCACACCTCATTGTAATACCATGCCATAGATTGGTTGCTACTGGGTCAAAGGGTGGATTCAGTAGTGGTGTAGACCGTAAGGAGTGGTTAATAAAGCATGAGAAAGACTTTGCCTCATAATAAGATACAGAACCCTATATTTTGAGGCTTAACCCTCAGATTCAAGTACAAAGTACCTATATTCAGAGAGATGATTATTACTCATATTAGCTTAAGATAGTCGACTGAATCACAGAGTACGTACAGAGGGGAAGCTTCATACAAACGGCTCGCGGCGACTTCACCCATACATAGCGCAACGATGTGTGCGTGAGCTCTCACCGACACATTCACCGACACGCCGTCTGGGTACGCGACGCCTCAGTCCGGGTACGAACGTAAGGGCTGACGATTGAGCGTATAATCTAATTTTGAATTAAAAATAAAACTATTAGATTTATTTATGTAAATAGTGTTGTTTCAACAAAAGTGCCGAATATTTGCACAGTTTGCTTGAAAAGTTCCAAAGACAATAAGGATGTTTCCTATGTTTCATACCCGAGAGATAAAGAGAAGTAAGTACCTTTCTAACCTTGTTAACGATTTTCTCGGAAACCAATGAACCTATTTTTATGATTTTTCGATTAAAATCGATATTTAGGACTGTCTGGGGTTACAAAACAGGAAACTAGTACCAAAGTTTAAAAAAATCAGGGCCATTTTGAAATTCTTTGTTAATTAACCGATTTCGTTCAAAATCGATATTTAAAACTCCCTGTGGTTACAAAACAGGAAACTGGTACCAAAGTTTAAAAAAATCAGCGCCATTTTGAAATTCTTTGTTAATTAACCGATTTCGTTCAAAATCGATATCTGAGAATCCCTGCAGGGGTTATAAAACAGGAAACTGGTACCACAGTTTTAAAAAAATCAGCGCCATTTTGAAATTCTTTGTTAATTAACAGATTTCGTTCAATTTCGATATTTAGGACTCCCTGGGGTTACAAAACAGGAAACTGGTACCAAAGTTTAAAAAAATCAGCGCCATTTTGAAATTATTTGTTAATTGACCGATTTCGTTCAAAATCGATATTTAGGACTCCCTGGGATTACAAAACACGAAACTGGTACCAAAGTTTAATAAAATCAGCGCCAATTTGAAATTCTTTGTTAATTAACCAATTTCGTTCAAAATCGATATTTAGGACTCCCTCCATACATACATACATTTATACATCCATAAATACATTGCAAGTTAAATAAAATGTTGTAATAATAGTCGACGCAAAACTGTTTTTGCTATAGTAAATAACGGTGCCATCTATTAACATTATTGTGAAGTTATGTTAATAATACTGATGTTCATTAAAAAAGAAATAATTTCGTTTCTTTAAAATATTTATCTAATTTAAGTATTTATTGTTCAATTTCAGGATATAACTGTAATTATACATTATATTACCTTTACTATTTATTTTTTCCTTAAATTGTTGACATGCATCAGGTGACAACCCTAGCAGAATAGGTATACATTTTCGACTTTGTTAGGAAGCTTCCCCTCGGGTCGGATAATACTCGTGTGACTGAATGTACATTTATTGTTAATACTAACTATAGGAAGAACTTACTAAGTTAAAATGATGTTTAAGTTCAGTGGTTACTTGCTGTAACAATAAATTGTATTAAAGCTATGATTCCTTGATTTATTATTAAGTAGAACATGTTTTATTGAACAATTTCTATCATTCCCATGTTCTTTAAATAAGTTAATAATTAACCGACTTCCAAAAAAAAGAGGAGGTTCTCAATTCGGCGAGTATCTTTATTTTAATTATTAATAAGGTGTAACTGGGCATCAGCTAGTTATTCATAAAATCGATAGGTGAATACAGGTACTTACAAGATACATAATAATATGTATAAAGTATCGTCTAACCATTTCATAAAATAATCAGACTTGTTAAAAATCAAAATAATATTAAAAATGCCATGGAACGAAGCATACTGAAGCTGAGAAGAATTCAGAAAACAAGAAACATAGACATTCGAAAGAAAACTAAGTTAATAGACGCTCTTCAGTATGCTCTCGAACAAAAATGGAAATGGGCAGGACATTTGGCAAGGTACAAAGACAAAAGGTGGACGTACCTTATATCAAAATGGCGAGGCCCAGTAGGCAAAAGGAAAGTAGGCAGACAAAAGAAAAAATGGGCCGACGACATCGTTAATGTAGCAGGAAGGAATTGGATGTATATCGCTACCAATAGACATAAATGGAAGAGGATGGAGGAGGCTTTTACCCGCAGGGGACCACATATTAAAATAAATCATAATATCTTATAAACACCAAAAATAATTTGTAATATGTGGGAAACAAAGCTTTAATAATAATAATAATAATAACTGGTACTTAAGTACCTACATTTTATTTTAGGATGTGTATGAAGTTTTTATGACATTAAGATTTTCTTAAAGACTTAAAATCAGACTATAAGTACTTATATTATAAAGAGGTAAACTTTGTGAGATTGTAGGGTAGCATAATATCTGGATCTACTGAACTGATTTTGAAAATTCTGTTAGGTACCAATAGAAAGCTGTACATTATTTGTGACTTGTGAGTGTCATAGGCTATATATTAACCCGAAAAATGAAAATACTTTTTCGTGGTAGTCTGATTTGCAAAGTAAGTCAGAAAAAAAACGGTCGAACGAAAATGTTTGTTACGCAAAGCTCATTCCACGCGGACGAAGTCACGGGCATCAGCTAGTACCTAAGTATATAATTATAATCATAAATAACTACCTACTAGCTGATGCCCGCGACTACAGCCGCGTGGATTGAGGTTTTTTGGTTCCCGCGGGAACTCCTTAGTTTTCCGGGATAAGAAGTAGCCTATGTGTTAATCCAGACTTTAATCTTTCTCAATGCCAAATTTGATCCAGATCCGTTCAGCCGTTCGGGCGTGATTGAGTAACAAACATACATTCATACATCCATCCATCCTAACTGTCGCATTTTTACTTAATATTTGATTGTCTACATTTTTCTCAACTCCTACGGGATAGTAAATAATGAAAATTTACTTATTTCCTCTTCAGAGTTGCACACAAAAGCAGTGGGCGTTCACTACTTTTTCAAATAAATATTATAAATGCGATAGTTTGGATGGATGTATGGATGGATGTCTGGATGGATTTATGGATGGATGTTTGTTACTCAATCACGCCCCAACGGCTGAACGGATCTGGCTGAAATGAAAAATGTCTCTGGCACAGAGATAGATTATAGTCTGGACTAACACATAAGCTACTTTTTATCCCGGAAAATTCAAGAGTTCCCGCGGAAACAACAAAACCTCGATCCACGCGCACGAAGTCGCGGGCATCAGCTAGTTATTCATAAAATCGATAGGTGAATACAGGTACTTACAAGATACATAATAATATGTATAAAGTATCGTCTAACCATTTCATAAAATAATCAGACTTGTTAAAAATCAAAATAATATTAAAAATGCATAATTTATACCAGAAAGTTAAATTAATACAACACTAAACTTAAACCTATTTAACTAAACAATAATTGTACTAGATTTAATTAAGCATAGCCTCTTCTATTTAGGTTGTAGTAAAGTCCTTTGAGTTGCATGAGTTGTGCGTGCGTGCCGCGCTCCGCCACGCGCCCGTTGCTGAGCACGCAGATCGCGTCCGCGTCGCGCACTGTGCTCAGGCGGTGCGCGATCATCACGCATGTGCGGCCCGCCTTCGCCGTGTCCAGGGCTTCTTGTACTACCTGGAAATTTTAAGTAAATGCCTTTGTAATTAGGTATGAGTTATGACTCGTTATAACCACTAGCTAACACGCCTCAGGGCCGCGCAGGTGGAATTTCTGAAAACCTCGAGTCGAAAAGGTCGCGAGACAAGCTGTCTCATGTCTGGCATGTCAGTCGACATCGCCCAAAGTCGCCCGATGAGATGTTAGTCCCCTACCTATGAGGCAATGGTCTTACCGAAAGAAATTTCAATAAATAAAAATGTTTAATGAATGGCTAAATATTACCACTCGTTAAACATTATGTAAAACTTAATGTAATCTAACAAAGGTATGAAAAAGATTATTTGAATGTAGCTTTTCCTATTAAGTTAGGTACTTTAAATAGTTTTCACCTTTTCACTTTCTGTATCCAAAGCGCTTGTAGCTTCATCAAGAAGGAGCATGTTAGGTCGCCTTATCAGTGCTCGTGCTATGGCCACTCTTTGCTTTTGACCTCCGGATAGTTGTGTTCCTTTCGAGCCAATGTTAGTGTCATAGCCCTAAAAAAATAATTGATAATAATTATTGCATTCATAAGATAAAAATTCTTGCCACGACAACGCCGTAGTACGCAGTGTATTTTGCAAAGCTGATAATCCTCACCATCGGTAACGATGTAATGAAATTATGTATGTTAGCTTGTTTTGCTGCTGCAATTATATCTTCTTTAGTTGGTGTTCGCGTATTGTCTCCATAGGCTATATTTTCACCAATAGTACGGTCGAAAAGAACTGGTTCTTGTTGTACGAATCCAATTGATTGCCTCACATCAACCAGACGAAGTTTTGGTATTGGTATGCCGTTTTGAGCCTAAAAGTTCATATTTTGATGAGTCAAAATTATGGAGTACATATGTAGTTTTGTTTAAAAATGTATATGTGGCGCTATTATGCAAGGGTACCGTACCACAATACCGCTATCAGGATCGTAGTATCTTTCAAGAAGTTGAATAATAGTGCTCTTCCCACAGCCACTGGCTCCGACTAATGCAATAGTTTTCCCATTTTCTATCTCAAGGTCAAAGTTCTTCAGTACTTGTATCGTCTTTCGTGTTGGGTATTTAAACTGCAGGTTTTGTAAGCTCGCTTCGCCGGTTCCTCTCTGAAAGGTAGTTAACTAGGTTCGTGATTTATTTATTCCACGTGAAGCGTTGTTAAAAACTGATCAAAATAAACATTACAAAGTTAACTGCTGCTGGTTGATCCGGGTCCGTGATTTTAGATTGTCTATCGAGTATGACCATGACACGTCCTGCCGCCTTGATTCCCTTTTGGAAATTAGGTGCAAACGCAAACGCTTGTGTCGCTGAGGACGACCCCATTAATAGAGTTTGGGCTGATCTGTAAAAATATACCTAATTATTTTAAGTTGTGTCTATAATTCACATCAAATTGAATTTTAAGGTATAACACAGTAAAACATCTCACTTTAAAATTGTCGCATAGTCAACGTTCTGGTACACCATTAAGTGTCCTCCATAATACAGTGTGGCAGCGTAAATAAAATTAAATAATCCTCTGGAAAGACCAAATACAATCCCTCGCCAGTGTGTTGAACGTTTCGCAATTTCAAGAGCTGGTAATAATTGTGTGGAATAATCTTGCAAAAAAGTCGCTTCTCTTCCTAGCGATGCAACAGTCCTTACATTTGCTACAGCTTCTACCGCAATCTGAAAACCGAATATTATGATGAAAATCAATCCCGAATTAGTGACTTTAAATTGTGTGATAAACTTTCGGATTGGATTTTGTCTCACTTTAGAACTTTGTTCCATAGTCTTCGCTGTTCCAAACGATTCTGCAGTGATCATTCTGCCTTGTTTATAGAGCACAGCAGCCATCAGTGGCACAAAAGCTAAAGCTACCAGTCCTAAACGCCATTGATAATACAAAGAGACTGCCAGGGAAAAGGTAAAAGTACCAAATGCTTGTAAAACAGTACCAATTCTCTGACCTGTAGCCTGTAAAAAAAACAGAAATTATTTTCAATAAAATGTACAAAGTACCCTTCGTTTTGTGCTTCTTTGTCTGCTTTACTTAAAATACATTTACTGTACCCCTTGAACAGCAGCCGCTTCACCCGATAAACGAGCGCATAGTGCACCGGTTGAATTGTTTTTGTCGTCAAAGAATCCAATTTCTTGTTGTAGCAAATTTTGGAACATCAATTTCCGCAATCGGGCTGTAAGATATTCGCCAGCTACACCGTACATGGATACCTTAAATCATTATTTGCAGAATAATTATTAGAGTCATAATTGGACTTATTTATAAGTAATAAAAAATAAAATAAAAATACCATTATAAAGTTCGTGATTCCCGAGAAAACTCCGACGCCTACAAATATTAGAGCATATTCCCGCACTTGGGCTTGCACTGCATCTGTGTCGGGATTAGAAAGTACCTGGAAAGTTCAGTTGTAATTACGTTCATCATCATCATCATCATTATGCACGTAATGTAGCCCTATTAACAATTCAAATCAGATAATAAGTCCTAGACTTACTCCAACAAAGTCTCCAAGAATAATAGCGAGGATTGGCATTGCGAATCCACTGATCGTGGAACAGACGCTAGCTGCTGTTATTGATTTCCACTCGGGTGAATTGAGCTTGACCACTTTTGAAAATGATGCATCTGGTATTTCTGTAATTGATGCTGCTTCCTGTAAATTATAGAGATTTATAAGTATGTTTATACGAATCGGCTTGCCAATGTGTTCTAACAATAGCGAAAGTGCCAAATTACCTCAACTTTTGGTTCAAAATGTTCGTCTTCATCCTTCTCACTTTGTACCGACACGTTTCGGTCCAACACGTTCTTTCCCGGCTCTGTAAAATAAAAATTTGGTAAATAGCAATTTTAAAAGCACCATTGTAGGTACAAATAGTAAGTTAAATTATGTTAAAATACCTGTTTCGGTTAACTCTGGAGATGATTGTAGCATAACCATGTCGTAGTAGTGACCTTTTTTATTAATTAGTTCCGCATGATTTCCAATCTCAACAACATTCCCACTTTTGAAAACGTAAATTTTATCAACGTTTCTTATGGTTGAAAGCCTATGGGCTACAACAATGGTTGTTCGGCCTTCTTGTGCCTACAATGAAAAAAAATTTTAATACATAATATTATTTGGGCGTATTTAAAGCGCTAGTAGCCTAATAGCTTTACCACCTAAGTGACCAACTACTAATAATTGTGCTATCTAATCTCAATGTCTCAAGATTAATAAGTCCTTAATCTTACCTTGTCAAGTGCTTTTTGTACTTTGGCTTCAGATGAGGTGTCCAAAGCACTAGTGGCCTCATCAAGCAGCAAAATTCGAGGGTTGCGTACAAGCGCCCGCGCAATAGCAATCCTTTGTTTTTGACCTCCTGAAAGTGATGCTCCACGTTCTCCAACCAACGTGTCATAGCCCTAAAAAATAATATATACTGTAGAAAGTGTACACCGAAGGATCTTATAATAGGATTAATCGTTTTGTCATCAGCGTGTCATTTCTTATAGCTATTTAGAAAAATATTATTTTTTACCGAGGGTAGTTTCATAATGAATTCATGTGCATTGGCTTGCCGCGCGCACATCTCGATGTCTTCGTCGGTCGCGTCCTCACGGCCGTACCGAATGTTTTCTCGTACCGTTGTGTTGAACAATACTGGCTCCTGGCCCACCAGTCCGATTTGGGAGCGTAACCACCGCACTGATAACTCCCGTACATCGTTACCATCAATGGATACCTGATGTCCAGAAATATATTGCAATTCAAGTAATTATTTAGTCAACAGTAGTTAAATCTTACGTAACTATCTGGCATTGGTAAAACTGAAGTAGTATTTGGAAACAAATTAGAATGAAATTGTATATCGCTCTCTCTTTCTATAAAAAAATTGTACAGAGTTGGAACTTAGTCAAATTAGTTTTGATTATGTTATTTGTAAAGGTTCGAAGAATAAATTCCTTGTACATGATAAAATTAGGAGTAGGTACTGAGTGTACGGGGCCGCGTCAGTCCAAAAAAAAACATAATCCAGTCCAATAAAAATCTATAAATGGACACTTATTAATACACGCACTGTTCTCAATTGGACTTACCTACTCATAATCTTTTTCTTTAAAGAGTATTTAGTGTACCTACTTACATTTAGATTAATCTAGTTTGCCTTAAGTATAGTAATTTTTCAATAATTTGCGTTGGTAGGTACGTTTCAAATCAATAATGGTGCAATCAGCGAATGATTGGAATATTTTCACGAAAAAACAAAACTGCTTGTTAAACGGAAAATTTTCCTATTTGTGTATAGTATATCCTGACACAATAGGAATTAGAAAAGTACCTTTTATCACACATGGAACTGTCATTAGTATTTTAAATAGTTTATCTACTGATAGACATAACTACAAGATTATAAAACGCAACTCACGCTGCCGTCGATAACGTCGTAGTATCTTGTTAAAAGCTGTATTATTGTAGACTTTCCACAACCAGAAGGTCCAACTAAGGCTACTGATTGTCCACGCTGTACGCTGAGATTTACGCCTTTCAAAACCTTTTATAGAAAATAATAGTAAACTTTACATTTGCATAGGGCATTACGCTCATTTTCTATCTAAATCAAATCGTCATATTAAACTCTTCTCTAGTGCAAGAATAAAGAAAAATGTTTTCTTTTTAAGGAAAAATTGCACGCGTGCGTGCATATTAATTTTCAATTAATTTAATTATTAAAAACATATCCCTATAAAATCTGTCTAAAAACTTACCGGCACATCAGGTCTCGAAGGATAATAAAATACGACGTCCCGCAGTTCAATGTTCCCTTCAATGGAAGTGGGAGTGATCCCGCGGTTCAACAGGGGGTTGATGACTGGAACATTGTCGATCAAGTTGAAGATTTGTGCGCCGGCTCCTCGCGCTACCCCAAAAACTTCCATTAGCGTCGACGATATGCCAAAGTTGGCTGAGCCCATCATTACACCGAAAAATACCTAGAAATGGTATCAAAATCATATTAAATGCTCGAAAATTAAATTATATACGACATTTATCTTTAGGTGTAGAAATGCTTGCGTTTTCTATTTATTGTACCTCAATAGTTGATAGTACCGTATCAGATACCTTTTCGTACAACTGTACCTACACAATTTCAACTCAATCGGATGAACGACGCGCTAATTCACAAATAAAACATTTTTTTTCGTATTTAGGAATGATTTATGAATGAAATTGAAAGTGATAATGGAAAAAAAGTTTTTTTCCATATTTTCCAGTCTTCTTAAGTTTTATGTACCTGCAATGTTAGAGCTTTGAAAAACAATTTTCTAAACAGCTTACCGCAATCATTGTGTTGACGTCATATGTCTCTGGCTCTTCTACCATAAGCCTATAGCCAAACCAGAAGGACATTGCGTAGGCGCAGAAGATGCAGAAGAACAAAGTTCCCATCGCCATACCGTTGAAAAAGCCTGAAAATTATTTATTTAGCCGTTCAAAGTTTATGATTATGTTTGAAAAATAAATGAATAGGTAAGGTCTAACCTTTTTTGATATTAATACTTCTGGCCTCCGCAAGATGACCTTCATATCTCTCTATTTCTGTTGTCTGGCCACTGAAGGCATAAACTGTCCGAACTGATGTTAGCACTTCTTCTGCTATGGAACCAGCTTTGCCTGACGCCACGGCCTCTTTCTTGGACAGTCGAGATGCGATCTGATAAAGAGATAATTCAAAATTAAAAAAAACATTAAGTAACTTTCTAGTGAATATAAATACCAGTTTCCAGACTTGCGATCTGATAAAGATATAACTCAAAATTTAAAAGAAAACTTTAAGTAACTTTCTAGTGAATATATTTACACCAGTTTCCACAGTTAGTTTTCCTTGCAATTTTCAGACAAAATCACTTTGTTATATCACTTATAGGATCACTTTGTTGTCCGTCCGTCTGTGTGTCAAGACCCCTTTTCTCAGAAACGCGTGGAGGTATCAAGCTGAAATTCATATCATATAGGTACTCAGGTCTACTGTCCTTTCAAGCTGTGAAAAATTTAAGCTTCTTAGCCAATGCAATCAAAAGATACAGCCGTTTATGCTGCAAATTTTCGACACTCGCGCCCGTTTAATATATTTTTATTACCTCTATGATGTAACTAAAAATTTATGCTTTTAGAAATTATTCCTTTATCTGTGTTTACGTTTCTTCGTACCAAATTTCAAGGTTCTGTGTTCACGGAAAGTAGGTACCCTGTAGGTTTTGATTCCCTTGCGAGTGTCGAAAATTTGCAGCATAAACGGCTGTACCTATCTTTTGATTGCGTTGGCTGAAGCTTGAATTTTTCACAGCTCCATGGGCCGGCCACCACATCGTAGAAGGCTTACCACGTCACAGTTTGTACGAACCCTCGGTGCGCGTGTCCGACTCGTACTTGGCCGGTTTTTTTTATTCAAATAAACTTTTACAAGGACTTTTGACAATGCATTACTTTACAAATGGTTAATTTAGCCCGCCAACCCGCATTGGAGCAGCGTGGTGGGTCTAAGCTCTAATTCCCTCTCTCCTATGAGAGTGGAGGCCTGTGCCCAGCAGTGGGACGTTAATAGGCTGTAGTGGTAGTGGTGGTGGGTTAAATTAAGATAAGTGATTATGGAGCTGTAGGATCATTCATGATCCGATATAACCCGACACAAACTAAAATGTTGAAATTTGAGAATTAAATCGAAACACTGAAGTCGTGCTGGTGCTAAAATCTGAAAAAAAAACAGTAAAATAAGTACATAATTACCAATCCCGCTATTCCGACCAAAGTCAAAGTGACTGGAAATGAGATAAGGCATAACAGCGCAAGTTTCCACCCTTTCACGAGCGCCATTATTATAGAACTGACAAACGAAGCCTGGTAGAATATGAATGTCGCTAATTTCTCTCCTATTCCGTCCTCCAGCTTTACGACGTCGCTGTAGAAAAACAAAATTAATGCTTTTGCATTTTATGTGGTTGTATATGTGGTTTATTAGTAGGACTTTGCAAGAAATAGTGTTTCTTTGTAACAATAACAAGGGTAAGATCGATGTATGTAGGTATATAATCAGCTAAGCCTAACCTCATTAACCTAAATTCATGGGCATCATCTAGCATTATCATATTAAGAGCTTTGCCTCCTATGAAGTACCAAGTCAAGATACAAGACGTATTTTAAGTGAGTTAAATAGCAAGTAATGAAATAAATAAAGGTTTTGAGTTTTAGTTTGAGTTTGAGTGCTCCCGTTTAAGAGGCTCCACTAGTGACTAGATGATAGAAACAAGTATCTACCATTATATTAGGTATTTGCACACCGATAACGTCTCACACATGTGAGATGTTTTGATTTAAGATAAAAATAAGAATATACTCACTCGGTCATTTTCGAAGCGAAATCCCCGGTCTGATGCGTATCAAAATATTCGAAGTCCTGATTTAAAGCTGCCTTCAAATATTCTTGTCGTATCCGGTACACCTATGGATTGAAAAAATGTAAATTTATTATATTTTTCGATCTTGCTTATTGAAAGATAGTCTGTCACGAGTAGTTAGGTATTTAATTTATTTGTATATACATTATTCATAATCCGTTTATTTTATGACTAGCTGATGCCCGCGACTTCGTCCGCGTGGATTGAGGTGTTTGGTTCCCGCGGGAACTCTTTAATTTCCCGGGATAAAAGTAGTTTATATTATTCCAGACTATAATCTATCTCTGTGCCAAATTTCATCCAGATCCGTTCAGCCGTTCTGGCGTGATTGAGTAACAAACATCCATCCAAACATTCGCATTTATAATATTAGTATAGATATATTTATAATAAAATAATAAAAATAAATACTATACCTGGTTAAACGCAGATATATTCATAAGTACAGTAGCAGCATATGAAAGCACAACGAGAACAACACCTACAATGCTGTTGTGAATTGCGAAATTTCTGACTGCTTCAAGGAACACATCTCCTTGGGGATTTCCTTCAATAATTGATCTACCATAGTCCACCATGCTTTGCAATAACGAAGAAAACAGTAGAGTATTTATGGGTGTGGTGGCTCCGCATATCAAGGAACATAAGATAGCCGCAAAAATGTACAATTTGTCCATTCTGGTTGCGAAACGGTACTGAAAATAGAATTTGGGTTTTATTTTAACCACTCTCTTATAAATATAGAAGTCTGAGGCCTTTTGCGCATTATAAGAAAATTTCTAATGTCTTATATTAAATTCAGTCGCAATGGTTGTTGTATGGACCATACATATTACAAGATATTTTTTTATCCAAAAAATATCAAGACAAAATATATTATTAAGACACAAGAAATTTTCTTATATAATGCGCAATAGGCCTGACACGGTTGACAAATCTCCTTTCTTCTTCTAATATTGTTCTTCTAATATTGGAATTTCAATATTTTTCATGTGATATTAGACGGTTCCCTTTTTGCTTCCCGGCATTTTGAATATGATAGGTTTAAATTTGTAGAAGTGAAGTTTGCAATAATTCTCTTGTCTCATTTTAGTTGTTTGTAGATAAGTCTTTAGGCTAACGATTTCTATCCAGTACCTCCTAAACTCTAATAAAATATATATCCCTGTCAATGACGTTTTATATATTAATAGATATTTAGGTACTATTCGCTATTTACTTCATGTCTTCAACTTTTTTTTTTTTTTACCACTACAAGTTAGCCCTTGACTGCGATCTCACCTGATGGTAAGTGAAGATGCAGTCTAAGATGGTAGCGGGCTAACCTGTTAGGGGCATGGCAGTTATATTAAACCCATACCCCTTTTCGGTTTCTACACGGCATCGTACCGGAACGCTAAATCGCTTGGCGACACGCCTTTGCCGGTAGGGTGGTAACTAGCCACGGCCGAAGCCTCCCACCAGGCCAGACCAGGGAAAATTCAGAAATTATAAATTCCCAAATTGACCCTGCCGGGGATCGAACCCAGGACCTCCGCACGTTAAGACAACAGCGCTACACACTGCGCCACGGAGGTCGTCAAAGGTTTTGCATCAATCATTGATATATCGCAATCACCTCCGATTGGCTGAATTTATGGTATTCTTGCTGCGTCAATGGATTTCGTCCAATAGTGGAAGAGTGTTAACCAATCAGAGGTGATTGCGATGTATCAATGATTGATGCAAAAGATACGCGGTCGCCCTGCTGAGGCCTCATCACGTAATTATTATTGCCACAGTGAAACGATTGCAATCATGTCTTATTGGCTCTTTTGCTATTTCCCAAAATCTATTGCCGCAGCAAGAATACCACAACATCAGCCAATCACAACAATCAATTTCTTTAGCAGTCTAAATCCTGAAAATATTTTCTTAAGATTGTATGGCTTATCTGTACTTACTGTTTTTCAATTCATCGACTACCATAATTATCATAAAACTGAATAATACTCACTAATGTGATAAAGGATACGCTTGGCACTTCTTCTGGCTCCGCCTCACTGTAGGTGGAAAACATCATAGTTCAAATAACATTTAGTGAGACTGTAGTGTAATTGGTTCAAAAAATACGTTTTTTGTACTCTAATATGTCTTGTCTTCGCCAATAACCCTAGGTACCAATTCTTGGAACGTTGTCCTCGCTTACGTCGTTCTAGTAGGTATTCTCATTGCTAAGGTTTAAAAGGATGATGAGGATAATTTGATATTATTTTTCTGCCTTTTTAATACTTTAATTTCAACTTACCTGCTTTTGTCGTTGTCCGTGTCATTCTTTGTAAATTCCACTTTGGATAAATCATTCACTGTATAACTTTTCACTTTCCCGTTTTCCTCTAAGTCCTTCATCTTCTCGTCTTTCTACCATACACGGTTAATTTATATTCTTTTCACTTTAACAAACTGGTCTATTCTTGCTAATTAATTTCATAACTTTTCCCTCTTTCCTCGTTTTTGCTATATTGTCTTCTTGATCGCTGAGCTATCGATACTGATATGTGTTATCATGAAGATAATATTCATATGCTAAGTTTTATATTGTTATTATCGGAGTGCCGCCTGATGGCTCTCTTATCTTAAAATCCAGTGAATCCATCCATATTACAAGAAACAGACAAATAGGCTGATATGCCCTTTAATGTGATTTGTATCTATACGATAAGTATTGTACAATGGGTTTTTGGCCACTATATATATATAGTTGGAGATATGGTACTAATAGGTAAATGGTACTGTGTACTACTAACAAAGTATTCAGTAAATTACTCGTTCAATATGAATCGTAGGTAGACGGAAACAAATTTGATAAAATGTGAACGCTATTATGTATCGTGTTTTAAGCAAGGACTAAGCACGCAATATTACCTATATTCGGAAGTGCAACAGTAATATTTTTTAATCTTCTAAAGATCACACACAAATTAAGCACTATCAAGTTTTATTCACTAAATCACTCTTTAGTGTTGTTTCAGTATTACTACCTAGCTATAATGATTGATATTGATTATTTTCCAAGCTGCACATGAATTGTATAGTGAATTACTGGCTATAATTATTTTTCAGTAGATAGAATTCAGGAGCGGATTGTACTGAAGTCGCTCATTCTCCGTAGCTATTAATATATCTGTTTATTTTAAACAAGATTCATTCATTACTTTTGTATCTAAAGAACGCGTACAGCAGAAATAGGTTAAACTCAAGGTCGCTAAACAAGTAGATGTTAATGATGTTAAGACAGAAGGCTTCTGGGTTAGATAACTAGGCATTCAATAATTGAAAAAGACAACTTTTAAATAACGTTATATTTTTCTTAGTGTATAAAGTTGTTTTAATACTGGTCATTATTATTTATCAAATCAGTCACGCGATTCATACAACAACAACACACGAAACATACGAAAAACGGAGGCTTACTAAACATGGATTCCGGATATCTCAGGAAAAATAATAGGTAAGTTTTATTGGCAGGTAAAACTCTATTATTTATCCATTCAGTCACGCGATTCTTCGTCTATTTAGGTTGTAATAGTGTCCTCTAAGTTGCATGAGTTGTGTGTGCGTGCCGCGTTCTACCACGCGTCCATTGCCCAGCACACAGATCTCGTCCGCGTCGCGCACCGTGCTCAGGCGGTGTGCGATCAGCACACACGTGCGGCCCGCCTTCGCCGCGTCTAGGGCTTCTTGGACCACCTAGAAATAAAAATACTTCTATGTAAAAGTTATAGGCTTGCCACATTGAAATAAAATAATACTGTTACAGATGGGAACTAAAATTGATCTGTCATTAGGAATTAGAAACTTTTTGTATCGTAAATCACGGACAGGTGCAATATACACATACCTACTGGATAAGTATGTTTTTAGTTTATGCGTGCACGTAACGCATTCGCCCATGTTAGCTACTAGGTATATTCCCTTGTACCTCTTTCTCAGAATATTTTCATGTGTATTAAGATCAACCCGTTTTTCAAAATTTACCTTTTCACTTTCTGTGTCTAATGCACTCGTAGCCTCATCGAGAAGTAGTATTTTAGGTCGCCGAATTAAGGCTCGTGCTATGGCTATTCTCTGCTTTTGACCACCAGATAGTTGTGTGCCTTTTTTTCCGACGTTAGTTTCATATCCCTGTAATAAAAAGTACACCAGTTTTATCAGTACAAATTATGATGCCCGTGACTTTTCGCGGGAATGAGTTAAGTTTTCGCGCCACCGTCCTTTCCTGGGCTTGAAAAGGTGGACCACGAAAGCGTGACAAACAAACAAATAAACAAACTCACATTCGCATTAATAATATTAGTAAGGATGCCTTATTGAACTTGTTACCTACCAGAGGTAAGGATGTGATAAATTCGTGAATATTAGCTTGCTTAGCAACATTAAATATTTCTTCCATGCTTGTTTGCCTGTTGTTGTCTCCATAGGCTATGTTTTCAGCAATAGTTCTATCGAATAACACTGGTTCTTGTTGGACAAATCCGAGAGTTGCTCTTGCATCAGCCAACCGTAGCATCGGCAGAGGAATATTGTTTTGTGCCTGAAAATTAATGAATTTTTTTTGTTGATTTGTGGATGTGAACTTTTTAAGTCTGTAGTTATTTAACATTTGATTAGTTTTCGACAAGATTATTCTATACAACAAAAAAAAACAATAACAATTAATTTAAATGTGAAATATACATACCACCACCCCTTCATCAGGATCATAATATCGCTCGAGAAGTTGTATCACAGTACTCTTGCCACAACCACTTGGGCCCACCAATGCTATCGTTTTGCCTCTCTCTATCTCTAGGTTAAAGTTTTCAAGAACCTTCACTAATGGTCGCGTTGGATACTTGAACAATACGCTTCGTAGGCTTGCACTTCCTGATCCTCTCTAAAATGTAGGAAATCTTTTTTTACGTCGGTTAAGGAGGAATTCTTTGTGTGTCTATTGCATTGGATTGCAAGCAATGGCGGCCTTAGGGGGTGGCAAGCAGGGCAGCCGCCCAGAGCCTCGCTCTTGCAGGGCCCTCGCGCCCTCGCGCTAAAGCCCAAGTCGAAAAAGTCCCACCCATCAATAGGAAGTGAGCTAGGAAGATCCGAACTAGTGACAAACTACATATACAATCCACTATCTATTATATTTATTGATCTGAGATGCCAGTGCTGTCAACTGGGAAGGAAACGTGAGTGGGCTATACACCACAAAGCTGAAGGGCCTCGCAAATATCTACCACCCAGAGCCTCGCAATAGTTAAGGTCGCCCCTGATTGCAAGCAAATCTAAAGGTCCGAACGACCCGGAAAGAACCAACGATCTCTGTATTGTTACTAGGTACTTACAAAATCAACAGTTACGGGTAGTTCTGAGTCTGTTATTTTCGACTTTCGAGTTAAGAGCTGTATGATACGTCCTGCAGCACTTAATCCTTTTTGAAAGTCAGGGGCATAGACAAAAGCACCCGCTGCAGACGAGGAGCCCAAAATTAGCGTCTCTGCTGTTCTGAAAACAAAATAATGAAATATCAAAAAATACTAAATGTAGTCACTACGTTAGAAATATTATTCTGTGCTTCAGGATGGAGTAAAAATAATTTCGAATAATACCTACTTAATTACTACGCCATAGTTAACGTTGTGGTATACCATTAAAATTCCTCCATAGTATAATGTAGAAGAATAAACGAAGTTATAAATTCCTCTAGATATTCCAAATATGAGTCCCCGCATATGAGTTGCTCGTCTGGCTATTTGCAGTGCTGGTCTTAGTTGTCGAGAATACTGTTCAACAAAAAATTCTTCTTTGCCTAGAGATGCTACTGTGCGTACATTCGCAACAGCTTCTACTGCTATCTGAAATGCATTCTTTGTGTTTTTTTGTCTGTATTTTTAAGTATTTGACACAGTTTTTTAGAATTTTGTATCTTAATACCTTGGAACTAGATTCCATAGCTTTCGCTATTCCTGTAGATTCATCGGAAACCATTTTACCTTCTGCATAAATAATAGCAAACATTGGTGGCACAAATGATAAGGCAAGTAGTCCTAAACGCCATTCGTAATAAACAGCTGCTGCAGTTGCGAATAATAAAGTGCCTACTGATTCCAATATTGCGCTTATTCTTTGACCTGAGGCCTGTTAAAAATAAAAATCACATTTTGAATTAAATTATAAGGTGACTAAAAATCAATCAAGAAAATTTAGCATCCTAAGAATCTGAAATATTTGTGAATATTACTGTTAAGCTTGTGAATTTTACTGTAAGCTGTAGCTTATTAACACTATAAAACTATATATATATGTATATATAAAATGATAGATATATTACCGCGTGGACAGAAGCGGCTTCGCCTGATAGGCGTGCGCACAGAGATCCAGTTGAATTGTTTTTGTCGTCAAAGTAACCAATTTCTTGTTGAAGCAATTTTTCAAACATCAACTTTCTTAATCTTGCCGTCAGGTGCTCACCAGCAACTGAGAAGAGAAATCCCTGAAATTTTAAAAAATAATGAAGAAAATTTTACTTTCTCTTCTTGAGAAGAAATTCCAAATTTACTTACCGTCAATAAAGTTGAAAGTCCAATTATTATTCCAATACCCACAAACATCAGTGAATAAATTAGTACTTGAGCCTGAACTGCATTTGTATCAGGATTGGAAAGTATTCCAATAAAGTCGCCAATAATTAAAGCAAATAATGGCGAGGAGAGCCCCATAACGATAGAACAAAAACAAGCCACAGTAATAGACTTCCATTCAGGAGCGTTAAGCTTAATCACTTGTGCAAATGTGGCATTAACTATTTCTTCTGGACTTTGCTCCTCTTCCTAAAATAGATAGATAAATAAAATAAGAAAGTTAAAAATCCGATATGCATAGATTTCAAACAGAATTCCGTAAAGTTAATTACCTCTGCAGTAATGTAAAAAGCTTCACCCTCATCTTCCTCTTGCTCCAGTGATACAGCTCGGTTGAAATTACTTGCGGTCGTGTTAGCTGTAATTGTAGTAAGCTTGGAAAATCGACGCAAAGTTGCCTATCTGTCGTTATATATTCTACAGGATATATGTCGGAGAGTGTGCTCAAGAACTATTCGATCTAGTTCCTCCGTCACCTTTTTATTATCGAACCGCAAGGCGTCGACAAGGTCTGCACCCTTACGCAGTCGAAATGCCGCGGACTCGTACGAAGCGATTCGAACCTCTAGGATATAGAATGCGCTTCCGGCTTCAGTTTTCCCCTCCTCTTTTAATATAAGTACCTTCAAATCAAGAGTGAATAGGCATCTTCCAGGCAAGCGCGCTCCACCTTAGGCTGCATCACCACTTGCAAGCAAGTCTGATTGCAGCCAAGCGCTAGCCTATATATTTATTTTTAAAAAAGTAGCGAATTATTTAGTTCTCTCTAAGAATTCATGAAGTTTTGCTGATGAACAAACCTTTATCAGGGGACTCTGGAGTTGACTGTAACATGACCATGTCATAATAGTGGCCTCTTTTATTCATCAGCTCGTCATGGCTTCCACTTTCTACTATCATTCCGTCATTCATAACATAAATCTTATCAACATTTCTTATTGTTGAAAGCCTATGGGCAATGACTATAGTAGTTCGGCCTTCTCGAGCCTAAAATGATTTTATTCCAAAGTAGTGCGTAACATAAAGAAATAAAGGTATCTATTATCTAGTTCTAAGGTATTGAATGCAAACAATTGTGTTTTAAATATATTATTATCTTACCCTATCCAGAGCTTTTTGAACCTTTGCTTCAGAAGCTGCGTCAAGGGCGCTTGTAGCTTCGTCGAGCAGGAGAATAGCCGGGTCGCGAATAGTGGCACGAGCTATAGCAATGCGTTGCTTTTGACCTCCAGAGAGTGAAGCGCCCTGTTCGCCTACTAATGTATCATAACCCTATGGAAACAGGCCCGTTGCTCACATGATTTCTGATAAAATATCAAATATTACATAGCAAAAATATATTTTTCTTATATTTTAACATATTAAGGTTCATTTTTTATCATACATACATGTAAATATTTGTGTTATTTCAAGATTTTATGACTTGAGAGTGTCAGGAAAAAGTGGAAAAAATACCAATGGTAGCTTCCTAATAAATTTATGTGCATTGGCTAGTTTTGCATGTGCTTCGACGTCCCAATCGTTAGCATCTCGACGTCCAGACCACAGGTTTTCACATCCATACCGGATATTTTCGCGGACTGTTGTGTCAAATAACACTGGTTCTTGTCCCACAAGACCGATTTGGGTGCGTATCCATTTCACAGAATAGTCTTGAATGTCAACTCCATCTAAGGTAACCTAATAAAATTAAGAATTTTGTCGAAACCGTGATTGTAAAAAAAAGTTTTATTGATAAATAAGAAAAACTATACTTATCATGTATCATACAAATACAATTTGGTTGTATGGGCACAGCAAATCATTGGTGGATATAAAGACTTTTACGCTAGTATCACACGATAAAGCTTTTTAAAATTTAAAATCAAAACTTATAGTATACTAGCTGATGCCCGCGACTCCGTCTGCGTGGGTTTTGATTCCCGCGGGAACTCCTTAATTTTTCGGGATAAAAAGTAGCCTATGTCACTCTCCAGGTCCTCAACTATACCCATGCCAAAAATCACGCCGATCCGTTGCTCCGTTACGGCGTGATTGAAGGACAACCCAACAAACCAACAAATCAATAAACCAACAAACCAATAAACAAACACACTTTCGCATTTATAATATTAAGTATGATGTAGTTTTTGAAGGCGACGCCAAATTAATGGTTCTTGTCCAAATAAAGTAGTGGGTTCTAAGCCTTCTAATGATAGGTAAGCCTCTACTTCGCTAATATTTTACCGAATTGTTTGAGTAGATTACGGATACTGACAAAACAAGTGACAAAATCATTGGTTTCGAGAAAATCGTTAACACACGAACGTGCATATAACATATACATGCATACATACAGGTCGAATACAGAACCTCCTTCTTAAAGTTGGGTATAAGATATGTGATACTCACGCTCCCATCAACGACATCGTAAAATCTGGATATTAGCTGAATGATTGTTGACTTGCCGCAGACGGAATGTCCCACGAGAGCTACCGACTGACCACGTTGTACACTTAGAGTTACTCCTTTAAGGACCTGTTTTATAAAATAAATCATAAGATTAATTCGGTGGTACAGCTGTGACTATTATAATATTTCCTTGATGAGAGATTATCACTCATTAGTTATTAGTCTTTACACACAAATAGTACGTTCTGAACGCAAGTTGAAGGTTTTCATAATTCAATGAAATAATATCTAATAGGACTTCGATTTTGACTAATACGATCGATTTTAATTTTTACTGATATTTAAGTGTTTTAATTTTTTATTAGCAGTTCAAACTATATGGTGTATGTTTTATATACATAAGTAATAACGGAATCTCTCTTTTTTCATACAAATAAATGATAAAAGATTTATTTATTTCATGTAGGACAACTTGTGCCACTTATGATACGTTAAGACTCTACCACCAGTTCGGTAATATACCAATAATTGTAATATACTAACCGGCACATCAGGTCTAGAGGGATAGTGAAAAAAGACGTTGTTAAAGTTGATATAAGTATCCGCATAACGCACCGAATTCAACGCCTCGATCTAGCTCAGGGTTAATCGTTGGAATATTATCGATTAGATTGAATATGCTTGCCCCTGCACCAGTTGCTGTTCCAAATGAATCCATTAGTGAGGATGACATCTCAAAGTTAATGGATGCCAACATTATTCCGAAAAACACCTAAAAAATTGAATTTTATTCTGTTATTAAAGTACACTATAATACTAAGTATTATAATTCGCTCTATAATACTAAGCTGAATACGTTAAATAGATCTACATGCCACGAGGGTGTTATTTTAGTTTTTGACTCATGATTTATGTACTTTGTCGGTATTCGTTTCATAAAAAATCTTATGAGAACTCTTTGATATTTCTAGATAAAAGCACCGAATAGGTAATATAAGAAGAACCGATAGAAGTATCTATCTTATGATATCTGCAGGATGAAAGCTATCTCTGCGACGATCAGTTAAGCGTTTGAGCGAAACAAAATAGAAAGACACACTATCGCATTTAAAATATTAACATGTTTCTATATTACTTACTGCGATCATCGTGTCGACGTCATATATGTTAGGTTCGTCTATCATAAGTTTGTATCCAAACCAGAAGGATAAGGCGTAAGAACCGTATGTGCAGAAATCTAGCAGGCCCATAGAAATTGCTTCAAATAATCCTGAAGAGCATAATAAAAAATTGTACATACCTAATATTGATTAACGAAAAGGTCACTCGTGCGTTACGAATTTTTTTAAAATATCTGATTACTCGAAAATACCTTACGAAAGTACCTTTTTTAATGTTGACACTCCTGGCCTCAGATAGATGTTTTTCATATCGATCAATCTCTTTTTGTTGCCCGCTAAAAGCGTAAACTGTTTTAATTGCGGAAAAAACTTCTTCAACTACTGCTCCTGCCTTGCTTGACAACTCAGCTTCTCGTTTTGATAATTTGGATGCGATCTAACAACCCATAAATAGGCATAATTATGTAGGTACCTATACATATCTTTTCTTTAGCTATGTGTGCGAATACAAGATTGAGTAAAGTTTGGCAGCAATGTTGTATCTAGATTACCACTTTAAATAGGTAAATAAAAATGGCAAACTTACCCAGCCTGAACTTCCGATAAGACACAATGTGACAGGGAAAGTGATCAGGCACAATAGAGCTAATTTCCAGCCTTTTATAAGTGCCATGATGATACAAGTCAAGAACTCGGCTGTGTAGAAAATAAACTTTTCCAACTTTTCCCCTATTCCGGCTTCTATTTTGACAACATTACTGGAAAGTGGTAAAATGTAAAGTAAGTAGTGAAAATTGGTATCGGGAGTAACTCATCAATTTTTTTTATAATTTATTGAGTCTTACTCGGACATTTTAGTTGCGAAATCTCCTATCTGGTGCGTGTCAAAGTATTCAAAATCCTGATGTAAAGCTGCTTTTAAATATGCTTGTCGTATTCGAAATACCTGTTGAGTTAAAAGGTATTTCAGAAACAGGTAAAGAACAGGATAGAGAGTTATAGTTAAAACTACTGTTATAGTTAAAATTATATTTTTTGAAGGTATACTAACCTGATTATATGCAGATACGTTCATGAGGACGGTTCCAATATATGTAAGAATTACAAGAGCAACACCAACAAGACTGTTGTAGATTGCGAAAGTTTTTGTCGCTTGTAGAAAAACTTCTACTTTTGGCGTGCCTTCGTTGACTGATCTTCCAAAGTCTACCATACTTTGGACATATGCAGAAAACAATAATGTATTTATAGCCGTTGAGCATCCGCTAGCTAAAGAGGTAACCGTCGCAAGAAATATGAATAGCTTGTCGGTTGCGGATGAGAATCTAAACTGAAATTAGAAATGAAATGAAATGAAATTACCTACTTAGTAATCTTAAAACCATATTAGGGATGTAGGTGTAGGTACCTATGTACCAGGTACCTAATAAAGAGACCACTGTGTTCCTGGGGGTGACCTTAGATTCAAAGCTTCAATGGGGCACCCATATATCAACTCTGGCTGGCAAACTCAGTTCTGCTGCTTACGCTGTCAGAAAGATTCGACATTTTACTGACGTTGAAACTGCAAGAATTGTATATTTTGCTTACTTTCATAGTATTATGTCTTACGGAATCTTACTATGAGGTAAAGCGGCAGACATTCAAAAAATGTTTGTATTACAAAAATGGCAATAGGTACGTGCAATTTATAATTTAAAACAGCGCGAATCCTTTAGAGAGAAATTTAAGGAAATAGGTATTCTTACAGTAGCCTCGCAATATATTTACAGTAATTTAATCTTCATAAAACAGAACATTCATAATTACAAAAAACCGGCCAAGTGCGAGTCGGACTCGCGCACCGAGGGTTCCGTACAAAACTAGTTTAAAATTATTAAAAATATTTTTATTATATGATGTAACTAAAAATTTATGCTTTTCGCAATTTTTCCTTTATCTGTGCTATAAGACGTTGCTTCGTACCAAATTTCAAGATTCTGAGTTCACGGGAAGTACCCTATAGGTTTTGATTTCCTTGCGAGTGCAAGAAAATTCGACAATTTGCAGCATAAACGGCTGTATCTTTTGATTGTGTTGGCTTTGAAGTTTGATTTTTTCACAGCTCCAAGGGACCGTAGACCTGAGTGTTTGATATGAATTTCAGCTTGATACCTCCATGCGTTTCTGAGAAAAAAGTTCTTGACACACAGACGGACGGACAACGAAGTGATCCTATAAGGGTTCCGTTTTTTCATTTTGAGGTTTTTAGGGTTCCGTAGAACCCTAAAAATTATGCGATCTGCATGATAGGCAAACAAGAAGACCGCCTTCAAGAAAGTCCGAAGGTCGTTCGTGGGAATGAGCATTCTATTTTATAACAACTTAAACTCGCCTTTACACCAGTTTAAGAAATCTATTAAAAGTGTGCTTCTGAATAAAGCTTATTATACTGTTGAAGAATACATAAACGACAAAAGAGCGTGGATTTGACTCGCTCCAGCAATACTAAGGACAGAGGTTACATATTTTAAATGTATAAATTAATAAAATTGTAAATTAATTTTTTTTTCAAAAGAGCAACCGCCGAGTTTCTTGCTGGTTCTTCTCGGTAGGAATGGCATTCCGAACCTGTGGTAGATTCACAAAAGCACTTGTAAAAGTTTATTTGAATAAAAAGCATTTTGATTTGATTTTGATTTTTGAATATAAGTCAATTAATAATATAAATTATCTTACTAATTTGAAGAATGATATGTTTGGAGCGTCGTCATCTTCGTTGGTTTCGGACTCGGAGCCGCTGAAATTTTACATTGTAATATTATTGTGAAATAGCAATTTATTTTTGTCAGTATAAGGCGGTAACTGACCACGGGCCGAAGCCTCCCACCCGACAAAATCACTATTGAACAACTAATTAGAAATAATAAAACATAATAATAATAATCAATTTAAATTACTTAATGAACAAGTTAATGTTTCAAATTCACCGCTGCTTCGTTTTTTTGAAGGGGGTAGGTTTCCGGGGGGTAATGGGCGGGGCAATAGTAGTGGGGATTTAAAACACGGTAAGTACTTATATATAACACCGCGCATTTGACACGAACGTCTCCTAGACAATCTTGCATTGTAAAGTCGACATCACCTGAAGATGCTCCGGTGTCGGAGCGAAACGTGCGTCGATAATAGTATGTGTGGTGGTGCATGTGAGTCGTGGTGGCATTGCTTGCTTGGGAACTTAGCTTTCTTGCTTGGTTGGGAAGGTAAACGGTGCTTCGCTTGTAACTGCATGCTTGACCATACAAATTTTTTTCTGTTGGCGGATTATAGCAAAATAATTGTATTCTTTGGGTTGGCTATAGACGTCCGGTACTTGATTTTAATTATGTTTTCAGTTTAGGAGCCTTGCCAAGGTTAAACTTCAACGTTTTACACTATTTTTGGATGCCGCAAACACGTTTTGAATCAATTACGATAAAAATAAATTTTACTAAAAATTGCATAAAAAGGAACGGAAGTATGTCAATTGGCCATAGTATCTATATCATATATGGTTAGATGTCAAAAATGACTAAAAAGTGTGAAACGGAACGTTGTTGACGGCCATTCTGTGGACATCCGTCGTCCGTCAATGTCAAATGTCAATCGTCATTCCGTAATCCGCAGGGCGACCGCGTAGCTTCTGCATCAATCATTGATACATCGCAATCACCTCCGATTGGCTGAATTTATGGTAGTCTTGCTGCGTCAATGGTTTTCCTCAAATAGTGGAAGAGTGTTAACCGATCAGAGGTGATTGCGATGTATCAATGATTGACGCAAAAGTTACGCGGTCGCCCTGCCGTTTCTCTATAATCTCTAGTGGTCACGCGAATGTTCTCTGTGTTTAGTGCCGTGTTTTTCTCTTTTCTCGACGACTTTTGCTTTGTTTTTGGACTCTTTTGATTGTTTTTACGTTTAACCTTGGCCCTATTACATATGGGGTTTTAAGGCCTTTGCAAGAGCGAGCGATCGACCGGGCCTCCGCCATATGGTGGGGGATCTCCTTATACAAAAATCCTTCCAAAAAATTTGAGGTTATGATTTTACAAAAAAAATAATTACTGGAAAACTATTCATTTCCGCGGGGGGGGAAATGGGTAGGCTACCCCCTCTACCCCTCCCCCTCCCCCCCCTCCCCTTCCCACCCCCGTACGCAAGTACCGGAAGTCTATATTTTTACCTATTCTTTTCTTGCTAAATCACTATTGAATTCCAGGTCCTAACTGTGAACGACGCAAATGGAATTGGATTGGCCACACTCTACGTAGAGAGCAAAGCAATATCGCGAAGCAAGCTCTCGACTGGAATTCTCAGGCAAAACGAAAGCGTGGCCGACCCAAACAAACTTGGCGGCGTACGATTCTGGCTGCGAGGATAGGGATGACGTGGGATGAGGACAACGGCGTAGCTTCTAATCGCTCGGGATGGCGCAACACTGTAAACGCCCTCCGCCCCATTGGGGGGGCATAGGACAATAAAACAATGTATGATGCTACAGAGTGTTGTACTCCTAAGCAGTGGGACACAGTAACTGATGTTGCTGGTGAATGAGGGCACCAAGACGTAGATACAGATACGTATAAACTTAATCAATGATCTCTGGGTTCCAATTCCATAATACTAATCTTATCGTCGTCGGTTGTCTTAAGCCGTCGAGATTCAGAAACTATTCATAGTGAATTAAGAAATAGTAACTTGCAAGGTAGACTAAATTGTGTGATTAATCCGTGACTAAAATGCTTAAAATAAAAATTCTTTCTAAATCTGCATTCAAAACCCCGCGCCATTACAAAGTATAAATAAAAATTTGGTATGAAACTTAGAATACACTACTACACACATTTAAATTACTTATGTTGACAACCGGCGCGCGCGCCGCGCACATAAAACAAAACGGTGAAACGGACGCGCGATGCTCATTGCTCATTTCAACGGAAGTCGGAACATGTTAAAAATTCACTAACGAAAAGTATTTTCATATTTTGTTGTGGTGTTCTTTTTTTTTAATATTGTTAATACTTATTCTCAATTGTTAATAAGTAATATCACGAACTTACCTTCTAACTTCATTGAAATCATTTCTTAGTAACTGCTCAATGTCGTCTACCGTATAGTTATTATCCTCTTCATTCATGGTTGGATAGTAATTCACGAATACCTAGTTCAATGCGATACCTTGTCAATAAAGTAATCACACGACTGTAAGTGATACGACTTATCTCCACATAAATATACTTTTATTTTGAAATTTCAACGCAAAAGTTTGTCTTTCTATAAATAATCTATAATCTATCGCTACGAAGAGATGACGACATGACGATATTTGAAGGTTATATGGAAACACTTCGCGTTGTGTATCGACGACCGGCGCCCGCAAACACCACAGAGAATAAAACCTTACCTTACTGACAACTTACATACCTACCAATACATACCTACATACAATAATTATTACATTAGAGTACATAATAAGCGGTTTAGTGACCATGACCCAAGCTAAAATATACGTAAGTCACTTTGTAGGTATTTGCGATGCCCTTTAGTGGTTTTTAACGAGATATACCTACACTCGTAACATATGATAAACTAGATGAGGCCCGCATCTTTGTCCACGTGGATTGATTTTTTTAAATTCCTGCCGGAACTCTTCCATTTTCCGGGATAAAAAGTAGCATTTGTCCTTCCCCGGGATGTAAACTATCTTAGTACCAAATTTCATCAAAAACGGTTGAGTAGTTGGGACGTGAAAGCGTAGCAGATAGACAGACACACTTTCGCATCAAATACCTAAATATTATAAATGCGAAAGTTTGGATGGATGTTTGTTACTCAATCACGTCCCAACGGCTGAATGGATCTGGCTGAAATTTGGCACAGAGATAGATTATAGTCTGGACTAACACATAAAGGCTACTTTTTATCCCGGAAAATTCAAGAGTTTCCGTGGGAACAACAAAACCTCGATCCACGCGTACAAAGTCGCGGGCATCAGCTAGTTTATAATATGAGTATGGATAAAATTTCCACATACTAGATGAAAGTTTTATTTTCTTCCTATTACTTATTCCCAATTTAATTTAAAAGACTATAAAATATAATGGCTACATTATTCCAGGGACTGATAAAATATTGTGCAATTTAAGATATCTGCGTTAGTCATATGAGTTGTGTTACAGTTGCAGACTTTTTTTTATCATCGAGTAGTTTGCGCTATGTTTGGACTATGGCCCCACCCGTTTGTTAGTGAAAACTTTTTTTCCTATTCACGGTCTGACCATCACAATAAAAATAAAAATATGTCCAAACGGGTGTTTTTGAGTAAAACCAGCTCCAGCTTCAGTAACACAAAATGTGTTAGTGAAGCTGGAGTTGGTATACCTCGGTCAATTTCTGCGGTAAACCAAAAGCGAAGCATATGTTAAAATGGTGTGCGGTGACGAGTCGAGTTCCTACGGGCTGATATTGAATTATTGATCTCGGACTGCTCAAGTCAAGGTGCTTGAATTGGGAGTAAGCAGGGTTGGAAGATCCTCCAATAGATGTACAAATAATCTCAAGCGAGTAGCTGGGAGTCGGCACTGGATAAAAGTGCCCCGAGACAGTGTTTTATCAAGATCCATAGATACTTTCGTCCAGCAGTGGATGTCGACTCTATCGGTTGAAAGTATAATTAAGTGAACTGTCATGGGTAATAGTAAAAAGAGTCCGTATAATTTTCTCGTTTATTAAATTCTATGCAACGGCTGCTATAAATTCTCACGAGAATTCTCATCCTTGGATGTGGATCCGAGCACTATAACTTTCCGCCCAATTTCAGTCTTGTATTTGGCTTATGACTCCATGGACCTCACAAGAATTTTCGAGAGCATTTATAACCTCTGTTTAGCGAACTCAAATGCCCGTTCAAATACTCTGTAGAAGTATGATAGTGTAGGTGACGAAAACTGAGGAGATTGAGACCAGAAGCGGGTAGTCGAGTCGCATGAAGTTGGCCATGTGGAAGTTGATTGGTTGCGAATTGATCAAGCCGCGCAATTCTTTGTATGCTGCTAGTATCTTCTCGTCTAAAAATAATAAAGGTTAAAACTACTACCGTAATATATGAATGAATTAAAACAATTTTAAGACTTAGTTTCTCTAATCCGTGTTCTTTAGGGAAAGTATAAAATGTAAGTCGAAAATACTTGCCTAGATTTCGGTTGATAATAAGATGTTCAACCAAAGAAATTATCCTCTCTCGCTGTCGGTACGTATCTTCACAGTGATTTACGAGGCTGAGTATCACTATAGCGCAAGTCAATGAACGCCAAAATGTCGATATTGCTGGGTAAAAAGCGTGGGCGTAGCCGGTGTGCTAGAAATAATCAAAACGATTACATATGTAGCTGTTACGTTAGAAATTACTGATAATTTTATTGCCATTCTTACCTGTGTCCCCAATAAGACCCTCACAGTCAAATTAGTGAACCGCACCATGTCAATAAGTAAACTTAAACAGTTTAATAGTATCTGGAATAAGTAGAGATATTAGGTAGATAGTTACATTTTAACGAGAATGGAGTGGTGGTAGTTATTAGTAAGTAAATGTGTACCCTCATTCCAAACATTCTGTTTATAAAGTTGACTTGTTCCGTCAGTAGCAAATAACATCTATTCAACCATTTCACTTCATGAAAGTTCATGGACGTGATGCTTTTTAAAGGGTACAACTTTGATGGCGACATATTTGACTTATGAAAGTAGAACCAATTCTTCTTCATAACAGTGTCTTCGATTCTTGCACAGCATCGTACAGAAGTGCAATAGCTCTCTTGGATCCGGTCTCCCATAATGCGCAACCTGCTTTCGACATGCATCACATGCAGAGTGAGATGCAAATTCGTGATGATTTTTATCAACATGTAGATGTAAGCCAAAGAGAAACAAGTCGTACCGATAAATCCAAAACCGAGTGCCCAAATAATATAATCACTTATAGAGCCCAAGAACCACATGGCAATAATGATAACCATAACTTTTATTAGCCTTCTTTTTATTCTGCTGTTGTATTCCATTCCGAGCGTTCCATCTATATATGCATATTGTTTAATGTATTCGTAAAATACATCAGATCCATACTTGTACACAAAATATAAATCGACCATGTATTGGAACATATCGTAAACCATTTGAACCACATCAGTATACTTAACTGATATCAACAGATTCCGGTAGAAGTAAGTCTCTTTGTAATAAAGTGTCAACACATTAATACAAGCAAGAACTACTACTGTTATGCCGCTCCTCCAATAAGACGGTGATAACTTTGTTGTATCACTAGTACAATGACAATCTAATGAAAATATTTTCAGAAGCCAACTCAATGGAGAAAACGTGTTGCATATTTCTTGAATATAATCTTTATATTTAATATCGCCAGGAAACATTTAAAAAAAAATATAAGTAAAGATTTTCAAAATAGGTACGACCTATCTTTATCGCATGGATGAATACATTAGGTAGATAATACAAATGGAATATCAACCCTGTTATGGAATCCATCAAGTGCCTAATCACTTTAAGTAACGTGAATATTTGATGGTAATAACTGATTAGTTTCCCTCATGTTCAGCTAAATAATTAATAATACTCACGATAGCGTGTTGGAATAAATGGCATGGACTGTAATCGTTTAAATATATTTATTTTTTATTTATCGACTAACACTTGGTAGCAATCTGACTTGCTGGAAGTAGTGAATTGTGATGCAGTCTAAGGTGAAGCCCGATTGCCTAGAAGATGCCTTTTTACTCTTGATTTGAAGATACCAATATTATTAGCGGATGTAAAACAGAAGCCGGAAGGGCGTTCCGTATCCTAGCGGTTTGAATTAGATCGAATCGAGGAAGCAAATCGCTTCGTACACGTCCGTGGGATTTTAACTTTATGCAGACCCTGGTCCCTGACGATGCGGTACAATAGTAGAAAGGTGAAGGGGGAACAAGATCAAAAAGATTTTGGTCCCACTCTCTGAAATATATCCTGTAGAATACCGACAGACAGGCAACTTTGCGCCGATGCTCCAAGCTTTGAAGCTTAGATCAGCGCTTCGTTACCAATGAGTCTTCTGGCGCGACGATCCACCGAATCCTTGGATGAAATAAACACGAATCCAATGCATCACGCTGGTATTTGTCAGAGCCATCCAACAAGTGGCTGCAGTACCTACTCAATAATCCAAACCCGACCGGTCCTGTACCTACCTCTGTGTTTAGGAACTAAAGTAAGTAATATAAAAAAAGTATAATATATATACTCTGTAAGTACAAAAACACAGAATTTTAACTGAAAACACAGAATACATAATAGTACCTACAGCTGAAAGTATCGTATTGAAATTTGGGCGCTAATTATGAAAGTTCTGATTGAATTCACACCATTGTTATAATTTAGGTGAAAGTGTCTGTCTGCCTCTATTATTTTCTACGGCCGATTTTTTTAATTGAATGACCTACAGATGCCGACTTCGACCGCGTTGATTAAGTTTTTTTTCATTCCCACCGGAACTCCCCGGGTTGTGCTTGGCAAGTATAGAATTACTTACTTGCCTTTCATCAAAATCAGTTGAAAAGCTGGGCTGTTAAAGCGTAGCAGAAAGAGACGGATGTAGGTACAGACCAGTATGTAGGTGTGGAACACGTGTGGAAGTAGGTGAGTACTAAGTAAGGAAGAATAGGTATACTTCAATACATCCCGGTTCGCAAAGACATTGCATTTGCAAATATCTTTAGCTTTATGTATACACGCACACACGCCGTTTTACCTACATTAAACCTGTGATGTACGAAGTGAGGCGTTATGGAGAGGATGTACGGATTTCCGCGCTAGATGTTCGTCAGTCATCTTTCCAATTGTTCCGTTGTAGAAAACAACAATCAAATCATATTACAGAAAAAACAACACAACACAACTAAACGGGCATCTTCCAGGGAAACGCGCTTTTCACCTGGTCCGCAACATCTGCCATCATCACTTACCATCACAAAGTGTGGTGTGATTGCAGCCAATAGTAGTAGTAGGTACCTATTCTAATATCTATACCTAGATGAATAAATAAATGCCTTGTTTAATAGCACCCTTTAATAAGAATAAATATAATATACTTAAATTAAATAACATCCTTCCGATGTTAATACACTCGCCGGCATATTTAGCGGAACATAAAAAAAAGGTTTGATATCAGTATCATATAAGGTTGCTGGCTGGTTTATACGTCATTTAATTTAAAAAGAAATATTTTCAAATTAAGAAAACAACTGAACATCACATTTTATGCAATTGTTTTAATTTTATTCAAATACACCTTATCTGGAGTGAACTTCGAGTATTTCTTCCTTCTGAGTTTGATTTATTCATTGAAATACTGTTTCTTGTTAGTTTTTTTTTAATCGCGTATCTTTCTGGAGTTGATGACTGAATTATGCCTGACTTAGCCCCAACGGAGATTGACAGGGCACTCGAAATGCGAAGAAATGGTCAAACCTACAGAGTGATATCCAGATATCTTCGTCGACCAGTTTCAACGATCCATCGCAGTATCCAACGGTTCAGGGAGACCGGTACTTATGTGAGAAGAGAAGGACAAGGCAGAAAAAGACGCACTTCGAGTAGGGATGATCGTTTCATTCGGCTTCGTGTACGTAGGAACCCCCGTTTGACGGCCGTCCAAGCCCGACATGAGTTAGAAGCAGTGCGGGGTGTAACCGTAAGTGAGCGTACGGTACGAAGAAGGCTCGAAGAAGCTGGTTTGGGTTCATTTGTGCCCGCCAAGGCTCCAAGCCTCGAGGTAAATCATCGTAGAAACAGGTTAACTTTTGCTCTTTGGAACGCGGACCAATGGAGTAAGGTATTGTTTAGTGATGAGTGCAGAATTCTCTTAAATCAAATTGACGGCAGGCAAAGAATTTACAGACGCAAAGGAGAACGATACATTCAGACAAATTTTGAAACTACAGTTGCATACGGTGGTGGATCAATAATGGTTTGGGCGGGCATTTATTTGGGAGCTCGCACAGACATGGTAGTGATTGACAGAGGGAGCCTGACTGCAGACCGCTATATCAGAGAAGTTTTAGAAGAAAATGTCGTTCCGTTTGCCCCATATATCGGTGACGATTTTGTTTTTATGCAGGATAATGCTCGGCCGCATACCGCTCGGGTAACTCAAGCTTATCTTAATGATATGAATAACACTGTTATGGAGTGGCCGGCGAGATCACCGGATATGAACCCAAAAGAGCACGTTTGGGACTTGCTGAAACGAAAAGTTAATTCCAGAATTCCAGCTCCTGCCAACGTGGGTGAACTGCGAATCGCCGTAGTTGAGGAATGGCGGAGACTATCCCAGGAGACCATCGATAACATCATTCTCAGTATGCCTAGACGGGTAGAAACTTTAATAAGAGCACGTGGAGGAAATACGCGATATTCACCATTTTTCTAATTTAATTAATTGTTATTTTAATATTAAATTTCACTTTTCCCGGTTACATCAAAAGTTCAAAAATGTACCATTTTTCACAAATAGCCTTTACTCGCAAAATCTGTTCTTAATGTGATCTCATTTTATGTAAAACAAATGAAACTTTAAATAACAAAAGAAGTGTAGTAAGTAGATTTTAAAATAAAACCATATTTTTTTAATTATGGACCTTTTTTTTATGTTCCGCTAAATATGCCGGCGAGTATAGTAAGTAGTATGTTAAAATTGATACTTATGTATTGATTGTTATTAGGTGGTGGGTGAAGGGCTCTCTACTCATGACGATAGTGCAAGTTTGCCCGCATGCAAATGGGCCTTTCACTAGAAATGGCCGCCGAAAAACGGTTTATGGTTTCCAAAAATGAACCATAATTAGAAAAGCTGATTCTTATAAATGTACAGTATTAAAGTATGCACAGTACTTATGCAAACAGTACTAAAAATGACGCTATTGTTCGGGCCTTTACTAGATATCACCTTTCAAAGACGTTATGAACATACATACTGTAAAAAAATATTAGCAAAAATTATGAAGGCACCTTCATAATTTTTAATAGCAATCAGAGTGACGACATAAGAATTGCTATTTTTTTTTACATTATGTATGTTCATAACGTCTTTGAAAGGTGATATCTAGTGAAAGGCCCGGACAATAGCGTCAGTTTTCGTACTGTTTGCATAAGTACTGTGCATACTTTAATACTGTACAAGAATCAGCTTTTCTAATTATGGTTCATTTTTGGAAACCATGAACCGTTTTTGAGCGGCCTTTTCTAGTGAAAGGCCCATTTGCATGCGGGCAAACTTTCACTATCGTCATGAGTAGAGAGAACTTCACCCATCTAATACTGAATCAGCATTTCTGGCGATCGTTACCTAAAGTGCAGTTATCTCTTAGTCTATTAAAGCAGGACAGAATTTGAACTGCAGCACAGTTCAATGTAACTGCACATTGAATTGTGCTGCAGTTCAAATTCTGGCCTGCTATATAAGCTCATAGTAACCCCCAAAGCTAAGGTCCAAAGAGACGAAAATATTATATAAATAAAATCTTTATTTGGAATTACCAGACACAGTGAAGATACGAACAAAAACTTAGGTACCTACTAGTAGAAAAGAAAAATAAAATAACTTATGAACTAGACTGTGACAAGATAATTCCAATAAGGGCATCGGCTCAGCGTAATGCAGCAGGGCGACCGCGTAACTTTTGCATCAATCATTGATACATCGCCATCTCCTTCGATTGGCTGAATTTATGGGATTCTTGCTGCATCAATGGATTTCGTCCAATAGTGGAAGAATGTTAACCAATCTGAGGTGATTGCGATGTATCAATGATTGATGCAAAAGATACGCGGTCACCCTGCTGTTATGGTCTTGGTGCTGTTACGGTGACAGATACACCCTAACAGATCAGCGCTGATTTCAGCCGATCCCTAAAATAGTTTTGTAGTTGTCCCTAAAATTACTTATAGCTTTAACTAAAACATCATTGTATTATTGTGAATGATGCGAAATCATCCCGATTGGTAGGGTCGACGCGCTGATCTGTTGAGTCCCAATAAACCCAACCGCCAAGCTTTACGTGCTGATTGGTAGGAACTAAAATCAAAGGGTAGGAAGGCTCAGAAGGGCTGGAACCCAGAGCCACAAAGCCAGTTAAATAAAAATTGACGTTTGCGTTTGACGGTTTCACTTTTCAAGTTTTCAGGCTTGATGTCAGGAGATGTCACTTGTCACAAACAAAAGTTTCAAGTTTGACTGGTTAACTTGTCTCTGGTTTGTGTTTTGACCGTATTTTAAATTTACCAAGTATTTACATAAATTATTTAAATAATTATCTAGGTAGTGTTAAATTATGTTTTAAGTTTTAGTGTAATTGTAAAAAGCAATTGAATAGTAGGTCAGTTTCTTGCATCATCTTTGTAAGTAAAATTTTTGTCTTCAGACTTGGCATTTATTATTACTTTAAGTACCTAGGTACCTACTTGTAATAATGTGATGCACCATTGAAGAGTTTTTTTTTGGTTTAACTCTAATTCAGCTCTAGTAGAAAAGGCAAAGAGTACATACTTGTACTGTAATTTCTGGTAATAACGGCAAATGCGATGGTCATTAATCAATGTACCTAGTAGGAATCCAAATCTCTAGTATATAGTGTATTATCTATGAATCCAAACTAAGAATAGGAATAAAATACCACCATATTGTGGCCTATAGAATAACATTTTTAACAGATTTTGTAGGTCTAATACATTGCTGATGTAGGAACTGTAATCTTCATGTGACATTTGAAAGATAGGTCGTAGGAAGATATTTCCTAATCTTAATTCAGACAAATTATACAATATTTTTATGTTGTAGAGTAACAAAGATGGGTGGTTGCCGTTGTACTTATAGAAACTGTAATGTGAAATCGGATGGGAAGACTCATATGTTTCACTACCCTGTGTTTGACAAGGTCAGATGTCATCAATGGCTTGTGAATGCTCAAAGGCTGGATTTCCTTGATCTTAAAGTATCACAGTTAAAGAACAGGTGTATATGCCAACATCATTTTAAAACAGAGAGTTTCATGAACTTCAAGGTAAGCTGTTACAGAATATAGTTAAAATCTGATATAATGAAATTGGAGGGACCACTATAATCAGGTTGTAAAAGCTGTTGTAATAACTGGTGTTAATTCTATGAGCAACAAAGAGCAGGGACTTAATTTTCTGTCATTGTAACCAACTAGATAATTCCCACCACTTTGTCTGCTTGAATTAAGTTATTTCATTCCTGTGGGAACTCTTTAATTTTCCCTATACCAAATTCCAACAAAATCCGACGGACAGACAAAACACACTTTTGCAATTATAATATTAGTATGGATTTGAAATAAAGGATTTTGTTGTGGACTGTCTCTGTCTGTCTGTTGCAGCATCACGCTGAAACTACACATGAATTTATATGCACAATTATAGCTTGACATTATATAATCCATCCATATTATATATGGGAAAGTGTGTCTGTCTATCTGTCTGTCTTTAATGGCCCATTTTTTCAACCAATTTTGATGAAATTTGGTTTAGAGGTAGGTTTCATCCTGGGAAAGAACTTATGAGTTTTTGTCAGAAAATGAAGGAGTTTCCGCATGATTAAAAAAAACAATGCGGATGAAGTTGTGGTGGACATCAAGTGATAGTAGTGATGATATAGAACTTACCTATGAAGGTTTAACTATTTTTTACTAAGGCAAAAACAATTTTGTCAACATGAAACTCTCAATCTCACTCTGGTGTGAGAAACCCTCAACAAACTTAGCTCGATTTTTGTTATGTTATCAGTTATCACTATCATTTTCAGTTTGACTTTCATTTTTATTTGATTTTCATCAAATATTATATAGTTTGATTAAAATTGATAAAATGAAAACTACTTAATCATCAAACATTATATTATTATTTCAGAAAGACAAGCTCACGTTTGATGCTGTTCCAACACTAAATGGCCCTTATTGTGATCCTAGTAAAGGTGGATTCAGAGATACAAAAAAAAATTATCCTAATCTTATACTTGTAGAAGATATAGAAAATGACTTTGATATAAATGACAAAAAATCTAATTTTTCCTTAAAATATGCAGATTTTTTAACTAACAATGAATTTGTAGACTCAAGTGCAAGATATAATCGAAATAATATTAATCAGACTGAAGACAATACTAGTATGAATTTAATCACTACGTCAAATATTAAAGATAATGATAAAACATCATTTGAACCATATTATACAAGATTGGAGTTACCCACAAAAAAGAAGAAAAAAATAGCTCCACAACAAATGGTGTTGGTTCCTCAATACTCCGATTTTAGTAATGAACTTAAAATGGGGAAAGAGCTAAATTTAGAACAAAACTTATCAGATTTGCAATCAAATTCAAAACTTCAAAATAAACATTCTAATGCAGAATTTGGAATTGTTAGTTCTTCAGCACAACCAGTCGATATTACACCCAATTACAATCAAGATTTAAGTGATCCACTTAAAATGGGTACCCAACAGAATTTTGAACAAAATTTAACTGATCCACTTTCAAATTTAAACCTTGAAGATAAGTGTTCTAAGCAAGAAAATATGCCTATTATTACGTCAACACAATCAGTGGAATCAGTTGATACAGCTATAGAATTAATGTTAAAAAAAAGACCTAAAGTAAAAATTTTGTCTGAAAAGAAAATTAAAGATCCTATAAATATTGGGCAGATTGCAGGTAAATTCAAAATTATATCACCATCGCGCCCTTTGAGTTTGCCAGATAAAAGCCATATCATATCAAAAAATGAAGAGCCACAAATCATACCAATATCATCAACAGTAGAGTCTGACATTAAACCTTCTGAAAAACTTAAAGTATTGGAAGTTCTCGATGTGCAATTTGAACCTGAAACAATGAAAGCTGATCCATTTCAAAATGATGTAAAGGAAGAAAAAACAGATAAAATAGAAAAAATCGCTCCCAAGTCACCACCAAAAAAATCAACACCAGTAAAAAATAAAATCACTCCAGAGAGAAGTGCAGCAATCGAGAAGAAGAGAAAATTTAATATGAAACTAAAAGACATTATAGAAACGTGTCTTGACAAGGCAGATGATCCACTTAAGAATTATGAAATTTCACCCAGTCTTATAAATAATTTGGAAAAGCCACCTGTCAATACTGCAAAAGAAAGCATTAAAACATTGGTAAAGGGCGAACAAAAGCAACCTGCAGAAAAAGTTGTTTCCCATCTGGCAGAAGATAAAAACTTGCCTAATATACAAGACTACACAATTGCATATTTAGAGGAAAGGATGAAAAAAATGGAAAGTACTTTGCTAAACAAAATAGCACAGAACTCACAGCAAATTATTGATTTCAAAAATACACTGACAAAAGAATCCTCTCATGTTGGAAAGAAACGGAAAGAGCAAAGCAATAAAAGAGTAGTTTCCACACAAACTAATGAAAGTGAAAGTAGTTACAAAAAGTTTCTCTATCAGGAAATTTCCAAGTATTTAAGTCCAAGTTCAAACAGTGTAATTTATGAAGAACTGTTCATAAATAAATTTGTGTGTGACAAAGTTGACAACCCTTCAAAAAGAAAGCGTAGAAGATGTATCTGATTGTTCTGATGAAGTGTTAGGTATAAGTGTAAAAATGAACATGTGTTAATGTTTTTTAACATATAAATAAATAATCAAATGTTACAATATTACGAAAAATTATCTTTTTCTTTCATTTTTTAATGCATATACTAGTTTCTCATTCTGAGAATGTTATAATATATACAATACTAGATGATGTCCGCGTAGATTAAGTTTTTTTAGTTCCCGCGGGACCTCTTGAATTTTCCGGGATTAGCCTATGTTCTTCCACGGGATATAACCTATCCCTGTACCAAATTCTATCTCTGTAGCAGACAGACAGACCGACAGACACACTTTCGCATTTATAATATTAGTATGGATTATAATAAATTATAATTTTTTCTTAGAATAAGAAGCTTTAATTAGCTTTATGTATTAGCTAAAAAGTAAGAGAGAAGCAAACTCTCTACTCCAGAAAACTCCTTTTTTGGAAGTCGGTTAAAAAGAGTTTTTATTTCAATAAGGTTAAATAAGCAAGTCAATTTTGATGTAGAATTTTTATTATCTCGATGATTATGGCTGCATAAAACCCACAGATAAAACCACATAAAACCAATAACTGAGTATGCCTCTAGTGCCTCTAACAAAAACTTTTACTTACTATGACAGAAGTTTATAGACACTAGACTTCTGTCACTATTAGACAGTAATATTTATGATGTGAAAATATGGTGAAAATAAATATAAATTACATAAGTACATTATAAATAACTTACTTTTTATAACTTACTTTAGTAAAGTTTAAGTCATCAATTTGTGTTGATATTTTTGGATTTTAAATACAAAGAAATGAACGAGGCACGTAGGGCAGGAAGTACCAGACAATAATAAGAGTGATGGCTATATATATAGATGGAAAGAAAACGGTAAGAAACATTATTACAAGTTTATTTTCTTGAAATTATAAGTCAAAAGAAAAACTAGTAAAAACGTGAGTATTTATTTTTGCAGGAAATCTGAGAAGTCTAACAGCGGAGATAATGTACCAAGCATATCATATTTTATTCTGGTAAGTGCATATTTCACTGCTTATTGGAGACCTCTATTATATTAGTTTGTTAAATTAAGAGGGATGGGAATAACTACTAACTATGGTGGTAACTGGTGGGGGTCGGCACTCGGCAAACCTGACTTAAAGTTTTGCATTCGACGGCTAGCTCACTGCTCAGACGCTCATACACTAATCTATGCCTAGTTGCAGCATTGTACCCTAAATTCAGCCATTTTGCGACCGCCAAATCGATAATTCTTGTGCTAGGCCTCACGGATCTCATCTTCACCCACAGACAGTGGTACAAATGATATATTTATGGTATATATGAATATGTATAGTCCCACAAACTTTTCTGTCCGGTATCTATTAAAAATAAAATAAAAACAAAATCTAACTAATATAGCAGTCTAATACCAACTCTCGGGTCGTACACTCATTTCCATCGCCTAGTCCCAACCAACCTTAGAACCTAGCTTTGAATTCTTCTTTCAATTCACTACAAATAAGTCATCATTTTTTTGTTTTTCAGTTTAGATATGCATCAAAATGGGATAAATTTCACATTTTTGTAGCGTTGGTCGCGATTTTTGTTGCTGGTATCACTACCCCATTTGGTATAGCGTTAGTAGCCAACCTATTTCAAGCTATGATCGACTACGCTAAGTCCGTAGAAGATGGCACACTGAAATCTGATGAATTTTTGGAGTCTGTCCATCGGTTTGGAACAATCTACTCTTGTGTTGGTCTCGTAATGTTTGTCGGTGGATATTTAGGAACTACATTCATGAATATGACCGCTATCAATCAGGTATGTCCTCCTAGGCAAAAGATTTATACTTAAGTATATTACTTACTGGATGATTCCCGCAACTGTTTTTCCGGGATAACGCTTATATCCATCCCGGGGCTAGCTAGATCCTCAAAATCGGTTAAACAGATGGACCTTGAAAAGGTAGCAGACAGACATCACGGAAAATGACACTAATCAAATCAAATTTTATTTAACTAGATTATACCCGCGACTTCGTCCGCATTTATTTTAGACTTGTTTTAAAGGCCGTCTTGGGGATGCAAACTATCGCTGTAAACTTTCGTCAAGATCGGTTAATAGGATGGGCTGTGTAAAATGTAAAAGGCAGACATGGCATGGGTGGTAATAGTTAGTGTTCTTTTTCTTGTAATGAATTTTTCTTCGGCAGATCTTTAGAATAAGGATTGCTTATTTAAAAGCTGCTCTTAATCAGGATTTTGCGTATTTCGATCTTCATCAGACTGGCGACTTTGCTTCCAAAATGGCTGAGTGAGTGATTATTTTTTAACAGTACCAAAGACAATATCTATACCATCATACACTGTTCACTTCATACATTCAATCAAAGCTCGCTAAATGCGCATTAAAGTCGCCGGTACCTTGTAGTTCTTCGCACAATCTGAGATGGCGTAACTGTGCAAGCTGTTTGTTAAAATTAGTTGAATGTAAATTTGCTATTTGCTTGATTTTATCAATTTTTTGTATTTTGATAATTTTATATAAATAATTAATACAAATTGAACCTAGAAAATACGATATTTCACAGATTTTATATAATCATATAAAGAGCGAGCCTGGTAGCGCCATCTAACGATAGTATTAACCTAGAAAAAATTTTATAAGGGAGTTAGCAATCTATACTTGGTATTATAATTAATCTATGACAGTACTTACGTCACTCGATCTGTATATGATAAAATCTGGTATTTATTTTTAAATTATAAATTAATGACTCATGTTACTAACAAAAAAAAGTATGTGCAATTCACACACGGTAGAAGTGAAACTTGAGAAAAGTAGCCTACGAGAGAATGAGACAAATATAACTTATGTTTTATCTCACTCTCTCGCAGGTTACAGCCTTCGAGAGAATGAGACAAATATAAGTTGTGTTCTAAAGAAGTTTCACTTCAAAAGTGTGTCAATCGTTACGTTTCAGCAGAGATATGATCAAATTGGAAGAAGGTATTGGCGAGAAAGTGTCATCTCTGGTCTACAATTCTGCAGTTGCAGTAGGTTGCATTGCAATGGCGTTACTTAAAGGCTGGAAGTTGGCCTTGCTATGTCTTACCACCGCGCCTGTTACGTTTATACTTGTTGGACTCACTGGTACGGTATGTGATTCTGCATTTTTTTAAAATTTCATGGCCCTGGATTCAAGTGCTCTATGACCTGATAAGTATCAGATTTTTCAAGACAATAATGCAGAGTTTTGTTTGAAACATGTCACATTGAGGAAAATCTGCATCACCATTGCCACAATGATGATTGCTCTGATTGGAAATTATTCCTACTAGGTAATCGTCGTGTTGCGAGACTTTGTCGCTATGGGTCTCATAAGAAAGCTCAGGGTTACTCAGCGGGCGATGGAGAGAGCAATGCTCGGGGTTTCTTTGCGCGATCAAATCAGAAATGAGGAGTTCTGCAGAAGAACTAAAGTAACCGACATTGCTCGACGTGTTGCGAAGCTGAAGTGGCAATGGGTGGGGCACATAGTTAGAAGAACCGATAGACGTTGGGGTCCCAAAGTGCTGGAGTGGTGACCACGCACGGGAAAGCGCAGCGTTGGCAGACCCCCTACTCGCTGGACAGACGACATCAAGAGAGTCGCAGGGAGCCGCTGGATCCAGGCGGCGCAAGATCGAGGCGCGCGGAAATCCCATGTCCTGCAGTGGACGTCTATCGGATGATGATGATGATGAATCGTCGAGTTCCACTGGTTCGGAATGCCATTCCTACCGTGAAGAACCAGCAGGAAACTCGATGGTTGCTCTTTTTAAAAATAAATAAATATTTCAGTGTACAATTACTAAGCATTGCTGGAGCGAATCAAATCTATGCCCTTTTATCATTTACATAATCTTCAACAGTTTATTAAGCTTTTCTCAGGACCATACTTTTAATAGATTTCATAAACTTGTGTAAAGGCAAGTTTAATATAGGTTGAGGAATTTTGTTATATTTTGTTCGTTCGATTACGTTCGTTACGCCGGAGACCTAACGCCGTAGTTTGACAGCTATAGTATGATGACCGCAGTGACCTCTGATTGTTAAGAGGCTTCATAAGTTGATTAAAATGCACAGGTGAACCAAAAATATCATTGTCGAATCATTAATCACAACTTTCAATCGCAAAAGATTTTGTTTGAACTTTTAGATCGCACATAAACTTTACAAAAAGCAATCAATAGCAAAAGGCAAAGCAAGTGCGGTCGCTGAAGAGGCACTAGGATGTGTAAAGACAGTCTATGCGTTTAATGGCCAACAGAAAGAGATAGAACGGTATAAAAGACCGCTAGCTGACGCTAGAAGAATCCACATTAAAAAAGGTAAATGAATTTATATTTAGAGTGCCATAGTAGACAAACCATTATGGAACTGTGCTCTATGACCTTGTCCCGAAGGAGCACATTCGTAGCGAATCGTACGTTGTACGTTGCATCCAGAAGTAGCGATCAACGCGCGAAAAATTATGATGCTCTTTCTCTAGATATACGTGTATTCGCTCAGAAGTTCGCGCGTAAGCTGGACGATCCAAGGAGTTTCTGGTAATCTGAGGTCGCGTTGTACGCACGAGTCAGAAGTCTGGCGTAATGCACGCGATCAAGGATTTTTTTAGCTACAGGGATGCTTGTGGACGCGATGTTTGTCAACACGCGTAGGAATTCGCGCAAGACAATTCGCTGCAAATTCGCCCCTTCTGCACAAGGTACTACGTCCTTCCCCGGATTGCATTATACCATATCAAAATCGATTTAAAAGATGGCCCAACTACTCAACCGATTTTGATGAAATTTGGTACAGGGATAGGTTGTCCCGGTGAAGGCTACTTTTTATCCCGGGGAAAATTAAAGAGTTCCCGTGGGAATCAAAAAATCTTAATCCACGCGGACGAAGTCGCGGGCATCATCTCGAATACTACTTAATATATGCGAAAGTGTGTTTGTTTGTCCTTCAATCCCGCCGGCAACGGAGCAACGGACCGATGTGATTTTTTGCATGGGTTGTTTGGTTGCCAGTTGAGGAGAGTGGCAGTACATTTTATCCCGGAAAATTAAGGAGTGCCTGTGGGAATTTAAAAAAAAATCATTCGGACGAAGTCGCGGGCAACAGCTAGTTTATAATATTAGTATGGAAGTAAGATGACCTCTGATTAATTAAATATGTCATCTTTCAAAAATCTAATTGGTTTCCTAAAAATAAATTTGCTTTTGCAGAGTTCTTTACGGGACTTTCAATGGGCTTCCTGTTTCTGTGTATATTTAGCTCATACTCTTTGGCATTCTACCTCGGCATATATCTGGTAATCAACGAACCTGATAAATATAATGCAGATGTTATGTTCTCGGTGAGTGTTTAATACTATACGTTGAATGTATTGATTGGAGTGTTTGACTACATTTTATCTTCTTTATCTTTAGTTTTGCACGCGATTTTGTTTCTTTTGTTCTGGAAATTCTAGCCTTAGCGTAAATTATGATCTCTGTCTTTAAACTTTCTAAGTCAGCAATACCTAGTTTTATTTGACTTCCGCAGTGGGAGATTCTATTTTGTGGTAGGAAACACAGTCGAAGGAGATTCCCCTTTTCCTACCAGCCGTTCGACGGAGACGTCTAGACAGCGACGCAGCGTTGCTGTGTCTAGACGTTTCTGGGGTGACAGGGACGTGATGGAGGAAACTGCCAGAATTTTCAATAAGTACAAAATTCGGTCACATTAATGTCAAATATTTTGTATCGAGTTTTCTACCTCTCAACCAAAGGTGAGAGTACCGTATCTCTAGGTGCTACAAGTCTCATGGTAGCTAGGTCTGTCATTTGTATGGGCGTCGACCCGATAGAAGAAATATATACTTACTTATAACTAAGTATCTATGTAATTTCTAAACTAACATGAATTGTCAATATGTCTTCATCATCATCATTATCAACCGATAGACGTCCACTGCTGGACATAGGTCTCTTGCAAGGAATTCCACATGTCGCGGTCTTGCGCCGCCTGGATCCACCGGCTCCCTGCGACTCGTCTAATCTAATGTCGTCCGTCCAGCGAGTAGGGGGTCTGCCGACTGCAATATGTCTTACTATTAGGAAATCTTAAGTTAGTTTTGAGATCCAGTACAGCTGAAAAAGCAATTATGCACCATTTCGCAATTTTCAGGTATTCTTCGGAGTGATGACAGGGTTAACATACTTCGGAAACATAGGCACACTAATGTCTTCGTTCGGTTCGGCACAAGGCGCCGGGGCTCATATCTTCCACGTTCTGGACAACGTTCCCAGTATTAACCCTATGGTGGAACGTGGGTTGAGACCAGACTCATTTTCGGGGATTATTGAATTGAGAGATGTTCATTTTGAGTATCCTTCGCGGCCTGGAGTAACTGTAAGATTTAAAAAAAATATGCAAAAATATACAGATATACTTAAGTACAGTCAAGTACCTATTTTGGTTGGCTAACAGATGTGGTTGTATTCATGTCTAAATAATAATAATAATAATAATATTTAAAGAAATTCGAGAAATAGTAGGCCCAGGCGGCGCCCAGGCGGCCAATCTCCAGAGAGATTAGCCATCTGCGCGGGAGATACTATAGTGCACAAGTGTGTGCGCATAAACAGGTGCACTCTCTGTTCCTTTACTCTCGTATCGCGATGGGACGGAAAATCTGACACGACCGGAGAGAGATCAGGCGCGGGAGGACCGAACATGACATGAGCAGGACAGGTCATGTCTAAATAGCCGGTAATTGAACGACCAATAACAAGATCCAATTTGTGTGCTTGTAAGCGTAGCCACATTGGAGGACGGAGGTGCTTTCATTTGTAGGTTAGACCCTCTACTTAGATATTTAAAGTTGAAGTATTTTTTTTTAGATATTGGATAGTCTGAATATCAAGATATCAAGTGGCCAGTCAGTCGCTCTGGTCGGCCATTCTGGCTGCGGGAAATCAACGGTTATTGATCTTATATCAAGATATTATGACGTAGTTGATGGCAGTGTAAGTAATTTTCTATGTGATTAAATATGTCAAGTAAAATAAAATTTTAATTAATGATAAATAGAAAATTCTTAAAACGTTTAGGCATGTATTATTTTTTTTTTTTTTAAAGAAAAGCTCATGGAAGTAAAACTGCACTAGTCGATTAATTAATATCGCAGGCGTTTACACAAGTGGGCGCATAATGAGAAGGGTTTAACAATAGTTCACCGTGCTGGCTAAGTGCGAATTGCCTTTACACAAATACTAACATAAAACTTCTCATAACATTGAGAATATTATGTAGAAATCTCGGCTTCTTATTGTCACTCTTTAAACTAGTGATTAGGTAATTTAATTATTCTCTAATTCTACTAAGATTTAATCTCTTTAAACGCACATAACTTCGAAGAGTAGGTAAGCTGTTTAACGGAATTTGAATCACGGAGCCCTGAAGGGTGAAGTCTTTAGGGTGTCTTTCCACTGGAGATGTGCTACGTTAACCCACCTATAGGACTGCTTGATTTTCATAGTTCAGATCGCTAGATCAAGCGCTCCAATTGGTGGTTTAAACACACATCCATAGCTTAGCAACGTAGCACAACTCTGGTGGAAAGGTGCCTGAATGACCAAGAGTTTATAGGTTTGTCTAGACGGCGTCGATGTCCGAGAGCTGTCGGTGTGTTGGCTGCGCTCTCAGATCGGTCTGGTGCGACAGGAGCCGGCGCTGTTCAACTCGAGCGTGCGTGAGAACATTCGTTACGGGCGCGAGGAAGCCTCCACAGCGGATATTGTGGCCGCTGCCCGCCACGCGAACGCACACGAGTTTATTGTGAAGCTACCCTCCGTAAGTTCAGTAGATATACAGATACAGATAGATACAGTAGATTTCATATTTTTTATTGTAAATGCGAAAGCTGTGCCCGTTTGCCTGTTACCTTTTTACGACCCATCTAACGGAAAAGAGATCGCGGTTATCCGCGAAAGAGTGCATTACGGTATTAGTAAAAAACCAAAAACCACGCAGTCAATCCCCGGCATGTACCGGTATCTTGATCTAGTAAGGTAATAAGTACCTAATACAATATATTCAGTTTCGGTTTACGTTTAGGGGTATGACACTCTGGTGGGCGATCGAGGCACATCGCTGTCGGGGGGGCAGAAGCAACGTATCGCCATTGCCCGCGCTCTGGTGCGAAACCCGCGCATATTGCTCCTCGACGAGGCTACTAGTGCGCTCGACAACACCTCCGAGGCCAAAGTACAAGAGGCGCTGAACGAGGTATGTTTGAAAGAAAGGAGAAAAGATGCGTTTATTTGAGGGACGAGTGGTCTAGTTGTGACAACGCATATCATTCGATTGAGAATGTTAGGCAACTTTGATCCAAGTCGGTAACTGGATGGGTGACCGAATTTGGTGGTTCAAATTTGGCCTTTTCGCTCCCTCCGTGCCTCGGAGAGCACGTTAAGCCGTCGGCCCCGGTTATTATCACTAACATCTGATAATAATCGTTACAAAAACCTAAGAGTTTAAATACTCTTAGACGAGTCGTATGCGGAAGGACGGTTGAACCCACCGCATTATTATACCAAAAAAACTCCTACCATTACTTGATTAATGAAAAGGGATGGCCCCTTTACCCTCAGTAATGATGAATACGACTCAGAGAGAGATTTGAGGTACAAGTACCACAAAATATAAAGGAGAACTTTTAAACATAACCCAAAGAATATCGGAGATTGTTTTACACCTTGACGCATCGCTTATGATTCGTTTCGCAATAAAATTTAACAAAAAACAAGCCTTTATCAAGCCTTTTCCTTCTTTTTGAGAGCAATTAAAGTTTTCTTTTTATCATTATTTTTCTAGGCAGCAAAAGGACGGACTACTGTTATAGTAGCTCATCGTTTATCCACGATACGCAATGTAGACGTTATATACGTGATAAAAGAAGGCCAAGTAGTGGAGAAAGGAAACCATGAGGAATTACTCACTAAAAAGGGACTTTACTTTGAAATGTTCAGGGCATCGGAAATTTCGGGAATAAAAGAAGCGGATACTCGACTCGACGATGGTATTTGGTAATCCCAAAATAATAAGTTACAGTTTGAGTAAATTTTCAAGTTCGAATTCTTTGAATTTTATTCACTTTATTGGATTCTATATTAATGTATCGAAATAGTTTTTTTTTAATAATAACATTATTATAATATAATAATGTTATTATTAAAAAAAAAACTATTTCGATTATAATATTCGAAAAATATTTATAATATTATTATAAATGAAATAATTTTACTATCAAGCTTACGAACCCGGTCGAGAACAATCAATAATTTCAAAGGATCCGGAAGTCGTTTTGGAAGTAAGTATTCTATTTCTAATTTTATTTATCTATTGTTGATGGGGACTATGTCAGAAAACCCGAGGTGGGGAAAGGGGAAATCAGCTTTACGAACCGGGTGTAGAGTCTAGACTCGTGGCACGATCAGTTGTCCCACATGAAATAAAACATTTTAAAAAAGCTTCCCACAACAACATGTGTAAATTTTTAACTCAGTCTGATGAACCGTGCACATAGGCTTTTTTACGAATAGACAGACGACAAATATTATTTTTTATATAAGATTATTTCGGAGATGGCATAAAACGTAAAAACCCTGAAGGAGAAAATGGGAGAAATTCTCCAGAATGGCCTTCGCAGTAAAAGTGTGTTTGAAGGATTCATCTCCTACCTATATTGAAGTCGTTAGCATTTCTTCTTATAATACTTACTCGAAAAAATGTATTTACTGGGCCTTCTACTCTTCTTGAGATATCACATTTATCATGTTAAGTATTAATTAAAATTCCATCGATTTAATATGTAATTTTCTTTCAAGGACATTAAGGAAGACCTCGAATCTAAAGAGCCTTCGTTGTCATTCTGGCAAGTAGTAGCGCTGAATGCTCCGGAGTGGAAGATGATTGTGTTGGGGAGTGTGTGCTCTGTCATAAGCGGCTTCGCCATGCCTTTGTTTATCGTCGTGTTCGGGGATTTGTTTGGAGTAAGTATGCGTTTTAAGCTACTTGCCAATCACTATGTTCTTGCTTTACCAAGAACATAGTGATTTAAAGGTTAAAGTGTGTGACCTTGCGCACCAAGCTGTTTAAACTGATTTATTAGTTAAATTGAGCGGAGCGATGCTGCCCCTCTTGTACGGGAGCAGGTGATATGGCTCGACCGTAACATGGATGATCATCCTCCGAGCGGGTGTTGTGCTCGGGGACCACTGGTCCGACCGTTCATCTTTGGAGGTCGTATATATAGCGTAATTCAGAGAACACTTCGTAATCGTGAGTTGGGCTCTTCGTGGTCGCGTGAATCGTACTAGTAATGCCATCTATTGGATTATGTGCGGGCTGCGAAGACCGCCATACTCTTTTACATGTCTTTTCAGAGATGACATGACCAGCTCTGCCAAAGCCTAAAGCAATACATGAGCAATATTACTCAAAATGTCAGTTTGATGTCACATACCTTGACGTTTCTAAAATAAGTAATGAAACAATATGGCTTTAAGCGTTGGCAGTATAGCCCAAGGAAAGAAAGTTGAACATAAATACATTGTTGTTAGAGGACTTTTAAAATTAAAAATCTCTTACCTTATTCAGGGAATAAACAGTATTTATTCTTTTTCAGGATACAAGCTATTACTGTCTAATTTATCATAATCAGCTGCCGCCTATGTTGTATAAGGTTAAGAGATTTTCGCATTTATTCTTTCTGATGGAGTTTATTTTTTTCAGTCCATGTCTAACCCAGACCCGGAGCACCTAATGAACAAGGTGAAAAATGTTTCCTACATGTGTGTCTGCATTGGTTTCGCAATGGGATTGGCGAATTTATTAGAGGTAAGGACTCGTTTAAGAAACTCCAGAGAATATTTTCTAGATCACTCCGAACTAAAGGGTGTCCCATAAGTAAAGAGACAAAACTGAGTGTTCATATCGGCCAAGAAAAAGGTTTCACAAAAAAAAATAACTGTTGCCATGGTAACCACCCGTAACAAATCTGTCAAATTCGCGTGGTTTTGCAAATATTGTCGATGTTTTTCTAACATGAAGCGAACCGAACGAGAATCGTTTGCAAAAAGAGTAATTCAGTACTATCTGAATAATGGGAAATCCGAGGCAGTTCGTCATTTTTCTCAAGAAGGGGCTATAAGAACAAGTATCTACAGGATAATTAAACGGTATGAAGACTCAGGAGAGACTGATTTTAAGAAGATTCCGGGAAGGCAACGTACCATAGCAACTGATCGAAACATAGATAAGGTAAAAAAGGTTTTTAAAGAAGCACCTTCAACATCTGTGAGGACTGCGGCGGACAAATTGAAAATATCTAAGTCAAGCATATCCAGAATTAAAGTTCAAGATCTGGGCATGAAGGCTTTTGTGAAATTGTCCGCTCCAAAGTACGTGAAAGACCAAGAAGTGCGTGCTAAGCGAGGTTGCCGTCGAGTTTACCAAAAAACTTTGAAAAAAATTCTCATAATTGATGATGAAACTTATGTACCGGTTGACCCCTCTGATATGCCTGGGAAGCAATATTTCCACGCTACCAGTCGTGGTGAGGTGGATTACAGCGAAAAAGTTAAAACAAAGTCTAAATTTTTCAAGAAGTATCTGGTTTGGCAAGCTATAGACAAAAACGGCAATGTTTCCGAACCATTTATCTGTACACGGTCTATGAACGCAAAAGTTTATCTTCGAGAGTGTATTATGAAGCGATTAATACCGTTTATAGACAAGTATTATCAGAGGGAAGACGTTGTATTCTGGCCGGATATGGCTTCGTGTCATTACGAGTCTGAAGTCACTCAATATTTGCAATCTATGGGCGTCGAATTCATATCGAAACAAAACAATGCTCCAAATGTTCCTTAAGCTCGAGGTATCGAAATGTTTTGGGCTCTGTGTAAAAAGGAATACAAAAAGTATTCAGAAAAATCAAAAACGTTGACATCTTTCAAACAAAGATGGGCTAGATTGGCCAAACGGGTGGCAACAACTTCTGGAAAAGCAGTCATGAGACGTGCAAGCATTAATTTGAGAAAAATCGGCTATAAAGGCATCGCAGGAGCAAATTTGATATAGATTGTATTTTTATTATAATTTTGTATAATTTATAATGACACACATAATAGTTGACATACAATTTTTCATTAAAAAAAATTTTCATTGACTTGTCTCTTTACTTCTGGGACACCCCAGTATCAAAGAGTGAATAAATCTAGTATTGCTATCTAGAACGGGTAGACATAATCTTACTCTTACTACTTTTACTAGTAAAATTATGTCTACCCGTTATCTATATTTGTCTACCGAAGCTAACATGGTTACTTGTCTCGTTACGTCGAAAGTAGAGATAAAAGTAATATTTCTTATCTGTGGTATTTTTCTTTACGACCCCTTACATGCCGACTACTTTTTCTTGTAAAATACCGCATTTTGTGCATGTTAGGGTAAACGAAAAATTAGACAGCAACGACAACAACTCTCTCGTCGCAAGATATCTCGTTGTGCGCATGCTAAGCCTGCTGGTCACATGTGCCCTGTGGAAAAAAGAATATAACTAGTTTTAGATGTGTCTCATATCTATTTCAAACAAAAAGCCTTTAACTATGGCCACATTTCAGACAGTATCGTTCGGCAGTGCGGGGGCGTACTTGACAGAGCGTTTGCGTCTGCAGATGTTCACTCATCTTTTACGCCAAGATATCCAATATTTTGACGCGCGGGAAAACTCCACAGGAGCTCTGTGCGCGCGGCTCTCCGCTGAAGCGGCGCGTGTGCAAGGCGTTAGTTTTTTTTTCATATTCAACGACCTGCATTCTGTAGCCATGTTCTGTTAAAGTTGGAGCAATCATTGTTATAATAACAATTGTTGTGATTGGCTGAGTTTATGGTATTCTTGATCTGACAATGGAATTCGGCCAGTAACGAAAAAGTAAAATTGCATGAAACTAATTTAAAATTTTTAGTGTTAGTTAAACTAAAATCGCAAGAATTGCATGAAGTCTTGTCATTAAATTAGTTTAATCAACACTTACATTTTATAATTCGTTTAATGGAACTCAGCGTTTGGCGTTAGCCAATCATTGCTATCTTTATTTACACTAGGTACTAACACTGAAGCATTTTTCGAGGTCCCCGGGGCCTTGTTATAAAAAATAAATATTGTAGTTACAGTTCCAGTAGAATTTTCAATTTTATTTAAATTTCTATTGCAGGCTACTGGCCAACGTATCGGTATTATTTTACAAGGCGTTGGATCCATTGGCCTCGCGCTGTCGCTGGCGCTTTGGTTCGAATGGCGAGTTGGCTTGGTTGCGTTGGCGTTTCTGCCCATCGTCATTGTGGTGATTTGGCAACAGGGCAAGGTTACCAGCATCGAGTCTAGTGGCTATGCGAAATCTATTGAAGCTAGCACCAAGGTTTGAAAATTTCTGCTATGGTTTTAACTCTTTAGCTTATGCCAGTGTGTAAGGAAAAAAAATATTATAGTGTACTAGATAATCATAGGCTTGATTATATTTAGCAATATTTGAGTAGGCACTGGACCCAAGATACAGGTTTCGGGGTCAGGATTTTGATTAACTGTGCTGTATTGGTTTCCACTGATAAAGATTTCTAATTCTAAGTGATTATGCAGTCGAAAGCTCGCCATAGACGGTATGCCAAATGGACGGATGCCAAAACTTTTGGCCACTTACGGCATCAGGCCAACTGGGTTAATTTTTAAATCGACGGGACCTCCTTCGAGTTCGCAAACTCACGGTCCGCTCGCGGTGGAAACTCCACTTTAGTATGGGCTAGCTGTTGCACTGACGACTACATTTATCAAATCCCGTAGGAACTTTGTTTTTCCGGGATAGAAAGTAGCCCATGTCCTTCCCGGGGATACGAGACGTGATACAACCTATCTCTGTATACAACATCCAAATAGGGCCGTGAAAACTTAGCAGACAGACAAACACACTTTCGCATTCATAATAATGATAATTAGTATGTTTTTTTTCCGACCGAATTTCGGCCACAGCGGCCAATCTTCAGAGAGATTAGCCATCTGCAATGTAGATATAATAGTGCACAAGTAAGTCTGCAAAAACAGGTGCACTCTATGTTCCGATGGGGCGGAAAATCCGGCACTGCCGGAGAGAGATCAGGCGCAGGACTGACGGCTTTTGCTCTCCGAGGCACGGGGGTGAAACAAAGCTAACTTCCTAACTCCGGGCTAGTACTGAGAATTTCTTGTCAGAAAAACCAGTCGGGCCAGTATGGATTAAGGAAATTGCAGGTAGCTGTGGAGGCTGTGTCTAACATCCGTACCGTGGCGTGCCTTGGCCGGGAGCGTGCCGTGGCGTGCCAGTACGCGGCCCAGTTGGCCCCAGCGCTGGCCCCGGCGCGCCGAGCCGCCCACTGGAAGGGCCTCGTCAGCGGCCTCTCGCGATCTATATTCAACTTTGTCAACGCCGCAGCTTTAACATACGGAGGGCACCTCATTGTATCCGACGGCGTCGCTTACCAGCATATACTTATGTGAGTACTTCCTTGTATCTCTCCACACTTTTGCGTCGTGTGTCAGTACGCTTACTTATGTGAGTACTTCCTTGTATCTCTCCATACTTTTGCGTCGTGTGTCAGTACGCGGCCAAGCTGTCTCTAGCGCTGGCCCTTGCGCGTCGAGCCGCCCACTAGAACAGCTCGTGAAAAAAAGGATATGGAATTCCCTTCCGGCTTCCGTTTTCCCCTCCTCTTTTAATATAGGTACCTTCAAATCAAGAGTGAATAGGCATCTTCTAGGCAAGCGCGCTCCACCTTAGACTGCATCACCACTTGCAAGCAAGTCTGATTGCAGCCAAGCGCTAGCCTATATATTTAAAAAAAACTTCGAGTTAACGACCTCCCTGGTGCAGTGGTGAGCGCTGTAGTCTTATATTGGAATGACCCGGGTTCGATTCCCGGCAAGATCAATTTGGAAATTTATAATTTCTGAATTTTCTCTGGTGTGTCCGCCAAATGCCACCGATGCCGTGTAGAATCCGATTAGGAGTATGGGTTTAATAGTATAACTGCCGTACCCCTAACTGAACAGCCCGCTACCATCTTAAACTGCATCGTCACTTACCATCAGGCGAGATCGCAGTCAAGGGCTAACTTGTAGTGGAATAAAAAATAGGCCAAATTGGTTTAGTCATTGTGGCATGATGGAGTTACAAACATTCAAACATACAAACTTACAGACATACGAGTATCCTTACTTTCTTATTTATGAACTACATATAAAGTTTGAAACCTATGTGAAAATACATCTGAAATGTCAGTTTACTGCATCTAAATAAAAGTAACTAGAAGTTTAATTAGCTTTAATCCGCGACAATAGGTAAATCTATGATAATAATCTTCTACCTATTGTCGCGGATTATAGTATAGCAAAGTAACGCCTCCACTACAGCCCATTAACGTCCCACTGCTGAGCACAGGCCTCCACTCTCATAGGAGAGAGGGAATTTGAGCTTAGACCCACCACGCTGCTCCAATGCGGGTTGGCGGGCTTTAACGACTCTTATCATGTTAGTGATAATAACCGGGACCGACGGCTTAACGTGCTCTCCGAGGCACGGGGGTGACACACCGCCAACTTCCTAACTCCGGGCTAGTACTGAGAATTTCTAGTCAGAAAAACCCAACACTTATTATGGCCCGACCCGGGACTCGAACCCGGGACCTCGTCAGCCGCAGTCAAACATGCCACTAGACCAACAAACGAACGAAGTAACGCCTGCTCCTATCCAATAGTCGGAGTATAGTCAAATACTCAATAGCAAGAACTATGTTTTTGTGTAGAACTACGCAGTCGTTGCAAATGGCGTCGTCGCAAGCGCAGAACGCGTTCGCGTTCGCTCCGGAGTTCCAGAAGGGGATAGATGCAGCCGCCAGGATCGTGCATCTCCTTCACACCAGACCCAAGATACTCGACCCTGAACAGCCAGTTCAATTTGTTAGTATTTTTTTGACAGTGGCATTTTTGACATCGTCCGCATGGTTTCAGGTTTTCTGCACTATATCTACACTATATATAATATAATATAATATTATAAAGAGGAAAGATTTGTATTTTTGTATGTAACGAATAAACTCAAAAAGTACTGGACCGATTTTAATAATTCTTTTTTCATTAGAAAGCTACATTATCACTGAGTAACATAGGCTATATTTAGTACTAGATTACTATAGAAATCTTTAGAAATTCCTATTAAAACCAACCGAAGGTGTAAAAAAATTAGCCATAAAATGTCTTTTATCGCATACGCTGCGAAGAGTATTAATGATAGGACAAAAAAATGTTCGACAATATTATAGAATATATCAATATCTACAAAAAACTTCGCGAGACCATGTGTCTAACTTTTGTAGTTACGTCACTATAACTACTTTTTTACATTTAACAAATTGATAGAAATGCCGATCAAAATCAGACCGTGTTATCCATACCATTTATAAATTATTATCCAAATAAATAATTTAATATTCAAGACTGTCTCAATACCTGATGATTACTTTTTGAATTATTGAAATCGGACATTCCATTCAAAAGATATCATGAAATTAAAATAAAAATACATGCCGGCGGCGGCCGCCACGCAGCGCATCGAGTAACTATAAACTCTTCGTGAGAGGGGCAGTGCGGGAGAAGGGGGTGCACCATTATGAAAAATATGTGTACCTATTTATGTCTATCCGTGCGAAGCCGGGATGGGCCGCTAGTAAAAGATAAAAGTTTTAAATCACCATCATGTTTTGTAAGTTTCGGACGTCAATAAGTGTACAGTGTACCTACCTATCTATACTATATACTATTATACTATATTACTTTAAAAATGTAAAGTTTGTGAGTTTGTGAGCTTGTAGGGGGTAATCTCTGGATCTACTGAACCGATTTTGAAAATTCTGGTACCAATAGAAAGCCACGTTATTTGTCAGTGTCATAGGCGAGATATTAACCCGATCAGTCAGTTGTATAGACTTTAATGAAGGATTTGAGATTAATTTTACAGATTATAAATTATTATAGGTACTATTTTATTTATTACAATTGATGCAATGATCCAAGTCTAAATATGTTTGTTATTTGTTAATATGAATGTTTTAATTATAGAAATCTAACGGGGAGGCTAGCTTCAAAGAAGTTGAATTCAGGTATCCGAGCAGACCAGATGCAAGAGTTCTTCGCGGCTTAAACTTACAGGTGAGAGTTATGTTTAACAGCCTTATTTGATGGGCGAGGAAAAATACGTTATAAACGTTTTTGCCATTTATCTCTACAAAAAACTGAGTAAAATATGTCTATAATGTCCTTAGTTTTAGTGTCAAGGCTTGATTTGTCAAAAGTATATTCTATATTTTCAATGACTGTGAAATTCTTTTTCATAATCAATGAAAATGTCAGATTGTGCGAGACTTATCGTGCAATTATTTTTTAATACACTTTTAACCGTCCATTGAATGCAGCAGATGCCTAGCAACATACATTTATTCACCAATTATTCAGTCCCAAGTTGATGATCTATCTATAATATTTTCGATCTATGGCATTGGCCATGTGTGAAAGAGTGCCACCAACTCGTGGAAGTGTTCTCTTTCTGAACCAAATTTCTTTTCGCATTCGTCAGCGTTCTAGATGTACTATTAAATTATTCATATATTATATAGTGCATATTATTTCAATAGATAGAAATGAAGCTGTATATTCTTTGTCTCACTCACTTATATGGGCGACAATTCTGATTGTGTATGTCAGTTTTAAATACAATGTTGTGAATACACGCTGTATTGTTGTACGTTGATAGAATTCGAAAAAGTAAAATGGACTAACATTATAATATTGTAACAGATACCGGCCGGGAGGACGATCGCCCTGGTAGGCCAGAGCGGATGCGGAAAGAGCACCGTAATTCAACTATTACAAAGATACTACGACCCGGATGCTGGAATAGTTGTGAGTGTGAACTTTATTTTTCAGTGCTTTTCTTATGATTCTGTCGACCACAATTATTGCTACACCATGCAACATCTAATATACCATCTATGGCAGTGGTCATGTGTGCGAGAGAGATACCAACTCTCAGAAGTTTTCTCTTTCGAGATCAATTTTTTTTCTACATCTATTGGCAGTGCAAAAATAACTCTATGTCTGTAGGTAAAAGTTTGTTTTAAGTTGCCATTTAAACTATAGTAAGCTTCTCCAATATAATTACTCAAGAGTCAAGCTTCTATCCGATATCTAAAGATCTTTTTTTAATAATAATGTTCTCATAGGCTTTGGATGATGTACCGTTAACTAAGCTGTGCTTGAGCGATGTCCGAGCGTCTTTCGGGCTGGTGTCACAGGAGCCCGTACTATTCGCGCGCAGCGTCGCTGAAAACATCGCATACGGGAATAAGTCAAGCTACTAACCGATATCTGAAGACCTTTTTCTAATAATCACTATTCTTGTCATAGGCTTTGGACGACATACCGCTAACCAAGCTGTGCTTGAGCGATGTCCGAGCGTCTTTCGGGCTAGTGTCACAGGAGCCCGTACTATTCGCGCGCAGCGTCGCTGAAAACATCGCATACGGGAATAAGTCAAGCTACTAACCGATATCTGAAGACGTTTTTCTAATAATCACTATTCTTGTCATAGGCTTTGGACGACATACCGCTAACCAAGCTGTGCTTGAGCGATGTCCGAGCGTCTTTCGGGCTAGTGTCACAGGAGCCCGTACTATTCGCGCGCAGCGTCGCTGAAAACATCGCATACGGGAATAAGTCAAGCTACTACCCGATATCTGAAGACGTTTTTCTAATAATCACTATTCTTGTCATAGGCTTTGGACGACATACCGCTAACCAAGCTGTACTTGAGCGATGTCCGAGCGTCCTTCGGGCTAGTGTCACAGGAGCCCGTACTATTCGCGCGCAGCGTCGCTGAAAACATCGCATACGGGAATAAGTCAAGCTACTACCCGATATCTGAAGACGTTTTTCTAATAATCACTATTCTTGTCATAGGCTTTGGACGACATACCGCTAACCAAGCTGTGCTTGAGCGATGTCCGAGCGTCCTTCGGGCTAGTGTCACAGGAGCCCGTACTATTCGCGCGCAGCGTCGCTGAAAACATCGCATACGGGAATAAGTCAAGCTACTACCCGATATCTGAAGACGTTTTTCTAATAATCACTATTCTTGTCATAGGCTTTGGACGACATACCGCTAACCAAGCTGTGCTTGAGCGATGTCCGAGCGTCCTTCGGGCTAGTGTCACAGGAGCCCGTACTATTCGCGCGCAGCGTCGCTGAAAACATCGCATACGGGAATAAGTCAAGCTACTACCCGATATCTGAAGACGTTTTTCTAATAATCACTATTCTTGTCATAGGTTTTGGACGACATACCGCTAACCAAGCTGTGCTTGAGCGATGTCCGAGCGTCCTTCGGGCTAGTGTCACAGGAGCCCGTACTATTCGCGCGCAGCGTCGCTGAAAACATCACATACGGGAATAAGTCAAGCTACTACCCGATATCTGAAGACGTTTTTCTAATAATCACTATTCTTGTCATAGGCTTTGGACGACATACCGCTAACCAAGCTGTGCTTGAGCGATGTCCGAGCGTCTTTCGGGCTAGTGTCACAGGAGCCTCTACTATTGGCGCGCAGCGTCGCTGAAAACATCGCTTACGGGAATAAGTCAAGCTACTACCCGATATCTGAAGACCTTTTTCTAATAATCACTATTCTTGTCATAGGCTTTGGACGACATACTGCTAACCAAGCTGTGCTTGAGCGATGTCCGAGCGTCTTTCGGGCTAGTGTCACAGGAGCCCGTACTATTCGCGCGCAGCGTCGCTGAAAACATCGCATACGGGAATAAGTCAAGCTACTACCCGATATCTGAAGACGTTTTTCTAATAATCACTATTCTTGTCATAGGCTTTGGACGACATACCGCTAACCAAGCTGTGCTTGAGCGATGTCCGAGCGTCCTTCGGGCTAGTGTCACAGGAGCCCGTACTATTCGCGCGCAGCGTCGCTGAAAACATCGCATACGGGAATAAGTCAAGCTACTACCCGATATCTGAAGACGTTTTTCTAATAATCACTATTCTTGTCATAGGCTTTGGACGACATACCGCTAACCAAGCTGTGCTTGAGCGATGTCCGAGCGTCTTTCGGGCTAGTGTCACAGGAGCCCGTACTATTCGCGCGCAGCGTCGCTGAAAACATCGCATACGGGAATAAGTCAAGCTACTACCCGATATCTGAAGACGTTTTTCTAATAATCACTATTCTTGTCATAGGCTTTGGACGACATACCGCTAACCAAGCTGTGCTTGAGCGATGTCCGAGCGTCTTTCGGGCTAGTGTCACAGGAGCCCGTACTATTCGCGCGCAGCGTCGCTAAAACATCGCATACGGGAATAAGTCAAGCTACTACCCGATATCTGAAGACGTTTTTCTAATAATCACTATTCTTGTCATAGGCTTTGGACGACATACCGCTAACCAAGCTGTGCTTGAGCGATGTCCGAGCGTCTTTCGGGCTAGTGTCACAGGAGCCTCTACTATTGGCGCGCAGCGTCACTGAAAACATCGCTTACGGGAATAAGTCAAGCTACTACCCGATATCTGAAGACCTTTTTCTAATAATCACTATTCTTGTCATAGGCTTTGGACGATATACCGCTAACCAAGCTGTGCTTGAGCGATGTCCGAGCGTCTTTCGGGCTAGTGTCACAGGAGCCTCTACTATTGGCGCGCAGCGTCACTGAAAACATCGCTTACGGGAATAAGTCAAGCTACTACCCGATATCTGAAGACCTTTTTCTAATAATCACTATTCTTGTCATAGGCTTTGGACGACATACCGCTAACCAAGCTGTGCTTGAGCGATGTCCGAGCGTCTTTCGGGCTAGTGTCACAGGAGCCCGTACTATTCGCGCGCAGCGTCGCTGAAAACATCGCATACGGGAATAAGTCAAGCTACTACCCGATATCTGAAGACGTTTTTGTAATAATCACTATTCTTGTCATAGGCTTTGGACGACATACCGCTAACCAAGCTGTGCTTGAGCGATGTCCGAGCGTCTTTCGGGCTAGTGTCACAGGAGCCCGTACTATTCGCGCGCAGCGTCGCTGAAAACATCGCATACGGGAATAAGTCAAGCTACTACCCGATATCTGAAGACGTTTTTCTAATAATCACTATTCTTGTCATAGGCTTTGGACGACATACCGCTAACCAAGCTGTGCTTGAGCGATGTCCGAGCGTCTTTCGGGCTAGTGTCACAGGAGCCCGTACTATTCGCGCGCAGCGTCGCTGAAAACATCGCATACGGGAATAAGTCAAGCTACTACCCGATATCTGAAGACGTTTTTCTAATAATCACTATTCTTGTCATAGGCTTTGGACGACATACCGCTAACCAAGCTGTGCTTGAGCGATGTCCGAGCGTCTTTCGGGCTAGTGTCACAGGAGCCTCTACTATTGGCGCGCAGCGTCACTGAAAACATCGCTTACGGGAATAAGTCAAGCTACTACCCGATATCTGAAGACCTTTTTCTAATAATCACTATTCTTGTCATAGGCTTTGGACGACATACCGCTAACCAAGCTGTGCTTGAGCGATGTCCGAGCGTCTTTCGGGCTAGTGTCACAGGAGCCCGTACTATTCGCGCGCAGCGTCGCTGAAAACATCGCATACGGGAATAAGTCAAGCTACTAACCGATATCTGAAGACGTTTTTCTAATAATCACTATTCTTGTCATAGGCTTTGGACGACATACCGCTAACCAAGCTGTGCTTGAGCGATGTCCGAGCGTCTTTCGGGCTAGTGTCACAGGAGCCCGTACTATTCGCGCGCAGCGTCGCTGAAAACATCGCATACGGGAATAAGTCAAGCTACTACCCGATATCTGAAGACGTTTTTCTAATAATCACTATTCTTGTCATAGGCTTTGGACGACATACCGCTAACCAAGCTGTGCTTGAGCGATGTCCGAGCGTCTTTCGGGCTAGTGTCACAGGAGCCTCTACTATTGGCGCGCAGCGTCACTGAAAACATCGCTTACGGGAATAAGTCAAGCTACTACCCGATATCTGAAGACCTTTTTCTAATAATCACTATTCTTGTCATAGGCTTTGGACGACATACCGCTAACCAAGCTGTGCTTGAGCGATGTCCGAGCGTCTTTCGGGCTGGTGTCACAGGAGCCCGTATTATTCGCGCGCAGTGTCGCTGAAAACATCGCGTATGGGAGTAACGCCGCCGCGCTCACGACTCAAGACATCGTCCGCGCAGCCATAGAAGCCAACATTCACGACTTTATTGTGTCCCTGCCACAGGTACCTACTATATCAACAATATCCATACTAATATTATAAACTAGCTGATGCCCGCGACTTCGTCTGCGTGGAATAAGTTTTTTGATTCCCATGGAAACTCCTTAATTTTCCGGGATAAAAAGTAGCGTAAGTCACTCTCCAGGTCCTCAACTATACCATTGCAAAAATCACGTCGATCTGTTGCACTGTTGCATTGTGATTGAAGGACAAACCAACAAACAAACACTTTCGCATTTATAATATTAGTATGATGCGAATGTGTGTCTGTCTGTCTGCTAGGCTTTCATGGCTCATCCGTTCAACCGATTTTGATTAAATTGAGAACGGCTGCAGGCGTCCATTTTTTCCACCGTACAACAAACCGTTTTTTTATCGGACTTGTAGTTTTGAAGCTATAATAAATGTGTGTACATGCAACGGATGCACCGATATATTATATGTAGGGACTAGATGAGCCCTTTCATAGCAAAAAGTTGGGCGTCCGACTTGTAGGGCATGCCCCTCACCTGTAAGCCTGTCCTTGTTCCTGCCATAGCGCTGTCCCGCTTTTCAGTCCAGATGGCGTTAGTAAAATAAGTCCACATTCTTTGTTTGACAGGACCGGCTATGTAAATTGAGGTCGTTGAACGGATGTAATTATTCCTAAGCATAATTTTCATGGCTACGACATCAGGGCTACGACACAGACGTCGGCGCGATGGGCACTCAGCTATCGGGCGGGCAAAAGCAGCGCGTCGCGATCGCGCGCGCGCTCGTTCGCAACCCTAAGATACTGCTCTTGGACGAAGCCACCAGCGCTCTGGACAATGAAAGCGAAAAGGTAAGAGTGTGGGTCTCTCCGGTTGGTCCACTGTTTTTTTAAATCCATGAACAAGCGTGCGCTTGACGGAAATCATGCTTATATTAATACAAAGCTATGATTGAGCGCGCTTGCCTAGAAGATCAATTGCCAATGGTCAATTCATACTAGCAGACTTCCCTAGTCTGGTCTGGTTGGAGGCTTCGGCCCTGGCTAGTTACCACCCTACTGGCAAAGACGTGCCGCCAAGCGATTTAGCGTTCCGGTACGATGTCTAGTAGAAACCGAATAGGGGTATGGGTTTAATATAACTGCCATGCGCGGTTGGTGGGGCGGGGTAAACTTCGTACCCCGATCATCTTGAAGGACATTTATTATCTTTACCAAATACCAATATTACAAAATATGCGAAAAACCCTATCTGTTCAACCGATTTGAAGAAATTAAGTTCAAAGATTTATGTCGTATCCCGAGGAAGGACATAGGCTTATTTTTATTTAGGAAAATGAATGAGTTCCTACGGAATTTGTGTGTCAAAAGAGATCATGTACCTAAGTGTTAAAACATAACCGCACAAGCACACGTTTGACTAATACGACGAAACTTGTCCTCCTCGGACAATAGTCCCTCGTCTGCGCAGGTTTGACGACCTCCCTGGCGCAGTGTTGAGCGCTGTTGTCTTAACGTGCGGAGGTCCCGGGTTCGATTCCCGACAGGGTCAATTTGGGAATTTATAATTCCTGAATTTTCTGTGGTGTGATGCTTCGGCCGTGGCTAGTTACCACCTTAGCGGCAAAGACGTGCCGCCAAGCGATTTAGTGATCCGGTACGATGTTTTGTAGAAACCGATTAGGGGTATGGGTTGGTTATAACTGCCATGGACCCATGCCCCTAACAGGTTAGCCCGCTACAATTTTACACTGCATCATCACTTACCATCAGGTGAGATCGCAGTCAAGGGCTTACTTGTTGGGGGAAAAAGAAAATTACGGTTGTCTGTATTGTCAGTTTACGGACGATAGTTTTACGCGATAACTACATAGAATAGAAGTTCTCGAAGAAGCTCGCGTGGCGGCGTTCCAGTAGCAGAACTATTTGAACTGCTAGCTCTGACGTCACGCGATCGTGCCTCACGCTCAGGCTCAGGCTTAACGGGACACTTTTTCGTTCGTGCAGCCGGTGTTAACCGATTTATAAGACGTTATCACGTCAAACAAGTAAACATACTTAATTAACGGAATTAAAAAACACGTCTGCCCTGAAATATTGATTTCTTTATAAAAAAAAAGAGTTGTGAAGTTGAAATCTGGCATATAAATACTTACCTACCTAACTACCTACTACGTAACGATACCATAGTCATTAATTATTACCTTTGGAATCTTATTCACATTTTTATTAAATGATATTTTTTTGTGAATCACTGGATATTAAACTATAGTGTTGTATTATATTTTTGGAATCTACTCATCATTTTCTAGATGATGATTAAATATAGTTAATCTTATTTTCGATTTTTTTTTCAACTTTAGTCTAATGCGAGACCATGGTCACCCCATCATTTTTTTAGGCCTATGTCACCCGGAATAAGCTAACGATAATACCTCATTTATCAAAATCTTTTCAGGCGTATAGAAGTTATGGTAGAATATTGTATAAACTCAAATACATACATGAACCCTGAAAACAATATACTCCTTATAAAAAGATCCTAAATTGATACATTTTTCCAGGTAGTACAAGAAGCCCTGGACGCGGCGAAGGCGGGCCGCACATGCGTGATGATCGCGCACCGCCTGAGCACAGTGCGCGACGCGGACGCGATCTGCGTGCTCAGCAACGGGCGCGTGGCGGAGCGCGGCACGCACGCACAACTCATGCAACTCAAAGGACTTTACTACAACTTGCATACCTATAACTAAGTTCGTTTCAATAAAGTGCTTATTTGATTTCGTGTCCACTTTATTGTTCTAAGTAATTAAATATTATATTGTTTTAAGTAGGTATAGACTGCCTTGTTGGTCTAATGGCTAGCATGTTCGCCTACCGCCGACGAGGTCCCTTGAATACCGGGTCGGGCCATAGTTAAGTGTTGGGGAAATTCTCAATACTAGCCCGGAGTTACGAAGTTGGCGGTGTTTCACCCCCGTGCCTCAGAGATACTTATAGTATTTTGAGAATGTATTTTGTTTTATCTTTTAATATTGTTTTTATTTTTTTAAGTAATAATGTAAGTATTTTATAATATGGGCCTTGTTGCCCATAAAATAATAATATGTTGAAATAAATGAATAATGATAAGCCGGCCCCGGTTATTATCACTAACATGAAAATAGTCGTTAAAGCCCGCCAACCCGCATTGGAGCAGCGTGGTGGGTGTTAGTTCTAATTCCCTTTCTCATATGAGAGTGGAGGCGTGTGCCCAGCTCAGTGGGACATAATCTCGTCTGAAACTATTTTTTTTTATTTGACATTACACATAAAATACAATACAGTGATCTCAAATAACATTGCGCATTAGTAGACAGGTACATGGTCTATTATCTATACAGGGTTAATTGTAATTTACCAACAACCTCCCACATATAACTTCTATACATGATATGTACTGAACAACATTTGTTCAACGACTTCACATAATTCATTAAATTAACCAAAAAAAAATTTCATAGTTTTTGTTGAAAAGTCTGTCAGTTTTTTAACTCTATGGTCAATTTATGTAATGCCTCTTCCACACCTGCGTGATGAAGCGTCGACTACTAACCGCGCAACAATTAACGTCCGAAGTTATCGCTTCTCTGTCGTATTTACAAATGCTTTGGACGTAAATTACTAACATCGGGCTGAGCTAACGTCTGCAGGTCAATAATTTCTTCCTACACTAGCGTTTGTCGTGAACACCAATAAAACTTCTCGCGGCGACAGACGTAAGTGTGGGACAGTCGTTAAGTACCTACCATACGCGCACATGTTAAGCATTTTGTTTTCTTGGCAATTTCCCGCGCTTTTTACGGAAGGGCAAAATTACTATCAATCGCTTATTAGTTTATTCACCTACCTACCTACATTCTTCACACCTAACCGGGCGAAATTTTATAGAATGTTTTCATACACCTATTGCTAGGCCTTATGTTTATATCTTGCGTTATTAGTAGGTACCTATCAACGGGCCTTTGTTTGAGGACTAGAGATGTTTATGTTTAATGTTATGAGATCGCGTTCACATTATGGAGCTTTTGTTACCTATTTCTTTTTAACTATTTCGGCTTAGTGTAAGATAAGTTTTGTTTATGTAACTGTAATAAGATTATTGTAGCTTGGGGCCGGCGATGTTGTATTTTGAGTGGCTCATGCTATAGGTACCTTTTGTGACACTCGTCCCGAGCACAGCTTTTGAGTAAAGTAAAGGACGTTTTCGAATAATAATGGACTATCTGATTATTCAGAATTGAGACTTCAAGCGGTACGCGGCGGCGAGTGACAGAAACAAGATCAAATTCAAAGGCCGCCGCGCCGCCCAGCCGCTAATGAAATATACGAGAAATGTTTGTTCCGTGCGCAGAAAGTTTGCGCCCGAGTAGTATACGTAGGTAGGTAGGTACCTACATGGAATTTACCATTACCATCTTTGAGTCCCGCCGCGTAATTTATTCTACGTACGTAATGAGAGGCAACTTAACTAGGTACCTACAGTTAGGTAGGTACTTTACTAGGTAGTTTAGAACAGAAAAATAAAAAATTTTATTTTTGTAAGAAAAAAATTTTTTTTTTAGGAATTTTAAAAAGTCGTGGAATAAAAGTTATTTACTTTGGTGCATAGAACTTGCCTGTAGGAGGTTGTTGGTATTTTTCAATTAACCCTGTATATATAAAAGCGAAATACCACTCACTGACTGACTAATCACGATATCTCAGGAACTATAAAGCGTACAGACTTGAAATTTGGAAGGTAGATTCCTTCTATAGTGTTGACGCCAGCTAAGAAAGGGTTTTGAGAAAATCCACCCCTAAGGGGTTAAAATAGGGGTGGAAGTTTGTATGAAAGTCCTTTGTTTTTGAAGTTAGAGACATGAAAATTGGCAATTAAGTTATTAGTTATAAATAATAAAAACCTGTATAAGCGATGTTACGAAAATGTACCCCAATAGGCGTGAAATGGGGGTTGGAAGCTTACATAAGGGTTCCAAGTTTTTGAAGTAAGTAAGAGACTTGAAAATCGGGATTTAGGTTATTAGTTTTAAGTTATAATAAACTGTATAAGCAATTTTAGGAAAATCTACCTCACAGAGGGTGAAATGGGGGTGAAAGGTTACATACAAATTTTATGACTTTGAAGTTTAAAGACATGAAAATCAGCATTTAAGTTATCAGTTTTAAATAATAAAAATACCTGCATAAGCTATATAAAGCCTCAATAGATAGGCTGTTTGCAGCGGAAAAATTTCATAATCTCATAGGAAATCAACAATTGTACGCAGACGAAGTCGCGGGCGACCTCTAGTTTGATATATTTCTGTAATCGCTCGCTTTACTTATCCGGTATCCCGGTGCAATGGACGATAAACGCTAAAATGTTTCAACCGTACTCATGCCCGCTTTCACCGACGACCCATAAGATTTAAGGGACCCCTTAGCATATTTAGGGGCCAGTTAGGGGATCGTTTCCGTTTCACCACATTTAAAGGGTCCCTTAGTGACTAATGGGTCCCCTAAATTTAGGAGATGCATTATTTGTCCCATAAACCTTCACATAAGAGACTTCAAAAGGACGAAATGGACAGTGATTTGTTTGATTTACTTGATAATTTTGGTATTATTAGGTATATGAGTATGTGAAATTCTGTATGTTTGCAGTTTGCACATAGGGTGCATTTGGAATGTGGGGATCAATGAAAAAACTAAGCGAACGAAGTTGCGGACATTGTCTAGTATTTGATATAAATCGCAGTCGAAGACCTAAAATATATCGAAAACGCCCGAATTAAGTACTTCAACAATTATTAACTTTTAAATTAAAAGTGTTACCTTTGTTGGAAAAAAAGTAACACTCATAAGAATTTCCAGACAAAACCTACTTACCTAAAACAAACTTTAATGTAGGATGCCTGAGTACCATATTATTATGGGTGTATTTAAATATTTAACCTAATAGGTGGATCCCTACCTACTACCTACTGACTTACCAACCTATTACAGCTACGAAACAAAGAAAAAAGGTTAATTTATTGCTTACCCAACGGTTTCTTTTGAATGGATGCACTATCGTTGTAAAAAATCTGTCCCATATGGAGGAGTCTCATAGTTATGGGTCTGTTGCGTTCGTGAAAACAAATTTTAGTTACGGGTTGGTTAAGGGGACCTTTTAGCTTAGCGGTCTTTTAACTATGTGATTGTTTAGGGGATGTTGGTGAGACTGGGCATCAGTCTCCCCTACCTAACAATAGTATTACCACAGTTTAACGAAGTGGTATTACCGCAGCTCAAAAACATCCTAAAAGGTACCTATATTTTTTATACATAGTTAGAGTTACGTGCTAAGTACATATTACATTCGTTAACTCAGTATTTTTTCGCTAGCTTTAGTATTTCATTCTGTCACTTAAAATTGTAATTGCTAGGTTAGATTACTAATTATTGCTCTATTTTAGCATTTTACTTATTTTTTTGATTTATTATCTATATATATAAAATTCAAAGTCCTGACTGACTGACTTATACAAGGTGTAAGGTAAATGGTATAACATACCGGCGGCTACCCATGCCATTTTGACCTTTTTTAACACTATGGTAGAGATAAAAAGTCAAAATTAATTATCAAAAACTTCCATACAAAATTAATTAGTTAATTATGGAAAATAAATTTTGGCAACCCTGTGGAATCCTTTGTTCCTTCTACACCTAAAGTCAGAACTGTACTACAAGCGATAATATAATAATTATTATCGTATCGTTATGCAATTGGGCAATTCATTACAATTTGCAAATAATTGAAAGAACAAACTACACAGAATAATTAATTATTGATCAAAACTTAAACGAAGTAAGTCAAGAAATTAATCACAGGGAAAGGCGGCTCATAAAGTAAGGATAAGTGACTGACTTCGACTTACGAAGTCCGATACTGGTTGGGTATTTTTTTTACAACAATACGTAAGTTCTAGCCGGGCTTTAGCTTTGAGAAATTAATTGCATGCCGAATAATGATTACTTTTGTATCGCGACTGGATTTTATCGCAACGCTCGCGCTGGCAACGAGGCTTAACATACGTCGTATTGTTCGCAGTTCATTGATATTGAATCAGCTGTTTTAAGGGATGCCATCTCATCATTTATGCTAAAATTTTGAAGTCCACATAACTCCCCCAGGATATGAGCTACACGTCTTATGACATTTTTCCAATATATCTATACACCATCTAACATGGGTAGCCGCGGGTATGTTATACTAATTACCTTATACCTTGTATATCAACGCACAGCCTAAACCGCTGGTCCTAGAGACATGAAATTTGGAGAGTGTGTTCTTTGTGAAGACTAGGTATCCTCTAAGAAAGGGTTTTTCGAAATTCCATCCCCAAAGGGGTAAAATAGGGGTTGAAAGTTTGTATGAAAGTCCGTCGTTTTTCAAGTTATAGCTATGAAACTTGGTATATGAGCAGCGGGTTGAAAATGAAAAAATACGTGTTTCACAGTTTTTGGAAATTCGACCCCCAAAGGGGTGAAATAGGGGATGAAAGTTAGTATGAAAGGCCTTCTTATCTCAAGATATTTTTCAAGTTATATCAACGAAACATGGTATTTTGGATATAACGATATCCAAAATACCAAGTTTAAGTTAAAAAATAAAGAAGTTAGTCTGTCACAGTTTTTCAAAATTCTACACCCAAAGGGGTAAAATAGGGGTTGAAAGTTAAAGTCCTTCATTTCTCAAGTTATAGCCATTAAACTTGGCATATGAGCTGCGGGTTAAAAATAAAAAATACGTGTTTCACAGTTTTTGAAAATTCGACCCCCAAAGGGGTGAAATAGGGGATGAAAGTTGGTATAAAAAGCCTTCTTTTCTCAAGATATTTTTCAAGTTATATAAACGAAGCTTATTATTTTGGCTTTCGGTAAAAAATAAAGAAGCACGTGTGTGACAGTTTTTCAAAATTTTACCCCTTAAGGGATAAAATAGGGGTTTGAAAGTTTGCATTAAAATCCTTCATTTTTCAAGTTATAGCCATGAAAGTTGGTATTTGGGCTTCTGGTTTAAAATAAAAAATACGTGTTTCACAGTTTTTGAAAATTTTATCCTCAAGGACGTTAAATAGAGAGTTTTACGCCGCAACAGAGCAACAGTTCGACGTGATTTGTTGCATGGGTATAGATGAGGACCTGGAGAGTGACATATTTATTTTATCCCGGAAAATTAAGGAGTGCCTATAGGGAATTAAAAAACATATGCCACGCGAACGAAGTCGCGGGCGTCCGCTAGTAGGATAAATAATATTACTAGCTGATGCCCGCAACTTCGTACGCGTGGATCGAGGTTTTGTGCTTCCCGCGGGAACTCTTTAATTTTCCGGGATAAAAAGTAGCCTATGTGCAATTCTAGACTATAATCTATCTCTGTGCAAAATTTCAGCCAGATCCGTTCAGCCGTTGGGGCGTGATTGAGTAACAAACATCCATACATCCATCCAAACTTTAGCATTTATAATATTAGTAAGATACAATAGTCAATTTGAAAACCGACTCGGAACATCTTTTGCGTAAAATATTGTGAAATGAAGGTTTATAAAAAAGTGGGTGTCCCGCGCAGAGTAGAGTAAGTACCGTAGTTGCCTGTCACAATAATCCTTATATCCTTATAATATTTATATAATTTTAGTATTTGTTGTTCAAGTACAGAATATAATTCAAATAATTGATCAAGTTTCAGGCTCAGCCTTTCAGAAAATTGAGAGTTCTGAGGTCAACTTAGGACGTCAGAAAATCTCCACGTTGAAAGTCCCCCATTTCGTAAATTTTAGGGGAAAAAAAGAAAAAAAATTTTTTTTTGGACTATTCCTCCCTTCCTAATTATCTTTAAAATGATATACCTACCGCAACCTTATGTAACGCTATAAAAAATATTTACTTCGCATTCGCTTCTATGCTTCTACGAGAGCCCCTCTGAAATAAAGATTTTTGTAACTTTTTAAGCAATATTCGACTGGAGGCCATCGGTTTACTTACATATTATATTTAAATTTGAAGTAATTACGTTCAGTAATTCACAAGTTAAGGCTCTGACAGACGGACGGACGGACGGACGGACAAGTGCAAATTCACTCAAGTAGACTCAGAGACCTTCGCTTCGCTCGGTCAATTAATCAGTATTTCACTTTATACAATTTATATGCTGTAAAAGCTGTGCTCGGGACGAGTGTTACCTACAAAAGGTATGACTTGAGTTGAGTCACTCCAAATCATAGATTAATTATAAACCAAGTATAGATTGCTAACTCCCATATAAAAAATTTTCTAGGTTAATACTATCGATAGGTGGCGCTACCAGGCTCGCTCGACAAATGATTATAGTAAAATCGGTGAAATATCGTATTTTCTTGGTTCAGTTTGTATTAATTATTTATATAAAATTATCAAAATACAAAAATTTGATAAAATCACTTAAGCAAATAGCAAATTTACATTCAATTAATTTTAACAAAATTAACTTGCAGAAGTAATTCGATTTGAAACAAGTTCTGTGTATTCTTATGTTATAATCAGCTAGTGGACCATGCAGTTATGCTGCATTCCTATAGATGGCGTCACAAACTGACGATACACTAAAATAATTTTTTCCTCTTGTTTTGGTGCCGGCCAAAGACAATATATAAACCAGTATAAGACTGTTCTCTTCATACATTAAATCAAAGCTCGCTAAATGCGCATTAAAGTCGCCGGTACCTTGTAGTTCTTCGCATTATCTGAGATGGCGTAACTGTGCAAGCTGAAAAATAATTAATAACGAACATAGCTATTGCCATCTAACGAGTAATAGTTGAATCATCAACTCGATCAAACTTACCTAGTGCCATCTAACGTATAGTTATATATCCATGACTGCCTCGTTGGTATAGTGGTTAGCATGTTGGACTGCGACCATAGATTAATTATAATACAGGTTTATATATTATTGTCTTTGACTGCCACCGACGAGGTCCCGGGTTCGAGTCCCGGGTCGGGCCATAACAAGTATTGGGTTTTTCTGGCAAGAAATTCTCAATACTAGCCCGGAGTTAGGAAGTTGGCGGTGTTGCAACCCCGTGCCTCGGAGAGCACGTAAACGTGTCTAATTATATATTTTTTTTTAAAAACAATCTTGATCACTTGTTTTTGTGTTTTTTAAAAGTATTTCTTATATATGTTAGTTATTCTTGTTTTTTGATTCTTTCACAAGTCAGCCCTTGACTGCGATTCAACCTGATGGTATTTGATGATGTAGCCTAAGATAGTAGTGGGCTAATAAGAAGGGGTATAACGGCTTGGTACTTATAATAAACCCCAAATCGATTTCTAGGTACGCTAAATCGCTTGGCAGCACTTGGCTTCGCCGGTAGGGTTATAGCTAGCCATGACCGAAGGCTCTAAGCGGATCAGAACTAATGTGCCTATAGTTCTGAAGTAGGTAGACTCTAGAGTAATGGTAAATTTAGTTTTTTTATCAAGTATTTCTTGAATAATGCACAATACCTACTGTAAATATTTTTTCTTGATTATTACCTAAGTACCTACCTAAATTATATCGCCATCAACCAGACTTCTACTGTAATTAGCTAGCTATAAATAAAATAATTATCTATATTATATTTATTTACTAGATGATTCCCGCGACTACGTCCGCGTGGACCAAATTTTTTCGATTCCCGCGGAAACTCTTAAATTTTCCGGGATAAAAAGTAGCCTATGTCCTTCCGCGGGATACAATCTATCCCTGTACCAAATTTCATCAAAATCGGTTGAATAGATGGGCCGTGAAAGCGTAGCAGACAGACAGACAGACAGACAGACAGACGGACAGACAGACAGACACACTTTCGCATTTATAATATTAGTATGGATTTACATATTTCGGAACCCTGCATGTCGATAAATATATTATTATTAGCTAAATGGCTAAAGAATACCTAACTATTGCCAAACTTAACCTCAAAGATTAATCGTATAGCAGCAGAATCTCAGAGTCCAGAACAAGCGTAGGTCAGCAGTTAAGTAGCAGGATCTCGGAGTCCATTAGTCTTATCACGGTCACAAACAAAAAAAAAACCGGTTAAGTGCGAGTCGGACTCGCGCACCGAGGGTTCCGTACAAACATGTAGGTATATCCTCTAAGTAAAAGTTATAGTATTTTTGAGGCCTCCTCATGAGAATGTGTGCACCATTCCAGCGCCTCCAGAGAGGGCTGTCCAGCTTAGTAGCCAACGTACTGAGGAGGGTGTTGGTGCTGCTCACTAGCCTGCACATCATAGACGCAGCACGCTTGCGCACGATCGCGTAGAAATCATCCACGCGAGCGTCCGCGAACATGGCCGACGCGCTGCAGTGTCGAGGCCTCCTCAGCACCGCCCTCAGCACATTGTTATATTGAACACGCAGAGCATTGTAGGTCCGCTGCGTATAGTCTATACACAGACTGCACGTGTAGAAAGACGGCAAAGCAAAAATGGCTGTAGATCTTTTGATTGTGTTAGCTTAGAAGTTTGATTTTTTCACAGCTCCAAGGGACAGTAGACCTGAGTAGGTATTTGATATGAATTGAATGAATTCCAGCTTGGTACCTACCTCCATGTGTTCCTGAGAAAAAGGGTCTGGACACACAGACGGACGGACAACAAAGTGATCCTAGGGTTCAGTTTTTTCCTTTTGAGGTACGGAACCCTAATTATTAAAAATATTTTAATTAAATGATATAACTAAAAATTTATGCTTTTCGCAATTCTTCCGTCTAAATATAAATAATTAATATCTGTGTTATAAGACGTTGCTTCGTACCAAGTTTTAAGATTCTAAGATCACGGGAAGTACCCTGTAGGTTTTGATTCCCTCGCGAGTGCAAGAAAAATCGAAAATTTGCAGCATAAACGGCTGTATCTTTTGATTGTGTAGGCTTTTAAGTTTGATTTTTTCACAGCTCTAAGGGACCGTAGACCTGATTGATATGAATTTCAGCTTGATACCTCCATACGTTCCTGAGAAAAAGGGTCTTGACACACAGACGGACGGACAACGAAGTGATCCTTTATGGGTTCCGTTTTTTCCTTTTGAGGTACGGAACCCTAAAAAACACAAGAAACGCACAATTCACTGAGCCGGCACCATAGATCTTACTCTTACTAATATTATAAATGCGAAAGTTTGGATGGATGTATGGATGTATGGATGTTTGTTACTCAATCACGCCCCAACAGCATAACGTATCTGGCTGAAATTTGGCACAGAAATAGATTATAGTCTTGAATAGGTAGCACATAGGCTACTTTTAATCCCGGAAAATTAAAGAGTTCCCGCGGGAACAAAAAAACCTCGATCCACGCATACGAAGTCGCGGGCATCACCTAGTACCATATTATAATACCAAGTACCAACCTGTATGGCTAGCATGCGCACTACGAGTAAGATTATGTCTACCCGTTATCTCTCTCTGTCTACCGAAGCTAATATGGTTACTTGTCTCGTTACGTCTAAACTAGTAATACAACTAATATTTCTTATCTGTGGTATTTTTCTCTACGAACCTTTACATGACGACTATTTTTTACTTGTAATATACCGCATTTTATGCATGTTAGAGTAAATGAAAAATTTGCCCGCAACGACAACATCTCTCTCTTTCGTCGCGAGATAATCTCGTTGTGCGCATGCTAAGCACACCGGTTTATAAGTATATAGTCTTTGGCCGGCACCATAGATTAATTATAAACCAAGTATTATATATTGTCTTTGCTCCAAATACAATTATCACCCCAAGTTACAAAAATCATATTTCAGTTAACCTACACAAAACTTATACCTACTACACTTAGCCGAAACAGTCACAAAGGAAATAATAAAAGCTCCGAACTGTAAACGCGATCTCAACTTGTAACATAAACTTCTCATAAACAAAAGCCCATTGTTAGGTAGGTACTAACTAATAACATCGCAACTCTCAAGAAAGGGCAAAGTATAAACGGTCAGGGACTGAGGCCCAACAATAGGCGCTGTGAAGAATTCTATAACACATTACACAACATAGGCTATTAACGAATTCTGTAACATTCCAACCTACAAATTCTTAAATGTTAAATGTTAAAGTTGAATATTTCGCAACTGATCCCTGAATCGAAATAGTACCTAGATTGTATTATAAGGGAGCAAAATAATATTTTTACGGCGAGGGCGCTTTTTTGAATCCAGAGTGTAGTGAGGGATTGTAGAGTTTAGTAGAATATTGAACGTAGCGAGGGATTCAAAGTAAGTCGCCCGAGCCCAAAAATATTTTGCACCCGAATGATACACTCTACTTTTCATCACCCTCTATGAGAAAATAAAACTACAAAATCATCAGACATCCTCTTCCGATACGCTATTAATTTCGAATATGTGTCCAGGTTTTACGTCGTTATTAGAACTAACTAACCAACACACAAACCACACACACCCACACACACACACACACACACACACACACACACAAAACACAGATTCTGAACAATTCTTGGCGCCTCTTGCATTTCTCCATTCAATAAAATTACCGCTTTCATATAGGTATTTCTCCCGGGATTTTGCAAGTAATAGATCACATTTCTTGCGTCAGTAGGTAATACTACTTTCAGGAATTAATTCTATACTTTCACTGTCATTTCAAGAACTCATTTATCAAAATAAAACCATGAATTTTTAACAATCCGTGAAAATTTACGAAAACGCGGCCTTTAGTTCGCGCATTTTACTTTGGTTTTGCGCGGCGGCGCGACTATGGGCCGTCGTACCATTCAGTCTCTATTCAAACAATATACCTAATTGCGTTCGATTTCTTTAGCGCTGAACACTAAGATGTTCCAAATTCAAAAAGTGCGCGGAAAAGTTAATCATGCAACGAGGTTACGGTAATAATTAAAAGCAGACATTTTTGAAGACAATTTATTTATAGAAAAAAATCGTAATATAAATGCTTAGCGTCGATATTGAAATTTTATTTTCAATAATTAAGGCTTGACCACCCACTGTTAACCTGTGAAAATAAAAAATAAAAATTAATAGTACGGGACTAATAAACATTGACCCTAAAATAAAAAATGTAAACCTGATTTTTGGCACAAGTGTTCCTTGGGGTCTGAGAAGTACCTCTTAAAAATTCCCCCCTCCTAGGCCGCGGGCTTTCCTATCCCCCCCCCCCCCCTAAAATGTCTCCCTGAGCGCGGTATTTTATACCTAATTTTCTCAAAAAATATTAGAGCTAGAAAAAAACTTTCTATGGCGAAAATTATCTTCATTAAATTATCTACAAAATAATATCTTAGTTCATTTCGATAAGACTAATAGTTTAGGAGATATGTTAACCCTTTGTGCATGAAAAGAAAATATTTTGCATGTACCTATGGCTTTTTGTAATGTAGTTTCTTGTAATTTTCACAAAAACTAATAGGTACGTAAAACGTTACCTGAAGCAAAATGAAAGGTTATTAAATTAGCTATAAAATGATATTTAGTTTATTTTGATAAGAGTAGGTAATAGTTTTGGAGATATGCCTACTTATTGTGTAAGATAAAGAAAATAATATGTAATTACTGTGTACGTTGTTTTTAATTTCCGAAAAAAAAACAGAGTTAGGAAAAACTGATTGAAGCAGTAAGAAAATTACAGCAGTAAAAAATAGTTAAATTACCTACAAAATAGTATTTAGTTCATTTTGATAGCACTAATAATTTCGAAAATATCAGGTATATTTTCGAAATTATTAGTAACATGTTACTTTATCATAGTTTTCTGTAATTTCTAGAAAACTATTAGAGCTAGGAAAAATACTCCCAGAAGTAAAAATAAACACCATTTAACCACTTATTAAAAATATTTAGTTCATAAAGAAGGACTAATTATTTCGAATACATTTATATATAGCAATATATAGCAATTTTTTTATTTCTTTTCGTACACTATTGCTAGAATCCTGTGTTATTTGCAATTTCCACAAAAACTATTAAGAGCTGGAAAATAAAACCTCGGCAGAGTAATTAATTTCACTAAATTACCTACAAAAAAGTCTTATGGTGAATTCATATAGGACCAATAGTTCGAGAAATATGGCAACCTATATTCCAAGTTTTTTTTTCCAACAACCGTGGATGTTTAAGAATTTTCACAGAAACTATTAGAACTTAAAAAAAATATAACAAGCAAAAATTTACTTCATTAAATTATCTTCAAAATAGTATTTAGTTTATTTTGATAGTTTCGGAAATATGGCTGCCTAACTGAAATAAAAAACTAAACCTTTGTAAAAGCCGTGAATATTTTTGTAATTGCAAGAAAAAGTATAAGAGTTAGGAAAAAAGCTTTCAGCACTTAGTACAAAGATTATTAATTTACCGTTAAAATAGTGTTTAGTTTATTTTGATAGGACAAATAGTTTTCGAAATATACCTTGCTGTTGTGTAAGAACTGGCGGTAGTCATGTATACTTAGCATAATACTACGGAATGAATAGAAATCAACCCATAAATAAATAACATATTTTTGTAAAAACCCCCTCCCACCTCCCACAACCGCCCTCCCACCTTGCACAACCCCCCTACCACATCCCACAGCCCACCCTCCACAACCCCCGCCCTCCACGCCCACAACCCATCTCCTCCCTCCCACAACCCCCTCCCCCCATTATTAACGAAGTGTGGTGTTGTTTTGTAGATAGATAGTTAAAGATATCATGATTATTACTATAAGTTTATTGTATTATAGCATCGATGATTTTAAAAGAAAATGTCATGCAAATCGATAGGTCTATTGAAATGAAATAAAAAGCAATTTGTAGATGCTTTTATGAACTTATCTTTAGTTCCTGTCGTTTTTTTCCTAGCTCTTATACTTTTCGTGTAAATCACAAGAAACAAACAATTTTTCAAAAAAATTAAAAATACGCAAAATAAGCCGGCCCACAACCCATCTCCTCCCTCCCACAACCCCCTCCCCCCATTATTAACGAAGTGTGGTGTTGTTTTGTAGATAGATAGTTAAAGATATCATGATTATTACTTTAAGTTTATTGTATTATAGCATCGATGATTTTAAAAGAAAATGTCATGCAAATCGATAGGTCTATTGAAATGAAATAAAAAGCAATTTGTAGATGCTTTTATGAACTTTTCTTTAGTTCCTGTCGTTTTTTTCCTAGCTCTTATACTTTTCGTGTAAATCACAAGAAACAAACAATTTTTCAAAAAAATTAAAAATACGCAAAATAAGCCGGCATATTTCCAAAACTATTTGTCCTATCATAATGATTTAAATGCTATTTGGTAGGTTATTTAATGTAGAATATTTTCGCCATAGATGGTTTTTTCCTAGCTGTAATAGTTTTTGAGAAAATTGTAAAATACCGCGCTCAGGGATACATTTTAGGGGGGGATAGGAAAGCCCGCGGCCTAGGAGGGGGGAATTTTTAAGAGGTACTTCTCAGACCCCAAGGAACACTTGTGCCAAAAATCAGCTTTACATTTCTTATTTTAGGGTTCCCATACAAAGCTTGCTTATGTAGCCTGAGCTATAGACGTGTCATAGATTACGGAAAACAGTTGTTTCAGTCAAGGATGTTGTATTAATTTAAGGTATCTTAAACCATAACATGGCCATCGTCAAGTAATATAAATCGCATTTCTATAAATTTTATAGATTGCTTGATTTAAGGGAAACGACGTAACAGTTTAACATTACAAATTATTAAACTTTTACGCAAGATCTGGCTCTTTTCACAGGTAGGTACCTACATCGATTTTTAGGGTTCAGGCAAACGTGGATCCATAAAAGAATTTATCCATGGTTCATGTTCATACCTAAAAACAACGACCTAAACTAAATTAAATTCACTTTCAGAAATTCACACTGGTTCAAATGCCACCTACTCGTTTTAAATGACTGCATTAAAACCATGTAACAAAACGCAAAAATAATATACCTAGTATGAGATAAATAGTTCACATAATCAGAGGTTGGCGACTGAGACAGATGCCTGCAAATCCAGAAATTTCAAATTACCTATGGCGTAGGAGCAACCATAGCTGCAGCGGTCATCTTTGAAATGATGCTGCCTGCCGCCAAATTGCCGTAGTATGATTGGGCTCCGGCAGCTAAAGTGCCTGCACCTATGCCGGCACTACCGAAGCCTAGCATGGGAGCCACCAGTCCCACGCCCAAACCGCCGGTGCCATAGATTACGGCACCTCCGATGACGTTCACAGCCAGAGCAGTGAAGAAACCCATAGTTCTGTGGAATGAAATAATTTATGATCGGTACACAGACTTGGACACATACAGCCCAACCCCCAATGCTATTTGGGTGCTGGTCTGTGGGGCTATTTAACACTTGGGTATCCTCGCAATAATTCGAGGAAATAGCGGCGTATAGTTATGGGTATCACGATCTATGAGATTTACGATAACGGAGAAAGGGTAATATTACTTATTGTGAGCGGAGAGGCGACTGGTCAACAGTGGCGTTGTCTGGTCTCCCGCGCGGTTCAAAATTCCTTCATCCGCCTTCGGCAAATGCGCATTATATGGTCCGGTATATATAGTGTATTATCTATGATAT